>JBANSL010000020.1:12784097-14278263 GCA_037127255.1 Persicaria tinctoria | reverse complement strand
GAAGAATAACACAGCGATTTATACGTGATTCAGCAACAGTGTGTTGCCTACGTCCACGGGCAGAGAACCAATTTTCTTATTACAAGAAGCAAAACAGATTAGGGTACGTTACAGGGTCGGCGTTCCATGAGTATATGAAGAGACTCATAAAACCCTAAACAGACAATGGACTGAAAGCCCAAAATAGACAGACGCGTCGGGACGTAGCCCCCGGATCCCCCAATACGTTGCCGATCAATAGTCATTCAAGGCACATTAACACCGGCCCTTAAGTAGGTACAAAATATGAAGAGCTAAATTCATCCCGAACAAGTGTAAGAAAGTGCCCATTTTCGAGATCGATCGATCAAACTTGCAAGCTTCTCAATATATTATATGGATAGCAACTTTATATATAATTATATACGTTATCAATTGTTAATTATTTGTGCAGTGTAAGGGTACGGTTATTAAAAATCCATTTTTGCGGGAACTTAATTACCATATATTATCTTACATGTCAAGCCTTGCTAGCTTAGCTGGTAAGGATGACATGTAATGATCAATAGGTCACGAGTTCGAATCCCCCTCTCCCATATTATAATGGCCTAAGTGTCTACCTATAAATCTTACATTATTTCATATATAAAAAGAAGTGCACGTGATGAAAATTAAAACATAAATTCATAAGCATATATATATATATATATATATATATATATATATATATATATATATATATATATATATATATATATATATATATATATATATATATATATATATATATATCAATCATATATCAATCATATATTTGATTCTCAAACCCCTTTTGGGTTTTGTAACCATCGATCGATAGATCACCGACTTATTCATTATATCCAAACTAACCTCTCGCCAGTTTCTTCATCTACTTAATTGCATGCATATATAACAAACCACCCCGTTCCCCATTTGCTTTAATCTCTAGGAGGAGTCCGAGGACTATAGCAACGTTGATATGGTAAGCAGGGTCGACGAGGCTCCGGCGTTGGGACTATGCACGATGAGTACTTGCGGGTGCTACAGGCTGGCACATGCGGATCCAAAGATCCGTACGCGCCTAATGACTTGTCCGCTGAAGCTGACAGCTGTCTCCTCCCCTCACCGGCTGCTTCCAGGCTCTCCCCGTTAAAGTACCGGAGGATCCCGCCAATCGAGAGGTCCCACCCTTCACCCGAAGGCTTATTATTCATCACTTTCCTTGAGGCGTAGGCAGCCGGAACCCCACGCGATGTGCTATCTTGCTCATCTTCACAACCCAAAATAATTCCTAATTAGATAAGAAATTAATTAGATAAGAAATTGATCCAAGTGAAGTTAAGTACGTACGTACCATTGCGATGAGGGTGGAGGGAGGGGGCAACAGCTTCTCCTACAAGGCAAAAGCACAACAACAGTACTGTTCCAAGAAGGAGTTTGAGGGAGTACTTAGACATATCCATCTTATATATTCAATTATATAGTCTTGATGATAGATATGTTAATGAGTGTACAAGAGATGAAGGGTGGATGCATTAATTTATAGTAACGTTTATGGTCGACTACCTTGACTAGTATTATTAGGATTGGCTGAAACGTTGAATATTCTAACACAAGAGTCCAAGTATGTGGAAAATATAAGCCTCACCCGATCATCCATATATAATATTTTATCTCAAAATGAATGGACCAAGTATATCTTGTTGTCTTGTTATATATATTATTGGTTCTGTACAGACCTATCCCTGAACTATGTTATCAATTTAGAATTTTCCTGAAATAATTTTAGTAAGTTTCAATTTAAATATACTGAGCACTTTTATATATAATTTATAATTTATAAAGTTTTAAAAATATTTTTTTATATATTTTAAGTATATTAAAATGCTTTTGAGAAGTTATTTTGGTGTTTTAATTGGAATAACCTATAGGGTTACAACTTGTAATTAAATTGGGTAGAGTTGTTATGATTTAATGAATTTTTTTTTGGTGAACATGATGATTTAATGAATAGCGAAACAATTATGTAATTTTCTAGAAACTAACCCTAAATTACTTGTATAAATAAATGATCCCCTTAAACATTGGAGGTATCCCCAAAAGGGGAAAAAAAAAAGAAAGAAAAAAGGGAAAGAAAAACGTCGTTTCATTTAAGAAGAAGGTGGAGTGCTGCATTAAACGCATGGCCATTGGCCCGACAACACATTACTTTCCTAGCCAGTGAACGTGGCGAGGTTTTGAGGTTTTGAATTATTGGAGTATATGTAATCAAGGGCAGTTTATATTATTTAGGAAAGAATGGGAGGTTTATTGTAAATATAGAAGGTTGGAGCTCTATATATACGAGATCCATAGTTAGTTATAACTAACACGTTCTGTACACTTTTATCTTCTTCTTGAATACAAAACACACTCTTCCTTTGCATCAATTAAGGTTTTCTGATGGTATTAGAGCCGACGGTAGCTCGATCGGTCGGTAATGGTGTGTTCTTCTCCCACTCTCTCTATTCTTCATTTCCGCATTTACTGTCATTTCTGTTTTGCTTGATTCGCTGCGATTGAGTTTCTGAGATTCCATGGCTGAGAACGTGGATCAAAACAATGCGATTGGGGTTAATGCTTCAAGCGATCCTCTGGTGTTGTCTAATTCAGACAATCCTGGTTCGCAATTGATTCCTGTAAAGTTTTCTGGAAATAATTTCTTCGGTTGGAGTCGTGGAGTTCATCTCGCTCTATAGGTGCCAATAATAAGATTGGGTTCATTGATGGGAGTTGTAGTAAAGCTTCGGTCGGACCTGCGAATTATCAAAGATTGACTTGGGCTGATTACATGGTCCGGTGTTGGTTGCTTAATTAATTATCTTGAATCTTCGACCTCTAAGAGCTTCTTGATTGTAGATTCTGCGAAGGAGCTTTTGGGAGAACTGTCGGAAAGATATAGTCAGACCAATGCGCCTTCAATCTTTCATCTCAAGAAGGAATTAGGGACAATTATTAAAGGCAATAACTAATCTATTGCCGAATACTTCAACAAACTCAAGCGATTTTGGGATGAATTGAAGGTGGTGGAAGGTCTCCCTGAGTGTACGTATGGTTCCATGGCTGTCTGTTCTTGCAAGTTGCTCAAGAAAGTCACGGATGCCGATTCTACGAATCATGTGATTTAATTCTTGATGGGATAGGGAGATGATTTTGAAGGAGTTCGTAATAGTATATTGGCTATAGATCCTTTGCCTACGGTGAACAAAGTGTACTACATGGTTCAACAAATTGAAGATTCGAAAGGCGGATCTGCTGGTGTACAATCTCAGTCAGGGTCTAATATGGAGACTGTTGCACTGGGTGCTTCGAGGAATTTTAAGTCAGAGAAGAAAGACTTCATGAAGGATAAGAAGGATCGGTATTGTACTTAATGCAGAATAAAGGGGCATACTGTGGAGACCTGCTTTAAGCTCCATGGATTCCCAGATTGGTACAAAGAGTTTAAGGATGGTAAGGTAGCTGGGAGAGCGAACAATGCTAGCTGTGAATGCCATTTTCCAAGAGGTTATGAAAGCGATGCAAGGGCAGTCACAAGTCAATTGTGCCTCTGCGTCTACTTCCATAGCAGGTAAAGAGGTGGCATATGGTTTTGTTGTTTCATTGAATGTTTCTAGTTATAGTTCTAGCAATTGGATCATTGATACAGGAGTCACCGATCACATAATGACTGCTTTTAGTCTTTTATTGATTAACAAAAGGCAGTTGCCTAAGCCAATTCATATTGGTTTACCTAATGGTTCCTTGTCAGTTGTGAATGAAATAGGAACTTTGAAGCTTACTCCAAGTATTACTTTACTGAATGTTCTATTAGTTCCTGTGTTCAAGCATAATCTTTTGTATGTTGCACGATTAGTAGAAAACTCTAATGTTGCAGTGGTATTTACATCTAAATCTTGGTGGTTTCAAGACCTTGGAACTAGCAACATCATTGTCTCTGGTTCAAGGAGTGATGGCTTGTACAGACTTCACACCAAAGCTGATGAAGACTTGAGTGTTAGCAATTCTGTATTTCCTGCATCTATTTTGTCTTGTGATGTTTCTGTAAATGTTGCTAGTAAGAGTGATGTAACTCTTCATGCTCGATTAGGTCACACCTCGTTGAGCAAGTTATCTCATTTAGATTGTTTTTCCTCTAAGTCTTTGCCTGAATTTGAAACTTGTATCATGGCAAAAATGCATAGATTGCCATTTCCTGTTAGTTCTTCTATTTCTGAAAGTTGCCTTGACTTAGTGCATCTTGACATTTGGGGACCTTATAAGGTTCAAAGCCTTACTGTCGAGCTTCTTATTTTCTTACTGTGGTTGATGATAAGAGTATGGTTACTTGGACTTTTATGTTGAATAAGAAATCTGATATTCCTATTGTCATATCTCACTTTATTTAATACATTGCTAATCAATTTAATGTTCATATTAAATCTTTTCGTAGTTATAATGGTACTGAGTTTGTCCAAAACGCTTGTTCTTAGATGTTTGCCTCTAAAGGGATTACTCATCAAAAGAGTGCACCCTATACTCCCCAACAAAATGGGAGAGTAGAGAGAAAACAGAGGCATCTCATAGAAACTGCTAGAGCTCTTAAGCTCCATGCTGGTTTCCCAGATAGGTTTTGGAGTGATTGTGTTCTTGCAGCAACTTACATCTTAAACAAGCTTCCATCTTCTGTTTTACAATGGAAGACTCCTTATGAAGTCTTGTTTATGAAACCTCCTACCTATGCAGCGTTAAGAACAATTGGATGCTTGTGTTATGTACTTTCTCCTACTTGTAAGCAAGATAAATGTTGTGAGCCTAATTCGCCATGTTTTATACTTACTTTTATATCGTTTTCTGCATGCATTTGGGTTAGAATAGTAAAGAATCTGTGTAGTTTATGTTTATTTGCCAAATTATGGAATCTACACCATTTTCTATTTAATTTCGTAGAAATCGAGGCAATTTACAACAGTTCAGAGAATGGAGGAAAAGCTCGAAGTCAACTACAGAAAGTCCGAGGTCAAGGAGTGGCGGAACCTGGACAAATCGAGCTGGAAACGAGAAAAACGACTCGACACCATCTGGTCGATATTTAGTACTGCAAGTCGATATCGAGGAGTCAAGTCGACATTCACCTGAAGAAGCCAGAATCGACTAAGGAAGAAAGAGCAGGTCGATATCAACTTCACCTAGTCGATATCGAGTTGACCAAAATCGAGTCAAGCTCCAGAATCGACCATGGAAGCTGAAGAGGAAAGACGAAGGTCGATATCGATCTACCTAAGTCGATATCGAGTTGAAGTTGGTCGATCTGTGTCCTGGAAGACGAAATCGAGTGTCAGAAGTGAAGTGAAGTGAAGAAGTTGCAAGTTGATATCGAGTTGTCCTAGTCGATATCAACTTGA
This sequence comes from Persicaria tinctoria, assembly GCA_037127255.1. NCBI lineage: Eukaryota > Viridiplantae > Streptophyta > Magnoliopsida > Caryophyllales > Polygonaceae > Persicaria > Persicaria tinctoria. Next base: position 14,272,840 of record JBANSL010000020.1, on the reverse strand, counting down.
CCAACAGTGGCCGATTTCGAGCTAGTCCGAGTTCTAATAAAAGTTCTATCCAAATTCCAATGGTGATATCCACAAGATCAAATTCTATCCAGTTCTAACAAGATGGAAGATATATTTATCTACTTTAGATATAGTTTCCTTTATCATAATGTTTTATCGTATATTATTAGATAGATTTAGATATAGTTGTTCCATCCTAGAATAGCTACATGGAACACTATAAATAAGGCCTTAGGGGCTAAGTTTTATTCATTCAATTCCAATTCAATTCTAGTTATAATTAGTTACATAGAGAGAGAGAGAGAGAGAGAGAGAGCTTGGGGCGAGGAGAAGCAAGAGAATTGAGAGACGATTTGGCTTCGATTGGTTGTAAGCTTTCTTTTATTTTAATGCAATTTAGTTTCCTTTTATTATTGATGTCTTTCTTTATGATGAAGAACGAGTAGTCACCCAACTTCTAGGGTCGGGGTGAGCCCGACGATAGCCATGTGATGTGATGCGGTAAAGGTACAATCATTTGATGCAAATTCGTCTTCTATCCCTATGAGTATAATTCTTTTGCGAAAGTTGAAGGTGATCGTTTTTTTGTGTTATTGAAGCGAAAGTGATCTTAAAACAACTTGGATTAATTATGTGAAAAAGGATTAATAACAATTAGGGTTTATGCAAAAGCCTCTATACTCCTACTTGTTAATAACGAAAATTATTTGATGAAAAGCATGATCTTTTATGCCTTTATGTGTTATTTTACATAGTTATCGTTGTGGTGTTGAAACCCTGATCTTGGAAGTCTTTTATTTTATTGATTTATTTCACAAAATTCCGGATTTTAAGTTTCTGTCAGTCGATATTGATTTGCTTACAGTCGATTTTTCAAATCAATATCGAGTCCTACAGGTCGATATCGACCAAAGTTTTTGCTTTTGTTCTGTTTCTGCTTTCTTCTGTGTTTTACTGTTTCTGTTGAGTTTGGAACTGAAAAGGCAGGCGCTGACACGCTTCCTCGTGGATCGATCCTGACTGCCTTCTACTACAACGGGAGGAAGTCTTGTATTTATTTGCTGAGACAGGGAGTCAGTTTGCTTTATATTTTATTTATATTTCATATTTGACCATCTTCATGCAACAACAATAAATAAGCTTCTAAAGCTAGGAAATGCATAATGTTGGACTATTCATTTGGTCAACAAGCTTATAAACTATATGATCTGTCTGCAAAAAGTATGTGATCAACATGGATGTTATATTTTTAGAAGATTAGTTTCCTTACAAATCATCATCACCTGTGATTACACCTTCTGCTATTTCTCCTCCTATTTCTTTAGTAAATCCTGCTCATGATTAGGAGTTAGATATGCAAGAACAATCTCATCTAGAGTCACATGGTTTTGCATCTAATTCGTCTTCTGATCTGTTTACAGGTTCTCATTCTTCAAGTGACAATCAAGGTGCTCCTACAATGGGTAATCAAGGGCAGTTAAATACATTCTCTGATGATGTTAATCTATTTTGTATGTCCTACTCTAACTACAGAGTCTCTATCTCAGTCATTCCTTTCTATTGCTTTGGGTGATGTTAATCTGTTTTCTCAAGACTTTGTGAAGTCATTTGCAAATCTGGTTTTATAGAAAGGCATAAATCAAGGCTTGTGGCTAAGGGATACAATTAGGTCAAAGAAAAATATTAATTACAAACACACTTTTAGTCCAGTGGCAAAATTCACTACTGTAAGGAGTTTGCTTGCTTTGTCAACCATAAAAGAATGGCATATTCACGAGTTGAACATCAATAATGCATTTCTTCATGGTTACTTAGATGAAGAGATATACATGAATCCTCCATAAGGGTACTTAAAGGACATGACAGGGCAAGTATGCCTTCTTAAGAGGTCATTGTATGGCTTGAAGCAAGCAAGTAGGCAATGGAATCTTGAATTGATAAGATTTCTTATTTCTTTAGGCTTCATACAGTCATAGCAGGATTATTCTTTGTTCATCGAGTCAGTTCCTTTAGGTATTATTGTTGTTTTTGTCTATGTAGATGATTTACTCATCACTGGATATGATGAATCTGTAATCATCAAAGTAAAATAGCAGGTTCATCATCAATTCACAATTAAAGAGCTTGGCATGATGGTTCATCAAAGAAAATATATTGTTGATCAATTAAATGACATGAAGATGATGGATTCTAAGCCTGCTACCTTTCCACTATCCAAAGGCCTACGTCTATCTACAGAAAAAGGAGATCTTTATCCGAATAAGAAAGGATATACAAGGCTTATTGGGAGGCTTCTCTTTCTCAATTTAACAAGACCTGACTTATCATATTCAGTACAACATTTGTCTCAATTTTTGAGTGAGCCTAGAGTGCCACATTACAAAGCTGCTATACATGTTCTTAGATACCTTCGAGGTACCATCAGTGCTGGCCACTTTTACTCTGCATCCTCTGGCCTTCACCTATTAACCTTTAGTAATGCAGATTGGGGATCGTGTACATTCACTGCCAGGTCCCTCTCTGGATATTGTATGCTAATAGGGGACCATCTCATTTCTTGGAAAACCAAGAAGCAAGCTACGGTTTCAAAGTCTTATGCAGAATCTGAGTACATGTCCTTATCTTACACAAGCATTGAACTTGTTTGGTTAGAAGGCTTGTTTATGGATTTTCAAGTTAAAATTCCTTTGCCTATTCCACTGCACTGCGACAACCGTGCTGTTATACATCTTGCTGCCAATCCTGTCTTTCACGAAAGAACAAAGCATCTTCGAATAGATTGCCATTTTGGGAGAAAAAAGCAACATGCAGCAAGGCTTCCTTCTTACACATCACCTTCCTACCTCATTGCAGCTAGTTGGCAGACATCATGACCAAACCCTTGGGAGAACAGCAACACATATTCTTGTCTACCAAGTTGGGATTGGTGTTTGACACACCCGATCCAACTTGAGGGGGGGGGGTATTGGAGTATATGTAATCAAGGACAGTTTATGTTATTTAGGAATGGATGGGAGGTTTATTGTAAATAGAGAAGGTTGGAGGTCTATATATACGAGACCCATGATTAGTTGTAACTAACACATTCTGTACACTTTCATCTTCTTCTTGAATACATAACACACTCTTCATTTGCATCAATGAATGTTTTCTCATGAATATTAATTTCACTTCCTACTCTTAAAAATAGAATTTGAGGCATTTTTTGTAATTAAAAAAATAAAATTCAAGTGTCAATTAATTTTATCTATCCGTAAACACCAATAGACTATATTTTGTTCATTTTCTCCCATTTTGTCGTGTGCACGTAAACCCAACAGATAAGCACATTGAGATTTCATGCTAAAATTAATTGACAATAGGAGGAGTAACCCACCGACTTATATACTAGGCTGAGTTTGTTCAAACTTTTGATATAGGACGATTTTTGTCCATTCACACCTCAATAGATGAAGGGTAAATGGTAAAAAGTATGTTAAGGGTCTAATATTCGGACTCACGAATGTGAGTGTAAATAATAAAAATATGGAATGAGGTCCTTAAACTGATGTGACAAATAAAAAGCAAGTTAAGTTCCCAAGGTTCAGGCCATACAAACCTGGACCTCGAAGGCCGACAAGTCGGCAGACGGAAACCGTCAAAAGAAACAAAATACAACGAGGGTGCACGAAACAAGCAAAGAGCTCTACAAAGAGAAACAAGCCCCACTAAACCGGACGAGATGCGGACGTAGACGAACAAAGGAAGCCAAGCGCTACCAACAACAACACCGCAGGCCAGCGGTACATCAGGAAACACATGTGGGCAGTGAAGACGAACCTCCAAGAAAGCAGCATTCCGGGAAAAGGAGACGCCTCGATACACACTGTCACGGCCCCAGCCTAACCCGACTCCGAACAGCCAGAACCCCATCAACCGAAGAAGAAAGCTGATCCCCCAAACCGCAGAGCAACACCACCTGAATCGATAATGCACCAAAACCCCAAGCGGGAGATAAATCAACCCACACCGGCGATTATTTATATATGTAAATAGAAACATATATATGTTCGAACTCAAAGTGATGGTTGAGTAACGAAATCATAGCAATTTTTAATATAAAAATTCCACCAAATAGTAAAGATTGCACTTTTGCTCCACAATCACACAATCCCAAAGAATTGGCTTTTTTTATTTTTGGAAATTTTGCCTGGTACCCCTGTGGTATTGCTTATTTCACGTGGTGTACAGAAGATTCACTAAATTCGCGTGGTACCCTTTAGTTTTATATGAATTTCGTGTCGTGTCCCTGGTGAGTTAAAATTGACAGTCTCCGTTAATCCGTTTGTTCTTTCCTCTCCGTCGTATTCCAAAAACGAAGCACAGACCTAGAGCCTGGAGGAAAGAAGAAAGGAGAGGCCGACTGATTGGGCACGAAGCGCCGGCGAAGAGAGCCCGAGGCTACCGGAGGAGGACGAGAGCCCGACCTGGAGGAGAAATTGGAGGAGAGGGCTTGACAACACCAAATGAACCGGCCCTTGGAGAAGAGCTTCGACGCTCGAGCTGTCGGAGAAGGGAAAAGAGGAGGAGCCGCTCGACTCGCCAGAGGTGATGGTGATGGAGCCGCAAGCTAGCCAGGTAAGTGTATTTAGGGTTTGCAAACAGGGTTTCGATTTGGGACTTGCAATTTGGGGCCTGTTTTGATTTGGGGCTAGGGTTTCATTTAGGATTTGCAAACACCTTTCTCTCTTGTGCCCCCTCAATCTCGTACGCCTTCAATCTCTCTAGCTATGACGATTGGCGAATTGAGGATTTCGTAAATTAGTTGTTTTCTAGTATTTATTCTCGTAGTTTTTGATCGATATATCTAGTTACATGTTGTTTTAATCGGTGTTTGTTGTGTTATTCCCGTTATTGGTCCCTAGGTTTTCATTTACTCCTCTTTCAATCGATTGCTCTAGTTTCAGTTTGGTGCTATTTGGTCTCTGATTGAGCAAGCTCGACCTAGTCTTTTGACTCTCATCCTTCTCCTACTTGCTGATATTCGCTTTGCTCATGTATTTGGTTGCGTGTTGTACGATTTGATCAAATGTTACATTAAGGAAGTAAATTTCATTTAAAATTTTTGTTTTCCAATCGACGAGAATGGGATTGCATTCATCTGGAATATCGATCATGTTCCGGTTGTGACTTGGTTAGTGTGGGAGATTTGCCTCCCTAACTCTCTTTGTATGTTTGACTGATGTGGGGATCGGGAGGAACCTTTTCCGAGACAGTTGGTTTTCCATCCCTTTTTTCCGCTTCAGGATTCCAATTGCAGACCTGTAAACTTCTGCTTCCTTTATCTTCTATTATTGAATCATTTAGTTCTCCATCTAAAATGCAAAACTTGATTTCTAGGAATCTAGGGTTAGGAGTACATAGAAGGCATGTCCTATATTGATCATGGGTCTCCAAATGGTACTCTAGTCACCTGACACCAGTTTCCAAAGGGGCAACGACCCAACAAGTTTAAAGTTAACTGTTGGCTAGTTTTGTGATAGACTATGTGGGTTCGAATCCCACATAGGCTATATAGCGCTATAAACTTGAATGATTTGTTGAAGTTTGATACTGTATTTTGAATATTCTGCTAGTTAGTCTTTCACATTTACTAGTGTTGGAACTATCACCTTAGCAAACTTAAGTGGTAGTAACACACCAACTATTCCAAAGAAAACACTTCCTGTTTGAATTGAAATTGAGGCTGTTACATCTCGAGAAGATTTCCTTGTCACAATTTTATGAGTCATTTTCGTTACTTTATTAGCCTGTGCGGGATTTGAACCCACATCTTGTGCGTGAGCACAACGCTCTACCATTGAGCTAATAGGCTTTAAATTTTATAAAATAATTAAACACAACTTCGTATCATGCCTTAAATTGCAAAGAAATTGTTGATGTCATAAACAAATAAGCAAGCAAAAATGAAACCTAATTCCATCAGATTTAGATGAAACTAGTGTAATACCCGTGCCTTGAAGGCACGGGAGCTTGACTTATTTTAATTTGAACAACATTTTATATATTTATATAATACTATATTAATATATACACGTGTTTAAAACAAAAATATGTATAAAGTATTTTTTTATAATTTATAAATTAGTTGGAAATAGATACGATACAAATTTTGAAAATGATTTAATAAGGTAAAGTAGTAATAATACTCAAACACACCACCTAATATAATTTGAAATAAATATATAATTATTATCATTAGCATAGATCTAAAAAGTAAAATATAAGCTCCCGTACAAATATTAAAAAATCATAAGCACATGATTGTGTGAATAATTTTGAAGTTATGTAGATGTACATAACTTATTCATTATTTTCATGAGAAAGATGGATAGAAAGAGAGAGAAATAAATAGTGAAAATAAAGGTAAGATGGTAAAAAAAAGATTCTTAAAGGTAGAAAAGTGATCTAAGAAACCTCATCCAAGATGTAAAATAAGCATTAGTAATGCTTGTGAGTCTTAAAATATTATTTATTTTCGATAGTCATTTAAGATGTCTAAAATAATTAAATTTAAAAAAAAAACACTTTTTTGGCTCTAATTGATTTTTATAATTAATTTTTAAAATCGAATATTTACAAATTGATTATTACATGTTCGTTGTATGTAGACATTGTGGGGAATATTGCAATCGGTTAAATATGATAAACCAACAATTTCAATATCCAAGAATAAAAACAGCCAAGACTTGACGAATGTTCAATGTACGTAGACGATTAAAATAGATCACAAATTGACATACAACATATCAAATTAAATAATATTTTAGTATAAAAATAGGAAACAAATTTGTTTAAAATAAGAAACATATATTTTAAAATTTCAGCAATAATATTGACCAATAAGAAAATACCATTTGAATAAAAAATTCAAGTTTAATTGTGAGCGTAACACATAAGCAAAATGAGAGTAGAATTAATATTATAAATAGATTACCTATTATCGAAATTAATTTATAAAAAAAATTGAAAAAAAATTATTTTATATAATTTTTACCATCCTAACAAAGCGTGAATGAATATTAAACAATATATTTAGCTAAACGAATAGAGAGCGTATAAAATTTTAACATGATTGGGATAAATGTGATATAATAAACAAATATTTAAATGAATTCAATCTGTTAAGATAATGAATGCAGGCAATCCGAGTACATCTTTGATTAATTTATTTGAAAATGAAATACTTGCATGGTTGATGAGAAAATATGAACATATGTGAAAGTTCATTTATACTCCGTAGCATTTTATAAACTGACAATTGGATATGGGTCTATGTAGAGTATAAATTTCCAAAAATAAAATATTCCAAGATTCAAATTTAAGTTCAATGTATGTAGACGAATTATGAGAATATTGCAATCGGAAAAAAAAAATGGAAACATGTCTCAATATTTACGGCAATATAACCGAAAATTAAAAAAAAAGGGAATGAATTCAAATCATATTTAAAATAGGAAACAAATATTTTAAAGTTTCCATAATAATATTGACCAATAAGAAAATCTCATTTGAATAAAAAAATTCAACTTTAATTGTGGGCGTGACATGTCAGCAAAATGCTAACATAATTAGTAATATTAATAGAAGATTAATAGATATATTGCAATCGGAAAAAAAAATGGAAATATATCTCAATATTTACGACAATATAACCGAAAAAAAGGAATGGATTCAAATCATATTTAAAATAGGAAACAAATATTTTAAAGTTTCCATAATAATATTGACCAATAAGAAAAGCTCATTTGAATAAAAAAATTCAACTTTAATTGTGAGCGTGACACATCAGCAAAATGCTAGCAGAATTAGTAATATTAATAGATAGTAAAACAATACATAATGAAAGGAGATCAAAACATCGAAACTCAAATCTTAGCTGCAAGTCATTAGAACAAGATTAAAGAAAATTAGGAATTGTAACATCTTGTGCATAGCTCAATTAGAACAAGATTTGAAAAGGAAGCATATAGCAGGAAAGGTAAAGAAAAAATCAACAATTCGATTGAAAAGGAAGCAGATAGTACAGAATGTAGAAACCTAATAGTAATTGAAATCTTCTACCCTTTTGCACTAGCATCTACCTCGATGGACCCTATCAATCAACAATTCGAAGAGCAATTAAAACAGGAACAAAGATCAAAATACTAAACCGAACTAAAACTTGAGCTCAATTTTAAAAATGAACATGACAGCAACGATCAATTCAGAAACATGAAAACTCTACTATCTTGTTTCCCATCAAACAAAGCAAATCGAAATTTCAATTGCAAACACTCATCCCAAGTTGAAGCCCCAAGTTGCAAGCCTCAAATCGAAACCCCTATTTGCAAACCCTAGATCCACTTACCTGGGTGGCTGGTTCGTTTGGTGTTGTCGAGCCCTCTCCTCCAAGTGCTCCTCTAGGTCGGGATCGGGCTCTCTTCGCCGGTGGTTCTCTTCCGGTGGCCTTGGGCTGTCTTCGTCGGCGATTCCTCAGTCCCCTTCTCCTTTCATCGTTCTCCAGATGGCAAAGCTTCATTTTGGAATACGACGGAGAGGAATGAACAAACGGAGTAACGAAGTTTGTCAATTTTAGCTCATTAGGGGCACGATGTGAAATTCGTATAAAAATCAGGGGTACCATGCGAATTTAGTGAATCTTTTGTACACCGCGTGAAATAAGTAATACCACAGGGGTACCAGGCGAAATTTTCGTTTTTTTTAACCTCATGCTTGTCGTGCAAGCACAAAGATTTGTTTTGATTTAATTTGACGGATGATGTAAGGAAACGCTCTCTTTAGAGAGTTCGGAAAACTCCCCGTCGGGGCTTGGCCACTCTCCAAGGTCAACAACTACAGGGGAATCCGGTCAATCAACGCTCTGAGATTATGGATCGATCATTTCAGAAGACCCAAACCTCCTTCGGGAGCCCTAACCCCCAATTTGGGCGGGTCTTGATCGCTGGCTTCGGCTCCGATCTCCCCCCTCCACACTTGCAGCCCTGCTGCTCCGACCACCTCTCCTACGGGAGCTCGACAACCATGCTCTCGGCCGTCCTAGTACCGCCGTGGCTCTACCACTTCCTACTTCCGGTATGAATCCGGTTGATGAACGCAAATCAATGAACCCTAACTCCAATTTCAGTTTTCGGAGTTCGATCAAATTCTAAATTGACATGGGGCTTTTGTTGTTTAGTTTTTCTAAGCCTCTTTTTACCAATCTTCTTGCCCAATTTCTATGTAATTCCACCCCTTTTCGAACTTTTTTGCTCGTTTGGCGGGTGGCTTAGAACCGTTCAGCCCAAACTCCATCGTGCTCGGTCTCCCTTTGGGGGTGCTGGGTTGCGCCTAGCGGAGTCGCCATTAGCCTCGGTGCTCGGTGGTTCCGTTCTGGGCCGCGTTCGCATCGCATCACGTCACCGCCTGCTCTCTGAGTTTCGTGGTGACTTCCTACCCCGCTTGGGTTGCTCGGTGCTGTCGTCAGCTCTGTGGCTGGCCTCCCCGTTGGCCCTCAGTTCGGCGGCGACTGCACTCCGACCCCTCTCTCCTTGGCTGTTGGAGCTCGGCTCTTGTACGGTGTCGTACTGTCGTCTTTCTTCAAGTCTCATCCGCTTGCATCTGTGGCATGTGGGTGCCTTGGGCCCGTGAGGCCCGTTGTGTCAGCCCGAAAGTTGTATTTCGGCACCCTATTAAAAAAATAATAAAAAATTCACCGCTGCCCATAATTTAGTTACGTTAGGGTGCTAGTGGATCCGGCCCATTTACTATTTCTTTTGGCCATGGCCTTGTTATAAAAAATACATAAAATAAAATACAAATAAAAAATGCCGGTATATATATATATTTATATATATAAACCCTTGCTTGCATGTTAATCTATTAATAAATAATTCTCGGTTGGGTTTGTGCAATCCTGCTTGGGTTTCTGATGCGTTTGATTCAGGCTTTGTGTGATTCTACGTTTGGCGTGACTGGATTTCTTCTCTCTTTGATGAGGTTCTGGCAGTCGAAGTCGGGATAGACTGAGGTCGTGATAGTGTGTATCGAGGTGTCTCCTTTCTCCGGAAGAATGTTTTCTTGGAGGTTCGTCTTCACTGTTCACAGGTGACTCCTGATGTGTCGTTGGCCTACGGTGCTGCTTTAGAGTAGTGTTTGGCTTCGTCCTTCGTCTACGTCCTCGTCTTGTTTCGGTTTAGTTGTATTTAGTTTTGCTGTTGTAGAGTTCTTGTATGTATTTTGCACCATCTTTGTATTTTTATGTTTGCTTACACGGTTATCCGTCTGCCGACTTGTCGGCCATCGAGGTTAAGGTATGTATGACCTCGAATTTTTACCTAATAAAAAAAAACAAAGATTTGATTTAGATTTGGGGATCATTCGATTACGGTTTCGGCCGCCTCACTTCGGCTCCGGCCGTCCCTGACCCTGGCTCCGACCGTCTCCGACCCCGACTACGGCCGCACTTGAACCGGTTTATCATCATCAATCGTTGTGTACGTGGCATAACCTATTATGAATCCCAATCATCGGAATTCATTTAAAAACCAAAATCAGTATGGGGCTTCCGGTGATGTTTGGTTCCTCTCCCCAATTTCGTCATCCTCCAAGACCAATTGACAACCTAACCCGTCGATCGGCGTTTTCTCTTGTCGTCGGTTCGGCGCTCGATTAGGGGCTTGGGCTTGTGTTGCCTTTGTGCCCAATTGCACTTCGGCTGGGTGGTTCCTGGGGGTTTCGACTCTTGGGTTCTCTCCGGTCGAATCTCATCCGCTTCTGGTTGTTGGCATCTTGCTTCGGCTTGGCTTCTTCCGACCGAAGGGGTTTCGCTTTCACAGCCCATGGCCACCCATCTCTCAAAGCTTCCCCTGCTATGCACATCTAGTGTGCGGTGCGAGGGTGACTACTGCTGCGCCGGTCTCCTGTTCTCCTCGTCGCCGGCACAGGCGCATAATCGCGGTCTCTCACCGTCCTCGAATTTTATGGATGCTACCAGTTTTTCCGGGTGCATCCTTTCTAGCGCCCTTAGTGGGGTGGTCGATTAGTTTATCTCCGGTCTACCTCCCCTTCATCTCCGACGCCGGTTGATTTTGGCTTTCCCTGTTTCCTTGGGCAGCAAGGATTTCCAGCTTTTTTGGGATTCTTCCGATTTGCCGTGTCTTTGCTTGTGCTTGCAAGGCAAGCTTGGAAAGCTTTGTACAGAGATTTTGTTTTATATATTAATGGATTAATATAATTATGCGCACTAATGTGTTGTTTTTTTTTATATATTCTTTCACTAATATATACCAATTCCTGAAAGGGCTTGATTAAATTCTGAAAGGGTTTCAATAAAATCCCTTGATCGAGTCTGCGGTGCTTTCTATTGGGCTTGAAGACTAGCGGCTTTTGTGCGGTGTTTCTCTCTGTTGTCGTATGCGAGAGGCCGTGGACGTGATCGAAACTTGAAGGCTCGCCGTCGCCGGGTCCATATCTGAGGTTTCCACAAGTTCCCCAGGTGTTCCTGAGTTGCCTCTATTTTCTGGCGTTGGAGTGGTTTCATTGCATGCTCGTTCATCATTCGATAGTGCTAGTATTTTCCTTTGTTGCATTTTTGTTTCTCGATTTTGCAGGGTTGCTTTACTTTATTTGTATCTATTTGTTTGACGGGCTTCCGTCGCCGTTGCTATGGCCTCTCGACCCATCGGGCCTGTCCGGTGCATCGAATTTTTACTTAATAAAAAAAAACAAAGATTTGATTTGATTTTTTTTTCCTCTTTATCCTTCCCTAGCAAGAATACGGAATCTATATCTAATATCTAATATCTAATATCTAATATAATACTAAAACAGATGCGAAAGATACATGTGGCGGCCTCACATTAAAAGTGCCACGTGGCAGCCATTCACTTAACAAACCCCCATATATATTTAAAATAAATAAACTTAAAATCATTTTTATTAATTAAAATATTGAATTTGTTGACCAAATCATAACAACTTATCCAAATTTGCAGATTATTTTTTATCCAGGATTTTTAAAAGCAAGAAAATAATAAATCAGTATATTATTAATAAATAAATTTCACTAAATTCTTTTGAATGAATGTGACGTGAAATTCATTTTGTTAATTTTTAAAACTTTTTTATTAGATATTTGAGGATTCTATTGCAACCGTTAAGATTTCCTTATCCAATACTAATCAATAATCAATTATATTTAATTACTACTATATACAAACTATGGTAATCAGCCGAATATAAAGCTACAGTTAAAGTTGAAATCAAAGTTGCATAATTTAAGATTAGTCAATATTATAAGAAATCAATTTCTTTTCCCGATCAATCTCGACTATATATCAATCCCTACTAATTATCTCAATCACTATCAATTATCCCAATAGCTGATTTATTGTTATTTTTTTATTAACTAAATCAAATTTATCTTCCTTTTTCCTAATTTACCATAATATCTATCCTAATCAACCGTTTCTTTTTTTTAATGATTGAATCAAATGTCAACGGTTAATTAGATTAAATTTAAGGATCTTCATTTTCTTATTTTACTAATGAATCTTAATTAATCATAAAATAATAGTCCACCTTAATGAATTCTAATTTTAAAAACACTAAAATATTTGAAATTCTCTTTTTAAAAAATTTTCATTGGCTTATAATTATTTATGGGCCCCAATTTAACAATTAGCAAGTAAATAAATAAATTTCATAAATTATAATTTTTATAAAGATTTTCTTCCATATATTTTAATCCATTTTCACTGAAATATTCGAAATTCTCTTTTTTTAAAAAAAAAATTAAAAAATCTGATTGATAAATCAAAATATCGATTTCATAACAAAAACAATTAAACTAAATTGAATGTTTATCACCTAAAATTTAATTCTTTTTATTAGATATTTGCTAACTCTATTTTTATTTTTAATAATACTAAAACAGAAGCGAAGGATACACATGATGACCTCACATTCAAAATGTCATATGACACCATATGCTAATGCCACAACCCCATTGACTTCAAAAATTCCATTGGTTTATAATTATTTGTGGGGCCCATTTTAACAATTATCAAATAAATAATTAAATTTCTCAAGTTACAAATTTGATAAAGATTTTCTTCCAGATATTTTAATCCATTTTCACTAAAATTAATCCATTTTCACTAAAATATTTGAAATTCACTTTAAAAAAAAATTAATATAACTTATTGAAAAATCAAAATATCAGTTTGATAACAAAAAAATCTAAACTAAATCGAATGCTTATCACCTATCTATGTGTTTTATCATGAATATTAATCAGTATTCAAATCTATTTTATTACTACAAAAATTGGCGATTAACTGAATATAAAGCTATGCTTAGGATTCAAATGAAAGATGTATAATATTGCTCAATAAAATCCAATTTCAAATTTGATTAAATATGATACTACAAAATATTAATCATTAATCAAATCTATTTTATTACTAAAAAATATGGTGATCGGATGAATATAAAGCTATGCTTAGAATTCAAATGAAAAATGTATAATGTTGCTAAATAAAATCTCATTTCAAATTTGATTAAATAAGAATCTAAAAATGATGATTTTATCCAATCAACTAATGCTTAACAGGAATCATTTACGTACTCTTAATATATAAATTTAAAAAAACAAAAATTATTCATTATTCAGTAAATAGATATACATTATTGTTTAGCCTTTATTTTTGGACAGTTGAAATGAACTTAAATTAATTTAATTTATGATGGAGTTTAAACATATAATTAGCCACTTATAAAACCTAGATTGTTTTCATAGAGTTAATGAATGTAGAAAAAAAATGATTACTCTAAATATGAAAATTTGATTTATTCGTAAGATGATTGGTATTTCTTTAGTTGGATGGATGTTTGATGGTCCAATCAAAATAATTAAAATTGACGTTGTTTAGTCGTTAATGTGATTCTATATTATTACATCAATATATCTTCTCCGACATTTTTATGTGCTTTCATCCCAGAGTGCTTAAAATTTCATACACCTAGCATTTGTCAAATGTGTAGTCCACCTAACAAAGTATTTGGTTCTACCTTTCAGCTTATTACGACAATAAATATTTGTTTAATGTTCAAAGTAACCAATCAAGTTGCTAAAAAACAATCAGAAGGCGGAAAAAAATTAAACACTCTCCATATTAGTGCATGCAACTATTTCTATCTACAAAGATGAGACATTGACGTTTTGCCACATGTATTATATATTGCTATAATAAAATTATTATTTTTCCAAATTAATATTATTTGGATATATCATTTTCATATTATTATATTATTATAATATATCTAATATCTAATATAAATATAAAATGATAATAACTTTTAAGCAATATAATATATTTTGCAAATCCCGTGCGTAACGCACGGGTACTATGCTAGTATAACTTTAAAAGAGAAGACTTTGCTGAGATGTCTTACTCTCATTCAATTTAGCTAATTCAACTAATTTATTTTATTCTACTTCTTTTATTTTTTTCCCAACCCTCCTTCATTTGTTCCCCGCCTCTCTTCCTCTGAATCCCTAAATTCATCGAGGGATCTATCTCCTTTTGTCCTTACTTTCATCCTCCGCCTCCTCTCTCGACGCGTCACTCTCTTCCTTGATTAGATATCCCCGGTGGTTGTAGGTCGAAGCTATGGTTTTCGACGCCAGAAAGAAGAAATTACGCCGCTCATAAGAAGGATGTCGCCGCTGCTAAAAGGGGTGGCAAGGTTGCCACCGTCGCTGCCTTCTTTTGGTGTTCGATCTTGCGATTCTCGAATCACTAGTTGAGGCACAAACGGTTTTATCCCAAATCACTATTAAGGTTTATAATCTTTGAAGATTGCTTTCAAATTTCACAATCCGGCTTGATTTTCTATGGTTTCACTTCGTCTCTTGATTTGAAACAGTTTCAAAATTTAGTCAAAAACCTTGATCGATCTTTGATTTATGTGGTTAGACATCCTTGCCTCCTATCGATTCACTCTCCTCCCTTAACGATCGATTGATTGTTTGTCAGAAACATATATAAAGGATAGGATGTAAGGTTGTATAAGCATATAAAAAAAAGTTTTCCTAATCTTTATCTTCTTCCGTTTTTCGCTAGGTAGATACAAGGATATCCATTAAGGTTATTAATTAATAATCGCCGATATATCTTTATTTAAATTTTTTGTTTTCATTTACATATGCATAATAAGGTGATGGCCGTGATGCCATTGCTTTCATCTTCATTGATAAGGCCGTGATGCCATTGCTTTCATTTAAATTTTTTGTTTTCATTTACATATGCATAATAAGGTACATTTTATCTGCATTTTGCATTTTCTATTTATGTTATTTTATTAATATATGTTTCGGATTGTATATGGTCTATATATGTTATTTCCTTTCCTGTTTTACGTGTCACCCTACCCTTAATTTTAGCATTTTCATCAAATTACAATCAACTAATTTTTAGATCAATTTTGATATTAAAATTGAGAGATCATACTCAATTAGATTTATCACCTATACACCATTCATGCAAAATCTTGATTCTTCATTTGAGTTTGCAAGCTCTTTCCCTTTCCCTCTTTTAGGATGAGAGTTAGGGGTGACTGGTGAGTTGAAACTTGAAAGGATAGTTTACTACAAACAAACCTACTTTACATGGAAAAAACAGTGCCAAAAATATTATCTTGCATTTTAGCATCTGATCAATAAAACAACGAAAGCTGTGAATAGATTTTGAAGCTTTCCTCTCTTAAACATGATAATTAATCACGTTTTTTTCTGTTTAGGTTACAAGGTATATCTTCCTTCTAATGAGATTGAACTTTGGAAGGCTTGGGATGAAATGAAGTCTTTACAACACAATTAGTTTGATAATCACATAAAACCAAAGAAGGTATGTGTTGCTAGCTTATTAAGTTTTGCCAGATACTATATTATATTTTCAATATACCTTTTCTTTCTAGAACTATGGTAGATTGGTAGGATGCTTAATTAACAGTGTGGATATAAGACCTACATTACATCATCATTTTAATGCCTACTTATTCAAAGTGATTCCATGAGCTTTCAAAACTTTAATAACCATGCTTTCTGATTGAGTTTGAAGAAAGAGGACTGCCTAACTAGACACTAATTCATCATCATCAAGATTTAATTATATAAGTGATTTAATTATATAAGTTATTCCGTATGTTTTAGTTTCAAGAAGCTCAAGAGTACGTAAAGGATCGAGATACAAGCCTAATTGATTTAGACTATATATATTTTTTAAATTTAATCCAAGTGATTATGTGATTATGTGACTTAACTACCTTTATAATTTTATAATTTTTACTTTTTGAGCTTATTTTGAATTTAATTCACTACGACACATTGATATTTTTTCAATCTCCTGAGACTAATAAAATTGACACATGTATATCGTAGCAACTATGATGCATGGAGTTTTATTTTATTTTTTCAATTTCATTTATTTATTTCATTTCATTTCATTTCATTTATAATTATTTTTTTATATAAACGCGTCATGGCGCGGGGACTGTACTAGTTTTTTTTTTTTTTCCGCACGTTCGAAGAACGTCAGCGTTGGAGCCTGAACCAAGGCGGAAAAGAGGACGCCTCAACAACCAGCAGGGAAAAGGGAGCCGCACAACTCCCGAAGGGAGACTGAGGCAGTGGAACCTACGGCCCAGGTGCCCGGAGGAGGAGGGCTCCTGACCGAGGAAGGCTAGGCAAAATGAGGATGGATTAGGAGATGGCGCACAACCGCATTAGCCTAGCACCACCGTCGCCCAAAACGATTTAGACTTTGCTCCGATCAGACCAAGGAAGTCGGAGAGGGTTTAACCAAAATAATGACCAGCACCACAACCAAGCAGGCCGTGGAACAGAGGCGAGACGGAGGTGGACAAATTGAGGGATTGGGGGCACCGGTGGTGGTAGGCTCGCCCTCTCGCTGGAGACACCCTTATCGCGTCACCAGAGATACCCTCATCTGACTGCGATTGAAGCTGGGTAAATTCCATAGACCTTTGGTGTTGTTTGGTAAATGAATTTGATTTTCGGTTGATCTTTGAGTGAGTTTAAGTTGATTAAGTTTTGGCATCCCAATTTAATTGGATTTTGGTGTATTCCTCCGAATACTTAGCTATACCTCGTTGAGTTAATTGTATGTGGTGTGATTGTTGCCCTCTCTGATTACCTAGCTTTATGACTACCAAGTTGCAAGGGGTGAACTGAGTTAATGATATCTGTCACATATAACTAGAGGTGCCAATCAGGCGAGTCGGGTCGGGTTATTCGGTTTCGGATCAAATCGGACTCGGGTTGATACCTGACGTTATTACAATTCGGGTCGGGTCGGTTCGGGCCGGGATCAATCGGACATTATTGTTTCGGATACAATCGGATTTTCGGTTGCAATTTAATCGAGCGACTTCGGATTTCGGGCAAATCGGGTTTCGGTTGAACCGTGCTTCGGTCAAATCGGGTTTCGGTTGAACCGCGCTTCGGTCCAATCGGGTTTCGGTTAAACCGAGCTTCGGTCAAACTAGGCTTCGGCTGATATGATTTTTTAGTCAAATTGAGTTTTAGTCGAACAAAGTTTCGCTTAAATTGAGTTTCTTTTTTTGGTTGAGCTGGATTTCGCTTTGAATCGAGTTTCCGTCAAATTGAGGTTCACTTGAATCAAGTTTCTATCAAATCCACTGTATGACTCAAATTGGATAACTGAAATAAGTTTTAGTTAAACCAAACTTTTATTTTATTGAAATTTCAATTTGATTCAAATTTTGTGTTATAAGTTATAACTCATCATTAGTCGATATGTTTTAGATTTTTAGTCATATTTATAATAATAATTTATATATGAGATATTTATCTTTTTATACCTAAGTCATTTCTTATCAATCCGATATATATATATATATATATATATATATATATATATATATATATATATATATATATATATATATATATATATATATATATATATATATATATATATTATGTGTATTTGCACTATATATATAGTAATATTATGAATTTATAACGTGTTATAGGATATACTTTAAAGTTGGTTTATATAGGTATTCTTTTCTTGATTACAAATAAAATATTAGTACACCACTTAAACGAAGCAAGATTTCTGGCATCTAAATGAGAATTATCAAATGTTATGATATTGGTTCAAAGTAAGATTTCTGGCATCTAAATGAGGATTATCAAATGTTTAATTTTACACAAGAAACTCGTTCTCATCTCATCTGCTAATTTGGGATTTTGGGGGCCGGGGCTCGAATTGGGGCTAGGGCTCGAGTGACCAAGACGAAGCATCAGCGCCGCTCTGCTTGTTCTCCATTCTCGAATCGAAGCTCGCTCTATAGTCGCTTGGCTGCTTGGATCTGATCGACCGACGCTCTCCACTCTCCAGGTTCGTCTTCCTCCTCTTCTGTCCTTCTCTGAGTTCTCTCCAGTCGTTCTCCTTTTTTGCCCTCTCTCCAGTCGTTCCTCTTCTCTCCTTTTCTCCGACCGACGTTTTGGTTGGCCCTGATCGAATGGTGCTCTCCTCTGTTCAGGACTGCTTGGATCTAATCGAAATCGGTGCTCTCCGTTGTATGGTTTGTCTCTCCACTCCACTGGTTAGGTAAATAGACCTCTTCTCATTTCTTTATTGTCTTTTGGCTTTCTCCTTTCTTTACATTCTATTTTACATTTTGAAAAGAATATCTTGGCTAGTTAGGTGCCCGTTTGTCATCATGGTATGGAATACCATATATGTGTTAATCCGTGTTTGATTAGGCTTCAACATATATTTGTGAAATACGAGTTTGTGAAACGGGAAAAATGGTGTGCTGTAGGAGAAGTACTTCTAATTTATATTCAAAAGAATACAAATATTCAGGTTCATTTGTGATAATATTATTACTACAATATAAGGTAGAAAAATGAACCTTTACGAGGGAAAAATAATGTTAAAAAGGGAATTAAGTTAACTTAGAGAGGAAATATTCAGGTTATTTAGAGTGTCTGATATAATCGGGTTCGGGTGATTTCGGGTGTCGGATATAATCGGGTTCGGGTGATTTTCGGGTGTCGGTTATAATCGGGTCGGGTCATTCGGTCTTCGGGTTGTTGCCGGGTCGATTCATTCGGGTATAATCAGGTTCGGGTTAATATCGGATTCGGTTTACTATCGGGTTCGGGCGGAGTTCGGGTCGGATCGGTCGGTCTCGAGTTCGAACTTTTTATAATTTATTCGGGTGTCGGTCGGCTTCGGTGTCGGATCATTCGGATCGGTTTTCTCGGATCGGGTTGGGTATTGCCAGCTCTACATATAACCAACAAACTATTTAGATTAATGGGATTCAGGTAGATGTTGGTGAGGAAATGATTAATGGATTTGGAGAGGGATAACTTGGTCTTTGCACTTGTTGCCTAACTACGTGGCCGGATTAATTATAATACTAGCTTGGTTAGATGACCAATTAGATTTAACAGCTACTATATGAATTAATTGCTAAACAATGAACTGTTATGATTGCTTTCGATCACTAACCTTATATAAGAAGATCGATGTAATGTGACCTCGTTTCACGAGTTAATAAAATTGGTACATTAATCGGCCTAGGTGTCTAAGATTAGAACTTGATAGGATTTGTTTTATATAAATCAACTAAGGTTCTATGGGTTAGATCAGGCTCCATGGTGAGGGTGCAGGAGTGGGTGCACACACTATGCCATTTACATCCCAGGCGACGAACATTCACGAGTCCGTCGCCTGAAATCACATTCAGGCGACGGACATTGTTATGTTGGTCGCCTGACGAACGAAGCCTTTGAACCCATCCCAATCCATAGTTGGGCGACCAATATCATCAAAGTCCGTCGCCTGAATCGACATTCAAGCGACGAACATATCCAGGCAATGAACAAAGGAAGAAGGATGGTTGCTTGAGCATAGGACCCATATACTTCTGTCAGAATAAGCATTCAAGCGACGAGCATAGGGCTATGTCCGTCGCCTGATATAGTGACAAAAGCACAATCCACCCGTCGAATTTAATATATACATTCAAGCGACGGGTATACGACTTAGTCCGTCGCCTGAGTGTGTGGTAGTTTTTGAACCCTTAATGCTCATTATTCAGGCGACCACATAACCCTATGTTCGTTGCCTGAGATAGGAAAAAGTAAGTCGGTTTGACTCATTTAATACTAACTTCAATGCTAATCATTCAGGCGACGCCCATAACCCTATGTTCGTTGCCTGAGATAGGTAAAAAAAAGTAAGGCAATTGTAGCATATTCATTCAAGCGACGAACATAGGCTATGTTCGTTGCTTGAATGTTCTTTTTGAATCCGATTTACAGAACCTCACCATTTCTCCACTTATCTCTTCCCTATCCATCTCTTCGCCATTTTTCTCCCCCAATAACCTTCTAAGCAAGTCTTTGGCATTTATCAACTTCGTTCCGCCATTTTTAATTAAGGTATGTTCAAATATCTTAAGATTTGTATAGATTTGTTGAATATATGTGTATAAATTAGGTTGGTAATTGAAATTGATGATGAGAATGAGGTGATAAGGAGAATGTGGTTTTACTTAAGATAGATAATGGGAATATGGATTATTTATGTCGTTTTTTTTTGTTGATTACGTATATTTGATGTTCGGGTTTGAAATTGATGATGAGAATGTGTTTTAGATTGAAAATATGGATTGAGAGTATGTTCTAGATTTAGAATGGGGACTGAAATTGATGATAAGAATGAGAATGTATTTTCGATTGAGAATGTTTTTTAAGTTGAGATGGAGAATGAGATTGAAAGTGACATATGTTGGATGCAACTCGGATTGAGTATGTGTTTTAGAATGTGGATTGAGAATATGTTTTATATGTTGAAATTGATGTTGACAGTACGATAATGGGCGATAAAAGTTGGATGCAACTCCCTCACGCTCACTCGGACTATCAATGGGGAATCTTTATTTTTTTGCAAACTATCAGAGCGTATGCGATTAGGAGTGGGACAACCCATTTCCTTTGTCCGTGTAGAAAGTGCCGCAACAAAGAATGGGTTACTGTAGAGGAGATGCACTCGGATTTGGCCCGTTTTGGGATGTGGGCTAGATATACAGTTTGGGACAAACATGGAGAGGCACTAGCTGATACGAGAAATGACCAGAGACGAAAGCAGATGTTGGATGATGGGGCATCTTCCTCTGATCATGGTCCTGTTATGGACATTCTGCATGATGTCTTTCCTTATCATGATGGGTACGATGCACACATGGATGCTGACGAGGCTACTGAAGAACCCGCATTCGAAGATGTCGTCGATGATGACTATCTGAAATATCAAAGGCTTCTAGAGGCGGCTCAAACACCATTGTTTCCCCGCAACAAGTACACTGTTTTGGAGGCCTGTCTAGATTCCATGACATTGAAGCAGGGGCGGAGCCAGGGGTGCTTGGGGGTGCTCGAGCACCACCCTGGCAGAAAAAAAATAATTTTTTTTTGCATATATTTAATATTTTTGAGGTAATATAAATTTTTTAAAGGATATTTGAAGCAATAGTGCTATCTAGCTCAAGTGGTTAGGGAAGGAGGGAAGGAGAATCAAAATTAAAAGTTATTGGGTTCAATTCCCAACTCCTTCACTTTTTATTATTGTACTATATGATTAATTCTTTTTTATTTCTCTCTATATTTTTTGTTTTTATCAACTATTTCATTAAAAATTGTCTCTATATTTTTTGTTTCTATAAACTATTTCATTACAAAAATGTCATATTTATGTTTAAATTATACATTTAACATTTTGATTAATTCTTTTTTATTTCTCTCTATATTTCTTGTTTTTATCAACTATTTCATTAAAAATTCTCTCTATATTTTTTGTTTCTATAAACTATTTCATTAAAAAATGTCATATTTATGTTTAAATTATACATTAAAATTTTTCTTTCAATATTGTTTTAAAAGTAATTCTTCGTGATTTATATTGTAAAAAATCACAATTTTAGTGTTTTTTCAATATATTTTTTTTAAAAAATCTTCTTAATAAGTATATATCAAAAAAAATATTTTACGATATTTTTTTAGCACTCCTTGGTCGAGATTCCTGGCTCCGCCACTGCGTTGAAGTCAAGGTGTGGGTGGACAGATATGAGCATGGATCTAAATTGCAAACACATGTCAAAGTTTTTGCCAGAAGAAAACCAATATCCAGTTGATTGGAAGAAGTTGAAAAGTGTGATTAAGGACCTTGCATTTCGGTATGAGTTGATCGATGCTTGTGAGTACAACTGTCTATTGTTTTACAAGCAATACGTAGAGCTAGAATCTTGTCCTAAGTGCAACACTTCGAGATGGGAGACTGAAGAGGCCAGCAGAGGTCGAAGGGTTACTAGGAAGGTCCTCCAATACTTTCCCTTGACCCCGAGATTGAAGAGACTCCTCATGAAGCCGAACATTGCGAAGAAAATGTGATGGCATGGTGAGCGGGTGTGAGATTCAAAATGGTTGAAACACCCTGCAGATGGTGAGGCATGGAAACAATTCGACAGAACATACCCGCATTTTTCTGATGATGTGAGGAATGTTAGGCTTGCACTTGCCACTGATGGGTTCAATCCGTTTGTGCAACAATCAAGTCTCCATAGCACCTGGCCTGTGATTGTCATGCCCTACAATTTGCCTCCATCGATGTGTATGAAGCGGGAATTCAACATGCTGACTTTGCTGATTCCGGGACCGAAGTCTCCCGGAAAGTGTCTTAGTGTATTCATGGAGCCATTGATCGACGAGCTTATACACCTATGGGAAACTGGAGTGTGTACAGTTGATCGGCAATCGATGTCAACTTTCACCATGAAATCAGCAATTCTGTGGACTATCATTGATTTTCCTGGTCTAGGGATGTTGGCAGGAACGACAACAAATGGGTATAAAGCGTGCCCTACTTGCTTGGACAACACGGCTGCAACGCATGAACAGGGAAGAATGGTTTATGATGGGCACCGAAGATGGCTTTCGCCGAACCACCCTTGGAGATCCGCCGCTATGGCATTCAACGGGCAATGCGAGGAAAGAGGACGACCTTATTCTTGGAACGGGGAGCAAATTCTATCACAAATCGATCGGTAAGGGATTCTTATACATACACTCTTCATTCTTCGCTTTCCATGCAAATTATACACCATCCATCTCATTATACTACCCTCGTATCTGTTACAACAGGATCAAGTTTCCTGTCCTCAGCTCACACCCTGCTTTGAAGGCCCCATATAGTGTGACTAACAGGGTCTGCTGGACTCACAAATGCGCTTTTTGGAGATTGTCGTATTGGCGATATACTCGAGTGAGACATGCATTGGATGTTATGAATATTGAGAAGAACGTATTCGATAACATCATCGGAACCACTCTTAGCATTGCCGGGAAGACAAAAGATGGTCCCAAAGCTCGAGCTGCATTGCAACGGAGAAGGGTGCGGAAAAGTCAGGCACCAAGGAGAGATGGCAAACTCCCTCATGCGCCGTTCTTAGTGAAGCCGGAGGACATACCAGAGATATTCGAGTGGTTTGGTAATGTGAAGTATCCTCATGGTTACGCCGGGGCTTTGCACAACAAAGTCAACATTCGAGAGAGAAAGTTCTATGTATTAAAGACCCATGATTGTCATGTCATGTTTCAGCGTCTGCTTCCCATTTTCGTCCGCGCATACCTTCCACCTAGTGTTGCGAAGACATTGGTTGCGCTATCGAAATGGTTTCAGAAACTGTGTGCTAGGGAGTTGAGGAATGAGGATGTACGTCAGATGGAAGATGAGATAGTGCAGATTCTGTGCAACTTGGAGATGATTTACCCCCCACACTTTTGCACAATCATGGTGCGTCTTCTGGTTCACCTGCCGCAACAGGTGCTTGAAACTGGACTTGTGCATTATACGTGGATGTATCCAATTGAAAGGTATGCTGGTACTTTTATAGTCTCTGGTTGAATTTGCTTTGGTTCAACATCATCATCATCATGGGTTTTGATTTTTCTAGGCAACTTGGCGACTATAAAGATGAAGTCAAAAGCCCCCGTTACCCAGAGGGGAGTATTGTCGAGCGTTACACCCTCAAAGAGGCTACTACATATTGCAACATATACCTAGGGCTACGAAATGAGGGCAGTGAATATGAAAGTGCTACTGAGGCCTCGAACTATGACATTAATGTTGTGTCTGGCCTCGTGCGTCCACAAGGTGAAATCACTTGTGGCGAAAGGTTAAGTGATGTTATGATTGCAGAGGCTCATTGGTAGGTGTTGACTAATTGTCGGGAAGTTGACTTCTTCATGACAGCACACGCGGAGCTCTACGAGCAGCAATATCCAGAGTCTAATGAGAAAAGGCGCAGAAGACATTTTCTCGAGTATTTTTACACATGGGTAAGGATGTGTGAGGTTCTTTTTTTAACATAAGGTGTTCTTTTTCCCAAACCTTAAACTGACATGTTCTATCATATAGGCGGCTCAGTTGCACAAGGACGGAAAGACATTCCTTAAACCCGAGGTTCTAAACTTGGCAAAGAAGCCAATGCAATGCAAACTGTACTCCAGTTGTGTAGTCAACGGGGTGAAGTTTGTGTCGTGGGAAAAAGATAAAGATCTAAGGACGCAAAATTCAGGGGTGATGGTGGAAACAACGGATGCACGCTACTATGGGGTACTCGAGCAAGTGGTTGAGCTACTATATGCTACTCGCATGCCAGTTGTGTTGTTCAAGTGTAGGTGGTTTGACACTGATCCTAAAAATAGTGGTAGCACCAAGCTAGATCTAGGCTTGCTATCGGTGGACACGAACACTAGCTGGTATGAGGATTCCCCGTTCTGTTTTGCACTCTTAGCAAAGCAAGTATTTTACGTAGATGATCCAAAGGCGGGTGAGGCATGGAAAGTAGTGAACATAATGTCCCATAGAGGCGTTTACAATCCTCGAACATTGGCGACACGCGGAGATAACCTTACCACTGAACCTGAAGAACCATATCAAGAGTGGGGCTCGATAATCAATTTCGAAGGTCTTAACTTGATATTTTTTTTATAACTTACACTTTATAACATAGAAATTTAGTTAAGACGTTTTTTTTATAACCTGTACGTATAGGTTCTCACATATTTTTATAACTTATAGATCTTAATCTCCACATTGATCTTCGCTTGGAGGAAGAAGAAGACGAAGAAGACGATGAAGCAGCAACAACAGAAGAAGAAGAAGAAGAAGAAGAAGAAGAAGATATGAATGACGGTTGACGGGTTTATATTTACTATGATTGTCAAATATATGTATGAGTTTCTCTTAAATTTTTTTTACGACATGGTGGTTTTTGGTGCGATTGTTAAATATATGTGGACTATGAGCTAAATATATGTGTAAAAGAGTCGATGGAGTGAGTATACAGGGAGTATAAGCTAAAACAACCCTATTTTTTCAAACACTGCAGACACTCAGGCGACGGACTTTGATCTTTACGGTGCCTGAAGTGAAATTATAAAACTCCCTCCTTTTTTTTGAGCATAAGACTCCCTCCTAAATTTCACCAAAAATTCGAATGGCCCTTTAACTTTTATGACTAGGACATTTATCCCCCTAAACATTAACTCAGTTCAACTCAGTCCTTAAACTTTTAGAATCAGGACACTTAACCCCATAAGTGTAATTTTATTTTATGTAATCCTCAAAATTAATCATAATATTATTTTATTTATTACTTAAATGAAAATAAATTAATAAAAAATTTGGAAATAGTGAGGACTATTTTTCTAAACTTTTATTATTTTAAATATATATAATATAATTGATGCATGGATTATATTTAATGTTATTTTCTCAATGAAAACCTTATTGTTTCGGTTTGATAATTAATTTTATAAAAATATTATTATTAAAATTTATATGGAGTGATTAATAGGGGTCCAATAAAGTTGTTTAATCCATGCAAAAGTATGTTTATAAATTATCACATAACAGTTTTACATTAAATAATTATTAATAAAGAGAAGATTCATTGATATTTTCAAAATATATTGTTAGTCTTGTTTATATTTTATTTATAAATATTTTTTCTGCATTGGTATATATATAAAACTTTATTCGACCCTATTAATCACTATATATATATATACACCCAAATTTGAAAATATTTGAAAGTTTTTAAAGCATTATATGAATTACTGCTTTATTTATAATATGATTAGGAATCATAATTTCAATTTATTAAGTTAAAAATAACCTTAATTATTATATATTTATATTTTAAAATTTTTGTTTATTAACTGAACTTTTTTAAATATTCAAAAAGGTCTATAATTATATTTAAATTATACGATTAATCGATAACCTTTTTTTTTAAATTTAGGGAAATTTAAAGGAAAAAGTTATCTATGGCAAATAAAATGGGTCAACCACATATTTTAAGTTGAAAAATATTAACTTTGTTTTAATAGATAACTTTCTTTTTATATAATTTTTTTATATAATCAAGCTTTAATAGTCAAATTTGAGTTTAAAAATATTAAAATATAATATATTGAATGATAAATTAATGAAAATAGATGAAGAGGTAGTGAGATGTAAATAAATACCATTTAAAGAGTGGTTCTTTTGTAATTTTGAATTTAAGTGGTAATTAAGTGAAAATATTCATATTTAAAGGGCGGTTTTCTGTAAATTTCCCGAGAAAATAACATTAAATATAATCCATGCATCAATATTTCCAAATTTTTTGTCATTTTATTTTCGTTTAAGTAATAAATATAATAATATTATGATTAATTTTGATGATTTAATTAAATGAAATTACACTTAGGGGGTTAAGTGTCCTGATTCTAAAAGTTGAAGGGTTGAGTTGAATCGAGTTTAAATAGAAGGGGTTAAATGTCCTAGTCACAAATTTTCAAGGGCCATTGGGGTATTTAGGCCAATTCGAAATTCCCACTAAAAATACACTTCAGGCGACGGACATCGTGCTTTGTGGTTGCCTGGGCTCAATCGGGGGAGTAATTCTTTAATTTGTAAATTGATTCAGGCGAGGAACTTATTAAAAGTACGTTGCTTGAGGGTATGTATTAAAAGCCTAAAGCCCAATCCTTAGCTTTAATTTCATTCTCCAAAACCCTAAGTTGCTTCCACTACTCCTCGCCGACAACCAAAACCTAAGCGGCTTCCCCTCCTCACCGGCTCGCCATCACCTCTCCTCTCTAATAGCCACTCCTCACCGACTCGCCGTCCCCTCTCCTCTCCGACAGTCACTCCCTCCCCCAAAATGCCTCCCAAATCTAGGTTTGTACAAAGCACCCTCAATAGGAAGGCTTCCTCGACCGCCTCGGCACCGGTGCCTCCGCCATTGCAACCGGAGGAGGTGCCAACGCCCTCGGCCTCAACCCCTGCTCCGACAGCAACTCCGACATCCCCCACCGATCCCACTCTCGCGAGGCTGCTTCTACTCTCGCTCCGACAGCTACTCTTCTCCTCTCCCAGGAGGCTGCTCCCACTCCCACGACAACCTTGGCGCCACCTCCTCTCAACGAAATGGCCATGGTCACCGGGGCTCTTGTAGAAAGTGCTCCGAAAGTTCCCCTCCGCTCCATATGATGTCAGAACAAGGATGATGGTGAGTAAATCTCCAATCAATTTTTTTTTGTGATCAAGTTTGCTATTTTGAAGTGTTACTATAGATCCAAGGATCGAAATTGAGCTTTCTCTCTTAGGAGAAACACAAGAGAGAACTCAGAATTGAGATCTGATTATGCTAGAGAGAAAAATATGTTTACAGTGAACCCCACAACCTCTATTCATATCCCATCGAATGAGGAGCCTCTCCTAATTGACAACCAAATGTACTACACATACACAACTCATATACTCTTCAGTTACCTCTTTTGAAAGATAGAGAGAAAGATGATTCAACTTGCGCACAATGTCCCCTCTTTTTTTTTGTGATCAGCCTTGATATCTTTTCTTTTTGCAGGTACACCGCCGGATAACCTGCGCACAATTTCTAGCCAGAAGACAGATCAACTAGTTAGAAACAATGGGGGGAAGCCCTTAGATGTCGTGTTCTCCAAGTTCCACAATGGGCCCGACGAGAAGGAAAGATATGACACCTTCATTCGCGACCTGGGATGTGCGGTGAGGGATAAAGTCCCAATGCTTGCAACGTCCTTTCTCACGCTCACAAAGGCGCAACAAGCCTCTGTCATGGATTACTTGAAGGTACTAAAAATGCCCACTTTGCTCAATCATACCCTTCTGTCATGTCAACTAAAACTTTAACAATTCTAAACAGAAACGGATCCTTTCAAATTCATAATTTGTCCTCTAGAAAGATAGAGAGAAAGATGATTCAACTTCTAGTCCAACCATACATCTCTTGAGGCATATGATGAAAGCATATAAGAATTCCAATAACAACATCCTAGAAAGAACTAGATATGTTTATGATTGAAGAAACCATCTGTTGTGTGTTGCATTAAAGGTATTTTTTATCAATCCATCTGATGAGTGATGAATGAATGCTTGTTTGACACTTGCAATATCCATTATTTGGTCAATGGTCAGCAAACCTGTCCATAAAATATGAAACAAAACTCACATATTGATTATAGATGACATCATTTATATACAATATTATAACTTTTTCTTTGCTTCTAGATGTATTATAACATCCCCAAAGAGATAGAAGAAGGATTCTTAAAAATTAAATCAAGCAAAGTCTACTCGGCTTGGAAGCATGAATGCCATGAGCACTTCAAGGAGTATGGAGGAAATGAGCTTCCATTGGAGTTTGAGATGCGTCCTGAGCAATGGCGATACTTAGTCGAGGAGGAGTTTATGAACGAAGCAAAACAGGTAATATCTTCTCTAATTTTATCATGGCAAATCATTTTACTCACTATATTGAGAGCAAAACAGGTAATATCTTCATGTCATGAAAATAGGCAAAATGTTCCTTTCCATTATGTTCTCATGTGTGCATCTAAAAATTTCAACCTTTGAGGCATTGAAAATAAGCGACTCCTCCTCGAACCCAGATTTATTTTTTAGCAATATTTTCTAAAATCATTGACCATGGTACTCTTAGTCGTAATTTCTTTTGTTTTCTTTTTTTTCCAAGTTGTTAACATGTTCTGCTGTTATCTACTTGTACAATACATAGTTTTACATGATTAATTGGTTCTTTATGATCATACATCGGAAACATACTTTAATATTATATTGAACACATAGACCCTTTATCATGCATGCATGCATTCTTTTGATTGAAGAGCTTAAATAAAGACTATGGTTTGAAAATCAGAACAAATAATTATAACTTTATTTGTTTTGCATATTCTTATATGGACAGTTTTTTTTTTCTATTCCTCAATGTTGTAAAATGATCACTTTAACTTGTATGTCAGGGCTGGTTCAAGCATCCTTTTGATATGTCTATAGTTTCACATAAAGGGTAGGGCTAAACATTTGATAATGAATAAGTATCTAGTGCCAAACAATTGAATGACAGTGGTAGGAAAACAGGAAGATAAAACAAACAAGGACGACAATTTTTATTCTTTTTCTCTCCTTTTGAGACTCAATTTGAACTGTGCTTGCAATAACCAGGCCATTTGCAAGAGAAACAAGGATAACAGGAACAAGAACTCTAACACCATCAACCACCACAGTGGCCCTATACCCATGAGCTTCCGAGCAGAAAAGCTCATAAAGGGAAAAAACCCTGCAGGAGTGGCACATGCAACCATTAACATGTACGAGGAGTGCCCAAATGCAACGGACCAAGTGGTAAGACATAAGCCTTAGTTTTGTTTCCTAAACAATTAATCTGTCTCCTAAAGTTGTACTATGTTTGACATTTCATTTTCCTTCAATTATTTTGTTTCCTAAATATAATATACTTATTTCCCAAATGTTTATTTGCCTCATTACATCCTTTCTGATTTTTCTTTGAATTAAAACATTACCTCGTTTGACAGGAGAAATTGAAGAGCTGTGTTCAAGAGTTCCTCCAAACTCAAGGAGATGTCTCTGACCCTAGCCAATTGGAACCAATGCCCCTTGAACAATAGACATCCATCATCTTGGAATGATTTGGAGAACGACGAGGAAGACAAGTGCGAGGTATATCTAATCTAAGTTTCTGTATTAGATTAGAATAGCTCATAATTGAAGGTAGCTCATACTTTTAAGTTTCTGTTTTATATCCTCGTTATCTAAAAAAAATGACAGCATTCTCTGTATTATATTTTCTGAAAACAAAAGAAACTTAGCTCATGTGGTCTGTGTTAGATATTTTGAAAACTGCTGAAACTTAGCTTATATTGCAGAAAAAAAATAGAAACTTATCTCATATTTATAAATTCATATCAAAGTCTAATCAACTGAGCTCATATTTCTGTACATTCATACAAGTGTAGTCAATCACATATATTTAGCATATATATATTTATTATATTTGATTGAGCTAAGTTTCATTATATTTGAATGAGCTAAGTTTTCGAATAATGAATATATGAATGTCCAAATAATAAATATCTAAATAATGAGCTAAATTTCTGTACATTCATACAAATTTATGTACATTCATATATGAATGTCTAAATAATGAGCAAATTAAATTTCAGAAACTTATCTCTAAATAATGAATATATGTATGAATGTCCAAATACTGAATATAAATGGTGTATATTCATATATACAGCTGAATATATATGGCTAAATAATGAATATATATGACTGTCTAAATAAGTTTTAGAAAGTTTTTGTACATAAATAATTATACTTTATTAATGATAATACTTTATTAGATGTGCATGTATATGAATGAATAAATGAATTTATCTGGCTAAATAATTATACTTTATTTTGTACATAAATGAATATATATGGCCAAGTCATGAATATATATGAATGTCTAAATAATGAGTATAAATTATTATACTTTATTAGATGTGCATGTATATGAATGGATAAATGAATGATACTACTGTTTTTCAGGGTATGAGAGCTGCTGGTGAGCGACCATTGAAGAAAAAGGGGGGGACCTAGGACTGCTTGGGCTGAGGAGAGTCAAAAGAAGGTGGAAGAAGCAAAGCTTCAAGCGCAACGGGCACAGGAAGAGGCCGAAGAATTAAGGAAGGAAGTGAGGGAAGTTTGAGTCGAGAATGAAGAGATCAGGGCTCACATGGCAGAAGAGATGAGGGCTTACATGGCAGAAATGGACAAGAAGATGTTGGAATTCATGAGCGCATCGACGAGCTCCCAGCCTTCGATCACCTCGGCAGCGCTCCAGGCTATTCAATCTAATACCGATGCTCCTTTCGTGTCCTCTCAGCCGTCCTTGCAGCAGTAGATGGTATCGGATCCTCTCAAGTCTCACCCCTTTTGCATATTATCTCCATATTATCTCAATCCAAATTTCTATTAGACAATTTTTGGAAGCTAGATCAAGTACTTTTGTGCATGTGTTGTTAGAATTGGATTATTAATGCAGGATGCATATATTAACTCAATTAGAATTGAATGATTTAATCTATGTGTGTGTTTGGACTGTACAAGTTTGGTTTTCTGCAGTTTGCATATATGTGATGATTGTGTTTGTTTGATGTATTGGTTGGCACCCTTTGAATTGGAATTGTTGTTTGAGACAGGTTTGGTGTGCAAATAATGTGCATATTATAGGTATAAAACGTACAAGGTATAAGCTCATGCCAATTTATTTTTTAAAAATAAAAAATCACTCACACGACGAACATAATAAACAAGGTTGTTGCTTGAATAATAAAAAAATATACCTGAAAGGACTCAGGCGACGGACATATTAAAAATAACACTCGCTTGATTTATTTTCCTAATTACCAACCTCATTCAGGTGACGACATTATTTATATATGATCGTCGCCTGAGTCCATTAAATATTGTTTCTAATTTCTCTGACCACATTAGAGCGAGGAACTTTTGACGTCGCCTGAATACTAATGGGCGGGCTTGAAGAGCCCGGGGGTCTGACAATGTATTCAGGCGACGAACATGTTTTTGGTTGCCTAAGGTTACTCAGGCGACGGGCAACATGACGCCTGTCGCCTGAATACTTAGGGGACTGTGTCAAGGCGACCACGGGTCAGGCGACGGATGTTCGTCGCCTGACCCGTGGTCGCTTGAATGATCAGGAGTTAGATATGCAAGAACAGTCTCATCTAGAGTCACTTGGTTTTGCACCTAATTTGTCTTCTGATCAGTCTACAAGTTCTCATTCTTCAAGTAACAATCAAGGTGCTCCTACAGTGGGTAATCAAGGGCAGTTAAATACATTCTCTGATGATTCTCATCTCAGCTTGAGGTCTACAAGAAGTTCTAATCAACAACATTTGGTGCAACCTATTAGAAGATCTTCAAGATCTCATATTCCTCCTTCAAGACTAAGAGATTTTGTATGTCCTACTCTAAGTATAGAGTCTTTATCTCAGTCATTCCTTTCTATTGCTTTGGGTGATGTTAATCTATTTTCTCAAGACTTTGTGAAGTCATTTACAAATCTGGCCAGCATTCGAGAGCCTCATACTTATAGGCAAGCAAAGTCAGATTCTAAAGGGATAGATGCAATGCAATCGTATTTGGATGCCTTAGAAAGAAATTAGACTTGGATCCTTACTAAGCTTCCTAAAGACAAGATTGCTATTGGTTCAAAGTGGGTTTTCAAGTTAAAGCATAAACTCGATGGTTTTATAGAAAGGTATAA
This sequence comes from Persicaria tinctoria, assembly GCA_037127255.1. Lineage (NCBI taxonomy): Eukaryota > Viridiplantae > Streptophyta > Magnoliopsida > Caryophyllales > Polygonaceae > Persicaria > Persicaria tinctoria. Next base: position 14,240,011 of record JBANSL010000020.1, on the reverse strand, counting down.
AGCAAGGTTGTGGCTAGCTAATAGATACAACCAAGTCAAAGAAAAAGATTAATTACAAACACACGTTTAGTCCAGTAGCAAAATTCACTACTGTAAGGAGTTTGCTTGCTTTGTCAACCATAAAAGAATGGCATATTCACCAGTTGGACATCAATAATGCATTTCTTCATGGTTACTTAGATGAAGAGATATACATGAATCCTCCATAAGGGTACTCTAAGGCATTGCCAGGGCAAGTATGCCTTCTTAAGAGGTCGTTGTATGGCTTGAAGCAAGCAAGTAGGCAAAGGAATCTTGAATTGACAAGATTTCTTATTTCTTTGGGCTTCATACAGTCAAAGCAGGATTATTCTTTGTTCATCAAGTCATTTCCTTCAGGTATTATTGTTGCTTTGGTCTATGTAGATGATTTACTCATCACTGGAGAAGATGAATATGCAATCATCAAAGTAAAACAGCAGCTTCATCTTCAATTCACAATTAAAGACCTTGGTCTTGTGAGATATTTTCTTGGTCTAGAAATTGCAAGGTCTAAAGAAGGCATGATGGTTCATCAAAGAAAATATATTGTTGATCTATTAAAGGACATGAAGATGATGGATTCTAAGCCTCTTGCCTTTCCACTATCCAAAGGCCTACGTCTATCTACAGAAAAAGGGGATCTTTATCCGGATAAGGAAGGCTATACAAGGCTTATTGGGAGGCTTCTCTTTCTCAATTAACAAGACCTGACTTATCATATTTAGTACAACATTTGTCTCAATTTTTGAGTGAGCCTAGAGTGCTAAATTACCAAGCTGTTATACATGTTCTTAGATACCTTCGAGGTACCATCAATGTTGGCCTCTTTTACTCTGCATCCTCTGGCCTTCACCTACCAGCCTTTAGTGATGCAGATTGGGGATCGTGTACATCCACTCCAAGGTCCCTCTCTGGATATTGTATTCTAATAGGGGACCATCTCATTTCTTGGAAAACCAAGAAGCAAGCTACGGTTCCAAAGTCTTATGCAGAATCTGAGTACATGTCCTCATCTTACACAAGCATTGAACTTGTTTGGTTAGAAGGCTTGTTTATGGATCTTCAAGTTAAAATTCCTTTGCCTATTCCATTGCACTACGACAACCGTGCTGCTATACATCTTGCTGCCAATCCTGTCTTTCACGAAAGAACAAAGCATCTTTGGATTGCCATTTTGTGAGAAAAAAGCAACATGCAGCAAGGCTTCCTTCTTACACATCACCTTCCTAACTCATTGCTGCTAGCTGGAAGACATCATGACCAAACCCTTGGGAGAACAGCAACACATATTCTTGTATACCAAGTTGGGATTGGTGTTTGACACACCCGATCCAACTTGAGGGGGGTATTGGAGTATATGTAATCAAGGGCAGTTTATATTATTTAGGAATTGATGGAAGGTTTATTGTAAATAGAGAAGGTTGGAGGTCTATATATACAAGTTGGGATTCCTCGCCCTCTCGCTTCTTTCATTGTTTGCTGCCATTGAAGGCCTTCTCGAGCTCCCCTATGAGCTTCCATGGATCTGGCTTCCTCTCCACCCTCATCAACCTACCTTCTGCACCATCGAGAGGACCCCAAGCTCAAGATCCCTGCATGACCATGGCGCCTCTCCTTTCGATCCACCTTTCTTGCTCGCATTAGCGCTGATGAAATCCACGCCGGTAGGTCTGTCCCCCCACATTTCGTCACTAGAGACACCCTCATCGTGTCACCAGAGATACCCTCATCTGACTGCGATTGAAGCTGGGTAAATTCCATAGGCCGGCCTTGGGTGTTGTTTGGTAAATGAATTTGGTTTTCGGTTGATCTTTGAGTGAGTTTAAGTTGATTAAGTTTTGGCATCCCAATTTAATTGGATTTTGGTGTATTCCTCCGAATACATAGCTCGTTGAGTTAATTGTGGGGTGATTGTTGGCCTCTCCGATTACGTAGCTTAATATATGATTACAAAGTTGCAAGGGGCAAACTGAGTTAATGATATCTGTCAATGATAAACTACTATATAATATATATGACCAACAAACTATGTAGATTAATGGGATTCAGTTAGATGTTGTTGAACAAATGATTAATGATTTTTCAGAGGGATAACTTGGTCTTTGCACTTGCTGCCTAACTAAGTGCATTAATTATAATACTAGGTTGGTTAGATGACCAATTAGATTTAACAGCTACTATATGAATTAATTGCTAAACAATGAACTGTTATGATTGCTTTCGATCACTAACCTTATATAAGAAGATCGATGTAATGTGACCTCGTTTCACGAGTTAATAAAATTGGTACATTAATCGGCCTAGGTGTCTAAGATTAGAACTTGATAGGATTTGTTTTATATAAATCAACTAAAGTTGTATGGGTTAGATCAGGCTCCCTGGTGAGGGTGCACAGTACAGGAGATTCACACTCACCCGGGAGAGCTCCCAGCTGCGTTAGCTCAGGTCGTTTAGGCCGGAAAATGGGGACAGGTTGTCAATTGTGATGTTTTTGGTTGTTAATCTATAGGAGAGCTATAAGTAGAAGATGTTGTCCTCTCTGTAAACCGATTTTCCCCAATTGTGAAATAACAAACTCCATCTTCATATATCATGTTCTGTTCTTGATTTCATCTCCAGTTTTGCCTCTCGTTTGTTCATATAAGTTCCACTTTGAAATACTTAGATCGAGAGTATGAAATGTGTATTGTTTTTCTTATAGTCGTTTCATGTGGCGTTCTATATTTAATTATCGTGCTTGGTGGTTGCATGACGAATAAGTTGAATATAAATAAGCGGTTAAAGAATTACTAATTTGATATTTGATGTTTTAGTTTTGTTAATTACTCAAAACTCAATTATGATTATAAATTTCGGTTAGTATAGTTATATAATAGATCGATGTCCTGATAATTTAAATAATTGTGGAACATGTGCGATTTAATTAACGTGCTAGCTAGGATGTGTATATCTAAGCATAACTAACTATAGAAAATGGGCGTACATGCTATAATCGGGGAATAAGTGATATATGTAAATACATGTGATATTATTAGCTTGATCTTGATAACAACACTAAACCACTTGAACATAATGTGGTTTTAGTAATAAATTGACTTGATTACTTGCTTTTATGCTACTTGTATGTATATATTGATGAATTGTTCCTTTGAATTGGACTAACATGACTTGGTGATTGCAAAAATTGACTATGAGAAGACTCCATGTAAGTCTTCTTGACTTGCTCACTGCACTCCTCGTTTATATGCTTTTAGATTAGGAAGGTCCTATTGGCCGCATTAGTAGCATGACAGAGACCCGCACTTAGTAAATGCCTTTCACGAGAATTTGAGGATTATAACTTTTGAGTTGATATATGACTTGCTATTGAGATCGATATGTGGTTATGCTTTAGGCACTGTATTAGTTGCCACAAATTGTGTGATTTCTTATATGATGCGCTTGACTTGATATTAGCTATGATGTGTGATACTATGATGTGGTATGATACGTTTGCCTGAGATATGGGTTGAAATCTGAGATGTGATCGATGACTTGGATGTGTGATATGTGACAGAGCATGATTAGTGTTGCATTATAGAATGCATTTAGCATAATTTAGTTGTGAATAATGCATATTTTAATTACAATTACATGTTTACCTATGGTGTTGGAAGAGTCGGAATCTATGCAATTTTATGGTTAATTTCAGGTAAATGTGGATCCGACGAGAAATTAGGAGACTCTTGGATTAAGGAAGATTCAAGTTGAGGAAGAAAAGTGAAGAGCACGGGAGCGGAGTCGAATTTCGAGAGCCTAAGTGAATAACAAGTCATCAAAAGTTGTCACCAGACATGCTGAACTTGTTTCGCACTTTCTGGAGGCCTCGGTGGTCCGATTGACTATTATAACCATGCGTTGGAAAGCTCTCTTCGAGATCTACAACTTTCGTGTTGACATTGAGACCAAATTCGAAACGGAAAAATTGCTGTGAACAGTAAAAGCCGCCCCGCGGCCAAGCTAGCCGCCCCACGGCCCGAACCTCTGACGAGCGATTTCGCTGATCGCCGGCCCCCCCGCGGCCTGGGTTGGCTGCCCCGCGGCCCTCGCAGAAACACGCCGTTCAGAATTGGACTTTAATTAGGGTTTTTGTTTTATTCTTTGGCCGACTTGTTAGAGGCTTTATAAGACTTTTCTAGTTTATTATTTCATTAACCTTATGCACTTTATTCCATTGTATAAAGCGCCGTTGAGCATGAGCAACTAAACTCTCAAGGTTTCGCCTACAGTTTGGATCTTTGATTGTTGAATTGTGAGTTTCTTAATCTAGTTCTTATTCCTATTGCAATGTTTTGACTTCTTTGTGCTTAATTGCTTGAATGTGTTTTATTCTCTCTGGCCTGATCAACTAGTTAGAGTAGATTCATTCAATTGCTAGGGTTTTGCAGATTCCTCGTAGCGAACCTTAACCCAAGTGGCAATCATATCCCTTTAGGACTCGTAGGACTAATTGGATGTGTAGGAAGTTGAATATATGTTAAATATCGACTCGTAGCTTGATATTGCATGTACCTTGGTTAATTCATATTCTTAATGCTATCTCTAGGTTAAATCTTAACCGTGTTAGGGTTATTTAGAGATAAGGATTGCTAGGACTCGTAGGACTAGTAATTTACCTAAGATCTGGACAAGGACATTGATAGGAAAAGACAAGAACTAGAGGCTGAAACAAGGATCGAATTCATCAATCGAAGTGATAAATTGTAGGTGAACCTATTTCTCTCCACTGAATTCTACAACCTATTTACTTTGTTTGCTTGCTTCCGCTCTGCTAAAAGGCGGATCTTTTCACACCAAAAACGTAACTACAAAAAAAAATTGTATTAGCAACTGCAGAACCCCGTCGCTAACATCTGATTTCCCGTCGCCAACTGCTATTGGCGACGGCATAGCGACGGCAAATTGAGAGTGGCAAATATAGCCGTGGCAAAAGTATTTTAGCGACGGCAGTTACCGTCGCTAAGCGCATAAGCGACGGCAGGATCTGGCAATAATATTAACAACGGCAGAATTGCCATCGCTAAATAAATTCAAGGCGCCAATTCTGGAAAGGTTCCCGCCACATTTTCCCGCTTCTCCGTTTGCCTTTTTGCGATGGGAACTGCCGTCGCAAATTTTGTAGGTATATATTTACATTTTTGTGTTTATATGTTTAATTTCCTGATATATTTTTTTTCTCTAATCCACCATTAAAATCAAATAATTTAAGGTATGCGCAACCAACAATGGACAAATCACCATAAATTCAACCAATTAACTTATATTAATATATAGAGAAAAAATATATTCAAATCAAGCTCACAAATAGCTAGATTGTTGCTTGAAACTATAAAATCTAAATTAGAAATGAAAGTTATAAGTTAAAGCTTTTCATTGATAAACACCCACATGGAACAAAAGGAAAATCACGTGGCTGAGCAACAACAAAAAGTTAATCTTGGTCATTCACCATTTAATCTTCTTGAGAAGGTGATTGTTGTGGGGAAATTTCTTCAGCATCTCCCTCTTTAACAACTCTCTCTTACGTCGATAAGCGATGAACCCCCTCTCCTGACTCCCTTGGTTGAGAACTTGTTACACCCTATAATAGAAAAACAAAATAAGGAAAAACTAATGAAAATACCTATACAAAAATTACCACACCATCTCCTGAAATATTTCTCATGAATATAACTACATTTGACACACTATCTCCTAATATTCTTCTCATGAAGATAGAATTTGATTGGAAAAAAACATATATAATTTAAGCTTCTCGTAGCACTAGATATCTTCAAGAAAATTTAGGTACTGAGATTGATTCACACATCTACTAATAAAGAAAAAAATATCCATCTTCATACTTGATAAACATGCTACAAAAACGCTAGAAATGTTTTTCAAACATGAAATATTTATCAATAATTTAAACTAACCTGCACGTGTGAGCTTGTGCTGAACCTATCATTGCTTTCCAACCAGGACATGATTTGAGCTTTAAGTCTTCATGTTTCTTTGTATATTCCCTTTCTAGCTTCTCTGTCACTTGTTCGATGATGTGTTGTATGAGTTCTACTAATGTGCTATTAGGTGTACTTGATGAACCTGGATAAACCAAATTAAACTAGGAGGGGCACTAAAACCATGTACATTCAATATTTTATAATCCAAGCATTGTTTAATGATGAAGATGGAAAGAAAAAGGAACAAAAGAGTTATTTTGTGTTCCATTTCGTGCACTCCCTCTTTACACATGCTAATGCTTGCTCTGCTGGAAATTGGTCATCTGTTCTTTTGTGTTCAAATCTCATTTGTGTGAATTTATCAAAGCAATCATAACCATTTGTAGTTATTGAATAAATCCAGCACTTTTACTAGGGTAAATTATAGCTAAAGATTTGTATCAAATCAGGTAAATCACACTAGCAAAGATTATCTTCAAAAAATTGGGTAAAGTTCCAATACATATGTTAGGTCAAAGTCGACAGATTCTTGATACATCATACAAGCAAATGCCTAACCCAGATTTGCACTTTCTAATTTAACAACTCATTTATGAAAGAAAAATGGAATAAGTGGGATAAGGTGACACTCGTCCCCATTGACATAGCATGAATAAGCATTTAACATAAAGAATATACAACATTATTTCATGAAGCCATACCAACAGATGAAATTTTCACATCAGTACATATGATTAGCAAACAAACCTGTTTAAAAAACCCAGCACCAAATGATCGGGTGGCTTTCAGCAAGCCTTTTACTCTATCAATAATAGTACAGTTGCTATCCTCGATATGTTCTCTCTTGATTCTTAATATTGCCTGCAACAATGAATAGAAAAAACAATAAAAATCTCAAATGGTAGGAAATGATATGCCCTCATGGTTTGAGTGGTAATATCAAATGGTAGGAAATGTTTCTAAGACTTCATCCGGTTAATCATGAGATTTCCATGAGGATCCAAAATATAACTTTGCACATTGTTATTTGTTGTTTTTTAGGTACAAGAAAGATCATGTCTCCTGAATTTACCCTACGCTTTCACTTCACATCTTTGCTAAATTTTGATTAAAACCAGTGTCTCATGCCCTCATCTGCATCCATCCTGTCTCCTGAATAGGGGGTTTGGATTCACTTAACCTAGGAGCTTTGCATCATTTACCCATATGCTTATGTCACAGCTACACCCTAAAAGTGGAGGAGGGTAAAGACTTCTTCTAAGTTCGGTTATATTCAGGCATACTTTTATAGGTTCTATCTTATTACTTCTGAATTGATAGAAAAGTGTGAATACTTTCCATGTCAATCTCATGCAACCTTAGTCAGTTCCCAGACAAGCAATAACTGCAAACTCTTAACGACAACTTGAAAAGTTTTCAAGTTGTCAATTTCAGCTTGGTGAGGGAGACACTTGAGATTCGAGGGCCCTCTCTTTGAAAGAGCATTTTTGTTCTTTCTCTATGCAGGTTCAAATCTGCACAGTTATTCACATGGGTCACTTTGTACAGTCTTTTTAACTAGTTGTTTGAGCAGTACTCCTAAATGAGCATATTGAATACGTGGTTTATGATTATGAATCAATCACCTTTCAGTTTTGATGGTGTTTGGTGCACTTTAATTGCCTTCCCTTTACACTTCTCTCCATCTCCATGAATGTTGCATTTCTTGTTTTGGATTTAATCAGTTTAAACCACTCTTTGACAGGTTTAGTGGATTTTTTTTTGTGAACTTCTGTATAGGTCATATCTTGAAGATCTATATAAATTGCTTTTAGGAGACTTGTTAGCTTGGTATAGTTCAATGGAGGGGAAGTTATATACTTCTTTATACGTGCAATAGTTTTGGACAAGTACAACTTTGAAAAACAAGGAATTTTTGCAAGTTTAGCTTCAAAATGGGGTATTTTCTATTAATCTTACTTTTATAAAATCAATTCTAAATTAAGAAATTTTACAGAATCACCCCCAACCCAGGTTTTCTTTTAAAGAACTATGCATCAGCTAGTATTTGTAAGGGGACTAGAATTTAGGATATAGTTAGTTAGTGGTTTCTTTCATGTGCTAGTGTAAATGAATCACGTCTTACCTCTTCTCCGTCTCGATGTGTAGCTAACGCCGAGTTCTAGGCTTGCAGCTAATGTCCTATGCTTGATCTGCAGCTTCCCCGTGTCTTTCCTCAAGCTATCCTCATCTAACAGTTCAAGTAAGGACTCAACTGTCAAGGCGTCTACACTAGTAAAGATTTAGATTTATGAAGTTCCAACAAAATGCTAGTAATATCTAAAGCCAAACATCTAGAAAAGAAAGAAGTTGCATTCTCCTTTACATGATTTTTTTTTTAAATCTAGACGTTTTGAATTTTTTAGATCAAAAAGAGGATCAACAAAAGCAAGTGCTTGGAACCAAAGCAAGTGCTCAGAGCAGCTTCAGGTTTTAGAACAAAGGATTAACTAATTCCACATTCTTAAAAAAAAATTAAGAGGTCCAAAGGATCTAATAAAACATCATCTTCAATTACTCCTTAATTCAAGATGTGATTCTATGAACAAAGGTTTGATACAACTCATTGCAAGTTCACTTGCTTATGTTTAACCTCATATACCAACAAGAATAAAAGAAGTACATCAATCTAGGTTTCAAATTTTTACTCCACTGGTTTTTAAATTTCAGATAACTTGGCCTTTTTCTATTTGGATTCTTCAAGAAAACGATGAATGAGGGAAGAGTGATTTTGTTCCAATCATATAGATTTTCGGTTGTGTAGCAACACTGCACATCATAAGAACTTGTGTGTTTTGTATACCATTTTCTGCCTAGAAAACACTGCAATTGAGCATAAATATACAAAATATATGAATTGAAAAGAAAAACCCCCATTTCCCTAAACTGAGAACAAAAACCCTAGAAAGTTAGGATCTCTTTTCCCCTAAATCTTAATAGAAATTGTGAATTGAAATGAGAGGGGTTCGAAAACATTACCTAACGAGCAGTTGGAGACCTGGAAGAAAGCTTTTCCTTCTGCCCAGAGCCCATGAAGAAAGCAATCGGATCGGAGATGGTCGTGGCCCCAACAAGTGATTGGAGAGAAGGTCATGCCTAGAGACCAACGAGCGAAGTAGCAAGCGGAGCCACCACAAGCTCCCCGCCGGCGATGTGAGGGTGTAACCCTAACGAGTTGCAATCTGAGAGGAGATGGTCGAGTGCGATGAAGGAGGACGAAGTGCGCTCTCTCAGCTTCTCACCCTAAAACTTCTAGTTACTCTTTTCTTTTTTTAGAAACACGCTAAATAATTAAGCAACCTTCATTTTGTTTTGCTACGGTGACTATGCAGTCGCCAAAAAATCTATTTTTTCTATAATTTAAGCGACGGGGCCTTTGCCATCGCAAATAGCTACACAATGGCGACGGCAAATCAAGGCCGTTGCTACTGTCCGACGCTAATACAATTTTTTTTTTGTAGTAACCCCCATCTTCTTACTAGCGATTAGAATTGATACTTGAATTGAATAGTTTTCCCTGTGGATCGATCTCTTACTTATACACTATACTAGTTGTGAGTTTGAGTATTCTTTGGCAAGAACAACGACAGGTTTTCCTCTTGTCAAATTTGACGCCGTTGCCGGGGATTTTCTTATCAATTTCTTGTGTTTTTTCTATCGCTAAATTTTGTATATATTTGCATCTAACCCCGTCGTGGACCTATCTTACGGTTCACGACACCTTATTACTAATATTTCTATCGCTAACTTTTGTATATATTGGCATCCGTTATTCACGGGGTTTCCGAGATAGTTTGCGAGATGTGGTAGTTTACGTCTTTGAAGGCATGGCTCTTGAGACCCGAGAACTTGCCAGGTCCATAAACAATGGAAGCTTTGCTGGTTTAGGAGTGTCGGGATTATGGGAGGGATCTTCTCTGCTACATGGGTGACCAATCGGCGGAGGATGAATCCTACACTTCGACGTTTCAACCAATAGAGTACTCCGACCCGTCCATGGAGGAATCAACCATTGTCTTGATGGAGCAAATAGGGCAATTACATGAGATAGTGAATCAAAATGGGGAAGCAATGAATCAAAATGGGGATGCAATTATCCGACTTTCTAAAACATTGAAGGAGTTGATAGTTCATCAATGTTCTATTCCTCAACTTGATGAAAGCCAAGATGCAAGCAACGATGAATTCTCTGATCATGAAGAAGAGCGTCTAGTGGTTATCGACAAAAAATCTCAGGAGACGTCCCTTGAGATTGAGTGTGTTTCGATGCTCCCTCCATTCGTAGAAATCATCCCCAGCTCGCCTATCAAATAGCCAAGTCCGGAACCAATTTCTGTGGTTCCTGAACAAGAAACTGGTACTTTTTGCAAATTGGGAGATTTTGGTGAATATGTCGATCCATGGAGCCACTACTTCAACAAGCCACCAATAGAACTGAATTGGTGGTATTATATACCCTCTGTGGGTTGTCAAGCTGAGGCATACGATAAGTCGAAACAACTCTTACAATCTTTATTATTTCGTTTCAATTTATTTGTATGTAGTGCATGCTTGTTTGGTAGTTGTGCACAAGAGTTTGATAGGTTACTGAGGGCTTTGACTATGTCTGATTAATTAGTGTTTTAAGCTTAAAGAAACTGTCGAGCCAATGACATTAAACAAAGGCGCTGCTTGGGAGGCAACCCAAGGTAAGTTTTCTGTTTTCCTTTGTGTCTTTTGTTTTATTAGATTAGTTTTGGTGTTCTTCGGTTGTGGGGAGCTAACACTGCAGGGAGAAAAGGCATCGAAGAGAAAGCAGCGGAGGAGCTTAATTTCGCAGGCCGCCCTACGGCCTCTGACAGGACTGAAATGTTCCCTTTCCTCACTTTCCACCACCGCAGTGAACAAGTCAGTTTTTCTTTCTTTCCTTCATATTTTTATCTTTTGTTGTCTTTTATGTCATTGAGGACAATGCCTGATTTAAGTGTGGGGGGAAGAATCTCATGGTATGATAGGATTGCATGTTTATTTTTAGTTTGCACTTTTATTTTTGTTTTTAGTTTATATTGCATATCAGCATGTTAGTCTTTAAAAAGAAAATCCCCAAAAAAAAATCAGTTATTTATAAATTGCATTGTTAGGATTATGTCTTATTTCTCCATATGGATACCGTTTGTCCTCTATTCTATCTATTGAGATTTATGCCCCATGATGTGCTTGGATTGTGGAAGTTTTCGATATATTTTTTATATACTATTTGGTGAGCATGATTGATTAATGATTGAGCACATAAGATCTTGGAATTTTGGGTGATCTTGAAGTTCTAGACATGACCTGGTGAGCTTATTTTGGCCTATGCAGGACTGCACCTTATTTAGTCATCTTGCTTGTTGAGTGTAATATCTTCAATTGCTTCCTCTTTGACTTGCATTTAGATATCTTTTTCAAGGCTGCATATTATGATTTCTGCACATGACTTAAACATGATTGATGCACCTTTATTAGCCCTATTTGACTCTTTTGCCACCTTACATATTATCCTCTGTTTGAAGCCAGTTTGAGCCTAATTGCCTATTCTTTTGTAGCTCCACAAGATTTTTCCATAGTCAATGATAGCCTGACCCCATCCGGGAATTTAGGAATAGTTGGTGAATATCTATATTGTGGATGATGGTTTTGAGTGGTGGATTGTGTATGTTTGAGGTGCATTTATGAGATTTGATTCTTGCTAGTACATTCATTACTTGGGACCTAAGGAGGATAAAATTCACTTAGGGGCAAAAGTCAAGAAAAATCATTTGATATAGCATGAAAAGAAAAAAAAAAGGAAAAAAAAAAGAATAAAGGAATGAGTTGAGTATGGTTTGTAAAGTTTTATGCTTGAGATTTGTGTTGTTTGGTATTATAGAGATATGGTCTGAGGAGTTTATGAGTGGTTTTATGATTTGATTGCTTCCTTAGTTCCCGGATTATGAGCATCACATGGCCTAAATTGTTCCATACCTTATATGTTCTACCTTGGCCCCATTACAACCCAATTGAAAGACCTCATGATTTTTGTTGTGTGTAGAGTCACCGGCGGTAGAGAATTAGAACACTAGTGCAAGACTATTGTAGCTAAGTTTGTGAAGATTGAGTTTTGAGCGTAAACATTTAACCTTAAACACTTGAGTGAGAGTGAAACACATATTCCCTGTGAGATCTAGAATGGATATGGTTGCCTAGTTTCATTGATTATTGCAATTATGTGCTATGATGTTGTTAATCTATTGTGTTTGCTAGTTTTTCATGCACTTAAAGATTATTGAGGTGGATACATGAATTGCTATTCTGTGGGGCTGCAAAGTTGAGTTTTCTATTGCTTGAGGACAAGCAAAGATTCAAGTGTGGGGGAATTTGATAGAGCATGATTAGTGTTGCATTATAGAATGCATTTAGCATAATTTAGTTGTGAATAATGCATATTTTAGTTACAATTACATGTTTACCTTTGGTGTTGGAAGAGTCGGAATCTATGCAATTTTATGGTTAATTTCAGCTAAATGTGGATCCGACGAGGAATTAGGAGACTCTTGGATGAAGGAAGATTCAAGTTGAGGAAGAAAAATGAATAGCACGGGAGCGGAGTCGAATTTCGAGAGCCTAAGTGAATAACAAGTCATCAAAAATTATCGCTAGACATGCTGAACTTGTTTCGCACTTTCTGGAGGCCTCGGTGGTCCGATTGACTATTATAACCATGCGTTGAAAAGCTCTCTTCGAGATCTACAACTTTCGTCTTGACATCGAGACCAAATTCGAAACGGAAAAATCGCTGTGAACAGTAAAAGCCGCCCCGCGGCCAAGCTAGCCGCCCCACGGCCCGAACCTCTGACGAGCGATTTCTCTGATCGCCGGCCGCCCCGCGGCTTGGGTTGGCTGCCCCGCGGCCCTCGCTGAGACACACCGTTCAAAATTGGACTTTAATTAGGGTTTTTGTTTTATTCTTTCGCCGACTTGTTAGAGGCTTTATAAGACTTTTCTAGTTTATTATTTCATTAACCTTATGCACTTTATTCCATTGTATAGAGCGCCTTTGAGCATGAGCAACTAAACTCTCAAGGTTTCTCCTACAGTTTGGATCTTTGATTGTTGAATTGTGAGTTTCTTAATCTAGTTCTTATTCCTATTGCAATGTTTTGACTTATTTGTGCTTAATTGCTTGAATGTGTTTTATTCTCTCTGGCCTGATCAACTAGTTAGAGTAGATTCATTCAATTGCTAGGGTTTTGCAGATTCCTCGTAGCGAACCTTTACCCAAGTGGCAATCATATCCCTTTAGGACTCGTAGGACTAATTGGATGTGTAGGACGTTAAATATATGTTAAGTATCGACTCGTAGCTTGATATTGCATGTACCTTGGTTAATTCATATTCTTAATGCTATCTCTAGGTTAAATCTTAACCGTGTTAGGGTTATTTAGAGATAAGGGTTGCTAGGACTCGTAGAACTAGTAATTTACCTAAGATCTGGACAAGGACATTGATAGGAAAAGACAAGAACTAGAGGCTGAAACAAGGATCGAATTCATCAATCGAAGTGATAAATTGTAGGTGAACCTATTTCTCTCCACTGAATTCTACAACCTATCACTACGAAAAAAAAACAAATTAGCCACGCCCCGTAGCAACGGAAAGTGCTTGTCGTGGCTGTTGGGTAGACTTTGGCTATTATTAGCCACGACCTGTAGCAACGGCAAAGGGTTGACGTGGCTGTTGAGTAGAATCTGGCGTTGGCAAGCTAAAATTTTCCACGACAACAGCTTTTCCGTTGCGAACATCGAAACACAATTTCACCCAAAAAAAAATTACACATATACATGTACAGATCGATCAGAAGATTCACATACCCCGAATCCCCAATTTCATTTTCACTCTCTCGCTCACTCTCCCCTCTTCTCCCGCTAACTCGCTGGTGCCGAATCCCTGTACTCACCAGTGCCAAGGTCTCCGTTCTTCTCTCTCCCTCTCCCATCTTCTCCCTCCTCGCCAGTGCCAAGGTCTTCTTCACACTTGTACTCGTTCCCTGTGCTCCTTGTAATCGCTTCACTCTTGGTGCTCATTCCTGTCCTCGATCAGCCTTCGTCGATACTCCCCAACAAGCTCTTCGACATCCATTAGCAGGTAATTTCTTGAAACCTCTTTAGGGCATTTGGTTAGGGTTTAATTTGGGGAAAGTGGTTCACTCAAATTTTTAGGGTTTGATTTTCCTGAAAAGGGTATTTCTAGGGGTTGATCTAATTTTTAGGGTTTTATTTTAGCGGAAAGGAAGAAGAGGAAAAGAGAGGACATGGAATCAGGGATCGATCTATATTCATCCTCCGACCGAGGCCCCGCGTTCTCATTGGCGTCAAACGTACTCAGAATTTGAGGTGATCTCTGTTACAATTTTTTTATTGCTTTTCTAAATGGTTAACAAATGGAAGGAATCGAAATTTGAGGCGGTGGAATTGATAAATTCAGCATGTTATTTCTTTTTATTTGGGAGAAATCTATGTTTTCTTCGCTCATTGCATTAGGTTTGGCTGAAACTTCACATGTTTATAGAGAGATCAGATGCTTTTTTTCCCCCTTATCTGGATAGTTGTAATGGTTTATTGAAACTAGTTTGTAGGATGACTCTTTTTGTTTAGCTAGAACTGAAATGTGCAGGTTTTGGGAACTACCTTTGAAGGAACCTTAGCGATCTCCAGCATGGTCGACCACCCTGCATGTGTAATACATCTTCCTTTCTAGGTTCATGTTCTACAAATTACCATCCAGATTGTGCTTATGCGGGTTGAATTTTTCATATTCTTAGGTTTTGCTTCAGATTGATATTTGACATGTTTTTGGGCTATTGGAGTCGCCTGATTGAGATTGTTTTAGCCTGGGAACTTCAAAGTCATTGTTTATGTGATTTGAGCGGGAAATTGGAGTGAATATTTGTGTTGTTGATGTTTAGTTGTTTGTATTATTTGATGCATATGCATTCATTATAGCATAGCTGAATTGTTACAGAAGCTCATCCATAATCCAAATATCCACATATAAGTTTTACAGTGCGTCACTTTGGAAAGTTGTTCTGTTTTGTTGTGTAACACAATTTTTGTCTTACATGTCTTCTTTAATTTTGTGATCACTAATCAGATTGAAGGAGTTGATGATTTCACCTTGGCATGCTCATAGTAAAGGTATTGATCAAGTATATGCCCCCTCTTTTTCAGTTTCTGACTTTCCAGATTATGGGACTTTATTTGGAAGTCATTATGTTTGCAGGAGAAGAGGGTGATCTGTGTATGTTCTACCGGAAACTTTTACAAGGTAAACAAGGTATTGAAGTATAATTGAAAAAGTATAATATGGAGTATTACTTTGAAGCCAAACATATTGGTATGCTTTTTTTTTTAATTGAGGAACTCTATTTTCCTTTCTCTTCACATTTCTCATATATTTAGGCAAAGTAAAGAGTTGGGAGAGCACTTTGCATGAATTGCAGCTTTCTTTTGGAGTAAATGATTTTTTAGTAAGTCTTTTTTGGTAACGTTTCACGTGAATGAGACTCTATAGATATCTACGGTGTCTGAAGGGTTTAGGTTTTCACCGGGTAATTAATTGCCCCCCAAAGTGCCATTGGTGTGGTTTTTGACTCTCTAGAAGCTAGCAAACTCCTCAATGTTGTTGCCATTGCTTAATTAAATTGTTCCAGGTAAGGAAAAAGAAAGGCATTATAGCAGGTTGATGTATTTTCTTAGAAGGAAACTGCAACAGCGCAGGTTAATCTTGTTTGATTTTCACCATCTAGTTTTTTCTTTTTAATGCTAGCTCTAACTATTTTTTCTATTATTTATTTTTGCCCAGATAAATTAATTTTTGTTAAATCTTTGATGGCAATTGATATGATCAACTCTGAGAAGCTAGCACAGTAATCAGCAATAGTTTCCACTTGCCGATTTCATGTGATATGAGGAAAATGGATGTTCAGAGTGACGATGTTCAAGGAGATTTTGAAGATATTCTGATGTTTATACAGGAATCAACAGGCTGCCAAGTGTTTTCATCTCAGGTACAAAGACTCAAACCAGAATACAATGTTTTCAGTCTTACCTCTTATCAATGAGCTTGCATCTTTATTATTTGGGGCAACATATAGTGATTGCACCAGAAAAAGAACCAAAGTCTTCCATCTAGAAAATAAACGTTTCATTAGAAAATTAATTAGCTTATTGTGGCTTTCGCCTTTTCCCTTGCTTGCAATTAATTAAGCCTTGTGAGAAGTGATGCTGATAATGTGCTTTATATAATCTGAAGGCAAATGGATGTTCAAAGTAAATATAATCCGAAGGCAAATGGGTGTTCAAAGTGAAGATGTTCAGCAGTTGAAAGACCACTGGTATACTTCTCCCAGTACTATATGAATGTTTTAGTAATCATGCTTTTACATGATTGTGTATTTTATACCATAGTTTTATGTAAATTATGTAGTTTTGGATATTTTATATATTTAAATTTGTATAATTAATTACATTATATGAAATTTAATTTTAGAAAGAATCAGATGATAATTTTTTTTTAGCACGGGCCTGAAGAATATATTGCGCAAATATTTTTTTTTTAAAATATGGGTCTTTTTAGCCTGGACCGGAAGAATCCGAGCTAAAAAGTAGTATTTTTTTTTAATTTTCCAGAAATATCTTAGCAACGGCAGTGTGCCGTCGCTTTGCCGATAGTCACGGCTGTAGCCGTTGCTAGTTCTTTTTGCCACCCTGTGTTTCGCCACGCCTTGTTTCCCGTGGCTAATAGCCTTTGGCCACAGCAGATGGACTTTTAGCCACGGTAAACAGCCGTTGCTAATATCTTTTTTTTTTGTAGTGTATTTACTTTGTTTGCTTGCTTCCGCTTTGCTAAAAGGCGGATCTTTTCACACCAAAAACCCCCATCTTCTTACTAGCGATTAGAATTGACAATTGAATTGAATAGTTTTCCCTGTGGATCGATCTCTTACTTATACACTATACTAGTTGTGAGTTTGAGTATTCTTTGGCAAGAACAACGACAGGTTTTCCTCTTGTCAATATGCTTGTTGCATGTGTGCTTTAGGGGCATGAGGGGATGCATCCACGTGCTCTATTGATTCCATATGCGATCTAGTGTACCCGATTGTATTTATTTTCTATACGATGCGACACGATGCGACGAATTGATGAGAATCAGGTCTGAATGTGATATGATGTGCTAAGGCGCTTGGGGGAGTGTTTGGTGATCGAGGATTTGGGTGAGGAGTCGAACCGGGTAAAACCATAACCTTCCAGGGACAAGGGCCCTTCACGGGGCGAGGGAATGGATCAGCTAAAGCGTGACTTACTAGGTATCTCCCCGTTCTGCGTCTGTTTGCCGAGACCAGGATAGTCTTAACTCCAATAGTGAGTCTAGCTTGTTTGTGCTTTCATTATATTATGCTTGATTTGGTTGAAATAATACTCTTTTATTGTGATTGGACCTATGCTGGA
The DNA here is from genome assembly GCA_037127255.1 of Persicaria tinctoria. Lineage (NCBI taxonomy): Eukaryota > Viridiplantae > Streptophyta > Magnoliopsida > Caryophyllales > Polygonaceae > Persicaria > Persicaria tinctoria. The sequence goes on along the minus strand of JBANSL010000020.1, from coordinate 14,222,463 downwards.
TTGGTGGTAGTAATTGAGTAATTGACGTAGATTTTAGGTAGACACCTACAATATGCCCTAAATGTTGGATCGATAAGATCTTTTTGATTTAGAGTATATACTCTTTGGCTATGTAGAGACCCCTTGTGGTTTTAGTATTTAGTTGCAAGTATTCTCTACTCTGTGTGCCTAAATGGAGATGATGATCATGCTCTGGGTTCGAGTTATGCTTGGAAGGTTGAGTTGGGCTCACTTTTGAGATTGTTAAAATCAATTTGACATTTTGAGTGTTTTTTCTTTCTCTTGAGTTTCCGGCTTGTTCTGACTAATGACTCTTATGTATCAATTTACATTTTGATTTGAGATTTATTTGTGTCTAGGGTTGGACCCCTATAGAAACCATATCTCGATTTTCTATATATGATGTGCGGCAGGACATTATTTCTGCTCTTAGCATGTTTTATTCTTACTTTTCGTTGTAAGATCCATATGTAACTCGATCTTGGCACCTATGAATACAATATTCTATTGGGATTCAGTCATTCAGGTATCACGTAGCGACTAGGCCTATTAGGTCTGGTCGGTACAAGATTTTCTCTTTTTTGAAATGTGTTGAGATATAAAAAGAGATACATGTCCAAAATTTAAATAATATAAGCTTAATACAGCTAACCAGTGATAATGCATTATTTATAGAGGGAATTAAAGGAAGTAACCCCTACCCCGGTTTGGTTTGCTATCCTAACCCACTAACCGTTTCTAATTGCAAGGGTTAGACCCCCCCCCCCCCCCCCTTAAAAAAAGGGCAAGGTAGCCGGTTGGGAAAGGGGTGTGGAAACCGGTTGTTGGGAGTCATTAAAGAAGGGGGAGTGTGGGAGGGAGGAGGAGAGAGAGGGTAGTTTTAAAAATCTGTCACATCTTCCAACTGTGTAAAACAGATAGAGAGAGGAGGGAGGGGAGAAGGCACGAAACCGCCATTTTTGAAACGAAAACGAGAGAGGAGAAGAAGAAGGCAAAGGAAGAAGACGAACCTGGGAGTGCGGAGGAGAAGACGGCGCCGGATTTCAAGCCAGTAAACCCGACATGTAGAAGACGACCCTGTGGGCGTTTAGAAGAGAGAGACCGACCGATTTGAAGTAAGTAAACCCTAACCCTACCGATTTTGTACTGATTGCAGAAATTGAAAGGATGAGGGACCATTTGAAGACCCTAATTTGTTTGCCATGGTTTGCAATTGGATGAAAGAACGAGTGGAATATCTGTCTCTGTCATGTGGGATGTAACAGGCGTCTAGTATGAAAACAATGGGTGGAAATGTGGGAACGGGGGTGTTCGAGTTGGGGAGAGAATGGAAGTACCATTGTGGTGATGATATGGTAAAGGCCTTGAAGGAGGAAGCAAATTAGGGGAAATCGATACATGTATTGTGTGAATATTTGGGAAATTGGTGAAATTGGGGAAAATGTGGGAATCGGGGAAATTGGTGAGTTTGGGGAAATAGGATAGATAGAGGGAAATCGGGGAACCTATATGTGGTTTAAAAAATTTCAGGAACAAGTTATTGAATGTAAATGTTGTTACATTGTAAACTGTCATGTTTTTAATATTTAGTTGTCATGTTTAATAGGTTTCCTGTCATGTTTAATTGCAAAATTGCACGGCTTATATTTTGTGGAAGCTATAAAATGGTTATAATGCTCAGGTGATAAGTATAAGCTAAGATATGGTGAGGCGAGAAATTTACTGTCATTTGTGATAAGTGCAGGAAAGATATGGTGTCTGTCATGTTAATATGGTCACTTGACATGTTAAAATTGTCACATGACATGTTATATGAACTTAACGTCATGTGCATTGTGACTTGTGTGATGAAAATCTGCAAATGTTTGAAGAATGCTAAAGTATTGCTCCCCAACCTGCAGGGTATCAAACAACAACATGGGTGATTTAGGAGAAAGAAGGGTAACGCAGACACCGACAACAGGCGAGGTATGGTTTGGCTAGTGTCGATCAAGGGTAGAGTGTTTTATAGATGAGTCGGTCTAACATTCCACCCCACTGTGCAGGCGATATATGCTGTCCCCGAGGACCAGCATTTCAAGTGTAGGTGCAACCAATATGCCAGGCCCAATGTCCTTGCAAATCTAGACCAGTACCTGAGCGCGTCAGACTGGAAGCGTCTTTGTGAAAGCCAGTTTGGAGGCATTGCGAGGCTCGGTGCCAAAGTTGAGTTCTCAGCCCAGCTAGTCCACTACGTCCTGCAGCGGCAGCTGCGGTCGAAAAAGGAAAAAGAAACGTGGTACATGATCCAGGGGTCCATAGTCCGGTTCTCCATCGCGGAGTTCGCGCTAGTGACTGGACTGAAGTGCTCGGCAAACGTGGTGCGGACCGTGGACACTGCGGCGGACAAGGCTGCCTGCTTAGAGTTCTTAGGGGCGGAAAAGATGAGGATGGAGGTCTTCGAGACGGAGTACATAGTGGCGATGAAGTCAGAGCGTTCGGCCGCAAGACGCTTTAAGTTCGCGCTCATATTGCTGGTGAAGGCGGTGCTGTTTGCGAAGGAACCCCGCAACTTTATTCACGGGTGGGTTGTAAACACGGTGTCTGACACTGAGGCGTTCTTGCGTTACCCGTGGGGGCGACTGTGCTACGAACGAACCCACGAGTTCCTCTACCGGTGTGTTGAGCGCAAACTCCAGCACGGGGTCAGCAGCTCTCGCCCGTTGTACTTGTTAGGCGGCTTCCCCCTTGCATTCCAGGTATAGACATAAATCTCACATGACAAATAGTGATTTAAACTGGACACTGCCTCCTGGTAACTGGACACGATTAAATGCTAAGTGTCGACATGTCATCACCTGGTTTGTTTTGTTTGTTTGTAGTTGTGGGTGTACGAGGCTCTGCGGCCAGTTGCAAGACAATTTGCTGACACCAGCACAAGCACAAGCACAACCTACCCTCGGTGCCTGAGATATAAGTCGAAAGAGCACAATATCATGTACGATTCTCTTTCCTCCCTCATCCAGCAGTCGAAGGAAGAGTTGGGCATGTTCGACGAGGTGGACGTTGTTCGGACATTTCTTCTCCCGGATGACGAGGAGGTTAGGAAGGGGGTTATCCTTGGCGCCATGTTCGCGACAGAGAAGCCGGATAAGTTCTTCGACGACCTCTTCATGGAGTATAAAGCGAAATATGCGCCGAGCACGACGGAAGCATCCGGGTCAGGCATGCAGGGTGAGGGAAGTACGACGGCTGTCCAAGTGGATGTGTCAAGGATTTTGTTTAAGATGGATGATCTAGGGACGAGCTTATTGGCAACGTTTAACGAGAGGATGGAAAGGATTGAGACAGCGATGCAGGAGCTGAGAAGGGAGGTGAGGGGGAAGAAGCGAGGTGAGGACGAGGTGACACACTTGCAGGACAGGCATGGAACTTACGGTGAGGAAACCGAAGATGTTGAGTTGCAGTCAAAGGAGGTAAGATGTTCAATTTGTAATGTCAGTATCCTTAACCGTCATGTATAACAATATAGGCGTCATGTATAACAATATAGGCGTCATGGTAACATACATTTCCCATAATTGCGTAGGCTGAGGAAACTGTTAAGGAAATGGGCCAGAAATCGGGTACTGATGCAGGTGAAGATGAAACCACCAAGACAACTTCTGAGGTAAGTACACTAACTGAAACCGTGATGTAAGTTTTGTAAATGACGGTGATACTAACTCATAATCTGTAGGAGATAGGTAAGAGTAATGGACCAGTTGATGGGGAGACCGAAATGGAGAAGGATGCTGATCCACAAGAACCCCCGAAAGAAACACCCACCACACAGGTTAGTCATCCCTGTCGTACTGGGATGTGACTGTTGATAATGGTGTCGAGTCTAAGTTCCTTCGCATATTTACGCAGGGTGATGAAGTGTTGAAGGACAAGGGTGAGACTGATAGCACAGGGTCAACTGAAATTGTAGGGGCTGCCGGGCTTGAGGCAGTAGCAGCCACTACCAAAGTCACAACCGCTGAGGTAAGCCATCTGCCGCCCAGTGTCATGTGAAGATTTTTAGTCGTCATGTCAAAAATCTTTTGTTGTCATGTAGGAGGACCGGGCTAATGAGGATGAGGTGTTAGCTGGGGGGTCTAAGACTGAGGCCAAAGGGCTTGGGGCCAAGTCAACCATCTCCGAGCCAGAAGCACCCACGATAAAGACAACCCCTGAGGTAGGTCGTGTTAATGATACTGTCATGTCAAAAACACTTATGTGTCATGTTATTTTAACTTTGTGTCATGTAATCAACCATAGGAGGCACAGGAGGAGGCCGTACTTCCCCTTCAGCGTAAGGGCGGAAGGGTGAGGCGAGCGCCTGCGATGTTAAAGGGCCACGAAGTTACGCAGCCGGTGAAGAAGCCGCGTGTTGACAAGGGGAGCAAGGAAAAGGAGGTGGTTGAGGACGTGACGAAGGGGCAGAAGAAGCCGCGGGCCGCCAAGGGGAAGAAGGTGATTGTGGGGGTTGACGTCGTGGCCTTGGGCCTGATGATCAGGGCTGACGTGGACGCATTCACCGAGTGGTTGACCACCGACGACGCCCAAGGGACTGAACCCGCATGTACAATGCTGGGCACCCGCCTTGAGAGGGATTTCTTCGGGGACCTAAAAACGTCAATGAAAGTGGTGGGCTCAGAGGTAAAGTTCGGCCACCCGTGCTCCGATAACTTGACATTTTTGTGGTTGACTGGACATGTGTTCCTTGTTTGTAGCATATCGGCAAAGCATGCGGCATCCTCCGAAAGGAGGTAGCCAGCGAGTCGAAGTACACAGGCGTCGCAGTCGTCGACCCTTACTTCAGGGTACTGCTGCAGAGACAAACTAGCATGCCCGTCGACGAGGAGTTGGAGTACTACTTCAGCGGTATGTTGCCGGAGGGGTGTCCGAAGCCTTGGGTCAGCGTCGACCGTGTGTTGGCCCCATGGAATCTGAAGGACAACCATTGGGTAGCGGTTGAGATCGACCTGGCCGAGTGGACTGTCCGTGTGTATGATCCGGACACTCGATTGACTCATGAGCGACATTTGCCCGGCCTTCTGAAGCCCATCACGCACACCCTTCCCCCGCTGATGGATGGCCACCAAGAGCTGCACGCCAAGCATGCAGGGAAACTGCCCCAGCCGTTCAAGTACAACCGTGTGAAGGGGATCCCTCATAACAAGCAATCGTAAGTCGTCGTAGTCCATCTTCTGATTTATAGTGTAATTGGTGCGCATTAGGTTTGACACATACTTTTTGCGACGCAGAGGAGACTCCGACCCCTAGGCTCTCCGTTTCATGCAGATGCTCGCATCAGGAGACCACGTATTCAAAGGGGTGGACGACGCCTTTATCGATGCTTACCGCCTAGTCCTATATGTCCCCATCTACCACGGTGCCTTCCGACCCAGCCCCGATCCTCAGTAGTCATTGGCTCCATCCTTTTTTTACAAGAACATTGTGTACTGTTGTCTGGACATGTTGTTGGTGGCTTGAACAGTTGTGCTTTCGTAGGATTTAATTTGGTTGACTTTGGTATCGACGGTATGTCGTTTTGGGAAACCTAGGGCTCGGGTTTTGAAATTATGATGTCTTGTTGTTTTTGAAACTATGTAGGTCGTACGATGGTTGACACTTATATATTTACGTCGTCCACATTTCCATTGAAAATGCACAATTAAAACATATCATGTCCAAAATATCACCTGCCAAGTTTATATAACTGAATGTCATGTACAAAATGAAATAGCTGAACCCAGGCCCAACAAGCCTTAATAACAAAACACGGGCGACGTTCATACTTCAATGTAAAAGGGGAAGCGATAACGTTTCCGAATAAGTGAGCCCTCATTACAAAACGCGTGAAATACCTACTGGCATATCTTACCCATAATATGTCATGTCAAAATAGTTATCCGTCATGTCTAACCCATTAGATGTCATGCCAAAATACCACCTGGCAAGTTACTATGTGCGGCGCCTTTTCGGGAACTTCCTTTCCCACTGAGACGGGTACCTAGATGTCTTCGGCCTGCCAGGGCGTACCTTGATAATTGGGGGGAGGCAAGTCTCCTTGGCGATTGCCTCGGGTACCCTCCAATTCTCTCGCGACGGGACTGGGTAGATCACGTCCTTGTAGCACGCACGCCACGCGTCTACCTTGTACAAGTCGTTGACGAGCGAGTACACATCCATCCCGTGCAATTGGGATGCTGCCATTGCGTGCGTGCATGGCAGCATCTGCAGTTGCATAAACGACCTGTAAGGTTTACAAGCCAGGTGGAGGTTCCCTTGCGTACCTCGAACTCATGTGCACTCAGCTGTCTGAAGACCATGGAAAAGGATTGCACGAAGTTTGCTCTGATGGTGTTACCAACCCAGTCGCTTACGACTTTCCCCTGCTCGCCGCTTGTCTTCCTATGTTTGACGAACCACGTGCTGACGGTCTCAAGGATGGCATCTACAAGGGCTGTTAGCGGCAAATCTCTAGGATATTTGAACACCGAGTTCAAGCACTCGGAGTTATTAGTGGTTGTGATGTTGTACCTATTCCTAGTGTAGAAAGCCCTTGCCCAGTTGCTGAACCCGGCCTCCTTCAGATATTGGCCCGCTCCGGGAACCCGTGCACAGAACTCCGCGTACAACACCTGGAACTCATCGTACGTGTAAGCTTTACACATCGTCATGAACTCTTCTTACAAGCCCCCGCACTTGAACCGGAAACGGACGTTTTGAAATAAGTGATATGTACATATGCCATGCTTCGCGAAAATGTAGCTATCCCGTATGCCCTTCAGGATGTTCATGTGGCGGTCAGATACTCACACCAGATCAGTCGTGTCTTCAACGACACGCAACATCTGCCTGAAGAAGAACCCCCAAGACCCATCATTCTCGCCGTCAACCATGGCGAAGCCTACGGGGTAAATGTGGTGGTCAGCGTCTTGTGCAGTAGCAAATAGCAAGCACCCTCGAAATTTCCCCTTCAAGAAGCTCCCGTCCACCGATATAACCTGGAGAATAAACAACTTGAGGACTTAGAGGTGTCATGTCTAGTCAAACATACATCATGTGTTATGCGTATGGGCGTCATGTTCTATTGAAGGCAGGACTGACCTTCCGTAGGTGGGGGATAGCCCTCCGCCACGCTCCAAGACTCACAAACGCATACTTGAATCGCCCCTCCGTGTCGCGTTCTATCCTCGTGTACGTCCCAGGGTTGGCCTGCTCCAGCATGTACATGTACGAGTACATGCTCCGATATCTTTCCTCGTCCGTTCCGTACACGTTGTCCCTCGCACACAACCGGGCTTGGCGCGCCTTCCAGTAGCTGCATGTGACCCCCAACTGCGACTTCATCATCCTCTGCACTTGATCCGGATCGAGGGGCTTCTTCGACCGTCCGAAACTGAACATGTCCATTCACACACACATGTGTCCAGTTATGTTAGTTGTGTGTCCAGTTAAGAGAGATGTGTGTCCAGTTAATATAGTTGTGTGTCCAATGACTGTAGTTGTGTGTCCAGTCACTGTAGTTGTGTGTCCAGTTAATATAGTTGTGTGTCCAGTTACTAGTGTTGTGTGTCCAGTGTATATATCTATATGTCCAGTGGAATTTAGGCAAGAGTCCAGTTAAGTTTTACGTATTGGGTCACATACATTTCGACAATGCGCCGCCCCAGCTGCGTGTATGTCGCACTGCGTTTTTGGCTGACTGCCTCGTTCAGCGAGCACGTGTGCTCGTCCACAAGCTTTCAGATCTTCCATAACCCCGTTCCCTTGTAAGTCGAAGCCCGACATGACCACTTGCACTTGGGAGCAGCGCACCCTACGACATACATGGTCGTCGTTGACTTCTTCACCTTCGTCGTGAAGCAGCGAGTCAGACCCGCCCACGCTACGAGTTCCTGCACATCCTCCTTCCTCCGAAACGTTTGTCCCTCCCGGAGCTTAATACCACATTGGCTGGTATCCAATGGGTTCCCCGCCACCATTGGTTCACTTTCAGCAGGCTTCGGAGAAGTGGTCGACTTCCATTTTCGTCTTTCGTATGCTTCCTCGACTTCCCTCACCGCTCGCTCCGCCTCATAATCCCATGACCAAGACTTCGTCGGACTAGAACTACCGTGTTCAGGTTTAACCACTTTTGGGATTGCATCATCCTCGTCGGAGAAGCTACCAAGGTCAATGGCTCCATCTTCCATGTCACTGCTGACATATATGACTTGCTTCCCTTTATTCACTGCGTTGGCATTCTTTTCCCTCTTCGCAAACTCCAACTCCAACTCCTCACTTATCCCTAACTTGTCAGAAGTCTCTTTTAACTGGACATCCGATGATTCCAACTGGACATCCTTTTGGTTTACCTCGACAATTTTTTCTCCCAAATCTTCGTCTTCTCCGTCAAGCCCCACGGGGAGATCTGTATTTAGGTGATCTTCTTGGGTCACGGGCGGACCAGTTAACGGCACTACAACATCCTCCAAGCCTGCAGGAGACAAACCACCACCGTCTGAGTCATCCGTTGTCTATCCTTGTGCTTTGGCCACGTCTCCACCAACCTTGCGTCGCAGGGAGACATTGAGGTCGATAGGCCAATTTCGTTCTCTAGACAGCCCGTTTACAAACTTGTAGGCCTCCAAGTCTTCATCATCCCCGATAGCAAACGGCCTGGACCCTTCCTTCTTTGGCTTTACATATGTGAGCTCCACATCATTCCTCCTCCCATCGACATTAAACTTGTCCATCACCTGTTTCTTCAGCTTTACATAGTCAATCCTTTCGTCCACCACCATGGCTTCACACTCCCACCATCCTCCAAACAATACTGTGATACAAACTGATGATTTTTCCCCTGTTGCATTTCATAGGGAGACAGAAATTAATTTGTATCGACGGTATTTACATATGAACAACACTTACCAAACATAGAGAGAACACTTACCCATTTTATGTCCGACCAGAGGACTGTCCAGTAAATTCCAACACCTGTTCAGTGGGTACGATTTAACCATCCAGTGAAAAGTGGCTTCGTACAAGTAAACCGTTTACTGAACCCAGGCCCACTTGCTTCTTCTTCAATGGATTCTCTCTCTTTCTTCAGATTTTGTGAATAAAAGTGACGCCCAGAATTTCTCTGATCTCTTTATATAGACCACACATCATTTGACACCTACCCTCTTTCTTCACATCCAACGCTGGCCATTCCCCTTCTTCAAGTTCCATTTCCCCCGCAATTCATTAATTTGAACTAATGATTTCCCTCAGGCATTCTTCAAAGCTTATATACCCTCCCCTTCCTCCCTCCCTTTTCCCTTTTTTTTTTGGCGCCATCCCTGGGCGGGAACAATTGGCTCCCTCCTTTTTACTGTACCCAGCTGCTCCTTCTCTCTCCCTCTCTCTACCTGTCTTTTCAATATTGATTAGGATTTTCACCCTCTCTCTCTCTCTCTCTCTCTCTCTCTCTCCCTCTCTCAATTGTCCAGCTGTTATACTCACACTGTCCAGTCCCCCCCCCCCCACTTACTTGCTACCGGTTGAGCCCGGATATCCAGATTTTAGCAAAAATTTTCCGGATGGGGTTATGTGTGCAAGGGGTTCACCCAAATGGGTTATTTTAGCAAATTTGCCTTATTTATATATGTATTATATGATAGTTTTAGTTGTATTTCATTGTAAATAATGCATTTTTTAGATGGAAATTGCGTACTTATATAGGCATTTATATAGGTATTATGTGGTTTAAAGGAGGAAGATGACGAAAAAAGGAGTGGTTATCTAGTGTTGATTTAGGGTTTCTTTTCCTTGATCCAAAATGTAATTAGTTTACTAAAAATGGAAAAAAAATCGAGTGCATTGGTTTAACCATTATTTATTAGGAAAGAAAATCTTAAAATCATAGGTGTGATTAGAGGTGCTAAAATCTGACCCGACCCACCCAAACCTAGACTCGACGGAAACCTGAAAATCTAGTGTCATGCATAACCCAACCCCGAACCCAAGCCCAACCCATTTTGACTCGACCCTGAATGAACACGAACATAGACACACCCGACCCGACCCGAACAAGACCCTCATCCTTGTAATTACTTTATTTTTTATTGTTAAACACTCAAATAACATAAATGACATATAATGAGACCTAATATAACTAAATAAACGAAGTTTAATTATCAATAATTAAGATAAACAAAAAATAATCATCATTTTATAATATATCATAATGTCACCCAACTTGACCCAACCTGAACCTGAAATCCATTTGACCCGAACTTACCCAACCCGAAAACATACCCGACACAAACCGAACATGACCGAACATATAATATACATAACATATAACCCGACTCGACATATGATAAAATCTGAATGGGTATACCTGAACTCGACCCGATCAACTCGATTGCCACCTCAAAATATTTACAAAATTAAAAAAATTTAAAGTATATCCTAGGGTAAACAAAAAAAAGAAGGGGAACTTTATTTTATCAAATATTACCACCACGTCGAACAAATCGGGTAGTCTTGTAGAATGGGCTACGAGTTCAAAAGTAATGGTTGTGCTTCCAATGTACCTGGGCTAGTTGTTACAAGGACTGAAGGACAGTAAGTTCAGCCCAGCCCATTTTATTTATATATATAAAAAAAGGGTAAACAGCAGTAAATCACCCCTTAAATACCCAATATTGCCCAAAACCACCCCTTACATGCATAATTATCGAAAACCACCCTTTAAATGGCTTCCGTTAGCAATTGACCACCCATTGTAGGTTTCCGTCAATACCTCAGTTAAATTAATAAAATTACAAAATTTCCCTTACTTCTTTTAATATAAAATAAGCTAAATAACCCTTGAAACTTAAAAGGAATATAAAAAAAGGCTGGAGATCATAAAAATAAAAAAGATTTTACTTATCTTCTTCCTTGTTACACAACGGTTGAATATGATACAAATGAAAACCCTAAAAATCACACCAGCGCCGCCCCCCAAATCCTTGACCCACAAACCCAAAACTACTAGATCTGAATCGAATCCCATAACTCACTCAAAATCGAAACCAAAACTCCCAGATATGTGAATCCTAATCCAAGATTTGACATCGTAAATCTCAAAATCGAAAGAAAAGAAACAAAAAGAGAGAGAGATTAGAAGGTAAAGTGAGGAAGAAATTCAGAAATTGAGAAATCTGAGAGCAAGAGACCTTGAAATCGAGAGAGACAAGGGATTACAGAAGAAGAGATCGAGGAGCATATTCCTCTTCGGGAGGAAGGTCCGCTCTTCGGCGGTGCTTTGGGTCGGGATGTTGGCATTGGGGCAGCTCCCTTTCTTTCCGACCTGGTGGTGGTGGCCTCTTTCTGGTGTCCTCCGCCTTCTCGTTCCTCACTCATGGCCCTGTTGGTGTCCCGACTTCTCGTTCATACCCAAATCTCGGTCTATGTGATTTCATGCTCGATCTCTGTGATCTCATGCCCAAACATCTAAGGCTTTGATTTTCAAAGGGGAACAACTGGGCAACATTAGTAGCGGTGTTCGTCGAGGAACAAACATAACTCAAGCCATCGGCGGTGAAGAAGAGAGGGTGGTTGTGTGGGATCTTCTTGTGTTAAAGCAATCCTTCAATTTCATTCTTCACTCTATATTTTACAATCTCCATCCATGTCATCACATGCCCCCAATTTGATTTTGATTTTGATTTTGATTTCAACCGATTGATTCGAGGATTGGAACTTGGAAGGGTTTTAACCTATTGGCTTATTTTATTTATTTTTTAATTCATCAATTTATTTTTCCATTTTACAAAAATAAAAGAAAATCTCAATCTCAATTTGTTCAAAAGAAAAATAATAAAAAATTGAAATGTGGGGTAGAGGTTGACGGTCCGTGACGGAACATTGTCAAGGGTGGCTTTTGGCAACGAAAATCATTTTAAAGGGTGGTTTTCAGCAATTAATTATAAAAAGGGTGGTTTTGAGCAATATGGTATATTTTAGGGGTGGTTTTATGCAGTTTACCCTAAAAAAAAAAAAAGCCTCCATGACAACTTTTTCCTTAAAGGCCCATGACAACTTTGAGAAATATATTAGTATTTTTTTTCCTTAAAGGCCCATGATAACTAATTAAACGGAGTACAGTAGTTTTTTTTTAAATATACAAGTAAAAATTAAATATCAAATTTATCACTAGATTTTATTTATAAAAAAAATATCACGTGAGAATATAATAATAATAAAAAATTAATATGCCGTGCAAGAGAATTGGTAACATATAATAGTTCACCAACAAATGTGAGGCTATCTACTATGGGGCTGGGCCGTCTACTATTGCTTCTGTCTCAGGTGTCGAGGGTATGGGCCTCTGGCATGGTGTCAATGCGGCACGGCAACTCAACATAACAAACCTGATTATCGAAGGCGATAACTTCACCATAATCAACAGCCTCAAAGGTTGTCGCAAACAATCGGGAGATTCCGAACAGTCAATTTAACCAAATACTCGATTAGAATTTTATTGAAAAAGAAAAGTCAAGTTTATTTGTTTCATTTTCTTTATAAAAGAAAAATATAATAAAAGAATAATCATTCTTATCTTATTAGGTTTTATGTATTCCAAACAATAGAAATGAATAACACATTCTTTTATTATATAAGAAGTGATTTTGTGCATGTTTTAAAGCATACCGGATGGTTTTACGCAAAGAATGATTTTGTGAAGTATTTTTTATAATTTATAGGAAACACTCTCCTGACCTGGTAGAGGTAAGAGTGCGTACATCCTAACTCCCCGGACCCTGCCTTTACGCGGGATTTACTGGGATGTTGTTGTTGTTGTTTTTATAATTTATAGGTTAACTATTTTTGTTCACATAATAAGAGGGTGGATTTGTGCAAAGTTTTGTAAATAATGGATGATTATGTACATGCAATGTTTGACAAATAATGAGATTTGTTTTTTACAAATTATGAAAAATATATAAATGGATCTTTTGTGTAATGTTAAAAACAATGGTTGATTTTATTTAAAAAAAAATTGAAACAATGGGTGATTTTTTGCTAAAACTTTGGCAATAATGTATGATTTTGTTGATTTTAAAAAATAAAGGTGGTTTTGTAACTTTTGTGTTGAATTTAATTAAATAATATTGGGTATGTATTTTTGTTCAATGTCAAAAGCAAAAGGGCTTTTTTATGAAAAAATAAAAAATAAAGGGTTGTTTTATTCAATAAAGGGAGAAAATATCAGTTTTGGGCATGAGCCGAACTTTTGATAAAACTCAAGGGCACCATCCGGACAAAATAAAAGTATGGGACACCAACCGGAATTGACATAAACGCAAGGATACCAAACGAAATTTTCCAAAAAACAATTTTACCACATACGGAGTTTATATTATTCCATAATTTTTTAAACTTATTTTACACAATTTTAATTATTTTTAAAATTTAATCACTTTTCCAACTCTATCCCATATGGATTCTACCGTTAATTTTTATTATCTTCGCTGCTAACTACTGCATTATTTATGTGATATTATAATACACCGCAGCTTATTATGATGGATCGTGAAATTCAAAACCCACCGGAGTATGTTGGGGTAAGTTGATTGTTGCGGCGAGTTGATTTTATATTACACTTATGTAATTAAGAATGTAGAGTGCCATGTCACTAAAGTATTGCTATGTGATTATCCTTAAAAAATTATGCATATGGAATCTTAGAATAAAAAATAAACTAAACCGTCATGTTTATGAATTTGTTATTTTCCTACATTCTTATTGTTTTATCATCAATTTCAGTCTTATTAATCTTTCTACTTTCAAGTTCAACTTCACTTATTTTTTTTCTAATCGAATGCCAATTTCACTTTTTTTTTCTAGCTTCTAAGGGGATAGTTGAATTCAAGAACGTTGAGTGACAGAATGGACTATAATCAATGGCAGTAGTAATTTATACTAATGTACTTTATAGGTGCCAAGGACTTAAGATACAAACTTTAATTTAATTTTGGTCCACCGCATATTGTTGCATGCGATGGACCAAAATGTTTTTTTTATTTGCGCGGTTTCACGTATTGCATTCGGTTGCGTTGGGTTATAATTAAATTGTCACAATATCTTTCGGTGGTTAATGGTGGAAATTTTATAATAATTCTATATATAATTACAATTAATCAGGTAGCTATTTTTTAAACAAATGCTAATTAATTCAATTGATAAATATAATATTGTGTAGAGTAGTGTTAGTTTGAGGATATTTTGGTCATTTTAGCCCCTTCATATTTCTATTAGATGGTTGTTAGATGCTCCCTCTCTCGCTTGTTGTATAAATAAGAGCGTTGTTGCTGTCAGAAGTGGTGAAGGTTTTGGAACTAACTATTCTTGTCTTGCATCAATGGATCTCCATTTTCGGTTTCAAGTTGGTGTTCATATTCTGAAATGGTATCAAAGCCATTCGAATCTCTTTGATATCTTGTTTTCTAGTTACGATCCTTTGCTCTGTTCTTTGTTGATGTTCTTTGATCTTTCGGCATGGCTGGAAGAGGTAATGTTCCACAAAATCAAGGTTCTGGATCTGGAAACAGTGACGTCGGAGCTGGTAATAGAGCTGGAAGAGGAATTTTCGTCACAGTTACACCTCATGCACCTGGATCTAGTAGAGGAGCTACTGCAGGTGCTTAATTTGTTCCAAATCCGATTCAATTCGGAGAATTCGCTCAAGGTATGAGTAATGTGCATATCGATCCATATTATCTATCTAATTCCGATCACCCGAGCATGCAGTGTCCACTTTGTTCAATGGCACCAATTGCACTAGTTGAAGTAGAGGCGTTCGTAATCGTAAGACATTAGGTGCAAATGCGAAACTAGGTTTTATTACCGGTGCATGTGTTAAACCTGATGAGGATAGTGATGAATATTTGATAAATGGAGTAGAGTGGATTATATGGTAATGTGTTGGTTGATTAACTCCATGATGAGTGAAATTTGTGAGCATTTCATATATGTTCAGTTGTCTAAAGAGTTGTGGGATGAGATTCGTGAGAGATTTTACGAATCCAGTGATCCTATCATATACCAGCTACGTCGAGATCTTAGTAACCTGAGGCAAGAAAATCTTTCTGTGTCTGCGTATTATGGAAAGCTTAAGAAGATCTGGGATGAACTTCTGCTTCTTGATCCTCTTCCTGTGTGCAGTTGTGATGGGATAAGTTATTGTAGTTGTGTTATCTTGAAAAGGATCTTGGAGAGGGAAACTAAGGCCAAAGTTATGTAGTTCCTAATGGGACTTGATGCGGGACGATTGTCATTGGCAAATTCGCCCTTCCCAAACTAGTGATAAAAATCCAAACTTAAACATACAACCAAAAGATTAGGCAATCAAGCAATTGATGAATCAAATAACTACTAGTATAGCAAGAAAGTCCGTTGTCGAACCCACAGGGAGAAGCGATTTCCTACTCAATAACTCTAGACATGACTCTTTAAAGAAAAAGCAATAACCTTTAGACAAATAGCAAATATAAAAGTAACTAAATTGCAAATGACAAAGCAAATTGATATCAATATAGAAAGAACATTTCATCAGTAATTCTTTGACAATGGTTGGAATTCATGGTCCTCGGATTGATTTATCAATTATTCATATTCTTAGGTCTACTTGACTAAAGTTGAGAGATCCGCAGAGATTCACTCATCTTATTCAATATCACTAAAGAATAGCATTAAGAACTCAATTAATTAAGACCAATTGGCACATTGACTCTATTCAATCAAGACATATATGCGCATACCGAACTCAATCCCAATCAAATATCCTCAACATAGATCAACTGAAATCATCCACTACAAAGACAAAGAGACATCACTATCATCAATACATTTGTTTGCTATCGAGAAAACAACAACGAATTCATAGTTAGAGATGCAATTCCAAACATGTTGATCATGCATAAAAATGAACACAAATATAAATTAAGCACAAGATGATAACTAAGAACATGAATGATCAAATAAACTCAAATCCTCACAATCCAAACAACCCTGTCTTTGAATCACAGGCGAAAATATGAGTTTAGCAACTCATAGGCCAATTCTCTCTCTCTCTCTCTCTCTCTCTCTCTCTCTCTCTCTCTCTCTCTCTCTCTCTCTCTCTCTCTCTCTATATATATATATATATATATATATATATATATATATATATATATATATATATATATATATATAATGGTGTTCATAGTTTCACACAATAGCCACTCCCCGGCTGAATAAACTCAAAATAACGTAAATAGAGTCCTCAAGGGTAGGCAAAAACCCTAGGAGAAATAATAGAAAATAATTTAAATTAATTGTCTTCGGAACCAAAACCGTGTATCCGGGATCTGGGGCAATGGCGGGCGCCGTTCCTGCAGTGCTTGACGTTTCTCATTTTTCTTCAACGAATTCCAATGTCGTGCCTCCTTGCTCCTCTTTAGCTCTTCCTCAGCTCCCATGTGCTCCAAAACATGCTTCTTAAGCTCTTTCCATAGTCCATCCAAGGTCGGAATGTAATTTTGCAGAATAAACACTGAAAACGCATAGATTCCGAACTCGAATACTTCACAAGTAATAAATGGAACTAGACTCAAAACATAGCAAAACCCATACCTAAAAGCATTAAGAAACGCCAATAATGCCTATATGAAATATGCATTATCAGGCCTTAATGATGCTTATGAGCATCTTCGGAATAATGTTCTTTCCATGGATCCTATGCTTGGATTGAATAAGGTTTTTTCAAATGGTCGTGCAAATTGAGAGACGGAAGGGAATTACAGGTTTACAGACAGAGATGAATCCTTTGGCAGTGAGTAGAAATGGTCAAAGGGAACAATCTGATGGTAATGTGTTTGATGTGGGAAACAAATCTTCTCAAGGGAAGATTACTAATAAGATGAAACGAGAGTTCAAGAAAGCTAAGTATGAACGTCAATGTGATTAATGTAAGGAGAAAGGACATACCAAGGACTATTGTTTTAAGTTGGTAGGCTATCATGAATGGTTCAAAGGACCTAACTAGGGATGGTAAGTTTCAGAAAGGTAGCTCTAGTACGTTTGCAGCTAATACAAAGGGACAACAATTGAAGTATTAGTATCACAATCCCCTGGACTCAGAGGGTGTTAAGCCAGATTATCCAAGCATGGTGAATGCTATTTTTCATGAGATTGTGAAACTGATGAAAGGCAAAGCTCCAATGGATGAAGCTGATACATCAGTCAATCATGAATTTGTCAATTTTGCAGGTAAATTGAGTCTTTCATTCCTTATTGGTAATCACAAAGCTGATAAGTTGTCTTGGATTGTAGACTCGGGTGCTACAGATTATATTGCTTTTGACAAAATCATTTTATGTGAGATACATTCTTTGGATAAGTTCTCCTTTTAATTTGGTGCATATGGATGTTTGGGGCCCTTACAAAGAGGTTGCTCTTTGTGGAGCTAAGTATTTCCTTACTGTTCTTGATGATCACACCTGACTACCTGAGCTACTTGGGTTTATTTGATTCAAGACAAGACTCAGGTATATAGAATGATTGCTGCTTTTATTGCAATGGTGAAGAATCAGTTTCATACCAATATCAGGTTCACTAGAACTAACAATATAACAGGATTCACTCAACGAGCATGTGTTAATTTGTTTAAACAATTTGGAATTGTTCATCAAATATCAACCCCAAGTGTTCCTGAACAAAATGGTAGGTGGAAAGGAAACATCGTCATCTAATTGAAATAACTCATGCTATTAGACACTATCCAGGTCTTCCTGTTAAGTTTTGGGGTGAATGTGTGCTCAATGCCACCTATTTGATCTACAAAATGCTATCCGTTGTGTTAAATTGGAAGTCTCATTTTGGGATTCTGAATGGTACACCTTCTACATTTGATAACTTGAAAATAGTGGGGTGTTTGTGTTATGCTTATCAACCTACTGATATGAAAGATAAGTTTGGGACCAAGGCTAGAAGGCATTTAAAATCTTTGGCATGGACAGGCAGGTGCTTCTGATTTGCAGACATGTGAAATTCCAAGAGCTTGTGTTTCCTTACAAAGCTCATAATCAATCAGGAAGTTCTATCCCTCAATAACATAAGTTGTTCTTAGTTAATCATGCTTCTGTTGATGCTCCATATCCTCTTATTCATGTCACTGCCTTTCCAGATATTCATGATGAGAGTCATTCTGAATCTATTGCTGATGTTCATGATACTCATTCTCCTATGAGAAGGGAATCTAGTGCAGAGGTTGACAGTCCAACTATTCCTATGTCTAAGTCTCGGGGGGGGGGGGGGGGTGTTTGGGGATGCTCGATCACTAGGGCTGTTATATGAGCTGAACAACTCGAGCTTGACTCGGGATCGGCTCGAAAAAAGCTCGAGCTCGAGCTCGTTCACTTACCTAAACAAGCTGAGCCTGAACATGATTTTAATCTCGGTTGAAAGCTCGGCTCGTTCGATTTAGGCTCGAATAGCTCGAATTCTATGGAATTTCTAAAATGTTCTTTAAGTTAATATATTATTATCAAGTAAAACTACTTAGAGCTCAAAAAAAGCTCGGCTCGAGCTCGTTCATTTACTAAAACAAGCCGAGCTTGAACAAAAAAGAAAGCTCGTTTAAAAATTGGGCTCGGCTCGGCTCGAGGTCGTTTAGCAAAGGAACAAGCTTGAACATGTCAAGCTCGACTCGAATAACACCCCTATCGATCACCCCCCCTAGCTCGGGAATTTTAATTTTTTTGTTTTGCGTATATTTTGTATTTTTAAGGTAATATAAAATATTGAAATGATATTTGAAACAAGAGTGTTGTCAAACTCAAGGGGTAAAGGAAGGAAGGAGAATCAAAAGGTCTTAGGTTCAAACCCAAAATGCTTCACTTTTTGTTTCTTTTACTATTTCATTAATTCTTCTTGATTTCTATCTATATTTTTTTTTTGTTTCTATCAACTATTTCATTAAAAAAAGTCATATTTATGTTTTCTTATATCATTAGTTCTTCTTGATTTCTCTCTATAGTTTTTTTTGTTTCTATCAATTATTTCATTAAAAAATGTCATATTTATATTTAAATTTAAAAAATCATAATTTTAGGGTTTTTTCATTAAAAAAATGTCATATTTATGTTTTACTATATCATTAAATATTCTTCTTGATTTCTCTCTATATTTTTTTGTTTCTATTAACTATTTCATTACAAAAAATATCATATTTATATTTATATTTATAAAAAATCAAAATTTTAGTGTTTTTCAATATTTTCTTAGAAAAAAATCTTCTTAATAAGTATACACCAAAAAACAAATATTTCACAAAAAAAATCTTCTTAATAAGTATACACCAAAAAAACAAATATTGAGAAACATGCAGCTACTAAAATCCATTGAGAAACATGCAGCTACTAAAATCCATGATCTAGTGGTACGTAGTTGGGTCAAGAATTTGGTGGATATATCTGTGATTTAGATGCTCATATATGGAGGGGACGAAGGTAGACTATGGATAGGTGAGAGAGGAGCGTGTGTGAGGAGCGTATGTGAGATCGAGAAAAAGATCAGAAATTGTTAATTATGCCCTTTGAAATGTGATTACATGAATTTATGCAAGATGATTAGGGTTAATCAACCCTTCCGTCACATCACAACCCTAACAACCAGCTACTCCGTATTATATTTATTGTAAACGTTTAATGTAATGTCACAATCCGAGTCTCATCTTCTAAATATTGTATAATAATTTGTATAGGCCTACATATATTTACGTAGTTTTTCCAAATTTTTTTAAAAAAATTATTATATATATATTCGAATAAACTTTACCAATTTTGATTTCTGTCGGCAAATCAGCCATAATTATCCAAAATGACTAATTAAAGTAGAGATACAAAAGTATTCAATCATGAAATCAAAAGGAGATAATTGACCTGAGTCAGGGAAGGGGGCAAATTAATGGTATAGGAGTTACCCAAATTTTAAGTCAATGACAACTTTTTACGTAATGGTGTCAAATCCTGAACATGTTGGAGGTGAAAATGTTAAAGCTCAAAAAGGGTTACCAAAGGGCATGAGTCACTACAATTTATGATCTTGGTCTCCCTCCTTGTGTTGTACCAAAAACGATATACGTACAAAAATTATTCGCCTATTTGTTTATGACTATTCATTTATTTTAATTACATGATTATTCGTCTATAATTATATAATTAGTCGTCTGCACGTTTAAAAAAAATTATTCTAACAAATAATCATTTAATACCATTGAATAATTTTATTCCGATAAATAATCTCCCAATACCGGCCCAAATTTGTTAAGATAAAGTATATAATATAAATTGACATAAGTTAATTTGAGGCAATTATATTCACAATCAAAATATCAACAATTACACGGTTATGGTTACGACTTTTTAAATCGGTGGATATTTTCGTTGTCATCGGCCTTTTAAACCAACAAGTAGGAAATAATAAGCTTTGCCGAATTGAGAAGTCGGATTGGTGGAGGTACGTACGTGCGACAGTAGCACTTGAGATTCAGAAAAGATATTATAGACATGGGAAGTCGATAACAATGGATCAAGTGATGGGTCGTAAAATTCAGTGGCTTAGCGCGCTTGAAAAAACTGATAGGGCCCTGCCTTTGATGAAATATTTGTCATGCGTTTATCAAACCGGTTTGATTTACCTTATGATATACTGTATGATATCACTACAGGAAAATCATATAAATTTCGACGCTATTGTTTCGACGCTTTTTATATGCGTCGGTAATTTTCGACGCTTTTATGTGTCAAAAAATTTCGACACCAAAATGTGTCATGAGAGACATACTTTCGACAGTCCTGGGCGTCGAAAATGGTATGACTTTTTTATTTTAATAAAAACTTACCTAAAAGGCTAAAACACCAAAAACTCACTGTAGCCTCTGTAGCTCACACATTCCCCAACCTGAGTTTCCGTCTTCATCTCCCCACACCACCCAAATCCTAAACATCCCTCAGGAGCCTCATCAACCCTATCTATCTTTGGCTCCAAATGCAGAAATCGCCTATCGCAGGCTTCGAAATCGCCGATCACCGGCTTCACGTCGCAGATCTCCGGCTTTGTATCGTAGATCTCCTGTTTCAAGTGTAGATCTGCAATGCAAATCCGGAGATTTGCGATGCCGAGAAATAGATCTCCAGCTTCGCCGATCTCCACCTTTGAAGAAATTTACAGCTTGTTTGCAAGAGATCGAATTTTAGGCGCTCCAAAAAAGAGATTCAATGGCGGTTGGCTTTTTGTCATCATCTTCCTCGATCTGGATCGCCGACCTCCTCCAACTTGGGTCTGTGACACCTGACACCAGTATGTACTCGATATTATTCTATCTTCAATCCTTTTTCGATTCAAAGGTATTATTCCATCTTTCTTCATATTTTTCTTTTACTCGTGTTTCTGTCTCCATTGTCACAGAGTTCCTATGAAAACCCTAGGTTTTGAAATTCCAAGTTTTCTTATTAAGAAATTATGATTCCTCCATCTCCATGAGGAACTGTGACAAATAGTTAAGCTTAGTTTTGCCAAAAGCCTAATATGAGGAACTAGTGTTGCCAAAGCCCGCTCTTACGACCAAGGCTGAAGTGATTTCACCAAGAGTAGTAGTTTAGTTGATCAAGTTACTGTGGTTCTTGTCCCATTTAAAGAGGCTCTTACGAAAGCATTTTTATGCTTATATTTCTACCATTTAAGCTATGAGTGAAGCAGACATTCGATTACAAGCTTATCTTAGAAATAACTATTCATGTGGCAGGAAGTACTCAAACTGGAAAGGAAAGGAGGTGTTTCTTTGATGACTGAGATTGGACAAAGGATTTGGCAAAGGATCAGGTAATTTTTTTATTTTAAGTAATAATTTTGTGTATTTGAATGAGTAAAACAAGAAAGGTGCAGATCATACATGTACAGGCGAGAAGAAACTGAAAGATAAAATGCTTTTTTACCCTTGGCCCTTGGGGAAGCCATCTAGCTAAGCTAGTGCTCAATGTTGGAGTCTTATGATCTGTATAAAGAATAAAATGCTTGTTTTGTTTGTTTAGTGGCCAAAACTTGAGAAGCAAAATTTTACCATCTTTTCTTATGCAGGCACTTGTTGAGTATGTAGGTGACTCCATTGATTTAAGCGAAGATATAGGTGTTGTTGGATGTATGATTGTTTCTGGCAATCCACCTAAAGATAGAGAAATGCTTTTAGATTTGAAAGGTTTGTAATCCATCTTATATGGCAGCAACCCACCTGGAGGAGAGTCTTTTATATTTTTTTTTGTTTCTCTCTATATTCTTTTCACTTTTGACCATATTTCAGCACCATATGTCTCTCACCCTCTCTCTTCTCTAATTTTTCAGATCCGAACAGAGTCTGGTCCTCTAGTTTTCCGAATCCTTAATCGAATCTCAAATTTTTGGCGAGTGGAGTGTATTCCTCGGTTTTTTTAAAAAAAAATTCTCCTTCAATTGACTTAATTTAGATTGTAGATTAACTTGTTTGTTCAGTTTGCACTTTGAAGCTCCTTTGTGAAATTGCAAGCTCGTATTCTCAACTTTATCATCAAGTAAGCTTGTGTGTTTGTGGATGGTTGAAACTTGAAAGGTCTATTCTAGTTCAGAGTTCTAACATTTATTAAAGGTTAGCTGAATGGGAACATCTGAAATGTGTAGTGACTACCGGTAAGTATTGAACATTCATTAATCTAGTGCTTTTGTAATTCCAAGCTGTGTGTTTTTATTGAGCATGAAGATTTGCTGAATATCAGTCCTACATTTATTAAAGGTTAAAAACTTTCTTGAATGCTTTGTGAATGTATTCCATAAACATATATAGCTTAACTGCATATATATTCTCCAACAATCTTGCTAAAATGGAGCTAATAAGACTATTATACTATATTATTTCAGACTCTACAGTGTGCACTTTGTTTTGCGATCGATCATATAGGATTGCATAGATCACCTTCTGGTAAAGTCATTAGCACCGATGGCCTTGCCAATTTTTCTAGTTATAAGTTGGTGCAACTTGTAAACTTCACCCCATGGGCTTCTTTTGGATGTTCTAGGTGGTTAAGGTTGCTGATTTCGGGGTTGCTAGAGTGAAGTCTCAGTCTGGAGTTATGTCTGTAGAAACTGGAACATGTAGGTGGATGGCTCCAGAGGTGAGTTTGTCTTCATGCCTTTTGCTCAATATACTTACCATTTGTAACGTCCTGCCAATTCCATTTCTTAGAAGTATGTAGAAGGGGATACATTCCGGTAGAGTCTAATGTTGTTTGCATATTGTTAGATGCGAAATTTAAAGGAGTTCTTATATGATAGACAATACACACAAGCAATGTGATGTCTGGTTTGATGTACTTGGCACTTGCCCATTGATGATATGCTTCATAAAGTCTGGTTTGATGTACATGCTTCTTGGTAGATGAGAGCTGCTTGTTGATTGAATGAAACACTGTGCTTTTTTTCATAAATTTCATTGGTTCTTGCATTAGAGCATACTTTGCTGGCCTAATGCAGAATACTTACTTTACCTGTGCATTATTTCCAGATCATTGAATAGAAGCCATATGATCACAAAGCCGATGTTTTAGAACTTTGTACCTTCTGGATGAATTAGAAGCGACAACAAGTATAGTTACTACACTTTAATGACAAAGAATTTTCCATATGAGTTTCTGGATGAATTAATACAACCTTCTTTTTGTGTCCCATGTGTTGGAGGATCACTAATGACAACAAAGCTTTTTTAGAGTCAACTTTCAGTCTTTCATGAAAGAACCGTGCCGAATATCATTTAAAAAAAAGAGAGAAGAGATTAAGCACGGTTTTGAGCTTGAACCGTGTTAAATATTAAGCATGGTTATTTAGTTGAACCGTGCTTGTTATTTCAGAACAGTTTTATAAAAACTGTGCTCTTTTTTCAGAAGGTGTCCGCTATAAGCATAAGTTTAGAACTGTGTTCCCATTTACAAAATAACAGTGTTCTAGGGCTGTTCCCCTAGCAAGTGCCTGATGTTATCACTTTTTATGTTTTCTACGAGGACTTTTAAAAATTTTAAGCTTCTCATTGTATATCAATATCGTGGTTGCTTAAAAATGCCTTTATCTTATGCAGCTGAATCCTCAACAAAGAGGTCCAACTCCAATAATAAATCATGCTGACTCCTGTGACTTCAGTCAATCTATATAGGCGATTTTGTGAATCTTATAGTATGTATGATTGCAATAGCAAGTTTTTCCTTTCATCTGAGTGCCACACATATGGCCTTTTGCAGCAGTGTCATATTCTGATTTAGGTAGCTTTTTTTGCACTTATTTCAGATACCTCTTCTGGATGCTGCTGGAGCTCTTGAGTGCATATCAGTAAGTTAATGGTGTATACTTGATATATCAGCCTTAAAAATGCAGTGTGGGATTGCTAACAGAGCAGTCAATGGAACTTGTAACTTTCTTTTATCCCTGACTATCAAGCATAATAATGTTGGAACCGATGGAATTTGCGCTTACTAACTATTATGTATATTTTCTTTTATTTCAAATGTAAATTGAATAGAGATGAACATGGCTAACAGCAGAAGTCACTGCATATACATTTTCAGAGTGCAGCAAGAGTCGACCATGGATATAAGGTATAATGTTCATTATGTTTTATCTGATTTTACTTTCATGATAGCATAGCTATTTCTTTTTGTTTTATGGTCTTTTGGTAAAAATGTTAGAGAGCTTTACAAGTCCAGTAATCCTAAAAGAACCCCATCGTTTTTCCTCACTTTAATGTACTGTTTGTGACTGAAGAATGGGAAGTAGTGAGTTTTCAGTTGTGCATTAGCTCATATCTGATTGAAATATGATTGTAGGGTAGTTCAGCTCAAATTATGTATTTCTTTTGTGTATATATATGTTGAGACATGTTCAATTTTTCTTCAGATATGTGTTGCCAATGTGATTGGATTCGTTTCCGTTTATCTGGCTTGTTGTGCATTAGTTTTGTTTACATTTCAAAATTTAACTCACCAATCAACTTCATTTGTTTAACAGCAATGCTTTCAGGGGCATCAATTCCAATTTTGTCTCAGGTGAGAACTTTGTGATGCATCACCCTTAGATATGAGATCATTCTTTTGACCGAAACTGTCTCATTTGGCAGTTTCTCCTCTCCATCGTTTTTCTCGGACGGAGGTATACTGCCAACCAAATGCTTAGTTGCTTTCTCGTGGCCGGTGGCGTGGTCATCACTGTGGCCAGGTAAGCTTCATCGTCATTGCATATGCATCAGTAAAGTCCAATCCCTTGCGTTTCATATATCACAATTGTTATTTTCAGTGGCCCTAGTTCTGGTCTCTAACTAAAGGAATCTGGTGCTTTCTGGAGTCTATTGATGATAGTATCGTTTCTATTGCAAGATGCCGGAACTGTCTTGAAGATACTTTATATTTTCTTGCTCAAAATCGTTTTGTTCATTGCTTGTTAATAGGAATAAATAGCTCTTAACAGCTCAATCATATTCGTAGGAAGTCATATTCTTTGGATGCCACACAGCGGTTAAAGGTATGTAAAATTCAGCTCCGAAAAGAGCTACTCGTTGCTAGAACCTGTTGATCTTGCAAAGTGTTGCTGGCTTAACCACTGCAGGGTGGTTCAGTGGATCTATTCATGGTAAATTCGTTTGGTTCTGCTTATCAAGTTAGTTCCAGGATCTGACATGAAACACTTCATGGATTTATCAAATGAATATGCTTTTGAATGTTTACACATTTGCAGACCGTGTTTATATGCCTTCTCCTACCCTTCTTGTCAAAGATGTGGGGAATTTCGTTCAGCCAACTGCCATCCTACTTGAAGGATGGAACCGCGTGTTTTCTCAACATCAACACTTCATCAATTGGTAAGCCTCAAAATCCCATTCAGCATTAAATCCCAGGGTATGACCTCTTATTTTCTAACTTGTACTCCATACATGCTCCACCTGAACTTCCCTGTATACTGCTCGCCCGAATAAGATGAAGTTTGCCCTTCAATATTTTTCAGATCTTCATCATCATCTGATTCAAGCTCAGATTTCACCATTCTTTTTCTTTTGCTTCTTCTTGAGGGAGTCTCTCTTTATATTTTTGTGATCTAGATGGCGGTGAGACTCCTATACCCTTCCTAGAAGATCACTTCTTACCCATAGCTTCTGACTGTAGTTTAAATATTTGAGCAAGGATGCCTGAATCTGTCCAAAGTCTTCATTTAGCAAAGGATATGGCAAAAAATCTGGTTAATATTATCAGAATTTTTTTTAATCACCTTACTTTAATTCTGGATTTTTTTTACTAATCTGAATGTTATATTTATCATGCCTAGTCACTCCA
The DNA here is from genome assembly GCA_037127255.1 of Persicaria tinctoria. Classification (NCBI taxonomy): domain Eukaryota; kingdom Viridiplantae; phylum Streptophyta; class Magnoliopsida; order Caryophyllales; family Polygonaceae; genus Persicaria; species Persicaria tinctoria. The sequence goes on along the minus strand of JBANSL010000020.1, from coordinate 14,196,055 downwards.
ATTCTCCAGGTGCATAAACTTATAGTATTACCAACTATTGCCCCTTTAGCAGTTATGTGATAGCCACTTAAATATGCATCAATGTACTCGGTAAATCACCAATAAATTATCAGTCTATCAGCACCAAAACAAGAATTCTCATAAGTTTGACATGCTAGTCTTAGACTCAGATACAATACAACCATAAAGATTGCAAATTTACAGTAAAGATGGGTTGAGAATTATAAACAGATTGAGACTTGCATTTCACCTGCTTGTTACGGGTTTTCTCTTCCTCACAAAAAGCCAGTTCCTGAAACCCAAAATTGAATGGACTTATTGATTGGAAAGGTTCTTTGTGGGGAGATTGGAGGAAGCACCCTTTTAGTAGTATTGCTGAAAGAATTATCTTATTGACAATTTAAAAACCTCCGCTTCATATTTTTCAATATCAGGGAACAAAGTTGTTAAAGAGTTGAGTTTTCGGTGTTGAGAAGCTGTTGGCAACACCTTTCTTTTTTCATTTACCATCAGTTATCTGTTTCTCAGGTTCCCGAGTGCATCGACAAGCTAGGAAAGGCTGACATTTTAAGATATGGCTCTTAACCGGTGATAAGATGGAAAATGCAATAAACATTGGGGGTATGTATCGTATGGTTAATAGATTTCAGTCTCTCTCTGTATCTTGACAGATTTTTAGCTTCTATAATGTAAGGTGTTCTTATACACAGGTACGTGTATCGCTTAGTGCAGCAAGGAATGAGGCTACTTACGATGTCATTAGATTCAAATGAAGTAATTGCACTGGAGAAACGCGGGAAAGAAGCTGCTGCAATGATAAATTTTACGAGTGCCTACTTTCAATACCATGATATACAGTGGATTTGTTAACAAATGTTACATCACATATGTGTCTTATTTATTTCCTAGATACTAAATTCAATTTTGTTTTACTTCCTAAATGCTAAAAACCTTTTGCCTAATTAATGCAAATTACTTCTTAAACCGTATGTGACTTATCAGATAGATACCAAATTACTTCCTAAACCATATTCGGTTTATGCTTTGATTAATGTTTTTGTCTAATTAATGTTTTAGTTTAGAAAAGAGGAGAAAATAAATAAATAAATAATTATATGTGCCAATTTCGACAGCTTAGGATGTCGAAAATGGTTGGTAGGTAAAGCAGTGGTATAAGCCATTTTCGACGCCCTAGGGTGTCGAAATTGGCATGCCAATCTCGACGCTTTTAGGCGTCGAAGTGGGCCCCGACATAATTTCGCGTCGAAAATGGCAGATTGCCATTCGCGACGCAAAAAATATCGACGCTTTTTTAAAGCGTCGAAAATGATTTTTTCGACGCTTTATAGCGTCGAGAATGGTCTTTAAAAGCGTCGAAAATGGCATGCTTTTCCTGTAGTGGATATATCATATATCCTATTAGTTCCATATAATTAATCATGCTACAATCGATCACCTACGTACATTCTCTTGGATTAATGTACCAAAATTAAGGAATAAGTATATTGACGAGTTTATATAATGGTTTTGGTGTTACACTCAACTTCAAGTGATTTGGATTTGAATATTCTTCAAAAAAACAGAGTTGCTAATGAGTAATATAGAGGTTTGAAAATGAACTAAAATTTAAAAATAAATATAATAATGTGAAGATGTAAATAAATGTCACAACGGAACAAGGAAGAATAAATGGATTTTGTCTTGGTTACAGCAAGAGAGATGGGGTTGAGGATAATTGGAGTGTTGGACAATAATTCATATTTCACATATATGAAAATGTGTTTTGGCTAAATTGTGGAACGTTCCGTAAGAATGTGGAATGTGGCGGAAGTTTCCGGAATGTGGTGGAATATTCTAGAAGCATATGGAAGAGTGCGGAAGTCTCTGGAAGTGTACGGAACCTTATGGATGGTTCCGGAACAGTGAAGAGTCTAGGTGTCTCTAGACGTGTGAAGAGTTCTCGGCCGAAAGCTTGGAGAACCTTAGGAAATGTATATATGGAGAAGACTAGAAGCATGTGAATGGCTCTAGTCTTGGAGTATTCTAGAGATGTCCTAGAATTCTCCTTGTAAAGGACGGCATGACCTATAAATAGGCATAAGAAGCACATGTTGTAAGTTGAGCGGGCAAGGTGAGTGCTCCTTCAAATGAGTGTGAGCATGTGAGGTGTTGTGTAGGCTAGTATGTGATCGATCGAGCACGAGGGCGTCTCGATCACATACTAGTGAGTGTGAGTGTGAGTCCTAGTGTGTGATCGTTTGAGAATGTGGGAGTCTTGATCATACACTAGAGTGAGAGGTGTGATCGATTGAGCATGGGGGCGTCTCGATCACACGAGTGTGGTGTCCATCAAAGAGTGAGGTTAGTCTCTTGAATCGAATGGTGTACGTGAGTCTTGTATTTGTGAGAGGTGTACTTGTGTGCATAATATATAATACAAGTTCTCATTTGTAAGTGGAGTCTGATCCATCTGAGTCACACGTGATCGAGTGTTAGCTACCCGGTTTTTTCCCAACATGAAGTAAGGAGAATAGTTTGACCATCGTTAATTATACCAGAGGATGGTAACTGTGTGTCCTCGAGAGATTGAAATAGGGATGTCCAATTGCTTCAGGACGTGGGAATAGGAGGAGTCCACCCACTCATATACTAAGGAATGATTGGCACGTAGACAAGTGGTAATCCAGACCAGGATCGAAAGACGGACCGTTAAGTTAACCGCTCTGACATCATATTAAAGTCCAACTCGGACTATCACTAGAGGTCATGCACGGGCGCACATGCGTTAGTAGCCTAACACACAAGCTGAGTGAGGTTCCATCCTAAAACCAATTGATAATAGGATATATTAGCCCACCGACTCACATACTAAGACTTGTTTAGGGATGGCAATTTCACCCGCACCCGACCCGAACCCGAATCACCCGACCCGAAAAAGTGGGTGAAAACCCGAAAAAAAGCGGGTGGAAAGTGGATGTGGGTGAAGTGGATATGGGTGGTGGGTCGGGTGGGGTGAAGATTTTCTCCACCCGCACCCGATCCACCACCCGCCACCCGACCCGATCCATATAAAATATATATTTTTTATATAATATATATATTTTATATAAAAAATATATTTTATATAAAAATATATTTTATATAAAAATATATATAAACTTTGTAAACCCTAATTTCCATTCTCAGCTTCCCATCATCCACAGGCCGTCACTCCGTCAGCCCCTCTTGTGTGTGTCTCTCTCTCTCTCTGTTGTATTACGCTCGCTCAATCCTCCCTCCTCAGAGACTACATTTGCACTCGTCGGCGAGGGCCCGAGTAAGTAGTTGTTGCCGACGATGCGCCTCATCCTCACTTGTGTTGTTTAAGACTTATTGTATGTGTTTAAGACTTATGTATGTGTTTAAGACTTAAATGTGTAAGATAATCATATTTTATACACTATTTTGTGTACCAAATTGATTGGAATTCAATTTCATGCATTTAGGAAAAATCACCCACATTTCACCCATATCTCACCCATTTCACCCGATCACCCGATGGATATGGGCGAAGTAGATATAGGTGAAGTTGATATGGGTAGGGTGATGGGTGGGGAAATGGGTCACCCATGATGGATCGGATGAAATGAGGGTCCATCCACCCACCACCCGACCCATTGCCATCCCTAATCCGGGGGACAAGCTAAGCTCATAATACTATGGCTAGACTTTTTTTTTCAGCTTTGGCTTGGTTCTTTGACGATAGTAGTTTTTTCTTTTAGAAGACCCTTTAATTAATTGCAGCTTTTGACTTTGTGATTTTAAAGAACAAAACATAAATATAAGTAACCTTTTCTTTTTCTTCTTCCAATTCTTAGGCCTCAAAGGCGTCCTCAAGTAGGGTAAAGGCATCTTGAAGGTTCAAAAGCTAGATTTTTTATGTTTGGAGAAACAAATCAAAAAGATTTTGAATTGAGAAGAATTTAAAACAAATAGTTAGAATTTAAAACCATTATTTGAAGATAAGACAACTAAAATCTTTATTTAATATATTGTGAGATTACGTATTAGAATCATTATTGAAAAAAATTCTTATACTTTTAAAATTATTTATAATATTAATTTTAGCCTAACCTAATTCAGTCGATATCTTGAATTTTTTTATAATTTGAATTATTTATCAATATTCTTCCATTGTTTTGATTTTTCTGATTTGTTTTTGAATTTGATCTTTGCATTCAATTAGTTACTGGAGATGTAATTTGTTCATTTGATTTTTAGTTGTTGATCAATGAGCTTTGATAAACGAGGGAAATGAGCGCACCCTCAAGGTCACCAGAACCAATGATTTTTATATTCAGTTAATTTGTTTTTAGTTGCTATTGATCAATTATTTTTGCTTTAAATTGGTTACTGGACATTGTCTAGCGGGTCTACAATGAGCACCCTCAAGGTCACTAGTACTCCGGAATGGCTCAATCGAAAATGACTTGTGGGTTGTATCTATAAGTCATCGGTTCGATCTTAGATGGCTCCTCTTTATTTACCAAATTCAAGGATCCTTATTGTAACACCTCTTCTGGTAAAAGAGGGAAATGTCACAACGTCAGTGATTGCTCGGATTTTAATGTCTTCATAAACACCTTAGGCTTATAGCTATAAACATACAATCATGCTTTCATAAACAATTAAAGTAAATACAGCTAGCCGAAGTCTTTTACAAGAAGGAAATATATTTTTATTTAAATACTATTTACAATTATTTAACTTGTAAAGCGGAAGACTTTTAAAACAAAACATGTAAACAAACAACCAACTTGAATACATTTAGAATTACCCTTTTTAGTTCAAAATATTTAAAATGACTCTTGGTATTATCCAATGTCTTCATAACTTCCTCACTAAAATCTCTATACGTGCAGGTTAAGTCTGATGCATCGTATACAAACGAGAAACACTAGCCTTCACCATCAATAGGATGGTGATAGCACACGTTTACATACGCATAATAGGTTTTACATAGTTTGGTTTGATGTACATATTGCATAATTTAGTTCGCATTTTGTAATTGTACTCGCTATATTGGTGTAGTCGGAATCTATATTGGCCGCTCTTTATTTACCAATTCAAGGAATCTACATGTTTTTTATTGATTATTTCAGGTACATGTGGATTTGAGAGGACACATGTGTTGATAATGCATTGATCGATAAAGTAAATTTGATCTAAGAAGCTTAATGAAGATCTAAAGAGGTTATGAGAAGAGGAAGAGAGCCTAAACAAAGAACAAGTCAACAAAAGTTGTTGCTCGAGAAGTTAACCTTGTTTTGCACTTTTTGAAGGTCTCGATTGTCCGATTGACTATTCTGAGTATGCTTTGGAAAACCCTTTTCAAGAGCTACAATTTTCACGTTGACAACGATACCAAATTCGACAAGCATTTTGCGTGGTGAACAGTGTCGCAAATGCATGCGGCAAAGGAAGGAAGGAAAGAGATTAGATGGGATCTTGACAACCTTTTCACGGCCGCTGGTTAGGTCAACTCTAAGACGCGTCTTAAATTCTATCCAAATTTAGATATTTTGTCCTAAATCAGTTTTATCCTATCTTTTTAGTAGAGACATGGTTTATTTTGCTATTTAAGAAGGTTGTTGTTAGGGTTTTCAAGGATCATATGCACTTGGAGAATTTTACATGGAGACCTAAACTATTTCGATTTGTCAGCAAATTGAAGCTTTTGTTTGAATAAAGTTGTGAGATTTTTTATTATTATTCCTATTTTGAATGTTTCGACTTCTTTGTGCCTAAATATTTGTATGTGTTTTATTCTCTACGACCTAATCAACTAGTTAGAATTAATTCATACAATTGGTAGGGTTTTGTAGATTGCTCGTAGTGAACCATAACATAAGTGGCAAGCTTATCCCTTTAAAGCTTGTTGAAATAATTGGGTAAGTTGAACGTTTGTGAAATCCTCTATTTGTGTATGAGTTTCGGATACCTTGGCTAGTATCTGGTCTGAAGGCTATTACTTGGGTGCAATACTTCGTCTGTGTAATGGTTGCTTGAGAAAGGGTTGCTAAGACTCGTTGGGGGAATTTTTTCCTGGTGACATTTGAATTTTTTTTGGTGACATGAATTTTTTTTTACGGTTGATTTTCTTCTGGTGACAGTTACCAGTGTCACATTTTCCTGGTGATAAATGATTTTTTTTCCGCTAATAGATGATTTTCCTCATGACGACTATTGGTGATAACTGTTAATGACGAGGTTGATGACAATATATTGCGACCACGATATTGTAACCTTAAAAATTATCACCATAACATTATATTTCACCAATGCATTGTTATCAACCCATATTTTAAAATGTTGAACCATTAATGCTAACAAAAATATGTCAACATAACAATAAATGTCACCATCATATTTTATACCATCAAAATATTGTACAATACGATTTAAGGTTTATGGTTTAGTCTTTAGGGTTTTTAGGGGCCCTAAACCCTAAAGACAAAACCTTAAACCCTAAAATGTGTGTACATTACTAATATCATCACCGTTGTCACCTAATATTAACTCACTTTTTTCACCAAACTAAAATCCCATAATTAAGGGAGCATAGACCCTAGAGAGGCTAAAGCTAAGCAGAGGAAATTTTAATAAACCTTAATAGATTTCCAAAAGACGGAATAAAAATCCCGTATCAGCAGGGGCGGCGGGCGTCGTGCCTTAGGCAACGGGAACCATTTCATCAGTGGGCTTATTCTTCGATTTGTGCATTCCAATCCAAGCCAACTTCCTTCCACGCCTCTTTCTTGCCTTCTTCAATGTTTCCTCAGGTTCCTAGCTCTCCAAACTCATCCCTGGCAAGCCATAGATTCATCCTTCCAACTTCGGGACATAAATCTGCAGAAAAGCATAAAAAGAGTGTAGATTCCAAACTTGCAAGACTCAATACTGAAGACTTGAATTACTCAAATAAACACGAAATAAACTATCCTGGACTCCTTAACAACTACTTATAATGCCTATATAAAATACGCATTATCAGCCACCTGCTTTGCTTATGGGTATTCAAACTAAGCAACCTTGGTTCGCTGATATTGTTAATTACTTGGTGGCTGGAATCTTCCCATCTAATTGTCCGAATGCCAAGAAGGACAAAATTCGGCACGATGATCGCTACTATGTTTGGGATGATTCTCTCCTATGGAAGCATTGTGCTAATAGAATTGTTCGTCGATGTCTTCCAGGCAATCAAGTAACTTCTGTTTTGAGATTCTGTCATTCACATCCAATTGGTGGAAATTTTGGACCACATAGGATACCTAGGAGAGTCCTGGATGCGGGATTCTGGTGGGCTGACATCTTTCGTGATGCTCATGCTCTCTGTACAACTTGTGATAAATGTCACCGCACATGAAATATTTCAAGCAGAAATGAGATGCCATTATCTTCGATCATGGTGTGTGATAAATGCCAGCGCACGGGAAATATTTTAGGAAATACCCTTTAATGGATCTTCATTCACTTGGATGAAAAATAAGACAAACACAATTAATACTTATGAAAGAATAGATAGAGCTATAGCCCATCAACACATTATCTCATTTTTCTCAAGCCTTAGAGTGAAGCATCACACCTTTTACCACTCGAACCATTGTCCCCATACTATTGAGATAGGTAAGAATAGATCAAAGAAAGGAACCCCCTTTAGATTTGAAATGGCTTGAACAACAAACAAAGTCTATGAAGATATAGTTAAGAAAGTTTGGAAAAATAAGCTTTCTGGATCCTTTGCCTATACAATAATCCAAAAACAAAAACTCCTTAAACAAAACACAAAAAACTGGTGCAAAAAGAAAACAAACAACTTCTCAAAACAATTAAATCAGGCAGAATTACAAATCAAGAATCTCCAACTTAAACTCCTGTGGGAAAGGATTTCAGCAAGTGAAGAGGCAAAACTTGCTAGACTGGAGCACAAAACGTCAAGACTTTTGGATTATAGTCATAAATTTTGGAAACAGAGAGAAAAAATCAAGCACCTGCAATTATCGGATCGTAATACAAAATATTCCAAACAACAGCGAGAGTGAAAATTTTTAGAAGAACTATGTGCTACTTTGAATCAAATCAACGAAAAATTATAACTGATCAAGAGGTAATTTCTGGCCAAATAACCCTTGAAATGTCAGAAAGATTTATTGGCAACCACCAAAGATATGTTTTACCACAAGATGTCTAGAACATTCAGCCGCAAATTACTTCTGATGAAAACAGAATGTTGACTACCCAACCAACTGATATAGAAATCAAGAATACTTTCTGGGAAATGTCAGAAGACAAAACTCCAGGGCCGAATGGCTACCCTCCCGAATTTTACAAAAAATATTGGCATATTGTTGGGTCTTCTTGCTGTAATGCCATCAAAGCCTTCTTCCATTCTGGACAAATTTTAATTGAATCAAACAACACATTTATTGCTATTGTCCCAAAAACTTACAATCCTACTAATATAAATCACTACAGGCCAATTAGTCTTTTAATACGATTTACAAAGTAATCTTGAAAATTCTAGCTAATAGGCTAAAACCCATTCTTCCTAAACTAATAAACTCATATCAAGGAGCTTTTGTAGAAGGCAGATCAATACAAGACAACCCTCTCATTGCATATGAAATATTTCATAGCGTCAATCGGAAAAAGGGGAAAACGGACTGGATGGCCCTAAAGTTAGATATGGAAAAAGCATATGATAAAATAAACTGGAGCTATATAGAAGTGGTTCTCACTAAATTTGGTTTCCATAGTATGTGAATAAGATGGATTATGAAATGCTTATCAACAAATTCCTTCTCAGTGCTTGTAAACAATACTCTTGGAAAACAATTCAAACCTAACAGAGGGATAATGCAAGGTGATCCTCTAGCCCCTTACATTTTTCTACTAGTAATGGAAGGGCTCTCTAGAGAATTACACAAAGAGGCCTTGATGGAGGATGCACTAGTAGGGATTCAAATAACAAAAAATGGTACCTCCATACCTTTCATAACCTTTGCAGATGATACTTTAATACTACCTCCGTTCCAAAAAGGATGTCGTTTAAATTTTTAACACGTATTTTAAGGAACTAAAAAAACTATATAAAATATCAACTTTTTTTAAATTATTTTTGTACAACTTAATATTTGTTGGTAATAAGTATTAGATTATATAAAAAAAAGTTAATATATTATATAATTTTTAGTTCTTTAAAATACGTGTTAAAAAGTCCAACAACATCCTTTGTGGATAAAAGGGAGTATTTGCTAAAGCTGCTCACACCAGTCTTAATACTATCCAAAATATGCTAAATAACTTTTCTAACCTTTTAGGACTAACCATAAATTACTCCAAAAGCTCAATTCAATGTTCTGCAAATGTATCCCATCACGAGAACACTTTAGAAGTATTTAGGTATTCTCTCATAAATGGGAGAATAAAAAACTATGTTTTTGAAGATGCTGTCGAAAGCCTGAAAAAGCAACTTTCCAAATGGAAAGCGTTGACCCTTTCTCAAGCAAGAAGAGCAGTTCTTATTCAAGCAAACCTTAGCTCCAAAACTAACTACTTAATGGAAAATTTCTTACTACCAAAAGGAATACTAGAACAAATTGACCAGATCAATAAAAACTTCTTCTGGAATAAGCTACAATCAGAGAGGTATGTACCACTTGTAAGTTGGGATAATATTTGCAAAAGTAAATGCCAAGGAGGATTAGGCATTAGAAAAGCAGAAGAAGTTAATATAAGCCTACAAATGAAACTCCTCTGAAAACTTTATACAAATGAGAACAACATATGGGTAGGTCATAAAAGAAAAGTATCTACAAAAGGAAAACATTCGAACTCGTTCTAATTACATCTTGGCAATTTGGTCATCTTCTCTCCTTAAGAAACAAATTTGAACAAGGTCGCCTTTGGATTATTGGGAATGGAGATAATATAAATGTTTGGTCTCACCCATGGGTCCCAAATCAAAATCTTGAACAATATATAGGGAATTGTGATCTGGATATGAAAGTTAACCAACTCTTCAATTCACAAAAACAATGGAATGCTCCGTTAGTAAATAGGACCTTCCTCGCTGAAGTCTCTCGTAAAATTTTAGCAATGTCTATTCTAGATTGGTATACACCAGATAAACTTATCTGGATGTTGAACCCAAGTGGGAACTTCACCACGAAATTGGTTAAACGAATGACAAATAATATTACTCAATCGTCTTAAGATCTTAGATGGATTTGGAAACTAAATCTCCCTTCTAGATTAAAAAACTTCACTTGCAAAATAATGGTAGATGGCCTTCCTACAACCCAAGGCTTAATAAATATGTGAATAGAGGACTCGAAACACCTAATGAGAAGTTGCATGTTCACTAGGAAAATAATTGATAACTTTGAATTATAAATAGGAAAGCACTTTCAATATATGAATATAAATGAATCCCAAGATCTAAATATAGATGAAAGTCGTCTCGGAAATAAAAACTTTGAGGATCTAGTTTTTATTTGGAAAACTATTTGGGAAATCATAAATGAACTTATTTTTAAGAATAAGTCTCCGACTCCAACTGAAAATATCATCTGTAGAATTATTGCGAACATTAATGATTGGACCCAATCTGAAAAAGAGAACCAACAACAATGAAACTATAAAAAAGAAAACTAGAGCTAAATGGAGTAGACCACTAGGGCCGTCTACAAAATCAATGTGGATGACTCTATTAGTCCCACATACACTTGCCATGTGGGAGGGGTTACTCGGGACTCCAGGGGCCATGTCAAAGACATGTTTTATAAGGAAACTGTAAAAGGTTTAATTATTCAAACCGAAGCTAGTGATATACAGACAAGTATGGAACAAGCAAAAAGGAAAGAACTTCGAAGAATAATAATTGAATGGGACAATCTAAACAACAAGAACATAAGATGGGAAATTATGCGTAACATTGAGAAGATCAAGCAACTGGAATCTGCCTTTGATCTAGTCGATTACAGACACTAGGGTTGGCATGGTACGGTAACCACCAAAAATTGATGATTACCACGTACCAACCACCAATTGATGGTACGCAAATTTTCATACCACGTACCAACCACAAGTCGTGGTTACCACCTATGTGGTAACCACGACCTATGGTTACCATCGGTGTATTACCATGATTACCATGTTATAATTTTGTTTGTATTTTTTTAAACTCCTTGGCTACCGTGCGATATTCATCAAAGTTATCCAACGAAAACATACGGTTATCACATGTTAAAAGTTTAAATAAACCATGTTCACAACCTAAATGAATGAGTGGTCTAGATTAAAAAATTAAAACTTAAAATTAAAAAATTAAAACTTAAAGGTAAAAATAATAAAACATTAAATTATAAAAAAATTTTATATATATATATAGAATGAGTAACTTGTGCACACCCCTTAGGGTGTACTTTGTGCACAATTCTCAGCCCTTGATCTAAATGAATGAGTGGTCTAGATTAAAGAGGATTTTCTTTTTTTTTTTAGGAAAATAAAAGGTGGGACCCACTGTACAAAATACACTACTCTCCATGAGTGCGTGTAATGCAGATTTTGTGGGGGATTGTTTGTAATTGGTGGGACCCACACATTGTATCACACTTTGTTAATTTTTTTTTATTAGACTTCGTACATTGTTAATTTTTAATTAATGTCATGCTATGATGGGTGGGTAAAATATTTAAAATTAATGGCAACCTTTTTTAATTAAAATCGGTATACAATTGCATATGAACTCCAAATGGTTATTTCATTTTTTTAATTAAAATTGGTTTTGGACAAGCGGTATCAATTGTAGTTATTCTTCGTGCAAAAAAAAACTTATTTTTCTATTCAGTTGAATCGATCAATTTATCGCGTACATTGAACGATAATTGAGAGATTATTCAGTTGAATTTTTAAAAATCAACAATAATGTTTTGCATTCCATATTGATCGATTTGGCAATTTTTCGTTATAAAAATCAAGATTTGTAAATTTGTCAATTTTACCGAATAATATTCTGCATCCCAATGAATAATGTTATGTCATATTTTTTCATCCAGTTCAGATCAAAATTTATCAATTCTAATGAATAATTTATCACATGCTACTGAATAATGTTTTAATTTTTTTTAATCAATTTCAGAAAAAAGAAATCTCAAATCCCTAACAATACTTACGATTTATACGAATAATGCTACGTATTTCAACGAATAATGTTTCACACTTCATCGAATAATAATTAGTTGTATAATTATACCCGTGCTTTTTACGTTGTTCCTCAAATAAAATACTTCAAATCCTGGCGAATAATTAATCAAATTTCACTAAATAATTGACCAGCTCATTACCACTAGTAACAAAAAATCAATACATACATCTGAATAATTGAAAAATAATAAATCAAATTATACTTGATGTTAATAATATCCCGCCTACACCTACCCACCCATCCACCCCCACCCCCACCCCCCATCATCGACTTCAACAGTACCAAACATACTTGATTTCAAATATACCAGAAGAATGAAGGCGATGGATGGATGTCGCTAGATACTGGATCAATATGAAAATTTATTTGCGGCGGCGGAGGTGAGCGCGGCGACGTTGGACAAGATCCTGGCATCGAAGAAGGAGGGCACGACAGTGGCGGCGTCGAGCGAGGAGTTCGAGGAGGAGGAGAGGCGCCGGTCGGAGGGGACCACCCAGCTTGATTCGAGTGGTTGCGCGACCGATTGGACTTCTCTCCTCTTCGGTTCGGGTCGCCGCTGGTTTGAACACCTAGAATCGCTCTCCCAGTGTGCGCCTCCGCCTCAACGCCGCTCCTACTTTGCAACAATCACCACCGGAATCGCCGATTACAAGTGCTTCGTCGTCGGCGGTGCTTCAAGGATGGTGTTCTAGGCTTGTTTCTGATGGTGATGGAGGGGGAATTTGGAAGCTTGGGCCACTTTGATAAAGCGTGAGGAAGAAGACGAGACTAGTCTTAGGGTTTTAATTGACCTTTTTTCACACGCGCTCCACTCTCCACATTTTGGGGTTGAAGATTGAGTTTTTTTTTTTTTTAAAATCACTCGTACACATGGCGGAGTGTAAGCCCTCCGATCCACTAAGATCAATGGCTAATATTTATGCACAAGATACACCCTAAGGGGTGTGCACAAGGGAACCACTCCCTCTATATATATATATATATATACTCGATAACCATGGTATTCAGATTTCATTACCATTACCGTACCACCTTCATGTGGTTATCACCACGATGGTTACCGCAATGTTGGTTAGCACAAGTGTGGTTACCAATATTATTGGTTTGTGGTTGGTACGTGGTTGGTATGGTAATTTCCGTACCATTTGCCAGCCCTAACAGACACTGCTATCGGAAAGCAAACCAAGTAGCGGACTTCATAGCTCGGAAGGGTATCATTTGTAACAGCTCTCCTATCCCCTATAATAGAGAACTTTATACCATCATCCTTAAGAATGATCAAGGAGTCAGATTACAGTTTATATGTAATCGCTCCTAATTCTTGCTTACGGAAAAAAAAAAAAAAAAAAAACACTCTGCGCCCTATAACGCTATAATATGGATGGAATCAGCGGGTGGACTATATAGTCAAAGAAGAAACTATTGAAGGAGTTTCCACGCAAATCACATTGTTATTTAAGCGACATTTATCTCCCTTTATCAAATACGGAGTACGTAGTACTACATTTTAGCACTCTTTTCTTTTTTCTGCGACATTTATGATTGAGGTGGAAAACGTAGAAAGGTGTTTCCCAAAGATAACTTTTCTTTTGGGAATAAAATTACTTCGTATTTTTCTAACTTTTCATCGTCAATGCGTTTATCATCATCATTTAAAAAGCAACTCACCTTTTTTAAAAAAAAATCTTCCCTAATATCGAGAAATTAGCCAAGGTTAATTATCGTTTCTTCTAAAATTAATATTAAATTTTTTTATTAGATAAATATTTATTTATTTTTTCTGAATTTTTGCCAAATGCCCCTGAAATTAAGACTAATTCACATGGTTTCAAAAAGTTTGATATATTTTGCTAAATACCTCTGAGATTTTCATTTTTTTTGCCAAATACCCCTGAGGTTTCCATTTTTTCGCTAAATGCTTCTCTGTCGAATTTGTTAACGTTTTTAATTGAAAATTAGTACAATTCCCGCAACATGATGCGTATTTTTCTTTTTAGACGATAAAAATAAAATTTTCTAAGTATAAAAAATTGCTATGATAAATTTAAATAAAATATTATCAAATGTTAACATAAAAAAAAAAGATTTGATAATTAAGTAAAAAATAATAAAAATATTTATGAAAATTGTGTAAAAATTACACGAGTTTAAGATTTAAGTAAAATATGTTGATTGAGTTAAAATCCTAAAGTAAATGTAGTTATAATACCTAATAAAAAAATGCTTAGTAATTAATATTTAGATATATATAACTAGATTGATTAAAGAAACATGAACAAATTTCATTAGTTTTGATTTTTTTTTTCAAGATTCAATTGATTGGGAGGAAATTGTGAAATTAAAATGATTAAGTCATCTAAGCAAAAATATTTATCATTTAATAATTAGAATAGATACTCATTGGTTAAAAAAAGAGGGAATTAAAGGAAATAACCATTGCCTCGTAAATGTTTGCTAGACTAACCCACTATCCACAAGAATTGCACAGGTTAACCCCCCCCCCCCCCCCCCAACCAAAAAATTGCATTTTTGCCGGTTGGAAATAACCGGGACAGAGGAGAGAGAAGGTAAAGGAGGAGAGAGAGAGGAAGTGGGGTGGAGAGAGAGAGAGGCAAGGGGAAGTTATTGTGGAGAGAGAGTGGAAGTAGGGGAAGTTATTGTGGAGAGAGAGAGAGTGGATAAGTGAGAGAGGAAATAGTTTGAATTGAAAATTGTCGACCCCCAACTGCCTCTCACGACTTACAAAACAGGAAGAGAGAGAGAGGGCAATAGTTCCACATGCAAACCTGAGGAAAACAAGATGAGAAGGAAGAAGAAGAGGAAGGAGACGACAGAGCGAGAGAGGAAAAGAAGAAGCAAAGGCGAGGAAGAAGACGACAGTGCAGAAGAGGAGACGAAGAGGCCGACTTTGAAGTAAGTAAACCCTCATAATGTCGATTAAATACGTTTTGCTTCGATTCGTAGGGGAGGAACCGATTTGAAGAACCAAAACTGGTTTGGATTGTGTGAAAATGGGAAGAAGGGGTCGAATGGGTTGACAGTACGCAATATCGCCCTGTCATGTAGGAAGTAACCGGCGTCAAGTTAAAAACAATTGGTGGAAAGTTTGGGTACTAGGGTTTGCGCGTCTGGGAGAGATGAGGATTTTTGGGAATGGGGAAATTGGGCAACTGTCTTGTCGAATCCAACTTATCAGAAGCAGGGTGAGTGTAGATCCGTTTAGTTTACGGGGGAATTGGGCGAAATGGGGCTTATGACTGTAGATGCGTTCAGTTTTGGGGGAAATTGGATGAAATGCGGCGCATTAGGGTTAGGGAAAATGTTAGAAAGGGTGAAAAGTTTATGTGGAATCGACATTATCTGGAATAGGGTGACTTGTGTGCAAATCGAGATGGACAGATTGAATAAGTATGATGTCATGTATTAACAACCAGGTGTCATGTGTATATGTGTGTGTGTGTCATGTGTAATTGTGTTTGTGTCATGTTACATTTCATATAGATATGAAGGGAACCGTGGGTTGGGGAGAAGAATTGATGTGTAGAATACTAAATTTGGGTCTTCCACTATGCAGGATAACTGGTGAATATTAAAAATGTCGCAGCGAAGTGTAAAGAAGATTGTAGACCGTACATCTCAAACCTCTGGCGCGATAATATGGCTTTCGTTCGAGTAATGTAAGTTGTGATTGTTGTGCTGCAGTGTGGCTGACATGTTGAAGTCTGTGTACGCCGTAGAGGAAGATAGACACTTCAAAGGAAAAATTAACCAACACTCCCGAATGCCGCTCTTGGTAAACATTGACAACCGGTTGAGCGAGTCCCATTGGAAGCGCCTGACAGACAGCCCGTTGGGGGGCGTTGCAAGACTGGGCACAAGGGTCCAGTTCTCGGGACAACTTGTACACTACGTTCTCCAACGAAAATTGAAGACGAAGAAGGAGAATGAAACGTGGTACAAGATCCATGATGCGGTCGTCAGGTTCTCAATAGCTGAGTTCCCCATTGTCACCGGTCTCAACTGTGGCTATGGCGAACCGCGGACGACGACGGGTTCGAGAAGGCAGTGTATGATTTCTTTGCAGTTTCAAATATGAGGATGTCCGAGTTCGAGGTGCAGTTCCGTGTGGCAATGGCATCTGAAAAATCGTTAACCAGAAAGTTAAAATTTGTCCTACTGATGCTGGTCGAGGGAGTATTGTTCGGGAAGGAACCCAAAAACTACATTCATGGGTGGGTGGTCGACCTTGTCGGCGACATTGACAGGTTCTTGGCGTTTTCGTAGGGTCAGCTTTGCTACGAGCGAACGAACGAGTTCCTGAACCGTGCAATCGAGAGGAAGCTCCAACGAGATGAGGGCAGCTCCAATGCACGCCCGACCTATTGCCTGTTGGGTTTCCCTCTCGCCTTCCAGGTTCGTACACATATATCAATGGACGGCGTATACACGTTTACTAGGCGTCTTATATTTATTGACTAGACAGGAAGTGAATATTTACTGGACAATATTTAATTGCAGCTATGGGTGTACGAAGCCCTCACTCCAATGGCCGACCAATTCGCGAATGTCATAGATGAGAAGCTGTACCCCAGGTGTCTGCGATACGAGTTTAGAGACCCGAACCTCGAGTATGCCTCAATCGAAACCCCACTGCAGGAGGCGAAGGAGCTCGGGCACTTCAATGACCCTGCAGCCGTGAGGCCTCTTCTAATCCCCGATGATGTGGAGAGAGCAACCCGTTTATACCGCGATGCCCGAAACACTCACGACAAGCGGGACAACTTCTTCGACGACATAGTCCGGGAGTTCTTATCAGTAAATGTCAAACCCCCACCAAAGAAACAACCAAAGGGAGCAAGTGGGTCAACGCAAGAATCAGGGGAGGGCACGGAGACACAAGCTACCCTATTAGAGATAGAGTCTGCACCCTTCCTTCTTCGGCTTTACATATGTGAGCTCGACGTCATGCTTCCCCCATCGACGTTAAACTTGGCCATCAGTTGTTTCTTTAGCGAGACGTAGTCAATACTTTCGTCTACCAGTACGGCCTTTTGACTCCTCGACGACTTCACAACCCAAATGCCCTCTTCACAATCCCACCATCCGCTAAACAATACAGTGATACACACGGACGATTTCTCCCCTGTTCCATTAGTTAGTGGGGGGGGGGGATATTAAGTTTTATAGGGAGAAGAACATATTGTACGGAGAGACGTATCGCATAACCTAAATGGAAGGATGACTTACTCATTTCCGCCAAGAAGTCAGTGTCTGTCCAGTTAACCCAAGTAGGTGTCAAGCGCGTGAATGGGTTTATGGACTCCCCCTCCTCCATCCTCTCCCTCTTATTCTCTTAAAGGTGTAAATGACAGGGCGGGAGATTTAATCTCACTCCCTCCCTCTCTCTCTCTCTCTCTCTCTCTCTCTCTCTCTCTCTCTCTCTCTCTCTCTCTCTCTCTCTCTCTCTTTCTTCCCTATCTTATCAAATGTCTTTATCTACCCTCTGCAAGATACCCCCCCCCGGTCTCTCTGAAGTTATTGTTGGGTCAAAATTTTATTCATTTCTTTGAACATAATATATTGTTTGAAAATGTATTTCGTGGTTTTAAATTAATATGGGTATACTCCTCTCTCTATGGTTTCGCATTTTTTTAGTATTAATGGTGAGTGGGAAACCAAATTTTATACAAAGGTCAAAATTTTACTAAAACCACTTCTAAAGGTGTCCAGTGGAAAACTGTTTGTTATCCAGTCGGTATTAATTAACCGGCTAGTTGGTTTAAAGGGGTGTCATGTACCGTCTAACGACAAGAAGTAAACCCACTTTATCGTATGTCATGTCAGAATTGACACGTGTCATGTATAGAGAAGACCACTGCCATATTCATTGTAGACAACAACAAAATACTGCAATTCAACCCCCTTTGCTTTTTGTTTCTTTTTTTTCTTCCTCAACGGCCACATGCTGAACAATGTTGCTATTTCCCACACACCCCACTTATATGATAGCCATTCACCATCCATACTCCCCACAAATCGATGAAGTTAACTCCCCATTTCCATTTAACAACCTCTCCAACAACCCTTAAACGAAATGACATCCTCTTCACACCACCCCAGCTCCTCATCTGGCCTCCCTCCCCGACCTGTCCCCATCGTTATATCATCCGATGAATCGGACGATGGAGGTTTGTCGATCACTTCATTTGTGTAGATTTCAGTTGTGCTACTTGTATCATTATACTACCTTATTTTTTTTATTTTATGCAGGACCAATGTCGCCACCGTCATACCGACGACATCAAAGAGTAGAGATTGTCAGCGGTGAGTCTGGGATGCTCGAGTCGCTCTACAAGGCGACCCTTGTACGCAAACTGGACCCAAACCACTGGGAGGTCGAATATGTGACCCTCCTATGCAACAACAGAAGAGAGCTGCTGAGGGAGGTCCTCCCAGTGCAACGAATTCGTCCACGGCCGCCTCGTATTTCTTACGACGCCTACATGCCCGAAGACCGTGTCGACTGCCGCGACAACGATGGGTTTTGGGCCGGGAGGGTCCTTGGTGTGTCCGGTTATGGGAGTGAACGAACTTTCATGGTCTACTTCCCACTCAGCGACGAGACGTCTGATCATCGTGCCCGCAATATGCGACCACACTTCGATTGAGATGGATACAAATTCACCACACAGCCACAATTTCGCGGCTTGTTACCGTAAATTTCGTTTTCACTGTCTTCTATGTTGCTACTCTCCACTACTATCTTTTAAATGTTTGCTCCTGTGTCGTATTTGATTAATGCAAGTGATTATGTCTCCGCCATATTGTGTCCAGTATATTTTAATGGCTGTCATGTCGTATTCATGTCGTGTCTAGTGACAACTACGCGATTACCAGTCGGCCCACGATTTCACCTCCACCCACTTTATTGTTATTCCATGGTTTTTCTCTTCACCTTACCATGTCATTATAAGTATATTTATGCCCCCTCACTGTCAGTCTTATCCATTCGATTCCAATATGGGTAAAGCATGCTAGTGACGGCCGGAGATAATTGGGCACACATAAAACAATATGTCATTATAGAGAATATGCTTATCCCATAAATCTTCTCCATTCGATAATGGTAGTTAATGACCTGTGTTTTTCATAGTTACAATCGTGTCTAGTGAAAGACAATATGTGACATGTTTATCGAATATGGATGTCCAGTTACAACTTACTGCTTACACGTGATCCTTAAAATAAACCCCCCAGACCCTTCCTTCTTCAATTGGTTTTCTCTTAAACTTATAATTTAGTTGAAAGAATATTTTTCCCCCTCACTAACACTCTCACTGATCTATCTGTCCTCTTAGCCTGCACTTTTATATTTAACCTCTCTCTCTCTCTCTCCCTCTCTCTCCGTCTCTTTGTCTCTCTCTTTTTTCCTCTGCCACTGCAGCAGCTACTTCTTCCCTCCTCTCTCACTCACTAGTACATATATACCCTTTTACGGCGTTTAAAAAACGCCATAAAAGTGTAAATATGGCGTTTTTCAACGCCATGCCTCAACGCCATCGAAACCGACGCCGTCTTTTAGTGAACCTTTTCATGGCGTTTTGGCAAACGCCGTAGAAAACCAAAGCATGGCGTTTTTTAAACGCCATAGATGTCTTTTAAAAATTAAAAAAAAATAAATTAAAAAGCTGCACAATCCATGGCATTTTAAAAACGCCATGGATTTGTATTTATTTTTTAAAAAAAATATAATCAAAATATAGCAATTACACTGCTCGATCTATTACTAAAAGAACTACAATCATCTCTTCAAAGTTCAAACCCATGCATAAGGTTCTTTTACAAATAAAATAATTCTAACTTCATAATTATGTTTTGACCTCTATCTTCATCACAAAGTGTTGAGCAGATTACTTATTGTCTTCAGCTCTCTTCAAGAAACATTATCCTCCATCTCAATCACAAATCTGCAATAAATGAAAATCAATAAGGCATTTCTGTACAAATATCTTCCAGAAGACATTAAATGATCCAAGCACAAGATTACAACAGAAAAGAGAAAATTAAATTACCATCTCTTTTTCTGCTTTCTTCCAACAAACCAGCATGTCTCTGGCCAGCTTTCTTGTGCGAATTGGAGCACCCCTTATCCATTTCGACAATTGAAACTGAGGAGTGTCTTCCATCTTATACTGCAAAGATAGTATCGCACAAGATTAGGAATGATTACGAGATAAATGTAATGCAATATTTAACCAAAGTTACTAGGCCAGATACTTAGGCATGTAAAACACTAAACAGCAAAGCGAAAAGTGAATACAAACCTAGTGGAACTCTTGCATGTGCCTCATCTAGAACCATATATTGCCATTTCATACGCTTAAAATACTTTCATCAGTCACAAGAAGTTGGTAGCCGGTGATAGGTATATGAAATCCAGAATCCCTATAACATCAAAATCAAGAGAAAATAAGGTTACTTTTAAGCCAGCAGCAAGACATGATACCAGGATTGGGATATATAGATAAACACAACTCAATTTAAGGCTCTTTTAGGTGCCACAAACAATTCAAAAATAATAAAAGGTGGATTTTGGCATATATGCAGCTCCCCCGCATTCTCCAATATGTCAGAGATGATGATATATGTCAGTACTACACACTCCAAAACCTACTTATCAGCATAAATACAAACCTACTTATCAGCATAAATACAAACCTTAGATGGATGCTATGTTATGTCCAACCCTCAAATACAAGGCATTATACTAACCTGCACAAATACAAACCTACTTATTAGCATAACTACATGAGATGGAACAATGTATAGCATAAACATGCATTATACTAACCTGCACAAATACAAGGCAAATACAAGACATGTATAACATGGATAAAGAGCAACGTAAAACTACACATCTCATCAATTTTGCAAGGAGATCCTCTTTGCCTTGTATTCGATCAAAGAAGTAAACCAAGAGACATATGCTTAGTTTGAGATGTATAGCAAGCATTACACAACAATGCATAAAAGGTCAAAAAATAAGTATGTTAGGAAGCCGACGACAAGGCAAAGAGAAGCGTAGAGACGCACATCTCATCAAAGAAAATGATGCAGGGAGAGCATCTCCTGCACAACTGAAAATGATTCTCACTCATATGTTCAAAGCTTGCATAACAGAACTAAAAAACATTTGAGTTATCAAAACAAAACAAATTCATAAACATACAAGCAATATCAAAATAAGAACAAGAAAAGAAATTCCTAAAAAGAGAGGAGGAGAGTGCAATAAACAAAAGTAGAGAAAAAAGAGTGTGCTAAGCATGGTTACACAGCTACACAATGCTGGAACACGTCAACATCTACCAAAAAGAAAAACGACAATCACAGATCCAAGGAGAAAAACATCAGAAATAAGACATCAAAAGAACAAAGACCAAAACTTATTGAAATTCATATCTTAAAACCAATTTAAAAATTACCAAAACAACAACAAACCAACTAGAAACATACATAAAAACAAAGAAGGCACTCGGAAGCCTCTATTCGGCTTGTTCGGATCCTTGGCCTCCTTTCTTCCCGCCTTCTTCACCAAAAACCTAAAAAACACTAAGAACTCAATAGAACATCAACATGAATCCAGAACCTTAGGGGAAACACTAAAATAACAGATCTTACAATAAATAGGCAAACAACAACACTAGAAACGATCAGAACCCAAGGAAACGAAACAAATCGGAGGAGGTGAGCAAGGCTTTAGGGGCCTTTACCTGTTAGGGTTTGGGTTTCACAGAGAGGGAAAGAGGAAATAGGGAAAATGGATTTCTACCTTTGTGATTCACATCCACGAGTGGATTTGTTGCAACTCCTGCAATCGAGAATTCAAACAACGGGGTGAGACAGAGATCTGTAGAGAGGAAACGAGGGAACGATCTGTAGAGAGGAAACAAAGAAATAAAGATCAATTCCTATTAAACCCTAAATAGATTTCCAATTCCAAGAACCCTAATTTGAAAAAATTGAAGAACCATCAATTGAAGGTTATAACCATCAAATTCCACCATTTCAATGTTATAACTAGCAAATCAGATAATTGTGATTTACCTTAGACCTTGCAAAACTTAACGATTGTAGTCGAAAATCCTTCTTCACTGGTATTATCTTTCCACCTAGATCTGGCGAGGGTGGTACGAGAGAGAGAAAACGAGAGCGATTTCTATAGAGGATAGAGGAGGAGATGGCACGAGGTTGGGGCGGTGCCGGCGAGAGCAACAACGATGGCGCAATGCTTCTCTGGTTCAATGGAAGGTTTAGGGGAAGGAACTGTGTGAGAGAGAGAGTCAGAGAGAGGAGGATGATGAGATGAGCGATAGTAGAATTAGGTTAGACGCGGAATAACTTATGCTCTTTTATTGCCGCTTAATAATTTGGCCCAAAATTTTGAACTGAAAAAAATTGCCCCTAATTCTATGGCGTTTTTAAAACGCCGTAAATTTTACGGCATTTAAAAAACGCCATAAAATTTAGTTCACAATTTTAGTTTTAATAGCATGGCGTTTTGCAAACGCCATAAATTTAACGACGTTTGCAAAACGCCATAAATAAAGTGCGTCTTACAAATTTATGAGATTTTTCTATTTAAACGCCATAAAAGACATTTTTAATGACATTTTATGAAAAACGTCATCTTTAAATGTCATAAATGACCACAAACGTAGTAGTGACTGGTCCTTGCTTTTCAGGAGTAAAGATGCCTCCCTCCCTCTTTCTCTCAGTTTACATGAAACCGAGAGTGGAGTCCAGCTGTACCCCACAGGGTGACTGGCTACCAGCTCCCCTTGTCAAGCGGATATCCGCTTTTGTGCAAATATTTTCCGGATTAGGTTACTCATGCAAACCTTCCGGATATGAGGGTCATTTTAGCAAATTTGCCTTAAAAAAATGTTTAAAATTTTTATTATTTGAAAATTTATGTAGATTAGTTTGATTGCATGAAATTAAAAAAATTAAGATTATTATATAAAAAAATAGTTTTCATTATACACACACACACAAAGAGAGAGATTAGTTGCTTTGGAAAAAAAAGATTCGTATCTTTGGAACTATGTATTTATTTATTAAAAAAAAGTTTTAAATTAATCTCATTGTTTAAACAAATAGCATTAAATGACATTATGTAATTAATACATAATGAAATACTATTTTATAGTTAATTTTAATTTTATCAAAAAAAAAAGTTTTGAATTAATTCCATTGGTTAAAATTTATAATATGAAATGATACTGTGTAAATAATATTGGATATTTTAATTACCCTAATTAAATAATATTGTGCAAATAATACCTTACAAATAATAATGAAATAATATTTTCTTTTCTTTTTATTTTCAATAAAAAAAGTTAAAAAAATCGACAGAGGGGCATTTGGCAAAAAAAAAACCTTAGGGGTATTTGGAGAAAAAAAATGAAAACCTCAAGAGTATCTGGCGAAATATGTCAAACTTTTGTGTACCACGCCAATTAGTCGTAACATCAGGGGCATTTGGTGAAAATTTCGGACTTATGAGATAGGATGCGACTAGTAGCCCAAGTCCTCGCACTAGGATCCCAAATTTTGTTAGCCTATCTCACTAACTCTTTTTAAATTTGTAGTTCCCATCCGAAAGAATGCTCTTGATTGATAAATAAGTCATATTGATCATCTTAGAATCCTTTCCTCACTAATATATATATATATATATATATATATATATATATATATATATATATATATATATATATATAGGGTTTACTTCAAATGTAAAAACTCCTTAACGTGTAAAATTTGCTTATCGCGTAAAATTAGCTAATGGGCCTAATTTAATTACTAATGAGCCTAATTTAATTACTAATGGGCCTAATTTCATTAGTTGGATGTCTGCCCCCCCCCCCCCCCCTTGCCCATGTGTGTGCCCCCCTTGCCCCCCTTCTCGGACCTTTTTTTTTTTTTTAATGTCCTTGAATTTTTTTTCTGTGTTAACACTTTCTGTTGTGCATGTATAACTTGCTTTTGTGCACATGTAACATCTTATTGTGCAAATATAAGTTTATTTTGTGCAGACATAATAATTCATTATGGGGTAAATAGGTAAATGTGCCTATTTCAATTATAAAATTTTATAATTGAAATATGTTTAATTTATGGGTAAATTGGTAAATATGTCTAATTTTACGGGTAAATGCACTTTTTCCCGTTTTCGATACCTTTTGTGCAACTGTGAAGTGCATTTGTGGAACTATGAAGTGCATTTGTGCAACTGTGAAGTGCATTTTGTGCAACTGTAAAGTGCATTTATGCAACTTTAAAGTGCAAATATAAGAACATAAAGTGTGAAAATAAAATTGTAATGTGCAAATTTAGAATACAAGTGTGCAAAAGTATGATACAATTGCGCAAATTTAAACTACAATTGTGCAAAGGTAAGATACAATTGTGCAGATTAAGAATACAATTGTGCAAATGTAAGATCATAATGTGCATTAATAAGACAAAAGATGTGCTTTTGAAATCGATGTTTTAATTTTGTTTTTTTTTTACTTTTGAGAGTTTGGGTTCACCTCTTGGATAATTTAGGTTGATAGATTTAAGTTTGAAATCGATTTTTTTTTTTCGTATAATCTTTTAAAATTAAAGTGCATAAATAAGATTAAAATGTGCATAATTAAGGTTAAAAAGTGCATAACTTAGATTATAATGTGCATGATTAACAATTTGCGATTATTGCGCTCTTGTCTATTATGTAACCTATGTGGGATTTGAACCCACATCTTTTGTGAAAACGCACATTGCTCTACCAATTGAGCTAATAGGCTAAATTATGATTTTTATGCTAAAATAGAAAAACCTAATCGACCTAAAGCATATTGCAATAAAATTTTAAAATTCAATTAGCTCATGATTCACAAACAATTTGACAATGCTATAAACATGAAATTAGCTCCAAATCAACCCAACAACACAACCATATCATCAATTTTAGTCAATTTGGCTGTTGGCAAAAAACCCCAAATTCTAAAGCATATCGCAATATAAAATTCCAAACTTCAATTAGATCATGATCCATAAACAATTTGACAATGCTATGAACATGAAATTAGCTCCAAATCAACCCAACAACACAATCATATCATCAATTTCAGTCAATTTTGCTTTTGGCAAAAAGCACCAAATTCTAAAACATATCGCAATCTAAAATTCTAAAATTCAATTAGCTCATGATCCATAAACAATTTGACAATGATATGAACATGAAATTAGCTCAAAATCAACCCAACAACACAACCATATCATCAATTTCAATGAATTTGGCTTTTGGCAAAAAGCCCCAAATTCCGCTCCTAAATCAAACCCTAGATTTTCAATCTCAACCTAAATCATTCAAACAATCTAAATAATTGTAATAAACAATTTTAGGGGTAGAAATCATACCAAATTCGAGTTGAAACAAAGAGAAAATCGGGTTTTCGAAGGTATATCGAGCCAAAAACGTCGAACAGGTCTGTTGGGGAAGATGGGCTCGGTGTGGGCTCGGCTGGGCACGGACCAAGGGGTTTCCGGGCTCGGGGGGTGCGCCTGAGGGAGGGGGTTCGAGGGTGGTGTGGCTGGTGGGTCTAAGGTGGCTCGACGGGCTTCTATAGGTGAAGATGTCGAACAGGGCAGGCAGGAGGACGGGGGGATTCAAGGCTTGCTGGGTGCGGCTGCAGGGCTCGAACCAGGCAGGTGCTGGGCTCTGGAGGTGCGCACAGAGGTAGGCTCGAGTGCGGCTAGGGCTGGTGGCCGGAGGTGGCTCGAGGTGGGTGTGGGAGGCCGAGAGAAGTCGCTGCTCGCTGCTGGTGCAGGAGGTCTTCGAACACAAGTCGAAGCGCGCGTTGATTGATTAAAAATATAAAATTTTACACGTTAAGCAAATTTTACACGTTAAGGATATTTTACATTTTAGAGAGAGAGAGAGAAAATGGGTAACTTGTGCACACCCCTCAGGGTGTACTGGAGCGTTGATCTATAAAAATGAAAGGGTAAGATAATGCAACGTGTATGGGTGAGTTTTTTTAAAAAAGATGGAAAATTAATCCCAAATTCACCGCGTAAATACCTGCAGCGCGTGTAGGAAGAAAACCCTAAATCCCACAATAAAGGTCGACGATGATGGTTGCCTATCTCAGACCCTGGTTCAGAATTGCGGATTACAATCGGTGGCGGCGAGAGGTGAAGGCTGACGAAGATGCGTTTCCGGAGACCGGCGTTGAGGCGAGGCGGCGACGAAGAGGAGAGCCGGAGTCGGGGGGCGGTGGTGGAGGAGACGAGGAGGAGATTCGGCGGGGAGGCAAGGCGGCGGAGGCGAGGAGGTGATTCAGCGGTGAGGCAAGGCGCAGACCATCGTGCTCGTCGTCGTCATCGATGCTCTCCTACTGCGTCGTCATTGACCGCTCCTGGCCGCCAGGAGGTTCAAATCAAGATCCAGCATCTTAGGGTCAGATCTAGAGGGACGCGACGACCGTGACGTCGAGCAGCCATGAACGCCGGAAGGGATGATGGCGGCAGATTCTGGCGGTGGTGGCGACGATCGGTGAAGGTTCCTGTGCGGTGGAATAGGCGGCGACGAAGGCTTTTGTTCAGATATGTATGATCCTATCCATTTCCAGAAAAAAAAAATGAATTCTTTGAACTCCTCTGAATTTTGCCTTTGGTTAGAGCTTTCGGTTTGGGGCAATCAACAAGAGAATTCGAACAGATCAGATATCGAATTCAAGGCTGAGCAATTTGGAAGAAAGGGCCCTTCAATTTACTACCGATTTGTTGATTATTATTTTTAGGACGCTCCACATTGATTCCATTTGTTGATTATTATTTTTAGGACTTTGCTACTCCAGCCTCTCATGCTTCCGTGTTTCCGTTTGTAGCCTACAGGGGGGCTCGCCATTTTGATTCTCAGAAGCCAAGGCGGTCATGGTTGATTGATGTTCCTTGTAATCTTTATTTTCTAAAACATATCATTTGACTCGATTTTTTATTATTCGGGGGAAAAACGAATAATTATTAAGACGTATGTATTGAATTTAGTGTGTGATTTTTGAGATGATAATTTGATTTATTATTCGTCAATTATTCAAACGTATGTGTCGAATTTCGATCATTAGTGGTCATGAATTGTAAATTATTCGGTAAAATCTAATTTATTATTCGTCAGTAATTGAGTCTTTGATTTGTCAAACAATATAAAAACCCTCAATCGCACGAGTATTATTCGGTGAAATTTCAAACATTATTCGGTGAAATATAAAACATAATTCCTATAAATCGTTAGTATTATTTAGGAAATTGTGGTTTCTTTTATCTGAAATTGATGGAAAAAAAACATTATTCAGTTGCGTGTGATAAATTATTCAGTGAAAACGGTAAATTTTCATCTAAACTTGATGGAAAAAAAAAGATAAGTTATTCAGTTGAATCGGTGAATTTTCATCTAAACGGGATAAAAAAAGATAAAAATAACAGTATTCAATGACATGTAAAATATTATTCGGTTAAATCGACAGCTTTAAAAAACGAACGAAATCGGGTTAAAAAAAAAGAAGCTTAAAAAAAAAAGAGTTGGGTGGGGGAATAATTAATTTTGAAAATAAGCAGATCGACCAAAAAAAAAAGAGAGAGTGAATGGGAGTGGGGGTCACGCAAGAGAAGGGGAGGGTGAGTAATTTTTAGCAGGCGGGTCCCACATCTAAATTAAAAAAACAAAAGAACATCTCTTTTAATTCTAGCCCTTCATCTCTTATATATCAACGGTTCATAATTGTGCACAAGGTACACTATAAGGGGTGTGCACTTTAGAACCACTCCCTATATATATATATATATATATATTGCTAGTATTTTTTAATAACAAGTCGGGCTAGGCCTCAATATAACAAAAAAACTCCACCCCTAAACCAGCAACCCAAATAGTGCATCAACCCCGTACGCCCGCCACCACCAATATCCCCATTCCAGGCCACCCTCCGGCTACCACCTCGCTTCTCCTCACCGCCCTCATCGTCCTCAGGTGCCTCTGATTCGCACTTCCACCGCACCGCCATGCCCCTTTTCCAAACCCTAGACTTCGATTCACTTGCCTCACATCCCGATCGACCTGTTTTGTGGCCGATCTTGTGTCCCCTTCCTCCAATTTCACCGGAGTTGTCCTCCAAGTATCATACTCTTCTGATCGGAGTGTTGTGTCGAGTCTCCCCCTGCTGTTAGGGTTGTCTGTGCGCCTCTCCCTTTCTATGTGTTTCGTCCCGCCGATCTTTAGGAGTTGGGTCCCTGCCGGTGCGCCGCCTACCGATTGTCAGGGCTCCTCTCATTCCTACTCCTTTGAAAGGGAAAAAATTGAATGATTTGATCACTCTCCCAAAAGGCATTGTCGAAAACCCAGAAAATGGCCTCTAAATCCTGCAAGGGCTCATACAAAATTCCGAAAGGGTGTGAATAAATAACTTTGTTGCAATAGTTAGAATATTTAGTGATTCAAAATTAATTAATTAATTGTTAAGAGATATCTAGTTAGGTTGTTAAGATTTGTAGGTGAGTGGAAAGTAACTCACGTTTAGTTTTAGGTTTTTTGGGGTTAATTAATTAGAAATATTAGTGGGTTAATTAGTGATGAGTGTGGGGATGAACGTGCCTCAACTGCATGAAGTTTCAGTTTTTAGAATTTCTTTAAATATGTAAGTTTGTTCATCAGATCAGTTGAATTGGGGAGAAATTGAGAAAACGCTCATCTCTTCCAACATGGTATCAGAGCTTAGGTTTCGATCCTATGAGAGTCCAATCACCGACTCCAATGAGAGTCTGACCGAATAAGGTCGAAGTTGAAGAAGTGGGCTCCGATGGGGAGAGTCCGGCCGAAGAAGGCAATCATGAAGGCGGTTGAAGGGCTCCGATGATGAGAGTTTGACCGAGGTATAGAGATCGGAAAAGTGCTCCATGAATCGAAGACGGTGAGAGGTACATCGAAGAATTTGAAGGCGACGACGAGAATTGCGTCCAGCGCCGGGAAGATTGAAGAAGATTATGGGCGTCTGCGTCTAAAGGAAATTTAAAAAAAAAATTGTGTAATTTTGAATCAAGGGGTCGTGTTAGAATATTTAGTGATTCAAAATTAATTAATTAATTGTTAAGAGATATCTATATAGGTTGTTAAGATTTGTAGGTGAGTGGAAAGTAACTCACGTTTAGTGTTAGGTTTTTTGGGGTTAAATAATTAGAAATATTAGTGGGTTAATTAGTGATGAGTGTGGGGATGAACGTGCCTCAACTGCACCAAGTTTCAGTTTTTAGGATTTCTTTAAATATGTAAGTTTGTTCATCAGATCAATTGAATTGGGGAGAAATTGAGAAAGCGCTCCTCTCTTCCAACAACAATAACCCCGTAGGGGCTGAATGATTTTTCCCAAAGGGTTTGAACAAATTCCCCGTTAAGGTTAAAATATAAACAAATTGATCGAAATCCCGAAAGGGCCTCAACAACATCCTGAAAGGGCTTTTTGGTGCGTCGTACTAGGGTGGTCTCGGTTGTGATTCTGGTTGTTCTCGACGTTCCTTTTCTGCTTTGGAGCTCTTGCGTTTGGTGTCGGGTTTGGCTAGGGTCGAGAAAATGTGTATCGACGCAACTCCGTGATCCGAGAATCTCCTTAGAGGATCGTCTTCATTGCTTACATGAACTCTTGTTGTACCACTAGCCCGCAGTTTCACTAATTGGTGGTGTTTGGCATAGGCTCGTAGTCTATGTTGTCTCCATCGCGTTTGGATTAGGTTTGCTTGTTAGCTCGGAATTGTGGGCATACCACCATTTGCATTGTACCCTTTTTCATTTTCTTACGTTGTATGTTTTGACGGTTCATGTTTGTCGTCTTTGTTAGTCTGTCAAGATATCAGGTATGTCTGACCCTCTAATTATTTCCTAATAAAAAAAACTTTCGTATATGTCATCTCATACTAATATAATATTATAAATAATTTAGATAGATTCCAATAAATAAAAAAATAATCTAAATATAAATAATTTTTTCCACCAAAAAATAATATAGATATAAATAAAATAAGTTCGATAGATTATATATAATCTAAATACTTCTTTATCTTTTATGTACATTCTCTCAAAATATAAACAAATTTCACATTTATAAGGTAAAAGGTTTTTATTTCTAATCTACCATTAATTGAATCTTATGTAATTTAATAGATAAATATTTTTTAAAATGTTTTTTTTTATAAAATATATATGATATATTTACTATGTTAGTTTACTAAAATAGCTATACATAGATGGATTGTGGCTACATAATATTTTTATAAATATTTTTAGGATCAAAAAATAATATAGATATAAATAAAATAACTATTATTAAATAATTATTTTTATATAAATATTTTTTTTCACCAAAAAATTTTTAGATATAAATAAAATAGCACTTATCAAATACTACATACTAGTTCATTACTCGCACCGTGTGCAGTTTTTTTATAATTTAAATAAATTTAATATAAATACTCGTTCAGAGAGCTAATTAATTTATTTCAGCACTTTTAAATCACTATTCAATTTAAATAAAATTACCATTGATTCTCATTAATATATTGAAAGTATTATCAAACATGTATATAATTATTATCAAAATCTTACAAAATTGGGTAAAATCTTTCCAAAATATGTCTATGTCTAAAAAATTATGAAAAATATTATTTTAAAATTGATTAAGATGGAGATAGACTTTTTTTATTGGTTATTACTATTAAGATAAGGAGAAGATGTCCTATATTACATACGACTTATCATTTACTATATCTGTTATATATATCTTCTAATATTGGTTACGTATCTTACATAGGTAAAATCTTATCTTATATAATACGTAGTAGGTAAAATCTTATCTTATATACATAGTAGGTAAAATCTTATCTTATATAGTATTTCAAATTCGTTAATATATTCTAAACATATATCCATATCTAATCAAATTGGGTCAAATTTTATCTTATGAATATATAGATATATTGATTAAATAGATTTAGAACAAAATTTTATCTTATGCATATATTAATTATTAAATCTTATCTTAAATAATACTATAGTATTCAAAATTGGTTAATATCTTTTAAAAACATGTCTATATCTAATCAAATTGGGTCAAAATTTATTTATGCACATATAGATATATTCATTAAATAGAGTTAGAATAAAATTTTATCTTATGCATATATAGATATATTGATTGATTGAATAGATATATCTAATTTTATCTTGTACATATATTAATTATTTCTTTCAAAAAATGTGATTGGTTCATATGACTACTTTTAAGGAAAAGTTGTTATGTGTCTTAGGCGACTTCTCCTTTATTATATATAATTGATTTATCAATTAATATTTTTAGTAAGTATGACTATGAAATATTTTATATTTATATTTTTGTCAATCAACTAAAATATATAGATGTATAGAGATGTTCATGTATATATGTATAGATTCATATATCCAAGATGCGGTGTCCAATATGTTAATGCAATATTACAAATAATTTAGATAAATTCCAATAAATAAAAATAATAATTTAAAGATAATTTTTTTTTTTGGAAGCAAGATAAGATTTAGGGAAGTCGCCGACGAGCAGGCTTCTTTCCTAGAGCGTCCAAGCGGACGAGAACCCGAAGTTCTGGATCAGTAACCAAGCTATCATCGGCAGGGATGTAGTAAGCCAGACGCGCAATCCTGTTAGCAACCGCATTAGAATCCCTGAAAACATGACGAATAGCAACATTAGATATAAATTTCAAATTAAGGTCGTATCAGCCATCAGCGGCTCAATATTCCAAGGGCAAAACCAGTCACCCAGGAGAGACTTAACGACCAAACCGTCCCCCTCAATCAAGAGATTATGGATGCCCAGGCATCTAGCCCTAGCGACACCCATATTAAGGCCCAATGCTTTAGCGTAAGCCGCCGATGTGTTATTACAAGTGCCCGATCCGAGCGAGTAAATTTTCCCTAGGTGGTCGTGAATGACAAAGATGTACGAGCCAACCCCCGACATGTAGTGAGAGCCGTCAAAATTTAGTTTGTGATGTCCTGGCGGTGGCTTGTCCCAGGATTGAGTATGGATCCTTGATTCCTCTAGTACAGTATATCCGTTGTTAATGGCCCTCAAGTGGACTTTTGATATCATATTTTGATCGTCTGTTGTTTTATCGGAGCGATCGGCCCAAGTCCTCTGGCTAGAGTTACAGAAGAGCGCAATTACCTGACAAGAAGTCGACGTTGTATGTTGAAATACCAGCTGGTTTCTAAAGAACCAGAGGCCCCACCAGGCGAAGGCAAGTTTGTTAAGAACTTTCTTACCAACCGAAGTATAGATATGATTAAGGATCGTGTTAGGTTTATTGTTGATGTATAAGCGTTGTTGAGAGGGGAAGGCAATGCGAAGATCTGCTAGAAGGGCAATTGTCATGGGCCATTGTAGCAGAAGGTGGTAGGAAGACTTCGTTGAGCCTCCACAGAAACAGCAACCCGACGGAACTGCCAAATGAAAACGTTGTAGGCGATCAGACGTCGGAAGACCATCTCGAGCAATTTTCCAAAGGAAATGTTTAATCTTATGAGGAATGGCAAGCTTTCCGAGCCAATGGAAATCAAAGCAAGGGTCCCCATCATGTAGCAGGATGATAGATGTGGCTGATCTAGTAGAGAACTAACCATCCCTACTAGGCCCCCAATAAAGTCTGTTAGAAAAATTGTTATCTGAAAGTTTGATAACTGTGATATTCTTAATTATAGCTGGTCTGAGCAAACTTTGTAACTGTGATATCCCATTTATTTTCAGTAGTGATAAAGCGATCTATAGACCAAGTCGTTGTCGTACCCTCGATTGGTACCAAGGCAGAATCTAGTAACGGGGAGTTAAGAGCCCAATTGTCCGTCCAGAACTTAACTCAATGACCATCCCCAATAGACCAACGAAGTCCCGGTCTGCATAAATGCCTAATGGCTACCAGTTTTGACCATTTCCACGACGTGTTTCCGTTCTTAGCATAATCCAACAGCGTAGCCCCTTTTAGGTATTTTGCAGAGATAACCCTAACCCAGATATTGGAAGGCTCCGCAATAATTTTCCATAATAATTTCATTTGTAATGCTAGGTTCATAGTCTCCGCTTTGTAGATACGTAAACCACCGGACAAAGTATCGGAGCATATTTTGTCCCAACTAACAAGGGGAGTAGCGTTTGGCCCTTTGTTTCAAAAGAATTGTCTGTAGACTTTATCTAGTTCATGCAGAATCGATGAGGGTAACATGAAGGCTTGCATGATAAAGAGAGGTTGGGCACTGAGGTTCGACTTAATGAGAACCTTACGCCCCTCAGCTGACAGAGAAGAAGCTTGCCATTTAGACATTTGTTGTTTTGCTTTAAGGATAATATCCGCGAAGGTATCGCGATTAACCCTACCGTTGATAATCGAGCACACAAGGTACTTTTTGAGAATATTAGTTTGTGGGATTCCCAGTGTCAGTGAAATAGTATTCATTGTTGTAGCTGTAGTGGCAGCTAACAGTTGGAAGCTGGATTTGTTCAAATTAACTTTTTATCCCGAGATAAGACAGAATCGACAGAGTGTGTTTGACAAATTGTTACATGTTGTCTGGTTGGATTTCCCGATAAGCATAATATCGTTTGCGAATGCCAGAAACGATACTCGAACACCCCCCATTCCAAGACAGAAACCAAGTTCCATGGAGACGTCTGCATGTCGACGTAGCGTTCCAGCCAGCACCTCTGCTGTGAGGATAAAGAGGAAGGGAGAGAGAGAGGGTCCCCCTATCTCAATCCCCTATATGGTATAAAGGGTGTTGATGGTTCGTCATTAATAAGAACCGAATAAGAAACTGTTTGTATGCATTCTTTGATCCAAAGAATGAATTTCTCATCAAACCCAAACTTCTGAAGCACGGCGAAAAGGAAGGGCCACTCGATTATGTCATACACTTTCTCCATGTCCAGTTTGATTGCCATGTAGCCACATTTAGCTTTGGAAATTCTGAATGAGTGAAAATTTTCAAGTGCAATCAGAATGTTATCCTGAATAGATCGGCCTTTAGTGAAAGCACTTTGTAGCGGATGGATTAGTCTATCGAAAACTGTCGATAATCTGTTGGTTAGTATTTTGGAAACAATTTTGTAAACTGTAAAGCATAGGCTGATTGGTCTAAAATGGTTTACCGTTTCAGGATTATCGAACTTTTGGATTAGGGTAATGAAAGTATGGTTTATCCGACGAAGCATTTTCCCAAAATGAAAGAAGGCTTTAACTGCTTTTATGACGGACGAACCAACAATATCCCAGTAGGTTTGATAGAAACCTACGGGCATACCATCAGGGCCCGGTGCCTTATCTGCTTTGATGGAGAACAGGGCGTTTTTGCTTTCGCCATTTGTAACTGTAGAGGTTAGAAAGGAATTCTCATCCACCGAAATCTCCGCGCTGATGACGTCAAGGTCATTGGTAAATGAAATGTCATGGTTGTAGGAAGACTTAAAGCGGGACGACAAGTTTGAGGCGAACTCATTTCTGATCAGATTATGGTCGGTTAGATACAATCCTGATTCTGAAATTAGGTGATTGATTGTTATCTTTCCTCGTCTAGCCGAGGCGATACGGTGGAAATAATCTGAGTTTGAATCATTTAATTTTGCGTGATTGAGTTTGGCCCTTTGATTCCAATACCGCCTTTGGAAGTCGATCATTCTTTCCCTTTTGTTTTGTAATTTGTTGTGTCTTATAGCGATATCCAGCCTGTTGTTATGAATTAAAATTTATTGTAAGCGTAGGATCTCTTCATCAGTTTGGTAGATCTGTTTGTGGATTTTGTTAAAGGTTTGTTTGTGCCATCTTTTAGCTAGTGTTTTAAGCAATGTCATCTTTTTGACTAATTTAAATAGGTTAGAACCCGCAGGGTTAACGCGCCATGCTTGTTTTACAGTATTCGTAAACTCTGGTTTGATCGTCCATGCTAATTCGAAACGGAAGGGTTTCTTATGGAGATGCATCGGCGAACGTAGGTCGATGGAGATCGAAGCATGATCAAAGGATGTGAAGGGGTAAATCTTCACCCTCAGTCCATCGTAGGCTGAAATGACCTCGCTTTGTGTGAGCAGACGGTCCAGTTTGGCAAAACTGTTGTTTGGTAAACCGGTTTTTTTCCTCTGCCATGTATAGTTTCCCCCATGAGTGGGGACATCGTGAAGCAGGAGGTTGATTTTTAGCTCTTGAAGCCTAAAGAGCCTTCTTTGAGACGGGGTAATGCCCCCTAGCTTGTCGTCCGGGATGGAAATCTCGTTAAGATCGCCCAGAATATAGAAAGGGATGACCAAATGGGAGGAATACTGTGTTAGAGATTCCCAAAACGAATCCTCTGAGGCATAGTTAGGCGGTGCATAGACGATAATAAAAGCAAATATTTTGTTTAAACTGTAGTCATGGTAGTTGATATGTATAAATCTGGGATTTACTAAAACGAGAGAGATTTCACCTTCGTTAGAAGAGAGATCCCTCCATAGCAGACAAATACCACCCGAGAAGCAATGGCCGGATCGAAGGCGATGTTCGAGAAACCTCATTTTTTCCACGAGTAGTCCAACGGCGGTATTTTAGTCTTAGTATCCATGAGAGCTAAAATGTTTATATAATTGTTTCTACAGAATAGTTTTGTATTTGTCCAAAAATTCTGCCTTTTTAGGCCACGACAATTCCAAGAGCAGATATTCATGGAAAACCTACTTGAACTCGTGAGTGTATGAGATTTGCAGAGGAAGTTGCATATTTATGACTTTGGTGAATGTATGAGCCTTTGTTAATGATAAACATAGAACTTTGAGTTAGAAGAGGGTGTATTCTCCAAATGCAGCAAGCAACATTGAATTGAAGAAAGACCTGTGAGTACCATGTAAGGGGCAACCCAATCTCATTTGTGTTCTGAAACCTTAGTAAATGAGACCATTG
Organism: Persicaria tinctoria; assembly: GCA_037127255.1. Lineage (NCBI taxonomy): Eukaryota > Viridiplantae > Streptophyta > Magnoliopsida > Caryophyllales > Polygonaceae > Persicaria > Persicaria tinctoria. Next base: position 14,159,739 of record JBANSL010000020.1, on the reverse strand, counting down.
AAAGCAAAGGCCGGGCCGATGAAAAACCGTAGCAATCCAGCAAGTCAACGCATATTTGGTAATGGTGGTTAGTGAAATAAAAAACCTTTCAACTTATAATTGCATTATCAACCAACAAGTAGGCAACTTATTGGTGACACGCCTAGTAATTAGATACTCGAAACGGCGTCGAAGATCCAAAGTTAACAAGGCACCTATAGTGGTACATTGAAGGGAATTATTGCCGTAATATTGTTTTAACAAATTGGCCTTGTAAGACATATAAACATTTTGGTAGTAAGTTGTCAAGGCTTGTGAACCATATGTGTCATCCACCATTGAAATATGACTAGACCCCGCATGCAGTTGTCCATGAACAGCACGGAACGCAACCACAGTACAGAGCAAGCCCACACAACAATGGCCGACACCCAGAGGAGACCACCTGCAAGGCAAGCACAACACACGACGTAACAAGAACGAAGGCGGGGCAAACGAAACCCCACAATTGTGAACTAGAGCAAACAGAAGGTAAGACCCGTGTGTGTATATAACACCAACAACTTGATTTAAAGTATAATGATGTATATAGGTTGCCTGGAATGGCGTATCTGTTATTTGACAATGGTAATGAAGTAGTTGTGAGCCCAAGGAGTCTGTAGTAGGCATTTTGAAGGTGGAAACTATGAAGTTTTCATACAAAAGCAGGGAAACACCCAAGACGATAGCGAAGTGCAGCAAGAGGCCACCAAGCACATGAGAAACCCCTAGGCAAGCCAACCTGCAAGATTGAATGGAACAACCGCAAATACCACAAGCAGACAAGAAGCAGGAAGAAGTGTAATACCTAGAAACAAAGGTAAGGGTCCAAAACAGTTCAAACCCCTTTAGAGATGAATTGACCAGTGGAGTAATTTTAGAACGAACAAAAGACATGATGTTGTGAGCTGAATCTGCCATGTTTTACAGTAACTATTATATCGTTTTCTGCATACATTTCATGCATTTGGGCTAAGATAATACAAAATCTATGTAGTTTATGCTTATTTGCCAAATTATGGAATCCACACCAGTTTCTGTTTAATTTCGCAGAATTCGAGGCAAATTACAGCAATTCTAAGAACGGTTGGAAAGACTCGGAAATCAATTACAGAAGTGCAAGGTCAAGAAGCAGCGGAACCAGACGAATCAAGCTGGAAGCCCAAATTTACTCGATCTCGAGTTACTTTACTCGATCTCGAGTTACTTTACTCGATCTCGACAAAGGTGTCCGAGCAAGCGTTGATCGAGCAGAGCATGATCGAGGAAACTGAAGACGAGGCAACCCGACTCCGGAAGCCTTACTCGATCTCGAGTACCCTAGTCGAGATCGACCAAAACCCTGATGTCATGTCCGGAGTCGAGGAGTTGTGCCAAGTCGAGAAGCCGAGGATTGAAGACGCCGACACCACTTTACTCGATCTCGAGGAAGTTACTCGATCTCGAGGACCCCAGCAGCGCCTGTCCGAGCTTGATCGAGCACCAGCTACCCGAGACGCCCAGCCGAGCCATAGTCGACGACCATCTTACTCGATCTAGAGTAGATTTGGTCGAGAACGAGGAATCGTGTCCAGGAGCCGCGTTATGCGGTTTGCTGTCCTACGCGGTTCGGGAGTCCTTGGAGCCGAAGGAATCCGAGTTTGGCCGAGATCTATCAACATCTATGAAAGTTATATCTATGAAGAAGACCTACCTACACATGGAAGATATTTTGCTACTTTTAGATATAATTTCCCTTTTAAGATTTAATTCTTTTATTTAATTTATTTATCTTTAAGCCATTAGATATTTAGATATAGATTTAGATAGACTTTCTTACCTTGAATAGCAAGGATTAGAAGGCTATAAGTAAAGCCCATGGGGCTGATTTTAGGCATCATCCAATTCACAAGTTAGAGAAGTAGTACACAGAGAAGTTTTAGGAGTTCGAAGGTTTTAGGGTTTTGGCATTCTACGAAAGTGGAGTGCCGGGATTGTAAAGGCTTTGAATTTAGTTTAATGCAAGTTATTTCTTTCAAATCAATGTCTGAAATTGCGATGAGGAGCAAGTAGTCCACCCACTTCTGGGGCTGGGGTGAGCCCGACGGTGGCCATGTGAGGTGATGCGGTAAAGGTTTGATCTTTCTATGCAATTCGTCTTCTATCCCTATGAACATGACTCTTTTGCGAGAGTTGAAGGTGATCCTTGTTTGTATTATTGAAGTGAAAGTGATCTTAATGCAACTTGGGTTAATTATGTGAAAAGGGTTAGTAACAATTAGGGTTTATGCGAAAGCCTCTATATGCCTATTTGTTAATAACGAAGGTTATTTGATGGAAAGCATGATCTTTTATGCCGTTATGTGTTACTTTGCATGGTTATCGTTCTGGTGTTGATACCCTGGCTTTGGAAGTCTTTAATATATTGATTTATTTCTTTTGAAATCTGAGTTCTGTGATTCGAAGTTGCAATTTACAAGTTTCTGTTTTTATTCGATTTCAGGTACTGTCTTTGTCGATCTCGAGTTCTCTTTAGTCGATCTCGAGTAGGGTTTGTCGAGATCGAGTACAGTGTCTGAGTTTCTATTTCTGTTTTTCAATTCTGAAGTTTCTGTCATCGTTGTTACTAGTCGATCTCGAGTAGGTCTTAGTCGAGATCGAGCAGAATCTTTCTTTGCTTTTGCTTCTGTTTTCGTTTGTTATTTCTGTCTTTGTTTCTTTGTTTCTGTCTTTCTGTTTTCTTTTCTATGAGATTTACAGCTATCTGAGATACGCTGTATAGAGAGGGAGTCTTGTAATTATTTGCGTGGGCCTAAATCTAGTTTGATCTATTTTATTATATTTCATACTCGATTTCCTCCTACAACAAATTAGCGTCGTTGTCGGGGAAGCTATCATTCGCGCCTTAGGTAGTCAGATCTCACTTTTCTTTTGAGTTACTTTGCAGGTGTATGCGTCGTTCTGGTCAACCACCTGAGTTTGACGGCTTAGACGAACTAGGACGCCTTCTACACATCAGAGCTAAACTGCAAAAAGCCATGGCGGCCGCAGAAACACAGGAACAGCTGATTGCAAGGCTTACAATGGAACTGGCCGCTAAAGATGCTACTATCGCCGCTGAGAAAGCAGGAAGAGAACAAGCAGAAGCTGAGCTTGCCCTATACCCAACAACTGTAGAGGATTATATGCACCCGACTCTCGTCGTGCCTGAATCGGCCATTCTAATCCCTGAAAATAAATATCAAATTCGCACTCAATTCCTTATTGAAAATAAAAATCATGCATTTCATGGTAGATTTAATGAATGCCCTCTGCGGCATATTACTAACTTTACTGACATGTGTCGTACTCTTGCTGAAGGTACCACCTTGGAGTACGTCCTGATGAAAGCTTTTCGTTGGTCTTTGGCTGGTCCTGCATTGAAGTGGCTGGAGGGATTGAAACCACGATCCCTCACGACATGGGCTCAAGTAAAGCAGGAATTTCTCAATAAATTCTTTCCTCCTCTTAAGACAGCGCTCCTTCGCCAGAAGATCACATCTTTCAAACAACATCCTGGGGAGCCGCTGGCAAAGGCTTGGGAACGCTATAAGGATCTACTGCGATCCTGCCCTACACATGGACAACAACCCTGCATAGTTCAAGAGATCTTCTTCAATTCTCTGGACTTGGCTGCAAAGGACAGAATCAACACATATACTCACTATGAGTATCTGACAATGCCGCCTACTGACGCATGGGCTGCTCTCGAAAAGCTGACCAATTATGACAACAAGTATGGGACTCCAGTCACCTATGAGGAGAACCCCTACACCAGGCCAGCACCATCCATGCCCCTCTATGAGCCCCCTAAGGAGATTGATCCAGATGTAAGGGAGCAGTACTATAGGGACCAGAATAAGAGCTCCTCAAACAATTAAAGTATCTTTCTGTCAACCAGCCTTGTATTGAATGCGGATCACAGAGGCACACCACTATTGAGTGCCCTCACACAGAGCAAGTAAGGCTGGCAGAATACCATGAAGAGGCAGCTTACGCAGGGGGGCCCAATCGCTACATGGGGGACCAAAGGTTTCAGCAACCACAATGGAACCAGGGTGCCCCTAGGAACCCCCCACCCTATAGAGCTCCAGGACATCCGGAAAGAGACCAGAAAAAGGATGATCTACTGACAGTCCTAGAGGAAATACGGAGGAATCATTAAGAAACTAAGTAATCCTTCAACTCCGTCTACACTCAGATGCAAGGTGTCAACTCTAGGCTTGGGGAAATTGATACATGGCGGAAATCAGTTGATACATAGATTGGCCAGCTAGCACCAGGAATCCCCGGACAGTCAGGTTCACTCCCAAGATCTTCAGAACCAAATCTCAAGGGAAAGACCGGACACATCGCTGCTGTAAAACTCAGAAGCGGCCATCAACTACAAGAGCCAGAGGTCGGAAAGCAGCAAGACGGAGGAGAAAAGCAACTCGATATCGACCAGACCTTGGTCGATATCGACAAAAGGCAACTCGATATCGAGGAAGGTCTCCTCGATATCGACGACAAAGTAGGCCAGCCTTCGTCTACACATCACAGCAACTCGACACCAAGGAATCTGGTCGATATCGAGAAGATTGTGGTCGATATCGAGGAAACCCAAGCCGAGATCGAGAAAGCTGCAGCACCTCCGACAGCTGTTCTAACTCCAAATCAGAAAAAGAAGTTGTCTTTCCCAACATAATCTCCACAGGACCCAGCAGAGAAGAAATTTCAGCGCTTCATCAAGATGTTTCAGAAACTCAATGTCAACATTCTCTTCATAGAAGCTCTCAATGAAATGTCATCCTATGTCAAATTCCTGAAGGAGATTCTGAGCAAAAAGCGGTCAATGGCTGAAATTACAGAGGAGTGCAGCCATTTGGACATACTTGAGAAGAGGCCAGATCCAGGTAAGTTTGCTATAACCATTGGATTTTGTCCATACAAAATTAATGCTTTATGTGATCTTGGAGCTAGTGTGAGTATAATGCCTTTAACAATTTGGTCCAAGATTAAGATAGGTGCCCTAGAGCCTGTGGATGCTAGGCTTTACATGACCAACAACACGATGGTCATTCCAACAGGCATGGTGGACAATGTGCCAGTACAAGTAGGTAAATTCTTTGTCCCTGCTGATTTCTTAGTTGTTGATATGCAAGAAGACCCTGCTTGTCCAATTATTCTAGGAAGACCCTTCTTGGCAATGGTGGATGCCAACATAAGCGTACGGAAGGGAGTGCTCACTTTCAACATCAGCGATGAGGTAATTGAGTATTCTTTTAATAAAACTAAAAGGCATACAGGTCCAATGGAAGAGGTAAAATCTATCTCAGCTGGCTACATCACTTGCGGGGAGCCCAAGGTAAGAAATATGACTCCTGAGGAGCTGGAAAAGAGGGATATGGAGGCCCAGGTGGAGGAGATCATGGCCATCCTAAAGGAAGAAACAGAGAATCCACTCGACACGGACCAAGGTACGTCGTTATGGACTAACTATTTTTCGGATGCCTTGACAGGATGCAAGTATGGGGTCATAATCGACCAGGATTCCTCGATATCGAGGACTGTGGTCGATCTCGACCAACCTCAGAAACCACCACCTGCACCATCGTCGTCGAGCAGCCAAACAAAAGCCGAGCACTCCTCGAGATCGAGTAGACTACTCGAGATCGACCAAAACTCCGCTGACTCGACTTCACCTTCCTCGATCCTGACTCCACCAGAAGGGCAGAATTCCACGAGATCGAGTACCCTACTCGAGATCGACCAACGTCTGGGTTCCTCGACTCCAGCAACCATGAGAAGCTACCCACTAGAAGCTGAAAACCCCTCGAGATCGAGTATAGTTACTCGAGATCGACCAAACACCGTGGTCCCCGATTCCGTCTTTGCGAAGGTAAGCCAAGGTATGGATCTCTCTTCTCCTATTTCCATTAAAGATTTATCTATACATGGGAGAGGTTTGCCTTGGTATGTGCGCTTATGTAGGATTTCCAATGATGAGCCTAAGGAGTATGAAGTTGGAGACAACCTCTATGTTTCCAAATCAAAAGAACATTGGTTTCCCAACAAATTCAACAAGAAGAAGATGGGGCCTTTCGTGGTGAACAATATCCATTTTGGAGGATTACAGCTGATGGACAAGAATGGAGTCCTATTTGAAGCCTAAGCTACATGGGCCCTGCAAATGACACCTTGAGCTAAATAGAGAAGTCGGCCTAGCGACTATAAAATCTAGAGCTTGTAAATATACATTTATTTTTTGGACTTTTGAGACTTTGTTGCTTTTGTTTGTTTTTGTTTTTGGACATTTTTGTTTTTTTTTTCTATTGTGGGTATATGTCTTCTATATTTTTCAGGTCCATGGGATAGAAGCTAGCTAAATCAGACTCGGCCCAAGCATATTATGAAGCCCTGCACACCTGTCTAGTGAGTTTCTTTCTTTACCCTTGTTTTTATACAGTGAGGACACTGTAATGTTTAAGTATGGGGTGGGGGAAGGGCTTACTTTATGCATATTTTCCATATTTGACATTATTTGTGCATGTTTAGAATTTATTTCTTTGAATTGCTACATGGCTATTTTGGAATTCATCATTAATTTATGTGCTTATATACATGATTTCCAAAGTTTGAGAAAAATGACCCCCATTGAAATTTTTTGATTAAATGTCATGGAAGCTTTATATTGAACTCGACGATGCAAAATTGGATTCATTAGAGATATATCATGAGATTGCCTAGTAAAAGGAAGTCACAACGAAGTGCATTATTTTCTTGAAAACCATGAAATGAGGTAAAATTTGAAATTGCTTTTGACATGTTGCATAATAAGAGGATGGAGGACTTTATATTTCCATATAATGCTCATATTGTTATATCCTAGCCTTACCTATGCTTATGCATCACAAAAGCCATAATATGCCTTATTTCATATATTTGCTCCACATGATCCAAATATTGTCATTCTTTACCTTATTTCATATCCGGGGATTATGTTGAGAATGATGTCACATTATGGAGATTATCATATGGTGTTTGTGTTGTTATATATCATTATTGGAGTTTGGAAGGAAATTGTTTGAAATATATGGAAAATTTAATGAGTGAAAGAAAATCCGGTAACCTCAGGAGATAAAGGTAGATCGACCCTGCTCGCTGAGATAATAGTTCAGTGAGATGGGACACATTGTGAGGAGTCCAAAGCACTAAGTATCCGGGGCCATTCATGACACCCATGTTTGCGACTCGCGAGAAGGCAGTGCTGAGATTAGAGAGGTAAAATCATTATTATTGAAAAAAGCAATAAGAGATGATGAAAGGTGATGATTCTTATGAAGAAGGAATGTGGTATGAAAAGTTTGGAAAGTACTCCATTTCCCCGGATCATTAGCACCACCTTGCCAAAAATTGCCCACCTTTAGCCTTTTACCAATCTACTCCTTATTGAGCTAAATTAAAGTCCTCTTGATTATTAATGATTTCTCACTTATGAATGTTTTGCATAACCCTCCTTTTGTGAGTAGATGTTGCTTTTGTATATTTGCACATGCAGGGATTTGTGACACTAGTACCTTTTCGATGATGGTAATTAATTGCAGGGACATATGAGAATGAATCTAAGATGTTGAGAGTTTTGATTCCTTCCCCTGAATGACAAATAAAAGTATTGCTTGAGGACAAGCAAGCTTAAGTATGGGGTGTTTGTTTTGAGCTGAATCTGCCATGTTTTACAATAACTTTTATATCGTTTTCTGCATACATTTCATGCATTTGGGCTAAGATAATACAGAATCTATGTAGTTTATGCTTATTTGCCAAATTATGGAATCTACACCAGTTTCTGTTTAATTTCGCAGAATTCGAGGCAAATGACAGCAGTTCTAAGAAAGGTTGGAAAGGCTCGGAAATCAACTACAGAAGTCCAAGGTCAAGAAGCAGCGGAACAAGACGAATCAAGCTGGAAGCCCAACTTTACTCGATCTCAAGTTACTTTACTCGATCTCGACAAAGGTATCCGAGCAAGCGTTGATCAAGCAGAGCATGATCGAGGAAACTGAAGACGAGGCAACCCGACTCCGGAAGCCTTACTCGATCTCGAGTACCCTAGTCGAGATCGACCAAAACCCTGATGCCATGTCCGGAGTCGAGGAGTTGTGCCCAGTCGAGAAGCCGAGGACTGAAGACGCCGACACCACTTTACTCGATCTCGAGGAAGTTACTCGATCTCGAGGACCCCAACAGCGTCTGTCCAAGCTTGATCGAGCACCAGCTACCCGAGACGCCCATCCGAGCCATAGTCGACGACCATCTTACTCGATCTCGAGTAGATTTGGTCGAGATCGAGGAATCGTGTCCGGGAGCCGCATTACGCGGTTTGCTGTCCTACGCGGTTTGGGAGTTCTTGGAGCCGAAGGAATCCGAGTTTGGCCGAGATCTATCAACATCTATCAAAGTTATATCTATGAAGAAGACCTATCTACACATGGAAGATATTTTGCTACTTATAGATATAATTTTCCTTTTAAGATTTAATTCCTTTATGTAATTTATTTATCTTTAAGCCTTTAGATATTTAGATATAGATTTAGATAGACTTTCTCACCTTGAATAGCAAGGATTAGAAGGCTATAAGTAAAGCCCATGGGGCTTATTTTAGGCATCATCCAATTCACAAGTTAGAGAAGTAGTTCACAGAGAAGTTTTAGGAGTTCGAAGGTTTTAGAGTTTTGGCATTCTACGAAAGTGGAGTGCCGGGATTGTAAAGGCTTTGAATTTAGTTTAATGCAAGTTATTTCTTTCAAATCAATGTCTGAAATTGCGATGAGGAGCAAGTAGTCCACCCACTTCCGGGGCTGGGGTGAGCCCGACGGTGGCCATGTGAGGTGATGCGGTAAAGGTTTGATCTTTCTATGCAATTCGTCTTCTATCCCTATGAACATGATTCTTTTGCGAGAGTTGAAGGTGATCCTTGTTTGTATTATTGAAGCGAAAGTGATCTTAATGCAACTTGGGTTAATTATGTGAAAAGGGTTAGTAACAATTAGGGTTTATGCGAAAGCCTCTATATGCCTATTTGTTAATAACGAAGGTTATTTGATGGAAAGCATGTTCTTTTATGCCTTTATGTGTTACTTTGCATGGTTATCGTTGTGGTGTTGATACCCTGGCTTTGGAAGTCTTTAATATATTGATTTATTTCTTCCGAAATCTGAGTTATGTGATTCAAAGTTGCAATTTAAGTTTCTGTTTTTAGTTGATTTTGGGTACTGTCTTTGTCGATCTCGAGTTCTCTTTAGTCGATCTCGAGTAGGGTTTGTCGAGATCGAGTACAGTGTCCGAGTTTCTGTTTCTGTTTGTCGATTCTGAAGTTTCTGTCGTCGCTGTTACTAGTCGATCTCGAGTAGGTCTTAGTCAAGATCGAGCAGAATCTGTCTTTGCTTTTGCTTTTGCTTTTGTTTTCGTTTGTTATTTCTGTCTTTGTTTCTTTGTTTCTGTCTTTCTATTTGCTTTTCTTTGAGATTTACAGCTACCTGAGATACACTGACACGCTTCCTCGTGGATCGATCCTGACTTCCCACTGCTGCATAGGGAGGGAGTCTTGTAATTATTTGCGTGGGCCTAAATCTGGTTTGATCTATTTTATTATATTTCATACTCGATTTCCTCCTACAACACATGACTATAGGTAGAGGATCATACACCAAGGCAGTAAGAGATTGTAGAAATAAACACCAATTAAAAAAGGCTAAGAGGGAATGAACCCACAACCTCACTGCAGTAGTAAAAGGAAGGCAATCATGCTTATAAAGAGTAACTGCAAGTTTCTTAGCAAAAGAACACAAGAAAATAAAGCAGATTATCCTAGGAGCGAAAATCGGACCTCCCGAATACAAGAGTAAGACAACTCTAAGGACTGTTGTTAACATCTTTGTCGGTAGAAATTGGTAGTTTAAACGGTATGGGAATGAACCCACAACCTCACTGTAGTGGGTGGCAAAAGCAAGAGTATGGTAGTTAAAGCAAGCGCTCCCATCGTAAAGCAGACAATAGATGGAGAAGGAGCCAGATCATAGTAAGTAAGATTTTTAGACGGGAGCGAAACCGGACAAGCAAATCGGAACCAAATGTTGATTCCCCAGCGCCCTCGTACTCCACCCCCACAAGCAACCAAATGTGGCGAGATACAGAGTGCCATAACAACCAGCAACCTCCTGCAAACAGAGACCAGAAGAGCAGCAAAAGAGAAACATGGTACAAGTAACCCAACCAAGTAGCAATGAAAGAAGAAGAAGCAAGCATCAGTGATTAACAGAAAGAAGCAGCATTGTTGAAAGAAAACCTTTGAAAGAGAATTTGGTGGATGGTGATCCTTCGAAAAACCGAGCACAAGAACATAATGAATTCCATTTATCGAATAAACATTAACAAAAGCAAAACTGAGTAGCCAAACACTCATGAACAGGTAATTAATAGGGGTAAGGTACTTAAAATACGAATTCGATTCAAAACTTAGGCACAAAAGGCCAAGGTACTTAGTGCCAAAGAAACAAGGACAATGAAGACAATAACGGGTGGTAACCCAGCCAAACAAACCCTGATCAAGACATAACCCAACTCTGTCTTCAACCATCGAACCGTAAGCGAGCCGCACAAACATCAAAAGGGCCCAAGACCCGACAACCTGGGCAGCACATAGGCTTAATATAAATAAACTACTTCACATGATTACTTTTTAGATTTCTTTAGCTGGGAAGAAGCCGAGTCATCCAGAACTTGGTCTCCACTTTTCTTGCCAAGATCGGCAAAGGCATGCTCTGACGAGCTCCCTAGGGACCTAATCCCCATAAAACCATACCGACGAATCATGAAATGATAGGAGCTCATCGATTGGGTGGTGCGGTAAGAGTGGGCAGAATTAGCCCTCGGCGATGAGTCCCCCTCAGCAGGAACAATGGCTAGAGGCACTGGCGCAACCACCATAGCAGAAGCAATGCTCCCATCCCCCCAAGAGGGGCAGACAGAACAGACGCAGGAGACACAACCCCGGCCTCCATCGAGACCCAACCCAGAGCATCATCATCAGAAATCGGCAGTCCCGCAACATCTCGGTGGAAGTACCCTCAACATGGACAAGCTCAACGACATGAGCAGGTGAAACCGCCATGGGCACTGGGTGAAGGGTGGCCGAGATAAACTCTACCACCACCCCACTCAGCCCCTCCATGTAAGGTTTGAGACTCTCCTTGGTCTTGGAGGATTCACCAGTCGGCCTCTTAGACTGAACCTTTGTCCACTTAGGATCCTTGGGCACTCCGCCATCGCAACCACCACCACGGATAACAACCTTAGGAATAGCCCTCTTAGACGCTCTGGAAGGGCAATCGTCGAAGGAGTGATCAAAATCACCAAAGAACCCACACCCATCAGGAAAGTCCTCGTACCACAAACGGAGAGGCACACGAGCACCGGCCTCATTTGGGACAACCACAGAGCCACACATGTTAGCAAAAGCAACATTAATAGAAAATCAGGTAAAGTTGACCCTGACCTTTTGGTGGGAGAGCCTGTCGAGGTGCATTAAGGTACCAGCATCATATTCCCGTAGGATATCAACTAGGGCTTCACAGCACATGAACTCTAGTGGCAGGTTAGGAATACGGATCCAAAGGTTCAGGTGAGTAATTTCAGCAGTGATTGGGTTGAAAGTCGGAAACCATTTAATCAGAACAAGAAGTTGACCAAGAATATGATGAGGGCGGTTATCCCAAACACGTTTGAGATCGGAATGAGAGAAGAACCTCGCCTCAAACCAACCATTTGAGCATTCAATCACCTCTAAAGCTCCAACAAAGATGCGCCAGTTGCTACGAACCTTTTGCTTGAGCTTGTTGAAATCGGGAAAGCCTCCGAAGACAGAGCCAAAGATCACGTTTTGATGGGCCTCGACAGCCCTCGTCATGACCTCAGCCAGACGCTTGAAAAACCTAGAGGAGGCCTCTATGTTGGGCTCAGGCGGTCCTTCCCCTATCTCAGGGGCAGAGGCATCCTCCATCTTTCCTTTCCCCTTATCCTTGGCCGACAAAGGAGGAGCCGACTTCGATGAACCGGACACAAGAGGGCCGGGACAAGGGACGTCTGGAGGGGCAGTAGCGGGATTATCGTTGAGGGATGTGTTTTCATAAGGTGGGTCATGTGTTTGATTGAAGGCATCCATGAAGGATTTTGAAGCAGACATAGCAAAGAAAGTAGAGAACTCAGAAGACTGTAACTGAAGAAATTTGAAATTGAGTACAGATGGAACGAATTCAAGTTGGATGTGAATCCAAAGAGAGGACTGAATCGAGTATTTGTAGAGTCGGGGCTGGTAAGCCAAGAGGAAGTTGCAGTATGTAATGAAGGAGGGTAGATAACTTATCTGACAACTGAGGTACCTGTGTAACCCAAATAAGACAGAAGGAAAAGGAAATGAAGCGACCAGCCAGCCCTGCCACCCAGCGTAGGAACCACGCCTGTCCAGCCACCTCCAACCCCTCCCATCCCCCATAAAAGCATCAATCGAAGTCGAAAAAGCAAACTAAGTGGGGGTATACCACCGAAAAAGGGACGAATTAGAAGAGGACACCTCCGCACAAATGATCTGAAATCACTCAAACATGCCAAGAGAAGAGAGGCAGCAAGTGGGATGGTAAGTCTGAATCACAGAGGAAGGGATGATTAATCGACCAAAGGAGCAGGGGGTTGCAGAGGGAGAGATCTTCGGTTGTCGCTGGTGAGCATGACGGGGGGGTTGCAGAGGGAGAGATCTTCGGTTGTCGCTGATGAGCATGACGAGGGATCTTGTGTGTGGTGTGCGGCGGCAGATCGGCAACAGGAAGAGGAACAACATGGCGCGTGAACGCGCGTTGAAAACGCAGGTTTAGGGTATTCTCGGGTCCATTTCTAGTACATAGATCAGGACTAAAGTTTAAAATTATGTTTTCCACCAAAAAATATTATAGATATAAATAAAATTAGTTCAACAAATGATATATAATATAATTATCTTTTATTTGTATTCTCTTTAAATATAAATAAAATTCATATTTATAAGGTAAAAGGTTTTTTTCCTAATATCGTTAATTAAATCTCATGTAATTAAATAGGTAGTTTATTTTTAAAAATATTTTAATATTCTTTTTTATTAAATATTGTATGTAGTATATATTTATGGTTAAATTTGGTGAATATCCACTTTAGATGTGAAAATTGAGTAAATGTCCATTTTTTCAATAATTAAGTAAATGTCCATTTTTTTCAAAAATACCCCTCATTTCTCATCTCTAACCCTATCTTCTTCTCCCTTTGACCATTTTTAATTTTAACATTGACTAGTGAACATTTACGATTTTGGTCAACGCTTGCATTTGGTGACAGTTGTGTATATTTTTCTGGTGACAGTTATTTGTAATAATTATTTTGGTGACAGTTGACTTTTTTGGTGAAATTTTATTTTTTTCTAGTGGCATTTAACGGAATTTTTTTCTAGTACTAGTGAACACTGTCACCAACCTATTGTCATCAATTACAGAACATTGTCATCAACTTTTTATCACCTAATATAAAATATTGTCACCGTCAACTTTTACTAACTACATATTATCACCAACTACAAAATATTGTCACCAACCTATTGCATGTCAACAACTACGAAACACTGTCATTAAATTATTCTCACCAACAAGTGAACATAGTCACCAAACATTGTCACAAACCAATTGTCACCAACTACAAAACATTGTCACCAATCTATTATCCCTAAATAGAGAACATTATCACCATCTCCTATTGTCACCAACCTACTTTAGTAATATGTTGTCACCAACAATAAAATAGTGTCATCAACCTATTGTCACCAAAATATTGTTTCAACAAATATTTGTCACCAAGACCATGTAATCACAACAACAAAAATTGTCATCACTATACTAAATATCGCCAAGACAGTGTCACCAGTAAAAACGGAGAGCCCTATATATACCATTAGACTTGAGCTAGTTTATAAACCACTCACTTAACTTTCATCGACTAAATAAGTATTAAATTTGATTTTAAATTGGAATAGATTAGAGGGTACTATAGTGTATAGGTGCAGCAGCTTCAAGGGATGCGCAACTTGGAAGCAAGTAGAGAGGAGCTGCTCCGATCCCACCCTCCTCCTCGTCTCTTACTCCTACGACCACAGCCACTCCGGCCTTTCCTGTCTCCCGCAACCACCCCAACACTGTTGTTACTTCCACCGCTACTTTGCTGGACTTCGGATTGAAGATTGAAGAGCCTCATCTCCTGATTGAGCTAATGGGTCACCACGAACGAGTACGGAATTAGTAGCGGGAAACAATAAATAAACAAATTGTCACCAAACATAATATATAACTCTACCAATTGTCACCAATCTAAAAAAACAAAATAACAACATAAATTCGACTTAAACCCCACAAAAAACATAGTCAAACAAACAAACAATAAATTCGACTCAAAATACATACGATTTTTCACAAAACAAACAATTTATCAAAATAAGCACAAAAAAAAAAACAATTTATCAAAATTCCTCACCGGAAATAGGAGATAAAGGCGGCATGGATCCGGCGGGGGAGGTAGGCGGCGTAGAGCTAGCCAGACAGAGAAACGAGTGGAGATCTGCCTTGATAGCATGACGCCTTGACGATCATGATGCTCCTTGACACTCTGATCGCGTCATGAGCTGACGAAGAAACGAGTGGATCCGGCGGGGGGGATAGGTGACGAGAATCCGGCGAGGGAGATAGGCGGCTAGAGCCAGACGGAGAAACGAGTGGAGATCCGCCTAGATAGCCTAGCGCCTTTACGGTCATGATGCTCCTTGTCACTCTGATCGCGTCATGAGTTGATTCGTCTCCTGTAGACCTCATAGTTCCACCATCAAAATCTGCTCAACGAATCAACCAGATGAAATTCACTCAACGATGAACTCTAAAAAACTCGTCCATCAATTAACATTAATCCAGTTAATTAGAAGGAGATCATAAGAAGAAAAATAAAAATTCAAGCAATTCCGACTAAATTTAATTGTTTCGGGTTCAAATTAGGTGGTATCGGCAATCGACAAGACCGTTCTAAGAGAGTTCTACAAAATTCCAATAATTTGTCGACAAAAGAAAGGAGATAAAAAGCTAGCAGTGGCCGGTGAGGGTATTTTTATAATAGGGGTAGAGTTGGGATTACATAAAAATGGTGGACACTTACTTAATATCCATTTAAATATGGACATTTACTTAATTAGCTTTTCTAAACGGATATTCCACCAAAATTTTCCTATATTTATTACGTTAGTTTACTAAAATATTTATGCACAGATAGATTGTGTTATATTGATATAGTTTTTTCCTTATATAATATTTACTATTTTATAATATTTTATCCAATTATATGAGTTAATGGTAAAATAAAATAATTATTTAATCATTTTTATTATATAGATTCGAACTATCTAATTATTTTTATTAGATTTCTTTTTTGATGGGAGAAAGTTTTACGAGATTCACTCACGCGCCACCAAGTATGCGGATGCACTCACGCACCGCCAAGCCTTTTAGATGACGTGTCGCCACGCCCTTAAACCTAGCATTTTCAACCAATCCGCTTCTTTCTTAGTTTAATTAATTTCTTATTATCTTTTAATAATTTTTTTTTCGCTTTTCCGCATCTCTCTCCACGTCTCCTTCCTTGCCTCCCATTTCCTTGCCCGATCGTCCTCAAGGTAACATTAATTTTTTTTTTCCCAAAATATCCCAAAATCTCCATTCCAGTCGTCTTCTGAGACATCTTCTTCGACGGTTGATAAGTCTAATTTTGTGATGAAGATTAGCATCTGTCAATTTGCGACCGAATCCCAGGATCTAGAGGTGCGATCCCCTGATCTGCCTGGATTTGGGTTGCCCAAACTCTCGGCATCATTTCTGTTAAGAAACTCGACGCGTCTATCTGGAAGGTGAATTTCTTTCCTTTTCTTCCGATTTTCTTTGCTCTCTTCATTCTGTGATTAGCGTTTGAAAGTTTTTTAATTTTGATTGTCTAGATTTCTCTGTTAATGGTGAAGAGGATGAATGATAAGGGGTTCGAATTACCACTGCTAAGTGGGCAAACAAGCGATCTAAAATTGTCGCATACCACTGCCAGGGGCTTCAACCTTGATACCATGTTAGGGAAAGAGGTTTCGGGAGGATTCATGTTAGGTAATCGCAAACTCTTCAACCCTTTGAGATTTTGTCGATTTGTTTCTTCTTCTTTTGAACTCGATCGTCAAATTACTTTAGTATTCTGCAATCTCATATGAGTTGTTTCGTTTATTTATCATCTTTTGATTTGGTTTGAAGATGCTGATTAACTGGTTCTGTGACTTCAATTTTGTTGCTGGAATCATTTTTTGATTTTTTTGGAAATCCCTGAGAAACTGTTCGGATTAGAGGGATTCCCTTGTGTGCTCTTGATTCTTTGATTCGGTTGATAAGGAAATTGCATAATCTGTGTTATTTGCATTGATTTATATTTTCCTTACCAGTCTATTATTGATATTCTGTATCACTGCCAAGTTAAAATCTTGCTTTATTTGGTTCATTTAATTATTTGGTTTCAAAAAATTGTTGACCAAATGCTGAAAACTGAGGGTAACAATTAGTTCTCTTAACTTGGAATGATTCTTTATAGTTTTCTGAAAAATCATAGCATTCTAACCTTTGAAGTCTTATTCTTAGTGTCGTGTTTAGGTCTGATCTGTTAGTTAATGACAACTCATTACTATGTGTAAGTTGAAGCTCTATTGATCACTTTAGGGAAGTGGATTTTGAAATTTCAATTAGTTGCTGAACATTGATGAGTGTTAAGATAAAATCTGAAAATTCAGCAATTGTGATTCATTTGTGACCAATATCTAAATTCAGCTGTTGTTATACTGAATATTCATTTGTGACCAATATCAATCCTCCTATCACTGCAGCTGGGACTGTTCAATCTGCTGGTAATCCTACTTCTACTGGTCACACTTCTTCTTCTGGTAAAACTTCTTCCATACTTTTGATTTTGTGACAACCAATGTATCGATTCTCTTTTTTTTTTTTTCTTTTTTTTTTTTGTATCATGTGTTCACCACCTATAAGTCTATAACGATTTATCATGAATATCATAATTTGCCTATCCTTATAACAACTTTATACTAGAGAAGCAAGAAACTTTCTGTTCTGTATTTTTTAGCATATGATTTGTACAATTCTATTTTCTCTCTTTATTTTATTCATATCCATTTTAACTCGAGGTTCCATAATTTGCATTTTTATGGCAGATAACTTTTAATATCTATATGATTAGCAGTCGTAGCATGATTTTCTCAATCCTTTATGCTCAGTTATATATTACGTACCTGAATTCATGGAGACTTTCTTTCTAATAATTCAGATGATGAGGATGCAGCAATTGCTTATGATGATGGGTTGAACAAGGTATAGTACTCTGTAATTCAGGTTTCTCTCAAGCTTTCCTATTTTCATCCCACCAAAACAAAAAGTAGACATTTTATCTTACCTCCCAATAGAAGTGACTCACATTTGACCGAGTGTTCCCTATTTTCCAACCTTTTAAGTGAGTATATGTTCTTAATTTTCTGATTTGGATTGTGCAGGTGCTTTCTTCCATGGATAAGAGTTAGAATATGCATTTGATCCAGCAGCTGGTAATGCAGGAGACTTTTTCCCGGTATTGACCGAACTTCAAATCTTATGATGATTTGTACCTAAAGAGACCGGTTTTTACTCATGGCTAACTGTATGTTGCCATATCCAGGGTTACAACCAAAGCTGGGTTGAAAATTTTGTCATGTGATAAAGAAGGTCAGCCATTGAACACCACAACTAATGTTGTGTACAAAGAAGTCTTCGAAACATTGACATAACCAGGTATGTTGAATTATATTGTAGTTTTCACATTTTTTTAACTAAGTATTTTACATGTTTCCCTTGGGACTATCCATCACATACCGTGTACGCTTTGATTTAGCATTCGTGGGGTTGAGTTTTGTATCATTTGTTTGATATTTTTTAATTGGTGTGTAGGTATTCTGCCGGTGTCTGTTCCTATATGGTGGTCCTAATGATATCTCTTGGTTAATTCAACTGGTGAGTCGACTTATGAACATTCAAATTATAGGAAATATTCTAATTTATTATTATAAAAAAAACATAAGTAGAAGAACAATTACACAGGTTGTAATTCTAATTGTTATAATTTCTTGCAACTTTCAGGGTTCTCAATAATTGAAGATGGTGTCACTATGAAGTTAGAAATCATTTGAGATTGGAATTCAAGTTTTATACTCGTTATCAAGACAACATTTCTACTTGTGTATTATTTACATACTATGTATTATACAAGTGACTTTATTATTTTCTAACTAGTAATATGTGTATTTTTTTCGATAAATTATTGATATTATTTAATATTCACAACTTTATTATTAAATTGCGCGCCATTGGCACGGGTATGGGTCTAGTATTTATCAAAACCTAACTCAAAAGTTTTAGATATTTTATGAAATTTTAATATAGAGAATGTACATACCCGGCCTTAAAAGTTGAGATAGTATTAAAAACGGTGAACATTATGAACATAAAATTTTGAGAGGTTTCTTAAAACCTAATCTACTCCAATGCAAAAAAGCAAAGAGGGATTAATTGCTTAAACCCCACTTGATTGCTTCACTATCCCATTGCCCCCCTCTCTCTCTCTCTCTCGGTCCTGCCCTGTTTAATTAACTTCAATTCTAAGTATGACTTTCTCTCCTTCAAATTATCAAATAAATTACAACTCAATATATATATCTCATCCTTTTTCATTTTTTTTGTAGCTTAAAAAATAATAAATATGGAAAAAGAAGAAGAAGAAGAAAGATAATTGGGCCATCGTAGGACTAGTATATGTACTGGGAATATAAATATATTTAGAAGCTCATCCCCTATTTCAGAGTCATGACAGGTTGCAACCCATTCAGCAAACACCTCATCTATCACTCTATAGTCCATACCCTCATTGAAAACACCCTCTTTCATTTCCTCCTTAATTAATATATTCACTAGCTCCTTCTCTTTCTTAATTGCTTGCTGCATATATATATATATAAATAAAATTTACATAGCTAGCCATCATCTTCTTATTTAATTAATAAGCATGGGGAGGCATTCATGCTGCACCAAGCAGAAGCTAAGGAAAGGGCTTTGGTCTCCTGAAGAAGATGAGAAGCTCTTCAACTACATTTCCAGGTTTGGTGTTGGCTGCTGGAGCTCTGTCCCTAAGCTTGCTGGTAATTACCTAACAATTGTTAATCACCATATCAGTTCATTATTAATTGGTTGTTCATTATTTTGTTTGTTTATTTATTGTTAATTCAAGAAATTAATTTAATTTAATTTTGCAGGGTTGCAAAGGTGTGGGAAAAGCTGCAGATTGAGATGGATAAACTACTTAAGACCAGATCTCAAGAGAGGAATGTTTTCTCAACAAGAAGAGGATCTCATCATCAATCTCCACAAGGTCTTAGGTAACAGGTACTTTATATATATACTCTTAATCCAAAGTATCAAACTCTAATTGAATTTCCTTCCACTTCATGGAGCAAAAACACTTCTACTTAATGATGATAGCATATTTATTTATGCAATTAAGGTGTTGATGAAAAGCTTTATAATATATGATAGGTGGGCACAAATAGCAGCACAACTTCCAGGAAGAACCGACAATGAAATCAAGAACTTCTGGAACTCGAGCTTGAAGAAGAAACTAATGAAGCAAGGGATTGATCCCACCACACACCATCCCCTAAGAGATCGATCCGAGGTCTCGCAAGGACACAAAAACGACGTCGTTTCGTCGACGCACAATCCTGGCCAACCCATAAATGGGGTGCCTCCACCACCAATAATGGCAGTGAAATCAGAGCCACCACTTTTCATGGACACTTCTACCCTCGCCAATAATGAGCAAGGCCAGCACCATTATGGTGCCGGCCAGTTCTTGATCAAGCCACCTCCCACCACCTTAGAAGGATCCTCCTCGGACTTCGAGCTGGATCTCGGGCCCATCGGCTTCAACTGGGCCCACATTATAGCTAGCCAGGACCACTTCCAGAGTCAACCCCTTGACCAGATGTCTCAAGTTTTTGGGTTCGGCCTCCAGTGTCCAGAGGCCGAACCCTCGAACCCTTCGGTTCTTCCTAGGGTTGATTCCTTTTCAATGTACAATGGGAGTAATGAAGCAAAGGAGAGCTCCTCAAGCTATAGTAGTATAAGCACAAGTGCTTTCTCTGGCTGGGATGGCATTCCTGGTAATTATGCCAAGTTGGAGGGCTTGTTTTGTGATTATAATGATGACGAGGATGAGGATCACAACAACAAGATTAATGGGGGTGGCGTTGTTGATGAGTTTGAAGATCGAAAACCAGCGTATCCATGGCTGATGGAGCGGATCGGATTGGATGAACATCATCAACTGAGTAGCTACCCGCCGTTGAAGCTTATAACTGAAGAACTGGGTAGCTCAAAATTTGAAATTTACCAGCAGTTATAAAAAGGGGCAAACCAAAAAAAGGTTAGTAGTAAATTTAAGGCCTCCCATAAGCTTGCATATATACATACAGGAGATGTTGATATAATACAGGAAAACTATGACTAGGAACCCCTTCTAGTTAGTTTGGTGTGAGCTTTTTGTGGATTCAATTTTTTTTTTTTTTGGGTGTTTTATTTTGATTGATTTTGTGGTGAGTGATTTTTATTTTTTATTTTTTTGCTTTTTTTTCTCCTATATATATTGGCTTTTCAATTGTGGCCAAGTGAGTCAAGGGATGCAGTGTGGATTGTAATTTTTTTGTTGGTGTGCAGTTCTTGAGAAATTTGATTCATAGTGTTTCATCATTTTCATTGTACTTTGGGAATATGTATTGAAAATAATAATAATATATATCTAGTAATTATCATTGTTTCACCTTTTTGTTATTTGCACGGCGTTATCTCGCCATATGCACGGTGCCGGTGCCGGACTCCCAGATCGGCAGCGTCGGATGCCGGTGCCGGACTCCCAGTGTGGCATCCAATGCCCGAGGCAAAGCTGCAGATTCTCTGCAGCTTTTTCAGTCGATTTGACTGATGTGACCGAACCGAATCCGGAGTCCGGCACCGGCATGCAGGCCCCGTGCTAGCTTTTCCAGTCGATTTGACTGATGTGACGAAAGCTGCAGGATTCCCTCAACCTATGCCGAATTGGGAGTCCGGGTCCAGCATGATATTCTGCCAATTTGAGAAGCCGACACCGGCACCGTGCCGATGGCGAGAACTTCACCGTGCAAATAGCAGGACCGTTGTTTCATGAAAGATAATAATAATTGGACGTTAGCAATAAAATAAGCATGACGTACAGGCAATTCAAGGTCAGTTGATAAGGAATTCTTGATAGTTCAACATGAGCACAAATTAATGTAATAATGTACTATACTCGATCGGACATTATAGCAATTAAATTATTGGTCGTTTGAACTTTAAAATGATATCAGCGTATTTCAGAGATGGACACAAAAAAATTATGTCCAATTTTATGACAGTAACAATTCAATAGCCAGTTAAAAGTTGCACTTGAAAGGAAAATGTCAAAATAGTGAATCTCGTCCCGTGTAAAGGTATGTCGGCCTTAGTCATATTTTTTCTCTTTATTTTTACTCGATGCCAATGTGGAATCTCAATATAGTTCCTCAAATGCAACCAATCTCGTCAAGTTAACATTTGAAATGAGTTAAACATCTCAATCTCTTTATAGCATATTCAAAGAGGAGTCAATCATCTCATTCTAGTATATAACTTGTCCAAAGACGGACCTACCATCCAGTCTTCTAATATCTAACCCATAGCCAAAGAAATAGACTCGAGTTGGACCGGCTCTGATACCATTTTAGAATCCCAGAATATCCTGATTGGACCATGTGAAATGGGAGTCGTGTCAGGTTTTTTTTCCCTATAACTAGTACAATTCTAGCGTCATGACGCGTTTTTTAACTAAAATATTAATAATAGAATAAATTACTATTATAAAGTTAAATGAAATATTAACAAAGTTAGCATTATATAAGAATGGAATAGTTGATAAAGTAAAAAATGTACAAAAAAAACCTAAAATTAAGGTGGTAATTTCACATACAGCGTTATCAATTTCATATTAATTCTTATAAGGATTAGAGAGTATTATACAATCTAAATTCAATTGCAGGCCTGGGGACTCGGGGTGGCATCAGCCCCTTCTAGCCCGAAAGAAAACCATAGATTTTTTTTTTTTGTTGTTATTTTACTAATTTTAGGGATAAAGCATTGTAAAAAGAATAAAGAATCACAAAGACATACAATTTATCTTAGTTGGTGAGAGGATCTAGTTATTACTTTGAGATCATGAGCTCAA
Source organism: Persicaria tinctoria (assembly GCA_037127255.1). Taxonomy (NCBI): domain Eukaryota; kingdom Viridiplantae; phylum Streptophyta; class Magnoliopsida; order Caryophyllales; family Polygonaceae; genus Persicaria; species Persicaria tinctoria. Next base: position 14,137,215 of record JBANSL010000020.1, on the reverse strand, counting down.
ATCTCATTAGTTTGAATTATTTTTTCTACTAAAAATGTCTAATTAAATAACAATTTAAAATTTCTCTTCAAAATTTTTAAACAGAAATATTTTAATTTCTCAATTTTTGATAATTTTTATTTTTTCTACTAAAAATGACTATTTAAATAACAAATTTAATAATTTTTCTGATGTATTTTCAAAACAAAATTCATATATGTAAAAAGAATTCTCGAAAATTTATTTAGCCCTTGAGAAAATTAGTGGGTCCGTTACCGACTAAGTATAATGTATTAGCATAATAAATAAAGTATAAATATGAGTAGCCGCCTAGCCGGGGAATTCTTGGGTCAGGTAGAGGTAGAGCCACACGTTCACTTGTGTGATGTACTACTGATGTGTCGTGTCTTCTACTCTTGTGTTCTTGCCGGACAAGGGCAACCCACACGTTTGAATATTTGTGCAGAATGTGTGAAAATTAATTACCCATTTTTTCTAATTATTAATTTTATACACCACCCTTTATGCTTTTTGTCCTGCTATGGGTTATATAAAAAAAATCATTTTCATACAGTCTCAAGTTAACTCGAGGTATATTTTTCTTTTATTTTCTTAGTGCTTCAATTTATTGATGAATGCTACTTTTGATGTATCTTATAACTAGACCACATATTATAAAATCTAACTTTTTTTTTTGATCGTATAATAAAATCTAACTTGATCACTTGAAATAATCCGATTCAACCTAGAAATTTTATTGGAATTCATGATTCAAATATCAACTTAATCTAACTACGGTTTTTTTTTTTTTTTTTTTTTTACAGTAGGCAATAAATAACTTAATCTAACTACAATTGTGTCATCATCGGAAAGAACAAAAATCTAAAACGCTATAAATGGAAATATAAATAGAATTTTTTTTACTAATTTGACTTAATGTTCGTTTGGTTGGCAACCCAAAAACCCAGTACTTCCTAAAAAGTATGAGAAATTTATGTGTTTGTTTGGTATTTTTTAAATTAAAAAAAAAGTAGGAATTCAACTTTCCGACAAGTTGAATTCCCCCAAAATGGAGGAAGTTCACTTACCTAGTCCCCATATGTAAGTTCAACTTCCATCATTTTGTATTTGAAAATTCTCAAATCCCCTTTTAATCCTCAAAAATAAAAATAAAATCAACAAAACACATTTTCACAATTCCCATCAATTGGATTTCCCGGGAATTCAATTCTCATGAAGCAACTTCCCGGGAATTTCAATTCCCACATTGAACCAAACGAATCTTTACTATTCAAAAAGGTGTTGGGGCTCAATTTATTACGAGGCTCCCAACTAACTTGGACATGAGTGTATTACAGCCAGCCCCACATCTAATGAAGAAAATGGCTAGCTGCTACTACAAGAATGTGGACAAGCATCTCAAGGTAGACTTCGCTCTTACTGGGAGGGAAGAAGCTCTTATTGCGAATCTTAAGCTGCCTATGGCCCAACAATGGCTGAAGGCTTCTCCTATTGACGGTCTTGGCCAGGTTATGAATCCCATTACCTTTCGCTCAGTTCTTAAATACCGTATGGGAATTGAATTGTTTAGTGCTGGATCCAAGTGCCCTGCTTGTGAGAAAGGCATTTTGGATGTATGGGGCGGTCATGCACTTGCGTGTGCTGCAGATATTGGTGTTAAGCATCGACATAATGTGGTGCGTGATGCTTTGTACGATGAGTACTTGAAGGCCGGAATCTCTGTTCGTAAAGAGACGTCTACTGGAATGGTTGATGACAAGGGAGAGCTTCGACCGGCTGATATTCTGTTTTACAACTGGTTCCAAGGCAAAGACACTTGTGTGGACATTACATGAACTTCTATCTTCAGTTCGACTGGTCGTTCAAGTTTCATTCCTGGTAAAGCGGCTAGAGGCGCAGTTGATAACAAGAGGAAGAAGTACGAAGATGTTTGCAGAGCCAAAGGCTATCACTTTCTGCCGTTCTCCTTTTCCACTATTGGTGACTTAGAGGATGACGCTATGGAGCTTCTCAAGCGAGTGTGTGGTGTCGCTAAGGGGGTACCTGGATATAGTAGGGATTTTTTGTCACACTTTGACTAGGATTGCATTTAGTATTCAAAAGGGATGCGGAGCTCAGCTTGTTAGCCGGCTCCGATCTAATTTCATGTAGATAATAATAATAATAATAATAATAATAATAATAATAATAATACATGGTGCTCTACTAGGGCAAGCGATCAGGCGGTCGGGCGAGGCCAACGGTGAAGGCGTCCCTCCAGTGGTGCTTGGTGGTCGGAGCCCCTTCTCGGTGGCCGGAGAGGACTGGGCGTGGGCGCGGGGGGGCAGCAGGTTTGGCTTCTTCTTCTTCTTCCTCCCGGGGTTCGGTGTCGGGATGTGTTCGATCACTTCAGGTTTGGCGTCCTCTTCTTCCTGTTATTAGTTCAACGTCGGGGCTACAGGTCTGGTGTTTTTCGTCTTCCCCTTTGTTGTCTTCCTGGTCTGCGGTGATTTCGATTCGGCGGTCCGACTGTGATTTCGATTTGGTTTGGCATTTGGGTTCGTTTTGTGTTGTTGTTGTTTCTTGCGGTTGTTTGCTGTTGTTTGGCATCATCTAGGTTTCTTGTTACGAACCGTGATTTCGATTCAGTGCATAGGAGGCCGTTTGTGGTGTGGTGATTGCTCTTTTTGAGTGTGTTTTATTCCTCTCGATTGGTTTACGTTGAACCTTTTTTAGTTGGGATTTATCAACTTTGTTCATTCTATTATGCCCGATCTTGTTCGGTACCATTGCCCTTTTGTGGGTCAGTGTGGGTGCCTTGATGGTGGTGGTAGAGGCATTGTTAAAACCTCCATGCTCAAACATCTTCGTGATCGACATTGTAGTAGTGATGCTCAGGTTTTTACTCGTCAAGCTCTTTCTAATAGTTTGGCTATTTATTCTGATGCTGAGATGACTTTCAAGCGCATGGGGATTTGGTTATGTGGAATTTGCTTTAAAACTCATACCTTTCGGGCTCAATGTAAGCATAGTCAGGATGATTCTGTGGCGCCTTCGGATTGTGTTGATGGTCTTGTTCGTTTTATTATTTATGATATTCCTAGGCCTCTAGCTCCGTCTCTGTCGGTTCCCTTGGCTGATGTTGGGGTGTTGCCAGTTGGTTTGTCTATATCTTCTCTTGACCGTTTGTTCTCTATGGGGTTACGCACCGTGAGATCCATACCTCCTAAGTGACGCCTAGGTTTTTCTCGGGTTTTAAAAGGGGCATTAGATGGTGTGGTTAACTCTCCTGATGACCTCTCCTGCTGGATTCGCTTGTTAGTGATGCCTCTTTGTATACTCAAGACCTTTTCCCCGCGGAGTAATCCTGAGTGTAGTACTGTTGTAAAGCGTCAGTGTCAAGAGGACAATATTGCCAGTGCTATTCGTGCTTGGGGTGTGCCCGGAGGCAGTTTACAGCTTGTACAAGAGACCTTAGCTGAGGTCCCCCCTTCTTTTGATGTCGAGGAGGACCTTGATTTGAGTGAGCTTAACCTCCGACAATGTCGGAGGAAGATTTGTGATGGTCACTACACTGCTGCTGTTCGGGTGCTCTCTTCATCAAATATTGCTCCTTATTCTGATGTCACTCTAGCGACTTTGCATGAAAAGCACCCCACTGCCCCGTCTCCTAACTTGCCGCCTTTGCATGTTGATCACCATCCTCTTCTTGCCTCTTCGACCGTTGTTTTGGATATGATTCGGAGTTTTCCTCGTGGCACGTCATGTGGGAGGGAAGGGTTCCGTGCTCAGCATCTGTTGGATTGTTTGGGTGGAGTGGCCGTTGCAATTTCAGATGATTTGATCACTTCTATTACTCGGGTGATTAATCTTTTCCTTGAGGGTCGTTGTCCGCAGACTCTGGGTGAGTACATTGCTAGTGCTCCGCTTACGCCGCTTGTTAAACCAGGTGGCGGTATACGTCCTATTGCTGTCGGCACCATTTGTAGACGCCTTGTCTCTAAGGTTGGGGTTTGTTTGGTCGGTCCTTCTTTGTCTGGTTATTTTGCAGGCCTTCAGTTTGGGGTCGGGGTATCCGGTGGAGGAGAGGCTATTCTGCATGCTTTGAATCGGTTTGTTGAGGCTTGTGGTGGTGAGGAGGGTCTTTCCATGTTGTTGGTCGACTTTCAGAATGCTTTCAACATGGTTGATCGTGTGACCATGTTACAGGAAGTCCGTCGTCACTGCCCGGTTCTATCCCGATGGGTGGAGTTTTGCTACTCTAATCCTGCCCGACTATATTGTGGGGAGCATAGCTTATGGTCTTGTCGGGGGGTTCAACAAGGAGATCCTTTAGGCCCTCTGCTTTTTGCATTGATGTTGCATCCTTTGGTGTGCAAGATTAGAGACTCTTTTGACTTGAGTCTGCAGACCTGGTACTTAGATGATGGCGCTGTTATTGGGGACACTTTGGTTGTGGGGAAGGTCTTGGATCTGATTATGGAGGATGGTCCCCTCTTTGGCCTTCATCTTAATGTGGACAAGACCGAGATTTTTTGGCCTACAGAAGACCCTAGGAGTCGGATGCCTGGGTTCCCCCCCCCCCCTCTCTTGCTCGGCCATTGCGCGGTGTTAAAGTCTTGGGTGGGCCTGTCAGGGCGTGCCCTGTTTTCGGCAGTGACCTTGTGGCGAAGAGAGTGACTAAGACCATAGAGCTTATGGATTCTGTTGCGAGGATTGATCATCCACAGTGCGAGTTGCTTTTGCTTCGGGCATGTACGAGTATTTCTAAGCTTTACTTTGCTTTGTGTACTTGTTCCCCGCGTGTCTTTGGGTCAGCCCAACTCTCCTTTGATATAGCTCTCCGTGATAGTTTAGAGCGTATTGTCACTGCATCTGGGTCTGGGTTTAGAGATTGGCAGTGGCGGCTTGCCACCTTCCCTTTTCATTTTGGTGGGCTCGGATTGTATGTTGCTGCGGATGTCCTGCATTATGCCTTTTTGGCATCCGGTTTGCAGTCTGCTGAGTTGCAAGCTAAGCTTTTACGTCCTTCTGATATCATTGCTGCCGGTCCCACTTTTGATGATGCATGTCGTGCTTTTAGTGAGACTACGGGTTCTGATCTTCTACGCGATTCTAGTGAAATTGCTGCCCCCAAACTTATGAAGAAACTGGCAGATATATATTTCGCGAAGGTTGCTGCTACATCGGACTCTGTTTTCTCGTTTACACCGCGACAGACGGCATTATGGAAGTCTCAACAGGGTGCTCACTCCTTTGATTGGTTGTGTGCAGTTCCTATTTTTGGGTTGGGTCAGACTATGAATGGAAGGACCTACCGTAGTGTGCTTAGCTATCGACTGGGTGTCCCGTTGTTCACGGTATCTAGGCCTTCTCCCGCTTGTTCTCGGACCTTTGATGGTGATGTATATGGCGATCATGCTGTGTCCTGTGCTGGTACAGTGGGCATTAAACATCGTCTTAACCTCGTTCGTGACACCTTATTTGATATCTGCTACAGGTCCGTAATTTCTGCCGGTAAGGAGGTTGATATTGGTCTAGTTGATGGGCATGCTAAGCCCATTCGTCCGGCGGATTTTCTCCTTTATTCCTGGGATAGGGGGCGGGATGTGTGTGTTGATCTGACGGGATCCTCCCCGTTGACTCAGTTTGAGATTTCTGACTTTATGCCTGGTTGTGTTGTTGTTGATGCTGCTCGGCGTAAGTGTGTCAAGTATCGAGATTTCTGCATGACGGCTGGTTATGGTTTCCTACCCTTCTCCTTCTCTTCATTGGGGGAGTTGGATACAGATGCGGTTGCCTTGTTGAAGCGGATTCAGAAATTCTTGGTATATCAAGATGTTGGGGCTCATGCTGCACCTTATATTTTTACTAGACTTAGTTTTGTTATCGCTAAAGGAGTGGGTGCCCAGATAGTATCTCGGTTGCCCACTAGTTGAAGGGCTGGATGTTTGTGTTGACTTGACAGGGTCATCCCCTTTGACGCATTATGGGATGATTGATTTTGTTCTAGGGCATGTGGTTGCCGAAGCGGCTCGTCGTAAGCGTGTCAAGTATCAAGATAAGTGCAAAGTCATTGGTTATGGGTTCTTACCCTTCTCTTTTTCTGCATTGGGGGAACTTGAGGCAGACGTCATAGCTTTGCTAAAGAGGATCTAGAAATGTGCTCAACCTCACGATATAGGGGCTCATAATGCAGCTCATATTTTCACTAGGATGGGGTTTTCTATTGCTAAAGGAGTGGGGGGCCAGATTGTCTCTCGGCTCCCCACTAATTCTTTGTAAACTCCTATAATAATAATAATAATAATAATAATAATAATAATAATAATAATAATAATAATAATAATAATAATAATAATAATAATAATAATAATAATAAGTATGAGAAGGTTTGTGGAGTCAAAAAAAATTAAGAAGAATAAGAAGAAGAAGAACTTTTAACTCAATCAACAATAACCTGACCTAATAATTACCTATGTCTAACCCTTGATAATAATCTATGGAGAAAAGGCAGCCGACAACACATATATGCCACATGATTATTGGTGTTACTTTGGAGATGATGCTGACATCGGTGTTGATGATGATGTAGCTAAAAAAGACAACTAGGAAGTTGGGATTACAATGGTAGATGAAGGAGACATTGAATTTGATTATGATGAATGAAACAACAATGAAGAGGGCATGCAAATATGGAGTCAAACATATACTTTGATGAAGAGGAAAGGGAATACAATAGAAGAATACAGTGCTAATATTTCTTACGGTGCTGACATTGAGAGTCTTGGAACCTATAAATCACAAGCTGGCAGAATGATGTATATCGAGAAGATATTTGAATCTAAGCAAGCAGTAAAGGATGCTCTATATATCATTTCAATGACTGATATATGTGGTTTTGAGGTTAAGAAATCTACTCCCCTGGTATTTCAAAGCTAAGCGTATAGATGACAATTGCGGTTGGAGGGTGCACTAAAAAAAGATCTGTTCAATCATATTGTCATGAAATAATAATATATGATGAAACACACACATATGCAACTGGGAGGTTAGATCATTACAAAAAAGCTTCTTACTCTATTGTTGTTAACTTCATAAATTCAAGGTATGTCATCACAACCCCAATCATATATGTCATATTTTTCTTTAAAATGGGGTTATTGATTAAATATTTTATTATATCTTGATAGCGGATAGAATCCACCACAGATTGTGGATAAAATGCAAAATGATCACAGGATCCGACTCACATATTGGAAAGCATATGGAGAGCATCTCAATTGGTGCAAGTGAGAGAAAAAGGATCACAAGAGTCACATTTTGTTGCTTTACCAACATACTAACACGTACATGATTGCGGAGAAAAATCCAAGGATAACTTTGTTTTCTACCGATAAAGCTGACATATTCAAATACTTATTTCTATCATTCAAGCAATGTGTACGAGCATTCCCTATTTTGAAGAAGGTTTGTATAAAGTTTTTAATTACATATGTAATAAAAAATATTTTTTTATATCATTTGTCAGCTACATATATATAATTTGAGCATCATTTTAAATACCTTTATATGTGATGTCAGCTTCATTCTATTACCTTTTAGTTGATGTCAGCATCATTTTTAACCCCCTTTGTCATCAAAATAACCACAATTCAATGTTGCATTTATATAGGTTATAATTGTTGTTGATGGGGAATTCCTTACTGGCAAGTATGGAGGAACATTGTTAAGAGCAATTGCACAAGATGCTGACACAAGTATGAAGTATATATCTAATTGCATTTGGGATTATTGCTTCACAAAATAACAAATCCTAGAATCGATTCTTTCAACAGTTGAAAAAAGTGATAACACAAACAGAAGATCTGGTATTTGTCTCAAACAGACACACAAGCATATCAAAGGCAATTTATGAGATTTACCCCATTGATATACACTGCATATGTGCATGGCACCTTAAGCAAAACATCAAGATGACATTCAAGAAAAAAAACAGGTATGTGAATTGTTCCAACAAGCAGCAGAGAGTTACACAATTAATGATTTCATCCACTACTTTGATCAGATAACACAAATCAACAAAGAGTTGTCAGTTTATTTGATAGAAGCAGGGGTTAAAAGATGATATAGAGCACATGCACGGGGGGACAGGCACAATATGATGACATCAAACAATGTTGAGAGTGTAAGTTCTATTATAAGGGGTAAGAAAACATACCCTGTAGTTGCCCTATTGAACTATCTTAGATAGAAAATCATAAAATGGTTCCAAGAAAGAAGGGACAAGACTGATAAAAACACACAAGGTATCCCACAGACAATTGTGAAACTGCTTAAAATATTGCAACATCAAGCTAGAGCATACCATGTTCAGAAAATGAATGGTTTCGAATTTGAAGTCGTGGGAAAAGGGACAACAATAGTGGTTGATTTGTTAGCAAAGACATGCATTTGTAAAGTGTTTGACCTATAAAAGATCTCATGCATACATGCTCTTATTGCTATTGAACACAGAAAGGCACATTTGACACCTTTCATTGGAAGCTTTTACACTAACGAAGCTTGACAGTTAGCTTATAATGAGACAATTTACCTAATGCTAAGAGGATATATTAAAAATTCCTACACAAATAAAGTAGATCATATGTTTACCCCCTATAAGAACAAAAAGAAGCAAACAACCAGCTACAAAAAGGAAGATATGCATTGGAGAATTCATCAGAAGGACAACTCAAAGTATACAATGGCTAAGAAGATAGCCGAACCAAGGGAGCCCCTCGCTGAGAAAGGATGACAAGAGCTGATAAAGGATAAGATCAAGTAGCTGACAAAGCATGACAGATAGCTGACAAGGAAAGATAGTTGATAAGGAAAGATGAGAGCAAGTAGCTATAATTACTTTTTTTTTACTAAACAACTCTTGTATAATTAATTTGCCAGCAAGTATTATGTCTATTCATTTTTCAGCATATTCCATATTTGAAAAAAAAAATCAGCATATATTTTTAATTTTAAAGAGCATACATTGTTTTGTAAAAAAAAATATAAGTCTAATAAACATAAGCTAATTTGTTCATTACAAAACACACTCACAATTGATTTGTAATGCTTTGCCAACTCCCTCAATGTCCGCACCTCAATGAATCCGTCCACATTGAAAACAAACTAATCCTACCGCATGCCATGCTTGATTCAACCATTGAAAATTATCAAAACAACGATCGATAGTAAACATGGAAGAAGATAATTGTTCAAAACCAAAGAGAGATCGATGGAGAAAGAAGGAAGAAGATAGCGTACAGTCTAAAGGAACTGGCCGGTGGATATTAAACTAATTTAGACTGCTCGATGGACATTGGTCTAATTCCGGCCCAATTTCCTCAATATATTGAACCAAACCGATCGAATCAACTGAAATTTGACTAGACCTAAAATAACTCAATTCTATTACATAGATTAAGATCCTCTAGTCCACTTTTATAGTCCATTTTATAGTTCACTTCTTCGGTGATAAATTAATAAACGCTACCACTCTTGTTAGGAAAAATAATAGGAAAAAAAAAATCTTTTTCAACAATGAATGTAGATGGACCATATAATGAACTATAGATATGGACTCGAGCATCTTCGTCACCATGACACTTTTGTTACTTAACGAATACTAATTTTCCGCTTTCTTTGTTGCTTTTTTTAATAATATAATACTAATCCATCCATCCATCCATCCATTTTTATTTACTCCCTCCATTTTAAATTAACCGTTGTTTTGGAGGATTAATAGACAACAACAATCATCCCATTATATCCCGCAAGTGGTGGGGTTTTGGAGGTCTAGTAGTACGCACCCTTTCCCTAATCAAGTTGAGAGGGTGTTTCCATGTAATGTTACCCAAAAGTGTTAAAGAAAAAGTATAAAATATGAAGTATGAAATATGAAAGTAAGAAACACAATGTATATGCACTGTGAGATTTGAAGTATTAAGTGTGAAATATGAAGTATGAGATACGCCATATGAAATATGCAATATAAGGATATGTAAGACTATACAAGACAGGATGTAGATACATATATGAAGCAGGCCAAATGCAATATATAAGGATATGTGTTTGTAAATTTAATTGAAAATATTTAGCCAAATGTCCATTTTATCCACATCCTTTTGCAAAATGTCCAATTAAAAAGCGGTTTTGCTAAATGTCCAAAATATTTTCGAAAACCCCATAATACCCTTACCTTTATAATTCACCAATGGTCAGTTGCAGGCGGTTCCATCATCGTTCCCGTCTTCTCTCTCCTGCTCCAGGCGCAACTCCCTCTCCCCGACGATTCCACGCCATTTCCAGTTCCAGGCGGTTTTCCTTCCACCGTTTATCTGGTTTTCGTCGGTTCCCCTGCTGTTGTCTTCTCCCAGTTCGATTTCGTGTCGATCTTCGTGCTTCTAATGGCGTCGTCATCAGGTACTGGACTACTGCTCACTGTCGTTTCAAATGAACTCGGTTTCTGTTTAGGGTTTTTGCAATTTCTGTTTGCATTTGGACATCTCCTTCCATTTCCTGCTTGTTTTTCTCTGGTTGTCGTAAGTTTGTTGTTTAATTTGGGTTTGTTTTTGTGATTTTATCCTGTTAATCACCGGGTAGGGTTTGTGTTTTGCTTTTATTTGTATGTAAGGGTTATGAGTTTGTGATATGATGCATTGTTTGTTTATTGAACTAATTTCGTTTCAAATTTAGCATTTATGCACGGTTGTTTGATCAATTTGATATGCATGGTGACAGTAGTTTCCCTTTTTGGTTCCAGGATGTTGTAAGCCATTATTCTGCCTGTTTTTGTGATTCTTCTGTTTTCTATAAGGTTTCTGAGTTTGTGATATGATGCTTTATTTCTTCCTTGGACTGATTTTTTTTTGAATTTAGTATTTATGTTTTTCATATATTCCTCAAGTGTGGTGACAGTAGTTTATATGTTTGGTTACAGTCTGTTCTATGTCCGTTCATGGTGGGAGACCATTCATTGCTTAGAATTATCCTTTTAGTGACACCATATATTCCCACTGTTTTAATGTTTTACACCACATTAAGCTTTGCTTAGCATTAGCTCCTTTAGGGTTGTTGCTTCCCTTGTCCTAGGGGTATCCATTTGGTGACTCCATTCCTTTTGGTTACATGATTCTTTTCCACCACACATGTATCTTTGCTTAGCATTAGCCCTTTAGGGTTGTTGCTTCCCTGGTCCTAGGGGTATCCATTTGGTGACACAATTAATTTTGATGACACCATTACTCCTGCTAACAGAGTATTTGCTTAGCATTAGCCCCTTTAGGGTATTTGATTCCCTTGTCATAGGGTTGTCCTTTTAGTGACACCTTTTCGTGTGGTGAAACCCCTAATTTCTTAATGAAGTATTGTACATAACATTTTAGGGTTTAGGGCCTTGGCCCTAAATCCTAAAGACTCAGCCCTAAACCCTAAACCATACTGTACACCACATGTCCTTGTGATGACAGGATTCTTTTCCACCACACATGTATCTTTGCTTAGCATTAGCCCCTTACGGTTGTTGCTTCCCTTGTCCTAGGGGTATCCATTTGGTGACACAGTTAATTTTGATGACACCATTACTCCTGCTGACAGAGTATTTGCTTAGCATTAGCCCCTTTAGGGTATTTGATTCCCTTGTCATAAGGTTGTCCTGTTGGTGACACCATTACTCCTGCTGACACCCCTCATCTCTCAATGAAGTACTGTACATAACATTCATTACTCCTGCTGACAGAGTATTTGCTTAGCATTAGCCCCTTTAGGGTATTTGATTCCCTTGTCATAGGGTTGTCCTTTTGGTGACACCTTTTCGTGTGGTGAAACCCCTAATTTCTTAATGAAGTATTGTACATAACATTTTAGGGTTGAGGATTTAGGGTTTAGGGCCTTGGCCCTAAACCCTAAAGACTCAACCCTAAACCCTAAACCATATTGTACACCACATGTCCTTGTGGTGACAGTATTCTTTACACTGTTTAGGGTTTAGGGTGCCCTTGTTCTTTATCTTTTGTGTATTTATGTATTTGATATATTTCTTATGATTGATGACAGTAGTTTATGTATTCCCTTGTTCCTTCTCTTTTGTGTATTTATGTATTTGATAAGTCTCATGTTTGGCGGTAGTAGTTTATCTCTTTGGTTACAGTCTGGTATGTTTCTGTTATGATGACATTATCTTCCATATGGTGACATTTCATTTTTATTTATTTATGTTTGAATTTGATATGTTTTTCAGGTAATGATATTGTGCTATTTAGTGAACCTTCTCCTTTGGAGACATCATTTCCTCTTGATTCTGCTGGATTTAAGTTCATTGTCCCTGAGAAGAAGCGTTTCCATGCACATCTTAATGTATACTCAAAGCCTACTGTTATTGATATCATTCGGGAGGGGTTGTCTTCATCTGATTGGGCTGCCCTCATTGATGGCTGTTTTGGGGCAATTGTGCGTGCTGGTGATCGCCTGTATTTCTATTCTCAACTTGTCCATCAGATGCTGCTACATGAAGTGGAGACTAAGAAAAAGAATGAAATGTGGTTTAAAGTTGGACGACATTTGTTAAGGTTCTCGCTTGCTGAGTTTTGCTGTGTAACTGGGTTGGTTTGTGAAGATAATGGTTCAGATAAGTCTACCTCTCCTCAAGTTGATATGGAGGAGTTTTTGGGTGTTTCTGAGTGCAGTTTGGATGGTCTTATTGCAATTTTTAAAAAGGAACCAAAGGTGTCTCCGAAGAAACTATCCTTAGCATACCTATTACTGATTGAGGGTGTTTTGCTCCCCCAGAGGAAAAACTATTATGTCCGTCAACAGTATGTTGATCTTGTTTCTGATTTGGTCAGATTATCGGTGTATCCTTTTGGACGTCTTGTGTATTTGGAAACATTGTCTTTTTTGAAGAAAGGCATGCGATCAGAACAAGCCAACAGAGGTGAGAGGTTTGGCTACAATGTTTTCGGTTATCCCTTGGCATTTCAGGTAGTTCCCTTCTACTTACTTTTAAGTTCCAATTTTTATTGTGGTTGCCTATTATTTTTATATTATTGTTCTTTTATTCTAATTTTTGTCCTTATTGTTGTTTTGATCTCAGGTTTGGATTTTAGAAGCAATTCCTAAAATTGCTTCGATGACATGTTGTAACTTTGCATTTTGTGAAGGATTACCTGCCTCTATTGTTTGGTATAGTGAAAATGTTGATTTCTGCATTAATTATGACAAGTGTGCTGAATTGTTTTCAAAAGATTTGGTAAGCATCCTTTTTCTTCTTGTGTTTTATTATTTTTATATCAGTTCATTGTTCCATTTCCTAACTGTCATTGTGTAATGTTGTTTCTTGTTTTCTTGCTAGGGTGTTGCTGTGTATCCTATTTATGCTGAGTTTATGAATGGCCCTCAACTCTCGTTTTCTGATGAAGTCTCTGATGACGCCATTGATTCCTTTGTTTCATCTTTTGTTGGGTTGGGTACCGATGACAGTGATGTAGTATCTGCTAGAAAGTTACGTCTTGAAGCTCATGTTGTTAGGCAATCAGGTGGTCCCATATTTCATGGTGGAGTTGAAGCTACTCTCCCTTCTCTCAAACTTCCTACCCGAAAGAAGGACTTAGTCAGAAAGTCACCATTGGGGAAAAAGAAGTTAATTGCCACTGATGTTACGTCTGATTTTGAGAGTCCTGTCCCTCTCAAGAAGGCAGGTGTGACACGGTCCACGCGCACTGTTGCCAGTCCTGTTCCTCTCAAGCAAGCAGTGGTTACACGGTCTAAGCGCAGTGATTCTCCTGTGGTGAAGAAGAGAGAGTTGAGAAGCTCTGTTGCTGTTGATCAGCCTATGAAGAAGAAGCAACGAGTGATGCCATCTCGGCAATCTTCAAAGAGCCAATCTCCCTCTAAGAGTAAAGAAGAAGCAAAGAAGGTTGACAAAGTTCCAACTCATGCAGACAAGCCAAAGAAATCCAAGTTTAAGCTACCTAGACCTGTTCCTCCTACAGGTGATAAGTTTAGTGCCCCTAAGTCAGAGTCTGCACCTGATTTGCCTTCCTCTTCTATTCCCGCAAGTGATGATCTTCCTGGTTGGGCTAAAGATTTGTTTGGAAAAGCTGAATTTATTGAAGGAATTATCAAATCTTTTAGGGGATCCTTTGAGAAGATTGAATCACAGTTGAAGGAGTGTGTTTCTAAGATCATTGGACTTGAGCAGAGAATTGCTTCACTAGAATCTCATCGTTCTAATGATGACAGTGAAGCCGCTCTAAAAAAGTTTCGTGAAGAATTGGATGCATCTCTCAAGCCTGAAATGGATGCGATTAGGGAGAACTGCTCTTAGATTTCTCAGCATGGGTATCCTTTTAGTTGTTTAAATGAAACGGATGACAACGATACTTCCACTGAGTCTGACCCTGCAGATTATTGTGTTCGTCCATCAAATAATGCGTCAACTTCAATAGATGGTGATGTTGATTGCACTGCTGATGGGACAGATCTGGAGTCACTAGAGAAAGCTGATGACAGTGTTCTTCCTTCTGCTGATGACAGTGTACTTCCTTCTCCTGATAAGATTGTTGCTGACAGTGCTATTGCTACTGCTGAAGTCCTTGCTTCTCTGGCTGAAGCTGGTGACATTGATGTTCCTGTTAATTCTGTGTTTGTCTCAAGTGTAGTGGGTGTTTCAGATGATAAGGTTAATCTCAGTGGTGTTCCTGCTGACAGTGGTGTGCCTCCAACTGTTGTGTCACATGGTGGAATTGAAGCTTCTCCTCCTGCTTCTACTAATGAAATTAATGAAAGTGGCTTTGTTACTCCTACTTTAGTCATTATCTCAACAGATGGAACTCATGATTCTAGTGTTGCTCCCACTGAAGTTATTCTATCAGATTCCACCAATATTGGTCTTTCTATTACTCCTAAAGTTGTTCTTTCTTCACAGGAGTGCATTGCTGACATTAATGTGCCAAAAGATGTGCCTGGTGACAGTGTTGGAGGTGATACTGTTGTTATTGTTTCGACTGATGAAATTAATGACAGTTTTGGTTCTGGTGACATTGTTGCTCCTACTGTTGTTCTTTCTTCACTTGAGATCAATAAAGACAGTAGTGTGGCAAAAGAGGTGGCTAGTGACATTGTTGGTGATGATACTGCTGTTGGTGCTTCAAATGATGGAGTTGATGACAGTTCTGGTGTTGGTGTCATTCTTGGTTATTCATCTGATGTGAATGATGAAAGTTTTGCTGCTGATGTTAATGTTTCTGCTACAGAGAGTATACTTCATAACATCACTGATTTTATGCAGCTCGTACCGTCAGATGAAGAAGAAGAGGTTCCGTTACGGCGTTCTCATAGGGTTGGGAAAACTGCCCCTGCAGTCCAAACTCCTTATACAAATCCATGTAAACCAAAGAAGCCTCGTCTTCCAAAAGAACCGACTAACTCTTTTCTAACCAAAGAGGCTCGTACTGATTTTTATACTGGCTTTAGATCTCTTGGGTAATTATCTGTTTTTTTTATTATCTATCTTCTCTTTTTTATATTTCTACTTCCTATTATAATTTTATTTATCTTTGGTTTTATTTTTATATTTTTTGTGTTTTTGTAGGCGTGATGGAATGATTTATGGGTTTACTGTTGACATGAACAAGTCGTTTTTCACTGAGCTGGTGGGGAAGGGCAGCTGGCTTCTTGATATTGTAAGTTCATAATTGTGTTATTTGGTCCTATGTACATGTGTGTTTTCTTGTTGATTACAGTTGGTGACAGTAGTGTGGTGACAGTTAGGAATTATTCTTTTTCTTTTCACAGCATATTGATGAATCACTTTATCATTTGAGAAAGCGCTTTCACGACTTTCCTGATCAACATTCAAGCAGTCTTATATTAGACACCATTTTTATTACCAAGATTGGGGCGTACGATCCTGATTTAATTAGAAAGCACCCTAAAATTGATGAGTCTTTCTACAAGTATTTCATTGGTCTCTCTCCTCCTTGTGGGAAGTCTTGGGAAGGTGTCAAGAAGGTCTACACCCCTTTTAATATTGATAACAAGCATTGGGTTGCACTTGAGATTCAGTTGGATTCGAAGCACATTATTGTGTATGACTCCCAGTGTAATTACTACAAAGAGGAAGTTATAGCTCAGAAGCTTGCTCAGACTTGCCATATGCTTCCTATTCTAATGATGAAGAGTGGTGTGTTTCCTGATGTTGATGAAACTCCCTTTGTTGTTGAGAGAGTATCGGGTTTGAAGCAAAATGAAGAAGGGTACCTTCTGTTTGCCATCTTTTTATTCTCTTTATTTATTTATTTTCTGTTTCATTAGATTACATCTGGTCACTTTTTCTTTGTGTGTTTATTATGTAGGGGTAGCTGTGGGGTTTACACCATAAAGCACATTGAGCACCTTGTATTTGATGGTGATATGGATCTTATCAATGACGACTATGTTCAGGCCTATCGTGAGAGGATTGCAGCTGATCTCTTCGCCAAGCAATGGACATTTGTTTAGTTTATCACATAAGTTTCTGTAGTTGGGACAGTTTAGCTTTGAAATTCCTAAATACATTTACTTATCTAATTATGGGATATTTAGTTGATGTAAGTTGCATGGTGACACTTTGAAATACTTGAACCAAGTTTGTTGTATTTTGGAATGAATGTTTTCATATTAATATCTATGTTCCTTTTAATCATTTTATGTATTATGCCTTTTATATTTGTTAAGTCTCCATAATTTACTTTCAAAGTTTGATGATTTCTGGTGACAGGCTCACTGTTTTTACCCTGGTGACAGTGTTTGGTGACACTAACCATTCTGATGACAGAATTGTTGACACTGTTTTCAGTGTGGTTACATCATTTTCCCCACTTTTTTTATTTTTATTTTTTATGTTTTAAACCACATGTTGCTTTGCTTAGCATTATCCCCTTTATGGTATTTGCTTCCCTTGTTCTTTTGGTGACACCATTACTTGTGGTGACACCTTCCATTCTGATGACAGAATTTTTGAAACTGTTTTCAGTTTGGTGACACCATTTTCCCCACTTTTTTTTTTATTTTTTTATTGTAAACCACATGTATCTTTGTTTAGCATTATCCTCCTTTGGGTATTTTCTTCCTTTGTCATAGGGTTGTTCTTTTGGTGACACCATTTATTTGGTGACATAC
The DNA here is from genome assembly GCA_037127255.1 of Persicaria tinctoria. Lineage (NCBI taxonomy): Eukaryota > Viridiplantae > Streptophyta > Magnoliopsida > Caryophyllales > Polygonaceae > Persicaria > Persicaria tinctoria. The sequence continues at coordinate 14,120,040 of JBANSL010000020.1, read as the reverse complement.
CACATGTCCTTCTGGTGACAGCCTCCTTTACACTTTTTTCAATTGTGGTGACAGAGCTTGTGGTTACACCTCAAGTGCTTTGTTGGCAGATTATATGTACTGAACAACACTTGATTCAATTTGTTTCATTTTGAACAGAAACTAAAAGTTGGTGATAGTTTATATAAAAGTTGGTGACAGTGTAAGAAACTGGTTACAACTAACATTGTATTCAATATAAGAAGAACAAAAATATAAAATGTACTAAAACTCAATGTAGCATAAACTGTCTAGCTGGTCTGATGACTCTTTGATCCTTTTCATCTATATTCTCCAGCTGAAGGCTTCCTTTTTTTTTGAGGTCGGCCGCATCTTTTACGCACCAATGGTGGGTGACATCTCTGCTGTTTGATGTCATCTGGCACAATCCACTCTGCTTCTTGTAACACTGGATATATTGTCTCTTGATAAGCCAAGGTCCAAGCTTCATTTGTGTAATAAGTGCTAATATACCTCAAAACAGCCAGTTTTTTCTCTCTGATGACAGCAAGCGCGTGTACACAAGGTATCTTGTCGTAATCAAATACCTTACATGTACAAGATTTCTGATTCAGATCAACAAGAACCCTATTCATGCCACCAACAACTTCAAACTGGAAGTCATTCAGTTGTTTGACAGTGTACATTCCTGATTCACTGCATCTTATGTACACTGTATCACTGATTTTTTTTGGAAGATCAAAGTTGTTATCCTCGGATTCTTTTCTGCGGTCATTGAACCATTTTGTTAGTTTCTCTCTGATTGCATTCAGTAGTTCTACAACTGGGAATGATCTATCTTCACCGAATACACTATTGATTGTCTCTGCATTGTTTGAAGTCATCATATTGTACCTGTCAGCTTTTGAATAAGCTCTTGCCCATTTCTCAAACTTCAGATCTTCAAGAAATTTCTTCATATCGCTGTTGGCATTAGTAATGCATTCAAAATAGGTGTTGAATCCTGATACTGTGTAACTGTTTGCAGCTTGTTCAAACCACTCACACAGACTCTTTTTCTTGAATTTTGACATTATATTCTGCTTCAAGTGCCATCTGCAGTAATAGTGCTTAGCATTTGGGTAAACCAACTCTAATGCTCTTGCAATGCTTTGATGACGGTCAGAAACAAAAACCAGCTCTTCACTTGATGGGATGACTGTTGCTAGCTTGTTGAAGAACCACTCATAAGAGGCGTTGTTTTCTGAGTCAACCACTGCAAAGGCAATGGGGTATATTTGATGATTTGCATCTTGTGCAGAAGCTGTGAGAAGAGTCCCTCTGTATTTTCCTTTTAGAAATGTACCATCTACCACTAGTACCTGTCATATTGAGTCTGATTACAGTTTTGCAGGTATCAAACTTATCTAAAAAATATTGGAAAATATTTGGTTACAGTAATCAAGCTCATGTTTGATGACATGCATGTAATATAGATACTGATATCAAAATTGATGACAGTATTCCCATCTCATACAACAATTGTACTCGAGATTACATAATAGGCATGTAGCAGTTATGATTAAATCTAAGAAATCCATTGATGACAGGCATACAAATTAATCAAACTCAGCTATCATAATGTAAGAATTTGTACCTTTCGCAGAATTGGGAATGCACGGATACATTGTCCAAATGCAATGAACAAATACTTGAACCTTGATTGGGAGTCAACTTGAATGAAGGTGACAGTTCCAGCATTATGTTGCTTTAGGACACAACAATATGCTGGTAATAATTCATAGCTTCCTTCTGATGACCCCTTTACCATCGTTATTGCTGCATCACGAGCTTTCCATGATTTCCAGTAGCTCACATTTATTTTCAAGTCAGTTCTTATGATGTTTCTAATCTGACTTGGAGTTGGCCCCTTTTTGATGTCTTCATATCTGTTCATATGATGTAAAAGAGTCAATAAAATATCAGAGGAGTGATTACAGGAAGGAATTACAGTATATTTCACCTTGGTTTGATCTTTTCAGCAACAAGTTTGTAGTTAGGAGCGCGACGTTTTCCAATCCTTACTTCCAAACTACAACTATGTTCTTGATTGTATTTCAAAATTTGAAATATAGTTGAACCAGTTAAGATGGCACCGTGAATTTTCCAATCGCAGCTCTTATCAACACAAACTGTTCTGTAATAACTTGGTGTTGTCTTTTTCACCCTGTAAGCAAACGTTTCTTGTGCAGTCAACAATGCAATAGCATCTTTCAGATGTTCTTTTGTTTTGAACAGTTGTCCCACGGCTATAATAATGACCCCTTTTCTTGAACTTATAGATTCTGAATAATTTGTGGACATTGTAGTGCTACTGATGCCACTCTCAATCTCGGTATCATCTCCATTATCATATGTATCATTGGCATTATTTATGCAGTCTACATCATCATTCTGCACACAGAAGCTGTCTTCCATCACATATGTATTCTTGAAATAGCTGTCAGCATGTAAAACCAACTGATTTTCATCATTCATGGAGTGTGTAACCTGATCTTCAATGATTTCCTTTACAACAGTAGCATATAAAGGCAATGTCCAATTCACTTCCTTCACTTCACTCATTTGAAAGAAACTCCTCAAATCACTATCATTCTCAATAAAAAAAAGGCTCCATAGTTTTCTTGAAAGGATGCAAATGGCTGAATTGAAGATTAGGAGCCAAACTGTCACTGTTGATGAATCTGTTGATTATCTCAGTCTTCATCTCATACATACTCATAGGTTGATTGATGACAATCACTTTTGATGACACATCCCCAACAAACATTAAATCATCTTCTGCCATCTTCCATTCTCCTCCAAATTTTACCGTTAGCAGATTGACATCCATTATACCTGTTCCCTGGTGACATTTCTTAAGCTTAATACACAACTATCAAAATCAAATTGCAATTAGATACTGGGATGACAGGCATCCAGTGTTATTCAAACTGAGACCAAAACCAAACTGAGATGCCGTGATGACAGGCATCCAATTTCACTCAAACACATCTATCATAATCAAATAGCAATTAGCTACTGGGATGACAATCATCCAGTGTTATTCAAACTGAGACCAAAATCAAACTGAGATGTTGTGATGACAGGCATCCAATTTCACTCAAACACATCTATCAAAATCAAATTGCAATTAGATACTGGGATGACAGTCATCTAGTGTTATTCAAACTGAGACCAAAACCAAACTGAGATGCTGTGATGACAGGCATCCAATTTCACTCAAACACATCTATCATAATCAAATAGCAATTAGCTACTGGGATGACAGTCATCCAGTGTTATTCAAACTGAGACCAAAATCAAACTGAGATGCTGTGATGACAGGCATCCAATTTCACTCAAACACATCTATCATAATCAAATAGCAATTAGCTACTGGGATGACAGTCATCCAGTGTTATTCAAACTAAGACCAAAATCAAACTGAGATGCTGTGATGACAGGCATCCAATTTCACTCAAACACATCTATCATAATCAAATTGCAATTAGATACTGGGATGACAGGCATCCAGTGTTATTCAAACACATGTATCAAAAACAGAATTCGGGATTACAGTACAAAAATCACCAAATTTGCTACTGAGATGAAAATCATCAACTAAGATCAAAATCAATGACAATATTCACGTATCAAACAACAAACGAGCACAAATTCGATATTTACCTCTTTTGAAATCTGAATTCGGGATTACAGTGCTATAGCTGAGCACAAATTCGTTCAGGTTTGATGACTGTTGGCGAAATCGACGATGCCTGATGAAGAAATTGGCGTTCCTGCTTCAGATCGAGATCGAAATCTTCGAAATCAGGGAAATCGAGGAGGCCTGGTGAAGAAACTCGCGTTCCTCCTCGTCGTTCCGTGAATCAGAAGAAATTGTCGTTCGGCAATATGAAAAAATATGAGGGTATTGAAGCTAGGGGTAAAAATGTCAATTTTGGACATTTCGCAAAAGCCACTATGAAAATGGACATTTTGCAAAACAGCCCCCTTATTTTGGACGGTTACCAAAAAAATCCAATTTAATTGACATTTACTTTGTACGCCCGCCACTTACCTTTGTCATTGTAAGGTGTCTAATTAATTTTAAAATTGGGATGGCAGGGTATAAGTTTAATTATTTAGGAGAGGTGTGGGTTGTAAAGTCGCAGGGTCCGAATCTCTTGTTTTGGGTTTGTTCCTCCCTACTGTCCTTTCTAAAAAAATTTCCTTTATTTTTTATTTTTTTAATCTATTTTTTTGTTTTTTATTTTCTTTTTCTTTTTAGCTAATATTTATGAGGGGAAGGGGGTTGAGGGACAGGAGAGAAAGACAAGATTGAGAACATGTGATTTGGAGTCGGGCCGCAAGGGCATTAATTATGGTAAGTTGCATGCCCAACCCCAAGCCTCTGCTCGATCAAATTATATAAATATACATAATATAAAAACGATATTTAATTTAAAACGGAGGGTGTATCATTTACTATTTATATATAATTTTTAAGAATGATAAAAATAACACAAAAATTCCTTAAATTGGTGTGATTTGGAAAAGTGGCTTGTTGACATTTAACACCCTCTAAAGTCTATATATTAACTCTGTACTTAGTATTCCTTACTGTAGATAATTATTTAAATTGTGATTGTTCATACTTATAGCTTTATAGGGTACCAATGTCCGTATTTGTACTGGTGTTGAAAGCTGCACATTGGGCCTCTATTTATTACGGAGTAGTAGGCTTTTTAGCATTTGAATTTTGCTGTTTTTTCCATTTCAATTTTTCCAAGCTGTGATTTTAGAGTGAGTTGTCACTTTCACTTTCACAGTGCATAAGAAAGTGAAAACACATGGCTGCTACTGTTTTGCATAAATGAAAATTAATGATATAATAAAAACAAAGTGTTGCTAATATGACTTATTATGCTTATGACTAAACCAGGGTGCGTGGAACCTCTATATCCTTGTAAACAAGGAGTGAAATTCAATTAAGCAGAAAATGAAAATTTTCAACAAAAAAAATCATTTATATATATGGTCCCTTGATGACATTACAAGGCAATTAATGATGGCTTAGACAAGAATGAAAATGCTTTTTTGTTGTTGATGTACAGTTTTTCTGTCTAATCAAATTGTAAATCATACATTCATTTACAGTAAGATTAATTTAATTAGTGTAAATCTCTAAATGTGGAAGATACCATTGGCCAAATTGCATAAAATCACCCCTTAAATAGCCCAATTTGCTTAAAACCACCCCTTAAACACATCATTGCAGTAAACTGCCCATTAAAACTTCAAAGTTTACATAGAACTACCCATCCTTCAAATGTAGTACCGAACCGTTTCAATTAAAAATGAAAAGTCGTCAGGTGAGGAAACGTAGATCGGTGAGCCAAGACAACGACGTAAGAGGAAGGTGCACAAATCATAACGACTATCATGAGATTAACAAATCAGTCCAAACCCCTTATCAATTTAACGGATTGTAAAGAAGAGCAAAACAGAATGAGTTGAATGTTGTTGAATGACATACAAAAGAAATTATATGATTTAATTAGGATATTGTTGTCACTTTTTGCATTTTTATTTGAAATGGCATTATATATGAAGGATGGGTGGTTCTATGCAAACTTTTAGATTTTAATGGGTGGTTTAATGTAATTATATGTTTACGGGGTCGTTTTGAACAAATTAATCTATTTAAGAGGTAGTTTTCTGCAATTTGGCCGGTACCATAACATAATGGTTCACTAACTAGAGAAACACATGAATGCCGGTTTAATTAACCTGAGACATTTGATGTGATTCAAAACAGTAATTTTGTACCCTTTTAGTAAAAGTGCCTCATCTAGATAACGGTCAGTTTTTTTTTACCAGCATAAATGATTGGATTGCATGTTACTTTGGAATCAAAACATTTTTACTTGGAGGAGGACATCAAGTGCTTGGATTCATCTTTACTGGGCCAGTTTTTCTCCAGAAGATTAAAAAGTCAAAATAGTAATTAAGGATTTATCATAATTTGGGAGCATGATTAGAGAATAAAGTGCCCAAATCATGATATAATCTAGTTAATGTCCCTCCATGATCATAAATTAAACCGTTAGTAGTGTTTTTACCTTCCTCCTTGTCTGGGTGCTCATGATTATAGATTCAATCAATTTTGACATTTTCGTTAATGTATTCTATTATTGGGTTTAATGTTAAATGAAGTTTCGGTGATGGAGTAATTGAAGTTAATGTATTATTTGTGTTAAATAATCGATGGAAACTTGTGAATAGAAAACCAAAAACTTCGAAAAAGGTTACATGAATACTTGCTCAAAAGTTCCAATTCTAAAAAATATTAAACTAAAATCTTATATTTATTTCATTTAAAACTATATAATATCAAAACCAAAGTTTTTCGAAGCTTTTGGTGGGTGAGTAGCCTTACTAAAATTAACTAGCAATAAGAGTAACTTGTCGGCATTATATGTTTGACTTAGAAGTTTATGCCACATTAAACAAGTATTTTATGCCACATTAAACAAACCCTCTAATACAAAGAAGAAAGAAATTAAAGTTTTGCTTAAATAGGAATATGTAATGATAGAACTTAGAAGTTTAGGGTTGAAGAGCAATGATGCGGGATCATGTTTTCCTTCTTTTGGCAACTAGTGATCATTGTCCAGACTCTCCATTTATTCAAGTTGACAAAGTTTACATTATTTATAACCTTAATCCGAACTGAAAATATGCAAATTATACCTAGCTCCTAACTTGAGTAGATGATAATTTACAATAATACTCCGTACATAACAAGTTTAAATTATTTGACATCATGTTGCACTTCTACGATTGCAACAACCCAGCTTCTGATGCGGTCACATTCGCAAGGACCGATGACAAACCTGTCGGCTTCGTCGAGAACATGATGTTAAACGTAGATGAATCTCACAACCTTCAGCTTCTAACCGGAGAGGTTACTGTCTGTCTGAGTCAGAAAATAAGAACCACAAGGCGAAAGGGTAAGCAAATGAGGAGCATAAAGATTCCAGATTGGCAATGGTAGTATAGGAGCAACTTTGGAGCTCTGAAATGACGACAGCACGAGAAACCCACGGGAAAAGTGAGAGAGAGCGTAACCCGCTTTAATGTGCACTAACACAGCACTCAACTGAAGAAGAAGAATAAGACATGGCATATGATAGAGACACCAGACTTGTTTGTACTGGATTGAACAGTTGGAACATTGATCTTTGATGGTGAATGCATGACTTTCGGAAGCAGCAATTTAGACTGTTTGCAAGGAGCATCACTATCATCAGTTCATTCACAATGAAATTTCATAAACACAACAGGTAAAGAAAGCACAACTTATTTAACCCACGGAAAGACGACAAATGGATATGACAAAAGGATAATAGAGATCAAATTCGAATTCCCATTTCTATCGAGACAGTGACGTACAAGGGAAACAAAACACTAAAGTGCCCAAATGCATAGAACTGAACATCATAACAATGATCACTGACTGGGACCATCCATGTCCAATAGGTTCTATTGCATACCACTGGGTAGAATAGTTCGAATACCACAAGGCAACGTGATATTAAGTAGTAAGGAGGCAAACACACGTTCATCACGTTGATTTTCCTGCCCAATATTTTCTGTTTTAGCTTGAGAAAAAATTGAACACAACGATATAATCGTTACATCAGACAAATAGGATAAATTCAAGACAGGAACTAAGACATGGTAGAAGCTAACTGTCTCAATTAAACTAGTATATGAAACAAAATTCCGGGTCAAAAATCTTGTTCTCCAGGCAAAATCAGAAACTAGAAATTGGTATGATGATAAATAGTGAAAAATATAGAATTCCAGGGCAGATATAGGGGCATCTTATAAACTATAACCAAGATACTGACTAACATGTTCTGTACTTCAGCTAACCAAGTTATTAAAAACAAGTTTTTCATTTTCATGTGATCTTGTCATTTTGAAGAAGCTAAAACAAGCCAACGGTGTTCTGTATTTGGAACTTGTCTGAAAAGTTAAAGATACATGGCAGGAAATTACTATGCCAATGAATAGTTAGGAAAAGAAAAAAAAAATCCAGATAACAGGCATGACAGATTCCACAAAGCTAATTCAGGGTAATCAAACAGGAACATAAATATTGCAATAAAAAAGCTTTACTACAATATGCTTTATTATCTTGCCTGAATATTATCCACTCCTTATTGACACTGCCATTGGCGATCCATAGGGCCGACCTCTTTCAGCTTAAATGTCCACTTGAGGTGTTGGGGGCCTGCCATAAAAGAAAGATTAGGTGCAGCTTGCTTTTGAAATAAATTCAGCAAGTCTATAAAGCATACAAAAGATCAGACCATTAGATATGGGCCAGTCCCCTGTATCAAACTAAAAAAAAATCTCCATGAATACATTTTAACAGAACAGAATATTAGGCGCAAATTGCTCTTGAAATAAGATCAGTACAAGTCTCTAAAACATATACCAAATCAGACCCGTAGATATGAACCAGCCCCTGTATCAAACTAAAAAAAAAAATCTTTATCCATAACACATGTTAAATATAAAAAAATGGCACATTAAAGCATAGCAGTTTGGAAAGGAGAAAACAAAATCATGGCATTGAAACATTTAATAAAAGATGTTCACATGATAGTCCATACATTGCAGATCACATGGGAAGTAGATTAATTGATGGCAACTTGTACGCAGTTCAAGGAAAATTCAGCTGAGTATGAAGCAGAAAAAAAGCCAAGTATCAGTTAGCTTCATAGCATCACTGGTATTTCCACTTGCATTTCTCATGGATTATTAATGAAGAAATAGCACAAAATTGTTTGTTTAATATCAATCGTAGATGCCAATCTAGAAGAAATTCATGTATAAAAAATCAAGTTCATCAAAATGTAATTAGCAACACTACCTCACAAATAGTAGTAAGACACGGAAGTCATAGGCCCGAGAGAGTGCAGAATAACAATCATGGGCCAGACAAGGAGAACCATTGGGTCATATATAGAATTTTGCAAATAATACCAAGACTTCTTAGAAGTGCTGAACAAAATGTTTTCAATATCATTTGCTAAGTAATTGAATGCAAGAAAAAGCACAGCTAGCGTGTCATTCAACTAAACTAATCCAAATCACAGCACATGGCTTAGTGTTCTAACTGGGGAGTATCACAAGGTTGGCCTTTTTTCTATACTATAATAGGTATATGAGATGAGGAAGGAGAAAGAGATCATCATATCATAGTCATGACAGGAGAAGGAAACTACAAAAGAAAGATAGAGATCAAATACTGACTGAAAGTTCCTAAATACAAGCATAAAAAACATTACGATTGGTTTATAGAAGCATAAAATTGATGATTCTTGCAAAGATGGTACTTAATAGGAGCAAGGCAGTATTCAATCCTTTTCCAAGACACTTATAGAAAATGGTGAAAAAATTTCAAGAGCCCGCAGAAGACATTCTGTTGCAATCAGAACTAATGCAATCGAACCTTGTAATTCAGAATATCAATTACAGTTATGGAGAGGCTGGAAACCTGTCAACCTCTCCAGGGAGCCATTTATTGGAGGATTCGGAGTTACACCAAACTGCAGAAGAGAAGGGGGGCAGCAGCAAGAAAAGGTTCCATTTTTGTGATCAAGAACTTAATCTGTTGCAAGCACATATCCTAACTAATTGACTGAGAGAACAGCAATTAACTTTAGATGGTAAATAGAAAACTACTTACCATCTAAAATTTAGATGGTAAATCAAAAACTACTTACCAAATTCATCAAGTTCTGTCATATAACACAGCAATTAACTTTGGCATTGTTTGATACCATCTGCAAAGAGAAAACAGCAAGAAAATCTACCAAAGCAAAATCTAGAAGCATATAAACTGGAGATTAAAAAAAGAGACTGCAACAATTTCAAAAGGATAACATTTATCGTCGCAATTAGAAATTCTGTTGCAGGCATATATCCTAACTAATTCGATTGAACCTTGTAATTCAGATTATCAATTTCAGTTATGGAGAGGTTGACAACCCGTCAAGGGAGGACATGTATTAGAGGATTCAGAGCTACAATAAACTGCAGGAGAGAAGGGGGGCAGCAGCAAGAATTAGAAAAGGTTCCATTTTAATGATTGAGAACTTCATCTGGTGCAAGCATATATCCCAACTAATTGACTGAGAAAATAAAAGCATCTAAAATTTAGATGGTAAATCAAAAACTACTTAACAAATTCAAGAGATTCTATCCAGAAAATTAACTTTGGCATTCTTTGATACCACCTGCAAAGAGAAAACAACAAGAAAAGCTACCAAAACAAAACCTAGAAGCATATAAACGGGAGATTAAACATAAAAATTGCATTGAAACTAAAAGCCATTTCAATTAAAATTTGTTAAACTCTGGTCATGAAGAAAGCTGACATTTCCAGAAGTTTCACTACAAAAACAACAATTTCAAAAGGATATACAATGAGATGCTATAAAACTATTGCACAATGTTCTTTCCAGAAATAAATTTATCCACAGGAGGAATATATCGGGTCCACATGTGTCAAACTTTAGACAATAGAAAACAATGGCGAGTATTTGCACCTCAAACCATGGACTAATTATGGGCATGTGGACGAGCCCCAACTTGGTAAAGTTTGAGGTGATGCAGGGCCCTGAAATACAAGTCTCTCAGACCAGGATTAGAGGCCAAAACTGATCGAGCTGCTGAACTCTCGAGATAGTCCAAAGTTCTTGATTCCTCAAGTGCCTTGCTGTTGCCGGCGTTTAGTGACAAATAGCACAGTAAAACAAGTCCATGGATCTTTGTGCGATCATTCGCCCTTAACATCTTCATCAAAAGGCTAACCCCATTAAACTCAATTATTGCCTTTGAGTGCTCAACACAGTTATAGTTTTCAGTGCATACAAACTTCCCCAAGGCAATTGCTGCTTCAATGGCCACATCTACGCTCTTGTTTCCAAGTTGGGAAACAAGCGGGCCAAGAATTCGGGTTTCCTTAGCTGCAAATGTTCGAGCTAAACACCCAATTGCTTTGACAGCAGGAATTTGAAAATCAGGATCGTTTTCCTCATTGATCACCCTCAAAAGCTGGTCCAATACAGCTTTCACATGTGGTAAACTTGGTTTCCAAGCTGCCTTTCTAAAATCGGCACTGGTCTCAGCAACTTCAGCAATCTCCATCACTGTCTTCAAACAATACAATTGCAGTTCTTCCTTCTCAGTCTCGATGATCTTTGACAGACATTGCAATCCCTTCCCCTCTGCAATCTTCCGGCTATTTAGCAAGCTCCCCTTGCACAGTCTCCACAAGGCCATGGAACACTTAACCTTCAGCTCATGCTTAACCTCCGGGCTCTCATTCTCTCTTTCTTTCTTACTATGCCCTCCCCTACTACTTCCATCCAAAGAAGAAAACGACGAACTAGAATGAACCTTATTGTAAGTATGATCAAACAGTGTATGCCTAGCCAACCCCTTGTTCATCTGATCCTGAACAATTGAATGTATACTAGCCTTACCTCCATTAATCTGCCTGTGGTCATCCAGAAGCAAATCCATCATCAAGCATGACGAAAGAATTGGTTTCATCACATTCTCCTTCCCAAACTCCTCCCTGGCCTTCTCGTCCACCTCTGCCATCCTCGCTACAAGCCCTGCCACCACAATCTGCACCTTCATCGGAGAACTCCCCAACGCCTGCACAATCACAGGAATCCCTAGCTTCGCAGCAACCGCTCTCGTCCTCTCCACATCAGACACCAACGCCGCCAAAGCGTTAGCCGCCGCAATTTGCGCCTCCGCGGATCCTAATCCACCACCGTCCTTCAACATCTTGAGCAGCGGCGGAATCGCTCCTTCCTCCACAATCATCTTCTTGTTCCGATCATTCGACTCTGCCAGCAAGGTGAGATAGTTCACCGCATCAATCCGATCAGTCAGCTGCTTCCCCATCATCAGCGAAGAAATGGAAGACCAAACCATAGCCAGAGTAGGTTCGTTGTTACTGGCAATTGGAGGAAGAGTAAGATTATTACCTTCGCAGTCGAAGATTCCAAGCAACCACTTCATATCCCCGATTGAAGCCTCGAGGAGGTTGGAAACCTTCTTGAAGTCAGCAGAAGTGGAAATAGACAAAACCTGCTTGAAGAACCCGGCGTGGCGGCAGCGGCGGACTAGGGTTAGGGCACGCTCGAGGTTGCGAAAGACGTCGGCTACGATACGGCGGACGGGGCGGTCGTAGAGAGACTGCGACGGCGTGTCGGAGGCGAAGCGGACGGTGGAACTGAGCATCTGGGAGAGCTTCTCGACTTGCTTGAGGATTTCGATGCACTCAAGCTTGGAGGACTCGGCTTCGCGGGCAGAGTTGCGGATTCTGTCGCAGAGGAGGACTGGGAGAGCAAGCACGTCGGTGAGGATCACCCGCTCGTCATCGATAGCGGTGGCGCCGGTGACGGTTGCGGCGGCCATTTCCACTTCGTTCGTGTTCGTGTGCGTGTGAGAGAGGGAGAGAGAGAGAAAGGAGGGGAAAGCGGAGAGACCGCCGGTTGTCAGGAAAACAGTTGTGAATTATTTGGGGAAAACATTCTTCGGAAATTCTTTAGCATCTGATTCGACATTATCACAAATCACAAATATAAAATAAAAGGACAAGTGAGGCTGTGACTGTGGGGGTGGGACACCCTTCAAATTCATCACGTCTTCGTGTTATCTTTATATACATTATACAATTTCATTTTCTATTTTGATCTCTGTTTGTTTATTACATGTAATGAATTTTACAGTAAGATTTTGGTGAAATTAGTAATTCATTTGTAGAATGAGTGAAGAAGAAATATGGACTTATTCGAATGGGTGTTAAGTGAAGAAGAAAGAGTAGAACGTTTTTGTTGTCGTTCTATTAGATTCAAAACGAGCAAATAAAAAGCCAAAAAGGGAGAGTTTAACAATAACTGGAATTTGAATTAGGTTTTGCTTTCATGCTAAATTAGTAAATTGGAATGGAAAGAAATTGAAGAAGGTAGGTGAGATTTTAGTTAGAATCCAACTTAGTAGAAGAATATAAAGTTTTCCAACCTTTATCCTAAATTTATAATCACTTTTGAGTTTAAATTTGAATCCCAATATAGTAGTATTATTGTAAAACGACCTAGCAAAAATGTAAAATTCAAAAGTTCAAAAAAAAAAATCGGAAATTTCGTCAGGTACCCCTGGAGTATTGCAATTTTCGCGAGGTATACAACTTTTTTACATATTTCGCGTGGTGCCCCTGAGATTTTAACCAATTTCGCCTCGTGCCCTTCCCGGTTAACTTTAACGGTTTTTGCCTTATCCCGTTAGTTTGCAAATAAATAAATAAATAAAAAAGGTCGGACGAAAGAAAAACCAGACGCGATACAGAGAGCGAAGAGAGAATGCTCGAGCGAGGGAGAAGGCGCCATACCCTTCTCGTGTCGGAACCGCTGCTCGGACCTGCTGCAACCGTCTGTCGAAGGCCCCTGCTGCGAGTGCTCGAACATCAGCGATGGGAGGAGAAGTGGGAGGCGTTGCCTCGGCCGGCGAAGACAGTGGCGGTGGCGGCCCATTGCCTCGTCCAGCGACCGGAGGTGGAGGAGAAGAACGTGCTTCTGCAGAGAGGTTAGTCGATGTCAATAGAAATTTTGGATTTAGGTTGAAGTTGAAGCATTTGGGGTTTTTTGTGATGTCAAATTTAAAGTTTTTGTTGAAATTGATGGATTTGGAATTCGAAATTTCGTTTCTCAATTGCAATCCGATTTGTTAATAAAATTGCAATTTCGTTTCTCAATTTAGGGTTTAAGTCGAAATTGATGCATTTGGAAGTAACTTATTGTCAACAGTTGAATGCAATTTCGTTTCTCAGATTGTGTATCTATGGTTAATTTTGTTCTTGTGGGAATTTGGCTTCTGTGGTTGTGGGTGACATAAATTTTGCAGAATTTGTGGTCTTTGATTGTTAGTTTAGAATTTTTTTTTTTTAGGATATTAGGTTTATAGGCCATTTTAAAGGTCTGAATTAATCAAATAGATCCGGGATGAAGAGAGGTAACAGGCGGAGATGGAGATTGATTTGAAGGTGAAGGAGCAGACAGAGAGGGAGCCAAGCCGAGCTTGAATTGGCTTCCATCTGTTGAGAAAAATTTGGTAATTTTTCTATCAATTCATTCTCCTGCAACTGAAATTGGAATAATCTGATTCGAAGGTGGATGTTGGGGGAATAAGCCTCAATTTGATTCCAATAACATCTTAGATTCGGTATTTGATATGGTGAACATTATAAATGCCATATTCAAAGTTAGATGCTGCCTTTTTTTAAGATATTTTGAAGACTTTATCCATGATGATATATAGGTGACTTATGAGTGCAAGTTGGAAAACTGAAAATTTGAACACAGAAAAATAGAAAACAGAAACATAAAAATCAGATTACATGTAAAACTGAATGCACAGATAGCAAAATGAAAAATGAATGCAGGTTGGAAAACTGAAAATTTGAACACAGAAAAACATAAACTGACTAAATGCAGAAAATGAAAACTTAGTATAAATGCAGAAAAAATAATGTGCAGAAACTGATATTGATGTAGAAATACTGAATACAAAAAGCTGAAATACAGAATACAAAAATTAATACAGAAAAACATAATCTGAAATACAGTATACAAAAACTAAAATATAGAAAATCTGAAATACAGGATACATAAACTAAAATACAAAATACAGAGAAAACTAAAAATCTGTAAAAATTAACGCAAACGCTAAAATACTGAAAATCTGAAATACATAATGCATAAAATCAGAAAATCTAAAAAATTGAAAATCTGAAATACAAAATACATAAACTAAAATATAGAATATAGAGAAAACTAAAAATCTAAAAAAAAATTAATGCAAAAACTAAAATACAGAAAATCTGAAAAACTCAATAGATAAAGTCTGAAAATCTGAAAATTGAAAATCTAAAAAGTTGGGGTTTTTATAGCATATGATTGCATAGAAGACAATTGTTATAAACAGAAAGCCGGAATCTGAGTTTAGCATGTTTACAATCAGAAAGCCGAAATCTGATCTCTTTTGGTTTCATATAAAATAGAATGTTTACAATCAGAAAGCCGGAATCTGATCTCTTTTTTTTTCATCTGAGTTTAGCATTTTCTGGTTTCTTGAATTTCCGTTTGTGAGCTTGGAAAATCATGATAGCTTGCCTTGGAATGATTTTTTGGTTTCTGAAATTTCTGTTTTTGAAGTGCTAGCAGCAACTGGTGAAGTCTTTGGCAAGTCCTGAGCTTGGAAAATCAGGCAATACTCAGCTTTGAAAACCTATTTGATGTGTGTAGACCTAGTTACAAAACTATTTGACCTATTAGCTCAATCGGCAAAGCATTGTGTTTAGACACAAGATGTGGGTTCGAATCCCACATAGGCCATAAACATGAGCAAGTATAGCAACAAGCCTATCTTTTTTACAACAAAAAATATGCTTGTGTTTACAACCAAAAATAGAGAGGAGGAAATGAAAGAAGCAATCAATGTTTGCAAGCACCACATGATTTACAGTTGGTGCATCAAAGAAGACAGCTAAAGGGGCGAATATAGCAGGAGCTTTGATGGTGTAGACAATCCTTCCTAATCCCATACAAGCCTCAACGCCATAATCATAACCATCATGTAGCTTATGTGGGATTCGAACCCACATCGATGTGTACAACACATTGCTCTTCCAATTGAGCTAATAAGCTAATACGGAGTATAAAACAAGAGTGTCACTAAACACTTCGGAGTAAAATAATAATCTCCTCTAAGGAAGCACAGAAAGTCCAAACTGAAGCTATCATAATGTCCCAAAGATCTTTCTGCAGTGATACTAATATTAGGGACTTTGGTTAAGTGAAAACTTTAATACTCTTTGAGGAAGTGGATGCTAATCTGTTTGAAGATTGTGGCTTTATTGCTACCATAGAGCACCTTGCGCAGACAGCTAAATGACCGGATACTCCATTTAAAGAAAAGATTAAATACTCTATTTAAAATCCAAAAACATCTATGTGGGAAAAAAAAAGAGAAAGGGGAACAGATGAAAAGTAATTAGAGGTACATTGGGCGTTGCATTTTGTTATGTTTTTTTTCCGATCGGTTGCCTAAGCCAATGCTCCAGTTGTGAACAAAATGAACTTTGATCTTTATCATTGACAACTATTATGGATCAAAAAGATTATTGGAATTGTACAAGATTCCTTATTATATTATTCCTATTGCTTAGTGTTACAATTCTGTGTAATCTTTACATTCAGGCATTGTCTTATTGGAGGGGAGCAAGTTCACAGGGCAATAGTGAGCAGCATACAGGATTTGGCAAAAGTTTTTTCATGCTACCAAGACGAAGTACTGGTATGAACTAGTCTAGGCGGCACTGAGGCAACAGGGTAACGCACAATGAAATTAAGAATCCCTAAGTCTAAATTGAGAAACCTGAGCTATATCTAAAATCCCTAAATCTAAATTGAGAAACCCTACAATCAAATTAAGAATCTCTAACATGACAACGAGTTCACTGTAATCAAATTGTAAAATCACAAACTAAATAATTCAATCAGACCCAAAGAATGGATGATGTAACGCACAAAAAAAGGGGACATTCAAAACCCCAAATTCATAAACTCAAACTCAAAAAACCTCCAATTTCAAAACTCTAGAACTCAAAATCCCCAATTTCGAAACCCTCAAAACACAATTGAGTAGATAAACCAAAACCTAAAACCCTAATATCTCAATAGGGAATAAGTTCAGAGAAGACTTATCTTCAACACAACAGGGTACTTCTTCGGTTGCAGCAGCAACGAACCGGGCTTCGATCAGCGAATCTGAGCAGCAGGTCCGAGCCGACCTTCGAGCAGCTGGGTACTTCTCCCGTTCGAGCAGCGCTGGTCTCCCTCACTCTCTTATGTATCGCGACTCCGGCCTTCCTTTTTTTTCTTTTTTTTTTGTAAAAAATTTGCAAGCTAACGGGATAAGGCAAAAACCGTTAAAGTTAACCGGGAAGGGCACGAGGCGAAATGGGTTAAAACCTCAGGAGCACCACGCGAAATATGTAAAAAAGTTGTATACCTCGCGAAAATTACAATACCCCAGGGATACCTGAAGAAATTTCCGAAAAAAAATCCTTGTGTGAGAAGAAAATTTGATTCTCGCCTATTATAAATCTTCTCTAAAACCTCTAATTTGAGGTCTTAGAGCATGCCTACCCGCTTTCCTAAAACAATATTTAAAATAGAGAATTATAAGTCAAATATTCTGAATATTTTTTTGGCCATATTCCAACAGCTTCTCCTAATATATATAGAGTTTTATCCTAAAATAGAGAATTATAAGTCAAATATTCTGAATATTTTTTTGACCATATTCCAACAGCTTCTCCATTATAGAGTTTATCCTAATATATATAGAGTTTTCTCCAAATTTAGGGAATGGTCTCCATATTTTCTCTCCATTCTCTATTTTAGAGAATGTAATGGGGAAGTTTTTGGACCAAAAATCATCCAAATATTCTCCAAAAAAATCAATATGGAGAATCTCTTCAGCTTGCTCTTACAAGTTTGTATCCCACCCGACATTCCTATTTCAATATTAGATTGTAGCCATAAAAACAACTACCAATATCACCTTTACTATATCAAAGCTTAAACTTTTTTTTTTTACAGTGGGCAACTAGTAGAATGTCTTTAAACAAAGATTATTCTTGATCATCCTGACGGATGATGTTACAGAGATCCCTATAAAAAGGGAAACTAGCATTACAGTTGACACTATTCTTAGCTATGAAATCAGCAGCTTTGTTGGCTTCCCTGTAGCAGTGCTGAGCTTTTGCTGAAATAAATCCTTTCTGAAGCACTCGGATGTTCTCGACTACTCTTAGAATCTCCCATGGACTTGAATTCTGATCTTCTATTGCCTTGACAACTCCCAGACTATCTCCTTCGACAATGACCTTACTCCATCCTTTAGTACGGGCTATTTTTAACCCTTTGCAGAAAGCAAGAGATTCTGTTAGGATTACAGATCCCTTAGGAACTTCTTCATAGAACATATCAATTACCTGTCCATTCCAATCTCTGACAATACCCCTAATAAGACAATCACCCGACGGTTTTACCGACCCATCTACATTGATTTTGTAGACAACCATGGGGGGTTTTGCCCATTTTATATTTCTACTCCTTTTACTTTTTGGTTTCTTACCTTCATTTATAAGCTTTACCCATTCCTGTATACTGTGATTAGCTTTCTGTATTGTTGCTTCCAAGTTGTCCGGTCTGCTTCCTTTGAAGATGACAGAGTTACGAAATTCCCATATGTGTTGCCATAACATACAGAGGTGTTCAAAGTGCGTATTATTTCTTCTTATGTACTGCATGTTTGTCGTTGATGCTATAGGGTCATGAAAGCCATGAAACCTATCGCCACTGTTTTGTTCATGTTTTGCTACTATCATTTTTGTGATAGGGCATTTAAGGAGCAAGTGGCCCGTGTCTTCATTCTCTGCATTACAGAGACAGCATAAAATGGGGACCCTATTAAAGTATCTATTTAGACGTTCATTTGTCGCCAAGCTATCTGAAGTAATCTTCCATATAAAATTGTGAGTTCTTGGCGGCACTTGTAGCTTCCAAATCCAAGCATTATCTTCATCAGTTGAGTCTATAATTGTTCATTTATCAATACTTGATTTCGTGGTATATATTCCTTCCTTGTTATACTTCCAGATTAACTTATCTTTGGCTACCCAAGTTAGGATAGTAATCTGAATGATTTGTTGCACTATGGTCTGGGGAAATAGGTAGGTAATTAGACCTATATTCCATTTCTTGTTTGCCATAATTAAGTCTGACACCTTCATGTCCGGGTTGTGATTATTTTTGTATTGTTCTAGGTTTTCTCCCTTTAGCCACGGGTCATACCACACATTTACACTAGTGTCATCACCAATGACCCATAGAAGTCCTTCATGAAATCTATCTCTTATCTGTAAGAGGCGGCCAAATTTCCAGGACCTGTTATGTATATTTAAATCCGTTATATTACGATTTTGAAAGTATTTTTCTGTTATGACTTTAACCCATATGTTATCAGGGTTTGTGTAAATCTTTCAGAGTAGTTTCATTTGTAGTGCTATATTCCGTTCCTCCACTTTTCTGATGCCTAGTCCACCCATGCTTTTTGGGCCACAAATTTTGTCTCATCTAATTAGGGGTCTGTAGTTTGCTGAGACAAAATTTATGACCCAAAATCACATAATCACACTAATCACGAGCTTATCTAGTGATTAGTATCACTAAATCTCATTCTCAAAGTATAAAATTAGGCTAAGATGAAAAGGAAAACCATCACAAAATCATCAATCACAATGCCATATTTTATTATTTTTTTGGTAATAACATATTCTTTATGTCCTCTTACAAATGACATATCCATATATTCAACATTATACAGGTTTACCAAAAAAAAATTCAACATTATACAGAAGATTTGAAAAATGTTACATGAGCAAAGCAAGATTGTATACAAGAATCCACACAAGACTTCAACGTGAGGCTTCAGTACGTAATCCTATGTATCAACAGCCAGGCCACCGGAGTTGTCAAGAACCAATTCCCTCAAGAAGTCTGGCGGTGGTTGCCTAGCCACCGCCTCCTTGTCGCCACCCAAAGCTTCGACGACATCCTTCATCCCAGGCCGGAGCTGCGGATCCGGATGGCAACACACCAACCCGATCTTCAACACCCTCTCCATCTCCTCCTCCTCGTACTCCCCTCTGATCCTCTCATCCGCCACCTCCAGCAGAGTCCCCTGCTCGTAATTCTGCGTCACCCAGTCGATCAAGACCACCTCCTCCTCCTCCAGCGCTGTCTCCACCGGCCGCCTCCCGCAGCACACCTCCAACACCACCGTCCCAAAGCCGTACACGTCGCTTGCCGGTGTCGGGGCCGCCTGCGTGGCCAGCTCCGGAGCCATGTAGCCCAGCGTCCCCACCACGCGCGTTGTGTTGGCCGCGTGCCCTTGCTGGTATAGCTTCGCCAGGCCGAAATCCCCGAGCCTGCCACGCATATCCGAGCCTAGCAAAATGTTCGACGACTTCACGTCTCGGTGTAGTACGACGTGGTCCCACCCGTGGTGGAGGTAGCTCAGCCCCTCCGCCACATCCCTAAGCACCCTCCGCCTTCCGATCCAGCCTAGGACCTTCTTCGGCTTGTCGAAGAGCCACCGGTTTAAGCTCCCATTGGGCATGTAATCGTAGACAAGGATCAGCTCGTCGCCTTTTTTGCACCATCCCCTCATTTGGACGAGGTTCTTGTGCTGCACTCTCCCGATGCTAGAGATCTCCGCCATGAACTCTCTCGTGCCTTGTTTCGAGTCGTGGCTTACACACTTGACCGCGATCTCTACGTTGTTAGCTAGAGTGCCCTTGTAGACCCTCCCAAACCCGCCTGACCCGAGAAGATTTGTCTTTGAGAACCCATCGGTGGCCTCGTCGAGCTCCTCGTAGGAAATCCTATGGGGCCAGAACTCGAGCTCCCAGTCTTCAACCTCGTCGTCCTCATCAAACCTCCCAATCCTTCTCTTCCGAATCAAGAAACCTCCAATCAAGGCGAGCCCAAGGACGAGGAGACAAGCAATGCTGATGCTGGAAATGGCTCCTTTCGACAACCCCTTGGACGACGAGGTCTGTATCGAAAAGACGGGTAAGCCGGTGGTGTTGATTTCTCGCGCTGTTCCAGTGTCGCTGAGGCTCCATGCTAGGATCCTCTGGTGCTCAACCCACTTGGTCTTCGATGCAGAGAAGCCGACGAACATCTCATCGGACACGTAGTTGGCGATCACCGGGTTTTTGAAGCTCAGGAGTGGCTTCTCCGGCTTAGACACGGCAATTGGAGCAATGGTCACATTGATCTCCATTTGGGTGCCGTCAAACTCAATCCAAACTACTATGTTTTGTCCACTTCTCATGTCAACGCTAACCAACTCCCCGCTTGAATTGTAGTACCCTGATACCCGTGCAAATTTTTTAATATATAAATTCCATTAAATTGTTTAAATCTGGGGGACAAATGGCCACGAAGATAGCACAACAAAGTGTGTATTATAAACAATCATAAAATTTATGTTTTTATTCACAATGCAGACAAGTAATAGATTTATCGGTAGTCTATGTTCATTAACACACGTCATAAATTTATGTTTGTATTCACTATTTTTCCAACTTTGATTTGGGCTATTTTCCGATCCTATCAACTGTTGTTATATGAGTCGAATAGCTTAAGAAAAGGTTGGTTTGAGCTCGTTCGTTTATAAAAACGAGTTAATTATGAGAATGTACGTTTTGAAGATCTCCTGATATTGTAGCTCAGCTTAAATGACTTCAAATTGAATAGCTCAAATTTTATAAAATTTATAAAATTTCTTTTTTATTAGTGTATGTGATTGTTGAGAGATATATGAAGAGATCAAAGAGTTTGAAATCTAACACGTCAGTCGAGTGGAGTTCATATGTGCTAGTAGTCTAACATATCAGTCGTGTGATTCTAAAATCAATTTGCAATAGAAGGATAGTCCCCTAATTTATATAGTAAGACTTGTTTGTCCGTATTTTCAACGTGAGAGGTCTTTTTATGTCTCTCAACACGTCTTTACGAGTGCAACTAGGAGAATGAGATGATAAATCTTCTGTCAAGTGTAAACTAGACACAAAAATAAAATAAAACCCTACCGTAGTTGGTCGATATGTGAAGAGACCGAGTCCACATTGAAAACAGAAGATGCACCGTACCAAAGTAAAGAAATCCTAATGATTTCCTGGTTAGAGTTGAGTTGTTTTATGCAAAATTTTCCTTTAATTTGACACTTCCACAAAGTTGAGAAATTAGAATTCAACCGAAGCCAATAATTAATTAGATACCAAAATCAGGAATTGGGAGTTACCTGCACTCTGTTTGGCAATGGATTCGATGTTATTGAGGTCAATCCCAATGTGATTGCCATCCGGATCGTTCAATTCCGGGTTCTGGCCAGTATCAAACTCGACGGCCACCAAGGGCGCCGGCGGGGGATTCGTCTCGTTAGTAAAGAGTCCGAAGTACTGGCCGGCGAGAGCGCTGGGGATGGAGGTGGCGTTGGACACGACGAAAGCGAGCCCGAAGCCCGGGCTTGAGCTGATCTCCGGGAGGATGGAGAACACGAAGGAGGTCGAGAAAGAAGCCTTTCGGGTCGAATTCGGGCCGGCTCTCATTGATATCGGAAGGTGGTAGAAGACCCGGCCGAGGGAGTAACCATCGTTGGAGTCGTTGGTGAGCTGCACGTTGCCGGAGGAAGGCTCGACGGCGGCGTCGCCGACGAGACTGAGGTTGGAGGAGGAGGAGGCGAAGGAGTTGAAGAGGAAGTGGACGGCATCGATGGAGGTGGCGGAGAGCAAAAGATGGAGTAGGAACGGGAAGAAGACGGCGGTGGAGACCATTGATGGAGTAATGCCGCGTACTATTTATTGATGAATGAATGTTTCTACCCAAAAAAAAAAAAAAGGACGATTCGGTATGAATGAATTAATGTTATTAACATTAATTTTATTAATAATTATATGAAATTTATCATCTTCTCCTTTTCCCTTTCAGTTGACTGGACTGCAGCGCTCATACGCTCAACATAATAAAACCGCCATTGTTATTATATTGCCACTAGCCTCATCTACTATAGGATTAGTCGTATAAAATCACTCTGAAATTGGATTTTTTATACAAAATTTACTATACAAAATTATATAAAATCACTCGTAATATATATTTTCTATAACAAAAAATCAACTGAGAGCCTTCTTATGCGTAAAATTATTAAAATAATAGGATATTAAATTATCATGTTATTTTTTGAAGTCAATTTTACTACTCCCTCCGTTCCAAAATACATGGTCTTTTACTTTTCGGCACGTTTTTTAAGGAGCGAAAAACTCTATGAAATATTAATTTTTAATTATTTTTTTATATATAATTAGATACTTATTAGTAATAAGTATCAAATAATATAAAAACTTTAATTAAAAAAATGATATTTTATAGAGTTTTTCGCTCCTTAAAAAACGTGTCAAAAAGCAAACACCCATCTATTTTGGAACGGAGGGAGTATACAATAATAGAAAAATAAATAAAATAATCAAATCTTAAAAAACTATTAATTATAATACGATTATACAAACGATTATAAAATAGACCAATCTATCTATCTATTTTAATATTACTAATTCTGCTAGTATTTTCCTGACGTGTCACGTCCACAATTAAAGTTGAATTTTTTATTCAAATGAGATTTTCTTATTGGTCAATATTATTATGGAAACTTTAAAATATTTGTTTCATATTTTAAATATGATTTGAATCCATTCTCTTTTTATTTATTTTCGGTTATATTGCCGTAAATATTGAGACATGTTTCCATTTTTTTATTCCGATTGCAATATATATCTATCTATCTATCTTTTAATATTACTAATTCTGCTAACATTTTGCTGACGTGTCACGCCCACAATTAAAGTTGAATTTTTTATTCAAATGAGATTTTCTTATTGGTCAATATTATTATGGAAACTTTAAATATGATTGCAATTAAAGTTGAACATTCGTCAAGTCTTGAGTGATTTTATTCTTGGATATTGAAATTGTTGATTTATCATATTTAACCGATTGCAATATTCCCCACAATGTCTACCTACAACGAACATGTAATAATCAATTTGTAAATATATTCGATTTCAAAAATTAATTATAAAAATGAATTAGAGCCAAAAAAAGTGTTTTTTTTTATAATTTAATTATTTTAGATATCTTAAATGACTATCGAAAATTAAATAATATTTTAAGAGTCACAAGGATTACTAATGCTTATTTTACATCTTGGATGAGATTTCTTAGATCACTTTTCTACCTTTGAGGATTTTTTTTTTACCATCTTACCTTTATTTTCCCTATTTATTTCTCTCTCTTTCTAACCATCTTTCTCATAAAAATAATGAATAAGTTATGTACATCTACATAGCTTCAAAATTATTCACACAATCACGTGCTTATGATTTTTTAATATTTGTACGGGAGCTTATATTTTACTTTTTAGATCTATGCTAATGATAATAATTATATATTTATTTAAAATTATATTAGGTGGTGTGTTTGAGTATTATTACTACTTTACCTTATTAAATCATTTTCAAAATTTGTAACGTATCTCTTTCCAACTAATTTATAAATTATAAAAAAATACTTTATACATATTTTTGTTGTAAATACGTATATATTAATATAGTATTATATAGATATATAAAATGATATTCAAATTAAAATGGATCAAGCTCCCGTGCCTTCAAGGCACGGGTATTACACTAGTAATAATAAAAACTTTAAAAAATACTGGTGTGTTTGGCAACACAAGTAGTTTTTTAAAATCTTTTGTTTTAATATTATATAGTTTTAAATAAAATAAACTAACATTATATTTTAATTAGCGTTTGGAATTGAATTTTAACAGCTAAACCCCCTAAGCTTTTCAAAGATTTTCTTTTTATACACACAAATTTATTCATTTTATCAGCTAGTTTTACTAGCTACCCTATCACCTAAGATTACCAAACACATTACTAATTTTTCAACAGTGTAATTTAACATATATTTTACACAATTAATAATTCAGTTTCAATTACTCATTCCACACCCTACAAAAAAAAATCCATATGTATAACTCAAAATAGTCCAAACTTTAAATTTTGTCCAATTGCACAAAATGGCTCTTTATTTGCTAAATTGCATAAAGCAGCTATAATTTGTCAAAAATTTGAATGAACCAGCCCTTACTTTTGAAATTACACGATTTACTTGTCCAACTTTGCAAAATAATAAGGGTTGCAATTGGTTTATGCAAAGTTTGGTAAATTATGAGAAATTTATGTAATTTAGAAAAAAGGAGTATTTTTGTGAAATTTATACTTTTGATAAATTATAAAGTATGAATTTTTCATGTATAGGGTTATAGATAATAAGGCTATTAGTATAAATATACCTGTTGCAATTGTGGACCATGAATGAAATAATTAAATCCAATTATCCCTTTTTTTCTCTTAACTCTCTCTCTCTCACTTCCTTTACCTTTTCCTATATTGTTAGGTTCTTCTTCTTCATTGAACCTTTCTCTGGCCCTAAACTCTTTTCTCCATATCTTCCCTAATCTCTTCCTGTTTCTTGATTAATCTACATGAATTATGTTAGCGACATGACAAATTGGTATCAGAGTGACCGATTCCTCCGACATTTTTTTTAATTTTTCCTTGAATTTTTTGTTCCGGTGACCAAGAACTTGTATCTGCTCTAGTGGTGGAAGAGTAGCAATGGTGGTCGAGGATTGGTATCAACAACTCCGAGAAGAAAGTAAGTAGTTCATGAAAGATAACCAACGTCAGTGGGATGAACGACAAAGAGGATGGGATGGACGTTGGCGAATCACGGATGAACGGCGGCGAATCGAACGTCAAATCGCAGATCAAGAACGAGATTGTTATTTATACAGGACAATAAATGAACTTGGAAGGGAGGTGGACATGCCTCCAAACAGTTGCCCCTGTGATTCAGTACCGGAGGGAATTCAAGAAGTAGCCCAACAGATTGTTGAAGGTTCTTCAGAGCAAGAAATTTTGAGAATGACGAATCGACCACACCCCAAGAAAGCAACGGTTCAAGAAGCAGCGGATCAGCTGAATCTGCAGGGAACGCTCTGATGTGCACTCAAATAACCATGATTTTCGCTTACATTCATATCAATTTCTGTATGCATTTCATCTCTTTGGGTTAGAATAATACAGGAACTGTGTAGTTTATGCTTATTTGCCCATTGTGGAAGTCTACACTAGTTCTTGTTTAATTTCGCAGAAATCGAGACACTTTACAAGCAATTCGGAGAAGGGAAGGAAACTGTCAGAATGCTCGAGGTCGACTACAGTAACTCAAGGTCGAGCAGAAGCCGAGCCAGAAAGATTCGAACAAAAGAAGAGAAGAAAGTCACTCGACAGACCTAGTCGACGTCGAGTACACTACTCGATGTCGAGTACAACTCTGGTCGACAACACCTCCTGGAGCCGAGATCGAGCATGAGACCAGCTGAGGACACAAATTCTAGTCGACGTCGAGTACTCTACTCGATGTCGAGTGCATTCCAAAAGCAACCCGGGTCGAGATCGAGGACTAATCCGAGTAAGAGCTTTCTTTTACACCAAGACACGAAGTCTACTTGACCTCAACTACTTCTACTCGATGTCGAGTACACCACAGAAGCCCGTCTGACGGCCCAATCGAGTCCGAATCCGAGTGTGGCATTACTTAAGATGCAAGGAATGAGATATTTTATCAAGTTGAAGACATCTATCCTAGTTGGTTAAATTCCTAAATTACCTAGGAGATTTTTATTTGTTTTGATTTATTTATTTATCAATGTTTTATCCATAGGTTTAATTAGATAGATAGAAAATAGATATAGATATAGATAGATTGTTCTTACCTAGATTAGCTAGGATTGAACACTGTAAATAAAGCCCTAGGGGCTGAGTTTTATGATCATTCAATCATCCAAGCCACACGCAATTGTGTTACATAGAGTTAGAGAGAGAGTGGAGGTCGAGTGAGGTTAGAGCGAAGGACGAGACGTTTTGACATTATTTGGTTGTAAGCTCTCTATTTTCAATTTAATACAAGTAGTTATTTTTATGATATTATTGATGTTTGTTATGATGAAGAGTGAGTAGTCATCCAACTTCTATGGTCGACGGTAGTCATGTGAGGTAATGCAGCAAATGTACAATCTTTATTGCGATTTCATCTTCTATCCCTGATTTACATCATTCTTCTACGACAGTAGTGGGTGATCCTTATTTGTGTTATTGAAACAAAAGTGATCTTAATGCAAACTTGGATTAATTATGTGAAAAGTGTAGTAACAATTAGGGTTTATGCGAAAGTGATCCTCATTTTTCTTTTAACTCTCTCTCTCCCTTTACCTTTTCCTTTACTATTACGTTCTTCATCCTTGAACCTTTCTCTAACCCTAAACTCTTTTCTCCCTAATCTTCCCTAATCTCTTCCTCTTTCCTTATTAATCTACATGAATCATGTATGGGACATGACATAATTATTTTGAATTATGAGTGAATAATATGGATTTTTTTTTTTGGATCGTTATTACTCTATTTATTAATAGTTTGTACTTTCTCCGTTAATCAAAACTTGATGTTTACTATTCACGTACATATTTAGGTGTTAAAACCATATAAAATATTAACTTTTTAAAATAATTTCATACTTATTACAATTAAGTATTTATAAAAACAAATGTAAAAAAGTTAGTATTTTATATAGTTTTTATCATTACAAAAAAAAAATGTATGAATAGGAAACAACATGCTTTAATTAACAGAGGGAGTATTATTTTCTTAGTTTTGAAATTAAGGTTAGTACTATTTTATAGTTGTAATTGTTTTTTTCATAAAATAAGCAAACTAATAGACATTAAAAAGATGATGTTTTAACACTTGTCTATATGATTTTGGGGCGATCCCTCTATTATAAATTCCTATTTATAAAGGTTTTTTTAAATGATAAAGCCTATATAAAATATCAACTTCTTAATTAATTCTTTCTAATATAATTTCATACTCAATATCTATAAAATTATATTTTTAAAAAGTTAATTTTTGCACAGTTTTTAGCTCCTATATATATATAATTAATGGAGTATTTCAAAGTTGATTTAGGGCCATGGATTTAAAATACTTTAGATTTTTTTTTAGTAGTGTGGATTTAGCTTGTTGCTGCCCCTTTATTTTTTGTTTTCTGTTTGGGCTTGTATTGTATCCTCATGTTAGTCTGTCTACCAATAGTGTGTTACTAAGCTCTCGAATATTTTTACCTATATAAAAAAGTTTGATTTTTTTATTTGTTTTTAAAAATGATACATGTGTAAATGGTCATTATTTTCAAATATATATGTCAAATTGTGAAATGCCAAAGCAAAAAAGTCATATGCTTATTCTTATATCATAGTTTGATCCGTGCTTTATTAGAGTACATAAAATAAAAATAACACGATTCAAGATTTTTAGAGATACTCATCTAAATAAGGGTTTTCACTTTTCCAATAGTCTTGTCGATAATATACTTTTATATTCCATCTCCTCAATTGTGAAACGTAGGGTTGACATGGTACGATAACCACCAAAAAATGGTGATTACCACGTACCAACTACAAACTGGTGGTACGCAAATTTTCATATCATATACCAACCACAAGTTGTGGTTACCGCATATATGGTAACCACGACTTGTGGTTACCATCGGTAAATTATCATGGTTACCAAGCTGTAATTCTATTTGTATTTTTTTGAAACCCCTTGGCTACCTTCTGGTAGTCATCAAAGTTATCGAACGAAAAAAATATCATTACGAAAAATAATATAGTTACCACCTATTAAAAGTTCAAATAAATCAAGTTCACAACCTAAAGTACAAACCAATTCCAACCAACTAAGTTCAAAGTCTTGAAACAAATCAAGTTCAATTCTTCAAAGTTCAAACATTCAAAATGTTCTTACAAGTTCAAACAAAACAAGTTCAAAGTCTTCAAACATTCAAAATGTTCCTACCGTTTCTAGTAGAAAAAGTAGAAAGAACAAATTTAGGTCAAAATCAAAACACAAAATATAAATTAAAAACTTAAAACTTAAAGGTAATAACAATAAAACATTAAATAAAAAAATTAATATATATACTTGGTAACCATGGTAACCATGATATTCAGATTTCATTACCATTACCGTACCACCGTCACGTGGTTACCACCAAGATGATTACCACCATGTTGGTTACCACAAGTGTGGTTACCAACATAGTCGGTTTGTGGTTGGTACGTGGTTGGTATGGTAATTTCCGTACCATTTGCCAACCCTAGTGAAACGGCATGATAGTTTCGGTTATCTTATTTTCTCACTATTTACACTCCTTTAGGACAGAGGATTTCATTCCGACAATTACCTACTTAGATATCTTAGAGGGATATTTGACCAAAATTCTCCTAAATTATTTGGTAAATTTGATAAAAATAAATAAAATAAAATGACACGCTTGCTTGACCATGTCCATAAAAGTAGCAAATGAAATATATTTGAAAATTTAGATTTCAGCCCAAAAATTAGTCAAAGGGAATATTAATGGAACAAGTTGGGTCCAATGGGTGCCCTTTGGTTTGGACTAGGGTTGTTATATGAGCAGAACAGTTCGAGCTCGGCTCGAAAAAAGCTCGACTCGAGCTCGTTCACTTACCTAAACAAGTCGAGCTTGAACATGATTTTAAGCTCGGTTGAAAGCTCGGCTCGTTCGATTTAAGCTCGAATAACTCGAATAATATGGAATTTCTAAAATTTTCTTTAAGTTTATATGTTATAACCAAGTAAAACTACTTATAGCTCGAAAAAAGCTCGGCTCGAGCTCGTTCATTTACTAAAACAAGCCAAGTTTGAACAAAAAAGAAAACTCGTTTAAAAATTGAGCTCGGCTCGGGTCGAGCTCGTTTAACAAATGAACAAGCTTGAACATGTCAAATTCGGCTCGTTCGGCTCGAATAACACCCCTAGTTTGGACCAAGATTTGGTAAGAGGGAACGTAGAGGAAAGTCGGGGAAAGGGGGTTATGCAGTGAATATAGTACGGAGTATTAATCAGTGTATTAATTATTTAATTATTAAATGAGCTTTTAAAAAAAAGTAAAAATTACATTAAGGTTTTAAACACCTATTTTGAAATCTTTTTAAAATTTTATTTTGAAAACGGTATTTTAAATATATTCATGACTGAAAAGATGTTTTTTCACAAAATATAATTCTATTTTTTTTTATCATAATTTTTTAAAATAAAAATTTATAAAGATATAGAAATAGTGGTTTATAACATGATTATAATTTTAAATATTTTTTAAATATTAATTTTAAGGTAGAGGAAATATTTTTTTTAAAAAGATTTCAGTGGTGTTAGACAATGTTTATCTACTACCATCCAATAATATCTTTGTAAATGAGATCATGGTGAGAAACAATAGCATCCTAATCCAAAGAGTGTTAGAAAGCAAATTTATTATCAACTTAATTGACTTTACAAAGCACGTGAGTGTAGGAAGTGATGTATAGCAATTGACTAGACTACTTAATTGCTTAATAAAACGTCCGACCTTGCAATTTCTTTGATGTCCCTGATTCTTAACACGCCGTACACGTGAATATCAATATGTCCCTCGAACACCGTATGGAATTGGTAATTAATTAAAAATCGTTAATTAACAAACACTGGTCAACATTGGCGGCTCAAGTAAATTGGCTACTGAACATATATATTAGAATTTCTTTCGATCGAATGTAATGAAATCGGCAGAATAAAGAAACAATTGGAACGGAACGTGGGTTAATTTGCGAATAGGGCTTTTGGATTGATTAATCGAAGAATCCTTTAGTCAAAGGATTTCTTTAATTTTATATTCAATCTAATTTTTATTAAATGTATAAAAGCGTTTAAATAGGTAAATGACTAGAGTTTGGTTGACTTTCTTAAAGACTAAGCCAAACTATATCCTGACTAATTGAATTTAATCTAAAATCCTAATATAGAAAATAATAAAATATGATAATTAAGAAAGCCTAAAGGATAGACTCTCCTAACCATCTTATTTGACCTAACTAAGTAATTCTAAAATAGGCAATTCCATAATTAGAATCCAACTAACATAGGAGTTATTAAAAATAGAATGTATAAAATAAGAAATATAAATAATAAACTAATTAACGGCGTTTCTTCAACAACTCCGAAGGTGGAGCCTTCTTCTCCCGCTTGAGTATGACATCATTGTCCTTCATTTGAAATCGACTCGTCCTCGAGTCGTCGCTTGGATCAAGATCGTTATTTGACCCACAAAAGGCCACCTTGACCCGCATCAGGAAGATAGGGGAGTCTCCGTTGGAATATTTGATTAATGAGGCGATAAGCAAGCGTGTGAGTCGAAGAAGTAATAATAATAATAATAATAATAATAATAATAATAATAAGGATCCAGAAATTATCTCAAGCTCAAGATATTGAGGCTCAAAATGCGGCTCATGTTTTCACTAGGGTTGGGTTTTCTATTGCTACAGGAGTGGGGGGCTGGGGGCCCACATTGTTTATCCGCTCTCCACTAATTCTCTGTAAATTCAAATAATAATAATAATAATAATAATAATAAAATAATAAGGGAAAACTAATTAAAATACCCCCACCTTCCTCAACTTTCAAATGTAATAAACATATCCCAACCTTTGAGGGTTGGGGTAATATATTATCGTATATTTTCTCACGGGTCAAAAATGCTGATAAGACAGTCTACGTGGATTTTTTCTGACAAAACATACGTGGAAGCCTTTTTTACAAATTAGCACTAAAATTGGGTTTTCTTGATCTGTTTCCTTAGGAAAAAATAAAATGATAACAAATTAAACCCGAAAAACGAAATTGATTCAGCCAAGCAACTAATCTGGTCAAAATTCAACAACAACAACAACAACGACGACGATGACGACGACGATGAGGAGAGGGGGGGGGGGGGACTTACCCACCCAAGTCCGTGAACAAATCAAAGAGGAAGAAGACGTGAGAGAGACCGCTCATGATAGTCGACCACGAGGGAGGAAGACTGGGATTGAACTAATCTGGTCAAAATTCAGCAACAACAACAGCATCAGCAGCAACAACAACACCAGCAACAACAACAACAACAACAACAATACCAACACCACCACCACCACCAACAACGACAATAACGACGACGACGACGAAGAGGGGGGGGGGGACTTTCCCACCCAAGTCCGTGAACGAATCAAAGAGGAAGAAGATGTGAGAGAGATAACTCAAGATAGTCAACCACGAGGGAGGAAGACTGACATTGAAGAGGAACCATGAGCTACCTGGAAGACAATTAAAGAGGCGACCACGGTCCACAGAAGAAAATACGAGGGAGGAAAAGACGTTGAATATGAACCCGATTCAACTCTTTATTTTTTCCTAAGAACACTGTTCAAAAAACCCTTGTAAAAAAATTCGCGTAGGCTGCCTTGTCAGCATTTTTGACTCATGAAAAAACTTGTGGTAATACATTACCACTACCCTCAAAGGTCGGGATATTTTTATTACATTTGAAAGTTTAGATACATTTTTACCATACCCCAAAGGTGGGGGTATTTTAATTAGTTTTCCCAAATAATAATAATAATCTATCTGTTAATTAAAACATGTTATGTTAAAATATAAATCTTACTCCCTTAGTCTCTTTTTAGTATACTTTTTTTTAAAACTAAGAACTCTATAAAATATCAACTTTTTTATTTTTATAATTTTATACAAATACTGATAAGTAAAGTATATTAAAAAAATTAATATTTCATATAGTTTTTTTATCTTAAAAGATGCTAGAATGGTGTCTATATATATGTGTGATGATATAAAAAGATATTTATTGATCTCCTTAGAAAATGATAAAATAAAATATTTTAACGAAGTTATTCATAGTACTTTGAGGAGGTTGTGCGTAACATTCACTAAGTAATCTAAAACATGTACTATATACAGTATATGTCAAATCTACCCAAAGTGAGTCCGTCTACCTACAGGTCCAATGGACCGGCCCAGTCCACATAAGCATTCTATGGCCTAACATTTGGTTGAATTTGGACCATTGAAAACATGGATAATTAGGATTTATCTTGAGAGAAAGAGACTTGGATCCATTGGTCACCTGGCTATTACGATATTTGTACCCTTTTTTTGTTTTCCATCACCAAATGTGTTTTTTGGACCATCCAAAATATGGATTATGTTGGATGTTTTTCTTCAAAACTTATAGGTTTGTTTGGTTTGAAATAACAGAAAAGGAAAGGGAATCAATTATGCACAATTTTAACTTATTATTAATTAAAATCTTATGATTCGAACTTGTAGGTGGTTTTGTTATATACATTTCCTTTTTTTTAAAAAAAAAAAATTAATCCGATTCGATTAGGCCCAGTCACTTTATATCTAAATCGAATACTATATAACTCGTTTGAAAACGTTGACTCTTTCACCCACAAATGACTATATAGCATCATAACTAATGTACCAGTTACTTTATAAAAATTATAAAATATACCCATTTTTTGTAAGGAAAACTTTATTGATGTGCGTATAAAATATCTTATCCACTCAAACAAAATAGTTTTACTCGAATATAGAATTAATTCATGGGAAAAAGATCCCATTTCAAACCCAATTGAAGGCTGTTTTTGTGTTCAAAGTTGGACAATGAAGTTGCCACAGCCTCAACCTCCACTCCTGCATTGTCTCACTAAAACTGCATAGAGATATAATTTCACATGGATGGTCCCTCATCATTCATGCAATGCAACTAACTAGCTATCAAACAAGAACCAATGCATCCACAGAATCTGGCCCAAATTCAGCCACTTTGAACACCTGACGCCTCTCTCCTCGTCTCCGTCCCAATCCCCATCATCTCCGCCGGGCCTATAGATGGGTGCCATGTCAATGACACGTCGGTTGTGTGGGCCACACCTTGGATGCCAAGATTTTGGCTTTGATCCTTTTTAGGGTGAAACTTGGATTGAAATTTGATGCTTCCGGTTGTTATTATATTCCTTAATCCTATATTTTCCATATCCTTATTTTATTTGCCGGGAAATAGTTGCCCGTAAGAAAGCATGGTGCGTTGGTTGATCACTCTGGAATATTTTCCGGTGAGAAATCACTTTAATCCCGGACGGAGCTACCATACCGAGTGAACTAAACCACTAGTTTCGACAAAAATAAATAAATAAATAAAGGTAACATTTTATATAAGTGAGGCATGCATTGCTTTACGAGAAAAGCTTGAGTGAGACGACTTGTACAACGACAATTGAAAATTTAAACAACTTAGATTTAAATCTATATCTAATATCTAATATACTACTAAAACACTTGCATTTTTGGGATACGTGACGGCCATACACTAAAAGTTGGAAATTTAGGATAAATCCCCAATTACTTCTCAAATTGTTTAAAATTCTTCTCATGTTTAAGGTTTTTTTGAAAACAAATCTGAATTGTGGTCCCACTTTTATATTTAATTGACTTAATAATTAAATAATTAATTATTTACCCATAATATTGATTTGGTTAGGTAATTTCTTTCAAGATATATACGGTTAATCAAACAAATTGATCTATTTGAAACTATTAACCTATATTTTCACCCAAATTGATCTATTTGAAACAAATTGATAAGATTTTACTAACCTATATTTTCACCCAAATTGATCTATTTGAAACTATTAACCAAATCTCATATATGTTATTTATGTTTGAATATTATAACAAACTTTAACCTTTTTTAATTAATTTTATCTTAACCATTTTTTTTCAAGTTTAGAACTTACTTTTCTTTTCACAAAATAAAAATAAAATTAAATCACTTTTGCTTCACATAACTAGATAAATATATATCAACTATTTAGACCACGTTTAGCATAATTAATAGTTTTTTAGATTTTTTTTAATAATATATAGCTTTGCAGAAGCTAAAATTGAGATAATGTTTTTCTTCAATTTTCTTAACTGGGTACCATCTTAAACTTTTCAATTCTCTACTTTTTATTGTATCGAAAAAAAAATTCTCTGCCCTTTATATTTATAAATATACTATTTATCTTCTCTTTCATCACCCTATTTGTATAAATTACCCTATCAGATAAGATTATCAAATATCTTCATAGCTTATATAAAAAATAGTTGAATTTAATATATATCTTACACACATGACCTATTACTCTATTAGGTTTGAATAGTAAATTATATATGAATTTTGAAATGACTTATAAATGTAAAATTAATAAAATTAGTAATTCCTTTACAACTGTGATGGATTGATAGAATTCCATAAATTAGTTAATTCCTTGACAATTATACACTTTGATTAAAAGTATATTTTGAAAGATGGTTAGCACAAATATTGAAAAGGAATCCCTTACATACTTATAAATAAAAACATATTTCTAATAAGAGAAACCGATAATATTTTTTTATGAGTATGTAAATAATATATTCCTAATACATAAATTTATAAAAATTAAAATTGTTTATTAGTTAGTAAATAGATATAGATGGACAATTAAAATGAACTTAAATTAATTAAATTGAAGATTGAGTTTAAACGAATAACTAGCCACCTATAAAATCTAGGCTGTTTTCATGGATTTTAAATTTGAATTTTTTAAATTATTTGAGCATTTTAGATATTTTTACAACTTTATCATAACTCAACCGTTCCAAAATTTCATTTTCACACACTGACACACACCATTAACTAAGGGTAATATATGACCTGATATACAAATAAAATATTTAATAATCTTAAATTTAATTTATTATTAATTTGAAAATGATTTAATAAATATTTAGTTAATTTAATTTATTATTATTGTGCAAATAATGTATTTAATTTTTACAACTGGATTTAAATTGATTATCAATCAGTTATTTTGCCCATAATTAGTAAACTTAAAGAGCACATTTGAAAACAAACTAATAAATATAATCTTATGATTGTAATACACTAGAAATTTCAAGAAAAGATCATAAATTATTTTACCTTTAAAAAATTTGGTTATACTATTTTATGCTGTATAGAATAAAATTTGATATAATATATGTATGGAGATGTGACAAAAGATTAAAATGAAAATTTTATTTTAAAAAATTGATATATATTTTATAAAGTACAAAATAATTCAAATTAAAAAAATAAGGAATTCAATAAAAGTATTTGGTGCTACCTTTCAGCCGATTAAATAAACAAATATTTGTCGAATGTGAGTCGTACTGATCGAATCTTCTCCAACATTTTTTATGTGCTCTTCATCTCAAAGTTCTTAAAATTCCATTTATCTAGCGTTTGTCGAATGTGTAGTCTACACCTAACAAAGTATTTGGTTCTACTTTTCAGCCCATTACAATAAACAAATATTTGTTTAATGTTCAAAGTAATCAATCAACTTACTAAAAAAACATAGAAGGTGAAAAAAATAATTAAATTAAACACTCTCTACATTCATGCATACAACATACAACTATTTCTATCTAGAAAGGTGAGACATTGACATTTTGCCACATATATTATATACTGATATAATACAAACATTATTTTTTCCGAATTAATATTATTTGGCTATATCGTTTTCATATTATTATACTATTATAATATGTATATAATGTAACTAAATTATGATAATATATTCTAAAAGTATATAATATACTTTACAAATCCCGTGCGTCACGCACGGGTATTGCACTAGTTATAATACTAAAGGAGAAGTCGCCTAAGACATGTGGCGGTTTCTCCTTTAAAGTAGGGATTTTTTTTTATTTTTTATTTGTTAATTAGACTAATTGATAGGTAGTTACTCATTAATAATAAAAATAATTGCAAAAGTTTTTTTTTCATTTTTGTTAATTAGATTAATTGATAGGTAGTTACTAATTAATAATAAAAATAATTGTTGATAAGGATTCGTCGTATGTAGTTACTCATTGTTGATAAGGATTTGCCGTATTTGCCGTAAGTAGTTAATTGTTGATAAGATTTGCCGTGTTTTTTTTAATTAGATTAATTGATAGGTACTAGGTATTACTAATTAATAATGAAAATAATTGTAAATTTTTTATTAATTTTTTTGTTAATTAGATTAATTGCAAATTAAATTAATTAGATTAATAATAAAAAGTAAAGATTTGTTAAGATTTGCCATAAAATAGGTAGTTATTAATTGATAAAGATTAATACTACGTAATAAAAATATTTGTTGATAAGGATTTGGCATATATGTTGTTACTAATTATTGATAAGGATTTGCCGTACGTAGTTACTAACTGTTGATACGGATTTGCCGTATGTAGTTACTACGGAGTAATTGGTAGTGATCCTTATCCCTCACCTATCCTAGGTTTATTTCTTCTCTATATATTAGTTACTGATTCATGGTATGTCGTATGAAAACAACGTATGGCCATAGAGAAGAATAATAGAAAGCTTCGAAAAAAAGGCACGTTAAATATTATTTAGTTTATGCATTTGTGCGATTATTTAGTTTATGTATTTGTGCGATTATTTACATTATGCGTTTGTGCGATTAGTTATGAGTTGAAATTGAATTGTGGCTTCCAGAAATATTGCTCTTCTTTTCGGATTCTCAATATCACTAATTGCTCAATTCACATTTCGTCCATCTTTCATTACATCGCTTTCATTTGATCATTGCTTTACTTTATTGACAGTAGGAGTTTATTAGTTACGTTTGTGCTAATCACATTTGTATGAATTATCTTTTTATTTTTTGTTTTTCCGGCGATGAAAACATTGATGATAACACCCAAAATTTTCATTACCTGGATGAGTTACTACCACAACAACTAAACACCTCACGAATCTGATGGAATATTATTGTTCGTATTTTAAGAATGTCGACATCCCTAAGCTACATTGATCCTGGAAAAGTTCATTCAATTGACATGATTTTGATAGATGAAAAGGTAATCGTATTTAAAGATTGATTAGTTTGTTTACAATTTAAATTTATTTGCACCCATAAACATATAAATTTACAACTTATGTGCAGTGTTCGAAGATACAAGCGTCCGTTACAAAGAACTATTTAACCATAGTCGAGCACATGAAAGAAGGTCTTACATATTTCATCAAGGATTTTGAAGTCTACTAACATACCGTTAAAGTGTGACGGATAATTTTTGTCTAATCCTCAAATATGTCTAACCCTCGGATAATTTTTAGTATAGATTTTTTTAACCAATCATGAATTACTTAATTTGTAATTTTACAATTTTTTTATTTGTTAACCATTTTCTTTTTAACTAAATGATTTTTTTGTGTGAAAATCTTAACTAAATGATTTGTTACATCAAATCTATAAAAAAAAAAATAAAAAAAAATTGGGCCTACTAAATAAAAATCTTATTATTTATTATAACTAACCAGGTTTAAATTTGATGATTTTTAATTTTTAAAACTATTTTGAATTTGAATATTTGATACTGATTTTGCCCAACAATTAAATTATTAATTCAATCAATTATCACCAATTATTTCAATAATAACTTACAATAAAATCTACCAAAACTAAGATAAGTATCACTTCAATATTTTATTTAAATAAGATAATCATCACTTAGATATTTTTAACCATGTATGTTTTAAAGAATTATTGTCTAATTTTTAATTTCGAAATTCAAATATAGAAATTTTTTATTTAAGGATCCATGCTTATATAATTTATATTATAAGTTACTACTCCAGTCTCAAAACTTAACTCATTTACTATTTTGATTGTTTTTTAAAAATGATCAAAGTTATATAAAATATTAATTTTTTTATTGATATTTTTTTATTATTTCATGCTTATACCGTTAACTATGAAAAAAAATGATATTTTATAGGGATTTTAGCTTCTTAAAAAGTGTGCCAAAAAGTAAATCAATATTATCAATATTATAATACTGAAGGAGAAGTCGTCTAAGACATGTGACGACTTCTCCTTTAATGTAGACATTTTTAATTAATAATTAATTAACTTTTTTTACAAATTCCATTAACAACTTCATTCATTTAATTATTTATTAATAAAACAAAATCTTAACAAATCTTATCCTAATTAAGTATTGATTTTTTTATTTTTTATTGTTTGTAGTAATATTTTGATCAAATCTTAACAAATGCAAATTAGTTAAGATATCATAATTTACTTTTTTTCTTTAACATTTCAAAAAGATTTATAATATCTCAATCATCATCAAATTAGTTAAGATATCATAATTGTTTGTAGTAATATTGCGCCATCTCCATCTTCGGGCAACATTGTATATTTGTATGTATTATTAAACTTGCTTAATTACATTGCCCGCTAACAAAATATATTTCTTTAATAGTTATGCTACTATATATATAATTGGTTTAATAGCTCATCTATGTAAATTTGTAATTTTTTGTTGTATTCATTCATCTTTAATATTTTTTTTATTTCTTATGATGATTGCAAATTGATATTCGTCAATGTTTTATGTATTTCGACAATGCGGCATTAGTGCATTACCTCTTTTGAATTTAGGAGATGCAAGAGGGAGAATAAATGTTGCCATTCTGCTATAAATAAATTAAAGCACATTTAATATTATATCAAGCATCATCAAAATAAATTAAAGTAGCTTTTCTTTCTTTTTTTT
This sequence comes from Persicaria tinctoria, assembly GCA_037127255.1. Classification (NCBI taxonomy): domain Eukaryota; kingdom Viridiplantae; phylum Streptophyta; class Magnoliopsida; order Caryophyllales; family Polygonaceae; genus Persicaria; species Persicaria tinctoria. Next base: position 14,080,568 of record JBANSL010000020.1, on the reverse strand, counting down.
TTTTAGGATTTGTTACTTAATTAGATTAGTAATAAAAAAAATTAGATTTAAAAATTAAAATATTAATTGATTGTTATCCCACTTATCCGATTAGTTTTAAGATATGCCGATTAATTGATTGTAAAAGTAGATTTTTTTTAATTTGTTAATTAATTAATCTAATTAATTTAATTAAGTATTCTAATTAATATATGCCGATAACAAATATATGAGAGCCTAATGTGGTAATTAATATATTCCGATATGATTTGCCGATCGGGTGGTTAGGATTAGGTGGTTATGATTTCATATATGCCGATAGGATTTGTTAATTAATTAATTTCAAATCAAATTAATGTTCTCATAAATGATAGAGTAATTAATAATTAATAAATAGAAATAACCATATATACCGATAGGATAAATACAGCTAATCATATATACCGATAGGATTTGCCGATCAGGTGGTTATGATTTGATTTTCATATATGTCGATAGTAGTTAATTACAAATTGAAAGATATAAAGGTAAGACTCGATTCTCATAGATTTCATTTTTACTGTTAACTGTATACTCAGTAATAATTAACAATGTTTAGATGTAAGGGGTATTTAGATTTTAAAGTTTATTTACAAAAAAAATGTATACATTTTTGTAATATTAAATGTATTAATTTTAAAAAATAGACCGCACTATTGTGCGGGTACTAAACTAGTTAATTATCTAATTCTAAAGGACTTCCAAAATTCAAATTTTGACGAGGGAACTTATTTTATAAACCCGGTCCCTAAGTTGTTTTAAATTTTCGACCACATTAAGAATTAAGATAACCATATTTAAATCACAAAAATTCCACCTTATAATATCCTTGTATGATCATCGTAACAGCATGTAAAGAGTCTTATAAGATCCCTTATTTTGTGGGGGGGGGGGGGGGGGGGGGGGGGCCGAGAAAAGCTTCGGTGAGACAACTTACAAAGACTTTGAAAATTTAAACAACTTACATTACATTTAAATCATGTAATTCTAAAACATTTTCAAAAATTCAAATTTTGATGAGGAAACTTATTTTATAAACCTGATCCCTAAGTTGTTTTAGATTTTCACTTTTAAAAAGGGATTTTGGCCACATTAAGATAACCATCTTTGAGTCACAAAAATTCCACCTTATAATATCCTTGCATGACCATCGTTACAAAATGTGAATAGTCTTTGAAGAGTCTAATAGGTAATGACTAATATTGTAGGGGGAGATGAATAGAGTATGCACGATTTTAGCAAAACAAAAACCTTTTCACACTTTTTCCATGATGGTTTGTCAAGGCCTTGATATGACTATCAAAACTTGACAAAGTGAAAACCGAGAGAACATAAGTAAACAAAATAAATGTGGAATAAATAAATGAACAACCGAATTGTTAACGAGGTTCGACACGAACTTGGCCTACGTCCCCGCCTAGGGTTATCCAACCCGTAGGATTCAAAAGCTTCTTATTTCACTTTTCTTAGAGCCCTAAAATATCCTAAAAGAACTTCCCTTCTTCTGTACAAAGCCTCACCGCTTTTATTATAGCAACCCAACCTCAAAAGTGAAATAAAAGCCATTACCACACATCGAAGAGCGTTTTGTTTGAGTATGGAATACTTTTAGTGTAAGACAAATGAACTGTACAATACGCTCAAGTGTTTCCCTCAACTCTAAAAAATAAACTAGCTAAGATCTATGAGAACTTTGAGAGATAAATTGTGATGATGAATGCTTTGATCGCTTTGAACTTGTGTTGTAATGTTGTATCCGATCTTCTCTTGCATTCATCTATTTATAGCCGTTTCCATCTCCATGGATGATAGGAAGCCGTTTGAATTTGAACCTCTCCAAATCTTTTCTTTCCAAATCTTCAACACACAATCTTCCTCATATGTTCACACGTGCTACTAGAGGATTTGATGGAGCCAGAATTTCCAAGAGTCCTTATATAGCTTCCTAGCCCAATCCTGAAATACATGTTAATATCCACTTTATATATAAAGCAAATTAGGAGATATACATAGTGTATTTTCGATATCCAATCTTCAATCAATATTAAGGCCCAATAATAAAGCCCGTATGCTTAGACTTATATGCTAAAAAAAAAAAAAATTAACTCACAATATTCCCTGCAATAAAAATGCAATAATAAGAAGTATCGACCAGAATATATTGATCAAACATTTTGAAGTTCGTTTCAAGGTCTTGAAACCAAGTCCAGGTTTGTCTTTCATCATCCTTTAATATTTGACCTGCAAGTTAGCATCTCAAGGTCTTACAATCAAGGTGGAGTCTTCAATCTCCCCCTTGATGGAAGGCAAAACTTGTTTCAAAAATATAATCCAGTATCCAGTATAGTATAAGCACAACATATCAAGATTATATCATACGCATAAAATATTTGGATCAAAAGGTTAAACTGTCTAAAAAACCATAAAAACCAAACCATTCTCCCCCTTTTTGTCTTCCAACAAAAGAGCAGAGATCAAAATGTTCAAACCACCAATCCACCCATCATAAGTTTTAAAATACCAACAAAAGTCAAGGAAAAGACTTAGAAGTTTTGAAAACGAGGAGAGAAGAGGGTGGAGGATCAAGACCTTGAAGATGAAGCTCCAACACTGATTTCTTCTTGGAGGACTTTGGAGATTTAGCAGTACATGGCGACTTTAAAGATTCTGGAGAAGCGACTGCAGGCCCTTCTTCATGCCATTCTCCAAATGTGGGATACTTCTTGTCCAGCCCAATATACTTCCTTCGAACACTATCTTTGCACTTCTTTTGCTACCTCTCCACCGTCTTTTTGGTGATCTTATCCTTCATCATCTATGCAAGCTGCCTCTGCCGTTCAACATCCCTATACTTCTTCACCACCCCATACTCCTCAACAGCAAGGATGGTGGACTCTTTGTGTGTGAGACGTATAATCGGCCTTTTCTTCACCAGGTTCTCGCGGTTGAGAATGATGTTCCCTGTCTTCTCCTTGACGTGCTCAGCAGTCTCCTTCTCCAGTGGCATTATGGATCTGGTTGCAGTGAAGTTAAGAGTGTTGAAGAGCATCATATGATCCACTTGTAGTCCATGATGGAGAGCAACTCATGGGTATTGTCTTGACGAGAGACGACATCCATCCACATTCTCCCCATGTCCAGCCTAAGGTCTTGAATATTTGTTTCCAATGCTGCAAGGCGTTCCTCAGAGATATTCGGACCATCGGATTCCTTTCCCTTTGTTTCTTACTTTAGCATCCATTGCCCTCGCAGATTCTTGGCAATCCCTAATCTCTCTAGGCGGGCCTCATCAATGACATCGCTATATGTTTGTTTTTCTTCTGATGATGTGTCGACATTAAAGAACTCAAAGATTTTAGGAAGGAGATTAGCGTAAGGCAAGGGCATTGGGCGAGAAGAGGTAGAGGCATGGAGCATACAGTTAAGAATGAGATCAGGAAGGTTTGGCTCATAGCCGCTCATGACCAGATATAGGATCTCAAGTAAACTCTCAGTCACAAGCTCTCGGGAACGAACTATGGGAAAGATGCAACGAGCCAAAATTGAAAAGCTAAGCTTGGGCTGCAACTTGAAGACATTGTGGGTAGGTGATGATAATGCATATTTCATATAGGCATTATAAGTATTTCTTATTGCATTTAAATAGGAGTTTTGCATATGTTTGAGTCTAGTTTCATATATTGCGTGTTAAGTATTCGAGTTCGGAATATACGCCTTTTTATTGTTTATTCTACAGAGTTATATTCCGACCTTGGAGGGATCTTAGAAGAGCTTAAGAGAGATGTTTTGGAGCATATGGAGGCTGAGGAAGAGGCTAGAGAGGAGCAATGAAGCACAATATTGAAGATAATTAAGGAAAAGAGGAAATTTCATCACTGAGTATGGCGGCGCCTGCCGTGCTTCAGGTGGTGCCCGCCGTGGGCCGGTTTCCATCGATTGCGATTTCGGATCCGAAGATTCTATTTCCTATTATTATATTATTATAGTTCTAGGGTTTAACGACTCTTTATTAGGTTATTTCTATTAGTTCTAGCCGTGTGTGGCATATGGATTGTGAGACGATGAAAATAATTAGAGAGAGAGAGAGAGAGTTTTGGCCTAAGAGTTGCTAAACTCATAGTTTTGCCTGTGATTCGAAGACATGGTTGTTTAGATTGCGAGGATTTGATTCTATTTAGTTATTCATATTCATATTTATCATCTTGTGCTTATTGATTATATTTTTGTTCCTTTTTATGATTGATCACCATGTTAGGAATTGCATCTTAGCTATGAATCCGTTGTTGTATTCTTGATAGCAAACAAAGGTATTGAAGTAGTGATATTTCTTTGTCTTTGTAGTGGATGATTTCAGTTGATCTATGTTGAGGAGTTTCGATTAGGGCTTATCTAGGGTTGTTCCGGTTTGTCTTAATTGCATTGAATCAATATGCCAATTGGTCTAATTACTTGAATCCTTAATGCTATTCTTTAGTGATATTGAATAAGGTGAGTGTATCCCAGTGGATCTCTCAATTTTAGTCAAGTAGACATATGTTTATGAGTAATTGATAGATCAATCCTAGGACCATGAATCTCAACCGTTGTCAGAGAATTACAAGTGAAATATCTTCTCTACCTTATTATCAATTTACTTTGCAATCATAAAGTTGGTTACTTTACATCTTTATTATTTGTCATTAATCATTGTTTGGTCATAAGAGTTCTTGTTAAGAGTTATTGAATACTAAATCGCTTCTCCTTGTGGGTTCGACTCCGGACTTCATCGCTATACTAGTAACTAAGACTTACCTTCAAAATAAGTTAGCACTTTTGGCTTTTTAGATGAGTTAGAAGACTTACCTTTGTATTTGGATGATCCAACATGATCTCGATTAGAGAACTGCTTTTTCATCTTTCTGATTCGTGCTAGTCCTCTAGTGAAGAGAGCAAAAGGATCTTTCTCATCATCACTTTCATCATTTTCGGATTGTACTTCTTTCTTCTTTGCTTTGAGAGCAAGATTTTTTGTTGTAGAGGGAACTTCTCCATCTTCTGCATTTAGAATCATTTCATGAGTAATGAGTTTTCCAAGGAGGTCATCCAATGGCAGTGTGGTAAGGTCTTGAGCTTCCTCAATTACAGTAACCTTGGGTCCCCACTTGGTTTTCGGGAGGCTTCTTAGAACCTTCCTTACTTTCTCAATGTTAGAGAAAGTTTTTCCAAGTGAGTCCAGATTATTCACAATTTGAGTGAATCTCGTAAACATTTCCTTCACTGTTTCATCAGGATTCATCTTGAAGAGCTCATATTGTTGAAGGAAGATGTTGATCTTGCTTTCTTTGACTTGAATGGTTCCTTCATATGTGACCACCAACTTGTCCCAAATTTCCTTGGCACTCTTTCAAGAAGAAACACGATTAAACTCGTTAGCATAAAGTCCACAATACCATAAATTCATAGCTTTATAATTCTTTGCGACATTCTCCATATCTGTTTGATTGTATTCATCTTCTGCCTTTTTAACTTCTTTTCCTATTGCATTAGGATTCTTTGGAACATGTGGCCTTTTCTTGATGAGATCCCACAACTCTAGATCTTGATCAATAATGAACATCTGCATCAAAGATCTCCAGTGAACAAACTTATTGCCACAAAATAGTGGAGGTTGGTTGGTTGATCTTCCTAGGTTAGACATGATAACCTCACAAGATTGTTAGATCAAATAGTGAGCCAAGCTCTGGTACCAATTGAAGAGTCTAATAGGTAATGACTAATACTCTAGAAGGGGAGGGAAAGGGGGGGGGGGGGGTGAATAGGGTATGCACGATTTTCGCAAAACAAAAACCTTTTCACAGTTTTTCCAATAGGGGGGGGGGGGGGGGCTTGATATGGCTATCAAAACTTAACAAAGTGAAAAACGAGAGGACTTAAGTAAACAAAATAAATGCGTATTAAATAAATGAACAACCGAATTGTTAACGAGGTTCGACACGAACTTAGCCTACGTTCCCGTCTAGGGTTATCCAACCCGTAGGATTCAAAAGCTTCTTATTTCACTTTTCTTAGAACCCTATAATATCCTAGAAGAACTTCCTTTCTTCTATACAAAGCCTCACCACTTCTATTCTAGCAACCCAACCTTACAAGTGAAATAAAAGCCCTCACCACATAATAAAGTGCGTTTTGTTTGAGTATGGAATACTCTTAGTGTAAGACAAATGAATTGTACAATACGCTCAAGTGTTTCTCAACTCTAAAAAATAGGCTAGCTAAGATTTATGAGAACTTTGAGAGAGGAACTGTGATGATGAATGCTTTAATCGCTTTGAACTTGTGCTATAATGTTGTATATGATCTTCTCTTGCATCCATCTATTTATAGTTGTTTCCATCTCCATGGATGATAGGAAGCTGTTTGAATTTGAACCTCTCCAAATCTTTTCTTTCCGAATCTTCAACACACAATCTTCCTCATATGTTCACATGTGCTACTAGAGGATTTGATGGAGCCAGAATTTCCGAGAGTCCTTATATAGGTTTCTAGCCCAATCTTGAAATATATCTCAATATCCTCTTTCTATATAAAGCAAGTTAGGAGATATACATAGTGTATTTTCGATATCCAATCTTCAGTCAATATTAAGGCCCAATAATGAAACTCGTATGCTTAGACTTATATGGCCCCAAAAAAAATATTTTGAACTCACAATATTCCCTACAATAAAAATGCAATAATAAGGAGTATCGACCAGAATATATTGATCAAATATTTTGGTCTTGGTTTCAAGGTCTTGAAACCAAGTCCAGGTTTGTCTTTCATCATCCTTTAATATTGACCTGCAAGTTAGCATCTCAACTCTCAAGGTCTGATAATCAAGGTGGAGTCTTCAGTCTTATAAGATCCCTTTTTCCCTCTAATTTCGTCCCACCCAAGTAGAATTAGGGTCTTGTAAGGCACTTGTTGTTGCAGGAGGATGTGTCAAGTATTAAAGTAAATAAAACTAAATGAAAGCAAACCAACTCATGTCCAAGCAAATAAATACAAGCTAGACTTCCTCCTGTTGTAGTAGAAGGCAGTCAGGATCGATCCACGAGAAAGCGTGTCAACGCCCGCCTTTTCAGTCTAGAAACTCTCGAAATTGACTCACGAAGCACTCGACGTCGACTAAGGTTCTCGACGTCGACCACTCAATCGAACAGAAACTACAAAACAGAAGAAACAGAAGCGCAAACGAAGCAAAAATAGCCAATGTCGAGTTAAAGCTACTTGACGTCGACTAAAACCTACTCGACGTCGACTAGATGTGGTCGAAATCGAGTTCACAGCAGAACAAAAACATAGCTTTTCTTGTAACGAACGAAAGACACAAATACGAAATTGGTGGGAAGTAAATCAATAAACTAAAGACTTCCAAGACCAGGGTTTCAACAACACAACAATAACAATATAAAATAATGCATAAGGTATAAAAGATCATGCCATTTCATCAAATAACTTTCGTTATTAACAAAGAGGAATATAGAGGCTTTTGCATAAACCTTAATTATTGCTAACCCTTTTTCACATAATTAATCCAAGTTGTATTAAGATCACTTTCACTTCAATAACGCAAATAAGGATCACCTTCAACTTTCACAAAAGAATCATGCTTGTAGGGATAGAAGACGAAATCGCATCAAAAGATTGTACCTTTAGCACATTACCTTACATAGCTACCGTCGGGCTCACCCTGACCCTAGAAGTTGGGTGACTACTCGCTTCTCATCATAACAAACATCAATATCATAAAAGAAATAACTACTTGCATTAACTAAAACTGAAGAAAGTACCAATCGAACAAAGCCATACAACTTCCGCTCTTTTTTTCTCCAACTCCACTCGGCTTATCTGACTCCTAATTGGTTGTGGCTTGGATTGTTGGATGATTGAATGATTCCAAAACTCAACCCCTAAAGCCGTATTTATAGTGTTCAACCTTAGCTATTCTAGAGAAGAACAATCTATCTATATCTAAAACTTTCTATCTATAAACATAAGATAAAACTTAATTGATAAAGGAAAAAAATCTATAAGGAAACTGGACTAATGTGGATAAATCCTTCTTGGACTTGATAGATCTTCATGTGGATGGATATAATTCCCCATATCTTCTCTTGCAAGTAGTCTATCTTCTCGGCACACACTCGATCTCGAATTCGGACTGGGGTACTCGACTTCGAGTAGACTTACTCGACGCCGACTAGAACTTTTCTTCTCTTGGATTTTACTCGAGCTCGGGCAACTGCTGGACTCGACGTGTGTGCTCGACGTCGACTATGAGTACTCGATGACGAGTAGCATTGGTCATCGCGAGTGGCTTGCTCGACTTCGTGTGAAATTCTGGGATCGGGAGTACTCGATATCGAGTAGTGTTACTCGATATCGAGTAGCCTTGTCGAGTTGATCCTTCCTTGTTTCTTGCTCGATTTTTTAGTTTTCGATTGGGGTTACTCGATATCGACTAAGGTTGGTCGATATCGACTAGCTGTGTCGAGTGCTTCTTTCCTTGTTCCTGCTCGATTTATCCTGGTTCAGCTGCTCCTTGACCTTGGACTTTCTGTAGTTGACTTCGAGCTTTTCATCCTTTCTCCGAATTGCTATCTAATGCCTCGATTTCTACGAAATTAAACAGAAACTAGTGTAGACTCTATAATTTGGCAAATAAGTGTAAACTACATAGAATCTGTGATATTCTAACCCAAATGTATGAAATGTATACAGAAATCGACATAAAAGTAATTGTAAAACATGGCGAATTAGACTCACATCAACACTATAAAAAAACCCTGAGAAATAACCATGAAATACCCCCTTATATAGTCATTCCTTATACACACACTCCACACACCCTAAAACCCTCTCCAAAAACCGTAAAACAATATCATTTCTCATCCATTCCAATCAACAATCCATAAAGAGAAAATTACCCTTGTACCCATTCCTCAATTCTACTCTCCATATCTTGTAGATCTACACAATATAACATAAGGAACCCCTCTTTCCTCTCCTAATCTTGGCTCTCTCACAAGCTCTCCATAAAAGCCCTATCTTTTGCTTGAAGGATGAAGAAATAGGTAAGTTCAAGACACCATCCTTTAGATCTACTCAAAGGAGCAAGATTTCTTTAAGATTCTCGAAGGTAGCAGTCAAGCATCATGTTCTTCCTTCGGTTTTCCCGGATACTTATGGATCTCTTGATTTCATCGGAAACAACTCCCATCTTTAGGGTATTTTCTTAAAATCTCATTTTCCTTTCTGAGGGTGATGGGATGAAATGTGGTGTGTTTCACCTCGCTAAAGATAATGATTCCCAAACTAACAAACTAACTAGTAAACTAGTATAGCGGATAAGTAAGGGGTCGAACCCACAGAGAGAATACTTTTTCTTGTCTACTCAAATTGCTAACAAAAGTAGTGAAATTGAAGAAAACTGAGATGATTGAAACAAACAAATAAAGTAAAAGTGGGAATGGTGATTGATTGATAACAATAGGGATGAAGTAGTTTTACCTACAAATTCTCAACAATGGTTGGTTTATTGATCATCGGCCCTCTTTCTATTTATTCTAATTATTTGGAGTAATCTGACTTTGGTTTATATGGATTGACACTCTTCGCAAAGATGACAATCCCTTACATCTATAGGCAAAACCCTAACCTTACAGGATTTAACATACAAATAACACAAATTCCCAAAGTTCTAGGCAAAATGGTCGCCCAAATTGTCATTACCCTACACAATCAAGATCTTCCTCGCGGAATCACTTGCTTGTGGTTGCTACAAAAGTCACAATTACTCTCGCGAAATAATTGAAACCCTAGCACAATGCAATTCTATCAAGGTGGCCAATCAAAATATAATCAACAACACAAAATCAGCACAAAGGTATTAAATTAATCATTGGAACAACGTAGAATTCAAGTATCACGAATCAACCAACCATGTATTCGAATTGTAGGCAAAACCAAAGAGGTTTAGTGAATCATACCAAAGTAGAAAACCTCCATTCTTCTCTCCATAGTTGTCTAATGAATGAATACTAAAAAGAATAGTCTTTAAAGGCTCAAAATCGACCCTTGAAAACCCTAGGAAAGATAAATAAAAGTTCCCATAAAAATAAACTTGGGTCGCGTAGCGTAAATCCGGATCTGAGAGGACAGCGGGCGCCGTGGCAAATTCGAAGGGCACCGTCCATACGGTTTGACAGCTTCGACAAACTGAACTTGTAACTCACTTTCTGGAGTCATCGTTCATCTGATTGACGCATATGAATATGTGCTAGAAAGATCTTTCCAAGCAATACGATTCTCATGAGGACCTCAAAAGCCAATTCCAACTTCTCAGAACCTCAAAGATGGGATTTCTCCATGTTCTCCATTTCCATTCTTGTTCCTTAGCGCTTCTTTGTCCATTTGCTCCAAGTTTTCTTCACCTTTCGAGTCCGAATCATAAGACCTACAAATAAACACTAAAACCATAGATTCCGAACTTCGAATACGAATTGATCAAGAATATGAATAAGCTTATTAAACATGCGATATGAATACTTAATGAACTTAAGACTATGAGTTCATCATTATCAAACTCCCCCACACTTAAGCTCTTGCTTGTCCTCAAGCAAAATAACAAGCAACCTATACCTACGAGTTCATCATTCATGAAATAGCCTTAATCAAAAGCAATATCAATTGAAATGAACACATGATCAAGTGAATAAACATCATAGCATGTATTTAACGATCAAAGCATAGAAGTAGAAATCATCCAACCTCACAAGGAAGATGTGTTTCACTTGTGCTCTCATGTGTTTAGGAAATTAATTTCAACTCTCAAATCAATCCAAAATGCACTAAGCTCATAGACATTGACAATAATATAAGCAAATCTCCACCGAAATGCCATTTCTTGCGAAAAAACAATAAAAATAAGCAATTTGGCTCTAGCACAACTCTTTTTTTTTACAGCTTACTTTTGCCCCTAGGTGAATTTTATCCTCCCTAGGTCTAAGCTTTCTTATTATTATTTTTTTCTTTTTTATTTCCGATTTTTTTCTATTCTTCCTATGGTTTCTTTCGGCTTTGGTATTTTTCAACACCTCAACTTACTTGAATAAAGTCCACTTGAACATCTTTTGACGCGAGTTGCAAACATAGGTGCCATGAATGACCCCGGTTACTCAATATCAAGCTTCCTTTCTTAGTAGGTAGCTTTTGACACTGTTTTGCGCGAATCATACCCATGGGTGTCATGTATAGATCCGGTTACTAAGTGTCTCAAACCATTGCCACATTATTCCACTCAAAACTCACAAGCAACTAAAGCCAAATGTATAACATAAAAGCATAAATTCCGCAAGAAACAAACATGTGAGTCGTCTTTGACAATAACTAATGAAGTCAATATCAAGAGGTAGAAACATATGGATAGTAAATCACACACCAAAACAAAAGGAATTATAAATGATTCCAACAAGGCTAAAAACAATCTCACAAGGGTCATGTTTTGTAAGATTTCAATCATACTCAAGCTCAATCAAATATGCTCAATTACATCACCAATCATGCTCCATAAGAAAAACATCTTAAGAACAATACGGCTAAGAACTCCAAACTTATCATAGGATTTTCAAGTTCATGCCATAAGAAATTGCAGAGTTTCGCTAACTAAGGTGGGTGTTTGGATAACAACATATATGCAATGCATGAAGTTTTTGGATTTCTGACATTTTTCATCACTTTTTTTCCCTTTTGCTAATGCAATAAAATAGCGGCAAAATAAACATGAAATTGAATTTATAACATGACCTAAGTCATTATCCCCTCCCCCACACTTAAATCTTTCATTGTCCTCAATGAAAGATTAATATTCAATTATCTGTCAATTATCTGTCATTACTCTTTCATATGCATGAATTTCAACCTATTCATCAAGATATGTTTGCTACTTTATAGGATTAAGGCTCGCAATAGATGATTTAGCTATAATTACTTAGCACGTTATTTATCTATCTTAGTGGCCAATTAAGACGAATAAACAACATAAACATATAAGGAACAAGAGTAACGAATAACCAAATATACATAAACCAAATATAAACTATAAAATAGTATTCAAACAACCCTCACATGTCCTTAACCAATAGACAAAATATAAGAAAAACTATATAAAAGGTTTAGCCGAGAATGGCTTACTGAAAACGACCAAAAGGGAAAAGAGAGAAATAGAGTAAATTAGTGTGTGAATGATGTGTGAAATGGATGGAAAGAGAGGTGCATTTATAATGCTAAGAGCGGCAAAATTAGGGTAGAATCAAAGGCCAGTGGGCCAGATTCGGCCAAAGAGATTCCGTTGAAGATACGAGATTGATGGGCGCCAATGCTCAGCAGCTGGCTCCGACACAGCGGATGTTGAAGGCCCTCTATCGGTGTGGATAGATCGGTAGGCGCCGCTAGTGGGCCGCGGGCACCGCGCGCCTATGCAAAAGCCATATTTCTTCCTTTCTCTTGTCTTGGTGCGCTCCTCCACTAAACATGTCTAAATGCAACCTAAATGACTGAAGTATGACTCAAAATGTTTGTACAAATACCGCGTTATTAAGTCTAGTATATAAATTGGTGAGTTACTGTTCTTCTTGCCACTTGATTTTACGATGAAATTTCACTAAAATTGTGTTGAGGGATTCTACCTATGCACTCGTGCATACGACCCTCATTCATTAATATATCGGATTTTAATACAAGAAGATCTTCGACTTCATCAAAAAAAACAAAGAAAAGCTGTAAGGATAAAGAAGCTTAATTTAGTTGGTTATAATCTTATTTCATTTGATTTGTCTGCTAGCTTTTTCATCCATGATTACAATCAGAACCTGCATGTCCTTCATATTAGTGTGATTTGTTGCGGAAAAGTTTCTTCTCTACTCTCAAGCTTTTGAAGTCATTGCACTCAGAAACAACATTGTTGCAATAATATATATCCATAGGATTGGAAACCTAGCGATTGAATGGGATAACCTCTACATCGATCATCAACATTAATTATGTAATTAGTTTTTAAAAAGATGTGGTGGGTAAGTTTTTTTTTTAATACAAGGTGAGAGTTTTGAGTGTGTCAACCGCGGTTGTACCACCACCCAAGAGCGTCATTTCGGACGAGAGCCTGAAGCTCTATATCGGGGCTCTAAGGAGAGCCTCATCTCCAGCGAAAACTCTCTATGCAGATCCTTGATGTCTAGGCGAACTTCCTCCAAGCCCAACTCCAGGTTTTCCATGCGTTCATCAATAGCAGAGGCAGTGGGAAGAGTTTTTGAGGGAGAGGCAAGACTCCAAGTCCCTTGGGGAGACTGAGAAATGCCAATCTTCTCAAAGCTCTTGGAGTCGAATTTACCCATATGATGCTGCTGTTCTTCATTTTTGAAATCGATTTCAGAAGCTTTGAAGATATGGGTCAAAAGGTTTGTGAAGGGGAGGGGAGTTCCTTTTATGGCTTTGCGGGTGTGAGTCATGGATCCTAGGATGGTATGGGCCAGATCAAGATCATGGCCATTCAAAATTCGGTATAGAAGGACCATAGCGTTGTCAGTTAGGAAGGAGCCAGAGTTGATTCGGGGTAAGAGGCATCTCACAATGATGTTGAAGATGATTTTTGCCACGAAAGTAAGGGACGAGTGGGTGAGCTGTTTTGTGGTGCTGTTGGATGCTTCGGGGAGCAGGTATTTGGATCGGGAAAGAGCAACACACTGTTCTTTTGTGGGGGTTTCAGGAGATGGTGAACAAGGTCTAGGAAGGCCAAGGAGATCAACGAAGTCAATAGAGTTGAAGGTGATTCTAACTCCCTTGACGACCGATTCCAAAGACCAACCATCAGCATTGTGTTTGGCTTTTATGTTTATGTAAAATAGACGGGTGAGTTGGGGATAGTAAACGGATTCTAGGTTTAGAAGGGTCCATGCAGAGGTTTGTTTGAGGAGAGAGATGTAGGGTAGGTTCAAAGCTTCCAAAAACTCAAGATCAATGAAATCAAAACAACATATCTTACGAGTTCTAAACTCATCTACCCACTTTCCAGCCATCTCAGCATTCTCAAACCAGGAGGAGGGTAAGGATTGGTTTACCTGGATAAGTGCAGGAGGATCGTCGTTCTTCCTGCGAGCCTTTGTGGGAGCAGTACTCTTGACAAGCGCGTCAAGGCTTCTGACAGTGCCTTTCCTTGTGCGCTTGGGAGATGAAGGCTTTGCTGCAGGGGCTTTGCGCTTCTTCGGAGACGGGGGGAGAAGGAGGAGGAGTAGGAGAGGGAACAGGTTCTAGCTCCTCTTCCTCTTCATCCTCAGACCCCGAGTCCTCAGATAACCCTTCAGCATCGTCTCCCTCAGCCTCCTCGTCATCGTCTGCAGTCTCGTCGTCCTCCTCTTCCTCTTCCTCTGATTCCTCTTCAGTGAGAACCTCCTTCTCTGCAGCCCTTTGGGCCTCTACCTCGGCCTCTTTTCTAGCTATCTCAGCCTCTTCCTCGGCTCTTTTCCTTGCTTGCTCAGCCTCTTCCTCGACCTTTTTCTTTCTCTGGGCCTCTTTCTCGACCTTCTTTACAGCATCTCGCTCTAGAATCTCATCAAGATCCTCTTCTTCCTCCTCTTCCCCATCAATGATTTTCCTTTTCCCGTTTTGCTTGACACTGAGACATTTCTTCGTCGGGCGCTTCAGGGACCGCTTGATTTCAACAATGGTGCTCTCAAGGACGGTGCTCGGGACAGTAGCTGGGACAATAGCTTGAGGAGTAGGTTCGGGTTGAGGGGAAGTGACAATGGCCTGGCGTCCTTTGAGGGTAGCGCCAAGGCGTTTGGGTGTGGAGGTCTTCTTGGATTTGGGTGCCATGGATGAGATTCGGCTAAGCTTCCAAAAAAAGGTTGAAAAGGGAGTTTGAGAGAGGGTTCTGGTAAAGTGTGTGGTTTAAAAAGGGTGAGAGGGGTAAGTTGATGGGACGGGTTTAGGGTTCCAAGGATAGTAATCATCACACTGCCATTTTGAAAAGATTTGATTTCCAAAAACAATTCAAAATTCAAACCATCTTGTCACACTTCAATTTCAAGAAGGAGTATTTCCGAAAATATATTTTCCATAAATAAATATACTCGGATATAAGAATTTTTGGAAAATAAAATGTGTAATGTAAAAAGAAGGTTAAAAATCATAAAAAACTATATTTGATCAAATATCTAAAAAAATATTAACCAAATATATGATCCGTTATATGTGCTCTACCATTCAGTTCACAGACTTTGACACAACTCTCAAAGGTCTTGACACTGAGTAGAATTTATCTTTCGTAAAGGGAAAGTTCCCCCCTACGAAAGTGCATCCCTGTTAAGCATTCCGATCTCACGTCTAATGAAGGTGAACATGTCCTCTGTCAAAGGCTTAGTAAAAATGTCAGCCCATTGATAATTAGTTGAAATAAAGGATATGGACACATCACCTTTTTCGACGTGGTCTCTAATGAAATGATGCCTTACATCAATATGTTTGGTTCTTGAATGTTGAACATGATTCTTTGTGATTGATATGGCACTTGTATTGTCACACTTAATGGGAATGCCTTTGAGATTGATGCCAAGATCTCTCATTTGTTGAGCTATCCAAAGGATTTGGGAGCAACATGCTCCAACTGCTATGTATTCGGCTTCGGCAGTGGATAGAGCAACTGAGTTTTGTTTCTTTGAGTGCCAACTGATCAAGGATGCTCCTAAGAATTGGCAACATCCTGACGTGCTCCTCCTATCCACCTTATAGCCTGCAAATCTACATCAGAATACCCAGTTAATGTAAAATCTCTTTGCTTTGGGTACCATAAGCCAAGCTCCTTAGTGCCATTGAGATATCGAAAGATCCTCTTCACAACCACGAGGTGAGATTCTTTAGGGTCAGCTTGAAACCTAACACACATGCAAACACTAAACATAATGTCAGGTGTACTAACAGTAAGATATACTCCCTCCGTTAATTAAAACTTGACGTTTTACGATTCATGCACACTTTTTGAGGTGTTAAAAACTATATGAAATATTAACTTTTTTGATATTATTTTTTAATAATTCCATACATATTACTACTAAGTATAAATTTATAAAAACAAATGTGAAAAAAGTTAATATTTTATATAGTTTTTATCATTCTAAAAAAGCGTGCATGAATAGTAAACGACAAGTTTTAATTAACAGAGGGAGTAATAAAGATCCAATCATCCCTCGATACTCCTTTTGATTGACACTCTTCCCAGTCTTGTCTTGATCTAGAGATAAGGTTGAGCTCATGGGTGTCTTGGCTGCTTTAGATTAATCCATCTTGAACTTCTTCAAGAGATCCTTAGTGTACTCGCTTTAATTAACAAAGATCCCTTTCTTAGATTGATGAACTTGTAATCCCAAGAAGAAGTTGAGTTCTCCCATCAAGATCATCTCAAATTCACTGCTCATAATGTCAGAAAATTCCTTGCACAAAGATGTGTTAGTAGCTCCAAACAATATATCATCGACATATATTTGAATAACCAAAATTTTCTTTCCTTTGGTTTTGATAAAAAGAGTATTGTCGATCAACCCCCATTTAAAATCATTTTCTAAAAGATATTTTGACAAGCGCTCATACCAAGCTCTTGGGGCTTGGTTCAAACCATATAGCGCTTTGTCTAGTTTGTAAACATGATTAGGAAATTCCGAACTTTCAAAACCTGGGGGTTGAGCCGCATAGACTTCTTCCTCTAAGAAACCATTAAGAAAAGCACACTTGACATCCATTTGATATAACTTTATGCTCATAAAAGATGCAAATGCTAATAATATGCAAATGGCTTCAAGCCTGGCTACAGGAGAAAAAGTCTGGTCGTAGTCAATACCTTCCTCTTGATTGTAGCCTTGAGCAACAAACCTTGCTTTGTTCCTCACGATCTTACCATTCTCATCTAGCTTGTTTCGAAATACCCAACGTGTGTCAATAACTGATTGATGCTTTGGCCTAGGCTTCAGGGTCCAGAATTTATTCCTTTCAAATTCATTAAGCTCACTTTGCATGGCAATGATCCAGTCTGGCTCTTGAAGGGCCTCATCTACCTTCTTTGGTTCTATAAGAGAGACAAACGCGTGAAAAGCACAAAGATCTTTAAGTTTAGAACAATTTTGAACACTAGATGTAGGGTCAGAGATGATATCCTTTAATGAGTGTGATGAGGAGTATTTGAATTTTCTTTTGCTAGTGTCAGCTCCTTGATTCGTCACACCAGCAGAATTGATTTGTGGTTCATCTGACTCCATGGATCTGTTAGGTTCAGTTACAACAGTTTCTGACGTTTCAACACTTTTGGATTGGTCACCAAGGGCTTTAGACGAAGCTTCAACACCTTGGGCCAATTCTTCAGTGTTGAGAATATGATCCTGCATGTTCCTCTTCTCTGTGTTCTTGATAGCAGCATCATCACCATCCTCGTTCTCTGTATGGATGTTAAGATCTAAATCTTCAACACTTTCACTCAAAGAACCGTCATTGCATTCATCAAATGTAACATGTATACTTTCTTCAACTAATTTGGTCCTTTTGTTGAAGATTCTATATGCTTTGCTACTTGTGGAGTAGCCAAGAAATATACCTTCATCTGTTAGGTTCAGTTACAACAGTTTCTAACGTTTCAACACTTTTGGATTGGTCACCAAGGGCTTTAGACGAAGCTTCAACACCTTGGGCCAATTCTTCAGTGTTGAGAATATGATCCTGCATGTTCCTCTTCTCTGTGTTCTTGATAGCAGCATCATCACCATCCTCGTTCTCTATATGGATGTTAAGATCTAAATCTTCAACACTTTCACTCAAAGAACCGTCATTGCATTCATCAAATGTAACATGTATACTTTCTTCAACTAATTTGGTCCTTTTGTTGAAGATTCTATATGCTTTGCTACTTGTGGAGTAGTCAAGAAATATACCTTCATCACTACGCGCATCAAATTTCTCAAGGTTATCTTTTCCATTGTTATGAACAAAACAAGTACGGCCAAAGGGTTTAAAATATGATATAAGTGGTTTGCGACCTTTGAAAAGTTCATAAGGAGTTTTCTTTAAGATGGAACGAATAAGACAACGATTCAAAATATAGTTAGCTATGTTAACAACTTCATCCCAATAGGTTTTAGGTAATGCATTTTCTAAAAGCATAGTCCTGGCCATGTCCTCTAGGGTGCGGTTCTTTCGTTCCACAACCCCATTTTGTTGAGGTGTCCTATGAGCAGAAAAATTATGGGAGATGCCATATTTAGCACAAAACAAATCAAATTGAAGTTGATCAAACTTCCTACCATGATCACATCGAATTGACACTAAAGGCTCATTTGTTAAAGTTTGCAACTCCTTACAAAGTTTTGAAAACTCAAATAAGGCCTCTGATTTTTCTTTTAAAAATGCAACCCAAGTATATCTAGAAAAATCATCAACAACAACAAGCATGTACTTTTTACCATTGAGAGATTTGACTCGCATTGGACCACATAAATCCATATGTAAAAGTTCAAGGGGTCTTCCCACTCATATGTCTCGAGCATCCACTATCAATAATCCATTTTTGCTCTTTCACCTTGGTGATCTCCTGCAAGACAAACATCAACCTTTGTGGCTAGACCAATAAGCAAATTTAGATCCATTATTGGGATAAACCATATTTGGTAAAATAGTGCCCTTGGGGATCCAATCTTGCGTTATCCGTTCTTTTCTCAAGTGAACAGGAAATGTATTGCGAATGATATGTGGATCCTTTCTTCTATAGGGGCAGGTCTCTTTTACATGTCCCTTTCTCGCACAATGGTGACATAAAGGAGAGGTTCTGGTTCCTTTTGCCTTTACAAAAGTGGTAATGTGCTGCTTCTTTAAAAACCTTGGATTGTAACCAATACCACTTTTGTTTAGAGAACTTTGTTGCTCACCCAACATCCTATCAAGAGTGCCTTTGGATTTGGTAAAACTTATGAGGGTTGTCTGTTGGTATTGCATCTTCTTATTTAGGGAGATCTTATCATTCTCTAAGTCATGATGTTCATTTCTTAGAGAGGAGAGATCTTGCTTGAGTTCATATTTCTCTGAGTCAAGAGTCTTGACTTTAATGTCAAGACCTGAATAAGAAGTTTCAAGACTTTTGACCCTCATAGACAGATCCTCAATAGTTCTTTCCTGGTCCACAGTTTTCTTAATAAGAGTGTTAGTTTGGGCAATAAGTTTCTCTTCATTGGCAATCATATTAGAAAGGAATTCCGATAATACCTCTTTTGGACTTGCCATAAGCTCTCTTACAGTTACCTCAAGCTTCTCATCGTGGGATTCATCTCCTGAGGCCATAAGACAGACATTGGCCTTCTCATCATCGGAGTCTGAGTCAGAATCGCTCCAAGTTTCCACCATGACTTTCTTTTTCCATCTATCACCTTTCTTGGACTGGCTCTTCGTCTTTTGAGGGCAGTCTTTCATAATATGGTTTGTTTCACCACATTCAAAACAAGATAAAGGTTTAGTCTTCTTGTCATATTTGTTGTATTCAGACTTACCTCAAAATTTAGAAGACTCTAATCCATCCTTGTTGTTGAATTGCTTCTTCATTTTGAGAATTCGAGAAAGGCCTCTTGTGATAAGAGCAAAAGGATCATCCTCGTCTTCAGAATCAGACACGTCTTTTGGCTCATCCTTCTTAGACTTGAGCGCCAAGTTCTTAGTGCTTGCTAGGAGTTCTTCATCGTCTTCATTGAGAATCATCTCATGTGTGATCAGCTTCCCAAGCAAGTCATCAAGGGTTAGAGTGGTGAGATCTTGGGCTTCCTCTATGGCTGTCACTTTAGGGCCCCATTTGTCTTTTGGGAGACACCTCAATATCTTCCTCACTTTTTCAACGTTCTTAAAGCTCTTGCCGAGAGAGTCAAGGTTGTTGGTGATTTCCGTGAATCGTGTGAACATTGCCTTAATAGACTCATCGGGCTTCATTTTTAAAAGTTCATACTTTCGAAGGAAGATGCTGATCTTGGTGTCCTTCACTTGGCTAGTTCCTTCGTAGGTGACAACCAGCTTGTCCCAAATCTCTTTAGCTGACCTACAAGATGAAATACGGTTAAACTCATCAGTGCTAAGACCACAATATAGTAAGTTAATGGCCCTGTAGTTTTTAAAGACGAGTTCAAGATCCGCTTGGATGTATTCAGCCTCGGTCTTAGAAACTTTGGTTCCATTTGGTCCGTCTTTCTCTGGAACATTCTCTATAATGTTCCAAAGTTCCAGATGTTGATCTATAATGAACATTTTCATCAAGGATCTCCAGTGGACGAAGTTGTTTCCTGCAAAGAGTGGTGGTCTACTGGTAGACCTTCCTTGTGTAAATCCTCCGCTTGCTTCACCAGACATGATCAAAACTCATAAGATTGTTAGATCAAAAGCAGTGAGTAAAGCTCTGATACCAATTGAAGGTTCGATAATGTATAACAAAGTAATATAAAGATACTCTAGAAGGGGGGTTGAATAGAGTATGCCGGATTTTCGCAGATAATCTCAAAACTTTTGAAGCACTTGCAAAACCCTTTGAGATTAGACGTAATTCTTTCTTCTGGAAAACCCGAATCACACCAGATTTATACAATTCGAAACAAGTGCGGAAATATGGTAAAGCAATAAGTAAAGGACGCAAAGAATTATTTACGAGATTCGGCACGAACTTGGCCTACGTCCCCGCCTAGGGTTCTTCCACAACCCTAGGATTCAACCGGCTTTTATTGATTCACAAGACTTAGGATCCTAATAGCTCACCGAGAAGCCTCTCTCCTATACAATTGCAATCTAGTCAACTCACGTTCCCTTGGAGTCCTAGACCAATCTAGAAGAGCCCCACCTCTCTCAGCTATCTAGTACAATCCTCTTACACTTAGTGAATCAATCGTCTAGTGTCCACTTCCTGAGTTACAAACTCTCGAGTATAACACTCACTCGAAATATATCCTATAAGCTCACTGTGTAACTCTCAAATGCTTTGAAACAAAATATACGACTCTTAAGAACTAGCAGAGAGCACACGAAGAAGACATATTGACTTGAAAACTTGAGAGCGAATGAAGGCTTGTGTTCAGCGAATGTATATGTCCTCTTTTCTTCATCTCCTTCTTATACATATCAAATCGGCGCCTAAGGATCTTCTTCAACGGCTAGAGCCGATTATGGCTTGAGAGGAAATCTCCATGATCTTCTATTTGGGGAAACTCGGAAGCCATGATATTCGATTTGATTCTTCTCGACTTCAAGCTTAAGGAAGGAGATTTCATTCGAAAATCCTGCTGTATATGTTAGTGCATAAAATATATAATAATATATGGAAATATATATAACAATAATAACATATAATAACAACTGGAAATAATATGCACATAATACAGGTTTTGTGTTTCATCAACACAGCTGTAGCTTCAAGACCTTTGACACAAGCTGTGTGTCAAAGCCTTTGAAACCATTTCCGATTTTCATCAAGAGAGTGGAGTTATCACTTCCCTAAAAATATTGGAAACGGAGATCTCTTATAAGGACGAAAGCAGAAGGAGGGTGTCTATAATAATCATTTCGATCTCCTCGTCTTTTGTCACTAGCTGCGCTACTACTGATATTACTGATGTCATCCGTTTGGACGTTCTTGGGCGGTGAGTCAACCGCGGACCACAGTTGACCATCCCCAAATCTTCACCTTGTATAAAAAAAAACAAAATCGATCTCCTAGGGTATCCTCCAAACTCCTTTGATCGCGTTTATTACCGTCAGATTTTGTGGGTACGTGAAGATGGTTATCTCTAATATTTGACCCTTTTTCACGTTATTTGAGACGACTTGAATTATTCACATTTTAAGAGAGAGCAAATGGAGGCTGATATTTATATTGTTATCTGGGAAAATATTCTTAATTGATAATGTCGTAAATCTTGACATTAACCAAAAATTTTCATCAAGAAAAAAATCTCAATCTCATTGATTTTAGGTCTCTCTTCCTAACATTAATTTTCTATACTTGTGCAATATATAAACGGATGATTAATTATCATTAAGATTTAAGAATAGTACATGTTAAATGTATCTATACATATTAATTTGAAGCGTTGATCGATGAGATATATATTGATGTGGCACGGTCATTTTTCGAAACATGCATGTTTATGTTAGTTTACACGACTCTTTTTTGTCCCCTCATATTTTGTCGAAATCACGACCAATTCTATCAAATCATATGTTACGTACACCAATAAACTTAAACTAGTAACTTAATTACTCATTTCTCAGGATTTGAAAAATATCTCATCTTATTTTACCAATAAATCATATGTAACGTGCACCAATAAACTTAACCTAGTAACTTAAGGTGTGTTTGACAAGGGGATGGAGGGAAATAGAGGAGATGTGGATTGATTTTGGAAACTGTGTTGTAATGTTTGACAACGGGATGAAAGTAGATAGAGGGGATGAGAATGAAACATCAAAAAATGGGGATTTTTTCCCACCTTGTAAAATGAGGTGGGAGGGGACGGGGATTAGAAACTCCCAAAATTGCCCCCATCATCTTCAACCTTCCTCGATCCCTCTCTCCTCCCACCCTACCGCCACCATTAATCCTCACCTCTAATTCCTCCTCCGCCGCCGGCCGCCCTTGTCGCAGTTGGGAAGCGGCTCATGCTCGATCTTCAGGCAGAGATGGTTAATATGAAATCCACAGTTCTAAGCAAATGAGAGGGGATTGAGCCACCGCTGGCGAGGATGGAGGCTCCGCTGGTGGCTGAGGTGAGACTGTGGTGGTTGTATGCAAGGAGCCGATCGCAACCGGTGGTGGTGGTGTGAAGAATCGGAGGATCGATGAGGGAAATTGCAGATCGATCACCTAAAATTGCAGATCGATGTCGCTTGAAATTGTAGATCTTACATATCGCCTGAAATTATGGGGATTCGGCCACCGATGTCGTCTTCGGTGATGGAAAAGCTCACTGCTGGGGCTTCAACTGAGAAACGGTTGAAGAAGATGAAGTTGGGACTTTAGGGTATTTGGGAGGGTATTTTCGTCATTTTAGGTCGGTTAGTGGGGGCAATTTAAACTTTTTTCGTTTCTTCATCCTCCAAACAATCAAACTATAATCAAACACAAATGGGATTAATTTTATAAAAAAATTCATCTCGTCCATCTCCATCCCTTTCATCCCCAAAATCCATCCTCATCCACTAAAATCCATCCCGTTGCCAAACACAACCTTAATTACTCATTTCTATCACAGGATTTGGAAAATATCTCATCTTATTTTACCAATTAATCATTAGACTGGCCTAGGGTCACGTGCCGCCTCTCATTTGACGATTTATCTAGGTGTATTCTCCTCGTCGATAGCTTCATTTTGATATATAATACGTCTTAATTCAACATTTGAATAAAAAGTTTTGAAAGTTTAAAAATTAAAGGTATATTAATATTTTTAATTTTGTTTCAATAGACCATAATGCTTTAATTTATATTTTACTTAAATTAACATTCAAATATTATAATTCATCTCAGGAGATTTGAAATGAGAAGCTATAGTAATCATTTCAACAACTATATAAGAAGTTACGCAGGTTTAATTTTTTTTTTATATATGGTTATACATTATTATATGTTATGAGTGTAGCAAGTTATATATATTAACTAGCTAGATTTGTTATTCGAGCCATATAAGATTTATATTCAATTTCTATATATCATGAAATTAACCAAAACAGGATCTAGATTTGATACAATTCAAACCTTAATTCTATATCGAAGACTAACATTGATCCATGAGCATCTTCGTAGCGGAATAAGCGAATTGTTGACCTATTTCTCACCTCTTAGCCTTCTCCTTTCGTTGTCTCTCATGGATGAGACTCTTTCCAACTATTTCGTCAATTCCCCACATTTAACAGAGAAACTAGTGAACGTTTATATCAAGAAGAGATCGGCTATTCCCATTCTGTAACCGCTCTCTTATTTAATTTCCGTAATATTGAACTCCTTGATGTTTCCTATTATTAATCCTTTATGAGATAGTCATTCATTAGTGTATTATAGTTAAGGGATGAGGGAATACATAATTATAGATTTAATTCATTAACCAAGACTAATCCATTACGGTTTTGACTTTTATATTAAAACGGACAATATAATATATATAGACTAAATACTCAATTAAACCTAGACACATGAGCCAGATAAAATATTTGTAAATATTCTAACATTCTCCTACTTGGCTCGTGTAACGACCAGATGGCTTAATTCAAACTTTAAATGTACAATTATAATATATAAAGTCCATATAACATTAATAACCTTTACATAATTAGAACTGATGGGATCATGACGATCACAAGTCGTTGAGCGACATGATTCCTTCCATGTATCACGGAACAATCCAAATTCAGTTATTCTTTAAATATGAGGTTAACTATAAGCCTTAAATAACATGTCATCAAGAAACTATAAGCATGCATAAACACCATAATGATAACATGTCTGATAATGCAGAAACATAACAATAATTGTATACAAATAGTGTCATAATCATAATCAGCTAAAATCATAATAGCAAGGCTCTATCAATAATACACATATGTTCTACATGACCGGTGAACGCCTTGGGCGGCAAACCCTTTGTCAACGGATCTGCAATCATGAGATCCGTCCTGATATGCTCAAAAGACACTCTACGTTTCTGTACTTCCTTCTTCACCGACAAGAACTTCAACTCCATGTGCTTAGCACCCCTAGAGTACTTGTCGTTTTTTGAAAAGAAGATGGTTGCGGAGTTATCACAATAAATTCTCAGCGGCCTGGCTATACTGTCGAAAATCCCAAGCCTTGAGATAAAGTTACGCATCCACAATGCATGAATTGTGGCTTCAAAGCATGCCACAAATTTAACTTCCATAGTGTGGGTAGAAATGACAGACTGTTTTCCACTTTTCAATGATACTGCCCCACCAGCTAGTAGGAACAAGTAGCCAAACGTCAATTTCCTACTATCAACGCATTCGGCAAAACCTGAATCTGAATATCCAGTGACCTCAAGATGACTGGATCTCTGATATATAAGCATGTGCTTCTTGGTGCCTTGCAAACACCTTAGAACCTTCTTAGCAGCTTTCCAGAGGTCCAATCTTGGATTACTTTGATATCTACCCAACATTCCTACATCGAAGCTGATATTGGGTCGAGTACAAGTCTGAAGATAATTCAAACTTCCCAGCACTGATGCATAGGGAATACTCTCCATTTCCTTCCATTCCAAATCATTTTTAAGAAAATTGCATTTACTGAACTTATCCCCTTTTTGTATTGGAACTATTGCCGCTGAGCATTTATCTATTTTGTACATCTGTAAGATCTTTTGAATACAACTTTTCTAAATCAATCCCAACAATCCTTGTGTTCTATTACCGAATATTTCTATCACAATCACAAATGATGCTTCACCCAAATCCTTCATTTCAAAGTTCTTTGAGAGATACTTCTTTACATTATGTAACGTACTAATATCATTTGCATCTAGCACAATGTCATCAACATACATAACTAAAAAAACAAACTTGCTCTCAGTAATCTTCATGTAAATACATCGATCAACGACGATCTCTACAAAATCATATGACGTGATAGTATCATTAAACTTTAAGTACCGCTGTGGGGAAGCTTGTTTTAATCCATATATTGATTTTCTAAGCTTACACACTGACGGAAGGGAAATGTCGTTAGATTTCACCTCGCCAAAGAAACAACTCAAACAAATAAACTAAACTAGCAACCTAGTATAGCGGATAAGTAAGGGGTCGAACCCACAAAGAAACAAGCACTTCAATGCAATATGTGTTTATTAATTATGACACGAAAAATGGAGTAGGGATATGAATGAAGATAAATAAAACAACTAAACTAAGATAAAGATGTGAATAGGAACAAAGAGACGATAAAAGATAAGAGTGTGGTTTGCCTACAATTCGCAACATTGGTTGATTTACTTGATCCTTGAGGTGATTGCAATGTTATTCCTAAGCCTGTGTCGACTTCCTTTAATCGATTGATCTACAGAGACACAATCTCTTATTCAATATCACTAAAGAATAGCATTAACGATTTGAGTACTTAAGACCAATTGGCACATTGATTCAATGCAATTAAGACAGGTAGGCGCAAATCGAACTCAGCTCTAATCGAATATCCACAACATAGATCAATTGAAATAATCCACTACAAAGGCATAGAAATATCACTAAATCAATGACTTTGTTTGATATCGAGAAACCAACAACGGATTCATAGAAAAGATGTGATTCCTAACTAGATGGCCAGGCATGGAAAGGAACACAAATATAAACTCATGAATAATATAGAAATCAAGTCTGACAATTAATCAACCAAGTCTTGAATCATAGCAAAACCACAAGATATCTAGGCATGCATAACAAACCTTGAATCCATAAACTTAAATCCTCTTATGGTAGTGAGTTTATGGGGAATAGACTCAATGAATTGTGAATTGTAT
Source organism: Persicaria tinctoria (assembly GCA_037127255.1). Classification (NCBI taxonomy): domain Eukaryota; kingdom Viridiplantae; phylum Streptophyta; class Magnoliopsida; order Caryophyllales; family Polygonaceae; genus Persicaria; species Persicaria tinctoria. Next base: position 14,053,953 of record JBANSL010000020.1, on the reverse strand, counting down.
TCTCAAACCTCCTGAAATACGACCTAATATAGCCTCCTTTCGTCGGCCAAACCCTAGAATAAGTGAAGATAAAAGTTTCCATAAAGATGGACTGGGCCGCGTATCGCAAATCCGGATTTGACGAGGCGGCGGGTGCCGTGGAAATGGCGGCGGGCGCCGTCTGTACAGTGTTGACAACTTTGGTAGACTGAACTTGTAATGCACTCTCTAGAGTCATCATTTGTCCGATTGACGCATATGAATATGAATTAGAAAGCTCTTTCCAAGCACTACGATTCTCATGAAGATCTCAGAAGCTAATTCCAACTTCTCAGAACATTAAAGACGGGATTTCTCCATGTTCTCCTTTTCCGCTCTTGTTCTTTACCTTTTCTTTGTCCATTTGCTCCATTCTTTCTCCACCTTTCGAGGCCGGATCATAAGACCTACAAATAAACACTAGAAATCGTAGATTCCGCACTTCGAATACCAAATGACCAAGAATATGAATAAGCTTATTAAACACGCAATAAGAATGCTTAATACACCTAAGACCACCTATAAATGACCATATAAAATATGAATTATCAAACTTTCCCATACTTGAACTTCGCTAGTCCTCTAGCGAACTAGATTAGAGCAAAGAGATGGAGACTTCTTCATGTCTAAACAAATTTTTTTGTATATATCATAACAATTGCAAATTAAACATGAAAGAGGCAAACAACTTGTCATGACTCCAACTCCCCCACACTCAAGCCTTTGCTTGTCCTCAAGCAATGACAAACATAGCAATAACCAAATATCCCACAAACATATTCCTCATGCATTCGCCTCATCAAAAGCAACATCAAATTTAAATGAACTCAAGATCAAGTGAATAAACATCATAGCATGTATTTAGCGATTAAAGCATAGAGTAGAAATCATCCAACCTCACTAGGAATATGTGTTTCACTCATGCTTTCATGTGTTTAGGCTTTAAAGAACAACTCTCAACTCAATCCAAGATGCAACTAAGCTCATAGAAATTAACAACAATATCAGCAAATCTCCACCGAAATGCCATTACTTTCGGAAAAACAATAAAAATAAGCAATTTGGCTCTAGATGTCACTTTATTTTTTATTTTCTCTCTTTTTCTCTTTTTTTTTCTTTTCAGCTTGTTTTTTCTTCTTCTTTTTTCATTTTCTTCTTATGCTTTCTTTCGGCCTTGGTGTAGTCTTTACGCGAGTCACACACATGGGTGTCATGAATGACCCCGGTCTATCAAAGCCTCAACTTACTTGAATAAAGTCCACTTGAAGATCGTTTGACGCGAGTTGCAAACATGGGTATCATGAATGAACCCGGTTACTCAATGATCAAGCTTCCTTCCTTAGTGGGTTGCTTTTGACACCGTTTTGCGTGAATCATACCCATGGGTGTCATGCGTAGATCCGGTTACTAAGTGTCACAACCATTGCCACTTTATTTCACACTAAACACTCAATAAGCAACTAAAGACAAATATAAACATAAAAGCATAAAATTACGTAAGTAACAAACATGTGAGTCGATTTTGACAATAGATAATGAAGTCAATATCAAGAGGTAGAAACATAAGGAGAGTAAATCACACATAAAAGCAAAAGGAATTATATGATTCCAATAAGGCTAAAAAACAATCTCACAAAGGTCATATCGTGTAGGATTTCAATCATACTCAAGCTCAATCATACATGCTCAATTACATCACCAATCATGCTTCATAAGAAAAACATTTTAAGGCGATAAGGCTAAACAATCCAAACATGTCATGGAATTTAAATGGTAATGTTAAACTACATAATATAGGACAAACATTGCAAGATGGGTAGTTGAATAACACATATTTATGCAATGCATGATTTTTTTTGGGTTTTTGACATTTTTCATTTTTTTTTTCATTTTCTAATGCAATAAGATAACGGAAAAGTAAACATGAAATTGAATTTAAACATGACCTAACGCACTATATGACCTTACTCACTATCCCCTCCCCCACACTTAAACTTTTATTTTATTTTATTTTATTATTTCTATCTATTTCTAATATTTAAAATAAAGTCACTACAATGGTTGTTAACATCGTCGGATAACAAAATTTGGAGCACTGAGGCGGCGGCGGGCGCCGTCTGTGCAGAAACATGAATCCGAGTAGCAGCGTCGATGTTCCGACGTCCAAATTCCTTCCAAATTGCTCTTTGAAGATTAGGACTTGGTTTCAAAGTCTTTTGTGGTATGGATGGTGATGGTATGAAAAGAATCGAATTTGATGGATTAAGGGTATTGGTGGATGTGGATGATGGATGGGAAAAAGAAAGGCTTTTGATTGAAACTCAAGGTTTAGGTTTTGGAATTTGGATTCAAGTGGAGAAATTAGAGTTCTTGTGTGGCTTGGAGACAAAGGCTTTGAATGATCAAATTTGGAAATTGGGATATGTGGTTAATTGGAAAGGGAATGGATCATCTATCAAAAGAAAAGAAAATATTAGAAATAGATAGAAATAATAAAATAAAATAAAATAAATAAAAAGATAAAATCTAGTCTTAAGATAAATGGAAACTAATCCTAGATAGAACAATCTAACCCTAAGGGCCCGTTTGGTATGCATAAAATTGGGAATGGGAATCACTCATTCCCATTTTTGTGTTTGGTATGCCAAAATCGGGAATCAAAGTGATTCCCAGTAATCTTCCCATCCCCATTTTTAAGCCCATTCTATTCCCTTGACAAAAGCTAAGGAATCACTCATTCCCATTTTCGTCATCTCCTTCCTCGTTCAATGTCCACCGCCTCGACCAGATCTGATGCTCTCGATGCTGCCAGCACCGCCCAACGTCACCGCTACCCCCACCGCCCAACACCGCCGCTACCCCCACCGCCCAACGCCGCCGCCGCCGCTACCACCACTGTCGAACGCCGCTGCAGCCGCCCCCGGGACCAGATCTCCCCACCGTGGCCAGATCTTCCCCTAGTGCTCTCTCTCTCTCTCTCTCTCTCTCTCTCTCTCTCTCTCTCTCTCTCCCCGTGACCAGATCTCTCCGCGACCAGATCTTCCCCTCCGCCGGCCATCATCTCCGTCCTCCGCCGGCGTCTGAAACAGTGAAAACGACGACGCTAGATGGATTAGGGTTTGAAGTTTTAGATTTGCAATTTGTTATTTTTGTGATTAATTTATGACTTTGTAGGTTGGATTTGTATATTTTTATTCTTAATTTGAGAGATTGAATTGATTTCCTCTTGAATTTGATACTTTGAATTTTTGGGTGTTTAGGTTAAATTTGGGAATTTCCCATTCCCATATTATACCAAACAACATGCTTAGGTAATCGTTGATTCCGATTTTTGATTCCGATTCCGATTTCCATTCCCATTCTGATTACTACATCTATACCAAACGAGGCCTAAGATAGATAGAATAAATAGAAGATGGATAAAACTAACCTAAAATAAAAAGAAATCTAATCCTAAAGACAGATATAATAAAATCTACTCCTAAATATAAAAAAAAATAGAAAACATCTAATCCTAAATAAGAATTATAAGATAGAAAATATAAACTAATCTAAAAATCAAAAATAATAAAAGGATAAAAATACTCCCTTCCAATGTTACCAAAAATTTGAACCGCGTCTATGAACAGTGGCATCAAGCGTTGTGGATGGGACAGCAGGCGCCGCTTGTGCAGAACGCCAACTCCGTCATTCAATCAATCAAATTTCATGGTTAACTCAAGATTCCTCCAAAAACACATATCTAAATGGAACTCTATCATTTTATTGAATTTGAAAGACTAAATAACTAACTAGGAATTGAAAAACTTGCAAACTAGAAAATAAATCATGGGTTGCCTTCGAAGAAGCATCCTTGGTTATCGTCATAGACCCGATGGTTTATTTTGTTCTTCCCTTAAGACTCATTCAGACATTGTTAAAGCCCTTAAAAGCAAATCAAATTTTGTGTCCAACCAAAATTTGAATGAACACCAAACATGAAAAACTTGGTAATTAAGGATACCTTTGACACTTCCCTATTTACCTTGGTTCGATCATCTCCAGAGGGAATGTAAGACCACCAACACAGTTCCGCTGGCGTCTTGTAGAAGTAATGCTCCCAGGGATCCAAATATTCACCATAATCCACAAAAGTGTTAGAAATTTCATTACCTTGCTCAGGAGCCACAAAAATCGGCTCTGGAATTTGTTATGTGATTGGTGAGATCGAGATGAGTTCTTCAGATGAATCAAGAGCCAAAACATGTAGATCCTCATGTGTGCACTCATGAGATTCCATTTCAATAGCCATTGGGCTTTCAACTTCACCGGGTGATGGATAAAGAGATGTAACGGGTGATGGGGAGGAGGACATAATGGATGATAAAGGAGAGGGCACAGAAGATAATGGAGAAGAAGGCATAATAAATGAAACCTCACGCGTCGACTCATGAGACTCCGTTTCAATAAGTATTAGATCCTCTTCTTCATCCCAGACATCATCAGAGAAGCCATGCGTCTCCCAATATTCTTGCTCGGTTAGGATCCTTACCTATGGGTAGTTTGCAGAGACGGCGGGCGTCGTGGATAGGACAACGGGCGCCGTGATGGGCAGTGACGACTCCTCCTCAAGTAGCTCGGCCAACTTCTTGCATCCTTTCTCCCATGTTTCTTTTAACTCACAATTAAGGGCTATGTGTTGGATAAGATCCCATATTCCTAGTCCTAGGCTACACTCACCATCATCAATAAGTTTCCTTATTTTAGGTTGTGCACCCTCCATAACACAAAGCACCTTATCTAACTCGCTATCATTGAAACCCTGTGATTTGCGCTCGCTCACTAGATTTAGCACTCTTTCTAGGTAATGGTGAAAATATTCTCCCTGATTTTGATATAACCCCAACATTTTTTTTCTTTTTAATTTTTCAAAAGAAACAACTAAACAAAATAAATAAAAACAAACACAAAACAATGAAAAAAGAAACAAAAATCAATAAACACACAAAACAAAGAAATAAACTTGCTTCCCCGGCAACGACGCCACTTTTGACGGAAGGGAAACGTCGTTAGATTTCACCTCGCCAAATAAATAACCCAAACTATCAAGCTAAACTAGCAACCTAGTATAGCGGATAAGTAAGGGGTCGAACTCACAGAGAAACAAGTATTTCAATGCAATATGTGTTCATCAATTATGACACTAACAATGGACTAGGGATATGAATGAAGATAAATAAAGAAACTAAACTAAGATAAAGATGTGAATGAGAACAAAGAGACGATAAAAGATAAAAGTGGGGTTTGCCTACAATTCGTAACATTGGTTGATTTACTTGATCCTTGAGGTGATTGCAATATTATTCCTAAGCCTATGTCGACTTCCTTTAATCGTTTGATCCGCAGAGATACAATCTATTATTCAATATCACTATAGAATAGCATTAACTATTCGAGTACTTAAGACCAATTGGCACATTGATTCAATGCAATTAAGACAGATAGGCGCAAACCGATCAAACTCAGCCCTAATCGAATATCCACAACATAGATCAATTGAAATCATCCACTACAAAGGCATAGAAATATCACTAAATCAATGACTTTCTTTTCTATCGAGAAACCAACAACGGATTCATAGCAAATATGCAATTCCTAACTAGATGGTCAGTCATGGAAAGGAACATAGATATAATATGACGAACAAGATGATAAATAAACTCATGAATAATATAGAAATCAAGTCCGACAATTAATCAACCATGTCTTGAATCATAGCAAAACCTCAAGAATTCTAGGCATGCATAACAAACCTTGAATCCCTAAACTTAAATCCTCTCATTGTAGTGAGTTTATGGGGAATAGACTCAATGAATTGTGAATTGTATTCTCAAACCTACTGAAATACGACCTAATATAGCCTCCTTTCGTTGGCCAGACCCTAGAATAAGTGAAGATAAAAGTTCCCATAAAGATGGACCGGGCCGCGTATCGCAAATCCGGATTTGACGAGGCGGAGGGTGCCGTGGAAATGGCGGCGGGCGTCGTCCGTACAGTGTTGACAGCTTCGGTAGACTAAACTTGTAATGCACTTTCTGGAATCATCCTTTGTCCGATTGACGCATATGAATATGTGTTGGAAAGCTCTTTCCAAGCACTACGATTCTAATGAAGACCTCAGAAGCTATCTCCAACTTCTCAAAGCCTTAAAGATGTGATTTCTCCATGCTCTCCATTTTCGCTCTTGTTCCTTACCTCTTCTTTGTCCATTTGCTCCATTCTTTCTCCACCTTTCGAGGTTGGATCATAAGACCTACAAATAAACACTAGAAACCGTAGATTTCGCACTTCGAATACCAAATGACCAAGAATATGAATAAGCTTATTAAACATTCAATAAGAATACTTAATGCACCTGAGACCACCTATAAATGACCATATAAAATAGGCATTATCACACACCGATTTTTCCTTTCATGTGGCCAAAAAACCATTCAGGTTGGTCCATATAAACTTTCTACTCTAGTTCACCATTGAGAAATTTGGTTTTCACATCCATTTGGTGAAGCTTGAGATCATAATGAGCCACCAAATCCAAAACAATTCTCAAAAAGTCCTTATTATATATCTCACATAATAGGAGAATCCACATAAACAACACCAAACCCAACATAAAAACTAATAAAAGAGACTCAGATTGACTCAGTTATACACTATAAAACATGACTAAAATGCGGACATCATTGATGCGGGACGAACGTCGTTGTCACTTTTGTCATTTATCAAATAGTAATAATATCCAAACTCAAACACAAAACCAATAGATTAGGCAATCAGTCACTTGATAGACCAAATAACTACTAGTATAGCGATGAAGTCTGGTGTCGAACCCACATGGAGAATCGATTTTCTATTCAATAACTCTAAGCAAGAACTCTTATGACAAAGCAATGATTTATAGCAAATAACCAGAATGTAAAAGTAACCAGATTTATGATTGCAAAGTAGATTGATATCAAAGTAGAAAGAACATTTCGCCTGTAATTCTCTGACAATGGTTGGAATTCATGGTCCTAGGATTGATCTATCAATTACTCATATTCATAGGTCTACTTGACTAAGGTTGAGAGATCCGTAGAGATACAATCGCCTTATTCAATACTCCATCCGTCTCAAAATACATGTCTTTTTAGCCCCTAAAGTTTTGTCGAAAATACATTTCTTTTTAGATTTAATCATTACATCTAACCTACTTTTACATCTAATCATTACTCTAATTTTTACATCACCCCTACTCTTCTCCTCACAAATTAAAAAAAAAAACAAATACTCTAATACCAAAGTCTAATCATTACATTTACCCTACTTTTTACATTTAATCATTACACTTAACCTACTCCTTAATTCATGTGCTCCGTCCTAAAAAGACATGTATTTTAAGACGGAGGGAGTATTACTAGAGATCCGTGCAAATGGTGGCGAGCACCGCCTATGCAGTGACCGACTTTCCTCAAATGACTTCAATAATCTCCAATTTCATGCTTCCTTGCTCCTCTCTAGCTTCCTCCTTAGCCTCCATATGATCTAAAACATGTCTCTTAAGCTCTTCCAAAGTCCATTCAAGGTCAGAATGTAATTCGCAGAATAAACACTAAAAAGGCGTAGATTCCGAACTTGAATACTTCACAACCAATATACGAAACTAGACTCAAGCATAAGCAAAACCACTACCTAATTGCAATAAGAAATACCTATATGAAATATACATTACCAATCACGGAGCAAGACAATTTATGGGTTTAAGGAGAAATATTTACATACTGAAACAATCATGAACAGATCGACCTATAATACTTCCTGGCAGTTTGGCCACCTACTCAGTGACAGGGACAAATTTACGCAAGGACTTCATTGAATTATAGGTAACGGAGAATCTATTAATGTTTGGACCGACCCTTGGATAAATAACATCTCTCTAGAAACCGTTAGGGGTCATCATGATCTGAATCTTAAAGTGGCAGACATATTAGATATCCAAAAATGCTGGAACGTGAATATATTGCTTTAACTTTTTCCTCCACACATAGCACAAACCATACAAACAATTCAAATCCCGGAATGGGATGCATCAGACAAGTTAATATGGAAGCTAAATCTTAATGGAAATTTTACTACAAAGTCAACTTACAAACTTATTAATAACATTACTGCAGGAAATAATGAATGCAAGTGGATTTGGAAGCTTCATTCACCACCTAAAACCCAGAATTTCATCTGAAAACTTGGGCTAGATGGGCTTCCAACAAAAGAAAAACTAAATAGATAGTTTAATAGTGTGCCCTCTCAATGTTGCCTTTATAACACTGAAGAGGAAGATGCTCCCCATTTGCTTATGAATTATCCTATTACTAGATCATTAATTACCCACTATGCACAAATAACTAACCACTTTTTTTATTAACATATATAAGACCAACTAGTTCAATCTTAGATGACTTCACGTAAATCAGAAATGAAAATCTACATTTTGAAGACCTTTGCTTCATATGACAAACCATATGGGACCTTAGAAACAACATTATCTTCAAGTTAAAGAAAATTGAGCACGTATGTTTGATTTCCAACAGGTAATCACCAATATTGCAAAGTGGAACAAGGCAAAACCAAAAGACAACTCCACAAAACCTAAGCAACAAAAAATAACACGGTGGTAAAACCACCAACGGGCTTTTACAAGATAAATGTAGATGTATTTTTTAAACTTTCCAGAGAATGTTGCATAGGGGGCATTATCCGAGACAATTCTGGTCAAGTTGTTGATATTTTTCTGTGTAGGATCCATCAAGGATATGTGCTTCAAATTGAATCTCAAACATTCTACATCGAATTACAAGTAGGCCTAGACAGGGGTCTTCGAAATGTCATTATTGAAGGAGATAGCCTCGGATTCATCAACGTCGTCAATAACAACACCAATATTCCTTAAGGAATCTCAAGAATGATCGAAAAGATTCGTTGCTATAAGGATAGTTTCAGCAACCTTGTTTTTAAAATTGTGTCATGTACACACCCTTATATAGACCAAGTGTATAAGCAAAGAGTATATGTGATTTATAGGTCTATAAATAGGGACATGGATGTATGGGATGGGCATGCTAATATAATGATACTCTTTACCTCTCAATCTATCTCTTTTATCTCTCCTTTCCCTCCTACTGATCTTCCCTCCTTTCTGTTACATCTCTCTCACCTCTCTTTCTATTGCATCACTCCCTTCCACGCCATTCCCAAATCCCCCACCTCTCCAGGTCACTACAATGGTATCTAAGCAGTAGATCTTCCGACCTATTACTCCGATTTTTGTCTTCATTTTTTTTCCGATTTTGTAACTAGAAGTCGCAATTCGAAAGGACGATAATGGCGGCTATGGGTTCTTCACAACCAAACGCTTCAACTGACGACGATTGGCGGCGGCGCTGGCAGGAGATCGACGAAACTATGAGCAAGTTGCGATCGTTGGTGAAACCGACACCTGCTCCGGCCGATTCGAGTGCGCAGATGGATGATTTGCGAAAAAAGATCAAGGATCGAACACTTCTCATCAAGATTCATCTGCAGCGGTACTGGATCTCGTGGGAGGAGTTGGATTCCTTATTCGCTAGATTTGGGATGATTGAATGCATAGAAATTTTATGCCCGGAAGATCAGTATCACTCAAAGATTCGTTTCCAACAGAGAGAATCGGCTATCAGAGCCATCGATTCATTCAATCACACAGACATATATGATGGATGTTGTCGATTGGAGTTGGTTTTTGAGGCTGAGATCGACGACGGGCCAAGTAAGAACGAAAAATCGATTCAGACAACTCTGGAAGACATCGAAGGGGAGGAACAAGGGACAAAAGCGCCAAGTCTCGCAACTGTCGATGGATTTCAAGACTGTCAGCAAGAGAATGAAGCTTCGTTTACAAACGAGAATCAAGAAATTGAGGCTTCGTTTAATTCAGAGGCTGCTTTACTAAAGGAAAGCGACGAGCAAGGGTCGCAGACGTCGGGTATCGCACCTATGGATGAGGCACCAAGCTGTCAAGCGGAGGATGAGGCTCCATTGGTGGACATAAAACAGACTGAAGCCCCGATTTCAGACGAAATCGAAGAAATTGCCATGGGTCCAACAGATTTTGAAAGGTTGTATCAGTCTTCTGGGGAGGATAGCTTGAAGGAACATTTGAACCCAGAGACCAATGAGTTCATTAAGGATGTTGGTTCAACTCGCGTGCCTATCAGTCACTCGCAAGGTTGCAACGACCCGATAGCTTCTTGGGGAATCGGCATTAGAGGTGGCCATGAAATCAGTATCGAATTGCCCTCGGAGTTTTCACCAATACCGCAGTGAGAGGTTGAAGCACCAAGGCAAGTCGTCCAATTTCAATTCGAATCTTCAAAGGTAACTCCCTGCCCCCTCACTCCTTTATTTGTTGAAGAAGAATCATCAGAAGGAGGAGGATTGGATAGTGTTTTAGAGAATGGTATGGTAACTGAGAATGCATATAAGCTGTTTGACAAAATGCCTACAAGACAGATAAATAAGGAATTAGTACTGTTGACTGTGGTAGAGAACATGGATAGTTTACATCCTATTAATTTCGATCCAGGAGGTGATACTACTCAGGGGTGTTTACATGTTGTGCTGGAAACTGAGTATAGAAATGAAGGATTTGGGTTAATTTCTTATGAGAATCTGGACCGGGATGGTTCCACAATGGAGCAGTCATTCTTTTTTCATGATATCGATCTCAGGTTGTTAAAGAATGGGTTGAAATCATTGCCTTATGATAGAGGAAAATTAGGAAATGAGGCATTGTGGGATTGTTCTTTGTTGGTATTAGGGGGTCAACAGGATGGTCTGAGCAAACATAAGGTCAGTTCTTGGGTGGATGTGTCCCTTGTTATTTCTCCAATTGGAGGCAATCAGTTAGCGAGGGCCGAGGTCCTGATTTTCGATCCTGGAATTGCTAGGCAAGGTAATGAACTGAGCAGGCCTAAATCCTTGGGAGGCAATCATGTTACAGTCCATCGAAGGGTTTTGATTGTGTCTTGCATTGACAAAGTTCCTAACAAGATTCATGTTTTTGATCCGGGGGTAGTGATAGGAGCTGAATCAGGGTGGAGAGCTGAATTACAGTGTTGTTGAAAGCAAATGGGTGAGGGAGCTCCAAGTTAGTTCAGCTCAGGAAGACACATCCATCTTAATTGTTGAATTGTTGATAGGCATACTTCACAGTCGAATTTGGCAGCAACTAAGTGCTTAAATCTCGGAGGGAATTTTATGTGGGCAGCAGCTAGTAGGATTCGGCTACCCTCTTCAACTGTGTTGACTGATATGTACGTGTGCACGATGGTAAAAAGAAGCAATTTCTGTTATTTTGGGGAAGCTAGCTGGTGGAAATGGTGCAACACTCAAGAGAATACAACCAGCCATGCCCTGTTTGATCAGTTGGGTTACCACTCAGTTGATGGTGTTGTATTGTTAGTCTCAAGCTCACTCAAGTTAGCCCATTTTGAATGCCTTTTGATAGAATAAGGTAACTTGCTTCTATGGGTTGACTTTTACACCTGTCCATGTGCTTCCTTTGATGGTGATGATAGATTGTTCTGCTATGGGTTGTTCTCATCACCACATAAAACTTCCTGGTGAGGCACTTTAGACAAAATGATGCTCCATATGTGCAGCTATATTGAGCCACGTTGTGACAGTCATGTTGGTACTGTAATATTTTTTTTTCATTTAGCCTTTCCATGTTTTGCTTTGTCAATAAGCTTTGGGACAAAGCTTTTCAAAAGGGGAATGCAATGTCATGTACACACCCTTATATAGACCAAGTGTATAAGCAAAGAGTATATGTGATGTATAGGTCTATAAATAGGGACATGGATGTATGGGATGGGCATGCTAATATGATGATACTCTTTACCTCTCAATCTATCTCTTCTATCTCTCATTTCCCTCCTACTGATCTTCCCTCCTTTCTGTTACATCTCCCTCACCTCTCTTTCTGTTGCATCACTCCCTTCCACGCCATTCCCAGATCCCCCACCTCTCCAGGTCACTACAAATTGCTTTAGGTAATCAAATTGTGTTGCTGATTATATAGCTAGATCTATGGAAATGTGTAACCTAATGACCCTCCCATTGAACATAGAGCTTTGTAACATCATCCGAAAGGGTGATCAAGGATGAACCTTGCTCAATAAAGGCATCCTATTCCTTGCATATTGTTAACAAAGCAAATTTAAAAAATTGTCGATGTCTTTACACTCATCATACTCATATAAAGATATCGTTTTGCAGAATAATTTTTTTATCAACTCCGATTAAAATTTTAATTTTGCAAATGTATTTTCTAAAATTTGTGATTTACTCTAAAAATCATAACAACCTTAAGAAGTATATATATATTGTATTATATATTAATAATATAATAAATCAAAATATCAATATAAATAGTAAAAGTGAATAGTAATTTTTTTGAAGAAGCCTAAATCTCAGCACCACATTTTTTGGAAGGAACCCCCTAAGGGTTTTGTAAGTTAAATTTCGATGGCTCTCTTAAAAATTCGGGTCGAACATTTTTAGGCAGCATCATTAGAAATGGATGGGGGCATGTATTGTAGTGCTCCGCTTGGAGATCTCTCTTGGGTTTGTTCTGCAAATTAAAACTATTACTTTACGAAAAGGATTAAAGCGAGGTGCTAGTCTTGGATTCCTAAGCTAATCATTGAATGTGATAATCTCAAAGGCATCATTGTCATGAATAAGGTTTGGACAAATCCTTGTGAAAATTTGAGGATTATCGAAGATATTCAAGATATAAAGTCACATTTCGAGAAGTCCGAAGTCTTTTTTTTTTTGATAAAAGATAAGGGATTGGGTAGTGTCACTGCTGATCTACCATCCAATGACATCCTGACGATGTCCAAAAACTTCGGATGCCAAGTCGCAGGTCAGAAGTCTAAAGTCTATCATTGTTTGAAAGTTCAAATCAAACAACATACTTTACTTCTAGATATATCAAATACCTTTCAATTAAAGACTTTTCTATAATGATCCATCGGAATAATATGTGGATTTCCAAATTTTTGCATATTGGAAGAAAAAAAATACAGTAAAAATCTTGACATAATTTTTTATGGGGGATTTTGCAAAATAGCCACCAAAATTAGCTTATTTTGCGAAATGTCCGCGTTTTGGGACAATTTAGGGAAATAGCCGCTGTATAAACTTTTCCTACGCGCTCAACGCGCCTCCTATGCTCTCTCTCTCTCTCCTACGCGCCTCTATCTTCCTTCTCTCCTTCTGGTTTCCAGATCTGGAGGCGGAGCCGGAGCCGAAGGTTGCCAAATCTACACAGGTAGAATTGAAGAGAAGGAAGATCCGGCCATCGACCGAGCAGTGGAAAGGCGGAGGGAGATCCGGAGGCGGAGCCGAAGGCGGCCAGATTTGCGCCGGTTCTGATTCCTCTATTGATTGACATCGATCGCCGGATCTACGGTCATAAGAGCTGGACAACGGAGGGGTTGATCCGTTGATGCGCTGGATTTCCGGTCGAGGCAGCGGCGAGGCGGAGGCCGAGCAAGCGAGCGAGCGAGCGAGCGAGGGAGGCGGTGGTGAGCGAGGGAGGGAGCGACCGGCGCTGGAGCAAAGGAGGCCGGAGCGAGCCGGCGGCGCGAGCGCGGATCTGGTTTCTCTTCGCAGAATCGTGAGGAAGGAGATGAACTTTTAATTAAATTACAAAAATCACCCTACAAATTATAGAAATTACAAAAACTATCTATATTTTATTAAGTGATCCATAATCTATATTTTTTTTTTATTTTTTCACACCAAAATGTTATATTTGCACAACATACGATTATATTTACACAAATTACGGTTATATATGCACGACAAAATGTTAAAAAATAAAAAATAAAACTAGAATTGCTTCAATTTATTCTGAATCGCTTACAATTTATTGAGAAAGTATGAAATTATATTGAGATAAAATAAGATCATGTTGAGAATAAATTCACAAGTTTCAATTGTCGTGTGCAACTCTTAAAACAGAGTTGTGCCACTCTTAAAATAGAGTCGTGCAACTCTTACAACAGAGTCGTGCAACTCTTACAACAGAGTCGTGCAACTCTTGAATCAGAGTCGTGCAACTCTTACAACAGAGTCGTGCAACTCTTAAAACATAGTCGTGCAACTCTTACAAGAGAGTCGTGCAACTCTTAAAACAAGAGTCGTGCAACTGTTACAACAGAGTCGTTTAACTCTCAAAACAGGGTCGTGCAACTCTTAAAACAGAGTCGTGCAACTCTTACAATTTGTTGTGCAAAATATAATATAATTTTTTCCTGCTTTTTTTTCATTTTAGAACTTTTTGTTGTGCAAAAATAACTTTACATTGTGCAAAAAAGTGCCTGTTTTGCAAAAAAATTCGAGAATAAATTCACAAGGCTCGATTGTTGTGCAAAAATAATATATAGTTGAGCAAAAATAAGATAACGTTGAGCAAAATTTCACTAATCCTCTCATGTTGTGCAATTATTGTCTATTGATGAGCAAAAATAAGACCATGTTGTGAAAAAATAAGAGCGTGTTGAGCAATAATTTATTGAGAAAGTATGAAATTATATTGAGATAAAATAAGATCATGTTGAGTATAAATTCACAAGTCTCGGTTGTTGTGCAAAAATAACATATAGTTGAGCAAAAATAAGATGATGTGCAAACTCTTAAAACAGAGTCGTGCAACTCTTACAATTTGTTGTGCAAAATATAATATATTTTTTTCCGCTTTTTTTTTCGTTTCAGAAATTTTTTTTCATTCTCATATTTATGGATTACATAATAAAATATAGATAGTTTTTTTCATTCTCATATTTATGGGTTAATTTTTGTAATTTTACAAAATGTTATATAGTTTTTTTGTAATAAAATATAGAATTGTTTGTAATTTCCATATTTACAAGGTCAGTTTTGTAATTTAATAAAAGTTTCATCCTCAACCTCCCTCCCCTGAACTACTCGCTCGCTCCTCGCTCGCTCACTCCGCCGCTCGCCACCACCTCCGGCATGCTTCCGGCCTCGCTCGCTCGCTCGCTCCCTCCCTCGCTCTCTCGGCATCCGCCTCCGGCTCGCACAGATCTCACAGATCTGGAATCGCACAGATCTTGAATCTCCACCGGACCACCGATCTGGAATCGCACAGATCTGGAATCTCCACCGGACAACCTCCCACAGATCTGAGCGCATCCAGCCGCTGCCGCTCACTCGACGTGGATCTGATGGACGGAGGAGCCGGATTCGGACAACCGTCGCTCGCTCGATCTCGCCGGAGAGGGAGAGAGCAAGAGAAAGCGAGATCAATTGAAGAAAGCGGCGTCCGGCGAGGAGGAGGAGGAGCGGAGAGGAGGAGGAGCGGCGTCCGGCGGCGTAGAAGGAGAGGATGAGGAGCGGCGTGATACAGATCTAAAGGAAGGAGAAAGGGAACGGGGATACAAGGAAGGGGACGGGTTATATAGCGGACATTTTGCTAAATTGTCCAAAAAGGTGATCATTTCGCAAAATCGTCCAAAAAAGGTCTGTTTTGCAAAAAAAATCATTTTTTATTAGGTAATAATTCGAGAGACAGACAGATCTGACTACTCGAGAGGCTGGCAAATATATACGGTAAAAATCTTGATACAGACACGTTACAACTTTTTGTCCAAATAGAAAAAGATATACATGTAAATAAAATCACCAACAAGCAGGCAAGTTGACACAGTTGTTCTTTTTAACCTAACAAACTAAACAGAGTAAGAAAACGGAATATGCGAAACAATCCGAATCTCCCAGCCCTATTCGGACGATTTCTAAACAGGGCCCACGACGCCCACCCGACTGACTCCTTCCGTTACGCGTTCGCTTTGACAAATTTACCAACTTACCCCTGCGTTTCTAGAGTTGTGTGCCCTCCCACTCTCTTTATATACCCCCTTATATCGCCTCATATAGACTCGGTTTGGAACAAAAACTCTCCTTTCCAGATCTTCTTCAATACTCTAGCTCTCTCCTCTCCTGAATTCCCGAAAAAGGAAAAAACCAACGATGATTTCGCCGCTGAAGCCAACTCCTACCGTCAAATTCCTCTGCAGCTATGGCGGCAAAATCATCCCCCGTCCCTCTGACGGCCTCCTCCGCTACGTCGGCGGCCATACCAGAGTCGTCTCTGTTGACCGTTCCGTCTCTTACTCCGGTGAGCACCATGTCCTCTCTACTTTTTCAGATTCCGTAATTTTCGTTTATTTGGAGTATTTCGGTTTGTGAATTTTGTGATCTTGTTGCGTTTAGAGCTGATTACGAAGCTTTCCGAGATGTGCGGTCAGTCCGTGGCGTTGCGGTGCCAATTGCCTAGCGAGGAGATGGATGTGCTCGTCTCCGTCAAGTCCGACGAAGATCTAGCTAGCGTATTCGACGAGTACGATTGCGCTTCCTCGTCGTTCGGCAAACAATTGAAGATACGAGCCATTCTCTCTCCTACTAAGCCGCCTATCAGGAGCAACAATTCTTCTCCGATGTCTTCGTCCTCCAACTCTCCGACGAAGTCCTCCGGCTCTGACTGCCTCCAATTCAGCCGATCGACGGCTCCGATGCTGCCTCCCCGCTCTGTATTCGACTCCAGAGGCGGATCAACGACGGCCTGCGCTCAATACGTGCCCGATCGGAATCGGAATCAGAATCGATTCCAACCTTGCCATGTGCAAGCGCACTATTGGCCTATGGTTCCCCATTCAAATTACTACAAGCACTAGTTCTTTCATTAAGTTTTTTAATTTCTTACAAAAAAAAGGTTTTCTACAAAAGGAGGATCTGCGATTGCAAGAAGGCCGTTGTTATTTCCTACGGTTGGTGCAGAGTTTCACAGATCCGGAAGGTTTGAAGATCGTTTTAAACTTGAAATCCGGAAATTGAAAATCCAGAAGAGAGATCACAAGTATATATAGTTATATATAAATATACATCAAGTATCTGAAGGACCAGCGTCTGTGATTGTAAAGTTGTGCAAAGTTTCCATGGCGATTAAATTTGATTTCATTATCTGTCCAAGTTTTTGATATGAACCTGATCGCCGTGGCGTGTGAGATTTGCGTGAGTTATCGGCTAGCAGTCCGCCGTTAGCATTCCGTTACTCGCCGTCATCTTTTTTTTTTAATTTAAAAAAAAAAACAATTTTGGCCTGTTGTGCGTTCCGTTCGCCTGTTTTCTTTGGCTCTTCTGTAAAAAAAAATTTTCAAAACCTGATTTTTTTTTTTTTTGGTATTACCGTCTTTGATTAGTTAAGTGTTTTTTAATTAGTTAATGTTTCAATTGGTAAACTAACTCGTTTCCCGTTTATTCTGTGATGCAGGTCAGTGGAGTACAAACGTTCAACGGGGGTTGATGCCAACCTTGTTGGACTCGTTCGGTGGATTAAAGAACAATATTCCTTGGTGAGAACAAGAATATTGGAAAAAAAAAAAAGAAGCAAACGAACATATACTTATATAAAAAGAATAATCAAGATTATACTTAATATGTGATGATGCAATCCAAATTGGTTATTAAAAAAGGGGAGGGAAAGAAAGGAAGGAAACGTAGTATACCCGTGAAAGTTGGCAAGTGGATGGCAACTGGCTTGAATAATGAGGGAGATGAGGTGTGTGGTGGGACAAAGCAAAGGACAACAGATTAATGGAGTGGTGGGTTGAAGATAAGGCACAATTGAATGATGCATCAGCTACTGAAACGTGGAGGGGACGCATAAATCCAGGAATCTAAGACTTTTATCTTATTGGACGTATTCAAGACCCTTGCCCATTGTGATTTGGGGCCGGCCGTGGGGTGTTTCTTTATGTTGGCCGTATCAGGAATTTATTTTTTATCCTAAAGGAATGAGATTAGATAATATGAGGAGTCGGAAAACAAATGACCGCTACATGGCACTTCCCGCTTTGGTAACACGCACGCACCTCAATGAGAGATTGGAAGTTGTAGGATGATCAGATCAATGGGGATGCTGACCCTAAGGCCCATTGGGCCCATTTCATTTATAATCTGTTCATGGGCTGAGTCCCACCTATCAACCACCGCCTCATATCCTCTATAATGTTTTTTTGTTACCTAAACTTCATTCATGCAAAGGCCCACGTAACTGGACTTGAGCATAGACCGAGCTTGGTCCAAGCTTATTTGGATCTTGAATCTTGCTCAACACCTCGGCCAAAGTGTCATATACAATTACCCCTTAAATTGGTATTTTCATAAACCACTCTTAATTAACTTCTTTTTTTCCCGAAGCAAGATAAGTTTTAAAGAGGTTCCCGACGAGCGGTAAGTCTTCCTAGCGCGTCCACACGGACGAGATCATCAAGAAGAAGATCAGTCGAACAACATTTGATTCCCTTAAAATATGACGAATAACAACATTACTAAAGAAGCAAAGATCATAACGAGTATCCAATTGTAACAACTCTATGTTCCAGGGACAAGACCAGTCACCTAGAAGATTGTTAACTACCATCAGACAGTCACCCTCTATGAGCAGATTGGGCAGATTAAGCTTCCTAGCTTTAAGAACTCCCTTCCGTAGCGCTAGAGCTTCGGCATACAGAGCGGAGTTGTTATTGCAACGACCGTTTCCCAAGGAAACAATACCACCAGTATCATTTCTAACAACAAAACTGAAGGTGCTGGAACCATCCTCTTGCTAAGAGCTGTCAAATTTTAGTTTATAGAAATTCGAAGGCGACTTCTGCCATTTTTTTGGTTTATTATTTCTAATAGAAGGATATGTAATTGACGTATGTCCATCTGAAGAATTGCGACAACTCACCTGACCCGAAGCAGCGTCATGTCGCTCAATATTCTTGGTTGTTGGCCAAGTGATCCTTGTGGTTGAAATGAATACAAAAATGTCGTTAATCTTGAGGCTAAAATTTGGTCGAACACGACCTTATTTCTGAAGAACCATGTCCCCCACCAGACGGTCGCCAGTAGAGCCAGTGAAGTTTTCCCGATAGAGGAATATAAGTGATGGAGAAGAAGGTTGAGGTCGGTGCGTAAGAGAGAGCTCATAGAAGCAGGAATCTTAAGATGAAAAGTGTTCAGAAGACAAAGAGTAATATTACAATCTAGAAGGAAATGGAATCCCGACTCATTAGCATTATCGCAAAGCGGGCAACCTGACGGCACAGCCACATGCGACTGTTGCAAGCGTTCAGTGGTGAGGTGACTGTATGCTTAAATCCTAAACACATGAGAGTGAGAGATACACATTATCCTTGGTGAGGTTGGATTTTTGAGCATGCAAGCAACTTGATCCCATATATACATGTTATGGCGTTTGCGTTTATATGCCTTGATTATATTTTCACTATTGATGATGTTACTTTTGATGAGTAAAATGGTGAAAGAATCTCTTGTGGGATGCATAGATGATGTTTTTGTCTTATGGTTGCTTGAGTACAAGCAAGAGTTAAATGTGGGGGGATTTGATAATGCATATTTCATGTAGGCATTATAGGTATTTCTTATTGCATTTAGATAGGTGTTTTGCATATGTTTTAGTCTAGTTACATATCTTGCTTATAAAGTATTCGAGTTCGAAATCTACGCTTTTTTTATTGTTTGTTCTGCAGAGTTACATTCCGACCTTGGAAGGGATCTTGGAAGAGCTTAAGAGACATATTTTGGAGCATATGAAGGCTAAGGAAGAGGCTAATGAGGAGCAAGGAAGCACAACATCAAAGAAAAAATGAAAATTTGTCACTGCGTATGGCGGTGCCTGCCGTGTCTTAGGCGGCGCCCGCCGTTCCACCGTCTTCAGCGCTTGCGATTTGGATCCAGATATTTTATTTCCTATTATATTATTATTATATTTCTAGGGTTTGCGCGACTCTTTATTAGTTGTTAGGTTATTATTCCAGCTGTGTGTTGCGTTGTATTGTGAGACAATGAACACAATTAGAGAGAGAGAGAGAGAGAGAGAGATTTTTGGCCTATGAGTTGCTAAACTCATAGTTTTGCATGTGATTCGAAGACATGCTTGTTTAGATTTTGAGGATTTGATTCTATTTTATTCATGATTTATATTTATCATCTTGTGCCTATTGATTATATTTGTGTTCCTTTCTATGATTGATCACCATGTTAGGAATTGCATCTTAACTATGAATTCATTGTTGTGTTCTTGATAGAAAACGAAGGTATTGAAGTAGTGATATTTCTTTGTCCTTGCAGTGGATGATTTCGATTGATCTATATTGGTAAGTGTCGACTAGGGCTGATGTTGGCTTATGCCTATTTGTCTTAATTGTATCGAATCAATATGCCAATTGGTCTAATTACTTGAATCTTTAATGTTATTCTTTAGTGATATTGAATAAGATGATTGTATCCATGCGGATCCTTCAACTTTAGTCAACTAGACATATGTTTATGAATAATTAATGAATCAATCCTAGGACCATGAATCTCAACCATTGTCAGAGAATTACATGTGAAATATCTTCTCTACTTTATTATCAATTCACTAAGCAATCATAAAGTTGGTTTTATTCCTTATCAATTTGTCACAAATCATTGCTTTTGTCATAAGAGTCTTTATTAAGAGTTATTGAGTAGTGAATCACATCTTCCTGTGGGTTCGATTTCGGACTTTGTTGCTATACTAGTAGTTGTTTGGTTTATCAATTTATTGATTTCTTAATCTATTGGTTTTGTGCTTTGAGTTTGGACTTTATTACTATTTGGAAAAGGGTGAAAGTGCCAAAGACGTTCATCCCGCACCAAAAGTCATTTCCAAAATCCTCACTGAGAGACTCAAACTAGTTATTGGAAGGCTGATCCACCCTCTACAAAAGGCTTTTGTCTAAGATAGAGCTATTCAAGCTAACATCCTGATAGCTCACAAGATCTTCCACTCATTTAGAACTCGCTCAGGGAGTGAGGGGTGGCTTGCTATAAAATTATATATGGAAAAAGCACATGATAGGGTTGATTGGATATTTGTAAGGAGAATCCTTGACAAATTTGGATTCCATCTAGTGTTCATTGATTGGGTCATGGAATGCATTACTACCGTATCCTTTCTAGTACTAGTAAACAATGATCCGACAGATCTATTCTACCCGTCCAGGGGACTACAACAAGGCGACCTGTTGTCCTCTTTCTTTTTCATTCTGGCGGTTGAGATTCTAGCCCGTAAACTAAGCACGGAATCCCTCTTGGATAACAATCCTATTGGCTTTAGATTTGGGAAGGAGGGGCCTCGTATCCCCTTTCTTTCCTTCGCATACGACATCATCATTTTTTCCAAGGGAAGCATTGACGGCAGCCGA
This sequence comes from Persicaria tinctoria, assembly GCA_037127255.1. Classification (NCBI taxonomy): domain Eukaryota; kingdom Viridiplantae; phylum Streptophyta; class Magnoliopsida; order Caryophyllales; family Polygonaceae; genus Persicaria; species Persicaria tinctoria. The sequence continues at coordinate 14,032,546 of JBANSL010000020.1, read as the reverse complement.
AGAGTAAATGAGATTATAGAAACTTACTGCAAAGTCTCAGGGCAAAAGGTAAATTATCACAAGTCCAGCTTCCAAGCCACAAAGGGTATTTCTACGTCGAGGATTTCGGAAATATACACATGTCTAAGCATAAAAAATGAACACTCTCTAGAAAAATATTTAGGATGCCCAATCATTAATGGCAGAGTCAACAAAGCTACTTTCGAGGAACTAATTTGTAAATCCAAGGACCAACTATCTAAATGGCGTGCCAACGCGTTATCACAACAAGGTCGTGCGATCCTCATCAATACAAACCTTGCTGCCAAACCACTCCATCTGATGCCTAACTTTCTTCTTCCTACATCTATTTATAATGAGCTTGATCGAATAAATTGAACATTCTTCTAGAATAAAGACATGCAACACCGTTCTCTTATTAGTTGGGATAAAATATGTAGATCAAAGAATCATGGGGGCTTGGGACTCAGAAAATCAAGAGAGATGAATGTAGCTCTTCAACTATAACAATTATGGAAAATACTTGCCGAACCAAATAGCATCTAGGTAAGCATTATAAAATATAAATATCTTCACTCAAAAAATATTCTGGAATATAAGAAACGCGATGCTTCTTCTTGACATTGGGCTAAACATACGTCTTTACTTGACAAATTCAAAACGGGACAGATTTGGTCGGTAGGTAATGACAGGACAATTAAATTGGACCGATAACTGTGTTTCAACTTCCCCCTTACTAACCGGGGCAAACTATCCTACTCTTGTGAATAGGGACGAACTTGTTAGAGATTACATCTTGGAAGGTAAATGGTGGATAGATAAACTAAAGGCAACCCTCCTTAAGAGCATAGTAACCGAGATTGTAGACATTCCCCTTCTGACATTGGGACTCGAAGATATATTATACTGGTGGCCTGACAGAGAAGGTTGGTTCACTACCTCAAGTGCATACAAATTAAACACTAACCATGCCGCTATCTGTCCGGATCCAAACGGCTTGTTCTGGGGCTTGGATATCCCGCCTAAAGTTAAGAATTTTCTTTGGAAAATAAGCCAAGATGGACTTCCCACTACAACAAGACTCGCTTGTCGCGGTGTCTCTGTCCCTTCTTCTTGTAGTTTCTGTAATACCTCTGAAGAGGACGAAACCCACCTATTCTTAGAATGCCAACACACTTACTCCGCCTACACAGCTCTACCATCAGCTCCATCGCTAATTTATGCGCCAATTCGAGAGAGACTTTACCAATCATATCTCTACTTGGGAACAACCTTTCTAAAAAGGACTTGGCTAATCTTGCCTTCATCCGGTTGGTCGTTTGGCACGTCCGAAACCAATCTATTTTCAGAAACATACCAGTACCTAATATAGATAGTACGAAGCTCATACTAAAAACACATATTGAAAATTGGCAGAGAACATCTGATCCGGAAAACATCATGGAGTTAATCACGAAGGCACCAACGAAATGTCCACACCAATCAAAAACCAAAACAAAACAACAAAAAAGTTGTCTGGAAAAAACCTCCACAAAGTTACTATAAACTTAATTTTGATGGATCTTTTTTAGCGGATGGTAAAAGTATTGCGAGTACTATTATTCGAGACTGGTCCGATCTCCCAGTTCATATAGGATACCAAAAACTGGCTAGGACATAAAAGCCCTCTTATGGCGGAGGCATTAGCACTTAAATTAGGAATATAAAATGCCCTACAACTTCACATTAAGGATCTTGTTATTAAAGGTGATTCGCTCACGATCATAAACATTTTGGCCAAACAAGCCAAGTGCCCTTGGGAAATAGAACTGATTATGTCTCACATACAAATTCTTCTATCGACTTTGAGAGATGTCTCATTTTCTCGCATTCCCCGGTTGGGTAAAAGAGTGGCTGATAAGGTTGCACACCTTTGCCACTCTATTTGGGGGTCGATATTCAAAACAATGTTGGTCTTATGGACCTCATCTGAAAGGATGCTGTGAGTTGACTAGTTTACTTGAATTATTTCATAATAAAAAAAATCTAAGAAAGGTGGTGATGTGTCAGATACTATTATGCCACATGTATTACCAGCGTCCAAGTGATGAGTTTGGCCGGAAAATATATAAAAAAATAAATTGGTATTATTTTTGGTTAATATAGGAATAGTTTGTATATGAAATCGATCATCAATTTGAAAGTTCGTATTATTTTTGGTTTAAGGTCAATAGTTTATATTATTTTTGGTCATTTTTCCTATAATGAATGATGTTTCTAATGGAAAGAATTGAATATCACTACAAATATCCCTGCAAACCATATCCGCAACCAGAATGGAAATCAAGAATCAGGGCCTTGTTTTTAGATTTTTAATTATTGTTATAATATTATTATTATGATATGGATGTACAAGATATACACTTTACTTAGATAGAGTTTTTACTTTTAGATAGATTTACCTTATACTTGGAGCCCAAGGATATAGCTCCTATATATTGTATTGGTGGATATCCCACAAGACACATCAATGGAATACAATCTCATATTCTCCTCCCTTTATTCTTGCCTTAGTTTACAACACGTTATCAGCACGAATTGCTCAGACAAGAAGAGATACTACAGAAGTTGGCTTGTATCTTCCCGACTCAAAATCTCACCCAAAGATGAGTCTCCTATTCCTTTTATTTGAAGTTTTCAATACATATATTATGCTTTTCTCCGTAATTAGTTGAGTTTAGTTTGGTTAAGGTCAATCAATCTATCTCTACGTATATTGGAAAGCAGGCATCGGCACCAAATCTGCTCTCCTGAAAACCCCTAGGTTCCCATTTTCTCCCTATCGTTATCTTTCTTGCTTTTTAAAGCATCGATTTCAATTGTTGGTTTACCGGATTTGATTTGATTTGATTGAATTAGCAATTTCAGATTCATCGGCGAATTACAATTTGAATTATTATCGGTGGATTTTCAGGGGCGATTTTTTACCCTTAATCATAATCTCACCAAAGGCAAAGACGACAAGAGATTAGCCCCTGGACAGCCTTGGACAAGTCTGTCATCGTCCCGGATCTGTGAAGGCGTCGTTGTTGTCCTTAGTCGGAGCCTCCATCTGAAGGAAAAAGCACGCGGGTAACAACGGGGCGAACGCCGCCTAGAAATCCCGACGCCGCTCCCTACAAATCAACTGACGAACAAAGCTTTGAAATTAAATCAATCTGATCGAGCGCTTCGAGTCTGCCTTACGTACCGCCGATGATCTCTGGCCCGATCTCGCCGGTGAGGGCAACTGGGAAAGAATGAATCTGCCGCCTATATCCCGCCATTGACATACGGGGAAGAAGGAAGAAAGGTTTTCTTTTATTAATTACTAAATCGGTCCGAAATTTCTTAAAAATCGCAGATTGGCCCATATGTTTTATATAGTTACATAAAACTGCCTAAACATTTTCAAGATTGCATATTTTGCTCTTGTGAAGTATACGAAGTGAACACATCCCCGAAGATGATGTGTAGACCTAAGTTTTATGAACCCCTAGAATCTATCCCTTGAAGCGGATTAGGAGGTATATATCCTTGAAGCGAATAAATTAATCCCATGTATTCCCCGAAGTGGATAAAAGTAAAGAAATTGATATTATAAATCACTCGATATGATCGAAAAATTTCATCCCCGTAGTGATGGAACAATAAATATCATCCCGGTAGCGATGAACAATGATTTTTTTATTATTATTTGCATATTATATTTTTTATTATTCATCTCCCGAAATAGAAATAGATGATTATGTATGTGTTGCTCACATATAAGAGGTATGACAACTTTCCTTGCTTGATTAATTAAATCGATTAATTAGGATTTTAAATGTTTAAAGCATGACACATAAGGATGGATAGAATTATGTTATATGATATGTGTTTTTCATAACCCTTGATTATAATTTATTACTATTTTGATTTGGTGATGGGTGGTGTCATATGAGTGGTTTGTCCACGGGTCCACACCAGGATATCCTAGTAAAAGGAGGCGAACCTTAGAAGATTGAACCCTACTTGGTAGTGAGCCTATCTGTGTTAGGCTCGGCTTTAAGGCTCGTGAAGGAGTTGGACAGATTTGTTAATATTGGTATATGCGATCGAGCTTGGGGTCAGGTATGCCTAAACATCATATATTTGAGTTATGATTTTTGTGCTTCTTAATCATAAGTGATTATATATGTGTATTATGATTTCACCTCGTACATTAAATATGGATTATCATTTAGTTGCTAATTGCAATATGACGTTATTGATTGCACATATAGATTTTATATCATAAATCATGTCATGGTGCTAATATGCTTTGATATATAAGAATTTAGAGCATTGATAAATCATGTATGATTGGTGGTTGACGATACATATAGATATGGCTATTGGGTAAATTGACCATATATTGAACGGATACATGATAAATGATATCTGAATGAATTGATACATTGATAAGTTGATAAATGAATAACGTCATCATGGATCGATTGAAATATTAGTCTCATCTTTGTAGTGATGAGCTAAGATGGTATTTTTGATTCCATTTTGTACTTGTAACTTATTGCATATATGATTTGTTTCATAGAAGGTGAAATATAAACTTCTGAAATGGTTAAACTTGTTGGATTCCTTGTCACCAGAAGTTTACATTATTTATTTTTATTGAGATTACTTTTGTTATTCACTTGTGAGGTGTATATATCTCAATTTACTTTTTATAATTCAAAACTCAAACTGTTTCCAGAAGAAACAACTTGTTGAGAGTTTTTATGCCATAAACATATGTGATTTTATATTGACAAAGATTATTTATGTCATTAGTGTTAATAAATGCTATCTATTGAATGAAGAGCCTAAATGATCCAACATCTTTAATTATGTGAACTCTGTCATTTTTGGTTTGTTATTAGTTCAATTTGACTATTTTAAGGTACATGGAGTATTGGAATCATTATCTATTTGATTTGATTTGCATTTTATGTATATGAATATGCATTGGAAATGTTTTTTGAAAAAACAATTATGGGTAGATAATACCAATTTTATTCTACAAATGATGATTTGGGAGAAGAATTTGAAGCACGTCCTTGTTAAATTGTGTGAAATTGATAAAATTATTTCACGAGAGCCCGAAGACTCTTTATTTTGTGATATTTTTCTTATTCTACTTGGGTATGGTAGAACTCAAATAAATAGCTAGCTAAATGACCTATGGTTCATAGCGGCCTCTCTTATTGCGAGATGCAATATATATTATTACCTCTAGTAGAGGACATAAAGAGGATACGGTGCACGCGACCGTTGTTAGGATACTAGTCATAATTTTGAAAATGATTATAGATAATCATGTATGACTCGACTCCCACATCAAGGAGAATGTGGAAGAACAAGTCAAAGTTGATAGTTTGCCTAATTTGGATTTGTAATCTCCCAAACTGTGAATGAATTATCGCATGAAAATGTTATAATGGTTTAGAGTTTGGTACGTACTTGATGATATGGAAAACCTGAAGTTTTCAAGATGAAATAACTAATGAGTATTTGTATAAAGTCTATACTTGGCATAACTAAACCTTACATATCTCTAGAAGAGCATCAAATTAGTCATCGAAGGATTGTTGATATAATCAAGCAATAAATGCATATGAGAAGATGGCTCTAGAAGAGCGTCAAAACAATCTAAAGGGAATGAGTGATGACAGATAAATTGGGATCGTGAAAGTCGAAGCAGTGGTTTTCCTCTAGTTGAGGATGTCAATAGAAGATCCTACACATAATAAATAGATTACCCATATTGACAATATGGATGTAATATGGAAAATGCTATCAATGAAATTGATATTTTGGATATATAAGCATTGAGAAGTTGACGATTAAATCGACCAAGTGAATTCGTTACTTATGAGATTGTCATGGGATGACCCAGTAGAGTCATCAATAATAGCTATTAAGTAGGCATGAATATCAAGAGCTTGATTCGATTTTGATCAACAATAGAATAAATTCTCCTTCTTATACTTTATCTCCAGTATAGGCACCGAAATCTCCCCAGATTACACTAAGTTGTTGTAAATCAAGAAAGTTGATGTATATGGAGGATTGAGTTCCCATAGATGATCAAATACCTAGAGTTTATCACGGATGATAAAATACCCGGTATTTAGGGGGAGAGAAAAATGTGATCAAGAAGTAATATGTTGCATGGAAGAAAAGTGAACCGAAAGTTAGCAAACAGGCTAGTAAAGGCATTAGTAAATGCAAAAAATAGCATGATTCAAATCAAAGTTCTAGTGGTAATTTCAAACAATGGTGATATGTCCACTAGTATAAAACTCTTGAAGAGATTTCATGAACGTTGACAATGTTAGAATTGATAATGAGTTGTCTTGAAATGGCCAGATCATTGATTATCCAATAAGCAGAGGATTAGTTGGAAATTAGTTGAAAGCCCTAAAAATATCTCGACCTGTAGCTCGACTGTACAAAGAGAGATATATTACAATATAAAGACAAATGATGTTTTCATCTTTGATTAGATTGTGAAAAGATATTAAATCCAGAAGTACCATGTCTTTATAAAATTGGTAATTTATATGTTAAATTGAGGCGGGGGGGAGTTGTTGTACTCTTTTCCTTAGCTTTGGTTTTTGTCCTATTTGGGTTTTTTAAAAACAAGGTTTTTAACGAGGCAACTCTCCTTACAAGGATACATGGTATATCCCAAATTCTAGAAAGAAATAATTCATGCAAAGATGGATTATTTAAGTATGAAGTTTTTGGACCTGTAGCTCTAACATTGAAAAGTGTAGTATCAATTGGTTTTAAGTTGGTGTTTGTACAAAGGAAAATATAAAGCCAAATTGATTTGACAAAAGCCTATTAAAGGTTACATTAGAATGTATTCACCGGGAGTGAATATAATTTTGGCTGCAAATTAATGTAAATGACGAACGTTGTAAGTGCATACTCATATAAATGGAAATGATCGATTAAAAATGCCTGAAGCATTGTTGTCAAAGTCTTGTCACATGTTGTTGGTTAAAGATCCTTATTAGAGTACATGAATTACCTATATTTGTGAAGGTTGTGACATATAATTAGGTTCTGAAGTACCATACAAAGTTGTACTCTTTTCCTTAATCTTTGTTTTTATCTCACTGGGTTTTTCCAAAGTAAAGTTTTAATGAGACAACTTAAGCACTATTTAATACATCCGACACATCAATGGAATACAATCTCATATTCTCCTCCCTTTATTCTTGCCTTAGTTTACAACAATTACAGTTTTATTGGTGATTGTAATCTTAGTTTTAAGTTAGTTTTTTCTTTTCTTTGTTTTTACTAGCGACCCTCAGCATAGGGTCATCAAGCCATCTGTTGATGGCTTCAAGATCACTTTTGTCGACCTACTTCTTGCCTAAAAAAAATAATGGAAAGAATTGAATAAAATTAATTAAGGGGTTCAAATCTTGGACACAAGTTACAGTAATAAAAAAAAATCAGATTTTAACAAAAGAATCAAAATTGTATGGCATGTTTAGAGCTTCTAATCAACGTCGGATTCGGCGTTGTAACGGTAATTATATTACAACGTCGGATCGGACGTTGCCAGGTTACATATCAAACAATTTTTCACACACTCACAAAAAAAAAACACACACACACACAACGTCCAAAAGTAAGTTGTTACTAAAAAAAATTGATTTTTTTAATATACTCCCTTCGTTCATTAATAAGTGTCGTTTGACTTTTTGACACATTTTTTAAGGAGCTAAAAATTATATAAAATATTAACTTTTTTATTATTATTTTTAAATAATTTTAAACTTATAACTAATATGTATAAAGTTATTTTAAAAATCAATTAAAAACTTTATATTTTATATAGTTTTTAACTCCTTAAAAAATGTGCCAAAAAGTCAAACGTCACTTATTTCTGAACGGAGGTAGTATTATATTAAGCCCGACCTTACTCGTATTAGCAACGTTCAATTTGACGTTGTAATGTCTAATTCAACGTTGTTACAACGTCCATATTTTTTAAGTGAAATTACAACGTCGAATCCGACGTTGTTACAACGTCATATTCAACTTTAATTTACGGTATATAAGGAACGTGAAAATTGTATGGTATGTTTAGTCAGTTTAGTCAAAAGCTAATGATCAAATTCATCCAAAATTTTAGTCAAAATAGTAGGGTATGTTTATTCAAAAAGGTTCAAATTCATGGATCATTTTCCACCACTACCAACAGAGTTCAACTGTTTTGCTTGGTGCTTTATGTAATACGGAGTACAAAATTAAGTATTTAATAAAGATTAATTGGTGGATAATGGTTTTTCTGTTTTCCTGTGCTTGAATTGAATAGTTTTAAGAGTAATCTGTAAAAATCCACCCCTAGACTACGTATTGTTAAAACCCACCTCTTAAATTCAATATTATAGAAAATCACCCTTTATATAGTTTTTGTTTGTCAAAGATCACCCCGCCTCTATATGCTATTAGAGTTTCGTTAAATGTCTTTGAAAAAACCAAAATTATCCATATACATATCATTTTTTGTCACCACTCACTCTGCGTCTATATCTTTCTGTACATATGTACAACCCCACACACACTTACACTTGGTTAATTGAAATTATTCAACAACTCTTACGGTTCTATATTAGGCCCCCTTCAATTCATATCTAAATCTCTCTACAACTCATTTGCGAGATCTCCTTCAATATCGCATCGCCGTATGATAATGGTATTTTGATAATTTATCAATTTTTGCCTCTAAAACTTAACGAAATCAGATATATATAGGGTACGTACGTGGTTTTTGATTAAAAAAAGTTCTAAAAAAGAGTGATTTTCTACAATATTGATTTTAGGGGTGGTTTTGAACAATATGCCTTTAAAAGGGTTGTTTTTGTACAATTTACCCTATTTTAAAAAAAATTCTATGGGGCCATTATTGGCGGCTATAATTATTGAAATATGTCATATGATGTTTGGGCTGAATATTCAATGACGTAAGTGTATTGTATAGGGATCACCTCCACAAATTGAAAGAAAAAAACACACACGCCACACTATAAATAGCTTCCCACATAATGCATTATGCATCTATCGAAATATACAAATTTTTTTTTTATAAAGCATATTTGATCTTTCATACCTCTTGAAACTAACTATAATTTCAAGCATGGTAAAAATGTTGGAAGAAAGAGCGATGATGCTCTTTCTCTTCCCTTTTGCACTTGTCATCTCCTTTTGCCTCTCCTTGTTCTTGCTAACAAGAAGATCAACTCTTTCCCATCGAAAAAACCTACCCCCGTCTCCTCCAAAGTTTCCGATCATCGGAAACCTCCACCAAATAGGACCACATCCTTACCGATCCCTGATGAGCTTGTCCCAAAAATATGGTGACCTAATCCTCCTTCACCTCGGAAGCAAGCCAACCCTCGTTGTATCCTCGAAAGAAATGGCCTCCCTAGTTCTAAAAACACACGAGTCCTGCTTCAGCGAAAGGACTAAACTTGCAATGACAAAGAACGCCTTTTACAAGTGCAAGGAGATATTCTTTTCGCCGTATGGGGAGCAGTGGAGGCAGTTGAGAAGTATATGCATGCTTCACCTATTTACGAACAAAAGGGTCAAAACCTTCCGCGGAGTCAGGGAGGAGGAGGTGGCCCTCATGATCCGAAAGATCAATGAGTCACCGGTTGTCAACCTAAGCGAGATGTTTTTCTCGCTGACAAATAATCTCATATGCAAGGCCGCGTTTGGAAGGAAGTACGTCGGAGAAGAAGGTGGTGATGAATTCGAGAAGTTGATACGTGGGGTTATAAGCGTGGTGGGGAGTAACAATGTTGAAGATGCTCTTCCTTGGATGGCCTGGATTAATCGCTTCAACGGGGTTAATGCCAAGATCAATCGGATTAGCAAGGGTTTCGAAGATGTAGTCGAAAGAATTATCCAGGAGCAGGCAGATCGTGATAAGAAAACTCGAGACGATTCGGATGAGAAGGAGACGCCGGTGAAACACTTTGTGGACACATTGCTTGAAGTCCGAAGAAACAACGTTGACCAGTCTCAGGTTCTTGATAACGAGACCATCAAAGGAGTCATATTTGTGAGTATACTAACATAGTAATTGCCAACTACATATTTCATTTACAAATTGCAACTCTCTTCGACTGAAAATAATATTTTCAACACCTATTTTAAATAGCTAAAAGATATATAAAATTTTAAGGTTTTTAGATATAATTGTTAAATTATAGTAAATTAAGAAAAAAATTAATATTTTATAGTATAGTTTTGAGCTTTTTAAAATAAATTCATAAAAATTGTAAGTACACTAACATAGTAATAACTTTTTATAATTATTAAATTATAATAAATTAAGGGACAAATTTGATATTTTATAGTATAATTTTTAGCTTTTTAAAATACATGCATAAAAATAAAATGACATAATTTTTAACCGGATATAGTAACTAAGGGTTAGTTTGATAATACATAGCTGATGGGGTAGCTGAACCCGATAAATTAGATGTGTTAAATATATGTTAAATTCAATTATTCATAAGTTAGTATATATTATGTTTGCTAACCTTAATTATATGCTAACCTTATTCATAAGTTACTGCTCCGGCTGCCGACATAATTTTGACCATAAAAATATTGCCAACGTAATTTGTTTATAATAAAGGGGATTCAAACTCGTGAGTTATTAGTTACTAAATTTCATCTTTACCATCTAAGCTAGTAAAACTTGACCGTAATTTGTTTCTCTTATTTCAAAATTGAGAAGCAATCTATAGTCCATATTCAATATTTTATATACGGTCTTTCTATCCTATATTCTAAGAGCATAATACAAGAACCTTAATTAGTAAAGATTCCGTAATAAAAAACTTATCAACCCTAGAAATTTAATTAAAAGAAAAGCTAAAGTTATTAAAATTTTAAATATAATTCTAAATTATAACTATTATTTTATGCCCTTGGAGTATAGAATAGAAAAATTATTCTATATAATATACAAAAATAAGATGTGAAGGCTTGTTTTTATCATTCAATAATAAAAATAAATATATTTAAGCTTAAATGGAGTGATTTTCAAACAAAATAATTAACAATAAACGGGGAACGAGATCCCCATATATTAATTCGGCTTTTAAATTTATTGGCGAATTGGGGGAATATGAACCATTAAAAAAATAATTAACAATTTGACACATCGAATAAGTCGTCGCTTTTTTTTTGGTGCCAAACATACTCCTCCGTTTTTTCCCCTTTTCTTTCTCGATTTCGAATTACATTGCTTAAAATGTATCACTAAAGCCTGAATTAATATTGGATTTTGCATATATACATAGGACATGTTTGCAGCTGGGACTCATACAAACCATGTGACATTGGAATGGACCTTCACGGAGCTCATGAGGCACCCAAGAGTCATGAAACGACTCCAAGAAGAAGTGCGAAGAATCGCGGGAGCCAATGGGGTTGTAACCGAGGATGATCTCGACAAGATGGTCTACTTGAAAGCGGTGATCAAGGAGAGTTTCAGGTTCCATCCGGCAGTGCCATTGCCAATTCCTCGAGAGTGCACTGAGGAAGTGAAGTTGAATGGGTACGACATCGCGGTGGGGACCCAAGTCATCATCAACGTGTGGGCCATAGCAAGGGACCCGGCTTATTGGGAGAAGCCCGACGAGTTCATTCCGGAGAGGTTCTTGGATTCTCCCATAGACTTCAAAGGCCAACATTTTGAGCTTATCCCCTTTGGGGGAGGCAGAAGGGGGTGCCCTGCTATATCGTTTGCCATTGCTGGGATCGAGCTTGCTCTAGCCAATCTTGTGTGTTGGTTTGCTTGGTCGTTGCCCGATGGAGGGGAAGGTATATCGCTGGATAATACCGAGTCTCCGGGTTCAATCCCGCACAAGAAAACTCCTCTCATTATCGTTGCTACGCCATGGAAGTCCTCATCCGAGTAGCTACAAAGTCGATCAGATATTTATAGATGGAATTATACAATATTACTGTGGGTCTATTTCCGTGAAGCTAACTTGTTAGCTTGCTTTGTCATAATTTTTTTTTTGTGTGTGTGTGTGTGTGTGTGTTAAATTGCTTTCATTCTTCTAATAATTTTCTCTTCAGTTTATAATTATATGATAATCGGTCACCTCGTTTTGTGTTATATATATACACGATATCATTTTAGATTAAATCGGCATAATGAATTTTATAATAATATGATAATGAATAATATTATTTTAATATAAATGAATAAATGTTATTATTTTTTTTCCATTTAAAAAATAAATAAATGAAATATCCGCGAAAAATAACTAAATGAGGATAGGATATGCAATAAAATAAACATTAAGCCAATATTAGGGTTGTTATATAAGTCAAGTAACTCGAGCTTGACTCGGGTTCCGCTAAATAAAAGCTCGGATCGAGCTTCATTTATCAAATGAGTTAAGCATAAGCACATATTCAACCTTGGTTTAAAGATCGTCTCAAGTCTAGTTAAGCTCGAATGTTGTGAAATTTATAAAATTCATTTAAGTGACTCTATGATGAGCCAGTAAGGTTGCATAATACTTGAAAAAACTCAGCTCGGACTCGTTAATTTACTAAACAAGCCCAATATGAGCTCAAATTCAAATTTAAGCTCAGCTCGAGCTCGAATCGTTTCTAACGAGCTAATTATAATAATGTAATATTAGACTTGTTTGGCTCAAATAAGAACCCTTGTCAATATGTAACTTGTTGCACTCTTAATATATAAGTGTATGATCAGGTGTAGAAGTTTTAAACTTGCGTAACGTATTATCTAATTGTTGAAATGATTAGTATGACCTCTCCTTTGGAAGCTCTCATGATAAATTAATTATAGTATGTTAATGTTACTTTAAGTAGAATATAAAAGCATTATAGTCTGTTGAAATAAAATTAAAGTGATCGATTAATATATCTTTAATTTTTAAATATTCATAACATTTTACTCAGATGCCAGATTATGACGTATTATATATCAAAACGAAGTTATCAACGAGGAGAATACACCTAGATAGTTCGTCAAATAAGTAGGGGGGCATATGACCCCCTAAGCCCCTGGCCATGCCCCTGCTTGTTGGGAACTTCTATTACGGGGACGAATATGTAGAAATTAAATGGGGACGAAGACGGGGACAAGGGTCAAAGTGATTTCTCGTGTGGAGATGGGGAGGAGGACTATGATAATAATCTCCACTCTAATCTCCGCCCTGCCCCGCCTCCGTCGAGGAAACCCTACATGGATCCCTAATGGGGAATACTTCACCTTGATTGTAAGACCTTGAGATACTAACTTGCAGGTTAGTTTTAAGGGTGATGAAAGACAAAACAGAAGGCATGGTTTCAAGGTCTTGAAACCATGAGTAAAATGTTTGATCGAATATTATATCTTGTCTATGCACTAATGTGTTTAAGTGCATGTAATGCATAAAGGCCGATCTTTTGGGCCAAGATTATTTATGGGTCTTTTCATTGGGCCATAATATGTCATCTTGGATCGGGACACATTAAAATGTATAGTCATATGTCTCCTAACTCATATTTTGTAGAAGATATCTCTTGAATGATATTTCAGGAAAGTGAGGGGGCTATATATGGGCAAAGGGATAGCACGGCTCCAATCAAATCTTCCAAAGAGAATATGCACGATCATGGAGAAGATTGCAAGCATGGATTTGGAAGAAACAATGCAAATACGGAAGGAATTCGAAATTGCTTGGAAATAATTCAAAATTTAAACGGCTCTCTCTTCCCCTCATCTTCGGAGAACGACTATATATACGGATGCAAAAAGATGATCAAAACAACTGATCCAGTCTTCTTTGAGCATTCGTTACTCCAGCTTCTGAAATACCCCAAAGTATTTTTTGAGTATTTCATTTTATACAAATAAATAAATTCTAGTCACATTATATTATATTATGGAAAAAATAGAAGCATCCTATTTATTTCACAAGAGCATATAATATAAGATTAGAATAATTGTATTATTCTAAAGTGTAGTAAAAAGAATTTATTTAATTATATACAAACTCTAATCATCCTTATTATTTAATTTAAGCAATTAAATTAAATAGCTAGTAAAGTAATACTCCTTTCCGTCCAAAATAGTTATATATTATAAAGAGTAGTAAATGAGCAATGGTAATTAGGTGGAGTAAAAGACCAAAGCAAGTGACTTAGCCGGTTCAACAAGAAGATACGGATCAAATTTGAATTGAGCCGCAAGCAACCATCTCCGGCAAATCTCGCGATCTTATCAGTTTGTTGAGTTCCCGATCCCCTCCACCGTATCAGTTCCCTCATACGCGTTAATCTCCCTCTTAAGTAGAGGTTAAGTTTTCCAATTTCCTCACATCCTCGCATTCAGTCTCGCCTCCTTCCTCCTGCGTGTTGCCGGCGCTCCAGTATGGCCAACGCCGAAGACCACCACCTGCACCAGGAAGAAGCCGTAGGAAGTCCTCCAGCAGCCCTGCAGAGTAGTAAGATGTTCACATCCTCCCGTCAATTCAAGTTGTTCTTTCCATCTTTATTCAAATCGTGCCCTTTAATTAGCCATGTTTCGGTTGCTCTCCCGCAGATTCAAGGGGCCATTTGGGTCAGACGTTGGGACCAATCAGTACGCACTCACTCCGAATTCGATTGGTATGTTACACGAACTAGTTTCGTTAACTCTAAATCAGATCGAATCATGATCGAACATACATACATACTGTTGGTCGTTTAAGTTTGCGGAAAAACTTATGTTTTGATGTATGCTTTGCACTCAGGTTCCGACCTCTCTCGATCTTTGTTCAGACCTCATCAATCACCGATTCTAGCCACATCACGTCCCCCTCACACCCCTCGATGTCCCTGTGTTGTGGTAAGGCATAACTTGCAACCTTTTTGGAGTTAATCAAACTGGAAGTCTTGTTGTTACACTGACCAGTGAGTCGCCTTTGTGATTAAATTCTGCAGCGATCAGACTTTGTTTCAAGCCACAGTTTGAAACGAATTGAGTGTGGCACTGCTGAGTCCGATTGGTAAGTTAAGTCTGACTTGTTTCGGTCAGTCGAACTTACATCGAATTAAGGTCAAACATACATACTTGAACATGGTGGGGGTACTGTCAAGTAACTTTTGGGTATGTTTTATGCAGCTGTTAAAGGTCGATTCCAGTTGCGATCTTGACCGAGCCGATCTGTGCACTACCGACTACACTTGCTAAGTTGAAAGAACCTTATTTTAGAGGTCCGAAACCGCATAGAATGAATACCGAACTTACCCAGTTTTGTGTGTGTGTTCGGCGTTCAAAGGTTGTGCGAGGAGTGCGAAGGCGGCCGGTATCGTATTCGGACTGATCGGTGCTTACTGTCAGAGGTAAGTGTCGACGATTGAGGAAAAAGTAATAAATTAATTATCTATTAATTAATTTATAGATTTTAACTGGTGATCGGTTTATTTAGGTGCTCAGCCGTGATCGGATTTCATTGTTATCAACACTAGCGCACCCAATTCTGAGGCAAGTGATTTCGTTCATATTGCCCTTTGCAATGTTTCGTGACTTTTGTGGTGCCTTTCATTTCTATCGTGTCGAATGCGGCCATGTGGCCAATTTCCATGCCAGTTTGATAGATTACATATCTGCCTGCTTGATGTGATTTATCATTTTCATTCTAAATTGGCATGAGTACATAAATGGGCAATTATAAATATAACGTGTATGTGTATAATTTATGAGTTAGAATAATAAGCCCATATTCCTAAGTGCATGAATTTTTGTTCGGTTCTTTCATGCAAATTGTTAGCATGTGATATTAAGACCTTTGAAATATCCGTGCTTGTCTTTCGTTGTTAATAACGTGTACATTATCACCTAACTAGTGTAAATTAAAGCGATTAAATTATGATATAATTGAATATGCGTACTTTATAGTGCGAGTTGACTTCTAGTCAATGCGAGTTTTCTTTAGTAAGACTAACTTGCAGGTTGAGGCTCGTTAAGCCTTCCCTATAAAGGTTTCATGAAACGACCCATTCCGGAATGCATTCATCGCGGGATGGTAAACTTCCATAGTGTTGTGGGTCGCAGTCCTCTCTTTTAGATGCCCGACCGGTACCACGTGTTATATTATTATTGTTATCGCTATTATCATTATAGTATATTGTGTTATGTAGGTGATCAATTCTGCGCATATTATACTTCATTCTATTTGAGTATAATTCCTATATTGTATTCTTAATCGATCTCCGTGATCATCCGAGTCATGTGTCATTTTTATTTTATTCTATTCTCAGATTTCCACATTAAATACTCTTAATTTTCCCTTAACTATTATCATACCGTTTCAGGGTCACTGGTTGTAATTAAAGTTTGAATATTTTTCTTATCGCTTGCTAGTATTTAATGTGTTAACCATCCTATTTATTGGATGG
Organism: Persicaria tinctoria; assembly: GCA_037127255.1. Classification (NCBI taxonomy): domain Eukaryota; kingdom Viridiplantae; phylum Streptophyta; class Magnoliopsida; order Caryophyllales; family Polygonaceae; genus Persicaria; species Persicaria tinctoria. Next base: position 14,016,058 of record JBANSL010000020.1, on the reverse strand, counting down.
CTGGTGTCATTCATAATCATGAAACACCAGACCATATTCCACATGTCTAGTAAGAGCAGAGGAGCTGGAGCTGGATAAGGAGACGGACTATCGCTAATAAAAAACTTGGTTGCATTTTAAAACTTTGTTTACTCTTATATTTCTAAGTTGGAATTTAGGGATTATTTTAGTGGTTTATGATATACTTTTAACGGTTTATTTTCACTTATAACATTTTCAAGTCTTCCGCTAAATATTATTTTGTATTTATTTTATTATCATCTTGCCTATGGGAGCATGAGTACATGTCCCTATAAGCCTAAGGTGAATACAAAGACATTAAAGTCTACGTATTTACTGGCGCTGTAGCATATCCTTGGATATAAAAGGGAGTGTTACAGTTTCTCTCTTGAGATCTCATAAAGTCTAGTGTGTTGTATTTTTTAGAGTTGAGGGAAACACAAGCGCTGATTGTACAAGTCATTTATTTTACATTAAGAGTATCATATACTCGATCTAAGGCACACTTCGGTGTGTGTTGAGAGCTTTTGTTTCACTTGTAAGGTTGAGTGCTAGAATAGAAGCGGTGAGGCTTTGTATAGAAGAAGGGTAGTTCTTCTAGGAAGTTCTAGACTCAAGGAAGTGAAATAAGAAGTGTTGAATCCTACGGGTTGAATAACCCTAGGCGAGGACGTAGGTCAAGTTCGTGTCGAACCTCATTAACAATTCGTGTGTTCATCTTTTATATTCCGCATTTACCTCACATCTTTTATATTCCGCATTTACCTCATTAACAACTCTTGACAAGTTGTTTTTAAAAATCATTCAAAAGTTTTGATTTGAAAAAATCGAGCATACTCTATTCACCCTCCCCCCCCCCCCCCGAGTATTATTTATTGCCTAATAGACTCTTCAATTTGAATCAGAGCTTGACTCACTGTTTGATCTAACAATCTTGTGAGTTCTAATCATGTCTACCATAAGTGATGGAGGATTTGCCCAAGGGAGATCAACCAACCAACCTTCTCTATTATGTGGCAACAACTTGTGTTCACTGGAGATATTTGATCCAGATGTTCATCATAGATCAAGGTCTAAAGCTATGGGATTTGGTCAAGAAGGGACCACCCGTTCCAAAGAAAACTGACGCTACTGGAAAAGAAATCGATAAGCCTAAAGAAGAATATACTGAAACATATTTGGAGAATATCGCAAAGAAATTCAAAGCTATGAATTTGTTATATTGTGGACTTGATGCTAATGAATTTAACCATGTTTCTTCTTGCAAGAGTGCCAATGAGATTTAAGAAAATTTGGTGGTCACCTATGAAGGAACTAGCCAAGTCAAAGAAAGTAAGATCAACATTTTTATTCAACAATATGAGCTCTTCAAGACGAATCTTGATGAATCGGTAAAGGAAATGTTCATGAGATTCACTCAAATTGTGAATAACCTGGATTCACTTGGAAAGACCTTCTCTAATACTGAGAAGGTAAGGAAGGTTCTTAGGAGCCTCCCTAAAACCAAGTGGGGTCCTAAGGTTACTGCAATTGAGGAAGCTCAAGACCTTACCATACTATCTCTGGATGACTTGTTTGGGAAGCTCATTACACATGAGATGATCTTGAATGAAGAAGAAGGAGAACTTCCCTCGACGACGAAAAATCTTGCCCTCAAAGCAAAGAAAGAAGAAGCACAAACAGATGATGATGAAAGTGATGATGAGGATGATCCTTTCCCTCTTATCACTCGAGGACTAGCACGAATCTTGAAGATGAAAAATCAGTTCTCAAATCGAGACAACGCTGGATCATCTAAGTTCAAAGGTAAGTCTTCTAACTTATCCAAAAAGCCAAAAGTTCTAACATGCTTTGAATGTGGTGAAACATATCACCTTGTGAAGGAATGCCCTATGAAGAAAAGGAATAAATTCAAGAGGAATGAGCAAAGAAAGAAAGATATGCTAGCCGCCTAGAGCAAAGAAAGAAGGAGATCAGGCAAATCTTTGTCTAATGGCTGAGCATGAGGGGTCCAGAAGTCAAGATCTTGAGGAAGTGGTAAGAAGCTTAATGTTCAGTCCTCCTGATATCCTATCAGAGTTATTAAAGAATATGATTTCTAATTAAGAGACTTACAACAGTGAGATCAACATCTTAAAGGAGAAGCTAAGAGATCAACAGAAGTGCATAAGTGAAATGTCCCTGGAAATGAAAAATCTTAAAGCTTCTCAGTCGGCTCTTGACATTAAAATCAAGACCTTGACATTAGAGAATTCTGATCTCAAGCAAGATCTCTCCTCTCTAAAGCTTCGCAATGATGATTTAGAGAGAGAGAAGGTTAAGCTGACTCACAAGTGCAAAGACCAGCAAGCATCACTCATACAATTCACAAGATCTAAAGCCAATCTTGATAAGATGCTAGGTGAACAGCTCCTGATATCTTATCTGAGTTCTTAAAGAATATGATTTCTAATTAAGAGACTTACAACATTGAGATCAGCATCTTAAAGGAGAAGCTAAGAGATCAACAGAAGTGCAACGCTTGCACAAGAGGTAAACAGACATGTGGTTCATTTAAAATCAAAAAGGTTGCAAGTTTCTCTCGCCCTCTTGAATTATTACATATGGATTTGTGTGGTCCTATGCGTGTCAAATCTCTAAAGGGAAAACAGTACATCCTAGTCATTATTGATGATTTCTCTCGTTTTACATGGATTTCTTTTTTAAGAGAAAAATCAGAGGCTTTGTTCGAGTTTTCTAAACTTTGTAAGGAGTTGCAAACCATGAAAAAAAATACCAATTGTCTCCATTCGGAGCGATCATGGTGGAGAATTTGATCAGCTTAAATTTGATTTGTTTTGTGCTAAATATGGTATTTCACACAATTTTTTAGCTCCTATAAATCCTCAACAAAACTGGGTTGTGGAATGAAAGAACCGCACCCTAGAGGACATGTCTAGGACAGTGCTTTTAGAAAATGGTTTGCCGAAATATTATTGGGTCGAGGTTGTTAATACAACTAATTATATTTTGAACCGTTGTTTAATTCTCCCCATTTTGAAGAAAACTCCTTATGAACTTTTCAAAGGAAGAAAACCTAACATTTCCTATTTCAAACCTTTTGGATGTACTTGCTTTGTTCATAATAATGGAAAAGATAACCTTGTGAAGTTTGATACTCATAGCGACGAAGGTATATTTCTTGGTTACTCGTCTAATAGCAAATTGTATAGAATTTATAACAAGCGCACCAAAATTGTTGAGGAGAGTATCCATGTGGTATTCGACGAAAGCAATAATGGTGTGTTGATTGAAAGTTTTGCAGATCTCAATCTGAATCACCATGAGATACTAATGGAGAAGAAGAAGAAGACCAATCTAAAAACAAGAAGGACCAAGAGCGCAACATGCAAGAGCAACCCCAAGATACAAACGAGCAGGCACAGAACCAGGAATGAAATCTGAGGTGAGCTAGAATCGCCCTGTATATTTTTTTTAAAGGAGTTATTAATATCATGAATATTTTTTGTGTCAAGGATGGCTAAAAAGATAAAATATCGAAATTGCCTAAAATTATTACTCCCTCCGTTCGACAAAACATGTCGTTTAAGTTTACTACTCACGAACGCTTCTTTAGAATGATAAAAACTATATAAAATATTCATTTTTTTAACAAGTTTGTACTTATTAATAATAACTACGAAATTGTTAAAAAAAATTATTAAAAAAACTAGATATTTTATACAGTTTTTATCTCCTAAAAAAGTGTGCGTGAATAATAAATTGACATATTTTGCCGAACGCAGGGAGTATGAAAGTAATAAAAATAACAAAACCCTAAAAATATCTTAAACCTAACTAAAAGATAAAATTGTGCTCCTGCATCAGTCTCGTCCGCCTATGAAGAACTCAACCCCGAGTTCTCTTCTAGATTTAGGAGTCTGTTAGTTGTTTTGTGCTGCCCAGTATATTCCAGCTACTCCTCACCTCGCCTAATCACCAAGAAGTTGGACTTCTTTTTTCCTGTAGGCTTATCAAAATGCAAGATAAGAGCCATTGCAATTTTATGACCATTCCACTTAAACAACATCACATTATCTCGCCCTTTGTAGGTGGCATCACGATCAAAATACCAAGGACGACCAATCAACACATGTTATGACATCACAAAGTACCTCTTCTTTATATTTCTTACCAATGGAAAGAGGTACATTGCAAATCAAAGAGACCCGCATCTGCGGACCTTGATCATTGCAAGAGCCGTTGAAGTATGATGTTCACTTGCTTGTTAGATTTTTCTTCAGCGAATTCAATGTCGGAGTACCCATCATCATCTTTTTCCTCGTCGTCAGCATACGCAATAGCGGTTGTCCGCTTGGATGAACAAACATTCGACTTGTGCCCGACGCCTCCACATCGAAAGCACTTGTCTCCGGTAGGTCTAGCTTAAGGATTTGTTGACTTCGGGTTGATGTGGCAAGTGATCAGTTGTGTACTTGCATATATTGCTTAACTAACGCAGTAGGAAGTCGTGGAAGGCACGCAATGATAAAAGGGTTCACATGCGATGAAACACTAGAAAATATGTTTGGAATCCAGCAGGAATGGACTTGGAATCCACCAAAGAGATAAAGAGAAAATTCTCTAAACCAATATTTTATTAATAATGTGAAAAAAATATTTACGACTCATGCCTACAATTGCTTAAATAGAAGAAAAATCTTAGCTCTAACTTTTGTGTCAAGGATGGCTAAAAAGATACAATATTAAAATTGGCTAAAATTATTGTGAAAATAATAAAAGTAATAAAACCCGAAAAGTATCTTAACCCTAACTAAAAGGTAAAATTTAACTTCTAAAAGATGAAATTATGCTCCTGCATCTCAACTGATAATCCAAGAACCAGATAAGAAGATGTCAAAACAGAAATAGTCAAATAAGCATTAGTTGTAGAAATAGAAGGACGAGATTGTTTATAGCATGGAGGAAAACCAATAATATTGTAACATCTATCAACTAAGTGATTTGTTTTGTGAGAACTGGTGCAAAAATAGGATTTTTGGATGTGGTAGCATGAGACTTGTTTGTGGCAGTACTGGAAAGAGCGAAGATAGTGGAATTTGAGATGATGGAAGTGTTGGAGGTTTGTTGGTGAAGGCAACTAGAGAAAAAGATTCCAGGAACAAACAATCAGACGAAGAAATCAATCTTTGTGTTTCTTCTTAGACCAGCATTGAATAAGAAAGATTCAAATTCAGGAGAGGAGTCATCAGAAGAATACTTAATTGTAGCTTATGAATCATCCAAAGCCATCAAGAACTGCAATAAACACCGATCTTGCTCATATTTAGAAACAGCTTGAGAAAGACCACAGAAAATGCGAGAATGATTGCAAAGAATCTTTTTTGCCCCATAGATTCTTGATGTGATTGAAGAATCCAACTATCACGTTTGTAGTTTGAGAGATCGAAGCAAGTTCTTTCTCTATGGAGCATAGTTGTGCATCATTGGTTGTAGAGAAATGAACATCGAGATCTAGTGAACATTACCAGCAAGAAGGAAGCTATTAGCAAGATCCTTGATCATGGAATTAAGAAGGCAAGAAATAACCATATCAGTGTAGCGAATCCAACATCTTAATATAGGTAAATCGGGTAGAGGTCATGGAATATTACCATCAACAAACCCTAGTTTGTTCATCACCAACAAGGCAATTGACATCGAATGTCGTCGGGAAATGAATGTATAAAGGATTGTAATGATCCATCGAAGATCTTAGAGGTCAAAATATATCCTAGATTGTCTGGACGATGAATGTATAAAGGATTATGATGATCCAAAGGCGGAAAAGAAAAATTAGTCACCTTTGAAGATAGAGTAAAAGAACTTGGAGAAATTGGAACAAATAGTGGAAGAACTTTAAAGAACAGATTTGAGGAATGATCGCGGACGATGAATTCATGATGTAAAGGACATGATTGTCGAAGAAAAATTGAAGGAAATGAAGAATTAAGAACTAGAAATCAAGTATAAGCCTAATACCATTTTGATTAAATAATTATCAAATGTTCCCTGAGAAGAAGAGGGAGAGAAAACATAACTAGGCATATGCGTTAAAAGCTCAGCACACAATATTTCACTATAAATTCAATTGTCAATATAATGACCCTTACCTTTGAACAAATATAATGACAAAAATATAGTTTAAATAATGCAATCTCACGTTTTCCATAATTACACGGACTGTTTGAAGCAATTAACAATATAATTGCTCTTATATCATTGAAACCTTGAGGATAAGTATCAACATTACTCTTCTACAAATTTGAGTTTTTACAAATAGCTTTCAGTCAATTAGATTTATTTTTTCATTTAGTATTTTATCCTCATAATATTTGGATTAACAGAGGAAGTTAGTATAGTATAATTGGTGAAATCATTATCGGATTTCTCCCCTATAAATTATAACCTTCCAAATCTGTTTGGTGAATCAAATATTTAATCCTCTCTTTCTACCCTTTATAATTTGGGAGAGTTTGCAAAGTATACAAATAATAAGGCTAAATTAGGGAACTATACAAAGTTGTGGGAATATTAGCAAACTATATACAACCCTTGTGCCCCTCCTATGTGCCCCCCTCCCCCTCCAGCGTGCCCCTCCAGCGTGCCCTCTGTGCCCCCCCTTTGCGACATTTTTTTTTTTCGCGCGTCAATGCTGACGCCGACGTCAGGAATGTTGACGTCAACAATGCTAACACCTTTTACAAGGAAGTTTTTTTTTTCGCGCGTCAATGCTGACGCCGACGACGGGAATGTTGACCTCAGCAATGCTGACACCGTTTACACCGGCGATGCTGACTTCGTTTGAGGGATGCTGACGCTGACGTCGGAAATGTTGACACCGTCTACGAGAATGCTGACGTCAGCATTGCTGACGCCCTCTACGAGGATGCTAACGTCGACGGTGAAAATATATTTGACGTATTAAGTCATTACCAATTATTTCGATTTCACAAATCAAATAACATTAAAATTTTTATATAAAATATAAAAGGGGGATAACAAAGAGACAAAGGAATGTTCTACAAAAAAAAAAGAAACGAACATTTTATTTTATTTTTGGTAGTGAGAAATAAAGAATAACGGTAAACAATTAAAACAAAGAATTTTTCGACACCGATGATGCTGACCTCCTTCCTCATCCTTCTCTTATATTGCAAAAACGATGTCAGCAAATATATACCTACATAAAAATATGCATAAAAACGATGTCAGCACTAAAAAATACGTATAAAAACGATGTCAACACTAAGAAATAAACCATTTTTTAAGGGCTCAAGCATACATATATACTTACATATATAATATCAAATTAAAAACGATGTGAGCACTAAAAAATACGCATAAAAATGATGTCAGCACTAAAAAATAAACCAAATTTTAAGGACTCAAGCATACATATATACCTACATATATAATATCAAACTAAAAACGATGTCAACACTAAAAAATATACATAAAAACGATGTCAGCACTAAAAAATAAGCAAAAAAAACGATGTCAGAACTAAAAATACGCATAAAACGATGTCAGCACTAAAAAATACGCATAAAAACGATGTCAGCATTAAAAAATACGCATAAAAACGATGTCAGCACCAAAAAATACACATAAAAACAATGTCGACGCTAAAAGACAAACCATTTTTTAATGACTCAAGCATACATACATATATACATACATACATATATATATATATATACATACATACATACATATATATATATACCTACATATATAAAAAAACTATATGATTTGAAGAATGGAATAAGGAATTTAAATTAAATTCCTTTGTATTTCAGTTGTAAGATTTCATATAGTGTGTACCTAGTGCTTCATATTATAAAAGCCCATCAATCAAAGAATGTAGTGTGTACCTAGTGCTCCATATAATAAAAGCAAAGCTTCCATTTCTTGAATTATCTTATCATATAATACTGTTATATGGTTTCAACATCGTCGATGTTCAACAGAAGTCTGAATTGGATAAACACTATGCAAACCAGATCAATCATAAATCAGAGAGATATCAAGACTCAAATACTCTAGATGAATCCTAAGAGGTAATACTCAACTTCAGCAGATGCAAGTTCTATGATATCTGAGAACTTATAGCAATGCTTGCAGGTGAGAAAAAAAACAGAAACAGCAGAAATATTCAAGCACAATCTATCTAATCAGTTCTTCTATGTCATATTTAAATCGACAGAACATATGTATCCCTATGTAAATCAGATTAGCAAGAGGACATACCTTCAATCTAATTATGTACTCCTCCTTCTTCTCGACAAAGACCGTGTCAGCACGAGGACATACAACATGGAGATCCAAGCCATGGCTAATTTGATTGATCAAACCAGTAACCTTGATGACATCAGAGAACGAAACAACATCAGAGAACGAAACAACATCCAAAAACAGCATCAGAGAACGAAACAACATCCGAAACATCAGAGAACAACATCAGAGAACAACATCAGTAATTACAGCTTGACATCAGAGAACAACATCCCCGAATCAAAGGAACAACATCAGAGAACGAAACAAGAGGAGGAGGAAGAGGACCTAACCGAATCTGGAAGCAACGTTGATGACACAATTAAGGATCTAGATGCTGTCATAGACCGAAGAATCGGAGGTCCGATGGCCGGAATGGAGCATCAGATCCAGATGCTGTCAGCAATAGAACGGGGCCGGACAACTCCTAGCTTGGCCATGGAACGGGGCCTCATAACCAACCCTAGCGATCTCAATCACATCATCCAGGGATATGTTTCCGTATCGGCGGCGGCAACGTTGAGATTCCAAATCTGAATCGGAGACGACGGCGTTGAGATTCCACATCTGAAGACATCCACTGCGTATCAATTGAAGATGAAGACAATTCCACTGCGTAGCCATTGAAGACGAAGACACTTCGATCCAATGCTGACAGCATCATTGAGGCGAGAGGAAGATTTGCCACCGGTAAATCACTCGCCACCGAGCCGTGGGGGGGGGGGGGGGGGGGAGTCGGAGCTCGAGAGGGAGCTAGCGAGGTCGGAATAGGAGGGGAGATGAGCAAGGGAAGCGGGGAAGCCATGGCCGGAGTTCGATCTGTGAAAAGGAGGGAAGCGAGAGAGGAGGCGGTGAGGCGGGAGGAAGAGCGAGAGGGCGGCGCCGAAGGAGGAGGTTCCCATTTGTTTTTGGCCGATTTGCAGAAATACACCAAATCGGTGTTCGGTTTGCAAAATATACCCGTTTTATGAGAATAGCAAAAATAGAATAGGTGGGTCATATGTGCTAAAAAATAGGTTATTTATGCTAAAAAATAATGACTGGTTTTACTTTTAAATTTAAATATAAAAATCATTAAAAGGAGTATTATGAATTAAAAGAAGATTAATATATATATATATATTAAAATAATGTTTTTAATATATTTTTCTCGGAAATTAAGAATAATAAAACTAGCCGGATGAAAATCATTGCCTTATTAAAAAATCAATTATTGACAAGAATATATTTGTTGTTGACAGGATATATGTTTTTGATGACAAAATAGATATCTAATAATGACAGGATGGGGTCTATAATAGGGAAGAGAATAAAAATACGATTTTATCCATATCATAACTAGAAATTAAAGGTCTGCCCAAGGTGACAAAGTTATTTGTTCCCAATGACAGGAAAAATGTTTATAGTGACAGGCTTCATGTTTATTCTGACAGGATTAAACCTATAATCGGGAAGAGAATCAATGAAGATACGGTAAATCATATCTTCAGGATTATTAACCATATTTACAAAACGATTGTCAATATATATCTTCAGGATTATTATCCATAGTGACAGGATAAATGGGGTTCTTGACAATCTTAAATATGAACACTGAGAGGATATGATCAAAAATCGGCGGGAGATTGTGTAAAGATTGCACCGGATTGCTCGCACAACGACGGAGGATATGGGCGGCGACGGTCGTAGGCGCGGAAGTGTAGGCACAGGCGACGAAGCCGGAGACGCGAGCTATGGTTCGAGCGCCGAATACCTGGGGTTGGGGCTGAGCGCCGGAGACCTGGGGTTGGGGCCGATGGAGCCGGAGAGGGACGGGGTTGGGTGTTTTTGGTTAGGGTTTGGATTGGGATTTGGAGGTCGGGTCTATCAATCCGGATGAAGGAGATTGAGATTTAAATATTTTTTTTATTTCCAAATTTTTATTATTATTTGATTATTTAATACTATAATTTAAAAATATCAAAAAATTGAAAAATACTTAAAATATTAAAAAAAAATTCCTGATTTTTTGGGGTGGTGGGTAGTTTTGATAATAAAATAAGGTATTTTTGCAAATTTCCATATATTAATGCAATTGTTTTCAAACCTAGGTATTTTTGCAAACCAAATATCAAAGTGGGGTATTTACTAATAATTCCCCTTTGTTTTTTGCGGAAGGAAGCGAGAGAAGAGTCGGTGAGGCGGGAGGAAGAGCGTGATAGACCCGGACAGTTTGGGGGTGGGGGTAAGTATAAGGGTTTGATGTATACTTTTGCAATTTTTACCAAAACGTGTATATTTGCCTAATTGGCGCAAATTTTCTCTTATAATTTTAAGTTTTGATTCCAACATTTATTCCTCAAGTGTATGATATTGAAGGGATATATGACAACCTTAGAAGATGACTGCCTATTTTGATATACACTGTGATCTGGCCGTAATCATTTCTTAAGATAGCGAGTCTACCATGATACAAAAAACCTAAACAGAAAATGACCTACATATTGATTTTCTTTTCAAATAGTTTTAGCTCGTAGTGAGCTTATTTTCCAATAAAATCTTGCAATTTTCCTTGTATGGTGATATAGCAAATCACATAAATTTGTGTTTTCTTGCACGGTAATATATTCAGCTCTCAGGTCATCTAGTTTGAGTTAAAGAGGGTAGAAAGTGCCATGTAAGTGTGTTGGGATGTGGCTTAAGATTTTACAGAGGATTCTACACCCACAAGCTTTTAAGGAGGATAAAAACTATTTATGTAAGAAAGTTGATATTTTATACTATAGTTTTTTTATCATTTTTAAAAACAAAGTGTGAATAGTAACTGATAAACCAAAAAAAATAGGAGTATTATTAGTATGAAAGCTAATAAGCATAAATAGGAGTATTATTAGTATGAAAGCTAATAAGCATATGCGTGTTTTTTTTTTATTTTAAGTAATTGAAAGTATAATCATATCAAAGGGATCAAGAATTACTTTACCGCCGAATGCATTTTAAAAGCAACTGTGACAAGGCCAAGTGAACTTAAGTCTTCAAATTCTATTACATATTTTCCTAAATCATATAATGAATTTTAATGTTATTTGTCATGTGTCACATGGATAACAACTCTCATATCAACATGCTTCCATTGATCCATTATCTTATAAACTTTTTTCGTGATAGAAGATCAATAGAAAATAACTATGCGAGAAATCGAAGAGGAGTACGTTTTAATCTAGAACATTTTGTTAAAGAGAACTTACAGTTATAAGTCATTCTCAAAATTGCAATTGAAAAAGATATCATGGTTTAACTTTATAACTTTATGAATCAAATTATTAATTTGACTAAAAATATTATGCGTTTAATCTTAACACTTCATGAGGTTTTTTTCAATATGTTAGATGTAATGATTTCTTACAAAAGAGAACTTATAGTTTTGCTTAAAGGATTTCTTTTCTATGCCCCATAGACTTTGCTCGTGTCATCAAACTCTATTCTACATTTATCAATTCTCATTATCACAATTTATCACAAATGGTCACAAATAACATAGTCAAAAGGTGTTTTGTCATAGAACAATTTCGAGTTATCAAAAGGTGTTTTTTCAACTTATTTGGAGAATTTTTATTTGTAATTTTAATTTTATACGGATTGATTATTGTTTTCTCATCAAAACTTTTGGAAGTTATCCAATTGCGGATATGGTTTTGGATAAAGATGTAAATTTGGTTCGGTAATCAATTGACTACATGGTTAAAAGATAGCATGTTAGACACCTATTAGTGTCTTAAAAACTATATTCCGATTTTTGTCGTTATTTCCTCTAACATTATATTCGATTTGGGATTGCTTAAAGTGTGTAATAAATTTGTTGAAAAGTAAACATTATTCAAGTGTAAAACATTTATTATTGTTGAAAATTCGAATAGTCGTTTAAATGAGTTTCCATTAATGATACTACATACTCTATAATATTCTCCATTTTAACAATGTCAAATCAATTTTCAAATGAAATGTTTAACTTATAATTATAAATCTTCTTTCCCGTACCCTTGAACATTTGAAGCGGCCTCCCTGCACATTTCGTTGGACGTTCTTGATAGTAAAACCTGTCTAGAACCAATCATTAGTGCTAATGCACAATATATCCGAATCTTTAACTCATTTTCTAACCAAGATTAATTTAATCTTTTGTTTTCGAGGGAAGCAATTTACTCTATTCCCGTATGGTATAAGTGTGAACCTTGTTGGGCAATGTCTTTATCGCAAATTCATGCCTACCCTCCCTCGCTGACTCACGTTACCAGAAATAAGCCTCTCATATATCATATCAACATGCTCTCATTGATCCATTATCTTATAAACTTTTTCATGATAGAAGATCAATAGAAAATAACTGATGCGGGACCATCCAAGACACCTTCGGATGATGTCCTTCTCAAGAAGAAGAAGAAGGCTCCACCATGGGAGAAGATATTTTGTTTAAATGACGTTTTGGATTCGTTCAGAACATTGACAGCTTTTTGACGTCTCAGTAAAATGGGTCGTACGGATTCTATATTTATCGGATTGAGCCGTGTCATACCTTGTTGGAACGAAGACGAAGAGATCTACAACTTTGCTGTTGAAGGTGTTTCCAGATTCATCCTAGACTTTGGCCGAAACTCAACATCTTTGCAAGCTGTACTGTTTGGAACGAAAATCAGCACCTTATGTTACTATTTTTAGTATTCTTTCTTACTTAAGTTATTTTAGGAAACTTTATAGGTTATTTTATTAAATTCCTTTAAGTTATTATTTAATCTCTTTTATCTTCTTTTCATGGATAATTCGGCCCATCCAGCCCTTGTAAAGGCTATATATGCCGAATACCTTTCATTGAATTCAGTTGGAACTTTTATGAATACACATCTCTCATATAGAGCGTATACGCGTGAGTGTTTGATGATCCAACTAGAGTTGTGCTCGTTGATCATAGAATTGATATCATTTCAGCTTGGTTTGCTTTGCGTTCATCAACTTCGCAAGACTTGGTGATCCTAGTATCCACAAGCCCCCTCCTTGTGCCTCCAAGTTGTCCGCTTGGTTGTGTAGGGTTACAGAGGCGGGTTATATAGTCATTGGTATTGGTTCCTACCTTCTACGGAAGCCTGGGGTCTCTATCTTGTTCTATATAGATCGACTCAGTCCATATCAGGTCGTGTTCTTATTGTTTAGTTCTTGCTTGTTGTCAAAGATCGGACCATCTCACGGCTAACCCCGTATCAAATTGGCATCAGAGCTTTGGTTTCCGACATCAAGATTGAGTCTTTTTCTTTTCCTAAATACAAAAACACAAAAATAGAGTCAGTTCTTGTTTTGGTTATTTACTTCTTGCATTCTTTATTGATTTTTGCACTAATCTTGAAGTTTGTGATTGTTTGTGGTTGCATAGCCTAGACACAAGTCTAGCCGAGACCGTGGAGTCGACCAATTGGTGCGCACATTCCCTTTGTGAACACCATAGAGCCGACGGCAGCCTGTTGTCCCCATAACCTTTGCTTGGCCGATCCATCACATACCACAAGAGAAACCCTAGTTTGCTATCTTTTTTTATTTTTGGTTTATCTATTCTATCTTAGAGATATTTTGTTTTATCAATTTAATTGCCTTAATTAAATCTGATTTGTGGTAGAATAAATCCCTTTTATCTATCATATATCTCATAAAGGCTTAGATAGATATACTTATCTATTTTATCTCTAGTGTGTCTATATTTATCTTTAGGGCTAAATTTGTTATTTTTTTCACCATCTATGCCAGATTTTTGAGTCCTCCCATTGTTAGTGTTCTTCTTGCATTAGTATTAAAAAAAATCAGTTTCAAAATTCATACAAAAAAGAGGATTGAACTTGGACCTAGGAGGATTAAAATTCACTAGGGGCAAAAGTAAGTAAAAAAAAAAAAAAAAAAGAGTTTGTTGTCGAAGATCGGACCATCACACAGCTAACCCTGTATCAATAACTATGTGAGAAATCGAAGAGGGGTATGTTTTAATCTAGAACATTTTTGTTAAAGAGAACTTACAGTTGTAAGTCATTCTCAAAATTGCAATTGAAAAAGATATCATGGTTTAACTTCATAACTTTATGAATCAAATTATTAATTTCACTAAAAATATATTGCATTTAATCTTAACACTTCGTGAGGGTTTTTTCAATATGTTAGATATAATGATTTCTTACAAAAGAGAACTTATAGTTTTGCTTTAATTAAGGATTTCTTTTATGTGGCTCATAGACTTTGCTCATGTCATCAAACTCTATTCCACATTTATCAATTCTCATTATCACAATTTATCACAAATGGTCACAAATAACATAGTCAAAAGGTGTTTTGTCATAGGACATTTTCGAGCTATCAAAAGGTGTTTTCTCGACTTATTTGGAGAATTCTTATTTGTAATTTTAATTTTTTATGGATTGATTATTGTTTTCTCATCAATACTTTTTCATGATAGAAGATCAATAGAAAATAATTGTGTGAGAAATGGAAGAGGGGTACGTTTTAATCTAGAACATTTTTGTTAAAGAGAACTTACGGTTGTAAGTCATTCTCAAAATTGCAATTGAAAAAGATATCATGGTTTAAGTTCATAACTTTATGAATCAAATTATTAATTTCACTAAAAATATATTGCGTTTAATCTTAACACTTCATGAGGTAATGATTTCTTACAAAAGAGAATTTAGTTTTGCTTTAAGGATTTCTTTTCTGTGCCCCGTAGACTTTGCTCATGTCATCAAACTCTATTCCACATTTATCAATTCTTATTATCACAAATGGTCACAAATAACATAGTCAAAAGGTGTTTTGTCATAATACAATAATTTCGAGCTATCAAAAGATGTGTTCTCGACTTATTTGGAGATTTCTTATTTGTAATTTTAATTTTATATGGATTGATTATTGTTTTCTCATCAATACTTTTTCATGATAGAAGATCACTAGAAAATAACTATGCGATAAATCGAAGAGGGTACGTTTTAATCTAGAACATTTTTGTTAAAGAGAACTTACAGTTGTAAGTCATTCTCAAAATTGCAATTGAAAAAGATATCATGGTTTAACTTCATAACTTTATGAATCAAATTATTAATTTCACTAAAAATATATTGCGTTTAATCTTAACACTTCATGAGGTTTTTTTCAATATGTTAGATATAATGATTTCTTACAAAAGAGAACTTATAGTTTTGCTTTAAGGATTTCTTTTCTGTACCCCATGGACTTTGCTCATGTCATCAAACTCTATTCCACATTTATCAATTCTCATCATCACAATTTATCACAAATGGTCACAAATAACATAGTCAAAATGTGTTTTGTTATAGGACAATTTCGAGCTATCAAAATGTGTTTTTTCGACTTATTTGGAGAATTCTTATTTGTAATTTAAATTTTATATGGATTGATTATTGTTTTCTCATCAATACTTTTGGAAGTTATCCAATTGCGGATATGGTTTTGGATAAAGATGTAAATGTGGTTAAAAGAGATAGTCTGTTAGACATCTGTTAGCGTTTTAAAAACTATATATTCCGATTTTTGTCGTTATTTCCTCTAACATTATATTCGACTTGGGATTGCTTAAATTGTGTAATAAATTGTGTAATAAATTTGTTCAAAAGTAAACATTATTCAAGTGTAAAAAATTTATTATTGGTGAAAATTCGAATAGTCGTTTAAATTGAGCAATAAATTTGTCGAAGTTAAGGTGAATATTATTCAATTGAAAATATTTATTATTGTTAAAAATTCAACAATAGACGTTTAAGAGTTTCCATTAATGATAATACACACTCCATACTACTCTCCATCTTAACAATGTCAAATCAATTTTCAAATGAAATGTTTAACTTATAATTATAAATCTTCTTTCCCATACCCTTGAACATTTGAAGCGGCCTTCCTACCCATTTCGTTGGACGTTCTTGATAGTAAAACCTGTCTAGAACCAATCATTAATGCTAATGCACAATACATCCGAATTTTGAACTCATTTTTTAACCAAGATTAATTTAATCTTTTATTTTCGAGAGAAGGGATTTACTCTATTCCCATATGGTGTAAGTGTGAAGCTTGTTGGGCAATGTCTTTATCGCAAATTCACGCCTACCCTCCCTCGCTGACTCACGTTACCAGAAATAAGCCTCCATGTGATTAGAGGGGTTTTCTCAATTGCTCGATGGGTCTCCTTCCTACCACTCTTTTTAACCTTTCACAAATATATCTTTCCAATCTCAGACTTTTCCCCAATTTCTCCGTTACACTATAATCAGAAGTGTATTTAGTGTATTGCCCCTTTCTCTCTCCTCCAGCCCCCTTATATCTCTCCCTTTTCCCCATTTCCAGTGAACTGCACAACTCCTATTCCATGGTTGTGTACTTGTATCTGTAGATCGCGGCAGTTAGGTCAAATTTCTTATCATCACACTCATCCTGTGACCTCTTACAGCTGCTGTTTCAACTGGGTTTTGCTCAATTCACTACAAAAGCTCCTTTTAACTCGTCTTTTTTAGTTCTTTTGTTTCTGAAAGCAAAAAGATCACAACTTTGTTAGGTTCTCTTGCTTGTGCTCCCCATTTGGGGATTTGGGTTCCTCTTGCGATGAATTTCTGTTTGGAAAAAACCCTAGCTTGGGTTTTGGGTTTTGATTGTTTCTTGCTGCTTGATCGATTTTAATTGTGTTAAAAAAAAACCCTACATTTTACCGGTTCTACTTTGACCTGTGTTGATTGATGTTGAAACAATTTTGGGTTTTGAATTGAGAGGGAAAAAATGGCTTCTGGGAATAGATTTGTTTCAGTTGAGGAGTTTCATGTGGATTCCAAGTGGTTGATTGATCCAAATCAGCTCTTTGTTGGCCCAAAGATTGGAGAAGGTGCTCATGCCAAAGTCTATGAAGGAAAGTAAGTTCTTCTTCCTTCTCCGCCTTTTCAGTTCTGAATTCTTCTGAGAGGGTTCTGGATCTTTCTAAATCCAATCCAACCTTAGCCCCATCCCTAATTTGGTTAATGGGTGTTGATTATTTTGTTCTTAATGTTTTTAGGTCTTACAAGTATGCAATTCTGAGTATGCAATTCTGAGATTCTAGTTTCTGATTAGTTGGAATATTTTGCATAAAAGAGTGTGTTTACTGTTCTTGCGAAATGTGTATCTCAATACATTTGTAGACACAAGTTGTTAGTTGGAGTGGTGCACTTTGATTGAACTGTATCTAGGGCAGCTTGAATTTCAATGCCAGTTCTTTCTTGCAATGTTCCAATTCGGAACTTTCAAATGCTGAGTCAGGTTTAAGCTTGTTGGGATTGAATGGCATGACATTGACAAATGGAGTTTCAGCGTTCCTTCAATCCTCTCATGGTTTGTTTTGATGGATGTATCTTTAGGTATAGGAATCAAAATGTTGCAGTTAAGGTCGTCCATAGAGGAGAGACTCCAGAGGAGATCACGAAGAGAGAATCAAGGTTTGTTCGGGAAGTTGATATGTTGTCGAGAGTTCAGCACAAAAATTTAGTCAAAGTGAGATTTTCCTGCCAATGTTTTTTAGTACATTAATGGTCCTTACATGCATTATACCTATAGTTTGACCTACTCTCACACTTATACTTCATTTATATTGTTGGGCAGTTTATCGGGGCTTGCAAAGAGCCTGTCATGGTGATCGTTACTGAGCTTTTGTTAGGGGGGACACTTAGGAAATACTTGTTGAACACGAGGCCTAGGTGTTTGGATAGACGAGTGGCTATTGGCTTTGCGTTGGATATTGCTCGTGGAATGGAGTGCCTACATGCTCATGGGATCATTCACCGAGATTTGAAGCCCGGTAAACTT
The DNA here is from genome assembly GCA_037127255.1 of Persicaria tinctoria. Taxonomy (NCBI): domain Eukaryota; kingdom Viridiplantae; phylum Streptophyta; class Magnoliopsida; order Caryophyllales; family Polygonaceae; genus Persicaria; species Persicaria tinctoria. Next base: position 13,997,899 of record JBANSL010000020.1, on the reverse strand, counting down.
GATTCGAACATTAATGAGTGGCTTTTCTTCTTTCCTTTTTAAGATTGTGTCTTGAAAAAAGTAGCTTTGCTCGATTTCTATAATTGATGGCTTATAAACCGTTTGTCGCATTTATTCCATCTACATGTATTAATTTTATTCTAAATTAAACCACAACGAATCTACGTTACTTTGCACAAAACCACTCTTTGTAAAGAAAATTGCACTTAACAACCCATATCCCTAGTTAGGTAATACACACCACTTATTTTAGCCTTATCAAAATGTTCATAAAAATTAGAAATGTTCAATGTATTCCTCAGTCATGGAAAACAAATGTTAAATTAAATAATGCGTGAATAAAGGTTATTTTAGATATTGCACTCTTTTTCTTGACATTGTATTAATGGTAGAACGTGATTAGGTGCTGAATCGATTACAGAATGTATATGATGGGTTTCTAAATACTAGGTGCTATTTGTGTAATGTACCCTTAATTTAGGTTGGCGCATATTCAGTGCTGCAAGTTATACATCAGCTTGTAGCTTCTCTGCTGACTTAAAATCTGAGTCAAACCTTGTGTGACTTATTTATTGATCAGCACAAGCCTTTCACATCCCATAACCTTGCTTGAGTTTCCAAGTCTTGAAGCTTTAAGCCATAGGGAGGTGTTAAAATAGGTTATAGTTCAATACTTTGATATCATCGAATTTCTTCCAACCATTCTGAGCCTATAATTTGGCTTTCTGCAGTAATGGAAGGATATGATAGAACTTCTGCATATCTGATGGTTTTGTACAGATTATCCTGTCATTAGCAAACTAGCAATAACACCTATTAATACTTTGCAGAGAACTTGCTGTTGACAGAAGACCACAAAACGGTAAAACTGGCAGATTTTGGTTTGGCTAGAGAAGAGTCACTAACAGAAATGATGACAGCTGAAACAGGAACATACCGTTGGATGGCTCCTGAGGTAAAAACCTTCAGTTCTTTTGTCGAACATTTCCTTAATAAGCTCAAAACTATGTATGATCTCAGCTCCCTATTAATTTCGTCCTTGTTTGGGTTGACCATTTGCAGCTGTATAGTACCGTCACGCTAAGGCAAGGAGAGAAGAAACACTACAACCATAAGGTTGATGCTTATAGCTTTGCCATTGTTTTGTGGGAACTTATAAACAACCGGTTGCCTTTTGAGGGCATGTCGAATTTGCAGGCAGCATATGCCGCTGCTTTCAAGGTAAATTTCTCAGCATGAACTCTTCTGCTTTTTCTTTTTTTGTGATGTTTTTGTTTTAGGTTTCCTTGTATGGAATGTATTATCTACAACCTTTATAGGTTTCCTTGTATGTTTGCCGCTCACTTGTAACGTTATGTTTGCATTCATTTTATTTGTTCGCCTTCTTTTGTACAACTAGAATGTGAGGCCTAGTGCTGATGACCTTCCAGAAGAATTATCATTGATTGTCACTTCATGCTGGAACGAGGATCCCAATGCCCGTCCAAACTTCACCCAGATAATCCACATGCTCCTTCGCTATCTTACTGCCATTGCACCACCTGAGCCTGCAATCCCTTCTCGTGTTTTCTCAACTGAAAACTCCATCTTGCCTCCAGAGTCTCCAGGCACAAGCTCTTTGATGATGGGTGTTCGCGACGATGCTGCTGAAACGCCGAGAGCCAAGGTGGAAGAGAAGCCAACTGGTTGCTTCTTTTGCTTCAAGCAGTGCTATTAGGCTATTAGCTTCAAGGATCTCGTCGCACTGCTTGTGTAACCATTACTCAGGAACCATTACTCAGATGTCTTGTTTTTTTTTTCCCTTTTTCTATGGACCGGTTTTTTTTTTATCGGAACAGTATAATAATGAAATAGTAAATCCTCGAAATATTTCCGCTCTTCACTATATCATCTATAAATCTTTTAGTTCGTCAATTCGAGACCAGGGAATGGCTACTGGGTGATTCACCCGGGTTCCTGCACAAGCCAAGTATGCCAAGAAAACAGCATATCAATCGATATGCTGTTTTTACCTAGCGAGAGATGCATCTTGAAAACGGAACCATACAGGCCCCAGTCTCATGAGATTAGTCGGGCCTACAGAGTCGACTCTGATTATATTCTGAGTCCCAACTTGGCATGTTACTTCTTGATTTGAAAAGACTAAAGGAGGGAATGGAATCAGATGCAAATCTTATCTGACCTTTCAGGAAAGGAGGATGATCAGCATTTTCTGTTCATTTCTATAAGAAGGCGGATTCAGGCAAGACATCTCTACAACAACGCAAGAGAAAGAAGCGATCATGGCACTTCAGGACAACTACTTGGTAGTAGAGGAAGAGAGCTACACCCGGGAGCTCCCCACTCGGGTCTATGCCAACCAATCATCGTACCCTCCCTCGAGGGAAACGAGGACCAACGAGTTCCCACGCTACCCCAGCTTCTCAAAGATCTTCAACAACCGGCCAAGCTTTGGTGAGACTGATTTTAGGGGCCAGTACAGCATGGGCCAGCAGGCACCGCCTGTGCCTTCACAAAGCCTTTGCAAGAAGGCTGGTCCTCATCAGAAGGTCAGGTTCGTGGAACGAAGAGAGGAGTTTGGTGGTGGAGGCGGGAATATGAAGAAGGAAGCCAATCCTGTGGAGGAGCAAACTGTAGATCGCGCTGCTGACGGGTTCATAAATTGGAAGCACAGGAGCTTACAGAAGTGCAAGACCTTTGCGGATTGACATGGCGACGGAAGATGAATTGTGACCATCGTAAAGATGAATGATCTTATGACGTTCTTTATGCTAAAAATAAGCTCGCCTCATTGTTCTCTATATGCATTAGCTGAAACCTGGTGTGTTATAACTATTAAATCGGTTTCATATATGAATTCTGAGAATAAATTCACAGTGAACTTGAGAAGATCTTTACTGCTCAACTAGTGGACGATACTGTGCTACCCATGGGCTTAATTACTTAAAAATTATGTAATTTTATTGGTTTATTTTGGAAATAAGTTTATTTAGTACTAAATAGAAAGTGAGTTTTAAAAACATAATTATTTTATTATTTTAATTATTTGCTGCATATATAAATATAATTATTCTATTTTTATCCATTGTTATCTTATTTTCTTGATTAAATTAAAATGAAGAGAATTTGCTAAACTAATCCAAAAACCCGGACCCCTTTGCACCTCCTATCCACTATCCCAAAAAATTGCAAAACTAACCCTCCCTCAAAATCTCTGATTTCCTCACCTGCTGCAACCAGTGGAGAGAGAGAAAAAAAACAACAAGGCATTTATTTTCCATCACTGTCATCCATCCAAAACTCTCTCTCTATATGTCTCTCTCCACCTCTCTCCATTGAAGAGCTTATTTATTCTTTGATTTCTATCTTCTATCTCTCTGCTAGAGATGGAAATGGATCGGGTTATGGGTGGATGTACCCATTCCATCACCCGATCCATTAAGAAATTTCCTCCACCCGATCCACCCATCATCCATTAACACTTCCATCCATATCCGATCCATCCATCATCCGCGGGTTATTGGGTAGATCGGGTCAAATATATGGGTGATAAATTTCATGTAAATATCCACCTAATTTTCAAAATGGAAATAAAACTTAATAAATAAAAATAAAAGTTTAATATATTAAATTTAAAATACTCATCATTCATAACTTACACTACAAAAAATAAAAACTCAAACTATCAAATAAAGTTACATATAATATATAAGTTGCGTAAAAGATATGATAAAAGTCCATATAATAAACAATTTTAGTGGATCGGGTGTGTTTAGGTCAAATTTTATGGATTTCATAAATTCATGTTTGGGATTTTTGGCGTTGATCTGCTCTACATTAAAGTTCATAATGGGCTGAAGTGAAATTAAAGAGTAAAAGAAAACAAAGGCCCATTAACATATCAGCCCAAGATGACCCAATTACATGTGGGGTCCATCGATCAGTTTGGCAGAGAAAGGAAGAAACTGTTAAAAAGGGAGGTTATGGGTGAGTTGTAACCACCCTTACTCCTATTGAACGTGGGGAGTTCCCAGCCTTTTCATCCAAGAAAAAAATAGAGAAAGAAATAAAAAGGTGGGGTTTAATTGCTAGATAACTGCAAGAAGTAACTGCTCCTATTTAGACCCTATAAATAGAGGTCTTGAAAGGCCTACGGGGGTGGTTACAGAGCAAGTGCTGAGAGAGTAAAAAAAAAGCAAGAGAGAAAAAGGCTGATTTAACAAAGAGATAAAGAAATCAGTTTCTGTATTCACTTTGGTGAAGGTTTTGTGCAGTAGGTAGACTCTATGGCCAACTCTTTTAGTTTTTCTCATTTCTTGCAGGTACAAGTAAACATGACAATAGAGAAGATTAACCCGGGCTTGGGTTCACATGCTCTCACCTAGTGTTTGGGCTCGTCATAGGCTTGAAAGTATTTTCTTTCGCCTAGAGTCCATCACGTCATAGGTTGAGAGCATATACTCTCATAGTTGGCTCGAAAGGATATTCTTTCGCCACTACATTCGATCCCGGTGTGGATCGGTTTAGAGAGGCGAAGCCCTGCCCAATTTTTGGCTTGCATCAATGTTTAAAACAAATATACATGACTGGATATTCTAACTAGATGACTCTACAGTTAGACTCCTAATTAATGTCAAATTCAGCATAAAATACACTAAATGCAAAGCAAAGTATCCTCCCTACCAATCTGGAGATTGAACAAATTGGAGAAAATGAAATCATGACATGTATTCAGCCTAGGCGAACTAAAGCTGTACAAAATGGCACTTAGGCTAGGCACAAACAATTGCAAAGCTGGGATTAAATTTAAACTCATCGTCCCCATCAGAATTTCAAGAAGCCAGTAAACTGAAACCTACTGTCACATCACTTTGATTTACCCTGGGATAGTGTAAAGCAAATGTAAAATCCATATAAAATGGAAGTTAAGCATCAAATCTCAGTTGAGGGTGAATCAATTCAGCAAACAAAGTTGGGTGCAAACTGTTACTAAGTTCATTTGCATACTGGTTGAACCAAAGTCTAACAAAGGCAATCAATTTTCTTTTCTCAAGACCGGCATGTCCCTAAATATGTTAATTTGAAAGGAGCAACATCAAACTGTAATTTCAAGAGAGGAAAAAAGAGACATTTGGGTTCCAATTTCATACCAAATTCAACCTTAAGTAAAGTAAATCTCAAAATGCAATCGAGGACTGTAATTTCAAGGAATCATCTAGTACAACCTCAGACAAGATAAAAAAAAAAAAACAAGCCAGTGGCTCTCACATCTCAAAATCAGGAGTTGGTAGGAATCAACAAAAATTGATACCAACCTGACTTGCTCGAGCCATAGCTACCCTCCGCTTCCTTGTGGTGCCTTTGCTCGTGTCCATTGACAGTTAGAGCACCGCACCCGGGCTCGCAAGCCCTCGAGAACCTCTGACGGTTGTTGATGTCGGAACTCATCCGCATCTTCCCCTTTGATCTAGTTGGTCCTGGGGCCCCGTTTCAAAAGAATTCGCTCAGTAAACCCTTGTTAATCGCGTGAAGTAGTAAGCCCCAAATCAAAAAAATTGAATTCAGCCCCAATTATCTCAAATCAAATTACCCACATTGTTTCAAATTGAGGACAAATTGAAGGGGGAAAGGGAGAAGACAAACCTGTTGCACCTTTTCTTCACACAAATTTTCGACGTCCCCACCCCAACGGTGACTCGTTCTGGGTTGTCGGGGCTTGACCCACACCCCTCTCGTTTCAACCTAGCTCGATCAGCTCCGCCCTCGCTTTGCCCGAGTTCAGCCGGATCCACCTTGCTTCGCCACCTCTCTGTTCCAGCCCGGCAACACCCAAAGCCAGCAACTCCAGCCGTGGTACCGCAGCTGCTTCCGACAGCCATTGAAGCTCCCCTTTTGTTGCCAGGAAGAAGATGAACAATAATAAAAAAAAAAGACACATCTCTGTTGGAAAAAGGAAGCAAGTTGACCTTGTTTTGTTTTGTTAACAAGCTGGGCTCAAAAAATAAAAGGAGTGGGCTGCTTCTGTGTTTGGGCTACGGCTGAAACAAAACAAGGAGTGGAGTGATCACCAATATAACATATATATGATATATGTCGTATACGGTGTGAACTTGTCCCAAAAAGGAAATAAATTTAGGCCTAATTGCGCAACTCACCCACTAAAATATAGAAATTATAATTGGCAAATTAAGAATTCGAGTTTAATAATAATAAAAAAAAACATAAAATTAAACTCGTCAAATATTCTTTGCCAATTAATTCTAGTGGGTCAATCTCAAATCGGCTCCTAAAAAAAAAAAAGAAAAAAAACGGAGTCGAAAGCTTAAACCGAATTTTCCTAAATTAAAATCGGTTCGTTTAGAACTACGTAAAGACTTGATGCCGTAAAAACGGCTACGTAGGTAACCCGGTATTAAATTCTAAAAATATATCGGGTACAGTCGTCGACCTCTAAATTCACTCTCAAATGAATATGAGGTTAAATCTCCCTAAATTAAATCATGTCGGTTCTTAAAAAGAACTACGTAAAGACTTGATACTCTTTTATGAGTTACGTAGGAAACCCGATATTAAATCTCAAGAATATGTCGGGTACAGTCGCTGACCTCTAAATTCACCATGAAAATGAAGACGGGGTTAAAATTAGATCTAAATTAAACAAACATGATTTTCCGTGTAAGTGATAGCCGTTGAGTTGGGAAACCCTTCCGAGAAGGTGTGCTCAATTTATTCGGGTGATACATGAGAAAATCTCATGCATATGATAGTGTGATTTATGTTAGGGCTACCCTTCCGAGAAGGTGGGTCCTAATACGATCCAATGATGCATGAAAACCTTAAAGGTGATAAAACACACAAATCCAACCATTCGGAACTACGTGAGGCTTGATTCTCTTCCAAGAGATACGTAGGCAACCCGTTAAAATTCGGGTGCAGCCCAAATCACCAAAACCACCAAAATCTTGGTATCGATATGACTTCGAATCAAGAGGATAACCAAAAGGGGTCGAACTCGAATATTAAAAATCAAATAAAATGTGTTGTGCAATGACATCGCGCATTTTTGTCCAACAGGGTGGCTGGATCGGGTGATGGATCGGGTGGTGGATTGGACACCCCTTCATCCATATCCGATCCGATCCATCATCCATTAATCCATCATCCACTTATTTATCCATTTATTCGGGTTTTCATCCACATATTCGGGGTGAATTAGTGGATGGATCGGGTCTCCACGGGTTGATTTCCATCTCTACTCTCTGCCTTCGAGGGTGACGGGATCTCCATGGGAACTCGAATTCGGTCTGCGCCGCTTGTGTGAATCGCCGCTAAAGCACCTCTTTGGTTCTTTCGTCCTTCACCTTCGTTGTAATGGTTTTTCCAGGTGAATTCGAGGGGGGTGGAGGCCGGATTTGGAGTAGATGAGGTGGAATCGAAGTGGAGGAGCCCTCGCAAAGGCTTGGTGAACCGCTTTGTTTTTCTTTTATTGATGAATGAACAATATATCAACTTTCCACTTTATGGTTTCTTATTGGACAACCTTTGGTACTTTACTGGACACCCAATGATTTCCTACTGGACATCCTGTGTTTGTTTCCTGTCTTGCGTGTTGTTCAATGTTTCCCTGGTTCTAGTGTCGCCCCCTTTAAGCCCAAGCGGTAAAAAGAGAAAGGATAACTGGTGCATTAAATGAGGGGAGAGAGAGAGGGGTGAAAAAGCAACAGTAAAGTTGCAGAGGAGAGAGGACAAGGGATAAGATAGAGAGACATATAGGGGGAAGAGTGATGGTAAGGGGGCATTAATATAAGAGAAGTTCCGTTTGGTGTCTCTGAGGTTTTGACAATTCCGCTTGGTGTCCTAAGGTTTTATTTTGTCCGGATGGTGCCCATGAGTTTTGTCAAAAGTCCGCCTCATGCCCAAAACTCATATTTTTACTTTTTTAAATCAAGAAAATGGCCCATTATTTTTCCTTATTTCACAAAACCCCCCTTTATTTTTAGGGAAAACTAATTAAAATACCCCCACCTTTGGGGGTATGGTAAAAATATATCCTCAACTTTCAAAAGTAATAAAAATATCCCGACCTTTGATAGTAGTGGTAATATATTACCACGATTTTTCTCACTGGTCAAAAATGCTGACAAGACATCCTACGTTGATTTTTTACAAGGGTTTTTTTTAACGATTTCCTTAGGAAAAAAAATAAAGAGTTGGACCGGGTTAATACACCACGCCTTTTTCTCTCTCCTATCTTCTTTCGTGATCGCCTCTTGAGCTGTCTTCCGGTCTTCTAGGCAGCTCATAGTTCCTCTTCAATGATAGTCTCCCTCCCTCGTGGTCGGCTATCTTGAGCTGTCTCTCTCACATCTTCTTACTCTTTGATTCGTTCACGTACTTAGCTGAATAAGTTTTCCCCCCTCTTTGTTGTTGTTGTTGTTTTCGGTTTAGTTTTGTAGTTTTCGGTTTGGTGTTAGGAATAGTCGCGATGTGTTAATTTGAGGCAATTTTGACCGGATTAGTTGCTTGGTTGAATCAATTTCATTTTTTCGGGTTTAATTTTGTTGTCAGTGCATTTTTTCCCTAAGGAGACCGTTCCAGAAAACCCGATTTTAGTACTAATTTGTAAAAAGGCTTCCACGCATGATGCCTTGTTAAAAACAAAATCAACGTAGGCTGCTTTGTCAGCATTTTTGACCCATGAGAAAACTCGTGGTAATATGTTACCACTACCCTCAAAGGTCGGGATATTTTAATTACATTTGAAAGTTAAGAATATATTTTCACCTTACCCCCAAAGGCGGGGGTATTTTAATTATTTTTCCCTTATTTTTACAAAGAATCAAATTACCTATTATTTAACTAAATCCAACATATAAGTGAAAAAAAAACACCTTATATATTTTTTCAATAAATCACACATAATTTCCAAAATTTTAGCAAACACTCACCCATTGTTACAAAAAAATTTAGAAGAAAATCAACCTTTATTTTTAACATTACACAAAAGATTCATTATTTTTAATATTTTGTAAGACAAAATCTCCTTATTTGTCAAACATTGTACATACATAAAATACCACCCATTATTTATAAAAAAAATTGCATCAATCCTCCCTCACATTTTTTGAAAAAAAAATTGACCTATAAATTGCAAAAAGGAAAAAATCATAAAACCATACTTTTGATATAAAAAAATTCTCCTTTATTCTAATTGAGTATTGGGTAAAAAAAAATCCACCCTCTTATTCATCAATCCACTCTTTATTTTTTACACTACTTTTTCAATAAAATTCTAATCGAGTATTGGGTTAGATTGATCAATTAGGATGGTTCATGTTGGGTCAACTTGATCCGATCCGACATTTTCGGGCCAGGTGAAACCCAAAGACCCGATTTTAAAAGAAAATGATAATTATAATGTATTTCTTTCTTATACAATGAATTATTGTGGCTAAATATTAAATTGAAAAAAAAATCCGGGTTTACAGATTGAACCAAAAAAACATACTACCAAAATATTGAGCCACCATATGATCAACCACATTTACAATTGTTAAATTTTAGTGAATTATAGGTTAAATATTATTTTGGAAAATAATAGATGTTAAATATTGTTATGGAAAATAACGAGTGGTTTTATTTTATTTTTTCAAAGTATAGAAACTAATATGTCTTTTGTATAATTTGAAAAACCGTAATGATTTTGTTTTAAAATTTTTGGAAGAATGGTGATTTTCTAATAAAAGTTTTGGAAATAATATGTGATTTTGTTAAATTTTAGAAATAAAGGTGGTTTTTTCAATTTTATCTTGAATTTGGATAAATAATAGGTAATTTTGTTCATTGTTAAAATTAAAAGAAGTTTTGTGAAATAAGGAAAAATAATGGGCCATTTTATTGATTTAAAAAAGTAAAAATATGAGTTTTTGGCATGAGGCGGACTTTTGACAAAACTTAGGGGCACTATCCGGACAAAATAAAACCTTAGGGCACCAAACGGAATTGTCAAAACATCAGGGGTACCAAACGGAATTTCCCTTAATATAATTTGAATTAAATCTTAAGTTTCAGATAAAAACCATCGAAGAAGAAGCAAGTGAGTTGGGGTTTATTTGCAATTTGACATGTAGGCAGTTAGTTTTAACCGGACATCCAAAGCAAAATAACATGAGATATATTGGAATAGACTGGACAAGAGTTATCGGAGAAACAGATTCACCATCGACTTCAGATAGAAAATGGGTAAGTTTGCTTCAGATTTGAGGGAGACACATCTCGCATAACCTTTATCGAAAACAAACTTGCCCATTTGCTATCCAAAGTCGATGGTTAATTTGCTTCACTGATAACTCTTGTCCAGTCGATTCCAATATATGTGTCATGTCTTTTTGCTTTGGGTATCCAGTTAAAACTATCTGCTTACACGTCAATCTGTAAATAAACCCCCGCTCAATTGCTAGCTTCTTCTTCGATGGTTTTTATCTGAAACTTAATATTTAATTCAAATTATATTAATGTCCCCTCAATGTCACTCTTACATCTCTCTCTATCTCATCCTCACTAATCTCTCTATCTCTCTCCTCTGCAACTTTTTTTTTCCACTCCTCTCTCTCACCTGTCCTTTCTAACTGGTTCTCTCCCATCTGCAGACTTTTCTCTCCTATGCATACTTTTCTTTTTTCACTCATCTCTCTTACCTCTCTCTCTCTCTCTCTCTCTCTCTCTCTCTTCTTCGTCGTCTTCTGTTTCTGCCTCCCACTCTCTCTCTCTCTCTTACTTTGTCCAGTTGTCGAGCAGTGGAACCCCAAACCCCCTCACTTACCTGCTACCGGCGGACCCCTTTACCCTCATATTCGGTTTTGCCTATTTTGAAACCGGATTTGGTTAACCTTGCAAAGAAACCGGATATTTGGGTTACTTTGTATAATTTTCTCTTCAATTAATCTATCTTTGTCCATTTGCTATGTAGCTATATAATATTTTTCTAGTTTTTTTTTTTACTAAAATATAAATAATACTATTATTTTTTTAATTTTCTTCTTATGTTATTAAAAATATAAATAATGTTATTTTATTCTTTTAGTTTTTAGCCTATTTTATTCTTTTAATTTCTTCTCCAATTTACTCAATTAATTATTCTAATAATTTTCTTAATTTTATTTAATAATTCTTTTATTCAAGTTAAAATTTCAATTTTATTTAATTTTATAATATAAAAATTTACACTTAATATGAGGGAGTTGTTTTGTTCTTCTATGATTTAGTTGCACGGGAATATAAAGAGATGGATTAAACCTGTTGCTGATTCCCCCCCCTTCATTTGCAATTAAATTTGGGGATACTAATTTACTTTTTGTTCTTCATTTAGTTAACCAACTTAAGTTGTTTTTTCTCTCTACTATTCAATTAGCTTTTTGACCTATTTATTACCACAAAAACTTACTCACAAGTGTTTATAATACTAGCCAAGGCATACTCGTGCTACGCACGGGACTTAAATATAAGTTTCGCTATTTTATAAGCCTATTTAAGAGCTTATTTTATATCATCTCATTGACTAATCTAAACAGTATATGTGTACAAATAGTAAATCTCGGGTTTATATACTTGATAATTTGGTTTAAGTTATTTATTAAATCTTTATATTTTTATGGGGTTTTTTATTCAAGAAGACACCTTGTAAAATATTTTTTTATATAAAAAAACACCTTTTAATTTTTTTAAAACAAAAACACCTTATTTATTCGATCAATTGAAGCACCAAATTTTATTTTACAACTAAAATTTCAAGTTTTCAGTGATATTTTAAAAAAAATTAGTTAAATAAGAAAATTTTGGTTATAGTCTTATTGACATAAAATATCTTTATAAATGAAACATTTAACTAAAACATAGAGGTTGGTGTTTCGATTGAATAATTTTTTTTTTTTGGTTTTTTAAAATAAAAGGTGTTTTAAAAAAAACACTCTATTATATAAGATGCAATTTTAAAAAAACACCCTATTTTTTTATGTTTAATATTTTATTTTTGAAGAAATAATGTTATTTCTGATTTTCAATGACATATTATGGTAGAGTTTATGTACCAGTTTGATATCTTATACTTACATGAAATTTAATTTATAATTTTATTATAAATATTGAATCAAAATTAACTGTGTATAGAATAGAGTTGGTTTGAGTTTTTTTTTTCTTTTGAAAAATAAAGAATAATGAAATCTTGTTAAAACCTTTTATCATACCATCCTATTTTTTATATATAGACGAATCTTGCAAAAGTATGCATATAATAATACTTGACTATTGTTGAATTGGATCAAGCATTCAAGCCGACCAATATAATGTATTTATGAGTTTCTTCATTAAGTGTCTTGAACTTCATCTTTAAGGTTTACAATGACTGATTTGGCCTCACCATCGGTTTAGTGTTAGTGGTCAGTTTCTTCACCTCTTTTCCTAGCTATTGATATATGCTTGAAAATTTGAAGACTTTTTTTTTATAGTAGGCAAGAAGTAGATCGACAAAAGCGATCTTTAATGCATCAAAAGATGGCTTGAAAGGCCCTACGCAGAGGTTCACCAGTAAAAAAAACCTAAGGTTACAATTACATAAAATTAAATCTAAAACATTTATAAAATAAGCACGCTTATTGAGATCTGGTAATGTGGCTTGGATAATGTGGCTTAGACGGCTTGCATGCAAGCTAATGCATAAGTTAGATTTGGCCTAGATGGCTTAGATGGTTGCGGTTCTAGCACCGAAGCGGTGACGGGCTAACGCTAGCAGCTTCTTGCAGATTAGACTCGACTCCATACCCTTTTTCATTGATCATATATGTATAAAAAGATATTGAGTAGCTGATGAGCTTGTAACGGTGGTCATTGAATTTATGACACAATCAATTCAATAAAATTGAAGTTAATTAACCGTGTGTTTTTTCTTCCATCGTTTCATATCCATTCAAAGTGTCCAAATTAGTTGTCATTGGAGTCTTGAATTTAACATGGATATATAATTTATATTAATGGTTGCAAGTAATTAACTCTAATTCATCCACATATAATAGTCTTCCATAATAATATATGATAAATGATATATGGTGATAATCATGATATCTATTGGTACCAAAAAAAAAAGTGACATAAAAAAGTAATAAATTATTATCCATTCTAATTGTGAATTAACTTATATGTTTGATTGCTTATATAATTACATTTTAGAAATTGCTAGGCAAAAATTAAAATTAATTTATTAATTATGTTAAAATCCATTAAGGATTCTAAAACAAATAAAATATATCGATAAAATAGCCTTTTAATATTCGGTTTTAACAAAAAAAATCCATAAATTGGGATCGTAAAGATGCTTTGATAGGTATAGATATAAAAGATTAAGGATTAATTGATTTTTATATGAATATATATTATTCGGATGATATGAATTTCATAAATATATTGGGGTTTTGAAATGATGTGAATGAGGTCATTATTATTGAGCATAGAAATTTAGGAAAATATAATTAAATTTTCATAAGTTAGTAAGAGTATATGATAAACCATTTATGAATACAATAATAAAATTAAAGGAAAAGAAAATGATTAAAAATGAGAATGTCTTTAATGAGAGCCATTAAGGGGCCTTGGGACACAATTTTTAAAGGTATATAGACTAGTGAGCATACCCGTGCGATGCACGGGACATGCTTTTCTCAATTAAGACTTTTTTTTTCTATGAACTTTTTTGTTTAGGGTAATTATGAACTTCTCTCATTCACATATAAGATATGACCTAAGAGTGAGTGTATATAATTTTGAATAACATATATGATATTTATTAGGTATATATTTATGAGACTGAGATTTATGAGGTGAAGATTACTACATTCCAAGTAAGTTAACATATTGAATCGGCTAGAAGATGAAAAGAGTCATTTATTTCTTTGAATTCAAGACATTCAATTTAATAAAATAAATAAATTTAAATTAATAATATATATACAAATTTTGGAAGATGAAAAGATAGACATTATTGTTATTAATTCAAGAAATCATAATTTTAAATTGATAAAATATTAGATGTAATGAGGCCATTATACATTTATGTTCACAGGAGATAAGTTCAATAAATTTGAATTATTATGGGGGTATTGTTGTTGTTGAAGAGTTATAAAGGGGAAATCTTAAAAAAATGTGACTTATCATTGTAAAAATTAATGTGACTTATTTTCATCATTATATTTTTGTTCCTCGTAATCAAACTATGTCAAATGTATGGGATTGCTTTGAAGGAAATAGTTATAGGATATAACATAATGGTATGTATACTTTTGAATAACATATATATATGAGGTACTTTTTTTTTTTGAATTAAAGACATTCAATTTAATGAAAAAATAAAATAAATAAATATACATAAATTGAAAGATCGAAAGGTATAAAAAGTATCTTTCTTTCCAAATTAACTAAGATATATCTTTGGACCAAAAAAAAAAAACTAATAAGATATATTCGAGTTTCATCTAATCGTGTATATATGTGAGTTGGATGCCCTTAATTTTATGAGATTGACTTAAATAAAAATATTGTTTTGCAACATTGGAAATTTTGTTTCCACCTATATCTTATTAGTTTTGTTAATTAGATAATAAGATATAGGTGGAAAGAGGGCAAGGAAAATTCATAGTTTTGTTAATTAGATAATTCACTTTCAATAAAGTATATATACAAAGAGGGTTTTTAAAATTAGAAGTAAATATATTTTTAATTTAGTTCTTAATTTGTTATAAATTTTTTTGATGAAGATCTAATATATTCTAGGATTGAAATAAAATAATTTTGGTAATTTAACCCTAGCTAAAGAGACAATTCTCCCAAAAATATTTACATGAGCGCAGCCGATTGCCGACCTCCCATTCCTCTTTCCTACTTCCCTCGCCTGCCATCGACAACCCCTATTCGAGCTCTCGATCTCTCCTTTAATGGCTTCCTTCAACAGTTGTCACCCCTCACTGGCACCCCTCACGATCTTCTGGTTGTCCTCTCTTTCTCCTCAATTTCAATCCACCATCCCCGTTCTCGAGCTATTTCACTTTTTCGGTCATCAAGGTCACTATCGAAGATAGATCTTGCCTCGTCGCCTTCCCATCTTGAGACGATGAAGATCAATACCAGGTTCCGCTGGAGCCAGGTTCAGGCGCCGCCTCCAACAACTACTCCATTGATGTTCATTCCCCCTCTCATTCTCTCGTTAATTGCCAGCCACGAGTTTGTTGGCCTCGTTCTCCCCCTTGATGACTAACTAATGCAAGATGGAGTCGAGTGTCCCAAGTCATACATGTCTAGGCAGGGGCCGTTGAACCACCGAAATCATCATGACACTGTCACCAACCACCGGCAACCTGCTGTTGTGGAACCGGGGCCAAGTGCGACACCGAAATGCTTCGTCAAATCCACTCAAAGATCCACCGAACTGAGCCAAACGTTTCACTGAATCATATGTATCAATTGGGAAGGCAATTGACACATTTAGAGGTTTAGAGGTAAGCATAAATAATAAATAAGTTAAATCAAAATTTGGGAGATGTTACCTGTGTTGGAAATTTGGAATGCCCACTGTGTTGAAATTTTGTCTGCCTTTTTGCTGGTGGTCATTGTGAATGGGAGATTAACCCCATTTATATATATGAAGGAGGAAGAAACAAACGGCTAAAAAGTGGATCAACATTGTGTCTATGAAACGACTGTGATAAATTTTGTAAATTAATTTTGAATGTAACAGACTATAAGTTAAAGAATGACAGCAAATGAAACGGTTGATTTGTGAAGCAAATGAAGCGGCTAATCAATTTGGGAAGTTAAAGAATAACAACAAATTGAAAGGCTAATTTGTGAAGCAGGCTGATCAGTTTGGGAAGTTGAATGCTGGCATTATACACTAAATGGCTACTTTGTGAAGCAAATTAAAAAAAATAATGGCATAAAAATAAGGGTTAAGGTATAATAATGGGTGTGCATTGGGGTTTCTCTCTCTTATGAGAGAGAAACTCCCATTTGAGAAACCCAATTTGAGAACCCTTTCTTGTCTCCCTCCTCAAATCAATCTAGCTTTGACAAATTACCACTCCAGAGTTCTAATTTTTGGCTCCTTCCTGGCTTAATCGCCTTCTTCTTGAGTTTATTGGTCAGATTTGGGGTTTTTCGATCGATATAAGTGTTGTCGGGCTTTGATGTCGCTGGGTCTTCCTCCTCTTGACAATCTGTTCCCTTCACCTTGTCCGTTTGCCTTCCGTCGGTCTGGGTGTCCTGGTGGTGGGGGTCGGCGCTGCGCCGGTTCCGGTTGTCTTTGGGCTTCCTTTCGCCGGCCGGTTTGGGGTTGTACGGGGTGGTGGGGTCTTGAGAAATTGGGTTGGGGCTATGGTAGATCGGATGCTTCGGCTTCGATCCTGCTTGTCCGATCCCGTTGTGTCCCTGGTTGCTGGTCTGCGTCTCGAGCCGTCGGCGATTGCCCCTGGTCTCCCGTTCGTTGCGCCAAACTTGCTTGGATTGCAATTTCCTCGTGTCTTGGGCCCAAGTTCATTTTTTGGGCCCGAATTTGGCCCGGGATTGTTGATCTGGGCCCTTATTTTTGGCTTCGGGCCCAAGGCTTTTTCTTGGGCCCGAGGTAGCCCGAGGAAATATTTAAAAAAAAAAAAAGAGAAAGAAAAGGAAAAAAATCTGCGTTTGTCTAAATTCTTCTCGAAAGGGCTCTATCAAATTCCTGCAAGGGTTTGAGTAAATCCACCCGAAAGGGTTTGAGAAAATCCCGCAAGGGCTTATCGATATTTTTGTAGGTGTTGTTGGCGTTTTGTTTCGAGCAGCTTGAGGCTCTGCTTTCGATGTTTCTAGGAGATCTTCTGCTTGGTTGAGGGGGGCGTGGAGTCTGTAGTCGGGTCTGGCTGGGGTCGAGGTGATGCGCTCAGGGCGACTCTGCATCTGGGATAGTTTCCTTGGAACTCGTCTGCACTACCCACATGCGATAGTGTCCTGCTGTACTACTGGTCCGCGGTGCTACTATTCGGTGGTGCTTGGCTGCGTTCTTCGGCGGCTTCTTCAGCTTTTTGGGTGTTTGGTCTTCTTGAAACGTTTTGTAGTAGAGTTTTTTCTGCTTGGTTCATTACGCATGTTATCTGTATTTCTGGTTTTAGTTTGTTTTGTTAGACGGTTCGCCGTCTGCCGACTTTGTCGGCCTCTCGAAGAGTCAGGCCTGTTTGACCTTCGAATTTTTACCTAATCAAAAAAATAAAATAAAAAAATGGGTGTGCATTGATGAGTCTTGTACACAACTTTTCTTGTTATATTATAGATATAGATGTTACGTGCTTAGGTTTGAACTTGATTTATCTTTGCCAACTTACCTCATATTGACCAATTGAATATTGTTTTATACACCGCAAATAAAGATTATACTAATTCATGTCCAAATGAACGTGGTACTATGTCCAATTCAACGTGGAACTAGACATCGTAATTTTGACAACCACATTGAAAGGAATGTGGACCACGTCCGAATGTACGTGAATCATAGGACTAAGTCGGGGTTACCACGTTCAATGGGTCGTAGAAGAGGAGGATTGGGTCGGGTTTCATCATCATTATAGAATTAATCAACAATATTGCAAAAGCTCATGGAGATGTATCCGTATTTGGCGGCGTAGGGGAACGTACTCGTGAAGGAAATGATCTTTACGTGGAAATGAAAGAATTTGGAGCTATTAATGAACAAAATATTACAGAATCAAAAATAGCTCTAGTCTACGGGCAAATGAATGAACCACTCGGAGCTCGTATGAGAGTTGGTTTGACTGCCCTAACTATGGCGTAAGCGTTAATTTTTTTTTCTTGGTGAATACACGAATATTTGACTGTAATGCTAAATTGCAGTAATAATTTTTTTTATTAGGAAAAAATTCGAGGTCATACAAATCTGAACCTCGAAGGCCGACAAGTCGGCAGACGGAAAACCGTCTAAACAAACACAAAATACAAAGATGGTGCCAGATACAAGCAATACCACTCTACAAAAGCGAAACTAAAAACAGCTAGACCTACATGGATGAGGACGTAGACGAAAGACGAAAGTCAAGCACTCCCCGGCGGCAGCACCGCAGGCCAGCGGCACATCAGGACATCCCTTTGGACAGTGAAGACGAACCTCCAAGGAAACAACCTTCCGATAAAAGGAGACGCCTCGATACACACTGCCACGGCCCCATCCTGTCCCGACTCCGACTGCCAAAACCCCATCGCACGAAAAGAAAGTCCAGTCCCGCCAAACACAGAGCCACACACCGCCTGAATCGAAACACACCAGAAACCCTAGCGGGAAAAAAGCAAACCCAACCGGGATTTATTTATTTAAAATTATATAATATTTTATTTGTTAAAATTAATTTATGAGTACTTGGGCACGAGGAACCAAGAATAATGCCCCGGATGATTAAACTTGGGCCCGAATGACAAGACATGGGCCCAGAGGCTGGAAAACAAGCCCATCGGATTTCGGACACTCGTTAGTCGGAAGTAGCACTTCATTGAATTTTTTATACGTAAGCACACCCATGATGTGAAGGCAAACGGAGGGCCAAAATGAAGAGAAGCGAAACAACAGCTTTCAAAGTGGAAAGCATCCTCTGTTTCTACAAAAGGCAGGAAAGTCCTTATCAAAGCTACTCTGAGTGCTAAACCAATTTTTCTCATGCAAGCCTTTTTGCTACCAACGTCTATCTTACATGAACTAGATAAAGTATACCTTCAGTTTTTCTGGAATAAACCTGCAAAGAGCACACCTTTAATTAGCTGGATAAGATATGTGCTGATACTCTTAATGGAGGACTGGGCTTATACAAAGCTGAAACCATGAATATCGCTCTTCAAATGAAACTTCTATGGAAGATCATTGCGGATCCTGTTAATCAGTGGGTTCGTATCATTTCCCTTAAATACCTAAAGGGCACTTCTTTGTTAAACTACAATAGAAAGGGTAATACGTTCTGGCAGTGGCTCAAGCTTATGTCAATCAAACACTTGTTCAAACCGGGTCTGCGTTGGCCTGTGGGTGATGGCACAGACATAGATTTTTGGACCGATAATTGGATTTATGAGGTCCCTCTTACTGGTACAACACTGGTGCCTCCTACCAGCCTAAATCTGACGTGGAAAGTGGGTCGATTTATTGACTCCAATAGTTCGTGGAATCTTCCGAAACTGCAAAATGACCTTACAGGTCTTTTTATCTCCCAACCATATTACCAATATCGGTATGTCCCAATTACCTACAAATCCCTTTCGCGATCGCCTGTACTGGGGTCTGAGCAAAGACGGGTGGTTTTCTGCAAAATTTGCTAGATCCATTGTGCCTTCTTCCACAGGTGATCCGACCTTTAGTTGTAACTGGATTTGGAAACTTGACGTTCCACATAAAGTTCGACTTTTCCTTTGGAAAATCTCGCGCGACAGTTTACCCACCACTGAAAGACTTCAACGATCGCACATGGTTGTGCCGTCAGGGTGCCCCTTTTGTGGTAACACGCTTGAGACCGGGTTCCATCTTCTTTTAGACTGTCCTATCACTTCTATGCTTCTCAAAAGCTTTCATTTAACCATTCCTTCTTCTGTAAATGCCCCAATCCACTTAGACTATAATACGTTGCTTACTCAATTGCATTCGGCGTTAGGTAATGCGACTATGGAATTACTGGCCACGATCTGGTGGAGTGTCTAGTTCTTCAGAAATAAAGCCGTGTTTGATCCTCATTTTAAACTTCGAGTTACCGACATCTCAGTTTTCGTCTGTACTACTCGTGATACTTGGTCTGCAACCAAAGATGCTTTGTAGGTTGACGGTTCTTCGGGCAGTCCTCAGAGAGCTCGTCCTCCTAATTTACCGGGTCGGCGTCCGGTTAAATCACCAAACTCTTCCTCATGGAAAAAACCGCCTACGTCTTTTTATAAATTAAATTTCGATGGCTCTTCCAGATCAAATGAATCGGGTTCTTTCGGGTTTGTTATTAGGTATGATTGGGGTGCTATTGTTTCCTTGGGAAACGGGCCTTGCAATAATACTACTGCTGTCTACGCTGAAGCTTTGGCCCTTCGGTTGGGTGTTTTGAAAGCTAAGCAGCTTCATATTGATAACCTTCTGATTGAAGGGGATTGTCTTACGGTTGTTAATGCTCTTCCAAGTGACTGGTCCTGTCCCTGGAACACTGAGCTGCTACAATCAGATACGAGGGTCGATCTATCATACTTCACTAATGTTGCTATTCGTCATATCTTCAGAGAATCAAATGTTGTGGCAGACAGGATTGCTCATCTTGTTTACGGATGCCCTGCCGAGGATAGTTGCTCATCGGACGATCTACTGGCTGATCTCGTCCGTCTGGACGCTCTAGGAAGGCCCCCGGCTTGTCGAGAACCTCCCTAACTCTTATCTTGCTTCGAAAAAAAAATAAAAAATGAAGAGGCCACAAGAAAAATATATATATATATATACACAAACACAAATAGCCTAATCAAATGGGCCACCAGCGGGCCGAAAGACCCAATGCAGCAAGCAACACACATCGCCCGTAGAAGACGACGGAATCGAACAAAGTACCAGGCGACAGCCAGTGTCGGAGGCGGCAAGCCTCGCGGGAGAAAAGCCGTCGGACCGACCCAAGCCGCCGATAAGAGGACGATCGAAGAGGGAGGGACGGATATGAAAGAACATTTTAGAAACCCCAATCGGGGGCCGAGATAGAAAGATCGGAGTACAATAACCCCAAACCCAGCCAATCTCAGTCCAATTGAGCACGAAGAAACCGATTTGCAGAGGTAGAGTCGAATTAGGGCTAGAAATCAAAAAGCCCCAAAACGATTTTATGAACGGGGATTCGACAAACCGACCCAGGAGCAAAAAGATGAGAACAAGAGCGCAATGAAGGTCGAGACCGATGGTTAAGAATCGGATTAGGGGGTTACACCACCACAAGGGCGAAGAACACCACAACCGGGAAACGAGGAAACATCGCGGCCAGATTGTAGCAGGTGGTGGTGCGCCGGTGGTAGCGGTGGCCGAAGCCGAGATGATTCACATGGGTTGGTGCTCCCGAAGGAGATTTAGGGGCTGCCAGAGGAGATTTAGGGTGTGTTTGGGAACAGGATGGATTTTAGTGGATTTATAGGAGTTTAGGGGATGTGGTAGATGAGGATGGATTTTTGGGATGGAAGAGATGAAAACTCAACACCCAAATTTTTGGGTTTTGTGTTTGGTTGGATTTTTATTTTTTGCTGGATGGAGTGACGGATAAAGACCAAATTACCCCACTTAAGCACATGAAAAGACAAAATTGCCCTTAATTCATACCCCTCTCACATTTGCATCAAACCTTTGCTCCCTAAAAAAATTACCCCCACTTATGCACATGAAAAGACAAACTTCTGGTGCCCTATCTCGCTCGAGGTGATGAAATCTCCGGTGGTGCTTTCCACAGGCATCACCTACGACCGTTCCAGCATCCCGACCTGGCTCGATGCCGGCAACCTCACCTGCCCCGCCACCAGGCAACCCCTCCCCTCTGCCGACTTCGTCCCGAACGTTACCGTTTTTTAGGAGGCGGGGATTAATATTTTTAGACTACTGAGATGTTGAGGAACATTAAAAAAAAAGCACTAAGATTCAATTTGAAAAGCCAATAAACCATCAAGTAAATATGCAGACCACTTCACTGTTCTTTAATATTCTTGAACAAACCCGAAGGCAGGTACAAACTGGGGAGCCAAGTAGCCAACTACTGAAAGGCTATAACTTCAAATAAAATCAGCATCAATAAATGGCTTGTTAGTTTTGATCCAAACTATTAATTCTACTTTCCTTTGCTACAAGGATCCATCTAACGAGTCAGGTAAATTGAAACAATGGCAAGATTTTGATGATCGAATTATTCATTTTAAGGCACTTGCACATAGTGATTCAAACATAACAATACAGACCAACTAAGAGATTGGAACAGTAAAATCTAGTCTTCAAGAGCGACCTCAAGTGTTTCGCTCTGATTGCCGGGGAGGTGGAGAAATGACCGAACGGAATCCGACGGCGGAGAAGAAAGTGGGAACGCGGCGGAGAGAACCGGGGAGGTCAACGATGGATCTGGACGGGGAGGTCAGAACTCAGAAGTAATGGAGGGAGAGGGGAGGCAAAGGGGCATTTTGGGGGAAAAACCAATCCCCATCCACCAAACCTCCTTGGAGGAGGATCAATTTCCCATCCAGATCCATCCCCCAAACCCCTCATTTCCCGCCCTTCAAACCCAGCAAACCCCTACACCCAAACACACCGGCGGGGATACCGAGGCAAATTTGCCATCCCCCAAACCCCTTACATCATACACCCAAACATACCCTTAGGGGCTCCCGAAGGAGAGATTTGGGGCTCGAGAAAGAGCGTTTCCTTTATCCTACTTCATGTTTTAATTTTCCTCAAAGCCATGGAAGAGGAAGATCGATGAACAGCTATCAAACTAGGGGCAGTTGGTGAATGGCGGAGGTGTTCTAACTTCTAACTCAACGGAGTTTTTTTTTTCCAAGCGCTTGCAGTAATAGTTATGGACAAATATAGAATGATACAAAATTGTTTAAATATTATTATAATATTTCAATATAAAACACATAGTAAAAACGACGAACAATAAGACCTAGACAAAATGTAAACGAGTTCAAGCCAAACTCAATTTTTAATACAACTTTTTTTTTAATCAAGCTTGACTTATTTAGCAAATAAACGAGTTCGAGCCGAACTTTTTTTGAGTTTTAAACAATTCTATTTAGTCATAACATATTTAAAATCTTATTTAGACTCGTCTTGTTGAAATAAGTAAACGAGCTCGAGCGAACCTGAGCCGAACTTACGCTATGCACTTCAAATAACAGCTCTGCATTTCACATTTGTTTGATGGGCCGAAAACGAAAGGGCTTCGTTCTCTTATTTCCCGCCTGAAATTACAAAACCACATTTTCATGCTTCCCGAATTTCTAGGGTTCCTATCTTCCCCCAATCTCTCTCTCTCTCCAATGAGCAGCGCCATGGAAATGGAAATGGAAATGGAAGTCACTGAATCCAACGACGCTACTGAGCCTAAGCACTCGGATCCTCCGCTCTCCCACACCTCTGAGCCAAATGGAGTTGTCCCAGATTCCCCCATTTCCCCTCTCCGCCCTCCTCTTCCTCTTCCTCATCCTCTTCCTACTCTCAACGAGGACAAATTTGTTGTGTCAGGTTTGACTTGTTCAAGAATTTTTTGATTCTGTCTTTTCCTGATTTTCTAAGTTTTGCAACACAATTGAATTTGATAATACGTGAGCTGTAACCTTGTAGTTGAAGTCTGTTTAAAACCAGCCAGCACCTCTCGGATTGAAGATGTTCGTACTGCCGTCGAAAGGTACGACTCTCAAATTTATGATATTTCTCTTTCTTGTTTTGGTGAATTTTGTTCTTTATCCTCTCAATCGATTCCATTAGGGTTGAATGTTAGCCCTTTCTTATAATGCGTATGACTTTTTTAGGGTTTTGTTTTTTGTGCGCTTAATGTTATTGTGAGTTGAGTTCTGTGAAACAAAAACCCCAAAATCTGACTGCTAGGGCTCGTCAGTTGAGTGAAGAGGGCAGGTCTAAATATTGACTGTACTGCTATTTAAATTTAATTTTCTCATGTTTTGCACTTTTGACTGTGCAGTGATTAGTGAGATCTTAATTCCTAAATCCAGCCATTAGTTTTAAGTTAGTGTGACAACTCTGAGATTGGACATCATTTTATCAACCTGTGGTTACTCGTAATTTTGGGAGCTATTGTTTGCATAATGTTGTTTAGCTTCTGAAATTAGAACTATGAGTTCTAGGGTTCAATTGCATTGCTACTGAGTGTGTATCTAATCTATTGACAATTATGAACTTCCTTTGTGAGACAGAACTGTTCCACATTTCCACTATTATAGCCTTTCCCTCTCTGTATCTGTTCAGGATGTTTGAGCAAAGAAGTTTAAGCTATGTAAATGGTCCTGTTCCAGTCCCAGCAGACGATCCGTTACTTGCCGAAAATGTGCTGAGGATCAATATTTGTGACACAGGTATGCTGAGTCTGAGAGTTTAAGAATTATTGGTTATTGTTCTGTGAAAAACAAATGTTTCTTTTGCAGATGAATGGGTGGAAAATGGTGAAGTTCTTTTATTCTGGCAGGTCAAACCTGCTGTGCATGTGTATCAGGTGACTCCCATCCTATACAATATTTAATGTTGTTATTGTTAGTTTCATTTTTCTTTATCCCCTCCAAGGTGACACATATCTCACATCCCTCTATTTGTCTATGTTAAAATTAACATGTCAATATCATGTAATTTTGCTTTACGATAATATGTCCAAATTAGGATGACATTTCCTAAATCACTTAGTCTGGGAAAGGGTGCGTATATCTCGACCCCCCAGACCCCGCTCGGAGCGGGATATCCTGGGAATGTTGTGGTTGTTGTTGTTGTATTTCCTAAAGCACTTACTTGCATTATGAACCTCGTCATTGGCCAGTTGTGGGATTGAATAAATAATTGTTTATCTGCACATGGGCATATCTGCACATGTGATGCTGGGTTGCAAGTGAATCTGTAGATTGTTTGCACCCAGTTTCTTATCTTCCCTAAACCAGAGGGCTGCTTTTTATGATCATAGAGTTTATTCTTATTTTTGCACTCAGTTTCTAGTATCTTCCCTAAACCAAAGGGCTGCTTTATAATCATAGAGATTATTCTTAGTTTTGTTTGACTGCTTTGCTAGCTTAGTGAGGAGGGACCATGTGAAGAATTGGGAGCAGATGGCCAGCATTCCAGCTTCAATGAATGGATTCTTCCAGCCAAAGAATTTGATGGAATGTGGGACAGGTATACAGTGTTATTGGTGATTTTTCTGGGCTTGTTTTTGTTCTGATTGAGATATTTCTCTCAAGAATTTGACGTGATTTCGTCGTGACAGTTTGATTTATGAATCTGGTCTCAAGCAAAGGCTGTTGCGGTATGCAGCTAGTGCTCTGCTCTTCACTGACAAGGGTGTCAATCCTTTCCTCATTTCCTGGAACCGGTAAGGAATAAATTCCTGTTAAGATTTTTTGAATATATTTCCCAATTTTTCTTTAAGACAGGTTTTTCTCATATTTCTTATAATTTCATCAAGTAGCACTGTAGTGGGCCTCATTTGGTTTTGTAGTTACAGTAGGTTTAATGGATTATGACTCAAGCAACCTTAGAAAAGACGAAGTATGCATGTGCTTCCTTTGATGCCACAATGGATAAATAGACATCAACCCTAACCTCAAGGTTTGGGAATGGCAGTGCACTTGTGACATTCAAAGTGATGATAGTATATACTATTGTTTCTGCTGTTGCCCTTTTTTCTGAATGGGAATGCAGGTTAAGCTAACTTGATTAGAAAACATACCAGAGGCAGTACCACAAGCTAATCCTACTAAAGTTTGAGAAGTGCTTGTGAACCATTTATGATCCATATTCCATAGGTTCCTTCTTATTTATCTTAAGTACATGTATCTAGGATTATTTGGGCCTTGTTCGTGAGATTATTGTTGGAAATGTTGCTAGATGAGAAAATTCACCCTGTTCTAAAATTCTATCATCTAGTTAGATTCCAATTGCTAACTTCAGCAAATCCTCTTCACTATAAAATCAATTATTTCTGATAGTCCTCTGATCTAATCGTGATTGTAAGTTTTTATTTTCCAGAATCATTTTACTACATGGACCTCCTGGTACTGGGAAGACATCTTTATGTAAAGCATTGGCTCAGAAGTTATCAATACGCTTTAACTCCAGGTTCTGAAATGCCACATTTAATAATTTCTATGAGATACTGTATGCATTTTGTTCATTTTATTTGGCCCTCTAATTTCGTCTTTGCTTGATCAGATATCCACAATGCCAGCTGATTGAAGTTAATGCACATTCTTTGTTCAGCAAATGGTTTTCTGAAAGTGGCAAGTTGGTAAGTGGTTGAAATTTCCATTATAAAATTTGAAATATAGAAGGAATTTGTTTAGTAGATTTCCCAGTTGTACGCACATAACTATCAGTTCATTCAATTTCCTCATACAAGGTGAAGTATTGTGATTGTCAACCATAATACGTAGTAGTAATTTTATGTTATGCAGTTCCTGCAGAGGATTTAATTATGTTATGCAGTTCATTCAATTTCTATACTTCCCTTGCCATTTTCTGTTAAAAAAGAAAACAATATTTTGAAACTACACATGTACTTGGATACACAAAATATTCAAAGAACCAGGGGAAGCCATTGCCTGCTATTTTATTCATCTTTTTACCTAGGTCCCATCAAAGAAAAAGCCCTTGCCTGCTAGCTATTTTGATTTCTTGGAAATTACTCGTAATTTTGATTTTCTGTTCATTCTTAGGTTGCAAAACTCTTCCAAAATATTCAAGAAATGGTAGAAGAGGAAAACAATCTGGTATTTGTTTTAATTGGTGAGGCACATTGTCAGATCTTTGACACGATTATCAATTTGGTTCTTGGTGCTTGACTATGTAGTGTTTAATTTTACAGATGAAGTTGAAAGCCTAGCTGCGGCTAGAAATGCAGCCTTGTCAGGATCTGAACCCTCAGATTCTATCCGGGTATGCTTAGATTAGATCTGTTTAATACATGTTCGTTTAACATTAGTTTATTGTGCTGAGATGTTCTTGTAGTTTAACCTGAACTAATCCCGGATTGCATTTAGGTTGTGAATGCGCTACTAACTCAGCTGGATAAGTTGAAATCCTCGCCAAATGTGATAATCATGACAACATCCAACATAACTGCTGCCATTGGTAAGCCTTCACTTGATTCACAATCACACATGCTTATTTTTGAGCTGACAACTTCCTCATAATTCTTATTTCTAGTCAGTCTTTGGACTGTTGTTAGTGGAGATTTTTTATCCTATTGTAATTTGGAACATTGCATAGTACGAAATTGCTTTCTTGCACCACCTTCTTTATCTTTGAAATGACTGATTTCTTTTTCAATCGCACGATTTGTCTGATTCTTTGGACCGTCTTAATTGGAAGGGTTAATTACAAAAAAAAAACCACCCTTAAGATATGTAACTTTTCACAAAACAACCCGTAAAATAAAATTTTGTAGAAAATCACCCGCGGCCATTTGGGTAAAAAATGTGTAAGCAATGTTAAATTCTAACCTTTATTTTATTCAATCTAGTCCACAAAAAAACCACCCTTAAAATGTGTAACTTTATTTCACGTTTTTTTACTTGTTAAAATGGTCATGGGTGGGTCTTTGACAGAAAATCAAACTTATGGGTGGTTTTCTAAAAAGTCCACATTTTAAGGGTGGTTTTCTATGATTAACCCAAATTGGAATTATTAATTCCACTAAGAAGTAATTTAGAAAGTTGTCTTAAGAATGTTGCTAAGACTGATTCCCAGTTGGTAATTTAGTAAATCATATAGCCATGATAGTATACTCAACTGCTTTCTACTAAATCATAGACTAAAAACTCACTTCTCTTTCCCTCTCCCCCTAATACATCAGATGGTTCATGGATGCTAAGTCCCTATGATTTACTTTGATCTAGCTTTTATGGAATCTAAAACCAAGACCTTTTGAATGCCAGATATTGCTTTTGTGGATAGAGCTGATATAAAAGCATACGTGGGTCCTCCTACTCTTCAAGCACGTTATGAGATCCTCAGATCCTGCTTGCAGGAGCTCCTGCGATCACGCATTCTCAGAAGCATCCAGGTTCGAACTGTTTTCCCATCTTTTTTATCCATATTAATTTGAGAATAAAAATTGAGTCATCCGGTATCAAATTAACGAGAACTGAAAACAAATCATTAGCACGAGGAACCCCTGGAGCTTCAAAGTTATGCCAGTCTCAAGGAGAAGTTGAGATCTCAAGAGCACGAGGGTCAACCCCAATCAACATTGTCATATCAACTGCTAGAAGTGGCCAAAGCATGTGATGTAAGTGAGCCTGGTTGATGTTTTTATATACTTGATAAGGTCACTCCTCTCTGCTGCTGATCAGTTTTGTTTTTATCTATCAGGGATTGAGTGGACGAGCATTGAGAAAACTCCCATTCTTGGCACACGCAGCCATGAAGAACCCGTATGATTGTGATCCTCATAGATTCTTATATGCAATGGAGGAAACATCTAGGAGGGAGCGTTCGGAGTTGCCGGGCTGAACCATGCAATCATGTTAGTTAGGGGACTTGTTCTTAATTTTAGTTACAGATGTAATGTAAAATGTTACAGAACGATGATATGTTCACTGTAAAATGTCCGTTTAGTCCATTTTACATAGGAATGAATCTCAATTTGTTGCTTGAAACCGTCGATTAACTAGATTCCACCTGCCTAGATCAGACTAGAGGGAAAATCTATGGTGGCACTGTGGCAAAATGAAACGTCAGTTGCCAGAATAGTAGAAATGTGCATCACAGTATGAATTAAAAGTAGCAGAACTGTATTGGCTGGTGGCTCAGCATCCGTGTAACAAAAGCCATCCATGGATGAGTCAGTTGTGACTTAAACCTGGGAGATGATTCCAAACGCACTCTTTTGAGGTTGCTTGTTCGATCCCTATGGATGGCAGATTTGGTGGCATACCTGAACCCTGGGGATCGGGGAATAGTCAAGTCTCCCAAATTAGCTGAACATTTCTTCAAAGGGAGTCCCTTTTAAGTTTTAGGCTATAAGCGTCTTCCCTCATAGAGTCATAGGTCATAACGACGATCAAAGAAAATAGCCTATAAAGATACAATATTCTATAAAATACTTTTACATGGCCTATCATGAAAAATCGTGGTTTTTATGGCAAATCAATTTTTAAGGCTAAAATCCAGAAAATGACCCGTGTGTTAATTCCAAAGTGGATTAGAACTAGAAGTTGTATGTCATTATGAAAATTTTAGTAGCTACTCACAATTTCCATGTAGAAACTTTGGAAAAAACCGTGATAAATTCATGCCTAAAGTTGATCTAAGTGGTGTTTTCGAGAGATGTGGAAAAAACCGTGATAAATTCCGAGAGATGTGGATTTGCCTAAATATCAAGTTTTAATATGTTGTAATA
Organism: Persicaria tinctoria; assembly: GCA_037127255.1. NCBI lineage: Eukaryota > Viridiplantae > Streptophyta > Magnoliopsida > Caryophyllales > Polygonaceae > Persicaria > Persicaria tinctoria. The sequence continues at coordinate 13,968,731 of JBANSL010000020.1, read as the reverse complement.
GTTTGCAGTTTCATTTTATACTTGTTAACACAATTAATATAGTGTTAGTGATTAATTGTATTGTTTATACCAATATATAAATGTTAAATAATTAAAAATAAAATAGGAGGCATTTGGCCTTCCAAAATCCCAACTCAAATTTGGCCTATGATTTAGAAAAAGCCTAATAATGCAAAATGGCCTAGGATGGGAGGAAAAACAGGCCAAAATAAAAATTGTGGTCTATGGTGGGTGATCCTATAAATCTTCTACCCCAATATCCCACAAAATTATTTAACATCTAAATTAATATTAAAAAAAATTAAATTTTCTTAGGTTATAAATGGTTATTATAATATGTTTGGGAAAACAAAATCTTGAAAAATCACTTTATAAAAATTGTAATAATTAAAAAGATATAAAAAAATTATTTCATGATATAATTTTATAAGATTTTTGTTAGGTGATTTTTTGAGATTTTTTTCCAAAATATGTTATAATGACCATTTATAAGCTAAAAATATATTCATTTCGTTCGGAAAATATGTCGTTTACTATTTACGCACGCTTTTTAGGATGATAAGATCTATATAAAATATCCATTTTTTAAAATAATTTTTAAAAAATAACTTCATACTTATTAATAGTAACTACAAAATTCTTAAACGTTTTTATAAAAAAATAGATATTTTATATAGTTTTTATAATTTTAAAAAGGCATGATTAAATAGTAAAAGACATGTTTTGCTTAACGATTGAGTTTTTTTTTAATTTTTAAATATAGCAGTTAAATAGTTTTTATGGTATTAAGGTTTCGGGGTAGAAGATTTGTAGCCCAAGTTTCAAGGCTTGTGTAATTTTCTCACACTTGAGATTTTATTTGCCTCTTAAGCCTTTTCTTAATTCAACTTTGTAGAGAAAACAAAATAAAACAATCTACTAGCACTGAAGAACACAATGCAACTCAATATGCAGATCAAGGTAAGATAAGAATATGACACCAATCCCCTTTCCTTTCATTACTGGTGCCCAATGGCCCCTTTAGGCAAGTTCTAATCCCCAAAACCCTACCTATGATGTTCAAGGGCTTACAGAGTAACACAACCACAGATCAACAAGAAGAACACGCAACAACAAGAAACCACAAAACACTGAAGAAGAAACAAGAGCAAGTCGAAGAAGATCTTCGTCGAAGGTAGATCTGCAGAGGAACAGTAGACCGACCGCCAAGACAAGCGCCGGAGACGATCATCGAAGCCAGGAAGAAGCGACGCCTCCGAAAGGGATATGGCAGCCCTAGGGTTTCCTGGCTCTCTCTCTCACTCTCTCTCTCTCTCTCTCTCTCTCTCTCTCTCTCTCTTTCTTTGGACTTACCAGACGGAGAGCTTCAACAATGACAAGCAAGCAAGAGCTAATGAGCTTATATAAGCGAGCTCACAAGGGAACTCTAGAACCAAATGATGCGTTCCACAAGAGCTGGAGAAACCAGGCTCAACTTCCACAAATGGAGAGATGGGCCGGTTTGGGCTCAACAGTTTTGGGGGCCCACCTCGGTTTGGCAGCTTATTAAGCTAACACCCAAAACCGAGCTTAGCCTGACCCAATTCCACCTTTCAATCATAGCCCATATAACATACACACATTACACATATTACATGTTACAAATAATGTACAAAACCTAAGTGCTTAATGAAATAAACTCTACAGACCACATGTAAAACTGCTGCATAATGTGGCAACTTGGTTGTGTCATGAATTGACCTAAGTGTTGTACAACATAAGATATATCCGGCCTTGTCAAATTCAAGAACAAAAACCTCCTAACTAGTCTTCTGTATGTTTCAAGATCTTCCATAATCTATCCAGAGTCAGTAGAAAGCTTTAGCCCCCTTTGTAAAGGGAAAAAGAATGGCTTACAATCAAATAATTTGCAATCCAGTGCTATGTCTAAGACATACTTTATCTGGTGTAAGAAAGTCCCTTCATGAGTCCTTGAGATCTCAAGACCAAGGAAGTATCTGGCTAGTCCCAAGTCTTTGATAGTGAATTTTCTGTGCAAAGCATCTTTTGTTTTCTGAATCTCTTTTTCATCATCTGCAGTCAGCAATAAATCATCAACATAGATAAGAGCAACCACCAATCCTACAGGGACCTTCTTTGTGAACAATGAATAATCTTCAATAGATTGTGTGTATCCCAACTGATTAAGGAATTGACACAACTGTGCATTCCATTGCCTTGAACCTTGCTTCAGACCATATATGGATCTCTGGAGTTTGCAAACTTTCCCTCAGCATTCAGTGAGGTATCCCTCACGTGGTTGCATATATACTTCCTCTTCAAGGAATCCATGAAGAAATGCATTATTGACATCCAACTGATGCAATTTCCAGTCTTTAATAGTTGCTAAAGCAATCAACACTCTCACGGTGGTGAATTTAGCTACTGGTGAGAAAGTGTGTTTATAATCTTTCCCCTTGATTTGATTGTATCCCTTTGCTGCCAATCTTGCCTTAAATACCTTTCTATACTTTCATCAGGTTTGTACTTGATTTTATAAATCCATTTACATCCTATGGCTTTCTTTCTTGGAGGTAACTTTGCCATTACCCAAGTACCATTTTGCTGCAAAGCTTCCACTTCTGTGTCCATAGTAGCTATCCATCTCGGATCTAGTATAGTATGTGATATGAATAGGGCTCCTATATACTTCCCATCAGACAATAAGACTATAAAAAATCAAATTTCTGATCACAAGTGTGCTCAACACATGTTGCCAAAAAAGACTTTGAGACTGGTGAACTCCTCCCTGTCTATCTACAATCAAAGTCTCCAAGTCTTCTTGGTCTGATAGTCTCTCTAGTGGACCTCCTTAATGGAGGGAATTGATTCAAATAATTAAGAGGCACCATTTGTGGTTGTTCATTTGGTACCTGAGATGTGTTGATTGCATCAGACCCATCATTAATAGAATCTTGTACAAATTGTTGAGTGGAAGGAGATCTTATATGTGATCCATCCTGTGGACTCCTAGATCTAATAGGCATAAGAATACCGTGATCTAAGTAGTCTGAAGCATGATTGACATGAAGAAGCTTGGAAATCTCTTGCATGTCCCCAATTTCTTTCTCAGAAGGACTGTCTTTGAAAGGAAATGAGTTCTCATAAAATACAACATCCCTTCTATGAAAGGTAAACCTCTCATTAATGTCCCATAATTTATAGGCTTTCTGCCCATAAAGATATCCAAGGAAGAAACACTTTCTTGCCTTAGGCCCCATTTTATTTGTTTTAGTTCCACGAACCTGAACATAGGATAAGCACCCATATCACCCTTAGCTCATCATATCCAGGTGATTTATTGAATAATCTCTCATAAGGAGAATGCTATCTCAACACTTTTGTTGGCATAATGTTTATCACAAAGGTAGCTCCTAAGATAGAGCCCCCCTCCCCCCCCCCCCCCCCAAAAAAAAAACTTCATAGGCAAGCCAACATGAGTTCTTATGGCTCTAGGTTTTTCAACTAAATGTCTATGCTTCCTTTCCACCCTACCATTTTGCTGTGGTGTGTAAGGCACTGATCTCTGGTGCATTATCCCTTCTGATGCAAAGAAATCCTGACATTGCCTTGAAGTGAACTCAATCCCATTGTCTGTTCTAAAGGACTTTATAGAGCAGTAGAACTGATTTTTGATACAAGCAACCAACTCAATAATGGTCTTATAAACATGTGTTTTGCTTTTAAGCAAAAAAGTCTAGGTTACCCTGGTGTGATCATAATCAAGAATAGTGAGGAAGTTTTGAAATCCATTATAAGTGGGTGTTCTGTAGGGACCCCAGACATCCATATGGATCAATTCAAAAGGCCTCTAAGCCATATTACCACTCCTTTCAAAAGGTAACCTATGATGCTTAGCAATATAGCAAGATTCACAAACAAAATCATTCAAATATGTTTGATTAAACGTATTCAAATGTCTCAGCTTAGACACTGAACCATGCCCTAGTTTGGCATGAAAAAGATCTAAACAAGTTTTCTTAGAACCAAAAGTTTTAGATGCAAAAACCGAACTAATTTTTTCATGAGAATCCCTTTTCTGCTTCAGCTTCCATCCTTCTACTTGATCTGAAGAGAGTACTTTATAGAGGCCATGCTTCATTTCTCCAGCCATCACTATCTGCTTAGTCCCAGGATCCTAAACAAAACAACCAGTTCTAGTGAACACAACAATCAAATCACTATCATCCAACAACTTTCCTACATACAACAACTTGTGCTGAAAATCAGGCACTAGAAGGACATTGCTCAAAGCAACTTTCCCTATCAGCTGAAGATTACCCATCTCAGTAACCACTTTCACAGATCCATCTCGCATACCAATGTGCACTGGTCTTTCAAGTTTAATAAAGGCTGAAGTAAATTGGTTTCTAGGCATCATATGATCACTAGCACCAGTATCCACAATCCACTCATCTAACTGGCTATTTTTAATAGAAATATTAGCATTTGAACACAAACTTTACCTGCAAAATTTGCAAATGACATGTCAGTGCTACCCTTTCCCTTCATTTTCTTCATGACTTCTTGAAAAACAGCATTCACCATTAATGCTGGATCCATCTGTCTGTCAATTTGAACCTTGTCATTGGGATCATCATCCAAGGGGTTGTTCTGAGAATTCCCTAGAGCCATTAGCCCTGCATTGTTTGCTGAGCTTCTACCTCCTGCACCAGCTTTCTCTTTTTTCTTCAAAGTCTTGAACCACTCGGGCACACCATGCAACTTGAAACACTCACTAACTGTATGACCCCTGTAGCCACAATGACTACACTTTTTCTCATATTTAAGCCTCTTTAACTCTTTTTAATCCTTTCTGGGAGACCGACCTCCTGATGATCCACTCTAATATTGCATATTACCAAACTTGTTAGCAGCAAATGCGCTGCTCTCACTAGAGCCAGTTGATGGATAAGTGGACACATCATTCCCCCTTTTAACCTACTAGAGGATGTAATAAGCCTTTTTCAAGGAAGGTAGAGGATCTGTAGCCAAGATTTGGTTCTTAGTAGCCTCAAAATTCTCATTCAAGCTCATCAACAACGACATAACTTTGTTTCTAGAATCCATACTTGTTAATCTTTTCACAATATTGCAAGAACACTGACTAAGAACACCACAAGTGCATTTAGGAAAACCTTCCAAAATCTGCAACTCGTACCAATACTTTTTTAGAGTATTATACAGATCTACAAGACTCATAGTACCCTGAGTTATAGCCCCCATCTTCTTCTTGATGTGATAGATCCTAGTACCCTGAGTTACACTTAACTCCAAGAGCCATCATAACTCCTCTACTTCATGTCATATACTTTGTACCATCAAAAGGAATAGCTACTAGCTGAGCACCAATGTGATCAAAGTTAGTTAAGGATCACCACCTTGAGCAGAGTCACCGACATTCACTCTCGCGTCTAAAGTCATAATGTCACTGATGTGGAAAATCAATCAATTCTTCCAAGCTCGCGAATAAGTTGGATCTACTCCCTGCAACTCTTATACCCTTTAAAGAAAACAAAATAAAACAATCTGCTAGCACTCAAGAACACAATGCAGCTCAATATGCAGATCAAGGTAAGATAAGAATATGAATAAGCCAATCTCCATTCCTTTCATTACTGGCGGCCAATGACCTCTTTAGGTAAGCTATAATCCCCAAAACCCTACCTATGATGTAACAACTCGAGGTATTATATACCCACCAATCACGTGAGCCGCACACACCAAAAGAAGGATATTGTCTCCAGTTGTAGGACAACTTTATTACAAGAAAGGACCACTAAAATGTGCAAGGGAAAATAAAGGACGTCAAGACAAAGGAAATAAAGGCTTAACAAGGATTAACAAGGGAAATGATAGGGAAAACATCATGCTAAGACAAGCTTATTCTCCATAAACTTTGAAGCCAGAGAACCTGCCTTTAATAAATAAAGTAACCCATACTCGAAGTTTTAATCAAATGGTGCCTTTTGCAAAGTAGAATTCACACAAATTATTTCAAATGATAAACTGTTTAATATTTAACGGAAACACTATCTATAAGTTCTGATAGACAAGTTATGAACATGTATGGGTAATTTCCAATTCAAATGCAGTGTAGAAGAGAAAAAGAAGGAGCGATAGAATGAAAAGTACATAAGTATATTACCTAGTTAGCCATGAATATTTCACACCCAAATTAATTAAGATCTTCACCTACCAAAATTTTCTCCACTCATAAAAAAACACAATAATTTTATCAGTTTTTTGAATCTATGTCCTTTGGGCATATTAAGCATTGTTTATATATATATATATGGAAGCTTTAAAATGTAAAAACTACTTAACGTGTAAAATACGCTTAATGTGTAAAATTGTGTAAAATAAACACCCACGTACGCTCACACCAAGCACTAGTTCACCACGTTGCTCTCGGCCTCCCGCACCCACACCCGCGTCGAGCCACCTCCGGCCACCAGTGCCTAGCCGCGCTCGAGCCCACCCTGCCCATTCGAAGCCTCACGTCGTATCTTCGCTCGTCGGCCTCCCACGCCACCCACGCCACCCACGAGCCACCTCCGGCCACCAGCCCCCACCCGCTCAAACCCCCTCCCTCAGGCGCACCCCCCGAGACCAGAACCCCCATGGTTCGAGCCCAGCCGAGCTCACACCGAGCTCATCTCCCCCATAAGTGTTGTTCGGTGCTTTTGGCTCGGAATACCTTCGAAATCCCGATTTTGCTCCTTGTTTCAACTCGAATTTGGTATGATTTCTAACCCTAAACTTGTTTATTACAATTATTTAGATTGTTTGAATGATTTAGGTTGAGATTGAAAACCTAGGGTTTGATTTAGGAGCGGAATTTGGGGCTTTTTTTCAAAAGCCAAATTGATTGAAATTGATGATATGGTTGTGTTGTTGGGTTGATTTTGAGCTAATTTCATGTTCATATCATTGTCAAATTGTTTATAGATCATTAGCTAATTGGATTTTAGAATTTTATAGTGCGATATGCTTTAGAATTTGGGGCGTTTTTCCAAAAGCCAAATTGATTGAAATTGATGATATGGTTGTGTTGTTGGGTTGATTTGGAGCTAATTTCATGTTTATAGCATCGTCAAATTGTTTATGGATCATGATCTAATTGGATTTTAGAATTGTTTTGCGATATATTTTAGAATTTGGGTTTTTTTTGCCAACATCCGGATTGATTGAAATTGATGATATGGTTGTGTTGTTGGGTTGATTTGGAGCTAATTTCATGTTCATAGCATTGTCAAATTGTTTGTGAATAATGAACTAACTTGATTTTAGAATTTTATTGTGATATACTTTAGGTTGGTTAAAATGTTCTTCTATTTTAGCACGGAAATCATAATTTAGCATATTAGCTCAATTGGTAGAGCAATGTGCATTTGCATAAAGATGTAGGTTCAAATCCCACATAGGTTACATAATAGACAAGAGCGCAACAATCGTAAATTTATAGGATTGTCAAATTGTTTATGGATCATGATCTAATTGGATTTTAGAATTGTTTTGCGATATATTTTAGAATTTGAGGTTTTTTTTGTCAACATCCAGATTGATTGAAATTGATGATATGGTTGTGTTGTTGGGTTGATTTGGAGCTAATTTCATGTTCATAGCATTGTCAAATTGTTTGTGAATAATGAGCTAACTTGATTTTAGAATTTTATTGCGATATACTTTAGGTTGGTTAAAATGTTCTTCTATTTTAGCAAGAAAATCATAATTTAGCATATTAGCTCAATTGGTAGAGCAATGTGCATTTGCACAAAGATGTGGGTTCAAATCCCACATAGGTTACATAATAGACAAGAGCGCAACAATCGTAAATTGTTAATCATGCACATTATAATCTTAGTTATGCACTTTTTAACCTTAATTATGCACATTTTAATCTTCTTTATACACTTTAATTTTAAAAGCTTATGAGTAAAAAAATCGATTTCAAACTCACATCTATCAACCTAAATTATCCGAGAGGTGAACCCAAACTCTCAAAAGAAAAAAAAAAAAATTAAAACATCGATTTCAAAAGCACATCTTTTGTCTTATTAATGCACATTATGATCTTAAATTTGCACAATTGTATTCTAAATCTGCACAATTCTATCTTACTTTTGCACAATTGTATCTTACTTTTGCACAATTGTAGTTTAAATTTGCGATTATTCATGCACATTATGATCTTACTTTTGCACAATTGTATATTACTTTTGCACAATTGTAGTTTAAATTTGCACAATTGTATCCTACTTTTGCACACTTGTATTCTAAATGTGCACATAACAATTTTATTTTTTTCACTTTATGTTCTTATATTTGCACTTTAAAGTTGCACAAATGCACTTCGCAGTTGCACAAATGCACTTCACAGCTGCACAAATGCATTTCACAGCTACACAATGCACTTCACAGCTGCACAAATGCACTTCACAACTGCACAAAATGCACTTCACAGTTGCACAAATGCACATTATAATTTTATTTTTGCACCTTATACTATTCATGAAGAGAAACATATTAAGAGATACCACATAGATAGCCTATACGGGGTTTGAACCCGCATCTTTGTGCGTAGACACATTGCTCTCCCATTTTGAGCTAATAGGCTTTAGTGCAAAACTTCAAAAGGCTTTAAATCCTTTTGGTATGCGAAATCCTATACTCAATCTCAATTTCTCTCATAGGCATTTTATCAAACACCTAGAAGACATGAATTTAGCTATCACAATTTCAAATACAGTGAACAAGCTTTGCTGATTTTTTCTGCCAATTAGAAAAATAGGGGCTTTTATTTATCATCAGAACCAAAATCCAAGTTGGGAAAGTTTCGGATTTGGGATGGTCAAGAAAGTTACAATACTACACTGAATGATTCATATTATGGTGGATAGTTGATCAACATACTTACATATTTCTCCCTTGTTTCCAGAACAGAAGCCCAAAAATCAGAGATGAGATTAGATTATGCATGAGGCGTATGTTGTTATATTGGGGGCTTCTCCAGTAAGACAAATTTAGCTTCCACAGGCAAGATTTGAATTGTTTCCATCCATTTTGTGAGAAGCGAGTAGGGAAGTGAAGATCTTCTGAACCCGAAGGCGGATTACTTAATTGCTTCACTAGCTCTTCAGTATTTCTGAAAAACAAGGCATGCAAATTTTTGATTTATGATTTACTGCATAGAAACTATGGCTACAGCCTAACCACTTTTTTGAGATCCACCTACCACTCGCAAATATGGAGGGAAGTCTATATTATGCTCATCTAATTTGAACTGTTCATTACCTATCAACCAGATTATCTTATATGGATACATTAGATTTGGCATTGAGTATATAAAAAGCTTGTAAAAGCAGGATCAACAACTGATCTAGTGAACTCACGTGCACAATATGGAGCTGCGGTAAATTTGGGCAAAATCAACTCCAAGTTCATGTTCTGCTGAAGTGGAAGTGACCTCCAACATCCATGTGGATGGATTGTAATTATCTCTGATCTTTGGCACCCCAGGTGTAACCTAGTTGATAGTTTCAGAGTGAAGTTTAATTCAATATATGCGAACAATAACAATAAAAACAAAATCTCCTTAAACTGCATTTTATATCATTCTTTCTCATCTCAACCACACCCAACAAAACTGTTGCAGTTTTTTGTTCATACCTAATTGAACTTTTGCAATAGTTTAAGCACATATAAGCTCTTCATCAACCATATGCACATGAAGTCCACTTTACAACACTCAAAGAAAAGTTTAATGCCGTAATGGTCAATCTAAACAGCCAACAAATGAAATTTAACAAACATATTGAGGAAGGAGAGCCAACAATTTATCTTGGCAGCGTTGATTTTGTCCGCAATAAATAGTAAAAACCACCAAGTCACCATTTCATCACTTCAAATCTTCAAGATAAGTAAACAAAAAAGGAAGAGAAAAACACAATTGATTCAGTAGCTGATGATAGTTTCATAGTTAATAGGGCTAGAGGTTCCGGTTGCATAACTGTATTATCTTTAATATGGTTCCTAATGCAGGGTAGCTAAAGACACATGTGTATTAGCAAGAACCGAATACTCAACTACACAGGCCATAGATCAGAAGAAACAATGACATGTAAACGTCGAAGTTACCTCATTGGATGACGAATGTAGGAGAGATCAGAGACGTCATCATTCAAACCAAGGAAAGATGCAGGAGAACGGAAGGATTGACTAAAATCTTTAAAGCCACTGCCTTGCATTATGGTCCCAACTGCACCTGCAACAAGGGAGCCCTTGGTAGCACTGATTTCGTTTCCTAGTATATCCCCCGTACTTTCTGGATCATCCGCAATGTCACACATAAGACAATCTTTCCTTTGCACGATTGTCTGGTTTAGTGACCCTTCGACGCAAAATCTGTATCATTTTTACACATATATGTATGATCAATGAATTGACGACATAGCTGGTGCCAGTTTAGATGACAGCTATCATATCGAATCTTGCTCTATGTTCTGTATCATTACTAGCTGACAACTATAGGGGGATCCAAAGAAATCAACTTCTGCACTTTGTAACAGATTTCCAATCCAAGAAATCAAGTGTATAGTTCTAACTCAACGATGTGCTATGGATTTTTTTTCCATCATTGAGCTCACAAATTGCCAATGCAAAATCACATCTTTATTCAGTTTCGTTTCTTAAGTGAGGGTCTCAGCTTATCTCAGACAAGTATAGTGAATGAACTGATGAACATACATATAGCAAAGTTTATGGAAATCAAACCCTTACTATTTTCTCCCTGAATGCAGTGCACTGATAATCAGATATAAGATCCAAAACAATCTCAATTAACGAATAGCTAATTTCAGGATATCACAAATCACATTTAAATTCAAAGCCACCCAAGTTGATCTCTGTATTAAGTTCTTAAACGTACCAAATGACCCTATTAATCACTCGAATCTAAAGTTTCTAAATGTTTTGAAATCAGAAAGATTGAGAGGCAGAGACACTACCAGAGATTAAGAAGATCGAGCCCTAGCAACTGAGAATTTCAAACTGCAAAATTACTCAAATTTTAAAGAACCCTAGAATTGAGATGGAGAGAGAGTACCTTACAGGTCGGTTGGTCATCAAGGAACCCGACCAGATTCGCCTCCGACGATCCTATTCAGTGCGGCACGCCATGATACTGGGCATCTCGACCTCGGCGAGCTCGATCTGGAGGCGGCCGAAGTCAGCCAAGGATTTCAGAGCTTAGATCCCTAATTAAAATTGGAGTCAAATCCCTAATTAGTCCACAATCGAGGGGGATTGTGAGCAAAGAGGGAGCGAGGGTGCGAGCGAGCGAGGGAGAGTGCGAGGGCGAGAGCAAGCGAGCGAGGGAGAGTGCGAGAAGAGAGGGAGCAGAGAGGTAGCGGCGCCATGGGAGCGGACGTAGGAGACCGATGAACAAACAGAGGAGAAAGGAGCGGGTTCAGAGTTTTTTTTTTTAAAAATAGGTCCGGTTCGGCTCTTCTCCATTAAAAAAACTAATTTTACACGTTAAGCCAATTTTACACGTTAAAGGCTTTTTACATTTGAAGCAAACTCTATATATATATATATAAACATTCTTATTTGAGAAAAATTCCCCCTAAATACACCAATTTAACTATTTTAAAAATATATTATAAGGTTCCATTTAGATAAATGGATTCCCGTATACCTTTTGAAAAACCTAATTAGGTAATTAGACCCGAAACAAATTTATTTAGGTACCCAATTAAAGTCTATGGTCAAAGTTTGACCTTTTTTTTAACGTCGATGTCACTTTTGATGATGACATTTTTTTACTTTGATGTCACATTTATAATGTAATGGTTGGATGTCACTTTTTTAATATTGATTGATGACACTTTTCTAATATAATGGTTTGATGAAACTATTTAATCTAATTGTTGATGTTGCATTCTTAATCAATGGTTCGATAACAATTTTTTAATTCTGTCAATTGTATATGATGATATTTGTTTGATAACTTATTCTCATATTGATAATAATATGTTCTTAATGATAATAATTTATTGATAATGCTTTTATCCAATTAATGACACTTTTCTATAGATGTCATTTTTTTGTAACTGACTTAAAATAACCAATTATATATAGTGTGTCATTGATTGACTAAAAAAATGTGCTATCAATATCAAAAGTGAACCACAACAACATAACATATCATTAACATTCACCTTTAAAAGTGTTATCAATAAAAATATCACATCAACATAAACTTAACTTCATTAAGTGTCATAATCATACGATTCACCTCATAAAGTGGTATCAACATACAATTCACCTTATAAAAATAAATGTGGTATCGACATATAAGTTCCCTTGTAAAATATCACCAAATAAAATTCACATACTAATATGGCATCAACGCATAAATCTCCTCATACACAGTGTTATAAAAGAACGCGAGATCGACAAATAATTCTCCCTGTAAAATTTAAATAGTGAATTATATACTCAAAACCACGGATTATAATGAGTCCTAAACTATGAAAAGATGTCATCAATGCAATGAATAAAATGTGGAATCAAAACAAATGTCAAGTTAATCTAAATATAAAAACACAAGGTCTTTGAAACATGACATCAATATTGGTTATGTACATGAAACCATAAATTATAATATATCATCATCTAAGACATAGTGATATCAATAGTAAGTAGTATAAGAGGGAATCAAGCAATATAATGCGACACCAATAAACGTATCATTAACATATAATTCACCTTTAAAAGTGTCACCAACAAAAATGTGATATCAACATAAAATTCACCTTATTAACTATCACATTATATGATTCACATTATAAGGTGGTATCTAATTCACCTTATAAAATTTGGTATCGATATATAATTTCCTTTATAAAATGTCTCCAACATAGAATTCTCTCTCTCTCACACACACACGGATATCAACAAAATGGGGCATTGACAAATAATTCTCGCCCATACACTTTAAATAGTAAATTATCTACTTAAAACCACCTTTTATATATAATTTGTCATTAACTAAAAAAAGGTGTCATCAATGCAACAACAATAACAACAATTCTAGTATATCCTGCTATAAGGTGGAATGAAACAATACAATGTAGCATCAAATATTATAACAAAAAACAAGTGGTATAAGGAAATTGACATCAATATCCTAAACAAAATAGTGGCATCAAGTGAGAACGAAAAAATGGAATAAAAAAGCCATCAATATTATGACAAAAAAATGACATCAAATCATAACAAAAAGTGACATTAAAAAAATATCATAATAAAAAAGTGGCTTTAAATTATAAAAAGTTAAGTAGAAAAAGTTGCATCAATGTCAAAACAAAAAAGTGACATCAAATGAAACAAAAAGTATCATAAAAAATGGCATCTTTAAAAAACTCCAAAAATATTGGTTAATGTTGACCGACCATTAGTCAACGTTGACCGGTCGACGGTCAAAGAATTATCATTGACCATTCAAACTCAATTCGGGGGAGGGGGTCACTCACCTTTTTTTTTTTTTTTTTCCTTCAGGGGACTAGTTACTTAATTAAGATTTTCAAAAGGTATATTAGTAATATATCTCTTAAATAAACTGTAATAATAATACTGTCTTTCTATTCTATGCTATAAAAGCATAACATAAGACCCTAAATTGGAAAAGATTCCTTACTAAAAAAAATAAGCGACCTTAGAATCTAATTAAAAAATACCAATTAAACTAATTAAAATTTAAAAAACATTTTCAAATTAGTGTTATTATCCTATGCCCCAAGGGTATAGAATAGAAAAATCGATAGGTAAAAATTACATTTTTGACCTCTCACTAAACTGATTGATTAAATGCAAATTTTTGAAAATTGGGACGTGAAAGAAAAAAAAACGAAAATTTTGCGAGGTACTCCTAGGGTATTGCAATTTTCGCGAGGTATACAACTCTTTTACATATTTCACGTGGTGCCCTTGGGGTTTTCAATTTTTTTGCGGCATGCCCTTCCATGTTAATTCTAACGGATCCCGTTAGTTGTCAATTTTGAAATTAAGAAAAAACAGAAAAGAAAAGAAAGGAAGGAAGGGTAGAGAGAGAGAGAAGCAAAGAGAGAGAGCCAGATTTGGCCCCGGCGAGGATGAAGATCGAGGAGGGAGAGTAAGGTGAGCCGGGAAGGGAGGGCTGGTGGCGGAAGGCTGTCTCAGCGACGGCGACGAGGAGAGGGGTACATGAGGGGAAGGCGGTGACGGTGTCTTGAGAGGCTCGTTTCGACTGGTCAGTCGCGACGTTCGAGGCTCCAATCAGGGGTGGATGGACGAGATCGATGGTGGCGGCAGCGGTTAGGTGTCTTGGGTTCCTCCTCCGGCGGTAGGGTGGCGGTGTTGCAAAGGTCACAATCGAAGGCTGGAAGGGATACCGTCTGCCAAATTGCGGTAAGGGAGGAGATTTGGGGAGAAATCTGGAAGTGATACCGGAGCCAATCGAAGGCTGGAAGGGATACTGGAGTCAATTTTCTGCCAATTGAAGGTTGGAAGGGATACCGGAGTCAATCGAAGGCTAGAAGGGATACCGGAGATTTGGGGAGTCAATTGTCTGCCAAATTACTGGAAGGGATACCAGAGTCAATCGAAGGCTGGAAGGGACACCCAGATCAAAGGATGAAATCCAAATTCAAATCCATAAAAATCCTTGCAGGTAATCTGCGTGGGAGGAGATTTGGGGAGAAAGAGGGCTTACCGGAGTCCATTGCGGTAAGGGAGGAGGAGGAGGAGGAGGGAGAGGCGGCGACGGCGGCATCTGGGGAGAGAAAGGGAAAAGAGGCGCAGGGCGGGAGGTTGGAGAGGAGAAGAGCAACCTCACTGCTTGCGTTCTTCTTCGAGCAGAACAACAACTCCGATGGGCTTGGCGACCACCTTCGAGCGTCCCCTTCGCTGCTTGCGTTCTCCTTTTCTCCCTTCGCTTCTGTTTTTTTTTTCTTTTTTTTTAAATAAAAACTAACGGAGCCTATACCATTCCGTTAGATTTAACTTGAAAGGATGTGAGGCGAAAAAATTGAAAAACCTAGGGGTACCACGCGAAATATACAAAAGAATTGAATACCTCGCGAAAATTGCAATACCTCAAGGGTATCTCGTGAAATTTCCGAAAAAAAAATCAGTAATCTAGACCAGAAGTTGGGAAAGTGACTTTAGTTGGCTTTCACGCCAAGCTCTACTCTCCGTTCTTGAATACTACCTCCGTTCCATAATACATGGGCTTTTCCTTTTTGACACGTTTTTTAAGGAGCGAAAAACTCAATGAAATATTATTTTTTTTAATCAAATTTTTTATATCATTTGATACTTATTACTAATAAGTATCAAATTATATAAAAAATTTAATTAAAAAAATAATATTTCATATAGTTTTTCACTCCTTAAAAAGCGTGCCGAAAACTAAAAACCCATGTATTTTGGAACGGAGGGAGTATCATATATGGGTCCAAATTTTAAGACTTAAACTTGAAATAAAGGGGTTGTATTATTTGGGCATTGCCCTGCAACTTTCACTTTCGCCTTTGCAATCGCAAGTGTTCTCTCGCGTGCCACCCTTCTCAATGCCCCCAAATCATGTAATCTCGTGGTCCCTACTTCCCTACTAGCCTTTCTAGGGTTACACCCTCTACATTCGTTTTGTGGTTGGTTTTCTTCAAATTGAAGTTATTTTTCGCTGAATCGGTGAAGTTTCATTTAAATCATGTCAAAGTAGTTGAGTCGGAAAGGATTTTAGGATAGTACCCGATAGTCCCTGATTCGACTTCCGGTTGTGATCGCTCTTTATTTATCAAAATCAAGGTGTAGTTTCATTTGCATTTGATCATATATTTAATAAAAGGGTAACTAAAGTGTTCTCTCCCGGGTAAATCCTTCGTTCTTATAATATGAACTTAAATATCTTGTTAAGGGAGATTTTGAGAGTATATTAATGTATTTGTAAAGTAGTATTTATTTTAAAAATACCCTTAGTTGTATTTGTAAAGTTGTATTTTTTTTTAATATTTTATTTACAGCTCAGGCAACAGACCCAAGCCGTCGCTGAAAAGGGGCTTTCGTCACTAGAGAATTCAGTCGACAGAATTATGTCACCTGAAGTGTCGTCGGCTCGATATCATCCCTAGAACATTCAGGCAACGGTAATAATGATGTCCGTCGCCTAATGAGTCTTAGGTGACCAAAAAATTGTTTGTTGTCTGAGAACATTGTCAGACCTCAAGGGCTTTTGAAGCCCGCCCATTAGCATTGAGTGAGTCAAGTCATATATATTGTTTGTTGTTAATCAACGAATTCATGATCATGTATGAAAGGGTGATTATAATTTATAGATGATTTGCATTCTAGGTTAACAGACGACATTATGGAAGTCTCAGCAGGGTGCTCACTCCTCTGATTGGTTGCGTGCAGTTCCTATTTCTGGACTGGGGCAGACTATGAAGGGAAGGACCTATCGCAGTGTGCTTAGCTATCGACTGGGTGTTCCATTGTTCACGGTGTCTAGGCATTGTCCCGCTTGCTCTCGGACCTTCGATGGTGATGTATATGGTGATCATGCTGTGTCTTGTGTTGGTACTGTGGGCATTAAACATTGCCACAACCTTGTTCGTTGACACCTTATTGGATATCTGCTGCAGGTCCAGGATTTCTGTCGGTAAGGAGATTGATATCGGTTTGGTAGATGAGCATGATAAGCCTCTTCGGCCGGCAGATTTGCTCCTTTATTCGTGGGACAGGGGGCAAGATGTGTGTGTCGATCTGACAGGGTCCTCCCCCTTGACTCAGTCTGGGATGTCTGACTTTGTGCCCGATCGTGTTGTGGTTGATGCTGCTCAGCGTAAGTGTGTCAAGTATCGAGATTTGTGCACGACGGCTGGTTTTGGTTTCTTACCCTTCTCATTCTCTTCGTTGGGGGAGCAGGATACAGATGTTGTTGCTTTGCTGAAGCGGATTCAGAAATTCTCGGTATCTCAGGATGCCGGAGCCCGTGCTGCAGCCTATATTTTTACTATACTTAGTTTTGCTATTGCTAGGGGTGTGGGAACCCAGATAGTATCTCGGCTACCCACTAATTTCTTGTAATATGATTTGAAAGTAAATAATAATAATAATAATAATAATAATAATAATAATAATAATAAATAATAATAATAATAATAATAATAATAATAATATTATTATTATTATTATTATTATTATTATTATTATTATTGTTGTTGTTGTTGTTGTTGTTGTTGTTGTTATTGTTATTGTTATTGTTATTATTATTATGGGGGTCAAATTACTTGATTTTTTCAACTAACTCATTCAGTAATTAGTAAGAGTGGGACGGTTTAGAAGTCCACTCGGGATGGGTAGCTAAAGTTGATAAATTAGGTATGTTAAATATATTTTAAATTAAAATGTTCATAAGATACTATTTTCATTTAATAAAATATGTCGTTTACTATTAACACAGATTTTTTTATAACGATAAAAACTATACCCCTCTTTTAATTAAAACTTGTCATTTTAAAAATCTTCACACTTTTTAAGAAAACAAACAAAACTATACTTAAAGTGGATGACATAATACCTAAAATGACATGTTTTTCTTAACAAGATTTACATCCTAAAACGAAATGTTTTAATTAACTGAGTAAGTATAAAATATTCATTTTTAATAGTTTCATATTCATTAGTAAATTAGTAATTACAAAATTGTTAATTATTTTTCATAAAAGATAATACATTATAGTTTTTATTGTCGTAAAGGCATGCATGAATAGTAAAGAATATATTTTTCCGAACGGATGGAGTACTATAAAATGTTTGATAACCCTATTTGGCACAAACTAGTTCATAAAAGAAAAGAAAATAAATAGATTTGTAAATATAAAAAGAAAAGTTCTAAAAAGTTTGAGATTAATAGTGGTTGAAATTCAATTCAAAAAGCTATTCAAACCAAAATATTATTATATATATTCAACTTATTTTCAACTATATAATTTTTAAATTAACAGCTCTGAAAAATTATTTATATTACCAAACGGAACCTAAATATATTTTTGTAAACTCTAAACAGGAGAATACCCTCTTCGGTTCTAAAAAGTTAAGGAACCGAACTGGGTTCCATGAATGCTTTTCTTTCTTTTTGCGTTTTTAAGGGTTCCTGGCTAATAAACCTATCAAATCATTCCTTAACACAATATATCATTTCTCTATTAATTTATTATTAGATTCCTTATTTTTCTCTTCTAAACACCCCAATGGTGCTCTTAATCCTTTTCTCCTCTATAGTATGTAGCTATGATTTCATACTTATGACATGAATTTGGAAACTTTTTATGTTATGTCTTTGAATTCGGTGAATGATTGGTTTTGTCACCTAGTCAACGTGTTTTAGCACGTAATTAAGGATTCGGGTCGAATTCAAACAGGGAATCGTTTTCACTACATTAAAAAGACATCATAATTACACCTTTACACCCCATTATATACCAACACAAATTGGAAAGCTATGATTTGCTTATCATATCCTATTTTGTTTGTTTGTTTTGTCCCTATATGTCTGCGTGTTTTACTTTATGCAATAGAACACTTTGATTAATTTTAAATTTGTAGGAGGGAAAAATCTGGTTGATTTCCATCGTATGGAGTATTAAATATTGCTATTAGTTGAGATATGCATCTCGTATCGAATATATAAAAATAAATGGAATAACAAATCAGTATAAAACTGTTTTTAACTATCAATTATGTTTAGAAATCTTGTACAAAAAATCGACTCCTTTATAGGAAAGTACTAGAAGACATAAACGGAAATAAACACGACATTAAGAGAATCATGACAGACATACTTGATAAAATGAATCCAGAACAAATTAAAGGAAAAGGGTGGTGATGACTTTCGACATCCAGAAACAGAAAAATATTTGACAATGCAAACACAACGTCTATTTAGAACATGGAAAATATGACATGATATACACTTCTTAATTGGGAAAAACGAAAACAAATGGTTAAAGCAAATAAAGCCAAAATAACAACCAGAATAGCACCACGAAAGAAAAGGCACATGAGATGGAATAAATCGGAAGGAACATTCAAATAATTAATTTCGATGATAACAATAACTACTCTAGTATTTCTTGTGTAGGTTTCATCATTCGTGAACGCATGAGAATGATGATTGACAGTGGAAGAGGGCAATTTTGATACAAGTCGCCTCTCATGTTTGAAGCAATGGGCCTGGCAAAAGACCTTGGCCTGTCCAAAATTCAAGTGGAAGCAAGGTGACAACTTGATGGTAATTAATGCTGTCAAAGGGTGCTGGTCGTGCACATGGGACATTGAGATGTTCATTACTGACATCCTCGTATTCTCCTCTAGTCCTCTGAGTGTGTTAGTTTCACACATTGCTTTAGGGAGACCAACAGATCGATATGCCGACAATTCCTCGCGTCTCTTCCTGGATGATGCCTTTTCAGATATTCGACCAGACATGGATCTGAATATACTCATCTGCAAGGATCCTCTTGGATAGTGGTTTAAAAGGGACTGTATTGACAAAAAAAAAAAAGAAAAAAGAATGATGTTATGCCCTTCTAACTTATGTGTCAGATCATCGACTTACTTGACTTTAATACTTACCACAAAATCTTCTCTTAATATATAAATAAAAAAAACAAGATTTTGGATACATATTTTAAATGTCATTTTATTTCTCTCTTTATTGGAAAATGGGCTATCCCATAATAAAACTAAATAATTAAATTGGATACATATTTGAAATGTCATTATTTCTCTTTTAATAACCATTTTCATTCCAATGAGTTAGTTAGAATTAGGCTATGTTTGCTAATAATTGATGGGGTACGGAAAACTGATAGCTAGAGTACCTGAAGTTGAGGGTAATTGAAGTTGTGAAAAATATATGTTATATTAAATTGTTTATGAGCTACTAAAGTGTCTGATAACACTAGTTGACAGAGTAGCAAATGAGAGAGGAGAGAAAGAATAGTTTTGTGAATATAAAAATAAAAGCTCGATATGAACCGATGAAAATCCAATTCTAAAAACAAATTAAACTGCGTATAATATTAGTTTTACAATTTTAAAAACTATATAATATCAAAACAAAAAATTCTAAAAAATTATGTGTTACCAAACAAAACCTTAGAATCCCCCCCCCCCCCCCCCCAAAAAAAAACCTTAATATGAATACATAGATAGTATTTTGAACCGTTAAAAAATATTGGCTGGCTATAGTAATGGCTCGGCCCTCACGGAAGATATGACCATATGGACAAAGACTACTAGATGAGGAGTATTCATGCGACATATGTTTAACATAATAGCATCCATGCTATTTGTTTTCCATTGTGTCTGTTTATATTTTGTTTTATTGCTTTCCCTACCCTACGTTTGTCTAGGACTCTTTTTACTTTTCGTACTCATACCTCACTTGTCTTAAATATGGATCTCTCGAAAACACTCTCTCGACTAGTTCGAGAAATGAGTCTGTACATCTCGATCCCCCAGACATTGCTTAACTACGAGAAATAATGAGTTGTTGTTGATGATTTTTCGATGATAATTTCACAGTCATTACTATAATAAGTACGAATTTATATATAAAAAAATTAATACTTTTAATTATATATAGAGGTTTTTTTTTTATGTTTTTAAAAAATTTGTTGTAAAGTCAACACTTGGTGTACAGTATATTTTAAGACGGAGGGATCGGAGTATTGAAAACATTTAAAACGTAGTCATGAAGTCCAAATATAAAAAAAAGAGTAAAGAAAAGATGATGTTTCAGACAATTGTAACCTATATATGAAGTAAAGTGAATTGATCGACGAGTGCGTGCCTTAATCGTGTCGTTTTTTTATGTATAGCAATCGGCTAGGCCGGCCAATTGCTAAACTAAAAGCGTCGATCTATAAGAATCTCTTCTCGATTTGACAAAAACTAACTAATCTAATTATTAACTAAATAAAACGAAACTAACTAATCTTAACTTAACAAAATTAAGAAACTAAATACTACGGAAACTAATTAACTTAAATCTAAACTAACAAAAGCAATAGCTTCTTCCAACAACTAAAGGCAATGGAAATTAACTAGATTCAAATTAATAGAGTAACAGCAAAGGAAAACAAGGAAGCAAGAAGAAAGCTGCTGGTGCGAGCGCTCGTGAGGATGGATCCTAGATCGCCGGCCGCCAGGATGGAAGCGCAGGAGACAAGCTCCTCAGGGCGCTGGTGTGCGACGGTGATCGATGATGAGGGCGATGCCGAGGCAGCCTCGCAGGGAACGATCACGCAGAGCCGAGGATGCCGAGTGTAGTCGCTGGGGCCGTAACCAACTGATCCACGATCGAAGACTGGCGAATCGAGAGGCAAGCGCTGCGAGCGATCGATGCGAGAGCGAGCGCGAGAGCCTGGGCGCTCCTGGCGCTGGGCGCCGAAGCCGGGCCGCCGGTGTCCAAGGACCAAGCCGAAGACTAGCGCTGTGTTTGGTCTCGATGATGGTTGAAGACGATGGTTTGGTGATGAACGAAGGTGATGGTGAGGGTTAAGGACGGTGATGGTGATGATTTTGTGAAGGCCGAAAAGAACGTATAACATAAGAGCTAAAGGCTTTTGGGATTGATAATCGAGAACCCTTTATGGATTAAAGGGGTTTCTCAATTCTATTCAATCTGATTTAATTCAATAGAACTACAATGTTTAAATAGAAAACCTAAGAACCAATTCTACCGTGCAAGATAGAATTTAGGTTGATAAAGATAGAAATTTAATCCTAAAGATAAAAAAACCTAGAAGATAAAACTTAATCTAAAATCCTAATATATGAAATAATAAAATATGATAATTAAGAAAGCCTAAAGATAGACTCTCCTAACCATCTTATTTAATCTAACTAAGAAATACTAAAAATAAGCAATTCTATAATTAGACTCCAACTAACATAGGAGTTACTAAAAATAGAATATATATATATAAAAAATAAGAAATATAAATAATAAAATAATTAATGCCGTTTCTTTAACGACCCCCAAGGTGGAGCCTTCTTCTTTCGTTTGAGGATGACATCATTCTCCTCCATTTGAAATCGACTCGTCCTCGAGTCGTCGCCTGTATCAAGATCGTTGTTTGACCCACAGAAGGCCATCTTGACCTGCATCACTTTTCCCATTTACAATCAAAGTTGAAAATAGTGAAGCTACATTGGGTCAACATTTGTATGCTTGTTTGCTCACAACAACAAAGCTTAATTCATATGCATATATGTATCCCTTTTGAGCACATTAACCGACCAAAAGTAACACAAAATTCACAAGTCAGAAACAAATTAATTAAGTTAAGAAGGTCCCTGAATCTTGTAACATTAAGTTAAGAAGGAATTTATTTGCTAGCTAGTTGTTTGCAATTTGAAGGCGCCACAAGGATGAAGTTTTATGGCATGGGTTGTTCGTTCGCATAAATAAAATGATCGATCTAACTTGGGCCCGTGTGCGAGTGTCGGACACGAATATCTAGAGCTTGCCTTTCTATAGATCGATCGAGTATATATGTGTGCTACGTATAAGTAGTAGCAAGTGGTATGTAATGTAATAACTAGATATATCTATCAAAATTCCATTAGCATTGAATTGGTTAATCTACTAGCTAGATTTTTATTTATAGTGTTCATCCATTTTGATTTGATATAATATATTATTTCGTTGATTTGGTAAATTTGAATAATTTTGTTGTTTATTGTATGTAATAATTATGAAATCTAGGAGATCGATTCCTAGCTAGATTTCACTGAAAAACCAGAAATCGATCGGACAAAGCATCTACAATGGAGGTGTGGAACTTGGATAGGAAGAAAACAGATAGATTTGGGAATTTTCTTGTATTCAGTACGTAGTTATGAAAACCCAAAACTTACAATTTGTCAGGCTAACAACCTATATATACTCCCTCAGCTAAGCTATGATACGATACACCGAAGATCGATAGTATGTACAAGCTACAAAACGCAACCAAAACGTTTGGGTTGCTAACCAACCCTTGCTGTTGCCTAACTAACACCCCTTACTACCTACAGTAATGTTACGTTGGTTGATCAAAAGTAGGTTGATAATATATATATAGTACGTGTTGGGTGATTAATTTGATTCCAATAATTAGAATTTGTGTACGTACGTAATTTATAGAGCGCTTTTTCAAGCTCTCAAAATTTATGAAACTCTCCCCAATTAACCAACTCATATATATTAGAAAGATTAAATATATAAATTAAACCTCCTTTGTAAAATAATAAATTAAGAAAAACTATACTACGTATATATGGGATCCTTTTTCAAAGGAGCATCCCCTTTTATCCTCCTTTTAGGAGAAAAAGTTGCACAATAAGACACTATTTTTCGCATGCGGACACCTGACATTTTAGGGTTCCACACACTGTTCTTGCGTGCACCACATTCATCTCTCTCTCTCTCTCTCTCTCTCTCTCTCTCTCTCTCTCTCTCTCTCATATATATATGAATTGAAGCCACACATCATCTCATACGTACACAAATGAGCTCTCTTCGTCTCCGTCTTTAAATACTCGATCGATCCGTTTCCATCTCCTTCTCCTTAAACCTCCGAATAATAATGACAGCCTCATTCTCTCCGACTATCCATAAGAGGCTCCGATGGCTTCCGCCCTTGGTGAATCCCAAACGCTCTCCAATGGCTCCAACAAGTCTTAGCTCTTCTATCCTCGTCCGAAGCGATTGTATTTGTATCAACCGGCCTGGCTATCCTTGTATAGCTCTCGCCGGTGTGTTCAAGCACTAGTACGTACGTGTTGATCGGTGGTTGCTCGTTTGCCCATCGATCGACAATTCCGTCCGGAGGGGATGGAACTAGGGAATGGTGCATACATGTATTGATGCATGGTTGAGGGGAATTAAGCGTTCTTGGTCCGATATGAATCAGAGATTATATTATTACTTATCTAATTAATTAAGTATTTATATATATATTGGTTGCATTTTCACTGTATTTTGTTCATTACTCCCTCCGTTTCACAATACATGTCCTTTTAGATTTCGACACGTGGTATAAGGAGCGGAAAACTCTATTAAATATTATTTTTTAATTAATTTTTTTTATATAATTTGATACTTGTCACTA
The DNA here is from genome assembly GCA_037127255.1 of Persicaria tinctoria. Lineage (NCBI taxonomy): Eukaryota > Viridiplantae > Streptophyta > Magnoliopsida > Caryophyllales > Polygonaceae > Persicaria > Persicaria tinctoria. The sequence continues at coordinate 13,944,480 of JBANSL010000020.1, read as the reverse complement.
ATAAGTATCAAATTATATATAAAAAATTAATTAAAAAAATAATATTTTATAGATTTTTTCGCTCCTTAAAAAACGTGCCAAAATCTAAAAGGACATGTATTGTGGAACGGAGGGAGTATTATTTTTAGGGTTTTGTATGTGAGTTGCAGGACGAGTTAATTAATACTATATACAGGGGCTTATTTATTATAGATTTTAATATGTATTTGCTGAAGTGATGATAGTTTGCTGTACCCTGTAGTGTTATATGATTTCTGGCGCTTCCGACAAAAAAAAAAAAAAAAAGATTTCTAGCGCTTTTTTTTTTAAAAAAAAATTTACCCCTTGTACTTATTATTTTAGAAGTAGACTATTTGTAAAAGAATGAGTCACGCGTCCTCCTTCTCTGAGCAAAAATAAAAAGCAGTTTTTCACTTTCTCTCACCCACGTTCTTTTGGTTACCAATACTAAAAACTGAAATTGTTTCTCAAATTACTTTCTCAACCCACGTTCTATTCAAGTGCTCAAATCCCCTTTCTGAAATTGAAGTAACCATGAATTTCACCTCTTGCAATTGGTTTCGGCTATCGATCACCGAAACCTTGAGGAACAGCGAGAGCGCGACCATCACGATGAGTGCGGCGATCACGCGGCGGCTGAGATTCTTCCCCGACGTCATGAAGCAGTCGGCGATTGTTGATAGGAGGAAATTCGAGTATGCAAATATAAAATATGACTAAAGTAAAGCAAACCAGATTCCGTCCCTTGCAAATGATTACAAGACCTCCTCCTGATGTAGCAGCGGGAAGTCAGGATCGATCCACGAGGAAGTGTGTCAGCGGATCCTAGGCAGCGAAGAAATCTCACAGAAATCGATCACAGATGTCCTCGATCTCGACTAGAGTTAGTCGACAGAAGATCGGACCAGTCGAGCAGAGTAGCAGACACAGGCACTGGGGCTCGTCGATCTCGAATAGAGGCTACTCGATATCGAGTAGGCTTCGTCGACATCGAGTTAGGCTTTGTCGAGCACCTGCACACAGAAGCTACAACGATGCTAGATCGAGAATCAGTACTCGATATCGACGAGTGCTATTCGATATCGAGGAGACAGAAACTAAAACGAAACGAAAGAAAGTAAAAACAATTGCTTTGGGATTTCGAACTAAACTTAATGTAAAAGGCTTCCAAGATTGGGGTTTGCAACAACGATAACCAAGCATGCATAAGGCAGAGATAAACAGATAATCATGTGAATTGCATTAAAGGACAAGCTTTCGCCTTTTCCAACAATTAGACAACTCTCTCAAGAAACCCTAATTGTCTCTACCGATTTTATGTTTACAATCCAAGTTGTTAACATGGATCTCCATTAGATGGGTAATAAACACATAAACAAGTAGTAGATGCTCAAAACATGATAAAGGTCGGATCTTTACCTCAAACACGCAGGGCTATCGTCGGGCTCGCTTCAACCCTAGAAGTGGGTGGACTACTCGCGCTTCATTGCAACCTCAGACATTGATTTATGAAAAGAAACTTGCATTAAACCAAACTCAAGAAAGTACAACCGAACAAAGCCAACTTGCTCTCGCTCCTTTGCTCCACTCGGCCTCACTTTCTTTCTCTACTACTACTTCTCCTACTTACTTCTCTCTGAAATTGAATGAATCTAAAATCAGCCCCATGGGCTTTATTTATAGGCTTCTAAACCTTGCTATTCAAGGATAGAAACATCCATCTATATCTAAAATTATATCTAAAAGGCTTAATGATAAATAAAAGCAACAAAGGAATTAAATCTAAATAGGAAATTATATCTAAAGTGTCTTCAAGTGGATAGATCTCTCTCTTCATGATGTATCTTGATAAATCGGATAGACTTTGGCAGTCTTCGAGCCCAAGTAATCTCACACCGAGTAGAATTGATCAATACCGCGTGACGTGTCTCTGGAAGTCTCCTCGATCTCGACAAAGGTCTACTCGATCTCGAGTAGAATTATCGGTCGACTGGTGTGGCTCGGCTAGCTGGTGCTGGACAGACTCGGACTTGGCTCACAGGTGTACTCGATCTCGAGGACTGTCTTGTCGACATCGAGTAGAAATGGGTCATCGACTTGGCCGACTTGGTGCATCGGGTAGCCTCTTGTCGACATGCTCGGACACAGGCTTACATGCTTCGTCGATCTCGACGAGAGCTCGTCGATCTCGAGTAGGGTGTCCGGCTTCTTGGTCAGGTCGAGTAACTTCTCTTCGACTCTGGGTGGGTGTTCAGAGTCTTGTCGACATCGAGTAGTGCCTACTCGATCTCGAGGACGGTGTGGAGTCGGGTTCTTCGTCTTCAGCTTCTCGACGTGATCATCCTCGATCCTGGCAGGTGTCTAGTCAAGGCTTTTTCGAGATCGACTAAGTGTAGTCGATGTCGAGTAACTTTAAACTCCAGTTCTTGCTTCTCGATTTTCTCCCGAAATGTTTCCATATTCTGCAATATTAAACAGAAACTTATGTAGATCTCCATTTCTGACAAATAAGCATATACTACATAAATTCGACATATTCCCAACCCGAAATATGCAAAATGTAAAGAATATGGAACTAAAATATGCATAAAGACATGGCTACTTTGGAGACATCAAATCACCCCATACTTAGACTTGCTTGTCCTCAAGCAATAACCAAACAATAACCAAGACCTACATCACATCCTTCAAGTCTTCGCCTTTGTCAAAAGCAACATCTCAAGTAGTAGCAATGTAAGACAAGTGAATTTAACGTCATCACACATATATGAGCGATCCATAGGCTTTAGGCAATATAAATCCAACCTCACAGGAAAAATGTGTTTACACTCAGCTTTCAATGTGTTTAGGCTATGTAGATCATCTCTCAACTCAATTCCATATACAATCTCATAAACATTGCAATTTAAACATGAATCCACTTCGCAACCAATTATGAAAATACAACAAGAAATATCAGGAGGACTTCGCTCAATAGAAGTCTTCAAAGAAGATTCTATTCGGCGGGGTTGTAATGGGGCTTGGTAAGAAATAATAAGGAATGGAATTATTTGGCCATGTGGTGCTTAATAAAATTCGGGAATCAAGACTCCTAAATCTCCAATACAACCAGACCATAACTTCTCAATCATATGCATCAACCAAACTCTCCAATGAAGTATGTAACCTTTCAAACTTTCTCAACCTCTCCAAAGTGTGTATCTTGCAAATAATGAAAGAAATAAGGTAAATTTGGCTCATGCACTTTATTTACAATTGCAAACTATATTTCTCTTCCCCCTTTTTTTTCCTTTTGCTTTTCTCTTTTTTCGAAACGAAAATAAAATAAACTAATGGTGCATTTATAAAGTGAGCCAAAAATCCTTTTACATAGTATGCATAGCAAGATAAAAATGTAAATCCAACCCATATTTCAATAATTTCAACAATCTTTCCTACTTGAAATGCAACATAAGCTCATTCTTTCCACAAATCACCATTCCAACTAACTCTAAGTCTTAATTCCCAAATGGGGGTCAGGCTCAATTTGGCTAAGGAAAATTTTGTGGAGTTTACAATAAAAGTCTCAGGCTAATGTTCTGGCTTCAAGCAGGGATAATGCAGGGTAGGTAAAGAGAGGATAAAATTGGCTTAAAAGGTGCCTCCATCATTTAATTCTCGTCAACATAAACATATAAATGCATTGACTTTGAATAACTATCACAACATTTAGAGATGCATAGGAAGAGTAAATACACTCAAGAAAGCAGAGGGATTTTTAATGTTCTACCTATAAGGCCAAAATTCTCACTGGGACACTTTTTGTTGGATTTTAACCTTTAGCTTAGGATCATAATCATATGTGCTCAATTTCATCACAAGTTCACAATCCACATAAAAATCATTTTCGAGGACTTAGGTTAAACCTTCCAAACATGCCATAGGATTTACATGATCAAGTCAATTATTATTTATCATCATAGGACATCTAAGTTAGGGTATAAAAACTAAAGCAATGCAAAAATTTAAACATGCATATTTTTTTTTATTTTTTCGACATTTTTTTTTCTTATGCAAAAATCAAAACTAAAGTATGACGAAAGATTTAAAAGGCATAAAATTTAAACATGAATGCATAGCATAAAAATTAAAATTTCACCATGTAAACACAAAAGCAAGACTAACACATACGATAATGAGCCCTTCCCCCACCCCATACTTAAAATTTACAGTGTCCCCACTGTATAAAATCAAATAAAAACAAGAGTAATGGAAGGAACTCATAGGATAACACATCGAGGAGGGTGAATCAGTGCAGGTCGAGTAGACATCTTTGTCGATCTCGAGTACATGTTACTCGATCTCGAGTAGCTTTTCTGCGTCCAGTGGTTTTCTGAAGTCGAGGAGCTTCTGGTGGCTTGTCGATATCGAGTTGGCCTACTCGATATCGAGTAAATTCTGGGCTTTTCCTCCTTGTCGTAATCGACTTGGCCTTTGTCGATTCTGACTGTTTTCAGGGACTTCTTTATTCCACTTGTCGCAATCCTTATATGCTTGCCGACCTAAAAGTGTTAGATTGCACAAGAAACAAGACTATTCACATGAAATATTCTAAAAGACATAAAACCAAAACCAAAAACAAAAACCAAAAAGTTTAAAAAGTCCCAAAATTCATAAAGTTCTATATACATGCTCTAGATTTTAGAGTTGCTAGGCCGACTTCTCTGTTTGCGCTCAAAGACCATTAGTGTGGGGCCTGCTCATGCTTGGCCCTTCTCCTGGATCATCTAGGTCCTGATGGTAGTATGCCAGCTCAGCTGATAAATGGTTGCTTGCATCATCTCTTTTCTCTTTCTTCTTCTTCCTTCTAACTCTTAGTTTTCGCAGATTCTCTCGCCATGGTGTCTTATCTCCTCTTAAATCATTGATAATTTTCTTTATGGACTGAGGGGGAGTAGAATTCATACCTGAACTTACTTTTTCGGACACAAAACAGAAATCTTTGGGTTTGGGGCTAGTCGAGATCGAGTACAGCTGGTCGACCTCGAATACAAGGACCCCATACTTAGGCTCTTGGAAAGTCAGTGGCTCAGCAGAGGTTGTCGATATCGACAAGGGCTTGTCGAGATCGAGTAGAAGCCTTGTCGAGATCGAGTTGGCTTGGTCGATCTGGAGTTGCTGGTCTGCGCAGCGGAGTCCGAGCTCAGCTTTTGGTCTGGGTCGAGTAGCTCCTTGTCGAGGTCGAGTAGAGTCTTCTCGAGATTGAGTTGGGTCTGCTCTGTCTCGAGTTGCTGTTCTACCTTGCTTTGCTGTTTCCCGACCTCTGGCTCGTGTAATTGATGCCCACTCCTGAGTTTAATAGCTGCGACGTGTCCGGTTTTCCCCTTAGGATTTGGTTCTGTTTGCCCAGGGAGTTGTCCGGACGGTCGTGGGATCTGTGCAGTGATTTGACCCATCTGGGTCTCTATTCCTCTTTTCCAGATATCCAGTTCCCCAAATTTTGTGTTGAAATTCTGGAGCTGATTGTTGATGGTGTTTGTAGCCTGCAGGTTCTGTGCATGATTTCGGCACCTCTCATCAAGGATCAGCTGCAGATCGTCCTTCTTTTGATCCCTTTCTGGATGTCCTGGAGCTCTGTAGGGTGGGGGATTCCTAGGAGGACCTTGGTTCCACTGTGGTTGATAGAACCTTTGATCTCCCATGTATCGATTTGGACCCCCAGCGTAAGCTGCCTCTTCATGTGTTTCTGCCATCCTGACTTGCTCAGTGTGTGGGCACTCAGTAGTGGTGTGCCTCTGTGATCCGCATTCGATGCAAGGCTGATTGACAGATAGATATTTGACTTGCTTGAGGAGCTTGCGATTCTGGTCTCTGTAGAACTGCTCTCTGACATCTGGGTCGATCTCCTTTGCTGGCTCATAGAGTGGCATAGATGGTGCTGGCCGGGCGTAGGAGTTCTCCTCATAGTTTGCAGTAGACCCATATTTGTTGTCATAATTGGTGAGCTTATCCAGCACACCTCAGACGTCAATTGGCGGCATCGTCAGATACTCATAGCGAGTATAATGGTTGATTCTGTCCTTAGTGAATTGATCAAGAGAGTTGAAGAAGATCTCCTGAATGACGTAGGGTGGCTGTCCATGAGTAGGGCAAGATCGCAACAGTTCTTTGTAGCGTTCCCATGCCTTTGCCAGCGGTTCCCCTTGTTTCTGTTTGAAGGCGGTGATTTTCTGGCGGAGAAGTGCTGTCTTGGCAGGTGGGAAGAATTTATTCAGAAACTCTTGCTCTACTTGGGCCCATGTGGTGAGTGATCTTGGTTTCAACCCTTCAAGCCACTTCAGTGCAGGCCCAGCGAAAAGCTTTCATCTTAACATATTCCAGAGTTGTACCTTCAGCAAGAGTACGACACATGTCAGAAAAATTGGTAATATGTTCAAGAGGGCACTCATTAAATTTGCCATAAAAAGCATTATTTTTAAGCTCTATAAGAAATTGAGTGCGAATTTCAAAAGAGTTATCAGGGATTAGAATCGCCGATTCAGGCACGACGAGAGTTGGATGCATATAATCCTCAAAAGTAGTTGGATATTGGGCAAGCTCAGCTTCTGCTTGCCTTGCGCGCTCAGCTTCTTGTTCCCTCGCCGCCCTTTCATTGGCGATAGTGGTATCTTTTGCGGCTAGCTCCCTTGTAAGCCTTACAATCAGCTGTTCTTGTGTTTCAGCGGCCGCCATGATCCTTTTGAGTTTAGAGTGGATGTGTAGGTAACGCTCTAGTTCGTCTAAGCTGTCAAACTCAGGTGGTAGACCAGAACGGCGCATACACCTGTATAGTAACTCAAAGCAGATGTGAGATTTAACTACCTAAGGCGCGAATGATAGCTTCCCCAGCAACGGCGCCAATTTGTTGATAGGAGGAAATTCGAGTATGCAAATATAAAATATGACTAAAGTAAAGCAAACCAGATTCCGTCCCTTGCAAATGATTACAAGACCTCCTCCTGATGTAGCAGCGGGAAGTCAGGATCGATCCATGAGGAAGCTTGTCAGCGGATCCTAGGCAGCGAAGAAATCTCACGGAAATCGACCACAGATGTCCTCGATCTCGACTAGAGTTAGTCGACAGAAGATCGGACCAGTCGAGAAGAGTAGCAGACACAGGCACTGGGGCTCGTCGATCTCGACTAGAGGCTACTCGATATCGAGTAGGCTTCGTCGACGTCGAGTTAGGCTTTGTCGAGCACCTGCACACAGAAGCTACAACGATGCTAGATCGAGAATCAGTACTCGATATCGACGAGTGCTATTCGATATCGAGGAGACAGAAACTAAAACGAAACGAAAGAAAGTAAAAACAATTGCTTTGGGATTTCGAACTAAACTTAATGTAAAAGGCTTCCAAGATTGGGGTTTGCAACAACGATAACCAAGCATGCATAAAGCAGACATAAACAGATAATCGATCATGTGAATTGCATCAAAGGACAAGCTTTCGCCTTTTCCAACAATTAGACAACTCTCTCAAGAAACCCTAATTGTCTCTACCGATTTTATGTTTACAATCCAAGTTGTTAACATGGATCTCCATTAGATGAGTAATAAACACATAAACAAGAAGTAGATGCTCAAAACATGATAAAGGTCGGATCTTTACCTCAAACACGCAGGGCTATCGTCGGGCTCGCCCCAACCCGAGAAGTGGGTGGACTACTTGCGCTTCATTGCAACCTCAGACATTGATTTATGAAAAGAAACTTGCATTAAACCAAACTCAAGAAAGTACAACCGAACAAAGCCAACTTGCTCTCGCTCCTTTGCTCCACTCGGCCTCACTTTCTCTCTCTACTACTACTTCTCCTACTTACTTCTCTCTGAAATTGAATGAATCTAAAATCAGCCCCATGGGCTTTATTTATAGGCTTCTAAACCTTGCTATTCAAGGATAGAAACATCCATCTATATCTAAAATTATATCTAAAAGGCTTAATGATAAATAAAAGCAACAAAGGAATTAAATCTAAATAGGAAATTATATCTAAAGTGTCTTCAAGTGGATAGATCTCTCTCTTCATGATGTATCTTGATAAATCGGATAGACTTTGGCAGTCTTCGAGCCCAAGTAATCCCACACCGAGTAGAATTGATCAATACCGCGTGACGTGTCTCTGGAAGTCTCCTCGATCTCGACAAAGGTCTACTCGATCTCGAGTAGAATTATCGGTCGACTGGTGTGGCTCGGCTAGCTGGTGCTGGACAGACTCGGACTTGGCTCACAGGTGTACTCGATCTCGAGGACTGTCTTGTCGACATCGAGTAGAAATGGGTCATCGACTTGGCCGACTTGGTGCATCGGGTAGCCTCTTGTCGACATGCTCGGACACAGGCTTACATGCTTCGTCGATCTCGACGAGAGCTCGTCGATCTCGAGTAGGGTGTCCGGCTTCTTGGTCAGGTCGAGTAACTTCTCTTCGACTCTGGGTGGGTGTTCAGAGTCTTGTCGACATCGAGTAGTGCCTACTCGATCTCGAGGACGGTGTGGAGTCGGGTTCTTCGTCTTCAGCTTCTCGACGTGATCATCCTCGATCCTGGCAAGTGTCTAGTCAAGGCTTTTTCGAGATCGACTAAGTGTAGTCGATGTCGAGTAACTTTAAACTCCAGTTCTTGCTTCTCGATTTTCTCCCGAAATGTTTCCATATTCTGCAATATTAAACAGAAACTTATGTAGATCTCCATTTCTGACAAATAAGCATATACTACATAAATTCGACATATTCCCAACCCGAAATATGCAAAATGTAAAGAATATGGAACTAAAATATGCATAAAGACATGGCTACTTTGGAGACATCAGCGATCGTCACCGTGCACCACGCCATTCCCTCGGCCTTGGCCGCCCAGCTCTCCGGCATCCACTGCATCTTCTTTCTCTGGTACCGCCTCGTTGCCGCCGCCGCGTGGTGTTCGCTGGGCACTGCGGCGGAGTGCTTGGTCGGGGATTCCTCGCCGCGCGCTATCGTCCTCCGACGATTCATTCGGCCGCTTGCACTGATTGGCGTCGGTTTCCGCCGCCGGGTGGCTGTGGGCAACGCCGTCAGAAACTTGGGGCTCTCGCCGACAAAGCTTGGCACTCCGCCGCCCGTCATCATCTCCCCTGGCCGTGAAACCCGAAGATTGAGATTGAACAAAAAAAAGAGGAGAAATTGAGAGAGGAATTGGGATTGGAATTCGGGATTAATGCTTATTAATGGGTTGGGGGAGGATAAAATATTGGAATCTAAGATCATATATCCTAGATTATTTTTTTTATTTTAATTTCTCCATTTTAAAAAAAATTACTATCTAATGGGAGATTATAGGATGAGATTGTTAGAAGATGAAGTTAGGTTGTTTTGCTAACTCTATCTTTTTGTAACCACGGTTAATTACTTAATCCACCCCTTATCCACCCCTTGTTTCATGGCGTAGCTGTTAGATCTGTTTAACACATGCCATTGTTGTTGTTATGGTCATATTTTTTTTCATGTCCGTGTTGTGAAATGTGCTGAGTAAAAGTCTTTAGTTTGTTGTGAAGGACGGAATTGTTATGGATCATGTGTATTTGTAATTCAATGTAGCTTGCATCTTAATTAACATAGTTTCATATAGTTTGGGAGTTTGATATAGTTTGGGTCGAGTTGTTATTTTTCATGGTATGAAATATAGTTTGGGAGTTTGATATAATTCACCATGACAACCAAAGATTTCGAAGAACAACAAGGTGAGAAGTATATTGGTTGAAAATTGACGTTCGATCGAAAATATACCGAAAAAAAAACCGAACATAGTTCGAGAAAAGTACTAGTTATATTTAAACGTGGTACGTACTTGTAATCAGGCCCGGACCTGAGGCGAGGCCCAATAGGCCGTCGCCTCAGGCCCACTTTCATTTAGGGGCCCAATACCCATATATATGTATATATATAAATGAATACGCTGTAGGATTACATGTACGCGTTGGCTCGGCGGATAAAGACACATGAGGAGAGTGGGGTGGATCTCGTCGACGCTGGGTTCGAATCCTAAATTTTGCATTTTGGACTTTTTTTTTTTTTTTTTAATTTGAGAACTTCAAACAGAAAATCCTTCTTTTTCTTTTTGCACAGACGAACACAGAGAGAGCAGCGAGGCCGAAGCCCATGGCGTAAACCCCCGAGGGGAACTTTCAAGCTCAATTTTGATGGATCCACAATTACAAATAACGACAGCTCGGCTGGAGCTATAATCCGAGACCGGAAAGGACACCCGATACAAATATGCTATCAAAAACTTGGTATACAAAGTCCCCTAAAAGCCGAAGCTCTTGCTCTAAAACTGGGAATCCAACACGCCACTCGACTTTATATCGATAAAATCCACATAGAAGGTGATTCAAGTATAATTATAAACCATCTCAACCAAAACTCTAAATGTCCCTGGGAAATTGAATTAATCATGTCTGATGTAAACTCCTTTTATCGACTTTGAAAGAAGTTTCCTTCTTTCATGTTCCCCGTTTAGGCAACAGAGTGGCTGATAAGGTTGCACACCTTTGCCACTCTGCCTGGGGTGTCGATATTCACAACGATATAGGTCCTTTAGACCTCATCCGAAAGGATGCTGCCGGGTAGAGCTCGCTCGCCCGAATTCTTTCCTAATCAAAAAAAAAAAAAAAAGCGAGGCCGAAGCCCGACGGCGTAACGCAATGGAGAGAGCCGAGCCGCCGACCGCCGCCGCCGGAAGCTCCATCTCCGACCGAGCCACCGACCTCCACCCAACACTCGGCAGTCGACGGCGCACTGCACTCCACTCCCGTCTCTCGCAAAGGCTGCACAGTATTTTCTTCGATCTAGAACTTCAAGGTTAGTGGTTTTGTTTCTCTACCTTTTAATTTGATTGTGTTGAAGTTCAATATGTTGAGATGAGAATCAATTTAGATTAGAATTTGTGGTTTTGATAATCAATTTGGAAAATTTCGATTAGGGTTTGTGATTAGAATTTGTGATTTTGATAAATAAATTTGTGAATTTGTGCTTTAGCTTTGGAATTTGTGGCTTCTATGTATTTGTAACTTTGATTTCAATTAACAGTTTGATTTCAATTTTGTTTCATTGTTAGCTGTCAAATGCCATTGTTGCGCAGTTGCTGTTTGATGTCTGAATTAAATTTTGCAATAGGATCGAAAATCATCACATGTTGCTGCTATTTGTTTTTTATATATACTTTGATGTTTGTTTTGTTAGGGTTGAAAACAGTAAAGGGTCTATTTTAAAATCTCGCCTCAGACACTCAAAATCTCAGGTCAGGCCCTGCATGTAATTTTTGTCTGCTTATCTAAAATATCATTAATAAAATATGTATCCCTTGTTATTTTTGTACAAAAATTCAAGTTATATATAAAAAAATTCAGAATATATGTGTGGTACTGTCGACTGCCTTAATTCTCCTGGTACATGGTGTCTCAGAGAATGTTTGGATACGAAAAGAATATAAACAAATACTCCGTATCATCTTTTTTTTTTTTTCGATAAAAACCAACTTTTATTTCATAACCATCAAATCTCCAAAGACAATATCAAACAAACATGATGGTAAACCATTTTCCAAAGTGACATAATAAATAGATTGATCGATGAGGTCTCAAATTAGCTAAAAAGTCCGGTGCTTTGGTTTCTATCTCGGCGCACAAAACTCCAGCTGCAACTCCTAAAGGCTAAAGCCTCCTGCAAGCCTCCGTGCCAAGGTGACGATCGAGCGTCCCTACCATTAATTGCACCGTACCCCTCTATGCGGACATCATGTTCGCATAGAGCCGCCATTAATTAGGGTCTTTTTTTTTTTTCTGCTTTTCCTTGCTCCAATTTAAAAAAAAAATTAATATATCTATATATATACCCAGTAATATAAAAAAAAAATATGATGCCCTTGCCAGAAGTGGTGCCCTGTTACATTGAGCTTTTTGAACAGCCCAATGGACGGGCCTGCGGACAGGTCTTCTTCTGCAGCAATTGAAGGAGTTGCAAGCAATCTGTCTGGACTACGATGCTATCCATCCTCTGCTATTCCGTCATTCCAAATCAGCCACTAATGGGCTATACCCGCATGTGCCGCCTTTTCTGCCGCCAAAACAAGAGCCCCATCCGAGTCCCTAGCCATCGTTCATATCTTCTCACACCACTTTTCGGTTGTTGACAAATTAAGCATCACGGTTGATTTTGACGAGTCCCACATCTGGCAACCACCACTCGGTGAAGGATGGAGCTTCCACCGGTCGATTCCTGCTACCCTCGAGTGCTTCCGTCCCCCTTCCCACAGGCTTTCCACGCAATCTTCACAATCCCAGCAGCCTCTGTAGCGCGCAATGCCCTTAAACACCCGTCGATTCCTAGTGTACCAAATGCTACACGTAATATATGCCTACAACCATCTCTACCTTCCCGTATACTGCCCCAAAATTATACCCAGTTAGTCCACCAAGCCAAGTACTACCACTACACTAGAAGGGGTTTCAAGCGACGGACCAAAGTCGTCGTCTGAAATGGGGTTTTCGCCCTCTGATTTCGCAGGCGACGAACTTCCATCGCCTGAGTTGTGGTCCGGTGACTTTCATCCCTTCACTATTCAGCCGGCGAGCATTTGTATGTTCGTCGGCGGAGACATGTTTACTTGTGCAGCACTGGGCTTTATTCTGGACCTATTTTCTTTACATGAACCTTTCCAATTACGTTCTGGGCTACATTATGGACTAGCTCTTATTTTGCCATCTTTTAATCAAGGTCATTTAGATCCCTCTTTACCTGTCGTGTCATCAAATCTTGGCGTCGTTGCCGGGGAAGTCTAGTATTCATGTTCTTTTGTTGATTTTCTTAGGTCTGACCTATTGTATGGTCCAGACCCGTGCTACTAATTCATCGCCTTTGTCTTTTGATCCAGGGATCGATAGATCTCTATCCAGGTTAAGAAGAAGACTTGATTTTAATCAAGAAGAGGAGATGAATGACAACAACAACTACAACAATAATGATGGCAACGTAGAAACTGATGTACCGCCAAGAAGGACCCTAAGAAGCTTAAAGGAGCCCAATCTGAATTCGTAACCACTTATGATCAGGCTTCCTGCTCTCCCCGAGGGTTCAAGATTTGAATACAAGTCTAATTGGTCAAATATTTTGCCTAGTTTTCATGGAAAGGCTGGAGAGGAACCAAACAAATATCTCGCAGAGTTTCCTACAGTGTATGTGATAAACTAAGACCTTAAGGCCTAACGGATGACCAATTGATGCTTAGAGTGTTTCCTTTTACTCTAAAGGATGCAACAAGCGATTGGCTTTATTATCTTCCTCTAGAAAGTATTACAAAGTGGGCTGGATTGAAGAAAGTTTTCCTTCAGAAGTACTTTCATATGCCACTCGCCTCAACAAACTCAAGAAGGAATTGTCAAGTATTGAGAAATCACCTACAGAGAAACATGTATGAGTATGTTAAAAGATTCAAGAAGTTTAAAGGAATTTGCCTACATCATGGCATACCAAAGGATCACTACTACATGTGTAGTAATTGATGGCATTAAGAGTATAGCGTTTTATCATAAAATGCCATTAAAGAAATTTTTTATAGCGTTTATATATAAAAACGCCATGAGTTTTCATAACACAAGTTATTTATGGCGTTTTACAAACGTCGTAAAATTCATGACGTTTTACAAACGCCATGCTATTGGATTGTAATTTATAAATTGAATTTTATAGCGTTGGTAAAACTCCATAATATTAAAGACGTTTTAAAAACGTCATAGAAATAGGGGCAATTTTTTCATTCCAAAATTTGGCCCAAAAATTAAAGCGGCAAAAGGGGGAAAAGAGTAATAATAAACCTAAACCCTTACCTCTTTCTCCCATTTCAGTCTCCCAAATGCCACAACAATAGCCTGTGCTTCCTTCACATACGGTCTCTAAAAACCCTAGGCAGTCTCAATCTGATCCCACAACGCAAATTTACCCACAAGGTGTCCACCGCTAGTTGTCGTTTGCGCCGCCGGAGAATGGATGTCTCAGAGAAGTCGCTTCGTTAATCTCACCACAATCGTCGTAGAGCAAGAGTGATAGAAAATCGACAACCTCCCACATACGGTATCTTCGAACCCAATGCCCAATAGTTTCTATCGGTGACTTCATCTCCGACCTTCTCGTGCTCCACCGCATTGACCTCTTCAATGAATCTTTTCTCTCCGCCTCGCCCTACTTTCAACAGGTTCCCTTTTTTTTTTTTTCCTTTTTTTAACAGAAAAATATATTGTTTCATTTGAAGGATAGGTGGGTATTTGAGATGAGTTGCAAATGTCAGTTTATATGTAATTTCAAACTGGTCATCAATTTTCATTTGTTGTTTTAATATGCCTAGAATTAAAATCAACAGGATGAATAACAGTGATTCTGTCCAATTTTGTGTAATCCCAACTAGTATAAGAAATAACAGTCTTATTTTATATCCGGGTTTTTGGAAATTAATGGCAAACTCATACTCATTTTTGACAAAAATGAAAGTGTATTTTTGCTGTGATTAGGTTGCAAACTTTCAATTCTTTAAAAATGTCGGCAAATAAGTGAATAATCGGTAGGTGGTTCAATATGTGAACACTTGAACTTGGAAAGTTTATTGAAATTGTTATGAGTGATATTTTTTGAAAATATAAAAAATTCTCAAAGAAAAACTTAAAACTAATTTTCAAACATATCCTCTGAAGCATCATCTGTTTATCATGCTTATTTATAAGATGGTTTATTGTGGGTCTGGTCCATTGCTTGCTACAGGCTGCAACAGATTAGTCATGCCTACGTAACTACCACAATTGGCACGAGAGGGTCCTGATTCTTATGTTAGGGCTAAACCATTTTGGTTTTTAGTTACTTAGCCTTTGGGTGCTTTCTTTCTTAGTTAGGATATGAAATGTGGATGCTCAAGCAATTTTATTGGTGTTTGTGGATTATATTCAAAGCCAAATCGAAGTGCTACCTCCATTAGAAATCAGGGACTACACCATATTCTTTGCTTCCATGCACCATGCTAAAAACTGTGGAATTTTGTTACGTGGCCCGAAAATTCTAATTAGCCTAAACTAGCATGGTGATTTTTCCAAATTTTGACAAGAAAATGCAGGGGTTTGCTTCTTTCACTTTGGGATTTATATAGATTTTCACACTGTAATCCGTATAACTTGCAGGTTCAGCCTTCACATTGCTTAGTTCAATTTTTTATAAAGCATACATCCTATCAGGAGAAGTTTTACTTCAAGTCAAGTGAGATAAGCTTTGAGGTACGCTGTTGTATGAGTTTATAGGCTTCAAACTTTGTCATTTTTCCCTCTATTGTCCCTTTTTAGAAGGTGTTGTGGTATGTTGGAACTGATCTCAAGTAAATTATTTTATATGCAGGTGTTACAAACTAAATTTGCAAAAATAGGAGTAAGTGAGCTTTGTATCTTTAATCTTAAATCTCAATATACTATACCAGCTAACTACCAAAAAAAATATACTATACCAAAAAAAAATATAAACCTTGTAACAACATCACAAGCCTTGAAGTTGCTGTGTTATACGGCTAACAAGAAGATTTGTCGTGTTGTTTGTCTCTCAGGCCTTTGATGAGACTGCACGAGCAATGGTATTTCAAGGTGCAGAAATATTATATGTTCTCTACTTATAGCTATCGAATCTGAACCTCAAGACGATGGGGTTGGTTGTCGTGATCACCCATTTGGAAGCAGGTAATACAAGGTCATGTCAGTGCCAATGTAATATGTTATCACACTTGATACTTATCCTATTGTTTCTTGGATAATTAATGCATGTTAAAAGTCTCTACTATCTAGAAAACTTGCATAAAATGTTGAAATTTGTTTAAAATTTTGGATCAGTCTATGATTGATTGCACTTAGCTTATTCAACTCTAACGATCGTTAAAATATTTCTTGTAGGTGATCTATGTAATTCCTCTTTGTCATCCTCTCTTGCATCTAAGTTTAACACTGTTTTATTCCTTTTTTCCCTTGACCTTTCTAGTTGTTTTTTATTAGAAAAAAACCTTAGATTGTTGAATTACTTGTGATCTCACGTAGAATTAAAGTTGATTGATTTGCTAGTATGTGTCGTCTAGGATATATATGCCATGTAGCTAATTTTAAAGTCTATTGAGAGTAATTTTTTTTTTTGCAAATAAAATAAAGTCGGATAAGTGATTTAAGTTTTTCTCAAGGAAGAAGGAAAATAGCAGTGTTCGATTTTGCATAATATTTCCGTCTATATATTTCTACTTCGAATTTTGTAAGTATGTATTAGCCCCAAAACAGTAAATTAATGATGTAACTGAATATTTGATTAACGATTCATGTTGCATATATATTCATGTTGAATATTTGATTAACGACGCACTGCTGCATTTAACGTTGGAAAATTGGAACAAGATTGCAGATTTGGATAGTGGAACTAAAGTTTGGAATGATGTCTTTCAATGGTGGACGTGTTTGAACAAGTTCTTGTAAAGATTGGAAATGTTATGTTTGTGTATTGGAATGTGATAGCATGAAACGTAAAAGTGGTGTATGATTATCAGAGAAAAAAATACAGAGAAAAAAATGCAGTTTCAAGTTGCTAGTTTCTATTTGAGGGATTTAATTTGGGTCGTTATATCTACACCGCTAATTTTTACTATTTACACCGCAAATCCACCGCATCCCTATGCGGTGAATTAATCAAATTTTAGCCCGACATACCACATGTACATGCGGTATGTCCGTTGACCGTCCAAATACACCGCATGTACATGCAGTGGGTTAAGCTAAAACGGAGTCCGTAATACGAGAAACCGGTTGGGTCGAAGTTATCCGAAACCCACCGCATGGGTATGCGGTGGTTTTTAAAAATATTTAAATTTTTGGTAAGAATCTACCGCATCTCCATGCGGTATGTTTTTTTACCGTTGGGGGCCCATTATAAATAGGCGTGGGGGGCCCAGTTCTCCGACACACCATCCGAATCTTCTCCGATTCCTTTATTTCTGAGCCCGACTTTTGGTTCTGTCGATTCCCCGTCCCTATTTCTACCACCACTTTATACCCGAGTTTTGAGATGGTGAAAGACAATCGTGGAAAAGCCGCGGCCGATGATGTCGATCCTTTTCGGAGACATCCGTTACAGGTAACATTTAATGTTTATACAAATCAATTTGCTTTATTTTTTAACCTGAAGGAAATAGTGTTAACATTTAATTGTTATATATAATGTAGCCGGAACCCACTATACAGAGGAGGAGGACGACAGATTTACCGCCACAGCTTGAGACACAGACTGAGCAACAACCACAGACTCAGACACAACCTCAACCTAAGGTATGTTAAAATCATTACTAGGTGTAGGGAAATTGAAATCGAATAAGTATATATTTCTGTTTTCTTAGGAATTGATATTATTAGGTTGAAATCATTAATAAACCTTTGGAAAATCTTGCAACATTTAGTCAGTCACACGATATAGTATCGTATTCGAGCCATAGGATTCTGTCAAATACTAGGTGTAGGGAAATTGAAATCGAATAAGTATATATTTATGTTTTCTTAGGAATTGTTAGTATTAAGATGAAATCAGTAATAAACCTTACGAAAATCTTGCCACATTTAGACAGTCATACGATATAGTATTGTAATTGAGCGATAGGATTCTGACAAATATATTTTAATTTACACAGTCCGCGTTATCGAGAAATTTAGGAGAGAGGGTGATTTTGCAATCTGCTAGGAGAGCTGCCATTAGGGAGAGACAGACGTTAGAGGATGTATCAGTTCCTATGGAGACGGATAGTGACGCGGTAGATGATGATACCGAGGCTGCCGTCAGGGAGAGCCAGACGTTGGAGGATGTTGTGGATCCTCCGGAGAGGGATACTAAGATGGTAGGAGCTGATACTGGGCCATCTTCTCAGTCACGTGTTGACCAGAGTGACGGTTTGGGGCACACGTCACAGTCGTCTATAGAGACATATCAGAGTCTGGTGCAGATTGAGCTGGCGTTGATGTCTGACCACACGGATGACCCAGTGGTGCAGTCGACCGAAGAGTCTAGTCAAGGCGACCAGGGTATTGAGATGATGGAGGAGTACCTACGAGGGGACTGAGCACGGCAGACGGATGAGCAGTTACAGATTGGAGCTGAGAGAGTGGATGAGCAGTTGCAGACTCATCATGACAGTTATCAGGAGTACTTTGGGACTGCGTTTGCGAGCGAACAATTGAACTCGTATGACAACACGGCACCTCTTCTCGGAGATGTGGGTGTTGGGACGAGTCATGCTCGAGCGGGCGACCAGGAGCCATGGGCAGTTGGGCAGATAGATTTTGCGTCGTTCACCCCGGTAGGATCTACGGGTGTATGGAGGACGCCTGGGAGTCAGCATGCGGCACCATCGTCGACGCCGAGGAGCGTCGCGCCTGAGCCGATTACCGGGAGTCAGCAGGCGGCGCCATCAGCGACACCTAGAAACTTGGAGGGTGTGCCGATTGCCGAGGGTCATGAGAGGGATGTACGTGGACAGAGAAGTTCTTCGGCCCCACCTATTGAGTCGGCTGCACATTCGAGGCATGTGTCGCTGGCCCCCCTCGGTCCGAGCCATGATCCGATGTATGGGGCATCTAACGATGTTCGTCAGGACAGGGGAGGAGACAAGGCGGCACAACCCCCTGTCCGTGTAGTGCAGAGGAGGCGGAGACAGCGTGGCGAGAGCAGTCGGGCAGGTGGTGCTGGGTAGCATGGCGAAGATGAGAAATTCCGTCGTGCGTTCCGACGAAAGTTCCCAGCTTTGTCCTCTTGTAAGAGGTTCATTCTCCCTCGACAGATGTAATTTGGACGCCCACTACGATGACAGACAAAGATGACGGTGTACCCGTACCGGTACGTTTCCGAAGCATTTACAGTTTTGGTTGGATGAGCAACAGTCATCCGCAGGATAATGTCAAAGACGTTATGGGCGTACATATGTACTATCACAACGTCTTTCATATTATCCTGCAGATACCTATTGCATTTTATTAGATCGAATCTACATAACACTATATCGAAGCGATATAACCCGAGCAACATGCCAGCGGCCTGCGATTTCAATCAAAAGACACAAATCGCCGGCCGTGGCATGTTGCCTAGGCTATCATCGCTATTGAGCCATGAAAAAAGCATACATACGGATTTTATTTAATTTATGAGACGAAGCGATATAACCCGTGCAAACTAGTCAATGGTCAAAAATTTCGATTTGAAGACACAAATCTTTGGCCATGACTAGTTCGCACAGATTATCATCGCTTTTCCGCCACAGCAAATGTCACAAACTGGCCATGGGGTATATATAGATACATACCGCATGCCCATGCGGTATGTATCCACCGCAAAGGTATACGGTTTCAAAGGTATACGGTGGTTCACCGTATACCTATGCGGTGTTTACATCGTAGACCTATACGGTGTCCCGAATATCGTATATCTATTCATCGCCCATACAGACGCTCGCCATCTTCTAGCCATGTTTCCATACGTCGTCCTCGTCGATAGTACATACCGGACGAATGCGTACGTTTCTATATACACTTATTCTTTTACCCCTTCCCACCAGGGTATGCGAACTCAAATATTTCATTGTGCAGGTACGGGATCCCTTTGTGTGAGTTCGTTGGATTTACTTGCACAAAGAAGAACTTCGTCATCGGGTTCTGCTTCATGTCGCACGAGAACACAGATACGTACATTTGGGCGTTGGGGCTGCTCGTTTACCTCATGCGAGGTAATCTTCCTAACGTTGTTGTCACTGATCGAGAGTTGGGGTTGATTGCGGCGCTACGAGAAGTTCTTCCCAATGTCAGGCATATGTTGTGCACAGTGCACGTCCTCCGACGATGCGAAGAAGCTGCTTTCCAGAAGTCAAAGAATCTTGATGTTACTAGGCGTTTCAAGAAAGCATGTGTTGGCCTGTTCCAATCCAGATCGGTTGAAACTTTCGCCGCTAGAAGGAGGGGTATGCATGCAGAGTGGGGGCATATCGAAGGGCTTATGCCGTATTTGGAGACGACGTGGTTACGAGATTACTCGGAGCAGATAGTTCGTCCATGGACAGACGCAATCCAGCATTTTGGTACGACCACGACGAACAGGTGCACCTACGTTTTCATTATAAAATTCATTATACACGTAATTTGTTTACATATAACGATCTTCACCTGCGAGTCTTACTTATCTTTTAGGGTTGAGGCTGCTCATTCTGTGTTGAAAAAGACCTTAAACTCTGCAGTCGGTGATTTCACTCACGTGATAAACACAATCGAACTGATGATGGCGGATCAAATAAGGGAGGTGAAGAATACATTGGGGAGAGCGAACAACAACTGGCCTACAGACTCCCACGGCCTATGGATTTTCGATCGAATTCGGAATATTGTGTCGAAGGAATGTTTCAACCTGTTGTTCGAAATCTACACAAAGATGGAAGCCAAGCCACCTTCGCAACCATGCAGAGATGCATACTGGAGGGACGTCTACGGTCTTCCATCCACACATGACATGCAATCTTGTCGAGACACGCATATACCCATCAGACCATCCCAGATACACATTTTTTGGAAGCAATTGGATTTCAAGAGGCCTCATGTTGACAACGTCCAGGATAACACTCCCCTCAACAGAGCTGATGTGGACATGTCGCACATGATCAGTTTGTTCCAGAGTGGAGCTATGGACGAGGGTACTCGTTGGAGAATCGTGTCGGCATTCAACGACGGGGATCGTCCCTCCCATACACCGTTGACCACCCCTGACCCGGAGGACCGTAGACCACCCGGGAGACCGAGGACTCGCCACCCCTGTCAGACGAACCCTCTACTTTGGGAACGCGAGCGTGCTCGGGCTCAACGTCGGGCAGATAGACAGGCGACCACTGGATCCGCACGAGGGCGAGGCCGAGGTCGGGGTCAACCGACATCAAACGAAACAGATGACGTGGAAGGTACTGAGGAGGCCACTGGGTCCAACGACATTGCCATCGACGACCCTCCTAGGGGCCGAGGAGTAGGCAGAGGACGAGGATGGGGTCGTGGAAGGGGACGTGGACGAGGTCGATCAGCGTCGGAGCCAGCTCCGGATATTGTAGGTGACATTCCAACACCATCACCTACGACGCTTCCACCACAGAATCTACCTCAAGTAGATTTCAATTGGGGCACTGGCAACATCGACGAATTCATGATTACTTTCGTACGAGTCGTCACAAATGTTGCAGGTGATGGTCACTGTGGGTATAGGTCTTTTGCTTGTCTTCTGAACTTGGGACAAGACGCATGGCCTCGAGTTCGACGAGAGCTGGCTGTTGAGTTGCAACTGCATTCAGATCGGTACCATTACTATCCTGCCTTACATGAGCTCATCATGAGGGTCAACTATTTCGGCACGTGTCATGATGTTACGTATTGGATGGAGATTCCGATCATGGGCGAGGTGTTTGCCACGCTTCACCAGCGTCCTTTGGTCATTTTGTCACAGATGATGCCTATGTTGTGCCTACCTCTGTACGCCACCGGTGGCCCGTCAGTACCGGCCTATGAGGAGCTAGATGGAATAGCTTTAGTCGGCAACAACAACCATTTCGTTCCGGTACGTTTCATATTTCATATTCATTAATTTGTTAATGTTTTGTTTCTCTTTTCTGATGTCAATATTCACCTTGTATTCACAGATTTGGTTGTTGCCGGGTTCACCTCTTCCTCCAGTCTACGTCACATGGACACGACATCACGATCGCACGGTCGACTGTTGGGAAGAGCAGTTTGCAGTGAGGATTGCACGATATAGAGCTTACCGCCGTCGTGATGGTGGCCGTCCCTTATCGTATTAGCACTTTTCACTTTCTGGTGTCATTTTTCGAACTTCATATGTTTAATTGGGTTGTATCTTTGGCTATTCCATTTCACAAATTAATTTTCGAACTCCATAATTTCGTCATCGATGATATTTATCGCACTTACGTTTTAATCAATGTTGATGCAATATCATCTTTCTTTTGAATTCAACATATGAGTTTTTTCAGATCACGGCTTTTATTACAAGTTAATTCCACTGTAGTAGGATATACCACCGGAGATGTGCCTGTATTATACGATGAATTCGTAGTGTCGGCGTATACCGCATACCCAAGCGGTGTGTATCGGTCCGTTCAGCTCCTCCAAATAGTTACCCGCAAATCCGGTTATCCGATACCCACCGCATGGGTATGCGGTGGGGTTGAAACGGAACGGGGGTATTCACCGTATCTTCATGTGGTAAGGACCCATACGGTAGGCAGTACCGCATATACATGTGGTAGGTCACCGCTTGCATATGCGGTAGGTGCATTGACCGTCATTAACTCATCGCATACCTATGCGGTGATTAGCAGTGGAAATAGTAAAAATTAGCGGTGTAGATATCGTTTCCGATTTAATTTATTGCCCAATTTTTTTTTTAGTATACATATTAAACCATGGTGTTTGTTAAACGCCATGGATAGTATTGCCCATTCAATTTTCTTCTTAATATATACACAGTGATCTATCGCGTTTTAAAAACGCCATGGATTTCATGGCGTTTTATAAACGTCATAAACTTGGAACCAAAAGCACGGCGTCACCTTAGACGACGTTAAGGGATGACGTTTAAAAACGTCATGGAAAGTCTTTCATGGCGTTTTTCAAACGTCGTGGATGTATGGATTTGTACTAGTGGATGATCTAGTCCTCTATCTCTATGAAGGCTTGCTTGATCGTGAGCGCAATGTTATCAATGCTACAAGTGGAGGAGATGTCTTAGACAAGACACCTAAAGAAGCTACGCAAATCTTTGAGGACTTGGCCAATGCTTCACAATAATATGGGTAATATCAAGGTGTGAGAGGAGTTCACGGGTTGTATAACTCTGGAGACAGTCGCAAAGATGATCTTGATAAGCTCGCTGAAATAGTCAAGAACATGGCTATGCAGATGAATCAAACACAACATTCTAGACCCTGCAGAGATCCAGATCATCCTAATGATAAATGGCCACTGATTCCAAAAGGAGTTGTTGATGTCAATGCAATGGATTATGGACCTCGCCGAAACTTTGGTAATAATTTTTACAATTCAAATTATAATTCCAATTATCAAAGTGGTTTCGGCAGGAATCAGCAGCAACAAGCACCTTATCAAGGAAGGGACCAATTTGAGAATCGTCAAAGAAATTCTCCACAAGAGGATAAAGAAGAAACTTTGAGGTTATTGTTGGATAAGATGAGTGTCCAAGAAAAGCTACTGAGTCAAATGGCTAAAGAGATTGGAGAACTAAAGGCTAAGGATTCAGGCAAGCTAGCTACCATCACAAGTGGTAGTTAATCTGAAGGAAAATATTAGTGTCATGACCCTTAGAGGACAAAAAGAAGTCAAGATTCCCACAAAAAGCTTGGAAGAAAAGAAAAAAGAATTTATAGACGTGGAAGATCAAGGAGCGACCAACTCAAATTTTGCAACGCCGTCAACCGGCGCCAGCCGCCTTGAGAACCGTTGCTCGCCGCTCCCTGCAGAAGTTGAGCCGATTGTTTTTCTGACTCTAAAGTGAAGCAATCGACGGAGGAGTGCTCTTTTGAGGCCTATGAAAATGATTGAAAAAAGAGGTGGCTAGGTTTGGGCCTCATAAGTGAGTCGAGACTAAATCGGCTTATTACATGATTTGTGACTTTAGGATATGGATGACCTAGGCATCGATGCTAGACAAAGGATGAGTTGCAGACAATGGTTGAGTGAAGAGATGATGGAGGAGCAATAATTGGTGGCCAGACATTCAAACCTTCGTCAATGATTCCCTTGAGAAGAAGGGCCTATGTCATGTAATCTTTCAAGGCAAAGTGATTAAAATAAAACTCAAAATAAACACCATTGTCTCTGCCAAATCAATTTACAGATAAGAGGTTTCATTTCAAATTGGGGAGTATAAAAAAGATTAGAAAAACAAAATGTAGAAGGAGTAAAGATAGAAGAAGAACCATATGGTGTTGAATGGGAATAGAGGAGTCATCGCCTAAACCAATAAGGAGATAAATGGAGAACTCATCGTCAGTAACCGGTTCAACCGGTTATAGTGAACGAACATGGGCTTTAGCCCGATTTTAGTATTCAATAACAGTTTTAGAATCTTTCTTCAAGCCAGCAAGTTGCAGACAATTTGAATGACCTAAACGTTAGAGCGAGTAGCGTACAAATAGTGCACTTTGTCCTAGATTTCTTTAGAGGTGTTATACTCGTATGGACCATGAATGATTCGGTAAAGGAAGAAGAGAGGAGGGAAAAGGAGTCAAATTAGCGTAATCGGTAGAAGACTCTGATGTAAGGACGAGACAAGGAGTCAACCCATCGACAATGAAAACAACCTTTGAGAACGGAGATAAGCAATAACCTTGCAAACCAAGATCGATAAGTTGTCGGAATTGAGATTAACCGTGTTGAGAGTGTGGAAACTAGGCGAGTTTGAGTTTGTGTTTGTGTTAAAAATGGCGATTAAAGCCTGTAATTATAAAATAACGGTGGCTAAGTATGTATAATCCATGCGTTCGTTGTTGACATTGGTCACAACGACTCTAATACCATTTAGGATTTTTCGGGATATGTACTTCATTCATATAATTCTAGAGCGTATAATAAGGTGCTTTATACACATATATGACCGTAACTATATTGCAATGTAGGGTAAACTACATAAAACCATCCCTTAAATAGGGCATATTGCTGAAAACCACCCGACCCCTTAAAATCAATATTACAAAAAACCATCCCTTAAGTATGTGTGGAGTTGTACATATGTATAGAAAGATAGGCGGAGAGTGAGTGGTGACAAAAAATGATAGGTATAGGGGTTATTTTATTTTTTCAAAGACATTTAACTAAACCCTAATGATACATAGAGGCGGGATGATATTTGGTAAACAAAAGCTATATATAGGGTGATTTCCTGCAATATTGATTTTAAGGGGTGGTTTTGAGCAATATGTCATATTTAGACTAACTCAAAATTACATAAAACCAACCTTTAAATATGGATGTTTTCACTTAACCACCCTTTAAATTCAAAATTACAAAAAACCACCCTTTAAATGATCTTTGTTTACAACTCACCACCCATTCAATCTATTTTCGTTAATTTATTATTAAATATATTATATTTGAATACTTTTAAATGCAAATTTGATTGTAAATATATTCAAAATTTGAATTTAAGGGCTCGATTATAATTTTCAATTTTTTTTTATCAAAGATAATTATTGAAAAAAAAATTAAACTATAGAAAAATAATTACATTTTAAAAATATTTAAACTATCGATAAATAAGAGTAATTTACATATTATTTTAAAATTTTATAAACATTTTCAAACATAAATTAAGACAATAATTATAGGCTATAATTATTACTATTATTTTTTTAAAATAAATAAAATAAGCCCTAAAATATAATCGAGTTCTTAAATTCAAAATTTGAATATATTTACAATCAAACTTGCGCTAAAAAATATTCAAATATAATATATTTAATGATAAGTTGACGAAAATAGATGAAGGGGTGGTGAGTTGTAAACAAATACCATTTAAAGGGTGGTTTTGTGTAATTTTGAATTTAAGGGATGGTTAAGTGAAAATACACATATTTAAAGGGTGGTTATCTGTAAATTTCCCACGTCTAAATATATATTTCTTAGATATTTTTTAGCTCCATTGGTTGCTTTTGGGGTGTGCAAATGTGCACATCACCTCCCACATATGCAAAAATTTTTTCAAAAACCAAGACAATTTTATTGGTGTATTTTTTTTATGATTTTTTTTGTTTTAAATTAATTGTATTTGAATGGTGTGTAAAAAATACACATTTGATCGTTAGAGCAAAAAGTAAGATGTATTTTACACATCTTGTGCAAATGTATACATTATAAGCAAAATCATTATGGATAATCTTATGGGGGATTTTTGCCGTTTACCCTACAATGTAAGACAAATATTAATGGGCTTCTTCTGGACTGTCTTTCGGGTCTTAGTGTTGTGTGTGGATGGCGTGGTAGGTTCAATTGAATGTTTGCCAAATATGCTAGAGGTGGCAATAATTGGTGGGTCGAGTCGGGTTAGATAATACCAATTCGGACTCATTGGGTCATGTCAGGTTAGGTAAATTCGAGTCGAAATAGATTTCGTATCGGATCTGGTCAAGCAAGGCCACATTAGTTTTGAAGATGAACATAACATCCTGTTATTGCTTTGAAGATGAACATAACAGCTAACAAAC
This sequence comes from Persicaria tinctoria, assembly GCA_037127255.1. NCBI lineage: Eukaryota > Viridiplantae > Streptophyta > Magnoliopsida > Caryophyllales > Polygonaceae > Persicaria > Persicaria tinctoria. The sequence continues at coordinate 13,918,128 of JBANSL010000020.1, read as the reverse complement.
ATCTTAAATGAACCGAATGTAAAATGCTGAAAAAATGTAAATTCCTGCACAATATAAAAGCTGCAAGAAGACCCCTTTCCAATTCACTCGTGTCTCAAGAGCATTGCATTTCTATGCACTGCGTCCAACAAACAGTTCGAAGTGGAGAAAGCCCTAGCAGGCAAAAGGATGGCTGAAATTCAATCAATGGAAAACAAAACATTCTGTAAGATGCAATCCAGACGACTACAAATTTCCTCATTGCTACAAAAGCACTACCAGTTTGTTTCCTGAACCTCTAGTATTAGAGTAACTCCTTACAATATACCAATGCAGGCAGAGTTCTCATCCATCTTCCAAATAGCAGTGTGAGATGCGCCTACTTTGGTGGCTAACCGAGATGGAAACTATCAAACAAAGCACCAAAAAAAAAAAAGCAATCCCAAATGTACATTGTACATAGTCCAGTAGCTCATTCAGGGAGCTCAATTCAAATGGGTTCTACTATAGATGATCAAACACAAGATAGCATCACAAACAAAGTTCAGTTAATGCACAAGCAAGCAAACAAATGCAGGCGAATTCATAAATGTATTGAAGGTGTAATTTCAATTGCACAATAGAGAGAACATCAAGTTTCCACAGAAACAGGTACTAAAATCCCAAACAAGAGGCAAAATGAAGGGCCTTTTACCGCTCTGCCCCGAGTCTTTAGCATAATCATCTTCCTTCATCAGATCATCATCCCTCAAAACACAAAAAATTGAACAAACTACAAAAACATGAAAAAAAAAAACTAAGGGAAGTCCACTACTCAATAATCTTGCCAATGACACCAGCTCCAACAGTCTTCCCTCCTTCTCTTATGGCGAACCTCATCCCCTGCTCGCAAGCCACTGGCACAATCAGCTCCACCACCATCTTCACACGGTCACCCGGCATAACCATCTTAGACTCCTCATCCTTATCATTCATGATCTGGGTCACCTTGCCCGTCACATCCGTCGTCCTCATGTAAAACTGCGGCCTGTAGCCGGCAAAGAACGGCGAGTGCCTCCCACCCTCTTCCTTCTTCAACACATACACAACCGCCTCGAACTTGGTGTGGGGCGTAATCGTCCCCGGCTTCGCCAAAACCATACCCCTCTGAACATCAATCTTCTGAATTCCTCTCAACAGCAATCCCACATTGTCACCAGCCATTGCATCATCAAGAATCTTCTGGAACATTTCGACACCAGTGACAGTGGTGGTTCTTGTCTCCCTCAACCCCACGATTTCGACAGTGTCCCCTACCTTAACAAGCCCTCTCTCAATCCTCCCGGTGGTGACTGTCCCACGGCCAGTGATCGAAAACACGTCCTCAATTGCAAGCAAGAAGGGGAGATCGGTCTGTCGCTGGGGGATTGGAATGTAGCTGTCAACGGAATCCATTAGCTCATAAATCTTATCAACCCACTGGTTATCGCCTCTCTTGATGCTAGGGTTTTCCATTAGGGCTTCAAGGGCGAGCAATGCGGAGCCAGAGACGATTGGGACATCATCGCCGGGGAATTCGTAGGAGGAGAGGAGCTCGCGAACCTCCAATTCGACGAGCTGGAGGAGCTCCTCGTCGTCGACCTGGTCCTGCTTGTTGAGAAACACGACGATGTTGGGGACACCAACCTGCTTGGCGAGGAGGATGTGCTCCTTGGTCTGGGGCATGGGGCCGTCGGCGCCGGAGCAGACGAGGATGGCGCCGTCCATCTGGGCGGCACCGGTAATCATGTTCTTGACGTAGTCAGCGTGGCCAGGGCAGTCGACGTGGGCGTAGTGCCGGCTCTCGGTCTCGTACTCAACGGTAGCGGTGTTGATGGTGATACCGCGGGCGCGCTCCTCGGGGGCAGCGTCAATCTCATCGTACTTCTTTGGGGCGGAGCCGCCGAGGGAGGCGAGGGCCATGGTGAGCGCGGCGGTTAGGGTTGTTTTGCCGTGGTCGACGTGGCCAATTGTGCCGATGTTGACATGGGGCTTATTACGCTCGAACTTGCCGCGGGCGGCGCGGACGGTGAGGCGGCGGAGGCGGTGCCCGGGGAGGCGGTGACCGGAGGGGGTTGTGGGGGAGAAATTGGGGGTGAAGGAGGAGGAAAGGGTGAGTCTTGGGGCAGCGGCGGCGGTGGTTTTGGGGGCTGTTGAGATGAGGAGGGAGTTGGAGGTGGTGGGGGAAGCGGCGGAGGGGAGGGGTCTTAGGGCGGGAGTGGAGGCGGAGAGAGCCATTGCCATGGGAGGAGGAGCTTGAGAGAGAGGGAGAGAGATGGATGAGGGGAGGGAGATATCTAATCCTGAAATGGGGGAGGGGGATTGGGTGGGTGTAAAGAAGGACTCGTATCGGCTTCACCCTTCACAAGTGCTTCTATCTATCCATTTGAGGATGAGGGGATCCCTCCCTGGATTTACTAGGGTGTGTGCGCCTCCATACAGGGTATTGTGGATCCCCTCGTTGAGAAGTCGCCACGTGGCATCTCACTCCTAGTTGGACTTGGATTGGGCCGTCGGTGGTGGTGGCTATTGGGCGGGCGGGTTTGGCGTTGTAAGGCCGTAAAACACCCTTTATATAAAATGGAATTTCAATTTTTTTCCCTTTAATTAATCAAGTTTATGTGGCAACGGTTTTGTAAATGGGACGTGTTTATTGATTTCAACTGAAATGACCTAAAAAAAGATTATGCTAGAAATTATGAGCTCCACTTGTACAAGTGAAGTGTGGGTATGGACAAACGTTTAGTGGTACAGCCACAAACAAACTCAAAGCTAACCTTTGGGAAATTCCTTTAATTAGGTCGTCCACATATTTCATTACCTGGCACTAGACAAATTGGTTTTCAGCTTCACTCAAGAGAATGAGTGCTTTTATAATGTAACATTGTTGACAACCTTGATATGACAAACAAAGATGATTACACTAGAGACACATGACAATAGGCCAAACTATCAACGCTCATAGTTCGCAGTGCGAACTCACACTGTGATGTGTCAAGTGCTGACGCTTCAACCATCAACTACATAAAAAGTGAACCAAAGCGACACAAAAGGGGGCAAATCTCATGTTTCAGCCTTTCGGGTCCTTGATGCTCAGGGGTCGTCTCAGGATATCATGAGACAACTCTTCAAAGTTGACGACCCTCTGCGATAACCAACTACTATGACTATAAGTGTATATAGACAGATATACATATGTGATAGTGTTCGTGAAAATTTGATAGGACCAAATATATATTTCAGAGACAAAGAGTATTAATACAACAAAATAAAGGATAAGAACCACGTCAAATGATGAAAATTTGAGGATCCACAGACCTACATTTCTAATGCACAAAAACAAAAGGCCCTCAAAATGATGAGGTTGAAATCATGCATGAGATCCTCCTCTTTCTTGTGAGCAATTGAGCATGCACAAATAAATATCCAACAAAAAACCAAACACTGAATTTCTCCATATACAAACACAAAAAATGCAAAAGAAGCAAGAGTTATTGACTCCATTTTTATTTATTGCAGAATCTGAAATCACTCTATCTAGCAAGCAAGTATGTTCACGGTTGGCAAATGGAACAATATAAGTACACAAGGGGTATCACAAAATTTTATGCTAATGAAATTGCCTGTTTTGAACACGTTTAACCAAGAAATAAGAATTCATAGGTGGCATGTCTTACTAAAGGCCTGGCCTTCTTAAAATTCAGTTTCAATACTCAATCAGAGACAAGTTCAAAAGAAAAAAGTATTGCATGGCACCTCCAAAGTTTGTACAATGAAAGGTGATCCTGCCCTAGTTATAAAAGGCATTTCCAACTAACCATGAATTTAAAAAGGAGAGAGATGTAAGAGAACATTTATGGATTCTATTACCAAAGGGGGTTCAGCTCTTCTGCCGAGCTGTACAGAACAAGCTACTACTTCTTGAGTGGATTCATCCTTTCTCGGAGATAGTAAAGCTTGGCCCTTCTGACCTTCTTCTTGTCGAGCACTTTAACCTCTTTGATGTTGGGCGAGTACCTTCCACCATATAAAGACATCAATAAATGGATTTAAGTACAATCATATTTAGCATGCTAACGTGCTATCATATATCACTCACATGCTTAGCATTCAGCTAAAAAGATACCTTTTACATACTTAGCTAAGAGCTTCAGATTGCCCAAGATAGAATCAGTATGAGGCAGAAAACAACTTGATTTTGAAAAGACATATTTACAAGTTCACTTACAATGGAAAAAGAGATTCAACCCCAACTCCAGCCACTAGCCTCCTCAACCTAAAAGTTGTGTTTAGACCAGCATTCCTTCTCGCTATGACGATGCCTTTTATTGTTGTAATACGTCGCTTATTCTCAGGGGATTCCTATAATTAAAAAACCAAGATGATAACGACTATTGAAAGTCCACTAATAGCATCCATTCCAAGAGAAGGAGGTTATTATTATAAATTCAAATAAATCAACATACCACTTTCATCTGGATGATATAACCAGGCTTTATGTCAGGAACTTCTCTCTGAGACTTCACTTCTGATACAGCTTCTCTATCCAGAATCTGTTTAGACAATTCTAGAAGAATGAGCCAAGTTTTCTTTGTATATGGAGTAGAAGAGAACAACCACAAAGTATTATCATACCTGCATTATATTTCGGGCAGTTTTATCAAGCCTTTTGAATTTTATCCGTGGGGCAATTGGTAGTGCAGGATCAGATGAATTTTCAGGGACTGTTGACATTGTCCTCTGGCTAAGACGTGTCAAGGGAGAAGAAGCACAGTGACAAACACCTTCCCCAACATTGCAGTTCAACGATGAAGGCATCTGATTGTCACGAAATTGTAGACATTGAGAAAGGCCACTTCTTTCCTGAAATAGATTATATAAGCTTGTAAATGGTAGAAAACACAAAAGCAAACTCACAAAAGGAATATGACGGAGCTAAAAGAGTACCCAAAACAAAATCACACAGAAATGATACTCCCCTCAAAATACATGAACTTTTAGGTGATTTTTTAAAAATCAATAATAGATGGCTTTACTAGAAAAATCTTTTGATTGGTTCAAATGTAGAGTAGGTATTTAGTAGTAAAATTTATGAAAAAGCAGTGTTCTAAAAATCACACCTAGGCGCTAGGCGGGAGGGCATCTTGAAAATTTTAAGCCTAGGCGGCCCTCTAGGCGGTAATCCGTCTAGGCACCACCAAGCCCTGCCTAGGCGCCGCCTAGGTCCGCTTTGTCCTACCTAGACGACGCCTAGTCTCGCCCCCGACAATTATTCAATTTTAGCTTTTGGGCATGTGATTAGTCAACTTATGGTTTTTTTATCCCACATGTCGGGATATATTTGTTTTTGAGTTGAACCTATGGTTTTGGATTTTAGAAGATTTAGAGTCACTAGTCAAATGCATACTTTCGTGTTTATTAACTTTAATGTTAGTTTTGCACGACAAATTTGGGTTTATGAGTGATATTATGGATTATTATTACATTATATGAACTATTCACATGTGTTATGCGTTAAAACATAAGGAAATAATTAAGTTTGTTCTAAGTCTATCTAGGCGATGCCTAGACACCCTCCTAGCGCCTTTTAGAACATTGTGAAAAAGTTAGTAGAATGATCATTTTTTTTAGAGAAGTAAAATATTTTCTTAAAACTCGTGCTATTTTCTAAAAAACCCTCTGTTTTAGATAAGAGGGAGTACTGACTTAGGGAAATCAAGAATTCCACCTGGACAAACCTTTCAAACAAGTCCACCAAATAAGTAAAACCTTCTCACCTAAGCTAAAGCCTTACAAAATTACTCTGTAAATGATAGGGTCCCTAGAAAGAGGCCGGTTGCCCTTTTTTTTATACAAGTATACTTCGCTTACAAAATACTCTGTAAGCTTGCCTTGTCTCCTGATTGTTTCATCTTACCCAAATTCATATATGTAACAGAATGCAAACATTCTGCACTTGTGAAAATATTGCCATCTCCAAAAAATATGTGAAAGAAATTAAAAACTGCAATAGAGATATGAAACCACACCCAAAAATTAATATCCTCCCAATCTCAAGTTATAAAGTCCCTGAACCACCTCAGCAAGTTGGCAGAGGCAAGTTAATGGTATAAGTATATCTTCAAACCAACACATCTGAATATTGGATATGGTATATCCTAACATGAGAAGCTTGGCAACATTTACTTTGCACTAAATAGAAAAAAGGAACAGGACAAATGTAAGTGAAGAAAGGACGAGAGATAGATAGCACGAGTCCCTTAATTTGTTTCCTTTCTTAAAATTTTAGCCAAATAAAGGCAGTGAACTTCTTCTCTTACCATCTCTCCCAGCATTGATTTGTTTTGAAACTTTATTAGGTCTAACAAGCTTCTGACATTACAGGTTCTAAGGTCACTTCCAAAGACACCATGGGTTGAAAGTTTCAGTCGAATGGGAGTACATGCAATGTAAATAAAAATGTGCCGATCTCAATTGCACATTGCTATACCCACAAAACCACCAAATCAATTTACAAGTTTTAATATTCATCTTCAGATTGCTCAGCTTAGACACCTTGATCAAAACCTGGACATTAATCCGGAAGTTCCAAGTAAAAACCTCAAATTTGAACTTCATACATATCGCGCATTCAATGTACAGAAATAAATTAAAAAAAAAAAAATCTTCCAATTCATACACACTCAGCGGCAACAACTCATTACAAATCCTAACATTTGGAGACTAGAACAAGGATTCAAACACATCAAGAAGAAAAGCATACTACATGAAATTCACTTTTCGTAAAAAGAACACATCATGAAACAACAATTTGACATAAAAAAAACTTACGGATGCCATGGAATGGAGTGAAGAAGCGAAGACGCGAAGCAAAAAACAACTGGAACCATTTCCAGATCCACCGAATCCCAAACTAACCCTAACTGAACTCAAATCAGGAACATTTGAGCTGGAAAAGCATCGCGTACGAGCCGATCGAGCGGCCCCGATGAGAGATTGCATACTCGTTTCCTCCCTTTTTCGCGAGAAATGTGCTGCCGGTGGCCGGAAATCACAAAACCCTACTTGTAATTTCAGTTGTTTGGGGGGTTTTCAGTTGAAAGTTTCCGAGACGAACTATCTAATTTCCGATTTTACGACCATCGGCGGCCTTGGGCTTCTCCGTTATGTGTGCTTGTTGGGATTGGGCCAAAATGGGCCTACTTGCTTTTCTCAAATTGGGCTCGCGTAAAGTTGAATAAGTAATACTCTCTTGGTTAGTTGGATTATTATTTATGTACTTTTATGATAATAAAATTTATATAAAATATTTATTTTTTATTTTTTTTAAATAATTTTGTACTTATTAAAATTAACTACAAAATTTTTAAACAAAATTATAGAAAAATGGATATTTTATATAGTTTTTATTATCATAAAAAAAAAGTGTGTTGAATAGTAAACGACATGTTTTTCCGACCGGTGGCAGTAACCTTTAGACAACCGTTCATATGTGTAGAGTAATTCATGTGCAGTCTGTTTGACCATGTTTATCAGTTACTATTCAAGATACTAAAATTACTACTTTTTTTATTCATCTCTCTCTGCCACATCAGCATAGCATCTCTTTCCCACTTTTTCCAATTTAACAATAGCATCCCTAGCATCCCACAATCCATCTTTTTTTACTAATTTAATTTACGAATATACCCTTCTATAACAATTATTTCCAACATGTTTATAATATGATTATAATATTATATTAGTATTTAATTACTAAATTGTAATTATAAAATTTTGATTTAAAATAAAATAGAAAACTTCATTGATTAAAAAAAAAAAATTACACAAAAGCTAATACATAAACTAAATTGCAACGTACAAAACATAATATGAAACATAATACGAAATTTGCGAAATCTAATTGCCTCCACGTGTGGATCCAAAATTTTGCCAAATATGTTCCTTCAAGTCTTCCCTAAGTCGGCGGTGCGTACCATTATCACGAAGTTCATGCCTCTTCTACCACAAACCGACAACTCTCTATCACATGCAGATTCAAAATTTAAAAATGACACAATATTTTAAATAAAGATAACTTCCATTACATGAAGGTGACATGCATTACATTATAGAAACATGCATTACGTTAAGGAAATATGCGTTACAAGAAGGAAACCTGCATTAAATGAAGGAAACATGCATAAACACGAATAAACTTAAGCTTTGATCTCTCATGGGAAAGAGTCCTTTGCAAGCTCCTTGAATAACTTCATTTTGAGATTTTCACCTTCCGGTGGAAGATTTGGAGTTTCCATGAGTTGACTAAGCAAGTCAATATTCTTCACCCGCATGTACCCTTGCACCTTCTCCCTCTTGCGAACCTCCTTCGCCATCTGCAACTCATAAATTTGTTTGAACTTTTCGGCTTCTTCCTTTGCTCGTTCGACGACAACCTCTCTCTGTGCAGCTTGATCGGATGACATGACACTAAGAAAAAAAGACACGGAAGAGGGGAAAAAAACCAAAGGGAGAAAGGAGAATCGAACCCCGGGCAATTGGCTCGGTTTGAGAGGGAGCGCTTCAACATTAGTACATTGCCACTCGACCACACGCAAATACCTATTCACTTTGCCCAGATAACTAATTATAATATTAATCAGGTTTTAAGTATTTTGAGGCCCTGGAAATTTGGAGGCCCTGGGCGATCACCCTTCTTGCCCTTGCTTAAGGCCGGCCCTGTCGCTAATTCAGTCTCTATCTCTAATTCAGGCTTCCATGGATCAGAGTTGAATTAGCAGGAATTCATTCGTGTGTGATTGGGAGGGTGGAGCGTCGACATGGTCGACGACGGGGAGAGGCAAAGGCCGGCGATTGGCGCAGCCTGGGCGACGTTGAATCGAAGACGGCAATGAAGGAGAGATCGAGTAGCGTGGTGGTGACGATGTCGGCACTCCACGCCGGTGAAGAGGAAGGTGATTCAACTGCTTCGTTTTTTTTAGGTGGGTTGGGGTGGTGTTTTAGATGTATAATTGGATTCATTACTTATCAATTATTCATATGTATATGTCAAATTTTAGTTACCAGTGATAATGAGTTGGGGTAATTATTCGGTGAAATATGTGTTTGAATTTCGGTTACTAGTTGTAATGTGTATATTTTGTGATTGAGATATGAGATTGCCGATATTATTCGTTGAATTCTGAATAATTATTCAACGGAATGTTTGTATTTTGTAATTCGAAATACATATATCGTCAATTATTCAGACGTATATGTCAAATTCTAGTTACCAGTGGTAATGAGTTGATTAATAATTCGGTGAAATATGTGTACGAATCAATGTGTATATTTTGTGATTGAGATATAAGATTGTCGATATTATTCATTGAATTTTGAATAACTATTGATGCGGGACCATCTTCTACACCTCCGGACACGCCAATCATCTTAGGAGACGGACCTATGACTCGAGCCCGAGCCAAGAAGCTTCAACGCGACTCGTTCACTTTTGTGAGTCATGCTTTGTTCTCGAGCAAGGTTCAACTCCCCGAGCCACCAATGAAGACTTACATGTGCATAGGGCTTGCTGATGGCCTCGACGCCAACACCAGAGGCATCGATGCCAATGCCTGAAGCATATATTTACTCACTGTTGCCCTCGGCGCCAACACCAGGGCCTCGGCGCCGAGACCTGTGCACCTAGGATTATTCATGGGCCGAATTTGGGCTTCTTTTATTGTTATTTTTAGAGACCTTTAATTCATTCTTTTTATTTACGTAGTATTATTTTTATTATAAATCATCCTTTTAGGGTTATAAAAAGGCCGATTACCATTGTTGAACATTCACGTACAATTTTTATGAGAAACTCAGTCTTTGTGTGAAACACAAGTGTGATCGAGAAATTCAATCGATTCGAAGCATTGCTCGTCGATTGCACAATTGGTTATAGATCTTCCTTGGTTTTCTTTGAGCTCATCAACCTCGCGAGAGCTTGGTGATCCTGGTAATCACAAGTCCCCTCCTTGTGCCTCCAAGTTGTCCGATTGGTTGTGTAAGGTTGTAGAGGCGGGTTTTATAGTCGTTGATACTTGGTTTCTACCCTCTTAGGAGGCCTGGAGTCTTTATCTCGTTCTGTTTTAGTTCAAATCACCCAATCTATCGGTCTTTATTGTTTTTGTTTGATCGAGTCTTCTTTTGTTTCTCTTGGTCGATTTCGAGTCTTAGAATCTTCATCAAGTTGCTGCGTTTTGTTTGTTGTAGTCGATATCGAGTCATTGTTTGGTGTTCTTGAGTCTTTTGCTTCCGTTCTTGTCTTTGAGTCTTGATTGTCCAAGATCGGGCCATCCTACGGCTAACCCCGTATCAATTATTCAACGAAATATTTGTACTTTGTAATTCGAAAAAAATATATCGTTAATTATTCAGACGTATATGTCATATTCTAGTTACGAGTGATAATGAGTTGGTTAGTTATTCAGTGAAATATGTGTTTGAATTCCAGTTACTAGTGGTAATGTGTCTATTTTGTGATTGAGATATGAGATTGTTGATATTATTCGTTGAATTCTGAATAATTATTCAACAGAATGTTTGTATTTTGTAATTCGAAATAAATGCCTGATTGAGATATGATATTGTCGATCCATATTATTCGTTGAATTTTGAATACTTATTCAATAGAATGTGTGTATTTTGTAATTTGAAATCAGTGTGGGATTGATTTATGAGGTTTTAAATATTATTCGTTGAATTTTGAATAATTATTCAATGGAATATGTGTATTTTGTAATTAGAAATCGGTGTTTAGGAACACCATCTCTAGTATAATTAGAAATCGATATTTTCTAAAAGATAATATAACACTATTCGGTAAAATGTGAAACATTATTCGTTGGAATTACAAAAATTAAAAAAAAAACGAAATCAGGCAAAGAAAAAAATAATATATATATATATATATAGTAGTGTTATTGTGTGGCATCTTTTTGGGGAAACGCTCTCTTTGAGTGATGCCCTAGCACGTTGCCGCCGCCAACAGACACCACCACTTTCAACCTACGGCTACCACCATCACCATTGATGCAGATCAAGATGGCCTTCTGTGGGTCAAACAATGATCTTGATCCAGACGAGCTCTAAAGACCGATTCGAGGGCCATTGATGGCGAAAAGTGTCATCCTCAAAAGGAAGAAGAAGGCTCCACCATGGAACAAGGTCCAAAGGAGCAAGGTAAGCTAATGTTCAAGTTTGGGTTCGTTCTTAATGAGTTGACAGCATTTCGACGTCTCCATAAAACGGATCGTTCGGAGTCCATATTTATCGGATGAGGGCGTACCATACCTTGTTCGAACGAGGACGAAAAGATCTACAACTTTGCTGTTGAAGATTTCTCCAGAATCCACCTCGAGAATGGTCGAAATTCATCATCTTTACAGCTGTTCCTGTTTGGACGAATTTCTAGATAATTATTTAATTATTTTCGAATTTATTTAATTAAATTAGATTTAATTTTATGAATTTAGGAAAATAATGTGGAAATAATTATATCTTTTCTAGATATAATTCTTGTCCACCAAGTTGTTAATTTTATATCCTTAGTTAGATTTACTTATCTTAAGAAAGATTTACATATCTTTATATTATTTGATTTATCTTTAGTTACCAAAATTCTATCTTTTGCACAAGATAGAATTAGTATGTCTCTATTTAAACTCTTGTATTTCATTCAATAAAATTAGATTGGAATTATAATTGAGGAACCCTTTTAAGGATTAAAATGTTCCCTCGATTCCCAGTCCAAAAGCCTTCGCAATCAATTTATGTTCTTGCTCATCCGTTACCAAACAAAGATCTAAACACAATCCCAAACCACACACATAGGAGAAACCCATCATGAGACACCGTCGCTGGGTCAGAGAAGCTGTCGCTGAGTCTGCCCAGAACCGTCGCCACTGTCCGGGCCGCCCCGCGGCAATCCCAGCGTCGTCGCTGCTGCATTGCTTCTGTCGCTGTTTCACTGTTGCCTTTTTACTTAGTTTTTATTTGTTTGTTTTTCTTTTCTTTCACAATAGTTTCAAGTCCCTATTGTAATTAATTGTAAACATCGAGAATAGCAAGGATAATTGCAAGATCGGGCCATCAATAAGTTTGGGGTTCTTGATCTTGAGCCCACATGCGAAGGATCGGGCATCCCAAACGTATCAAGTGGCATCAGAGCCGTAGGTTTCGCAAGTTCTTATCTTTTCTTGATGTTATTCACAATCTGATTTGATGGCTTGGGAAATTTGGGGAGATTTGGATGATGATCCCGATCCATTGGATGGATTTTTTTGCTTTGGAACGTGCTAAACAACAACGACGCCAACAAGAGTTACGTCAGAGAGCTTGGCTACAACAACAAACCCTAGAGCGTCAACGCGAAGCCAAAAGACGTCAACTTTGGCTTCAACGTCAAGAGGAAGAACAACGTCAATTGGAGATCGAAGATAAGAGGTGTCGACAACGCTATCAGATTCGGCTTCTCCAACAAAGAGAGGTTGCGGAAAAACGTCGCCGAGAGGAGGAGGAACGTTGACGACAAGAGAAGGAACGACTCTGAGAGGAGGCAGAAGTACGCCGAAAGGAGGAACGAAGCCGATGGTTGGAGGCTTTGATTGCGGAGATGGTGGACAAATTCGTTGCCCAGAAAACAGCACAGCGCGCCGAACTTGTTTCACAGATTCCCGTCGACTCCGACCTCGGAATTGAGTCAACTCAGTCTTGTTGCGAAGCTGACTCGACGAGCTTTCCAACAGTGGGTCACACGCTGCCAGAATCTTCGGGGAAGACCTCCGAATCTGCGCTGCAAGTGGACTGCAGTGCTGCGCTTGACGATGAGGTTGCTTCTGACGACAACGATGAGGACGTTGGGGGCACTTCTCTTGAGTTAGCTATTGTACCTCTTGAGAATGTTTCTAATGTTGAGAATTCTGGAGTTCATAGGGTTATTGAGCCTTTTGATTTTGTTCATTTTGATTGCTCGATGATCCCTATGACAGGTGTTGTTTTTGAGGTTCCTTTGCCTCAAATTCTGCTGGCACCATCTCAAGTTGATGCTCAGAGAAGTTACTTTCTGAGTGCTGCTCCTTCCCCAATGCTCTTCAATGACTCGATTCGAGGACGAATCGAAGCTAAGAAGGGGAGAATGATGCAGATCAAGATGGCCTTCTGTGGGTCAAACAATGATCTTGATCCAGGCGAGCTCTCAAGACCGATTCGAGGGCCATTGATGGCGAAAAGTGTCATCCTCAAAAGGAAGAAGAAGGCTCCACCATGGAACAAGGTCCAAAGGATCAAGGTAAGCTAATGTTCAAGTTTGAGTTCGTTCTTAATGGGTTGGTAGCATTTCGACGTCTCAGTAAAAGGGATCGTTCGGAGTCCATATTTATCGGATGAGGTCATACCATACCTTGTTGGAACGAAGACGAAAAGATCTACAACTTTGCTGTTGAAGGTTTCTCCAGAATCCACCTCGAGAATGGTCGAAATTCATCATCTTTACAGCTGTTCCTGTTTGGACGAATTTCTAGATAATTATTTAATTATTTTCGAATTTATTTAATTAAATTAGATTGAATTTTATGAATTTAGGAAAATAATGTGGAAATAATTATATCTTTTCTAGATATAATTCTTGTCCACCAAGTTGTTAATTTTATATCCTTAGTTAGATTTACTTATCTTAGGAAAGATTTACATATCTTTAGATTATTTTATTTATCTTTAGTTACCAAAATTCTATCTTTTGCACAAGATAGAATTGGTATGTCTCTATTTAAACTCTTGTATTTCATTCAATAAAATTAGATTGGAATTATAATTGAGGAACCCTTTTAAGGATTAAAAGGTTCCCTCGATTCCCAATCCAAAAGCCTTCGCAATCAATTTATGTTCTTGCTCATCCGATACTAAACAAAGATCTAAACACAATCCCAAACCACGCACATAGGAGAAACCCATCTTGAGAAACCATCGCTGGATCAGAGAAGCTGTCGTTGAGTCTGCCCAGAACCGTCGCCACTGTCCGGGCCGCCCCGCGGCCATCCCAGCGTCGTCGCTGCTGCATTGCTTCTGTCGCAGTTTCGCTGTTGCCTTTTTACTTAGTTTTTATTTGTTTGTTTTTCTTTTCTTTCACAATAGTTTCAAGTCCCTATTGTAATTAATTGTAAACATCGAGAATAGCAAGGATAATTGCAAGATCGGGCCATCAATAAGTTTGGGGTTCTTGATCTTGAGCCCACAGGCGAAGGATCGGGTATCCCAAACGTATCAACCATGGCCCTCCAAACTCCTCCGCCCCGGCTCAACCCTTCTCGTTTTCACCACCGCTCTGTCTCACCACTGATCGCGACTCACCACAGCCCCACAACGAGCTTTCGCTTGCCACCGCCGGTTCATGGCTCCTACTCCGCCGCCACTCGAACTTGCGCTCGCCACCACCATACATGGACCTCCGTCGACTTGGCCTGTGCCTCCATAGCCTTCGTCGCCGCCTAGCCTCCAACTACGTAATTTCTCAGGAACGCTCTCTTTGAGCTCTTCGCCGCCGCCACTCGTCGTCAGCCTATCTCGGATCCACTGGCCCCACCGGCGCCAACGCCTCTTCGTCCTATTCTTTGTGCTGGTTTGCCGCCAGCCTGCGCACACCACCTTCTCCCTTGTCGGCTGATTTACCGCTGCTGGGGCCTTTGCCGTGGTTCACCTCCGTTGGGTCTCTCTCGACTCGGTTCTCCAGCCTCCTGTGGACAGTGAAGACGAACCTCCAAGGAATCATTCTTCCGGAGAAAGGAGACGCCTCGATACACACTGCCACGAATCCCCTGCCTATCCCGACTTCGACAGCCAGAACCCCATCAAACGGAAAAAAAAACTTAGTCACACCAAACGAAGAGTCATACAACACTTGAAAGAAAAGCACCAGAAACCCAAGCGGGATTTGTGCAAGCCCCACTAGGAAACCCAAGCGGAAATTTAAGTCTATAAATATATATAGTTTATTTTATTTTATTTTATTTATGTAATATTTTTCGGGCCAGCTTTGGGCCCAAGGAAATTCCTTAGGACCAAAGCACAAGATCGGGCCAAACAACAAGCCCGGACCTGGAAGGGCAGAGCATTTCCAATCACACCACAACGCAGGGGAGAAATAAATCAATCGCTGCCGACCAAGCCTGGGTAAGGGAGGAAGCAGGCGGGGGATTAGCGGAGCCAGGAGCAAGCTGGAGTGCAGGCAGAGGGCCGGACGGGACCATGACCACCAACAACAGTCGACAACCGACGGAGGGGAGACCCTCGGCGCACGTCAGACTGAGAAATCAAAGATGCACCCGGAGTTGCTAGTGCTAGAGAGGGCGCAAGGAAGAGACCGGGAGGGAGGGAAACACCGGAATCCACCAGAGATAGCACGAAACGAGGTCAAAACCAGCCGAGAGGGTGGATGCGAATTTGGTGAGGGCGGGTCAACGATAGGTGACGGGGGGAGATGAAAGGGGGGAAGGAGAGACTACCAACAGCAAAAGCCCCAATTAGAAGCATTAAGATCGAAACTGATTAATCAATTAGACCGCCATCGACGGAGAACACCAGTGGTGCACAAGAAAGCGAAGTAAAGGAGGCGGAGTGAAGGCTCACGAAGGAGATTTTGAGCTCCCGAAGGAGATTTTACGACTTCCGGAGGAGGGATTGGTGCTTCAAGGAGAAGCGTTTGGAGCTTGGCATCCCAAGAACGTCACAAGAATGGTGGAGAAGCCACTTGTTTGAGGAAGGAGATGAGCTCCCTCTCTCTAGAATTTCTAGAGAGAAGGGAGAGGTTTCCACTTGAGTCTTTGTGATTAGATTAATTTAGTTAGAAGTAAAAAAATAAAAATAATTCTATGCATATTAGTTTAGTGGTCATCAATTCAATTGATTTAAGTTTTAATATAAGGGACATGCTAATAGAATCTATAACTATATCTTAATTTTCTTTTTCATTATTTAAATTTTATTTCCAAAATAAATACATGTCATTGTTACTAGATTAATGTAGTTAAAAGTAACAAAAATATATAATTCCATGCACATTAATTTAGTGATCATCAATTGCCAAAATAAAATTTATATTTTTCAGAAGATTAAAAAATATTTGAAATTACCATAAATTGATCAATTCTTTTAAATAAAGTATAAAAATAAATTGGGGTAGTATTAAATATTATAAATAATTGATTATTTAAATGACCTATTAAAACTAGAGGCAATATGTAAAATGTCCAAAAAAATTGCTCTAAATATCAGAGGAGTATCCAAAAATTTGAAAAAATTGGTGGAGAGTCCATCCCCCATGCCCCCATCCTCAGTGCCCCCCAAGCCCCCCCCACGTGTCCATTTTTTTCCCTTTTTTTTTAAAAAAAAATTACATGTCAACACTTTCTGTTATGCAATTATAACCCGATGTTATGCAGATATAATATTATGTTATGCAAGCTTAAAGAACCTTATGGAAAGAATATGTACATGCATTTGTATTTTAAAATTGCATTAATATATATTATTTGCACATAAGCACATAACTCTACCATTGATTGACCTAAGAGGCTTTTAAAATTGCATTAATGTCAACGTCGATGTTGCTGACACCGACATTCTTGACACCACTGACACTGACATTGTTGACACTGCTGACACTGTCACCATTAACATTGCGAACACCACTAACATTTTTCGTGTCAGCGCTGACGCTGATGTTGGCTGACGCCGACATCGGAGATGCTGACGCTCATGTTGGTTGATGCCGACATTGGAGATGTTGACGCCGACATCGGAGATGCTGACGCTGACACCGGAGATGTTGGATGGCGCCGACATCGATGTTGCGGACACTGCTGACGCTGACGTTAGGGATGCTTTTTTTCGTGTCAACGCTTCTTTTTTTCGTGTTAGCACTGACGCTGAGATTTCTGACGCCGACATCCGAGATGCTGACACTGACGCCGCCATCGGAGATGTTGACGTTGATGTTGCTGAAGTCAACATCGGAGATGCTGACGCTGGCATAAGAGATGTCGGCTGACGCCGACATCGATGCTGCCGACGCGGCTGACGCCGACGTCGAGGGTGCTTTTTTTCATGCCAACGCTTCTTTTTTTCGTGTTAGCACTGGTGCTGACATTACTGACACCGACATTCGAGATGTTCATGCTGCTGATGCCGACATCGGAGATGCTGACACTAACGTTGATGTTGTTGACGCTGACAACGGAGATGTTGCTAACAACGACATTCCTGATACCGCTGACACTGACATCGGAGATGATGAAGCCGACGTCGAAGATGCTGACGTTGTTGACGCCGACGTCGAGATGCTGACACTGCTGACACCGACATCCGAGATGCTGACATTGCTGATGCCGACATCCGAGATCCGAGATGCTGACAATGCTGACACCGACATTGTAGATGTTGACACTGACGTTGATATTACTGATGCCGACATCGGAGATTCTGACGATGATATCGGAGATTCTAACACTGACGTTGATGTTGCTAACGGCAACATCGGAGATGCTGACGTTACTGACGCTGACGTCAAATATGTTTTTTTTTCGTGTCAACGCTTTTTTTTTCCGTGTCAACACTGGCGTTGACGTTGATGATGCTGACGCTGATGTTGATGTTGCTGACGTCAACATCGGAGATGTTGACGCTGCTGACGTTGACATTGGAGATGTCGGCTGACGCCGACATCGATGTTGCGGACGTTGTTGATGCCGACGTCGAAGATGCTTTTTTTGCTTCAACGCTTTTTTTTTCCGTGTAAGCACCGATATTGTTGACCCTGCTGACATTGTCACCATTAACATTGTGAACACCACTAACATTTTTCATTTCAGCGCTGACGCTGATGTCGGTTGACACCGACATCGGAGATGTTGACGCTTATTTTGATTGGCGCTGATGTCGGCGTCAGCCGACATCAAAGATGCTGACGCTGATAAGCTCAAACTTCTACAATCCTCTAATAAAAGAAACGGTAAAAGATAAAGTTTTTGCACATTAACGGCTAAATGTCAACATTTAAGCTAAATGACAACATTTAATAAAAAATAAAGTTTACAAATACGATCATTCTCAAAATTGATATCATATTACATGAGATGAGAAGCTCAAACTTCTGCAATCCTCTAATAAAAGAAATGGTAAAAGATAAAGCTTTTGCACATCAACGGCTAAATGTCAACATTTAAGCTAAATGTCAACATTTAAGCTAATTGTCAACATTTAAGCTAAATGTCAACATTTAATAAAAGATAAAGTTTACAAATAAGATCATTCTCAAAATTGATATCATATTACATGAGATGATAAGCTCAAACCTCTACAATCCTCTAATAAAAGAAATGGTAAAAGATAAAGCTTTTGCACATCAACGGCTAAATGTCAACATTTAAGCTAAATGTCAAGATTTAATAAAAGATAAAGTTTACAAATAAGTTTATTCTCAAAATTGATATCATATTACATGAGATGAGAAGCTCAAACTTCTACAATCCTCTATTAAAGAAATGGTAAAAGATAAAGCTTTTGCACATCAACGGCTAAATGTCAACATTTAAGTTAAATATCAACATTTAAGCTAAATGTTAGCATTTAATAAATTTCAACATTTAATAAATGTCAACATTTAAGGTAAATGTCAACATTTAATAAAAGATAAAGTTTACAAATAAGATCATTCTCAAAATTGATATCATATTACATGAGATGATAAGCTCAAACTTTTACAATCCTCTAATAAAAGAAATGGTAAAAGATAAAGCTTTTGCACATCAATGGCTAAATGTCAACATTTAAGCTAAATGTCAACATTTATTAGAAAATTTTGTAAATTACTAGAATTATTATAAACTTTAGCCTATGCGGGATTCGAATCCACGTATTTGCGCATAAGCACATCGCTCTACCATTGAGCTAAAAGGCTTTTAATTATATCATAATATAACATTCAGATAAACAATATAACCCTACGAGAAGACTTTTATATTTTAATTTGAACAATTTTTATATTTTGTTGTCTCATCAGTATTTTTTTTCATCTTAAATCTGTATTTCTTGCATCTTATAAATTAATGTTGTGCAGATTGTAAAAGCATGATATGCAAATATAAATTGATGATATGCAAATATAAGATTAAAATATGCATAAATTAATTCATGTTGTGCAAATATAAGATTATTGATATCTAATACTTAGATTTTAACTAGCAAGGGAATTCATACGTAATAGAGAGAATGAGATAAATATAGCATAACTAGCAAAACAGATCACAAATCTTTGCTATGTTCTCACAGAACAAAAAAAGAAGAAGAGAAAGTTAAGTAAAAAAAAAGTGAAAAACAAGAATTTTATGTTGTGCGAATATAACAATCTGTTATGCAAATTGAAACTACTGATACTGGATGTCAGCAAGATTGTTATTCCCTCTTAATTTTAAGCAAATAATGTGAAAAATTATATTCCTCTAGCAATAAGTCTAGTAAAGAGTTATGCAAGTCTAAATCTCAAAAAGATGACTCATCAATTAGGAATATTACGAAAAATAACAAGGAAAATTAAAGAAAGCGCACTTCAATATAGCGTCTCCGCCATTCTTGCATAATTCTCCAACAAATATTAAAGTACTAAATGAATTTTATACAAATATCAAATCAACTTAATTACACATACGAATTCAGCATGTTATATTTGCACAAGAGACCATGTCAGCACAATTAGAAATAAAAAAGTACCTATACATTCTAAGCAAAAAAAAAAAAAGAACCTATACATCAACTTGAATTGCACAAAAAGAGGTCATATTAGCACACAATTAGAAATAAAAAAGAACTTATACATCAACTTGAATTGCACAAAAAGAGATCATGTCAACACACATATCTTTTCTTCCTGTTTATCTACTTTCAAATCAGCATAGTTAGCAAATTCTACAATATATATCAGTAGCTTTTAGAAAGAGCAATAACATGTGAACAATAAATGCCAAATCAATATAAAACATAGCATAACTAGCAAGAGAATTCATACTTCATAGGGAGAATGAGATACATATAACATAACTAGCAAAACATATCACAAAACCTTGCTATGTTCTCACATAACCAAAAAAAGAAAAAGGAAAAAAGAGGAAGGTAATTAAAAAAAAGTGAAAAATAAGAAGTTTATGTTGTGCAAATATAACAATTTGTTATGCAAATATAACTTTATGATATGCAAATATAACAATCTGTTATGCAAATATAACTTTATGATATGCACATATAACAATCTGTTATGCAAATATAACAATCTGTTATGCAAATTGGAACTGCTGACATCGGATGTCAGCAAGATTGTTATTCCCTCTTAATTTTAAGCAAATAATGTGAAAAATTATATTCCTCCCAGCAATAAGTCTAGTAAAGAGCTATGCAAGTGTAAATCTAAAAAAGATGACTTATCAATCAAGAATATTACGAAAAATGGCAAGGAAAAATAAAGAAAGCACACTTTAAAGTACTAAATGAATTTTATACAAATGCCAAATCAAGTTAATTACACAGTGGAATTGAGCATGTTATATTTTCACAAGAGATCATGTCAGCACACAATTAGAAATAAAAAAAGAACCTATAAATCTACTCTTTTTTTTACAGTAGGCAAGAAGTAGATCGACAAAGCGAACTTGAATCCATCAACAGATGGCTTGAATGACCCTACGCAGAGGGTCGCCAGTCAAAAAAGAAAATTTTTTTATCTAAGATTACAATTACATAAATTTAAAATTAAAATTATCTAAAAAATTAAAACCCTACTTTTTTCCGATCAATAACTGGAACCACTAATTCTTGACTCCGGTTCCTTCTTGTGGCTTGGATAGCGTTGATTGTGATGGTGGTGATTGTTGCATGTGAAGGCTCGGACTCGCTGAACAATATTGCTGCATGTGAAGCTGGTTTTGAAAACTTGAGATTTGCACAATGTGGCGGTGATTCCAGAACTAGACCCACGAGTCATAAGTTAGAGCATCAATAGTGGGTTATTTTGGGTTTTGTAATTATGTGGATTTTCAATTATTTATGGGTTTATCAAAAAGAAGAAAGGGGGTAAAATTAGATTTGGGTAATTCAATTTTGTGGATCAGATTTGTTAATGGAGATTTTGGAGAGGTGTTTGGTGGGTTGTTTGAGGTCCCAAAAAGAGGCTCAATAGAAGAGCACCGTCAAAGGGGACGAGGGTTTGGGGATTTTGTGTTTGTAAAAAAGGTTTCTTTCATATGGGTTTCTTTGAGAGAGGGAGGTTTTGTGTGGCTAAGGGGAGGAGGTGCACATGCGGCAGCAGGGGGCATGCCGTACACCGAGTTGAAGCGAGGGCAAAGCTCACCGGAGAGGAGATCGGAGGCGAGGTCGAGATGAAGTAGATCTGGGCTGCTGGGGACGAGGGGAGGGAGAGCATGCAAGGGGGAACCACCTACCGCTTGAGGAGGCGCCACCACTAGGGGAGGCGCGGAAGCCGTCGGCCGAGCAGGTTGCAAGATCTGGGGAGGGAGTATATCTGGTGGGGCCAGCGACCACGTCGGAGTCCATAAGGCCGACAGAGGAGAAAGAGAGGAGGAGGTGGAGCGGCGTCGGGGCTTCCCAGACGGAGGAAGCCATGGCGACGCCGAGGAGTGATCGAGGTGGGTGCCTGTGGGGCCGCTGTGCTGGCCATCGGAGCGAAGATCCACCATCGACGGCAGCGGCCGAAACAAGAATGGCGGAAGATGAGCTCTTATGGGTGAGTTTTGTGTGGTGGGTTTTGTGGGTTGTTTTTTCAAAGGAGATTTTTAGTGGGAGTGGAGGTAGCGACGGGGGGCCAATTGAGAAGGCCACTGGAGGTAACCGTCGTTGAACGAGGAGGAATAGGGAGCCATGAGTGAGGCGACTAGGTTTTTTCTAAAGAGAGTTTTTTGTCTTGGGGATTGCACAAAAAGAACTTATATATTCTTACAAAAAAAACATATACATCAACTTGAATTGCACAAAAAGAGACCATGTCAGCACACAATTAGAAATAAAAAAGAAACATGTCAACACACAATTAAAAATAAATAAAAAACATGTCAACACACAATTAAACTTTGTAGAGCTACTAGCTAATATCTCTAGATAAGTCAGAAATCACAAGACACTTCAATGTAAATATATAAACACGTTATTAAATAGGAAAAGTGGAAACAAACCCTAGTTGTTAACCGATAAAAATAAAATAACAAAAATTGTTGATATTGTCGAAAAAAACATAAAAACTCAAATTTAAGCCCTAAAATGATCTCCGATGGCCTAAAAAGACCATAGATCACAGCATAGCCGTGAGTTTGAACCGTGGCGCGATTCCCAATCCGAAAAGGTATGATAATAGAGAATCCGACACCGGATGCTTGATATCACTTCTACCGAGACCGCATACTAGGCAAGCATCTCTAGTTTCGAATTAAGCTTACTGACATGATTTTTAATAATTTAAAAACTCATTCATCTAGTGTACAAAACCCATCTCAACACGTTATATTTGCACAAGAGATCATGTCACATAATTAGAAATAAAAAATAACATATACATCTACTTGAATTGAACAAAAATAGCACATGTCATCACATATTCACTCCGTGTCAGCACATATGTTTCTGAATCTTATATATATGTAGCTGATAATCTTATATTGGAAATGGTCTACTTAATTACACAAAAATAATCTTATATTGAAGATGTCAGCATTTCAGAAGATGTCAGCATTTCAAGAAGATGTCAACATTTCCAGAAGATGTCAGCTAGATGTTTGCTACACCAGTAAAATCAGATTTAAAGAACACAACTACAACAACTAGATGTTAGCATTTGCACAAACCAAGAGCTTGATATGGACCTATTCGAAGCTTGCTGATAATTCATTAAACACATGAAAATATTGGCAAGTAAAGTTCATCATAAACAATCAATCTCAATTTCCTTCTGCTGACCTATTCGAAGTTGCATATTTGGTTAGAATGAACACACAATAGGTGATGTAAATTCTGTATAATTACATCAGCCATGGAAGAAACTGTATTCTGTAAATTCTTTATGATTCACTAAACATTGTATTCTGTAAGAACAAATTGTATGAAAAAAAAAATGAAAGCAATAGCTAGGCAAATTTAAAGCAATAGCCAGAAAGCAATAGGCAGATTCTATATATTTCACTAAACATCAACTCTTCTCTCTTGTGGCAATATAAGTTGACCTGCCCTACACATTTGAGCTTGAGAAGCAGCCATGGAAGAAAGCAAATAGACAGATTTAAAGAACACAAGAGCACACTAAATATTAAAATGAAGCAATTGTAAGAATACAAACAATTACACCTCTAAATTCTAGCGATTTCCAATCCAGAAAAATACTAGGGAAGGGAAGGAATGAACGATTCAACAATTCACCTCCAATTGAAGGTGGATCAATTGAAGGCGGAGCCAAGTCGGATCTGGTCAGGCTTCATCTCACGCTTCCTCTCAGGCTGAGATCCATCGACTTCCTCTTAGGCTTCCTCTCAGGCTGAAGCGTCGGTCGAACCAGATCTGAGATCCGCCGGCTTCCTCTCAGGCTGAAGCGTCGGATCTGGAGCAATTGAAGGCGTCCTCTCCGCTGAAGCGTTTCTCCCTCTCAGGCTCTTAGCTTCGATGGCTTACAATTCCTAAACGAACAGCTTCAACAATCGCCAGATTTAAGTTTCACCTGCTACTCCCTTGTTGAATCTGGGTAGCGGCGGATCCACCGAAAGGAGACATAGGGAGCAGTGACGGAGAGGGCTCTGGTTCGAGATCAAGAGAAAGAGAGAGGGCGAAACTCAAATCCGCCGGGAGCAGCGACGGAGAGAGCTCCGGTTCTTTGATCAAAAGGACGTAGAACGGGAAACGACAAGGAGACGACTCAGAGAGAAGCTTCAGATTAGGGATTAGGTATTAGAGCATGAGCAACCATGGGTTTTAGCAACCTTAAGGTTGGTAAAAGGTAAGCCCATGGTTGTGTTCTTTACCTTAAGGTAAGAGGTGGGAAGGGGTTACCTTGGTAGAGAAAGGTAACCTCTTCCCTTTTCTAATTTTTTTTATGATAAAGTAGGTTGATATATTTTATATTTAGATTTATTAGTTGTAATATGATTTAAAATGAAATAAAAATAAATTTATATTTCATTATTTTTTAAAATAAAATATCCCATTGGTTTAATTTTATTTTTTTCTATAATTTGAGCCCAATTTTATCTTATATATAACCTCATCTTGATCTATTGTAGTTGTACATATTTTCTTAACCATGGATCACAATAATCCAAATACTCCACCCATTCCAAATATGTCTTTTGATCCAAATCTTCTAAAAAATCATCAATTTCAAGTGATGTTATAAATGTTTAACAATTCTTCAACACCCGAATATCCAAATTATACCCCACATAATCCTATCAATGTGTACAATCCTCTTTTTTTTTTTTTTTTTCCAAACCAACAACATTTTGAGTATTCTCCGGGTGTTCAAGGGAGTCCCACTCGAAGTCCAACCGAAGATGCAAGGCAAGTCCATCAAGTACAAGAGAACGAAGAAGTTGTTGTTCACAATAAAAATATGTTTTTAACTTTTTTTATTTTAACCTAGATGTAATAAAATATATTTATATTAACTACTTGCTATTTTTATTTATTTATAACATTATAAATAAAAATAATTCACAATAATATAGGATGATACAGGAAAGATATAAAGGAAAAGAAAAAGTGAAAATAAATTTGAAAAGAGGTAAAAGAGGTTTCCCATGGTTGTAGAAGAAAACTTTTAGAAAGAGGTAGAAAAAATGAAAATTATTTTAAATAAAAAAATAAATGAGTTGTAAAATTGTGATAGGAAGATGGAGAAAAAATGGGAAAAGAGGTTTCCCCATGGTTGCAGATGGTCTTAGGGATTAGGGATTAGAAGAGTTTCAATTTTATTTTTTTTTATTTTTGAGATATGGACACTCTACTAATTTTTTCAAAAACTAGGATACTCCTCTAATTAGAGCGAAAATTTATGCCTAAAACTAATATTGATATATTAAATATTACAAAATAGACCTAATAAAATGAATCGGTATAAAAAACAATGTCACCCGCTACGGGTTGCCCTTCTAGTCTATCTATCTAGTCTAGTATAAAGAAAGGTTCAACTAATTAATTAGTTATTAATAAGGTGAAATGTCATAATCAAATACCAACTAATTATTCAACAAACGATTTGAATATCATACTCCGCGTCTCCGCCTATAAGAAAAAAGAAATGATTGAACTAGGAAAGGAAGGAGGCTATAACAAGTCAAAGACCTTTGGCAAATTCGAATATAGAAACCCTTTCTCCCCATCGGATAAGCAACGTAACAAGCTAAGCTAGGGAAAACCCCTACAATTTCTGCAGTCGAATTATCACAAGTGAAGGGAGGTTGTAGCCTTATATGCATCCTAGCTATGATAATGGCAACGGGGAAGGCGTGGAGTTCAGCGGGGCTGTTGCTGGTAACCCTGTCAATCTGCCTGGGGATGCTATTATGGATTAACCTGCAGCTGCGAGCTTCAAGAGACGACATGCTCGTGTGGATGGATACTCCTCCGGCTGCTGCAGCTGCATATGCATATGCGGGCAACGTCGACAACCACATAGAGTCATCAGAGGAGCAGTGTGATGTGTATCAAGGGAAGTGGGTGTGGGACGATACTAACAATCACCCTCTGTATGAATCGAGAGACTGCCAGTTCATGGACGGCGGCTTCAGATGCTCCGAGAATGGAAGGCTTGATACCTCTTATACCAAGTGGAGATGGCAACCCTACAACTGCAATTTGTCCAGGTATCACCCTACCTCCCTCCCTTCCATTCCATCTTAATCAGTACGTACTGTTTGGGTACGTTAATTATTAGTTGAATATTTCTGTGGACAAGTATGACAACATCGTGATCGATCAATTAGGGAAAGTGTACAAAGTAGAAGAGGATAAGCAGTTCAAGAAAATTTAAGATGAGCAGCTATTTCTAAAATTAAATAGAATTATAGAAAATTTTACTGCATCCCCTTGTCCTTGAATTAAAGCGAAAACTCTTAACCGTAATATAATAAATATGTTATAATATGTTAAAGAATATGAGAGTAGAGAGGATGAATAGAAAAGAGAGAAATCTTCTCTATTGCTTATGCGTGTCTCAAATGAGATTCTCAAGGTCTTATATAGCCATAAATGGAGATGGTTACAAGTTAAGGATAAGAAAGCAATAAATAATAGTCCTTTGGTTTTCCACCATGTAGGAGTTAAGGGAGGTGAAAAGATTGAAGGTGAAACATCCACCATTAAACCAATAGCTTATAACACTCCATCTTAGCTGTACACCTCTAACATTACAAACTGTTTCACTAAAAATCTCGCATAGAAAAATCCAATAGGACAAAAACTAGGACTAAGGAAAAAAAGAGTACAGATGTTGTTTGATATGTTTTGATCATACTGCCTCGTTAAAAACCTTGTCAGGAAAAATACAGTGGGATAAAACCTAATCGATCGAAGGGAAAAAAGAGTGCAGTGCATATATTCTTCCCCTGAATTCAACATTCTTCTTGTAGCTTTCTCATTCTGATAAGCTCTTCGAACTTCTTCATAATACCGACTTCATGAGTTTCATGGTTGATTCTGAACATTGTCTTTGATTTGGACAAGCCAAAATGTCTTCATATATTACAATTGACATCGATGCGCTTGACTTATATGTCTTGGTGTTGAGATGCTTTCAATGCACAATCATAAGGTACTTCAGGACCTAGTGTGCTCTTCATCATTTGATCTGTGGGATCTATTGTATTAAATGGTGCATAAGTTGTCTTGTTAAAAACCTTACCTTAGAAAAATCCAGTGGGATAAAAACCAATATTAAGGAAAAGAGTACAACTTTAATTGTATGGTACTTCGGGACCTAAAATGTCACAACTTTCACAATTATAGGCACTTCAGGTATTCTTATGAGGATCTTTAACCAATTGCAAGTGACGGGGGTTTGACATTAATGTTGTTGGCCTTTTCAATCGATCCTTTCATTAATATTCCGTGATGAATATGGGTATGCAATACCACGCCCTTCAATTATAACCAAAATTACATGCATCCACTTCTAGTGAATATATTCATATCACCTATGATAGGATTTTGTGCAATCAACTTGACTTTATATGTGTTTTTGTATGAACACCTATTTAAAATTGATGTTATACTTTTCTGTGTTATATCATGCTTGAAGAATTCATACTTACATGAATTTGCTTCTTTCTAGCTCTTAATCATCATTTCAAAGTTGACATCCTTTCTTTGTTTGATGATCATCATATTCTCATGAGCTATTTCCACTTCTGGGGAAATGATATACCAGAGTCTAGTGATCTTCATCACTTTTGACGTATTTGAGAATCACTTGATATTCATTGAGTTTGAGTTACTTTTGGAGCTTCCAAATGAGCTAGTGCAATTTATGTGACTTTGTCACTTTCTTGGCTTTAGTAAATGCATTTGATAGCCTTTTGCTAAACCATGTAATTTTCATTTGGTGTATATATGTGTTGAACTTCTGGTTCACTTTCATTTATCCATGGATCTCAAACGATAATGAAGTCGTTTTCATGCAATCTCTTTCGTAATACAGTCTCATTTCATCTCCCCCTAAATACCGAGCATTTGATCTTCTTTATGAAGATTATCATTAAGGACTCAAACCCCATGTATATATATTTCAACTTCTTTGTAGTCTCTATGGAGGAGTTCTTGGAACATATACTCTCTTCTGGAGATAATTTGGGAGACGTTATTGTGTCAAATTCAAAATGCAAAATTGCATGGGCTCTTTTGACTGACGACTCTTCTAGGTCGTTATGAGCTAGTTTATGCTCAATAATGTGATTAATAACATTCTCTAACTTTTCATATGACCAATGTGTTAAAACATCTATATTGGAATAACATTGGTCCATATGAAATTGTTTTATGTTCGTAGTTGTCTAATTGAACTCGATTAAGAGACATAAGAGACTTTGTATTTACTCTTTATTATAGACAGTCTTGTTATTATTTTGCCAAGAGAACAAGAAGTACATGTATGATCACCCTTATTGAGGATCTTCAGGTCCTAGGATCTTCAAGTCCTTTTGGTGGGTATTCATGTGAATTTCAATGATCGTGCAAATCATCGTTTTACTTAAGTGACCAAATACCACAAAGAAAAAATGTTTTATCATAACTTCTGGTTAGTGACACTGACATCATAACTTTCAATGGGTTAAATATGTGTCAAAATGGCATGACACATATATTCAATATTCTAACCATTGAACTTTGTACATGTGATCCATTTATTTATGCAGATGTCATTAACTGGGTATTTTTAGAACTTTAGTTGGTGTCATACTATATATGAAACTAATGACCAATTATGTGTATTTATAAGCCACACAACAATGAGTTTGTGATAAACCACAACAATGACTTGGGTTGTGCGCTCAACCATAACCTCTTTGACATCCTCTTCTAGAGGGGCATGCTTCAGGCCATGCTAGCTTAGAGGGTTGTCTGGAAGTGAACTTATTCACTAGATGGTGCTTTGTGGTTACTATGACCATGAAAAAATAGTCCCGAATAACCCATATTCCATGTACTTCTACGGGAGTACAAATGGTAAAAATAAGATCATATACTCTTCTAGAGTTTATAAGAATATGAAATTAGAGTATTCAAGCTCTAATGTAGATTTTGATAAAGACTCATAATTTGTTGGATTGTTCACGAAAGGTATCAAGTCTTTGAGCTCTTAGAGAGACAAGTATCACAATGTCCTGGATTGTTTAACCATTGAGTTTAGAAACTTCAAGCTCACAAAATAGGTGTTGAAAAACTCACAATCTAGTGGATTAAGGTAATACTATTTTAATTCAATATAATATGAAATATAAACCAAGGAATAAAAATAAAAATAATTAAAATATAAGCAAATTTTATTTGTCCACTTCAGGTGGATAGTACATACCAATTTATCATTTCTTTCAAGAAATGATATTTTTCATTTTACAAAAAGGTTTAATTTTGTCAACTTCAAATGATAATTAGTCTCTTTATACTTTATTCATGTGCTTCAAAAGATGATAAGTTGTCATAGAACTTTTACCATATTATTTAGGAAATGGTATATATTCGTTTATTACTCACTTCAAGGAGAATAAATTTGAGTAATATGTCCACATACTTTGAGGTATAACATTTTAGACTTTGAATATCAATTCACTTCGGGGAAGATAATTTAGACAACTTGTATACAACCCCTTCAAGCGTTATATTGTGTAATATTACACTAAAATATATGCACTTCAAAACATGATTTTCAATTTTTCATCTTTATTAGAGCAGACAATCTTATCACTCATTCACTTCAGAGAATGATTATTATCACTGCAGGGACAAATTTTATTGTTAACAACTTGAGACACAATTTTATGAATCCTTTAATATACATTATCTTCGAGGGATGATTATTCACTTCAATTAAGAACGATTTATGTTTATAAGTCTATCCTCTTCAGAGAATGATTATTGTCATTGCATGAACAAATTTTATTGTTACCAACTCGAGACTAACATTTTATGAATCCTTTAATATACATCCTCTTTGAGAGGGATGATTATCTTCACTTCAAGAGCGATTTATGTTTATAACTCTATCCACTTCAAGGGATAACTATACAATTCCTTTTGTTGTAAGAGCAAAATAATAAAACTATGTAAAAGATCATACAAAATAGTGAAATAGATCAATAAATTCATAAACAACAATAATCTTAAAATAAAAATCAATGTCAACTTCTGGGTGACAAGAACATTGGGTATAGATCTTTGATACCTTTTCATCACCTATGAGAGGAGGTGGTATTCTTACATGCAATCTTATCGTCTGCTTCGGGAAACTGATGGAGAAACAATAATGATTTGATTTGATTTCATCACTTCTAGGATGATATATGATTTTTAACAAGTTTATCTACTTTTTTTAGATAGTGTTCGATCATCTTCGAGAGAGATGAAGAATGAAAAATATACAAATAAATAAATAAATAATAATTAGTTCATCACTACAAGGATGACTTTTATCGTTTCATCACTATGGTGATTTATAATATAAATTTATTTACTTTCATCCACTTCATGGGATGAGATTAATTTATCTCTATAAAGATGCGTATAATTCTTACAAGTGCATTTGACCCGCTTCTAGGGATATATCATTTATCTACTTCGGGAGATAATAACGGGGATGAACCATCCGCTTCTAGAGATTAATCATCATCACTAAAAGATTATAATTTTATCAATCATTCACTTCTGGTGAGGAAAATCGATCATCTCTACGAGGATGCTATTACAACATGTATATCCACTTCGGGGGATGATAAGCATTTTTGTCTTTTCAGGGACACTTTTCTTAAATATATAGTATATCCTCTTTGGGGGATAACTCAATATTAATTATTCTCTTCAACAGATAAGCAGTTAAAAAACAACAACAATATATATATCATACTATACTCCACACGATAATATAAGGGAATAACCAAACAAATTAAACAAGATCATGCCCTACAAGGTAATCGGCCAAGCAAAGGGAAGATTTGACCTTCGAGCGAATCGTGTCGATAACGTGTTATAATATGTGAAAGAATACGAGAGTAGGAATAGAAAAGAGAGAAATATTCTCTATTGCTTGTGTGTGTCTCAAAGAAGATTTACAAGGCCTTGTATAGTCATAGATGGAGATGGAAAGTTAAGGATAAAAAAGTCATAAATAATGGTCCTTTGATTTTCCACCATGTAGGAGTTATGGGAGGTGAAACATCCACCATAAACCAATAGCTTATAACAATTGTTTTTTTCATTCAATTGCTCTTGTCTTCATCAAAAAACTGTCTTCGGACAACTTCTCTATGCCACCACAAAACCGGCTATGGGCTAGCTATCTTTAGCTTTCCCCAACACAAACCTTGCTGAAGAGCGGAATAGTCAGATAAAAGGCTAACAACAAATAAAGGGGGGCGGGGGGAGATGAATAGAGTATGACAACTTTTCGCAATCTCATAATCGGTAAGACCTTACCAATTAGAGATAAGACCTTATAAAAAAACGCAGAGACAAGATATAAATAAAACGGTGAATAATAAGACAGAAAAAGATAAACAATAAGATAAAGAGCATAAGAGAAAGGGACACGCGATATGTTAACGAGGTTCAACACAACTTGACCTACGTTCCCGCCTAGGGTCACCAACCCGTAGGATTCAAAACAACTTTATTTCACTTCTCCCTAGCTATGAGATCTAGATACAACCTTTAGAAGACAATATTCCCTCTTCTAAACTCAAAAGGATCACACTTCCTATCTAGCAACCCAAACACACTAGTGAAACAAAGTCCTACCGATATCGAAGTATCTTATACGTTTGGGTAGAAATGTACCCTTAGTATAATCCTAATGAATTGTACGATAAAGCTCAATATAAATCTCACAAACACTCAAAGAATTAAAGAGCTCAAACAAAGAGAGATGTGAGATCGGTGCTATAGGAGACAAATGATTGCAGGAGAACTGTATGCGTTGGGGATGAAGCTCGTATGCACTGCACTCCTACTCGTCTCCTTATATAGGACAGTCAAACGAGCCGAACGTTTGAAACTTCGAACTTGGGATCCTATGCTGTTGAGAGACGTTGCTGAAGATACGGGGAGAAGCTTCGGCGATTTGAAAACTCTTCCAGAAGCTACGCCTGAGATTTGGTTTGATTTGGAACGTTGAAGGCTGAAGGCTTGGTCAATCCAAATCCCTTGATGATCTCAACAAACAAACAAACTAATATCTATATATTTGGTTAGAAGAAAATAGAGCTTTTAAAACAATCAAACCAAATATATACAGACTGGCCCATCAGAGAAAATTTAGCCCAATAATATATTGGTCCAAATAAGGTCGAAATTATAAGCCCATTAAAACAAGCCCATTAAAACTGAGCTCGTGTAAAACTTGAGCCAGTATCGATAAGCCCTTACCAAAACCTAAAAGCCATGATTTTGGCTTTTATCAATTAATAAGGTCTTATTATCAACTAATAAAGTCTTATCATCAAGGTGGAGTCATCAGTTGCTTTTGCCAACCAATCTGTCAACTGCAAAACTATCGGGATAGATCCCTTGCCCATCTTCCAAGTGCTTCCTTGAAACTTTTTGCAATGGTGGCCAGTCCCCACACCACGAAATTCAAACATTATGTTTTTTTTTTGTCAACCCACCTCCGGCTTAGGCCCAAACGTGGCTCATCGGCCTCATCTCAACCAGCTTCTGACATTTGCAATACGAAACATGATCTCTGCTCACCCAACTACTGCCTTGGCGCCATCACAATGTGACATTCATGTCGCCACCTACATCCGCATCTGCTTCTACGTACCCTAAATCACCATCCACGCTAGAACCTTTTTTCGTATTCGCTGCTGTAAGTGGTCTTTTTTTTTTTCAACACTCAACAATCTCTAAGATGTGAGCCGTCTTTGACTGTACGTCTCATGCGGCTAATATTTTTTTGGGATGGTATAGTTACTCAATTAGATTTTTTAAGAGGTATATTTAGACCATTTATCTCTTAATTTAATTTGATTCAAATTATTATTATGTCTTATTTTAAATTCTTAAGCGTGTGGCATACTATATAGATAAAAATAAATAAATAAAATAAAAGATAAAATCATATATATATATATATACTCTTTTTAAAAATAAATAACTATATGTGCTTTTATTTAAATAATTATTTCAAATAAATTTTTATAAAGTGGTCATTTACCTGAAATACCTTTCGAACTTTACAATAAATATTATTTCATTAATAAATTCATTCAACTTTTGTTTATCATAAAATACGTTACATATAATACGTCGGGTCATAAATCATACTTATTTCGCATAAAATGATATCAAGGAGGTTATTGGTATAATTTACTTAAAACACCATTCAAATAACATAATCAAAAATAAAATATTGAACTCATATCAACCTTTATCATTTAAAACAAAAGTAATGCTTAAATTTTAGTTAAAACTAGTGTAATACCCGTGCCTTGAAGGCACGGGAGTTTGATCCATTTTAATTTAAACATTATTTTATATATTTATATAATACTATATTAATACATATACGTGTTTACAACAAAAATATGTATAAAGTATTTTTTTTAATTTATAAATTAGTTGGAAAGAGATACGATACAAATTTTGAAAATGATTTAATAAGGTAAAGTAGTAATAATACTCAAACACACCACCTAATATAATTTGAAATAAATATATAATTATTATCATTAGCATAGATCTAAAAAGTAAAATATAAGCTCCCGTACAAATATTAAAAAATCATAAGCACATGATTGTGTGAATAATTTTGAAGTTATGTAGATGTACATAACTTATTTATTATTTTCATGAGAAAGATGGTTAGAAAGAGAGAGAAATAAATAGTGAAAATAAAGGTAAGATGGTAAAAAAAAGATCCTTAAAGGTAGAAAAGTGATCTAAGAAGCCTCATCCAAGATGTAAAATAAGCATTACTAAATAATGCTTGTGAGTCTTAAAATATTATTTATTTTCAATAGTCATTTAAGATGTCTAAAATAATTAAATTAAAAAAAAAATACTTTTTTGGCTCTAATTGATTTTTATAATTAATTTTTAAAATCTAATATTTACAAATTGATTATTACATGTTTGTTGTATGTAGACATTGTGGGGAATACTGCAATCTGTTAAATATGATAAATCAACAATTTCATTATCCAAGAATAAAATCAGCCAAGACTTGACGAATGTTCAATGTACGTAGACGATTAAAATCGATCACAAATTGACATACAACATATCAAATTAAATAATATTTTAGTATAAAAATAGGAAACAAATTTGTTTAAAATAAGAAACAGATATTTTAAAATTTCAGCAATAATATTGACCAATAAGAAAATACCATTTGAATAAAAAATTCAAGTTTAATTGTGAGCGTGACACATCAACAAAATGATAGTAGAATTAATATTATAAATAGATTACCTATTATCGAAATTAATTTATAAAAAAATTGAAAAAAAAAATATTTTATATAATTTTTACCAACCTAACAAAGCATGAAGGAATATTAAACAACATATTTAGCTAAACGAATAGAGAGAGTAGTAAATTTTAACATGATTGGGATAAATGTGATATAATAAACATATATTTAAATGAATTCAATCCGTTAAGATAATGAATGCAGGCAATCCGAGTACATCTTTGATTAATTTATTTCAAAATGAAATACTTGCATGGTTGGTGAGAAAATATGAACATATGTGAAAGTTAATTTATACTCCGTAGCATTTTATAAACTAACAATTGGATATGAGTCTATGTAGAGTATAAATTTCCAAAAATAAAATATACCAAGATTCAAATTTAAGTTCAATGTATGTAGACGAATTAGGAGAATATTGCAATCGGAAAAAAAAATGGAAACATGTTTCAATATTTACCGCAATATAACCGAAAATTATAAAAAAAGGGAATGGATTCAAATCATATTTAAAATAGGTAAAAAATATTTTAAAGTTTCCATAATAATATTGACCAATAAGAAAATCTCATTTGAATAAAAAAAATCAACTTTAATTGTGGGCGTGACATGTCAGCAAAATGCTAGCAGAATTAGTAATATACTAGCATAGTACCCGTGCATAACGCACGGGATTTGTAAAGCATATTATATTTTGTAGAAGATATTATCATAATTTATATAT
The DNA here is from genome assembly GCA_037127255.1 of Persicaria tinctoria. Classification (NCBI taxonomy): domain Eukaryota; kingdom Viridiplantae; phylum Streptophyta; class Magnoliopsida; order Caryophyllales; family Polygonaceae; genus Persicaria; species Persicaria tinctoria. Next base: position 13,883,164 of record JBANSL010000020.1, on the reverse strand, counting down.
AATAAATGATATATATTATTTTGAAAATATATAGCCAAATACTATTAAATCCAAACATCCAAATGATAAATATACTAAACAGGTGTTGTTCACTCTGTTCACATGTTTGATCGATAATTAAAACGGTGATATATATATTATAATATTATAAAAACTCTATAGCGCGCAAAATACTATTAAATCCAAACATCCAAATGATAAATATACTAAATTGGTTTCCGCTCACTCGATTCACATATTCGATCGATAATTAAAAGGTTACTATATAGATCTAGACAATTTCATTAATCCACAAGGTTGGAGAATTCAAGGCGTCGTTGCACAGGTTTGATGTTAGAGGTATCGTCGGGTTTAAGAAACCTATAAAATAAATATAGTTCATATTAGTATAGGTATATTAAGTAATAATATATATAACAAATAAGTGAAATAAGAAATTACCTTCTTCGATATGCGTACTTTCGAAAAAATTCGGATTTATATATAACTTTGTCACATCGGCTAAAGTTGATAATATTATCTCACCTACACACAACTAAAGGTAAAAATATAAAAGTAAAGAATCCATGTTCATGAGGTAAAATAAAAGAAATTATAATTATTGACAATATTGAGAAATAAGGTCAATATGATTTGAAACTTACTTGCAACGTCTTTTACAATAAGAAATTGAAATATGACAACGACTTGTCTTTTCAACTTCGAATCGATGGTATGTAGTTGTTCAAATAATTCCGGACCAACTGAGCACTTCAGTATATGATTCATGTGAAATAATTCAATATCAAATGTGATAAAGTAAATACCTTATATATAACAAAATATACAAATCAGTGCATATAAAAATGAACTTGTCTAACATTCTTCTAGATAAGATCAAATCTACCATCGATGGTTGGAGATATTTGATGTACTTCTCCCATGACATCTATCACAAAGTATAAGATAGAAGAATTAGTGTATATAAATATTTGCTTATTAAAAGAATATATTATAACATATTTATCACCCAGTTGTGATGTATCTTAGGAGTATCGAGTATACGTTCAAATTCAATGTTATTGAATTTCGCGATAACAATCAGGGTTATAAATAACCTAGTAGGATGACATCTTGTTGCTGTTTATAAATTCAACTAATATAAATCTGTAAATAATATTGAATAATGATTTTGTTTTTAACCAAATCTTTAATAAATTTGAAATTCCCACAGAATTAGTGACTGCAAGATCGAAGGTGAGGATCGATAAAAAAAAAATGGAAGGTGAGGCGGAGAACTAGGGACTTGAAGGTGGAGAACTGTAAATCCAAAATTACCACAAAATTATTATTAAATGAAAGAGGAAGGCGAGGTACAGAGAAATTACCACAAAATTAGTGAATGAAAGAGGAAGTTGAGGTGGAGAGGGACTTGAAGGTGGAAAACTGGGAGACTCTTTACAAAGATTGGAAATTATGAATGTTAAATGTAAAGTAGGGCTGAAAGAGTAAAGCATAAATCAGATAGGTCGAGTATGAATGAATAAAGATGGAGAATGTGAGGGATCAAAACTGGCAGGACGTGGGATGAAAAAATGTGAGTCACATGTTAACTTTCATTTTTAATTTACAGAGGATTATTTAAGATTTCCTATATATATTTTTTGAATAAAAATTGGTTCTTAGTGTTATATGCATTATTGTTATAGAAAATCGCTCAAAGATATATTTATTTGAAATTAAACAAATATTTTATACAAAAAAAAGTATAAAGGAAGAGATCGAACTCATTAATAGAAATAAAACTCTTGCTAGAAAAACAATGATGTGTGAAAATACATCTTCAAAAAATTTGTCACAATTATTTCATACAAAATCTAGTACAGAAGTGAGAAAGAAAATAAAGGCATCAATTCAAGGAACCATAAGCATATTTCTAAGCAAAAAAAACAATGATGTGTGAAAATACATCATCAACAAATTCGTCACAATTATTTCATGCAAAATCTAGTACAGAATTGAGAAAGAAAAATAAAGGCATCAATTCAAAGAACCATAAACTAAATTGCAATGTAGAAGCGAGAAAGAAAACTAAAGCCAACAAATTCGTCACAGTTATTTATTATTAGTGAGATTATTTTAATGAAAATTATTATATTGATTTGTTTTGATTAAATATGTTGACAACAACAACCACAATAATTATAAAATAATAATAATAATAATAATAATAATAATAATAATAATAATAATTACACAACCTTTATCTTTTAATGTAACAATAATAAACGGTAAAAAAAATTATAAATAAAAGATGATAAAGGTTTTTACAAATTTGTATTTAGGAAGGAACTAACAACTTTTCAAATTCAAATTATTCAAATTCAAATAAATATTCTGGGTAAATAATTAATTAATTTAATTAGTAAAAATTAATTTATTACTCCCTATTGAGGTGGGACCATGAATAATGTGAAGTTGCCACATAAGCCTATTTCTTAGCAAAAGTCGCCAAGTTGTATCTTTAACATTTGTTTTAGTATTATATTAGATATTAGATATATTGCAATCGAAAAAAAAAATGGAAACATGTCTCAATATTTACGACAATATAACCGAAAATAAAAAAAAAGGAATGGATTCAAATCATATTTAAAATAGGAAACAAATATTTTAAAGTTTTCATAATAATATTGACCAATAAGAAAAGCTCATTTGAATAAAAAATTCAACTTTAATTGTGAGCGTGACACGTCAATAAAATGCTAGCAGAATTAGTAATATTAATAGATAGATAAGTTTTACTCTTTAACCGAATTTTCTTGAAAGTGAAATATCACTTCATGTCTTCATTATTGAAACCCGCGAATTGAGTGTTTATAAATAATAAGATATATATATTTCATAACAAAATCTTATAAATTCTTTTTTTTTTATCTATATACTTGTTTACTTTTAACTTAAAATAGGATTACAAAAAATAGCGGGGTATTTGAACAGAAAGTCTAAATGCACCGAGCACATGTGTTATATGCACTTAAGACGAACATATCCTAAATTTGTTTGACCCTTAGCTTGACACACGTGTCCAACAATAAATACATATGTCATTAAAAAAAAGTAACGAATGGATCAAAGATACGTTCGTGTGTATGTTTTTTTTAACGATTCGTTCGTTACTTTTTTAATGTCAAACATATTTAATACTTGACACATGTCAAACTGAGGGTCAAACAGATCTAGGATGCATCTGTATTGAGTGCATATAGCACCCGTGCTCGGTACATCCTTTTTGAATTCCTGTGGACTGATCATATTCACATTTCACGTTCATCATTTATAGCAGGTTTGATGCAAAGTGTTTATATTTTTATTTTATTGGTGGAAAGGTTTGATGCAAAGTTGATGCTAGAGAAGTTGAGAAACAAAAGGCTAGTGTATGTGGGCGATTCAATAGGAAGAAACCAATGGGAGTCGATGCTATGTATGCTTGCTTCTGCAGTTCCTAACAAGTCATCCATCTACGAAGTGAACGGGAATCCAATCACAAAGCACATGGGTTACTTGTCCTTCATGTTTCGCGACTACAACTGCACCGTTGAGTACTACCGAGCTCCCTTCCTAGTCTCTCAAGGCAGGGGTCCTCGCCGACCTCCCAACAACGTCACTATAAGGGAAACCCTCAAGCTTGATCGTTTGCCTTGGACCTCCCTTAAATGGAAGGACGCTGATTTGTTGGTGTTCAACACAGGCCACTGGTGGACTTATGATAAGACCATCAAAAAGTAAGTTGATGTTGATTGCTGATGAATTAACCCTTACCCTTTTATACTACTACGTACTTATATATTTACTTGTTCGAGGGATCGGATGGAATCGAATTGAGCTGAGCTTTAATTTGTCGATGATCAGGAACTGCTACTTCCAATTGCGGGATAAGGTTATGATGAATATGAGTGTAGAAGCTGCATTTCAGAGGTCAATTGAGACGTTGGTGCACTGGATTAACACACATGTAAATATGAGCAAAACTCGTGTCTTCTTTCGAAGTTACGCTCCTGTGCACTACAGGTTTGAATTGGTTCACTGAGATTCTTTAGCTAGCTTATACTGCCTTTCTTGAATTGAATTGGCCGGTTAACTATTTTTATGAAGATCCATTCCATTGCTATTTAATTTATTCACAGAGGCGGAGACTGGAAAAATGGCGGTACATGTCGTCTTGAGACGACGCCCAATTTCAGCTTACCAGTTCCGGCTGGTGGATGGCCACAGTTAGACATCATAAGGGAGGTTCTTTCTAGGCACTCAAACACGTCTTGGTCGAACAAGATTCATCTGATGAACGTGACGTACATGACGCACCAAAGGATAGACGGTCACTCCTCCATATACAATGGGAGATACCTTCCTGAATTGGCACCTAGTCATAGGCAAGACTGCAGCCACTGGTGTCTGCCGGGTGTTCCTGATACGTGGAACGAGCTTCTGTTCACGCTCTTTCTAAAGTTGGAGCCTACTAGCTCTACGGGTTCTTTGAAACCTTCTCAAGCTGAAGAATGACGACCGACCATTCTTACTTTCATGGATCTAAACAACATGAGACATCAGTGACGGGGGAGCTTGTGAAAAAGATTTGACTGATTGATTTGAGGATCGAAGAACAGAAAACCGCAACCATCTGATCATGGGCAAGCTCCAAAATGGATGTGCACAATGCTCTTCTTTGTGGGGATTTGAATGATATATGATGTGTTATGTGTATATGCCTCTTTCTCTTCGTTACTTTGGCCCTAGTATTCCAGTTGCTAGCTCCAACAATAAGGAAACCCTCTGATCATGCGCAAAGGTCGAAAAAAGTCTAGCACCTAGACAATGGTTTTCAAAACTATATATCTTGCAAATTAAATTTGTTGGCCTAGGTTTTCCTCAGTCAAAGGCAGATTATTCCTTATTCATACACAACAAAGGTACTATTTTGGTTGCACTATTAGTATATATGGATGATACGATTGTAGTGAGTAATTGTCTGTGTTAGGCTCATCTTACTTAGCCTATGTAATTCTATGTGTGTTTGTATTTTTGTGTGATAAGGAGTGAGTAGCCGATTGTATTTCATTTAGGCTTTAAGCCCAAATGTGATCTTGGCCCGGCCTGTTCAGCAAGCCCAGCTCACTTGCACTTGGATTTCTGACCGTTGAGCCTTCAACGGCGTCGTACAACTCGGCTCGGGTTTAAGAGGGTTTGCAAACCCTAAACGCCGATAAGAGATGGAGAAATCTGAGAGCTTTCCCATGGATTCACTCCCTTGCCTCTTGAGCTCTACTAGGATTTGGGTTCCCTTGTGCTCTTGAGCATAGGTTGAGCTCCTTTCACATCCAAACACCCTGAGTTCGAGAGCTAGTGAGATTTGAAGCTCGATTTCCCTTTTGGTTCTATCTTTGGTGACTGGTGTCCTAGTTGTGGCTAATCGATCTTATCATTTCTCTACTTGTTTGTGTTTTGAATCGGTTGTAAACGTTATTTGAAACATTAATACAAGTTTGTCTTTTGTTTTGGTGTTGAAACTCTCTCTTCATTCCACTTTTACAATTTGGTATCAGAGCTAGGGTTAGGGTTTACGAGTTTTTCGGATTCGGTGAAGCTTTTGGAGTCTTCTATCTCCTTAGGCTCCGATTCCGAAAACCCTTTGCATCTGTAGAAGTTTTCGAGGATCTTCATCCTCGGCGACTCCAGATCTGCGAAGGTATTGGGGTTTTCTTCGGAAATCTCTTGATTCCATTGAAGTCTTCTGGAGCTTTGCTCTCCTCCTTCTCAGATCTGTAGATCTTGAGTGTTTTCGAGGACTCTGGATCTAGGGTTTCGAGAAACTCAAAAGTCTCGAGTTTGTTTGCTTGGATTTGAGCCTTTGTGGCCTAGATCTAAACAAATATGAGGCATAGAAAGAAGTTGTCAGAGAAACCCTCTTTTCTTCAAACAACTCCCCTATCAGTTCCCGTTGGCTCACTGTTGTGATGATTGATAGATCTAAACTGGCAGTTCATATTCTGTTTTGGTTTAGATCGTCAGAGGCACATTTGAGATTCAAATCCTTAGCCCTTAAGTTGTTGGGTTTGAGTGCTCACCCTCATTTGATATCTGTTTTGGAGATGCCAACCCTTAGCTCTCAAGTTGTAGGGTTTGAGTGCTCATTTTCACTTGATATCTATTGATTTGTTCACTGTTTTCTCAGGTGCTTTTGAAACAAACTCATGTATTATAACTCTTACCATATCAAACCCTTTGATGGGACAACACACTTTGCTATGTGGCAAGTCAAAATAAAGGCTATCCTCATAAAGGAAAAGTGTTGGAGAGCTGTCATCAATGACTATCTAGCGGAGATGCCTCACTACTAAAAACGCAGGAAATAGCCACGGAAAATAGCAACGGCATTGGCCACGAATGGCCGTGGCTAACCGGTTTAGCCACGGAAATAGCCACGGATGGGCCTTTCGTAGCCATATGCCTCGTGACTAATAGCGACGGCTATTTAGCAATGGATTTAGCAACGAATTGTCAGGTCGTGGCTAAGCCCGTGGCTAGTGATGGACATTTGAATCTCGTGGCTGAGGCAACGAATTCAGCTTCGGAATTAGGCCATTGCTGAATTCGTGGCTATGTTCGTTGTCAATTTCGTTGATGGTTTCGTTGCTGCAAATAGGCCATCGGTCTGGATGCGTGTCTTATTCCGTGGCTGGGACGTGGCTAATTCCGTGGCTGATTCCATGGCTATTGTGGTTGCTAGTTTCGTTGCTTATTTTGTTGGTAATGTTGTTGCTGGGGTTGTTGCTATGGTTGTTAATGTTGTTGCTAGGGTTGTTGCTAACGCCAGGTCTCGTGTCATTGCTACTTTTGAGGCTAAAGTCGTGATTGATGGTTTCCATTTAATTTGTAATTTTATTTCACATTTTGTATTCCCATATTTTTGATGCATTGCATATATGATATGAAAGATATGATTAAACCATAATGTCATATATAGTTACTGCATGTGCATAACCAAAACAAAACACCATGCACATAATTGTTCTACCTAGCTTGTCCACAGTTCTAGCTAACTTGTCCACATAACTGTTCTACAACATACACGTACGTACACACACGTACGTACCAAGCTTGTCCACATAGTTCGACAATCCAAAATATATACCTCCCAACAGTTTTGTTAACCAAAATAAAACAGTCCAAACCACCACCACATACTGCACATTAAAGAACCATGCTTACTTTGATGGGCGTTTTCCCTTGTAGAGCTCCTTCATGGTGCTGATAAGCTTCTCCTGCATTCGATCTCCAAAGGAAGACATTTCTTGTCTGAGGTTCGTGGCCACCTGAGCCTGCACTTGATCCCCTAAATCTGCCATTTCTTTCCTCAAGTCTTCCTTGATGGTCGACAGTTCAGACATCATGTAGTCCTTCAAACTGCCACTACCACCAGCTGCAGAACTCTGGGCACCAGTTTGTGTGCAAGGTGCTGACTGCAAGATAGGTTGAGACTCAGATCCCATGCCCACAACCCAGCCTTTCTTCGAACCACCTGTTGCCTTGAGCCAAAGAGTGTTCGTGTCAACCGAATGGGATCCATCCTCTGAGACAGCATCATCTAAGATTTCATCCTCAAGCAACTGGTCATACTTGTCCTAGAAGTGGAAAGAGAATGAATTCACCAACTCAGAACACAAAAACGAAAATGAAAACCAAAAAGCAAGCTCAGAACAGCAAAACCAAAAGTAGAGCTGGCAAAACCCGACCCGAACCCGAAAACCCGACCCGGTCGACCCGGGACCGATTGTTTTGAACACCGATCAACCCGACCCATTTTGGACCCGAAATCCGAATAACCGATAACCGAAACTCACCCAAATCCGAATGAACCGAACCCGATTCAACCGAAACCCATTAAGACCCGAACCTGTTACAACCGAAACCCGATATAACCCGAACTTTAAGATACATTCTAGTAAATTTTTCAAAATGAATATTGAAATAATTGAAACCCGAGACAACCCAAACCCGAATGAACCGAAACCCGATACAACCGAAACCCGAACCCGACCCAACCAAATGACCAAATTATTAGACATTACCCGAAACCGAATGACCCGAAACCCGAATTACCCGAATAACCCGAAACCCGACTAACCGAACCCGAACCCGATCCGACCCGCCCGATTGCCACCTCTAACCAAAAGCTGAAAATAACAGATCCCAACAACAGAAAAATGAAAAGAAATGAACATAGGAACAGAACTAGACATAGGAAAATAAAAGAAATAAAAATAAATGAACATAGGAACTGAGCATAGGAACAGAAGAAAAGGCTAGGGAAAAAAACAAAACCAATACATAAATTATAACAGATCACAACACAAGAGTGAAGAACACCAAAACCAAAACCAAAACCAATCCGTAACCAATACCAAAAACAAGATATAAAAGACCACAACATATAAACACTTGAAACATCAGATCCATAACCAATACCAAAAGCAAGATATAGAAATTAAAAATACAGATCCCAACACATGAGTAAAGAACACCAAAACCATAACCAAAACCAATCCATAACCAATACCAAAAGCAAGATATAAAAGACCACATCACATAACCAATACCAGAAGCAAGAACAGTTGAATGCACATTTTAATTTCTAAGGCATAAAAGTCCCAGTTCAAATCATGCACATCACACAATCAAAGGCATTAAGTAGTTAAAGGGTAACTTCAAATACTAACTTACCAAAGTTTCTTGGCACTGAGCGCCCGCCCAAGAACCATCTTTTTTTCTATGACAGCGTTCAAATGTTTCCTTTGGTGTGGGATCTTTTCCAAGCTCCTCCCTCTGTGGAAAATATTGTATTAGTTTAATTAATTAGATATATATACTGAATAGAGAGTAAATGGTAAACAAAATGATGTCAGAGGAGAGCTAAGGTGTGCATACAAGTCGCTTCTTGATTACGGTTGTGGAAACCGAACCACCACTGAAAATTGGTGTGCCCTTCTCTGTTGCTACAACTCTGTTTTGCATGTTCACCTCAGATTGGTGTAGAAATCTGTCCTCCTTTTTTCCATTTCTCACACATTTTGACCCATATGACTTGCTTCACCCACGAAGGCTTTTTCTTTGTTCTCCCCGTGCGAGCCTTCCCGAAGACGTTCCTTAGGTGATCCCCCTCCCTTAGTGTTGAATGCTTTGCGAACTTCTGACTCTGGGAATACAGTTTCATCCCAAGTTGCTCGTGCCTGAATATATTGAACAAACATATTAACTAGGGGCATTATATATTCAGACATACATCTAATTAATCAAAGTAAAAATCTTATTGAATTGTTTTATACCTTGAACACTTCCCACCATAACTCCAAGGTGGTGGCAGGAACATCACTCCACCGTATGTAGGGGCCATCAAAATGGGAGTGAATAACCTGTGTGAGGACTCCAAATGCAGGATTGCTTGCATCAAAGCTTCATAAGGTACATATCAAAAAAAAATTAGGAATGTATTAGACACTAAGATTTGAAGAGTAGACACTTGATTTATAATCTAATATCAAAGCTTCATAAAGGACAAATAACAAAAAAATGGGAATGTAATTGACAGTTGATTTATAATTTAACATCATGATCAAATTCAAAACCATCTATCAGACACAAAGATTTGAAGAGTTTATGTTCATTATATTGGATATGTCATTCAATGCAAATCAAATTTCATAACTACATGAACTTTCACACATGAAACAGAACGTCTATCCATTTGAATTAACCACACATGAATAAATTGAAAATAACATAAACTATCTCTCTTTACTTTGAAGCAAGAAATTCAAGCACACAAAACAGAAACTACTTGCTTTATAATGTAACATCATGATCTTTTGAATTAACCACACATGAAACAGAAACTAAATCAATTTGAATTAACCCCAGAAACAGAAAGTATAACCACACATGGAACAGAATCAGATTTCAGTGCCTTGGATATCTCCAGCATCAACATCAGATTTTTTAAAACAACTAGTACAAAATAAAGGAACTTGCAATCTATGAAATTAAAACAACTTGTAAAAAATAAATCTAACATCAACATCAACATCAGATTTCATAAATAAAGGAACTTTCACAAATTGCAGTCTATGAAATTAAAACAACTTGTACAAAATCAGATAAGAAACTAAAAGGGATCTTACGTTCCATTAACCAGTTCAATGTAGACTTGTCTGTTCCACCGGGCATACTCCTCTTCATTTCCTTCCTCAGTTCCGTCCTCAGTTCCGTCCTCAGTTCCTTCCTCATTTTCTTCCTCATTTCCTTGGGAGTCGTTCTGTTTATGAGAACCCGTAGTCTTCCCTGAAGCTGAAGATGCATCCGCTTCATTGTTGTTCGACACCACTGCAGGTTGAGATTGGGTTGAGGCCTCAGCGTGTATAGAAGACGTGGAGTGGCAAGGCTGAGAGGCGCTGGGTTCGGAGGCCGCAGAACGTCCCCCCGATTGGGAAGGAGACGGCACCGGTGGGGGGGGCGGGTGGGTTGACGCCGTGACCGTGGTTTGGTAGGAGATCTTCCCAGTGAGGAGGGCTTAGTGGGAGGAGAGAAGATCGGTGTGGTGCGGCCAGTGGATTGAGCTCTCCGGGGTGATGACCGAGTAGGAGTGTTAGGGTTCAGAGCGGGTACAGTTGGGGATGACCGAGTAGGAGGGTTAGGGTTCGGAGCGGGTACAGTAGGGGATGCAGCGGTCACCGGTGGAGAAAGGGAAGCCGGGGGAGGTGGGTTAGGGTTTGGAGAGGGTACGGCTGAGGATGGAGCGGCCGTCGGTGGAGAGAGGGCAGCCGAGGAAGGTGGGGCTTTGGGAGTTGGTCTCCGGGGGGATGACCGGGTAGGAGAGGTAGGGTTTGGAGAGGGTATGGATGGGGATGGAGCGGTCAGCGGTGGAGAGAGGGCAGCCGGGGGAGAGGGCGCCGCTTGAGGCTTCGTCCTTGGTCGGGTTGGAGGCAATGGTGGTCTCGCGGCTACAGTACTCCGACTTGATCTCCTTTGTTCTCCTCCTCGCATGATTGGAGCCAGGGGTGGTTTCAGTTGGATTCAGAGAGGGTGTCGATTGGATTCAGAGAGGTGAGAGGAGAGAGTGAGGGTTTGGATTGAAGGCGATTAGAATGAAAGGATAGAGTTAGGGTTTGGATAAAAATTTCTGAAAATTTGGATTTCCCTCCCAAGTTTTAACTTTCCCTCTAAAAATTTCAAATTCCCTCTCACAAATCTGAAGGAATAAAAAAAAACAAAATTGAATCTCGGGCTCAAAATGAGAGGAGAGAGTTAGGCCCAAATTATGTTGATTGGGAAAGGCCCAAATGTGGAAAGGCTCATCCTGGAAACCATTTAGGTTTTCGTTTCAACAGATGTTCATCTCTAACCTATGATTCAACAGAGGAAGTCGCTGGTGAGGAAAAAATCTCGGGCTCAAGTGCTTGTGCGAATTAGCTGGTGCGAACGGGTCATCATTCATCTCCTCGCCCTCTATTGGTAATTGCTGTATTCCAATTTTTTATAGTTGCTCATTTTTTTTCCAAACCCAGTGGATTTTAATGTGGTTTTCATTTAGGGTTGTTTTGATCCAATCACCCTCTATTGGTAGTTTCTGTCTGTGTTTCCTTATCGATTGGAGGCGGTTTTGTTGATTAGATTTCAATTTATATGGTTGTGCCTCTATTTACTAATCTGTCCATTTTTTTTTTATCCAAGTTGGTTATCAGTGAGTGATCAGTGACTGTATATGTTGCTCAGTTTTTTTTATAGTTGCTCAATTTTTATAGTTGAAATCTCAACATATGCTTTAGCAGTGAGTGATCTAGAAATCTGAAGTTGAAATCAATGCATTAGCAGTGAGTGATCAGTGCATATAAATTGAATTCTACAATTGAAACAATCTATAAATCAATGCTTTAGCAGTGGAATAAAGAGTGCCAATTGAAATCTGAATAGATGCGAGTGTCATCATTGTAGTGAGTGTGAATTTTTTGTACATAAAGTCTGATATGTGCAGAGACAACATGAATCAGACATTTGAAGTCTGATATGTTTGATGAGGGCCAATATGGTTCTATGTTGGTGAAATTGTCTGGTCATACAATTGACATATGCAGTTGAAGTTGAAAAAGATAGTTCAAGTTGACATAATTAAACACAGTAGACATAGTCAATGAATCAATGAAAAAGATAATTCAAGTTGAAATTGTTTGTAGGCCTATTAGCTCAATGGAAGAGCGTTGTGTGTGACACAAAGATGGGGGTTCGATTCCCTCATAGGCCAAATGTACAAAATATTAGCTCCATTCTTAATCAGGCAGTTTATGCTACAAATTGAAGACATGTCAGAAAACAAGCACACGAATCAGAAGGTCGGAAAGGGAGGTACGTACAAATCCATATTCAGCCAAAATTATGGTAAACTAATTTTACCTTGGCATGAACAACTAGCTTAATTCCCGGGGTTAGTCAGAGCCTTCTTGACCGCTTGTGGAGGCCTCACAATCGTCCTCTTCGAGATCATCAACTCCAACATGATCTATGTCATCGCAGATTTCGTACACACCAGAAGGATCTCGCAAGGTTGTTGGTGAGTCGTCCACTCCTATGCCGATGGAGATTTCCGGCATGATGACTTCATCAGACTGATAAGCATCCATGAAGGCTACACCCGTGGATACCCATCACTGCTCTATCCGGTTCCGAGGCCTTGTCTTGCACACATGCCACCAATCCATCCGATCACGTGAGGCCCCTGGATATTGAACATAGTACACTTGCACAGCTTGTTGCGCGAGGACGAAGGGCTCATACCTTCTATACAGTTTCTTTTGATTGATTTCAACGAACTGGTATACTGGATGTATTTGTGTTCCTCGTGTCGTTGGATCAAACCATCGGCACTTGAACAAGACAACCTTAAGCGGATGCCCAAGTGCACTTGGGTACTCAAGCTCGACGATTTCTTCAAGTAGCCCAAAGAAATCCGATTCATTTGTTGCGTAGTTGGTCCCTCGAACACGAACCCCACTGTTTATTGTAGATTTCCCAACACCATGGTCTAGAGTATGGAACTTATAGCTGTTGACAAAGTATCGTGGCCAAGAAACTCCTTTCACACTAGGACCCCAAGCCAAACTCCACAAGAGATCTGTTGGCCCAATTCCGTTTCCTTTGTTTGCGACCTACATGAAAAAATAATTGAACATTAAGATATGCTATATGTATACAAATTAAGAAATATATATAATTAAGATTTCTGGAAAGATGAACATACGTAATTCTTAAACCAACCCGCAAATTCGTTTTTAATGAGCTCATCTCCAACATTATCCCCCATTGCACTCTGAAATAGCCTGCACCATAGTAAAGTAATGAATAATGTACGTAACATTAAGGACAATATATCGCAAATAAAATGTATGTGCGATTAGGTTTCCTTACTCAATGTATGGTTGGACTTCTGGACAGTTAAGCAACACGTATGTGTGTGCGGCCCTCTATTCATCCTCTTCGGTCAACCACCTTATTGTCTTCTTCCCACTACCCCCACCCGGATAATTGAAAATAGACAAGGCACAACCGTCACCTCCATCGACGTCGTTTCTCGTGGGTCGCCTTAACTTGGAAGGAACATGTGAAGGGAAGTAGTGGACGGAGAAATGAGCTATCTCTTCTCGTAAGTACGCCATCACAATCGACCCTTCTACATTACTCTTTTGGACAATCTTCCTTTTCAGCTGAAATAAAGATCTCTCGAATGGATACATCCATCGATAATGAACCGGACCACCCACTTGGGTCTCATAGGTCAAATGGACAATGAGATGCTCCATCGAGTCAAAAAAGGATGGCGGGAAGATACGCTCCAACTTGCAGACCAACAGAGGAATCATGGAATTAAGCTGCTCCATGACAGAAACTGACAAGCTCGACGAACAAATTGTCTGGAAGAAGATACTCAACTCAGTTACAGGACCCTAAACGGATGGATGCAATAACTCTTTGAAAGCAATCGGCAATAGTCTCTCCATAAACACGTGACAATCATGGCTCTTCATCCCACTTAGACTACAATCGTCACTCTGAACACATCCGCTTATATTGGAAGCATAACCATCGGGAAATTTGACGGTCCTCAACCATTGGCCCACCTTTCTCTTCGCCTCTCTTGCCAAAGTATATATTGCTTTAGGTTTCGCACCGTTGTAATCATCAGCTACCTTCAACTCAGGTCGATGACAATAGAGGCGAATGTCCTTTCAGGCATTCAAGTTATCCTTTGTCTTCCCAGGGATATCCATCACAGTGTTGAAAACATTGTCAAACACATTTTTCTCAATGTGCATAACATCAAGATTGTGTCGGACTAGAAGGTCCTTCCAATATGGAAGTCTCTAAAAAATGCTTTGTTTTGTCCACTTATGAGAAATGCCATAGTCATCCAACTTGTAGAAGGGATCCTCCATGACCGTTGGCAAATGACGAACCCGCTCCCATATCTGCTCCCCCGATAGCAATGGAGGTGGCAATCCTGTTTCCACGTGCCCTTTGTAGAAGTCATTCTTGTTCCTACGGAAGGGGTGATCAATCTCTAAAAACTTCCGATGACAATCGAACCAACAAGCCTTCCGACCATTTTGAAGGCGAAAAGCATCAGACCCTTATTCCATGCAAATCGGACAAGCCAATTGTCCTACAGTGCTCCATCCAGACAACATAGCATATGCAGGGAAATCACTGATAGTCCAAAGTAAAGCTGCACGCATAAGAAAGTTTTCCCTCCTCGAGGCATCGTAGGTGATGACACCGACATCCCACAACTGCATCAACTCGTCAATAAGAGGTTGGAGGCAAATATCAATCAACTTCTTCGGGTTTCGAGGACTTGGCACTATCAACGACATGAACATGTGCTCGTTCCTCATGCACAAATGAGGTGGAAGATTGTAAGGAGTGACAATCACTGACCAACATGAATAATTCTGACCAGATTTGTTAAAAGTAGCAAAACCATCCGTGCATAAACCCAAACGAACATTACGAGGCTCACAAGAAAAATCAGGATGCTTCGTGTCCAACCTCTTCCATGCATCTCCATCTGAAGGATGGCACATCATTCCCTCCTCTGTTACGTGTTCTGCATGCCAAGTCATGTTGCTGGCTGTCACTTCAGAAGCATATAGTCTCTGTAGCCTCGGAATTAGAGGCAAGTGGAATAAAACTTTATGTGGCTTGCGCTTCCCTGAAGCACCCACGGCATATCTTGCATGACCACAGAACTTACATGAATTTTCATTGAGATCATTCTTCCAATACAACATACAACCGTTGGGACACATGGCTATTCTTTCTACCGGTAGACCCAAATTTCGGACCATCTTCTCAGTTTCATAGTAACTGGTGGGAATCTTGTGGGCATCAGGCAACACTTCATCATACAATTGCACGAACCCATTGAAGAGGCTTTGAGGAACATTATATTCACACTTCAAGCTCATAAGTCGGCTCACAAAGGACAACTGTGTATGTGTAGTACACCCAGGAAACACAGGTTCATCAGCTGCTCTTAGCACATCTTCAAACCGCGTGGACAAGAGATTAATATCCTCCTCGACTGCTACCGGATCTTCGCTCATTCCATCGACCTCATTAACTTTAGCTGATTGGAATTCAACATCAACTCCATTATTCGGAACACCGTCGACATTATATGGGCTAAACCATGTAGGAGGAACAAAGTTTGGCCCAGCAACATCGAACACCATCCTCTGTTCTGCAGTTAACTGATCATACATATCCCACTGGTTGCCCCCTACCATTTGCTCATGGTTTGGATGTGCAATAGATTCGCCATGTGCCGTCCAACGATAATAACCATACATAAACCCACGGTGGTATAAATGATCCTTCACATCATCTACTTTCTCGAAATAACAATTCTGACATCTCCGACATGGACATTTTATCTTACCTTCATCAACATAATAAGTTTGAGCACAAGCAAATTCGATAAACTTATCCACCCCTTGGTAGTATTCGGGCTTTAATCCTCTACGATTCGACAAGTACATATCATACATCCATGTACGATCGTCCATATTTTATCAAATTCGATCAATCTGTACAATAGATATATAATAGCTAGAGCACATTACTATATATTTAAACAAATTGAATATTCCTAAACACAATTCTTAATAAAAAGCCCATTACTAAATTTCTAAATAATTACACATAATATTGAATAAAATTGAAATACTTAGCATATATATAGTGTCAACTTACAACCAATTTTTAAAAGTACATCACATATATTTGTACATATAAACATTGTCAAACACATATTTTTCCAAAACCCCCAAAATGTTTTTCAAAAACAAATTACCAACCAATTTAACATTACCGATCTATAATCATAATATAACCATTTCTACTCTTCTACCTCTATATATAATCTTATATACATACTACTTTCCTTTTTCTAATTAAAATAAATAGGGATAATAACAATATATATGTAAATATGTGTAAAATAAAATGAAAACTTACCTTGTCCGTACTGTGTCCAAGCTAGAAGACAACACAAGTGGGCCAACTGTGTCCAAGCTAGAAGACAACACAAGTGGGCCGGCCCCATTTAATGCACCCAACCATAAAGCAGGTGAAGTACAAAATCGCTTTAATGACCTCATCCGTAATAGCAACGGAATTTAGCCACGGATTAAATCGTCGCTAAACAACCACTTCACTCTATGGGCTAATAAAACATTGGGCCTCCCCGCACTAGCTTCTAATGGGCCGAGCCCAGAAAATTAATTGGGAGACCCGGTTTCAGCCACGGATCGGGTATATTTCATATCGGATCATAGCCCAAGTATATGATAATATCCGGCCCGCCTACAACTAGTGAGCCAAGGCCCACTCACCCATGTTCAATTCATTTGATTTCCGATGACGAATAGCCACGTCTATTGTGTTGTGGCCAGATCAGCGTCGAAAACGGCCACGACAATTAGCTTCCTGGCTGATCTGATTCGTTGCTATTAGCCACGAATGATCTGACATGTCATTCCTGGATGAGTATCAGCCACGAATATAGCCACGGTCAGGAACAGCCATGGCCAATTTCATCGCTAGTGGACACGAAAATAGGGTCGCCTATAATCCGTGGCTAACCATCTGTAGCTATTTCCTGTTTTTTTAGTAGTAGACCTTGATCCCATTGCTCACAGTGAGATTATGATCAGAATATCTGATGAGGTAGCAAGACAGGTAGTTGGTTGTGTTTCTTCCATAGACCTATGGAAGAAATTACAGGATCTTTATCATGTTAAAACTTTATCTAGTCGTATATCTCTTCCGTGTCGCATATTTACATTTAAGATGGATGTTTCTGCGTCTCTAGATGATAATTTAGATAAATTTCTTCATATCACACAAGAACTAGAAAGATGTGATGATAAAATTGATGACACTCACCAAGCTGTTATTCTGTTGAATGCTTTGCCTTCTCAATTTGATATGTTTAAAGATGTTATTCAGTTTAGTAACGAGTCTTTGAATAAGAAAAGGATAGTTGAGACTATTACTCAGAAAAATGAGATTTTGAAAGTGTTTAAGGTTAAAGGTGACAAATCTGAAAAACTTAACTCTAAACCTGATGTGCTATTTACAAAAGGAGGCAACAAAAACAAAAAAAGAAGCAAGAAAAATGATAAAGAAAAAACTGTTGAACCTGGAAAGAAGCATTGAAGCTATTGCAAGAAAAATAACCATGTTATTTCTGATTGTTATAAGAAAAGAGATGATGATCAAAAGAAATTGCAAACTCGTACTTCTGCAGTGCTTGATTCTGGCATGTTTTATTCTGATGAGTTGCTTATGGTTGCCTATGATGATTCATCTGATGCTTGGTTGCTTGATTCTGGATGTACTATACATGTCACTCCTCATAAGCATTACTTTGATTATCTTAATGAATCTGTTAGTGGCATGGTTAGACTTGGTGATCATTCTGCTCTTGCTATTAGAGGTATAGGCAACATTCCTTTCAAAATGCATGATGAGGTTGTTAGGGTTCTTCAACAGGCTAGGTGGGTGCCTGATATGAAGAGAAATGTACTGTCTGAATCTATGTTTGATGACCTTGACTATGATATTAACATTAAAAGGGGAATTATAACTATTTCTAGGAATGGTAAGATTCTCATCAAAAGTGTTAAGAAGCATGGTCTTTATCATGTCATTGGAAATCATGTGTTGCATGGTATGTCTTTGTCTACCGAGTCTTCTGTTGCATCCATGAACATGAATGACACTCTAATTTGGCATTCTAGACTTGGTCATATAGGGAACAAAAGTTTACATTATCTGTTTAAACAAGGACTCTTTGAAAGGAAAACCCTCTGATTTGAAAAATTGTGAAAGCTGTATTTTTGGTAAACATGCAAAATAATGTTTTAAAAAATCAGACTTTGTTTCTAAAAGACCTTTAGATTATGTGCATGCAGACCTATGGGGACCTGCCTAGGTTGATACTGTTGGTGGGAGGAAGTACTTCCTCTCACTAATAGATCATCATTCCATGAAGGTTTGGGTGCACTTACTAAAGGCCAAAAGTGACACTTTTGAGACTTTCAAAGTTTGGAAAAACAAACTTTGAAATGGACTTGAGTTTTGTAACAAATTGTTTGATGATTTCTGTAATAATCATGGTATTATAAGGCATCTTACTGTTCCAGGCACCCCCAACAGAATGGAACTGTAGAGAGAATGAACAGGACACTGCTTGAAAAAGCCAAGTGTATGCTCATTAGCTTTGGCATGAAGCCATCTCTATGGGGGGAAGCTGTTACCACTGTTGCTTATTTGATCAACAGATCACTCTCAACTGCCATTGGTTTCAAGACCCCTTATGAGATCTGGTCTGGAATCAAGCCAAACATCTCACACTTAAGGCCTTTTGGATGCACTACCTATGCTCATCAGAGCATAAGGAAGTTGCAACCAAGGTCTCTAAAGTGTGTTATGTTGGGGTATCTTGAGGGTGTGAAGGGTTACAAATTACTTGTGATCGAACTTGGAGGTTACAAAGTAATTGTCAGTAGAGATGTCAAATTCATTGAAACTGAGTTCCATTTTAAGAATGTGCATTCATCTGTTGATCATGAACTAACTCCTGCAACTCAGTTCTATGTCCCCACCTCACAAGGTGGGGCTCCTGACAATGAATTTGATAGTGGTATCCCACATGAGTCATCTGACTCTTCATCTAGTAGCAGCAATAATCAGAACCCTGAGCATCATGGCTCAAACTCAAGTACTGAAGATCTGCTTCACCAATGAGGTGGGGGGTAAGCTCAACCTCTACTTCTATTCAAAGCTCCTCTTCTTCTACCCATTCTTCTCTTGACGATGATGAATTTGTTGATCTTCTTGCTGATATTGATGATGATGTGTCTGAGGCTTCTATTGAAACTGATCATGAGCATGATAATTTTGATGAAGTTCTTGATTTGACCAATTATCAGTTAACAAGAGATAGATCACTTAGGGTTAGAATACCAAACAGGAAATACTTTGATAATGAGGTTGATTTAGCTTTTATTGTTGCTGAGGTTGTTGATGCT
This sequence comes from Persicaria tinctoria, assembly GCA_037127255.1. NCBI lineage: Eukaryota > Viridiplantae > Streptophyta > Magnoliopsida > Caryophyllales > Polygonaceae > Persicaria > Persicaria tinctoria. Next base: position 13,863,485 of record JBANSL010000020.1, on the reverse strand, counting down.
TATACTTCTGATCTGTTTGAGCATGCTGTAAAATGTGTGAATTCTGATAAATGGTTGCTTGCTATGAAAGAGGAAATAAACTCCATGATAGCCAACAAAACATGGACTCTTGTTCCTAAACCAAACAAGGCCAGGTTGAATTGATGTAAATGGGTTTATAAGCTCAAAAATAGTGTGAATCCGGGTGGCCAACCCTGCTACAAGGCAAGGTTGGTAGACAAGGGCTTCACACAAAACACCTGGGATTGATTACAATGATATTTTTGCTTCTACTGTTAAGTATAAAACTCTGAGATTATTGCTTGTTGTTGCTGCTGTTTATGATTATGAGATTGAACAAATGGATGTTAAAACTGCTTTCCTCCATGGTGATTTAGATGAACAAATCTATATGAGACAACCTAAAGGATTTGAGGACAAATTTAAACCTGATCATGTTTGCTTGCTTAAGAAATCTCTGTATGGCTTAAAACAGCCCCCTAGACAGTGGAACAAGAAATTTGATAACTGCATGATCAAACTTGGCTTTAAAATCAGCAGCTATGATCCTTGTTTATACTTGTTCAGTGATAAGTTTATGTCTCCCTTGTATGTCTTGCTTTATGTTAATGATATCCTCATTATATGCAAGTCTAAGGCAAAAATGTCTGATGTTAAGGCTTCACTTAGGAAATCTTTTGACATGAAGGATCTGGGCCCTTCCCAGAAAATTCTTGGAATAAAGATTTCCAGAGATAGAGCAAAACATCAGATATTTCTGTCACAAAAGGACTATTTGATGAAAGTCCTTGATAGGTTCAATTTCTCAAAAGTCAAGCCTACTCCCATACCCTTAGGAGGGCACCTTGATCTCACAAGATCTGAGGTGCCACTAAGGAAGGAGGAGGAAGACTATATGAGGAATGTACCTTATGATGCTGCAGTGGGATCTGTGATGTATGCAATGATTTGTACTAGACCTGATCTTGCCTTTGCAGTAAGTGTGCTTAGCAGGTACATGTCCATTCCTTCAAAGAAACATTGGACTGCCATGAAGTGTTTCTCTTGAGATATATTGCAGGAACACTAGACATTTGTCTAGTCTATGGTTTGCACACCTCTCCCTCTGAGCTATTTGGTTTTGTTGATTCAGACTATGCAGGTAACAAAGACAACATGAAATCCACCACCTCCTTTATGTATACTTGGTGTGGCAATTGCATCTCTTGGAAGGCATAGTTGCAGCCAATTGTTGCTCTTTCCTCGACAGAGGCAGAGTACATTGTTGGAACTGAAGCTTCCAAGGAAGCAATTTGGCTGCAAAATATACTCAAGGAGGTGGAAAGGAAACCTTGTAAGGCTGTGTTGCACATGGACAGTCAGAGTGCACTTTACTTGTGCAAATATCATGTCTATCATGAAAGGACCAAGCACATTGATGTTAGATACCATTTCATTCGTGTTTTGGTAGCTAAAAATCTTCTTCTTGTCAAAAAGATTGATGGAAAGATCAACCCTACTGATTTTGGTACTAAGATTGTGACCACTGATACGTTTATCTTTTGCAGGGAGTTCCTGTACTTGATCATTGTCAACTGATGCTGAGAAGGAGTATGTCTAGCCGATGATAGAAAATGAGTAATTCCAGTTCACATTTCAATAAGGCAGTTTTACGATATGTGTAAACATAGAATTAGGAGGGCAATTGTTAGGCTCATCTTACTTAGCCTATGTAATTCTATGTGTGTTTGTATTTGTGTGTGATAAGGAGTGAGTAGCTTATTGTATTTCATTTAGGCTTTAAGCCCAAATGTGATCTCGGCCCGGCCTGTTCAGCAAGCCCACCTCACTTGCACTTGGATTTCTGACCGTTGAGCCTTCAACGACGTCGTACAACTCGGCTCGGGTTTAAGAGGGTTTGCAAACCCTAAACGCCGATAAAAGAGAGAGAGAAATTTGAGAGCTTTCCCATGGATTCATTCCCTTGCCTCTTGAGCTCTGCTAGGGTTTCGATTCCCTTGTGCTCTTGAGCGTAGGTTGAGCTCCTGTTGTTGTAGGAGGATGGTCAAGTATGAAATATAAATAAAATATGAAGCAAACTGACTCCCTGTCTCAGCAAATAAATACAAGACTTCCTCCCGTTGTAGTAGAAGGCATTCAGGATCGATCCACGAGGAAGCGTGTCAGTGTCCGCCTTTTCAGTTCCAAATCTCAGAGAAACAGTAAAACATAAAAGAAAGCAGAAACAGAACAAAGAAAGAAACTTGGTCAATATCGACCCAATGAACTCGATATCGACTAACAAAATCGACTGCAACAACTCAATATCGAGTAAAAACAGAAACTTAAAATCCAAAATTTTTGAAATAAATCAATAAAATAAAATAATTCCAAGATCAGGGTTTCAACACCACAACGATAACCATGTAAAATAACACATAAAGGCATAAAAGATCATGCTTTTCATCAAATAACCTTTGTTATTAACAAATAGGAAGATAGAGGCTTTCACATAAACCCTAATTATTACTAACTCTTTTCCACATAATTAATCCAAGTTGCATTAAGATCACTTTCGCTTCAATAATACAAACAAGGATCACTTTCAACTTTCACAAAAGAATAATGCTTGTAGGGATAGAAGATGAATTGCATACAAAGATTATACCTTTACCGCATCACCTCACATGGCTACCGTCGGGCTCACCCCGACCCTAGAAGTTGGGTGACTACTCGCTCTTCATCATCAAGAAAAACATCAATAATTAAAGGAAACTAAATTGCATTAAATAAAATAAAAGAAAGCTTACAACCGATCGAAGCCAAATCGTCCCTCAACTCTCTTGCTCCTCCTCGCCACAATCTCTCTCTCTCTCTCTCTCTCTGTAACTAATTGTATCTAGAATTGAATTGGAATTGAATGAATAAAAATCATCCCCTAAGGCCTTATTTATAGTATTCATTCTCTAGATAATTAGCAAAGAAAACTATATCTCTATCTAAATCTATCTATCTATATCTAAAGATTAAATAATGGAAATAAAATAAATAAATCTAAAAGAGAACTATATCTAAAGTAGACAAATATCTCTTCCATCTTGATAGAACTTGATAAAATCTCATCTTGTGGATATCTCCATTGGACTTTGGATAGAAATTGGATTAGGGCTCGGATACCCTCAAAATCGGCCACTAGTGGTCATTCGATATTGACCAGCCTAGGTCGATATCGACCTGCAATTTCTCAGCTTCTCTTCCTGACTCGATCTCGGCTCTAGGGGATGAAAATCGACTTGATGTGACTCGATATCGACCAGCCTAGGTCGATATCGACTAACTCTGTTCTTCTTTATTCGATTCTGGCTCTTCAGGTGAATATCGACTGGCTTCCTCAATATCGACCAAGGCAGGTCGATATCGACCAGTCTGTGTCGACTCGATTTTCTCGTTTCCAGCTCGATTTGTCCTGGTTCCGCTACTCCTTGACCTTGGACTTTCTATAGTTGACTTCGAGCTTTTCCTCCTTTCTATGAACTACTGTAAATTGCCTCGATTTATGGGAAATTAAACAAAAACTGGTGTAGACACCATAATTTGGCAAATAAACATAAACTACATAGATTCTGAACTATTCTAGCCCGAATGTATGAAATGTATGCAGAAAACGATATAAAAGTAAGTATAAAACACGGCGAATTAGGCTCACAACAGCTCCCTTCACATCCAAACACCTTGAGTTCGAGAGCTAGTGAGATTTGAAGCTCGATTGCCCTTTTGGTTCTATCCTTGGTGACTGGTGTCCTAGTTGAGGCTAATCGATCTTATCATTTCTCTACTTGTTTGTGTTTTGTATCGGTTGTAAACATTCTTTGAAACATTAATACAAGTTTGTCTTTTGTTTTGGTGTTGAAACTCTCTCTTCATTCCGCTTTATAAGTCTGATTGCACATGAGTTAGTGAAGAAGCTTTTGTGCTGCATATGTGTTCTAACTTCAAGATGAAAGACATTGGTGAGCTCAAGGTATTGTCTAGGTCTTAAGGTTATAGGAAAAAGGAGAGTATTTTTCTATAACAGAGAAATGATGTTCTGGATTTGCTAGCTGAAACTGGATACTCAAAAACTAAGCCTCTAAAGTTGCCTCTTGATCAAAATGTTAAGTTTTCAATTGATCAAGGCGCGCATAACCAGTGGCGGATCCACGGGAGGGCTCGGGGTGGCTGAAGCTCCCCCCCTCCCCCCCCCCCCCCCCCCCCAAATCCTGAAAGAAATGGTGTATATATTTGTATATATATCTGTTGGTTTTATAATAAAAATAAGTAAGTGAATAAAGAAGCAAGGAAGACGCGTTGGCTCACTGGTAGTGGATGGATTAATTGATCACGGGGGTATCTACAGACCCAAGTTCGAATCCCCATTTTCCTCCTTTTCTATTTTTTTTAGAACTTCAAAAGCCCATTTACAACTGATTTTTTTTACGCATGTCTAACCTTCACAGTGTTATTCTTCTTCTAAATTTCTAATCTTATCAAGTCCAACTCTATCAAGGTTAGTTTTGTTCCTCTACCTTTTAATTAGATTGTTTTTAAATTCAATTCGGGAGATGAGAATCAATTTAGATTATAATTTGTGGATTTGAGAATCAATTTGGGATAGATTTTGATTAGGTTTGTTCCTTTACTTTTTAATTTCATTGTTTTAAGTTTAATTTGTTGAGATGAGAATCAATTTAGATTAGAATTTATAGATTTGAGAATCAATTTGGGGTAAATTTAGATTAAGGTTTGTGAGTTTGCGAGGGTCTGGGTTAAACCATCCACCATGGGAGGATCTATTTGCTTGTTCTGCTGATACGTTGCTTTTACTCATAATAAGGTCTCTTGTATATCTCTGTATAGGTTAAAAAATAATTGAAAAAACATATTGATAATGCCTTATAAGGTGGCCAAAAGTTAACTAAAGATTCATCTTTCTGGACATAATACATGATATGAAGTGGACATGATCAGAATGAAAAATGAAATAATGAAAGACTATGGTGGTGCAACTGATGACTTGATTGAACTATATGTCTACATCTATCTGTTTTATGTATATATTAAAAAGAAATTATATGTGATTGTGTCAGGTATTTCATGAATATCATTGCTTAAAATGTCCCTTCGGAGACATCTGATAAAATTTACACATAATGTAATGACAGAAGTATATGACTATTTACGTGCAAAGAACAAAAAAGGCTCTGCTAAATTTGATTTTGATATTAACATTGATCTCGATTTGCAACTTGTGATACGCGTTTTTCAGCCTCCCCCCCCCCCCCTCCTCCCTCCCAAAAATCCTGGATCCGCCACTGCGTATAACAGTACCTAATCCATCTGGCTATAGAAGATTTATGGGAAAGCTCATTTAGCTCACTATTACAAGGGCTGATCTGAGCTTTACAATTCAGTTGCGAACCCATTTTATGAGTAAGCCTCAAAATGGGCATTGGGAAGCTACTCTCGAGTACTTAGGTATTTAAAAGGTACTCCAAAGTCAAGGAATTTTGTTGTCATCTAAATCATCCTTTGGATCTTCAAGTGTTTTTATCACTTAGACTAGGCTAGTTTTCCTTTCACAAGAAGTTCTACCAATGGCTATTGTGCTTTGCTTGGCGGGTCTCCTATCTCTTGAAGGTCCAAGAAATATAAGGAGGTGGCTAGATCGTCAACGTATGCTGAATATAGTGCTCTAGGAGTTGCTTGTATTGAGGCCAATGGCTCTCTGCTTTACTTCCAAAATTGGGATGTAAGAGTGCCTCCTCCAATGGTACTTTGTGACAAATCGGGCAGAAGTTCACATAGCTACCAATCTAATGTTCAATGAGCAAACAAAGCATAAAGAGGTAATTGTAATTTCATTAAATATATGGTTCAAGATCACATCATCAATGATCAATCTATCTTATGTTCCTACTTCACATTAGCTAGCAGTACTAAACTAACTAATCAAATGGGAGTTGACAACCTGAGTTTGTTCCTATATCTAAGTTGGGAGTGTGTAATCCCGCTTCCTCCCTTCCAACTCGAGGAGGGGTTTTGGAGGTAATGTTAGTGCAAGTTGGTATAACTGAATTGGACATGTCACATGTGCATGGTGGATAATTGGCCTATAATTTAAGTTGTTAGCTCACCAGATTCACATCACTGCTTCTTTGCATGAAATTCATTTTCACTTCCGATTTTTTAATGTTCATCACACATCAATCATCAAATTTTGTAATAAGACAAGGGGTTGAAATGTTAGATTTGTTTGTGAGAAATGAAGGGGAATGACATGCTTTATTTGGCAACGGAAGAGGCGGAGCTAGCTTGTAAAGGTGTTTTATGGACATTAATGCAGTCCAGTATTCAGCTTGGGGTATCCCATACGTATAATATTGTCCACAAAGCTAGGGGTGTTATTCGAGCTGAACGAATCGAGTTTGACATGTTGAAGCTTGGTTCATTTAGTAAACGCGCGAGCTCGAGCCGAGCCGAGCCCAATTTCTAAACGAGCTTTCTTTTTTTGCTCAAGTTTGACTTGTTTTAGTAAATGAATGAGCTCGAGCCGAGCATTTATCGAGCTTTAAGTAATTTTAATTGGTTATAACATATTACTTTAAAGGAAATTATAGAAATTTCATAAAACTCGAGCTATTCGAACCTAAATCGAATGAGCCGAGCTCTCAACCGAGCTTAAAATCATGCTTAAACTTGGCTTGTTTAGATAAGTGAACGAGCTCGAGTCAAGTTTTTTTCAAGCTGAGCTCGAACTGTTCAGCTCATATAACATCCCTACACAAAGCTCAAGAAAGGGTCTACGGTTAAGAGTGAGCTAGGGTTTACACTTGATGGCATTAGAAGGGCATCAGAGCCCATTAATCAAGTTGATGCACTTATGTTCGAAAGCAAAGCTAATCAAGTTGCCCATTAATCATTAGTAGATAGACACTGCCACCGTTTAGTAATGAATAAGAAGGTATTTTTTAAAAATTAATATAGAAATAACGTGTAATTTTATTTTTTTGTAGTAGGTAAAAGTTAGGTGATCCTTACAGAAATAAAGTGTCACCATGATCATCCATTTGGATGATATTACAAAGATCCCTACAAGTAAAGAGGTTCGAGAACGCACAAATATTTCTAGACTTAGCTATGAAATCAGCTGCCTTGTTTGCTTCCTTGTAGTAGTGTCTGAATTCGATGTTGTTAAAGCTTGATCTAAGATTCTTGATAAGTTCCACTTCTCTCAGAATTTCCCATCTGACATAATTAATGTCGTTGATTGCCTTGGTGACTTCCACGCAATCTCCTTCCACTATAACTCTTCGTAGGCCTTTAGTTAGGGCTAAGTTCACACCTGCACAAAACGCTGCAGCTTCCGTTTGCATTGCAGATGTTGCTTCCTTCTCAAATTGAAAGATATCAATCACAGAACCATAATGATCCCTAATAATCCCCCCACTTGGCACTCGTCAGTGGGTTTAAGGGAGCCATCTACATTAATTTTGTAGATAGCTCTAGGTGGTTTGATCTATTACGTTTCCTCTTCACACATTGTGTCGAGGGTGGGCTTTTAGTTATTGTTGCATTACACCAATCTTTGAGGTCTGTTATTGTCCTTATAGCTATCTGGTAAGATGTGTTCGATTTCGTGTTCCTAAAAATCACGTCATTCATGGCTTCCCAAATTTTTTGCCATATGAACCAAAGTTCTTCGATATCTTTCTTGTTGCAATCCGACGTTAGTAGTTCATTGATGTTGCTACGAGAGATGGGTATTAGTGGGGTATTTTTTCCTGACAATTGTTCATACGCAGGAATAATAGTTCTGGTGAATGGACAAATGAAAAAAAGATGGTTGTTGTCCTCGGTTAGGGTGGCTTAAAATGGACACGACCCGGAAACCTCACTCGACCTGACCCGGAAAACACGGGCTCGGGGTTGACCCGAGACCCCCAAGAGTCGGGTCTCGGGTCTCATTTTAGGAAATTCCGGGTCAACGGGCGGGTCGGGGTCAGACCCGGCGGGTCTCAGGGTTTGACCCGTTGACCCGGTTTTTTTTAAAAAAAAAATTGTTGTGTGTTTGTGGTTGTGTACTACTACTCTATTGAAGAACGCTCTCCTAGACAGACTCCCACGCACGATATTTCCCTAAATTGAAGAATGCTCCAAAAAGACCAAAACTCTAAATCGCCCAAGTAACCCCAAATCGCCAGAGTCTACAACTCCATATGCGACTCGTAGCTTAGCACCTTGCCGTCGCCGACTGCCCAACTTGCCGGTGGATCTTCCGTCGTCACTAGTGGAGCCGGTAGCAGAACGCAGGTCCGTTCTCTCTCTCTCTCTCTCTCTCTCTCTCTCTCTCTCTCTCTATCTCTCTGTGTGTCTGTTTCATGAGTCTCTGTCTCGCTGAGATTGTGAGTCTGTCAGTCATTCACAACCCACCATCTTCCTCTAAATCTCACTAATGCCTTATTCTCTAAATCTCTAATATTACTTCAATTTGTTTGAGTTTTGAGAAACTTGAGATATTGCGGTTATTGTTGTCCTTCTTTAGGGTTTAGATCATTACTTAAGTTGCATAAATTACTAAATTTGAATCACTCTTCAAGACTTCAATTGAGCATTGTTGATTGACTTGATTTGTTGTTTAGATAAATTTTATAATCTTTTTATAATAGTGTTGGAATGAAATTTTGGTTAAGGATGTGGAAGAAAATGTTGCCTAATGTTGGAATGAAGGCAATTTTGGCTAACGCTCTTCACCTGGACGATTGATGAAGACAATTTTGGCTAATGTTGGAACTTGGAACGAATTTTGTTGATTTTGCAAATAGAATTATGAGTAAATCAATATCTACGGAAATATTTTCGAAACTATCAAGCAATGTAAGTTGGAGTGGTTATTATAAATCTTGATTTTCTTATATTTGAGAAATTTGTGTTGACAAATAATATTTTTTATTTTATCATTTTAATAGATGGATAAGGATACTGAAAAAGTTCATGAAATTGAAATTGAGCATCTCCATGAGCCTTTTGATCACATTGACGGTGACCCAGATGTAGAGCTTGTAGAGGATGGAATACGAATTGTGAAAAGATGGAAAACACATAAAGTCGTCTATTGGGATTCCTTTATTCAGTATGACGACAAGGACAACAATCGAAGAGCAAAATGCAAATTCAGTTGAGCTAATTACGCTTGTCATTCAACCGCATGTGGCAACAAAAATGTGAGGAATCATTATAATAGTTGCAAGAAAAATCCAGCTAATGCAAGCAAAGGTAAATAAACTCAACTTGCCTTTCAAAGTGTGGATAGTGGTAGTGTAAATGCTTTGAAAAATTGGTCGTATGATGAAAAGAATGTCCATTTCATTGATGACAAGTGGAAATTGCAGAAGAGGATAATTAACTTTTGTTACATTACTATCCATAAGGGAGAATATATCGGTATGACAATTGAGGAATGCTTGAATTTTTTGGGTTTATCTAGTAAGCTTCTAGCGGTGACGGTTGACAATGCGTCTACAAATGATGTTGCTTGTGATCATCTTATGAGAAGGGGTACATAACATTGTTGTTCAGGTTGGTTTGAAAGCGGGTGGTGCTCATGTTGATAAAGTTCGTCACATGGTTAATCATGTTAGGGGCTCCAGCTAGAACACATATTTTTCGTGACGTAGTGGCTCAATGCAAGATTGAGTGCAAGAAGAAATTGGTTTATGATGTGAAAACTAGATGGAACTCCACTTATTTGATGGTGAGTCGTGCATTGACATATAGAGAGGTGTTTGAAAGAATGGAGTTTCCGTCTTTGGAATAATTAGATTTGGGATCAATGACTTCTTCAGATTGGAGTAAAGTAGAAGCACTTGCTCATTTCTTGAAGGAGTTTTACGAGTTGACTCTTTGTGTGTCCTGGTCATCCTTTGTAACAAGCAACTTTATGATGCTTCATATTGCTAAGGCTTGTAAGCTGGTAGCCGAATTGAATAATCAGTTGGGGATGTTGGACAGTTGTGAATCGTCTGAATCTTGTGATAATGTTCTGATGGCAGTTAATATGAAGGAAAAATGTGACAAGTATTGAGGTTCTTTTGGGAATTTTAATCTTTTGATGTTTGTGGCTGCTATTCTTGATCCTTCTATGAAGATGCGTGGAGTTACGGTTGGTCTTCGCTCCATGTTTGGATCAACTGACCTTGAGAAAAACTTGAAAAATGTTAGATATATTTCTTATGAGATTTATGATGAGTACAAATTTGTGTATTCTCGAGATGATGGTCAAGGGTCACAATCATGTAGATCTACAGAAGCGGATGCAAATACAAGTTGGCTTGATGAGTTTCAAGAGGATGAAGCAGATTGTGATGACAGTACGAGATCTGAATTTGATAACTATCTCATTGAAGTGACCGATTCAAAGACGGCAAAAGATGTTTTGCGTTGGTGGAAGTTGAATTCTCTTCGATATCCCATCCTTGCACGCATGGCCCGTGATGTCTTAGCCATTCCGATCACTACTGTTCCCTCCGAGTCAGCGTTTAGCACTAGAAAGCGTACAATTTCATATTACAGAAGAAACTTATCTCCAGATGTACTTATTTGTTTCTTTTAAACTTTAGTTAGCTACTAAAATAGATAATTATAGATTACTTTAGTGTTCTATTCAGTTGCTTAGTGATTGAAATGAACTTAGTTGATTAATACCATTGTGCTTTTCTTTTTAGGTGGTACAAGCACTAATTTGCACTCAAGATTGGTTGCGTGGTCATGGAAAAGTTACTGAGGAGGAGAGCTTAGAAGATAGTGAAGGTATGAATAAATCAATGACTTTATATATTTTATAATTTTCAACGCGAATCTGAGTAGTTGGTAATTGGTGTATATGTTGATTCAGATTTTGAGACCCCCCTGAACTAAATGAAGGCGTGTTTTATGTTGGTGCTTGATAACCATACCGAGGTAATTTGTTTTTTGGACCTTTACTGCACCTTCTTATCTAGCACCATATATGAGTTATTTAACTTTTGTCTAATGTTATTGATTCCTACAGATTGAAGACCGAAGAGGATTGACGGAGGGAAAACCTGTCGTTGATCCGCCAAAGAAAACTCAAACCTAGCTATAGCAAGTATAGCATTAAGCAAGAGGTCGATCCACAGGGAAAGTTATAATTCAAGTTTGATTCAAGTGTCAATCAAAGTAACCAATTTGGGGGGGGGGTTTGTGTGTGAAAGTTCCGCCTTTTATCAAAGCGGATTGGAGCAAACAAAAGTAAATGGTTTTAATTCAGACAATTAGGAGAAGCAATTCTACCTACAATTTTCCACTTTATTTGGTTTGAAGCGATCCTTGTAATTTCTTCTCGTCTTATTAAGTTTCCTATGAATGCCCTTGTCCCGACCTAATATACTTACTAGTCCAACCAGTCCTAGCAACCCTTATCAATCGAACAGTCCCTAAAGAAGGATTTAACCCAATTGATAGCTTTAAGTTCAGAGATTAGCCAAGGTATTTGCAGTCCCTAAAGAAGAATTTAACAACACATTCAACTTCCTACTCATTCAATTAGTTCAACCAGCCCTAAAGGAACAAGTTTGCCACTTAGGTTAAGGTTCACAACCAGGAATCTACAAAACCTTAGCGATTGAATTGATCTAACAAGTTGGCCAGAAAAGATAGAACAAAACAATAAACATTCAAGCACAAAGAAGTTGAAGCGTTCAAATATAGGAAACAAGGAACGAGAATTAGAAACTCACAATCAATCCAAATAAAGCTTCAAATTGCAGGCATAATAGATGAGTTTAGTTCCTCATGGAAGACATCGCTCAAATCTATAAAGTTTCTGATGAACGTAGAATAGAATAGAAGTTCCCCAAATAACATAAAACTCGGCCTTATAAAAGTCTAGGCGTCCACACAAAAGGAAAACACAAAACTAAGTTTTTTTAATTAAAACGGCATCGCGCTGGTAACACGTGTTGCGGCCGCGGCATATGCTGCAGCCGCTGCCACAGCCACGACATCTTCCAAACCCGCTGCATCCTCACTTGCGGCGGTCGCGGAATACATGTTGTGGGCGCGACCTCCTGTTGTCGCGTCTTCTCTTGTCCAATATCGAGCAGCTCCGAGTCCCTTGCTTTCCCTTCCTTCCTTGCTTCTTTCCAATGTATCTTGTAGTCCTTTTATGATATTGCATCTCTCAATGGTGTTCAGATTCACTCTACAAAATAACCACAAATTCCCGCTGAATCCGAATTCTTCCGGAATAATCACAAGATGCAAATTACCCAAAAATTATGAACGGAATGCAACCTAACTAGCATAACGATGCCTATAGATATGCATTATCAAATTCCCCCACACTTAACCTTTGCTTGTCCTCAAGCGATGATAGAATGAACATGAATCAATGTATCCCACATGAAATCCCTTCAAGTTTCAACCTCATAAAAAAGCAATATCATAGTAGGCGGAAACATAAACCAAGCAAACAAACTTCATAGCATGTCTTCTAGTGATCAAAGCTTAGCAGTAGACATTATCCAACCTCACCAGAAATAGGTGTTTCACTCATGTGTTTAGGCTTTAAGGTACAACTCTCAACTCAAACCAATCATGCACTACACTCATAGACATTGACCACCATATCACCAAATATCTACCGAAATGTCATTACTTGCGGGACACAATAAAAACAACAAAATAAAATGTGACACTTTTTCTTTTCTTTTCTTTTTTTTTCTTTTTTTTTTCTTGTCTTGGTGTTTTCCTTACGCGAGGCGCAAACATGAGTGTCATGAATGACCCCGGTCTTTCAACACCTCAACCTACTAATATGAAGTCCACTTGAACATCTTTTGAGGCAAGTTACAAACATGGGTGTCATGAATGAACCTGGTTACTCAATGATCAAGCTTTCTTTCTTAGTAAATAGTTTTCAACACCTTTTTGCGCGAATCATACCCATGGGTGTCATGCATAGATCCGGTTACTAAGTGCATCAGCCATTGTCACCTTATTCACTAAATATGCACAAATTCAAACAAAAGACTCAAAACATAAACATAAACTCCACAAGTAACAAACATGTGCATCGGTCTTTATAAATAGATATTGAAGTCAATGGCAAGAGGTAGCAACACAAGGATAGTAATTCACACAATTGAGTTCAAATAAGGCCAAACATTCTCACAAGGTCATGTTTTTAGGATTTCAATCATACTTTACCTCAATCATACATGCTCAATTATATTTGCTAGCTCATGTTCCACAAAAATCAAATAAATACAAAACCAAAACATCCAGAACTCCATGGGATTTTTATGAACATGCTTGAAATTTAAATTAGAGGACAAACTGAGCCAGATGGGTATTTGAATAACACATATGTATGCAATGCATGCTTTTTTTTTTGGATTTTTTAATTTTTTTTAATTATGAAAATTAATAAAATTGATTACAGAAATTAAACATGATGCAAAAATTGAAATATGATCTCCTATATGCATCTATATACAGAATTCCTCTCCCCCACACTTATAGTTTTCATTGTCCTCAATGAAACAGTAAAGACAACAAAAGTGAATCAAATATAATCAGGGTGAAGGAAAAGGAAAAGGAAAAAGAAAGAAAAATTTACCTCGGGTTGCCTCTCGAGAAGCGCCATTGTTTCAAGTCGTTGGCTCGACGTAATGACCCCTTGATTGGCCTAGGTTCCTCCACCAGGGTCATCTACACCTGTCATTTTATTGACAAGTGCGAGCACCTTTGGAAGGTGTAGCTTTCTGCCCAAGCACTCCTCCATTACTCTTAGCTTCTCTCCTTGAGCTAGTCCTGAAATCACAAAAGGTTGCAATTTGTTAGGGGGCGCAAATTTCCATAAACTATTTTCCTTAGGTGTTTCTAACAAATCACAAAAATTATTGTTGTGATCCATATTGTTAGCAATAGGCATATCTAAAGAATTTTCAGGAGAAAGCTTGTCATGCTTAAAGAGAGAGAATTCTATCTTTCTTCCATCAAACTCCATAGTCAATAAACCCTCACAACAATCAATTTTCGTTTTCGCAGTTTTCAGGAATGGTCTTCCTAGTATAATGGGTGTTTCTGGGGCTCACTGCTCCATATCTAAAACAAAGAAATCAACAGGGAAAAACAAATCATCTACCATAACCAAAACATCTTCAATAACGCCTCTTGGCCTGATTTGTGATCGATCAGCAAGTTGCATTGTAACCCCAATCTCAGTCAGAGCACTCAAACCCAAAGACATGTACATGTTATAGGAAATAACATTAATTGAGGCTCCTAGATCTAGCATGACTTGTTTGAATATAGTATTCCCAATTGCACATGGAATTGTAAACATACCTGGGCATTGTTGTTGTGGCCGCAGCCAGGGGCCGGCGTTTTCTTCTTCGGTTATTACTTCTACCTCCTCGTCCAAAGCTTCCTCGTTGTCCTTTTGAGGTGTGACAGTTCCTTGCCACTCCTAAGCGTTATTGCACTGACATTCTCCTTAGGATTCTCAACCGTTTGCGATAGAAGCTTCCCTGAATCGTTTGCCTCCTTCGCACTCAAAACCTGAATGAGTTGACTCAATTGATTCTCCAAATTTGTGATTCGATCTGATTATTGTTTCTCAACCTTCAACACCAACCGTGACAATTTCTGTATTGGATCCTCAATGGCCTCATTGGATTGTGGTTGGCCTCCCTGTCGAGGTTCAAATTGTTGTTAGGGCCTTGCCTGTTGCCCCTCTTGCTGTTTGAAAGAGGATTGATAATTCCCATAGCTTTGCTGATAGCCTCTGTTATAGTTGTTGTTGTTGTTGTTGAAGTACCTAAGATTTCCAAAATTGCCTTGTCTAGGCCCTTGTGGAGCGAAATTCCCAATGGCATTCAACTCGACTTTGGGATCTTGCAGAAGCGGGCACATGTCCATAGGATGAGTAAATTAATTGCAAAGTCCACATGCTTTCAGCTGTTGGGGAGTCCTATCAGTGACCAACTGTTTGATCATCTCCTTCACCTCTGCCATGTATCACTACAAAAAAGAAACAAATTAGCCACGCTTGTTAGCTTCGGCGGGTATTTGCCGTAGCAATTGGGTAAAAATAAAAAACAATTAGCCACGCTTGGTAGCTTCGGTGGGTACTTGCCGTAGCAATTGGGTTTAAAAAATTTACTAGTCATGCTGGATAGCTGCTTCGGTAAAATGGCTAATTTCTCTCGAAAAGAGAAACCCTAAACTCTACTCTAGTATTAACCATCCGCCTCTCTCTCTCCCCGCATTCCTCTGCTTCCGCCTCCCAAAAAAACACAGATCTCCATCTCCCTTTGGCCCTTCCTATGGTTCTCTCAAATTCTCAACCACCCTCTCCCAGATCTGGTTCTCCCTTCGTTATCCTCATGCCTCTCTTCTTCATCTCGAGATCTTCGTTATCCTCATGCCTCTCTTCTTCATCTCGAGATCTCTTAATCTCCTGTCTATCATTCCCAGATCTGGAGTCTCCCTCTCCCTGTCCGCTCCTCGGATTCTCCGCTTCCGCCATGCGCCAGCCCACGCCTCTCCTCTCCTTCGTCATCTCTCTCCTCCCCCGCTGCTCCCTCTTCCTCCGACTTCTCCTCTTGCTGCAATGAGTCTCCGACGCCCCATGAATCGCATCCCTATACGCCCTGAATTGCACCATTTGCGTGTCTTAAGGCTTGATTCGGTGAGCTTTTTTGGCCTTTGATTTGAGTAATTCTTTCTATTTATTATGTTGATCAATTTGAGGTGTTTCATTCGATTTTAGCACTTTGAGGTATAGGGTTATTCGTTATTTGTGTTGAACCTGAAAGCTCCCAAGACCTTAAAATTGGCTCATTGTAGTTCAAGTTTTGCATAGGCTCTCAATTTGGAGTTTCATAGTCTCAATCTTGTTGAAACTTATGGTGCCTTACTTCCTTTATCATTATATTGTATAGAATGATTGACTGCCCATATGAAGTGTGTTAATGGATATTCCATAGCGCTATTGAGGAATTGCGCATCTTTTTGGTGAAATAGGGTTATAATTGCAATTCATTGTAGCTGGAAAATGTTTCCCAGTCTTCAAATTCTAATCTTCAATTGATATTGAGTAGCATACACACTTGCCACCACATTCGTAACTTGTAACTCAAATGTGCAGAAAATGGCTGATTGTTTTTACAACAGAAAAAAAAAACTTGGACTCTGCATTACTTGTTAGTGCACACTGCACACCTTATTAAAAAACATTCAGATTCGTACCTTGAAAATATTAAAAGAAATTACCCATGGACATAGTTCATTGATGTTTTTAATCTCAATCTTGGGAGTGGACTTTCAAAACGTAATCTCTTCGTCCTCGAGGTATTTTTGATTCAATTCGAATTCGAAACAATGGAATTTCTAAGTTTTAGATTTGGATTTTGTTTAATTGGATGCAATTGCTATTTGTTTTAGGAAAATTGGGGAAACTGAGGCTCCGCCATCCGCGTCTACGTTGTCTTTCTCGGCTTCGGGTTCTGGCCATAAAAGCAATGCCATCCTCGTCAGCCATAGGCAGGCAAGTTCCATTTTTATATATACAATTTCTCATTTAACTGATTTATTTATTTTTGAAGCTGTGTAAAGCTGGGATTTTTATTGATAAGCAGGGTAAGATTTGGGAATTTTTTTTTGGTGCAGAAAGGGAATCTGTTGCTCAAACACATTCTTGTGCATTTTATTTAAGGTTTGGATATGCCTATCCTACACTGTTATTGTATATTACAAGGTTAGTTTTTTTATCTATGCATCACTGGTGAAATGATATGGGTGTGAATGTGAGAATGGCTTATGTGTACAGAGTGATTGGTCTAAGGAAGCCATTTTAAATTTGTTGTTTGGTTTCTGTTTGATTCGAAGCTAAGGCAATCAAATGCTATTTGTTCGTAATTATTTTATGTTCTTATATGAAGTTCAAGCTTTTCTACTTTTTTATGGTATTTCATTCCTTTGTGTTCTATTTTGTGCCGTCTTCGTTATCATCTTCTTCATCCGGATGATTTTCTATGTGAAGATAATGCATGTTTCATACTCTCTTTTCAATTACAAGTCCATCATGGAAGAACGAATACATAATCATGGAGCAGATGAAAGAATGTATAATCCTTGTCAAATGAGAATCTTGTTTAACAAATATTTCCTTGTTTAAATATTTAAAATGGAAGAAACGTTATCTTACAATCCTTAATAATTTAGTATTCTATATCCTTCACCCCAACCTCTTCCATATCCTTCACCCCAACCTCTTCTTTCACAAGCTTTCTCACTCACGAGTCATAATTTGATAAGCATATGGGTAGTTATATAGAAGCTTCTAGGGTAAGCTAGAAGATAGGGTAAATTATTAGTATAAATAAGGCACTTGGCTTCTTTGTTCAGCATCCAGGAAATCAGTTAGTTGAGAGTGGGAGGCGTATCAGCCCCTTTGGCCAGGCGTATCTGCCTTGGTGGGAGTATCTTCCCGTTTTTATCTTGTTCCTTCCAATTTCTAGTTGAATACAAAGAGGGTTATCCTCATTTTATCCCTAATTTCTATGAGTTTGAGTGTGAATCAGTCCTAGATAGATCCAATCCAGCTTACTGGTCTATCATAATTGGGCTTTTTAAAGATTGTTCGTATTAAGCTTTATCTCTATCTTTGTCCCTTATGAATTTCTTGTTCAAGTACTTATTTGTACTCTTTAATTAATTCTTTAAAATGGAGAGTGTTAGATAGCTTTTGGTAGCTGAAATAATCACAATCAAACTTGATTTTAAGTGCATTGATTTCCTGGATACCCAAGGTTTCAACTCACGTGAAGATCTACCTAAAGTGTTTAAAAATAGGTACGGGCTTCTACTAGTATTTATCAAGCCATCTCATAACTTGACGATGTTGGTTGAACTTCCTTTGTTGTCTTTTTTTCATAGGCAAGCCATTGTCATCGTTGTTCCAAGCTTTGATGAGTCATACATCAAAGTTCCCAAAGTTTTGAACAAAGAATAAATTTTCAGGCAGGATTCATTATATGATTCATGTGCTAGCTCTCCATAATATTTGTTGTGAGAAATGGTTATTTGAGTTACTTAATACTATATATAGGGTGTATTTGTTGCAGGATATTTACACTATATTTTGGTTAGCTCCATATATAAGTAGTTGTTCACAATGACCAACCTCTTAGATCTGATAAGAAACCCTACTATTATAAACTGCAGAAGTATCATGAGAAGTATATTTCTATGTGTTCTCAAACATATGCGTGTAATGTCCTTTTGAAGTTAACTTATCTTAAAATTGTATAGTTGATGTCTCGTTTGCATTTTATTCCAGTATGATCAGCAATTTGGAGAACCTGAAGGAAAAGTGTGCTAATGAAAAAGATCCAAAAGCAGAAATTAAGCAAATGATACAGAGGTGATATTTTTATTTTCCTATTCTTCTTAAGATTTATTCAAAACAACAACCACCCAGTAAATCCAGAAGCAGAAATTTGGAGTGGCTGGTATGATCTTGTATTGATTCTTTTTCTCCCTTAATAGAAGTAAAAATTAGCAACTGAGATAGATGATTACACTCTTGTATTGATTCTTTTTCTCTCATGTTATGAATTTTAAAGTCTCAACAAGCTTCAGTAGGTTCTACATTCTGTTCTATGCATCCAAAGCAAGATAAATTCCCATTCCTTTTTCAGTAAATAGTCACGACGTCACTTTAATTGAATTTTATTCCTGCACTGGTACATCGTGTTAAGTGTGCTGGTATTGCACTTAATTCATGTGATGTTTGACTTTGATTGTTGCAGTTCTGTGTAATTATGATGGTTTCTTAATATGCTTCCTGTAAATATGTCTTATGCTTTCAAGACCTGATAACATGAATGTATGTCGTGTACATGACATATGGTCGACAAGGAATTCTTCACGGAATAGGTATTGCTCAGGTGGGAAGTCCTAGCTGCTGCTAATTGCCTATACCAGTCTACATTGTTTCCGACACACAGGTGGATAATTCTTTCTTCTTCCTTCTCTTTACCCTTTTAATCATCTTTCTTTCTTTCTTTTATTATTATTTTCCCATAAATTAATTATCTTTTCAAAGGAAAAAAATTAAAGAAAAAGAAAAAAATTCAGCCTAAGAATCTATGGGGATATAAATCAAGAAAATAATAATGCATGGTTTACTCTCACCATGGCATATAATACACACAAGCTTCTATATTAACTTGTAAAAAATAATAATGCATGGTTTCCATCTAATTTTTTTACAGTTAAGGGTAGTATGATGTTGTTCTCTTTGAACAGCAGAGGACTCAGACTCTTAAAGCTCATGCAACGTCATTTGCACAATTTAAAGTATGATTTCAGTCCCAGTTCTTGATTTTTGATGTTTCCATTTGTCTTTTCTTTAGTGCTGTTGCTATTCAGGGAAATCATCTTTTTTTGTTGGTTGAATTGGCAATGTCTTATATTATCGTCGTGCTATGGGCATGTTTCATGCATCAAATGCAGGGCAAATCACATCAAAGTTGCATGTGATAGAACTTGGTGTCCAGTCAGGTATGCACACCAAGACATGCATACTTTGTTTTTTACTATACTGGTATTTTTCTTCACTCTATTTTTCCTCCAAAAATGTCTCTGCAGCTAGAGCTTTTACATCCAAAGTTTCAGACTTGCATTTTGAAGAACCATGGATAAAGATAGAAGAAAATTATAGATCTTGCCATTCCCATATAGGCTATATGGCTACTTATCAACATATTATGTATATAAATTATGTATTTTTTGACATTTTATTTTGTATATAAATTTTGTATAATTAATGAAATTATATTATATAGGTAAATTGGTGGTATTATTTTATTTTTTTAAAAAAAAAATTTTGGACTTTTTAGCCCGGGTCTAAAGAATCCGGGCTAAAAAGCAGTATTTTTTTAAAATTTACCCACATTTTAGCTACGGCAACTAACTGTCGTTAAGCTGCCGCTAATTTTCTTGCTGTAGCTATTTGCCGAAGCTACCAAATTTTGCCACCCCAAAATTCGCCACCCCCCCCCCCCCCCCCATTTGTCGTAGCTAAGCCGATGCTAGATGCCTTTTGCCACCCCTTGAAGGCCTTTTGCCATGACATTTTGCCGAAGCGAATTTCATTTTTTTTTGTAGTGTATGTCTGAAGCGCAGCTACAGAAGCATCAATAGAAAGTACACCCCTAGCACGAGCGCTCTTGTTGAACTGTCTAGAGCCTTCAGATAGCTCCTTAAACACATCCAAGCTGCGGCAGGCGTCTTGTTCAGCATGTTTCCTCCACAAGAAGAATTCACTGTTTTGCGCTCTGTATCAGTTAGCCCATTGAATAGGAAGAGAATCAGATCCTTCTGAGAGTACCCATGGCAAGGGCAACTAGCGCAGAGTTTCTTGAAGCGCTCAAAATACTCATGTATAGACTCCGACGCGTAGTGCTCAATGGTGCTGATTGACTTTTTCAAAGCATTAAGCTTTGTCGCATGGAAGTACATCTCCAAGAAGACCCTCTTCATCTCATCCCAAGTAGTGATAGATCCAGGTGGTAGATAGAAGAACTAATCATTCGCCTCATCCTTCAAAGAGAAGGGAAAAGCTCTCAGCTTGATTTGATCCTCAGTGACGTTCTCAGGTTTCATCCCAACTACCACAGTATGGAATTCAGAGAGATGCTTGTAGGGGTCCTCCCCACCCAACCCATGGAATTTTGGTAAAAGATTAATTACCCCAGATTTCAGTTCAAAGGTGACTCCTTCCCCTAGCGCAGGGAATTGGATTGCCAGAGGTTGCTATGCCAGATCAGGAGCAGAAAGCTCCTTAAGAGTGCGGTTATCGTTAGCCATCTCTGTTGTGGTTTCTCCTTGATCAAAAGGGAGCTCGCGAAAGCGATCACGAGTTTCTCGCTTGAAAGAGGCAAGGGTCCTTTCAATCTCTGAATCAAACGGCAACAAAGAAGAATTAGTAGCACGGGTATGGACCATATAATATGGTCCACACCAAAAAAAATCAACACT
The DNA here is from genome assembly GCA_037127255.1 of Persicaria tinctoria. Taxonomy (NCBI): domain Eukaryota; kingdom Viridiplantae; phylum Streptophyta; class Magnoliopsida; order Caryophyllales; family Polygonaceae; genus Persicaria; species Persicaria tinctoria. The sequence goes on along the minus strand of JBANSL010000020.1, from coordinate 13,842,395 downwards.
AAAAACACACAAGAATTAATAAATTTCCCTGGAAACGGCGCCAAATTTGACAGAGGGAAAACCTGTTGTTGACCCGCCAAAGAAAACTCAAACCTATAGCAAGTATAGCAATAAGCAAAAGGTCGATCCACAGGGAAAGTTATAATTCAAGTTTGATTCAAGTGTCAATCAAAGTAACAAATTTGGGGGGTTTTGTGTGTGAAAGTTCCGCCTTTTATCAAAGCGGATTGGAGCAAACAAAAGTAAATGGTTTTAATGCAGACAATTAGGAGAAGCAATTCTACCTATAATTTTCCACTTTATTTGTTTTGAAGCGATCCTTGTAACTTCTTCTCGTCTTATTAAGTTTCCTATGAATGCCCTTGTCCCGACCTAATATAGTTACTAGTCCGACCAATCCTAGAAACCCTTATCAATCAAACAGTCTCTAAAGAAGGATTTAACCCGATTGATAGCTTTAAGTTCAGAGATTAGCCAAGGTATTTGCAGTCCCTAAAGAGGGATTTAACAACACATTCAACTTCCTACTCATTCAATTAGTTCAACCACCCCTAAAGGAACAAGTTTGCCACTTAGGTTAAGGTTCACAACCAGGAATCTACAAAACCTTAGCGATTGAATTGATCTAACAAGTTGGCCAGACAAGATAGAACAAAACAATAAACATTCAAGCACAAAGAAGTTGAAGCATTCAAATATAGGAAACAAGGAACGAGAATCAGAAACTCACAATCAATCCAAATAAAGCTTCAAATTGCAGGCATAATAGATGAGTTTAGTTCCTCATGGAATACATCGCTCAAATCTATAAAGGGTTTGATGAACGTAGAATAGTATAGAAGTTCCCCAAATAACATAAAATTCGGCCTTATAAAAGTCTAGGCGGCCACAAAAAAGGAAAACACAAAACTAGGGTTTTTAAATAAAACGGTGTCGCGCTGGCAACACATGTTGCGGCCACGGCATATGCTGCGGCCGCGACATCTTCCAAACCCGCTGCATCCTCGCTTGCGGTGGTCGCGGCATACATGCTGCTGTCGCGACCTCCTGTTTCCGGGTCTTCTCTTGTCCAATACCGAGCAGCTCCGAGTCCCTAACTTTTCCTTCCTTCCTTTCTTCTTTCTAATGTATCTTGTAGTCCTTTTTACGATATTGCTTCTCTCAATGGTCTTCAGATTCACTCTGCAAAATAACCACAAATTCGCGCAGAATTCGAATTCTTCTAGAATAATCACAAGATGCTAATTACCCACAAATTATGAACGGAATGCAACCTAACTAGCCTAACAATGCCTATCTAAGATATGCATTATCAAGGATGTTGTTTTATGCCTAAGAAGGTTGTTTATGGGAAGTCAACTTATTTAGAGTACATGATATTTTGTAAGTCCCTACAGAGGGTGTTGTTATCATGTGTCGGTGATGTACTTATATAAACTAGACTCGATGTTTCATTTTGGAAGCTAATGATGATGGATATTATCGATCGATAATATCCATCATCATTTTTGGAAGCTAAGCATTGTTGTTGATTCCTCAACAAACATGTCATTTTTTATCAAACTATATCCTAAATCGTAAATATAATAGTCAATGTAATTAGGAAGAAACTTAGGATTGTTAATGTTATCTAATGTTATTATTGAATTTATGCATTAAGTGCATGTGTTATGTGTATGGTTAAGGTTTGCACTTGTGCAGATTGGGGCCACTTGTGAGCTTTTGCACTCACTAAGTCACTAGTTAGTAGACTTAGTACTTCATAGTGCACTAGCATGCAAAGTGGTAACAACTAACAACTAACAAAATTGTAATTTTGTAACAACTAACAAAATTTAAATATTGTAATTTTGTAACAACTAACAAAATTTTAAAACTCGGGTTTTTGGGTGAACCCGTCACCCGACCCGGGAAACCCGGAATTACAAATCTCGAGTTCGGGTCGGGTGGTGGGTCGTATTTTTAAAAATCCCGGGCCTTCAGGTTGACCCCCATCCGTAATGTTCGGGTCGGGTCGACCCGGGTGAGCCACCCTAGTCCTCGTTATTATTATTGCAAAAACAACAGTTAGATGGTACTCTATTGAAGTATTTATTTAATCTTTATTTAGTAGCTAGACTATCAGTTGTGATCTTCCAGAGGAGGTTTTTAATCCTTGGGGGAGATTTAGTTTCCACACCCATTTGTAGTCCTCTATGTAGCTATTGTTATTGTTAGCCATTTGTCTAACGGACCTGGCCATGGTAGTGAATTGAGTTATGCTTCAAGATTAGTTTATTAGGAGTATTCCAATGGGGGATTTTGATTTTGAGATTTTCTTGAACAATTTTATTTGGGAAAATCTCATGGAGAAGTGGAGTATTCCACTGTTTATTAGAATTGAATAGTTGACTCACTTTTAGTTCCGGATCCAAATGATCTTGAAAATTCGTGAGATGATGGTTGGGGACCCATGGATCATTCCAAACATTTATTAAATCTTCATTCCCTACTATCCATAGTAACCCTTGTGCAAACTTTCCTCGTAAATGAAGGAGTCTACCAAATTGCCAGGATGTGTTATGTGTTGATCTTTCCATTAATCCTTCATGTTGTAGGTATTTTTCTTTTATAACCTTTACCCAAATGTTATTGGGTTGAAAATAGATTTTCCACCTGAGCTTCATTTGGAGGCTTGTGTTCATGTCTTCAGTAAGTTTTAGACCTAATCCTCCTTGTTCCTTGGGTTTGCAGATCATTTCCCAACTGATTAAGAGGGTATATCTTTCAAAATGCAACTTATTCTGGAAAAAAATTCTTCTGAATTTGGTCTATTTGATTTAGAATACCTTTAGGTGGGAGGAAGTTTTACATCAGATAGTTGGTTTTGGAACTTAAATTTGCTTGAATAAGAGTCGCACGTCCTGCCTGACTAAGGGAGGATGCCTTCCATTTGGATAGCTACTTTTTCAAGCTCTGAATGGCTTCATTAAATACCTCATTTTTAACCCTTCCTCTTAACAAGGGTATACCAAGATATTTTTCGAGGGTTTTGAAATGGGGATGTTCATATCACCTGCTAAGGAGTTGGCTAGGTTCGGGCTTACATTCTCTGAGACTTGGATAGAGCTCTTATTATAGTTTATCGTTAACCCCGAGAGGTTTGAGAAATTATTGAGAATGCTCCTAATTGTGTGGAGACTCTTGTGAGATCCTCTCGAGAATATAATTGTGTCATCTGCAAAGGTTATGAAGGGGATTGGGGTACCATTCTTGAGATGCTCTCGATAAATTATTTAGAATGCTCTGAACTCAAATACTTCACAAGAAAGATATAGAAATAGACCAAAACATATGCAATACCACTATCTAAATGCAATAAGAACTACCCATAATGCCTATATAAAATATGCATTATCAGTCTCCTTCCTCCGTTTTTGCACAAACGCCTCGGTAAGATTTTCCTCCTTTGTGTTTCAATCGAAAACTCCGTAAAAGTCCGCCTTTAATACTGTTCCTTTCGTCCTAGGCCCAGACTCGTTGGATTCCAGCTTCGACGGAGCGAAATCGATCCCTCGATGAGTTTTTCGGCGAAGCAACCTTTTGGTGAGCACCCCTTTTTCTCTCCTTCCTTGGTCCGATTATGTGCCTTGGTGCCGGTATTGAATAGACAAAGCTCAGGGCCACCTCCGAAGAGCCCTCTCATTCCCCTTCCTTTTTCCAGCATCTCGATAGTAGCTTAGTAGAAGAAGATGAACAATGGTCTGATTTGGGTTCGGTTTTGTTTTCAAGTGTGGGTTCGGTTCAACCTTTTTTAAATAAAATTCAGTGAACCGTTTTTTTTAAAGAGAATGGGTTTCGGGTTGATTTGGATCCGAAAATTAAAAGGGGTTTTGGGCCTTTCTCTCTAGAACCCGGGTTTGACCGAGTTTCGGGTCATTTCGGGTCGATTTCGGGTTTGTCAAATTTTTCTTTTTTTAAATTAAAAAAAAACATGATTTGATAATTTTACGATAAATTTTAATTATATATATAAAAAATTTAATTATATTTATTTATAAATCAACCGGGTAAATCGGGTCAAAATTAACAGGTCAATCGGGTCACCGGGTCGAAACCCAGATTACCCGGAAATTTTCCGGGTTTTCTGGTTCGAGTCGAAAAAAAATTCCGGGTCAAAATTTTCGGGTCTTGACCCAAAAAATTCCGGGAGGTCGGGTCGGGTTTTCGGGTCGGGTTGTGTTTTGTCGGATTTGTTTGAAAAAATAATAAAATAAGTTGAATTAAAGGGTAATGTTTTGCAAATGGATTTTTGGTTCAAGTACGATTTGAGAAAGTGTTTTGAATGATGATTTGATCTAACTTGAGATTTAAAGAATTTCGGGAAATCTTGGGAAAATGACTTACCTTACCTAACTTGATGAATGCTTGATGACGTGTATGAGTGTAAACTGTGAAAAGCATGTTATGGTGATGGTATAATATATTGTTAAATTATGATGATGTGTGAAATGTGGATTATGAAGCATGATGTGAAGTATGAATTAAAATATGAAATGTTGATATAGTTATGAGATGCTATATGATGATTATGAGATGAGATGTTGTTGTATGAAAGCATGTTATGATATGTTTTGATATGAATATATGTTAAGATCATGATATGTTGAGAATCCCCATGTCGCCTTCATTCGGTGCCCTTGTCAGTGATCATAATCCCCATGTCGGCTTCATTCAGGGAAATCAAGGTGACACGGGGATTCTGATCACTGACAAGGGCGCCGAATGAAGGCGATAAGTGCCCTGCAATTGGAACTGCAAGCCGAGAGTTTACCTTCCATGGTGGCGCGCTCTCCATCTCTTTTTGTTGCATAAGATGTGAGAGAAGGGAGAAAATGAAAGGTTCTTCATCTCTTGTCTTCCATGGTGTAACGTTGTCCCTCACCCTGTTTTGGTGCCAAACCCAAATTTCACAAAAACTCATTCCCTCCTGATAATGCATATCTTATATAGGCATTATAGGCATTTTTAGGTTAGTTAGGTTGCATTTGGTGCATGATTTGGAGCTAAATTGCATCTTATGATTATTTTGGAAGAGTTCGGATTCTGCGCAAATTTGTGTGTATTTTGCAGAATGGGATTCGAACGGCACAGAAGGATGCAATGATCTTGGGATGGAGATGCAAAGAGCAAGGAGCGAGTGGAAAGACAAGAGAACCTGATGAGATGATCAGATGAAGCTTTATTTGGATTGATTGTGATTTTCTAAGTCTCGTTCCTAAATTCCTATATTGAATGTTTCAACTTCTTTGCGCTTAATGATTGATAGTTTTGTTCTGTCTTGTCTGGCCAACTTGTTAGATCAATTCAATTTCTAGGGTTTTGTAGATTCCTGGTTGTGAACCTTAACCTAACTATAAACTTATCCCTTTAGGGCTGGTTGAACTAATTGGATGGGTAGGAAGTTGGATGTGTTGTTATTTGTTAAATCTCTCTTTAGGGATTGCAAATACCTAGGTTAATCTCTGAACTTAAAGTTATCGATTGGGTTAAATCCTTCTCTGAGGGATTGTTCATGAGATAAGGGTCTTTAGGACTGGTTGGACTAGAAACTATATTAGGTTGGGACAAGGGCATTCATAGGAAACCTATGAGGATGAGAGAAAGTTACAATGATCGTTTCAACCAAATAAAGTGGATAATTGTAGGTAGAACTATTTCTCAACATTGTCTGAATCAACTTCATTTACCTTTGCTTTCATCATTCCGCTTTGATAAAAGGTGGATCTTTTGCATTCTTAAATCCCCTCTTTGGTTACTTGATTAGCATCCGAATCACACTTGAATATCAAATTTCCCTGTGGGATTGATCTCATGCTTATTGTTATATTAGTTATAAGTTTGAGTTGTATTTTGACAGGATCAACGACAGGTTTTCCTCCCGTCACCTCCTCATGTGTTCCCTCCTTAGCTCCAACCTACAACTTGCCCAAGAGGTCAACTTTTTTTTTTTTTGGCAAAACAAGACCCCTAGTCCACTTTTGCAATTCCCTCAAAACCCATGACATTTTTGCAAAGTAAAAAAAATATATGTATAGTTTTGCAAATCACCCTTCTTTTTATTTATAAACCGGTTTTCAAAAATCAAAATCGAATTGTCTCCGTTGAACACTTTTATATATCAATACACTACTAGAAAACTTCAATTATACATCTGTTGTCAACAGATGTCTTTAAAAAAAAAATCCGATCTCTTTGTGCGTGTAGTAAAAGATCAAACTTTACACATCGGTTTTAAGCAGATGTCTTTTCTTCATTATAACCCCTCGTTTTTTTGTTATGACATATTCACTTGTTGATGAGTATTCATAATTTGTCATTTGAAAACATGTGAAAATGTCCTCCTAAAGCAAAAAAGTGACATTTACATCTTTATTTATAAAAATAAGTGATGTCTTAATACAAAATAGACAACAATTTTTTATTGTGTGATCATGTTTATAATCATGTTCGATATATAATTTATGATTTTATATTGTTTTAATTTAACCGACCACATGAAATATAGGCGTAACTGATCTATTGTCATATTATCGACATCACATTTTTTGTTATAACTGATATGTATAACTATATTGACATCTGTTTCAATAGACGGATCTGATGTTAGTTGTATGAATGCACTACTATTTTCATATTTAATCCGATGTGTTATTTTGAGTTAGGCAACACGCTTTTGTCGATAGAACATCGCATTTTGCATGGTCTTCAAAATGGTAGGTCGTTTAATAAAAATAGATACATATATACTACCATCATATTGTCACATTTACATAATACGCTGCCGCTATTCATAGCCACAAAATTGACTAGCCACAACATCTCAAAACAAATAAAGCACATCGACGAATATATCTTAGGATCCTAAGAAAAAAAACTTTTTAGCTACGGCTATTTAGATCACTAATCATCTGGTAGGTGACTTCAATTCAATCCATGTTCAATTACTTGCTTGCATAGAGAAACAATAGAGTAAGCAGAGACAATCTTCCAATCGACGAATTGATTCAGTCTGTTGATGTAAACAGAGACAATCTTCCAGTGAAAATCACCTGCATCAGTAAAATTTGGTAAGAATTACTGGAGTTGGAGACAATAGAGTAAACACAAAATTGCGAATGCCGGTATAGAGAAAGTTGTGATTTTACCTTTCCTTGCTCACTTAAGCAACTCGCTACCTCTGTCAAGTAACTCTTTGCTGCATATACCGAGAAAGTTCTCCTCCGGAAGAAGTTCACCGATGTAGCTACTAGAGAAACCATTACTACCATTGGCACCGCCACTGACCACACCTTTCTCCATTGGGAGAACAACTGTTATGCTCCAAACATCCTTCAGTGCCCTTGATTTTAGTGTTGCTGCCCCGTGCAAAGCTGCAATCACATTAGCGCAACTCATATCAATCGATGCCACTTTGGGACACACGATTGTAAAATCATACACAACAAGCAAATTGATCTTTAACAGATCATACTATATTTTTTACCTACCAATTAAGAATCAATTAATGCAGAAACTAAACAACAACCATACTCAACAACCACAGTACATCATATTCAACTGTCACGGGACAAAAGTAACTCGTCGATTTTACTACTTAGACCGACATGTAAGGCACATTTAGTTGGGCACAAATGGTATTACCTGTAGCAGCAGCTGCAGTTAAAGTCATGATATCACCAGCTGATCGGACGTTGACAGCCGAGCTAACGACACAAGCCAAGTGCTCGCGCTCAGCACCCATGGCCTCCGCAGCTTCGACACACTGAGAAGCAACTAGTGTTGCAGCAGAGGCCACCGCCATGTCAGTCCTCGCCATCTCCTGGTCCTTACGGGACCCAGAGGAGGCAGCAGTAGCAGCAGCTATAGAAGCCACAACGGATGCAACACCAGCAACCAACACAGCGGCGTGAAGCTGAGCATTCCGGGCCCTAGCAACCAACACAGCCTCCCGTGCATGGGACGGGTATAGCCATACTGATTCGTACAGGTGCAGAATCAGTATGGCTATACCCTAACATATCTAATGGGGATTCTAGTGTGCATGGTTAAATACGAGTATGTGACTAATATGTGTAGCAGTGTGGGGGTAGCCATGGTGGGAGTGATGAACAACGAATAGGTCAGAGACCAACGGCAATAAACCCAAACACAGATGAAGAATGGGATCACAAGGTCATGAGATGAAAACTAACCTTTGGGTCAATGTTGTCAGGACTGACAGCAGCTAGTGCAGCACCACTGATCTTGAAAACAACCCTTTGCCACCTGGGATTGGCCAAGGATCTGGACTTGATACTATTCATGTGAACAAGTGAAGCAGGCGTCGGTATATATCTGCTCAGATCCATTTCAGACATTTCAGTTCAAAGATGCAAACAACAAGCTCATCTCTCATCATTCAGTAGCATAAGAATTCGTAAACTCAAAGGCAGAAAAGATCAATGAGAAGATGTAAAAGTACATACAGTCATATAGATGCCTTGATATCAAGACAATTATACATTGCATCTAGTATATGGATTTCAAAGCAACAAATTAAAGATTTGTCGGGAAAATGGAACAGAAGTCAATGATCAGAAGTTCGATGCAATAGCAAGATTACCCAATAAGGGTTTATGCCTCTTAAGCTATGTTATATAAAACTATTTCAAGGATAACAAGTCAATAATGAAGTGATATCCTTATATCATGCACTTAAAAGTACACATGGACATTGTATGTACAAAGAAATGTTAAACTATTGTGTACAATTGATAGAAATGTTGTAAAACATTACATAAGCAATAGGAAGCCCTTTGAATTCTTGTGAAATGCTTTGATTACCAAATAGAGCAAGCATTCATTAGAGCAAGCATTCATTGATTGATCTAACTTCCGATCTTCAAATCATGGTTAGCATATATTTCAACATATAGAATTTAAATTACTAGAGGCTTATCATGATAAACAAAGCATCTTACCATAAATAACTCGATGAAGCTGAACAAAGTAAAAGGAGAAGGAGAGTAAAGCATCCTACCATAAAGGCAGTCGGTGATGAAGAGGTGGTTCTGATGGCGGTCGGTGATGCCTCTGTTGTTTGGGAGGTTGCGCCGCAGAGAGAGATCGAGTGAGAGAGAGTAAGAGATCGAGAGAGGGAGAGAAAGAAAGAGGGGCGAGAGAGTTAGATCTCAGATATGTGGAGAGAGGAGGAGAAGTCGAGGATGAAAGCCGGAAGAAATAGGAGAGATGGCGGTGGCGGCGATGTTGGTGGCGACGGCGGGGAGGCAGTTGCGGGTGCGAGTCAGGGCGGCGGCGGGGAGGCAACCACGTATGTCTAGGTTTCAGATCTGTAGAGACATGAGGACAGAAGGATGGCGGCTAGGTTTTATCAGAGGGAAAGAGGAGCTCTCAGATCTGTAGAGACATGAGGAGAAGACGAGGATGAAAGTTAGGAGAAAGAAGAGAGGTGGTGGTAGTGGCGGCGGCGGCGGTGGAGGGCAGTAGTGGCGGCGGTGGCGGTAGGGGGGTGGTGGTGACATTCAGGCGAGGTGAGCCAGAGAGATTTCGGAGAGAGGGTCAAGAGTTGTTCTCAATCTGTTCAGACAAGTTCGGAAAGGAAATAGCTCCTATTTTCACTATGGGCGGGTGTTTAAAAAAATATTCTAAGTATGGGCGGGCATTCAAACTTCAAACACTTACAAAATTTCATCGGTCGCGCGTTTATTTGTTTTTTTAAATTAATAATTTAATATCTGTCAAAAAATTCAACAGTTGTTTTAAGCGTTTTTAACATCACAAATTTATTATCCGATGTAATAGCTTAATTTAACATCGGTTACTTTTTTAACAGACTTAAATCATATGATGTCTAATTGTAGTATTCTAGTAGTGATATATCCATAAAAGCTTTAAATATACCAGTCCATCAATCTATCTTTTTGGCCATTTAAAAACTACTTGAATTTGCCCCATACACACCCATCTATCCCGTTTTCTACAGAGAGAAGTCAAAATCCCTTCGGGGAATAAACTCTCTGGTGGACCAATCCCATCCTTTAATTTGGTGGTTACTCTGTCGTCTTTTGATGCTCCGTCGTAGTGCTTAGAGTTGTGTTTGCGCCGCCAAGCGTTGGTTGTAGGCGTTTAGTTCTCTGTCAAGGAGCTTGAAACCCTCTTTCTATTGCAACCCACTAAATCTGTACAATAAGCTCTACTATCTTGTGGCTTTTACAAATTCATTATCGAGGATATCGAATCTTTATTCATCCTCAACCAATTCGAACAACAAGACTTTCGATTTTCTTATCTAGAGTTCCCTTTCTCGTAGGATATAACCCCGGAAAACCTCTGTACGTTTTCCGTCCTTCTTTGATGGAATCGGCCTCGATTCCTGCCTTTGAAGCCTCATAGACCGTACCACACTACCTATAAGGTTGTCAAGATTGAGCTTGCCTCAATCTTCCGGTCCTTTTCCGATTTCCCACCTGTCTCTTTGTTGTTCGTCTCTTTCGTGGTCAAATCAGTGGCAGGGGTGCATGTTGTCTCTCCGTTGTTCATCTCTCTAAATTGTTCATCTCTCTATGCTAACCCTCTTTGTCACCCGATGCTGCCCCCAGATGTTTTGGTCGGGATTCCAGTTGGGTTAGCTTGGTCGTCTTCATCCTTCCGACTATCGTCACCTTCATCCCGTACGCTACCGTCATCGCCTAGTTGCTCTCGATGCCATGTATGGTTGGGTCTGTCTTGTCGATTTCGGCGTGTCGTGCAAGTCCTGATCTCTCTTCGTGCAAGGTGTGCACAATTTAAGTGTAACCTGAAAATCCATATTTGTGTTGACCGGTTGTTTTTGGTGCGGTTTGTTCGAGTGGTGGTCGTCTTTGCTTTTGGTATGTTTAGATGGTCTTTTTCTTCGTTGGAGTTCTGACATTCAGAGTCCAGATTGGCTGGAGTGGAGGCAGGTCCGTGATTGGGCATGTTCAACCGGCCCAACAGAAATTTGGGGCCCAATACTATAATAGTTGTGTGTGTGTATATACATACAAAAATTTGTAAATATATGGGCCTACTATAACAAGACAAGGACCTTTAAATGGTGAAAACCCCCTAGTGGTACTCTCAAACTAAATTTTGATGGTTCCACTTTACCAAACTGTTAAAGCTCGACAGGGGCAATAATTAGGTATTGGGAAGGGTGTCCAATAAGTATCTGTTATGATAAACTTAAAAAACAAAGCCCATTAAAAGTGGAAGCTCTCGCTCTAAATATGGGAATCCAAAAAGCTATTCAACTCCGCATAGATAAAATACACATCGAATGTGATTCTAGTATAATCATAAAATACTTACTTAAAATTTCAAAATGCCCTTGGGAGAATGAATTAATAATGTCAGATGTCGAATTGTTATTATCGACTATGAAAGAGGTCTCCTTCTTTCATCTTCCCCGTTTGGGCGCGCAATAGAGTGGCTGATAAGGTTGCACACCTTTATCACTCTGCCTGGAATGTCGATATTTACAAAAATATTGGTCTTTAGACCTCATCCGTAAGGACGCAGCCAGGTAAAGTCCGCTCACCCGAAATTTTATCTAATAAAAAAAATAATAATAAATCACCCAGGGTTCGAATCTCCCTCTTTAATTTATCAATTTTTTTTTACTCCAACACTTTTTCCTTCTATTTCTTTTAGGGTGATTTTGGTACATAGACCTTTTTGAATGTTTAATTGAGTACTTAGACCTCAAACTAATTTAATTAGTTTTGGTAGACCTCATCCAAATAGTGGTCAACGGTCAACTGATTGACCGTTGACCGATCAATGTTGACCAACCCATTTGGATGATTTTTTTTAGTGGTCCATTTTTTGTGATGCCACATTTTACCGTTTTGATGTCAAAATTTTATTATATTTTATTTTTAATTTGATGCCACTTTTCTAATGAAATGATTGAATGACACCTTTTTAATACCACGTTTTTAAAACCTTGATGACATTTTTTGTTTAATGCGGTGCCACTTTTTTATGTCAATTTTTTTATGATATTTTTTTTACCGTGATGCCAAATTTTTTTAAAGTAGTGTTTTGATGACATTGTTTCTTTAATGTGATGCCACTTTTTTAAAGTTGTGTTTTGATGCTATTTTTCTAATGTAAAGATTCGATGCCACTTTTTTTTAATTAAATCGTTTGATGTCACTTTTGTAATTTAGTAAATTGTATATCGATATATTTTTCATTCATTCTCTTTTTATTATCTGATGAGTGATGACACACTTGTGATGACATTCTTTGTTGATAATATTTTTATACAGTTGATGACATATGAGCTTAATATGTAATTACACTTCATTAATGACATCTTTTTATTGATGACAATTTTATTGATGACTTTTATTCATTGATGACACATTTGTAAGTACAATTAATTGATCTCAATCATTTGTGATGATATTTTAAATAAAATTGGTGGCATTGAAGTATGAAATGTGAAATCAAAATAGTGTCACCAAACAAAGGCAATACAATCTCTTACCATCAAAAGCTCAGGAGTTAATGATGACAATAAATTATTTCTATTTTATTGGTCACTAAAATTTTCATCACAAAAAGACAAATTTATCGCGAAAATAGGTGAAGGATTCAAAAATAGCTTATGCAAGATTTGAACCCGCATCTATGTGCTTGAACACAATGCTCTAACAATTTGAGCTAATAGACTCTAATTTGATGCCACATTTTTAATTTGAACCCGCATCTATGTGTTTCTATTTTAAGCAAATCATTGGATGCCACATTTTTAATTAATCAATTGTATATCGATATATTTTCATTGATTCTACTTTTATTCACCGATGACACATTTGTGATTACACTTCATTGATGCAATCATTTGTGGTGACATTTTTATTACATTTTTATACAATTGATGACACAAGGACATAACATGTGATTAAACTTCATTGATGACATCTTTTGGAAGTGGTATTTTGATGCTCACATAAAACCAATAATTTATTTGTGATTAAACTGTAAAATTTGATTAAACTATAAAATAATTAGCAGACAAGTGGTATTTTGGTGCTCACATAAAACCAATAATTTATTTGTTCGAAAATCTAAGAGATAAAGCTCAAATGCTACCTTTTTGGCAATAGCAAGCACATAAACTCGACGAGGTTGGGTCACACCAATGATGCCACTTTGTTCGATGCATAATTTTGACCAAAGCCGGCTTCATAGAGAAACTGCAACAAGAAGAAGAGATCAAAGCAGAAAGCAGCTCAAAAGGATGGAATACGGTCAATGTATCAACTATACATACACAAAATAGACCTACCAGTGGCACTTGGTTTATCAGCATAACCTACAACATTAAAAGAAAGAATTAAAAAGTTATACCGTCTCAAAAGAATGAAATCAAAGAAATCCAAAAAAATATAGATATTTCGGAAGAAAGAGTGATCTCTCTTTCTGTGTAATCTCTACTGCCCATTCCATCTTATTTCTTATTCCACAAAAAAAAACCTCACTACATTCAGTCGGCCACTCTCTAACACACCTCAGATCTAAACCCACAAGGCAAGTCCTCACAAAAAAAGAACTCCGCATTTAATAAAAAGTCAAACACTACTACCCTAGGCTTAATAAAAGAAACAAAAGAGCTTACTCCGCATTTAATAAAAAGTCAAACACTACTACCCTAGGCTTAATAAAAGAAACAAAAGAGCTTTTGCAACTTTTAGGAAGCAGGTAGTCGGTACACCAACTTAGCACGCAATCAACTCCTACGCTATTCAGCTAATTCATGAATTCACACAAAGCGAAAGATCAAAACTGCTTCATTACTTAGAATAGAGTTGTGCAGTGATGCGCCCTGCAAATAAGAAAATGAATGCAACCCAATGAAGCTCACTAAAAAAAAACTTAAAATGAATGACATGTAATGTGAAAGCATGCTGAAAAAAGCTTCCAACATTCTTGATATCATCATATTCTACATACTATAGGTAATAGTTTATAGTCATTTTTAAGTCATTTTTATATGGTTTGCATGTCTTTTATATAGGTTTTGGTTTAGTTTCTAGAATAGATGTCTACACTCGTGTTCCATTTGTTTTCAGGGGATTTGGAGCCTGTTCGATGTCAATTTGGAATCATGATGGAATAAGATTCATTGAAGCCAAGTTTGAGATGTTCATGGACGCCAAAAGAGTCTTGCATAGTGGTCTCAAGTGCTAGAAATCAAGCTAAGAAGAGCCCATTGTCGAACCGACATATTTAGGACAATTCCTGCTTGGCGATGTCTCAGTAAAATGAGTCGTTTGAGCTCCACAAAATTTGGATCGAGACGTTCTATAGCTTGTTGGAAAGCTGATTCAAATAGCTACAACTTTCATGTTGAGAACTTTTGCAAATTCGGCCTGCAAAATGGAGGAATCGAGCCAATAAGCTGACGCTGAGTCAAAGTATCGACCCGGAACTTTCACATATCGACTCGATACCCGCATGTATCGACTCGATACCTTCACATTCCGAGCCAAATTGCTTTACAGTATCCAAGTACCGACTCGATACTTTGAAGTATCGACTCGATACATGCCTTTCCGCGTTACTACTTCGGGTTTTTTTTATCAGCTTTTATCTATTGTTGGACGACTTTTTGGAATATTTTATTATTATTTTAGGATTATTTTCAGATCTTTTGTTAGAACTATATATAGAGAATTAGGGTTTGATCATAAGGACGTCCAATTTTCACGTCAGAAAGGATAGTTGAAGACATTGAGAGCTTTAGGCTCTTTCAGAGATTTCTTCTTGAAGGTTTGTTTTGCTGGATTCAAGAATACGTTTTGTTAATCTAGTCTTATATTCTTTCATCATGAATTCTTTGATTGTGTCTGAATCCATGTCTGGCTAGTTTTCTTGTTCTGGGTTTGGAGTGATCCCAACGATGCTGAGATAGACATGTGCGTGAAGATTGCCTGAATGAATTCTATTGCTTGTTTGATTTGATCCATAAGTGCTTAATCCGATCAATTCTATGATTGATTGGAATCCTTTTGATGTTCAACATGCGCCAGCTGCGAATTGAGATTGGATATATAGATAAAGAATGGTTTATTGGAAAACATGGATTGAACTTGAGAATTGTTTATGAGCAATCTATTTAATTCCCTTGAGGATAATAAACTATCGTAGACAACCTAGGTTTGAGTTGATTATGCAGATCGCGCATGCGATTGTTTGATCGATTTGCTCGCTAGGGTCTAAGTGCTTAATGAGTCCAATTTGATTGATTAACCTACAACAAGCGCAAGCTGAGTGGTAATCAAATGAAATTGACATAGTTATTGCAAGATGCGTAGGCTGAGTGATAATGAATTTAGATAGTTTACCTTCAAATATTTCTTTTCAATTTGTTCAGGCATGAAAATTATATAGTCTATCGAAGATGCATTGTTGTGGTAAACCTTGACTTTGGAATGTTTCTCATCATATATTCAAACACTTGCAATTTGTTATTTTTCCTCTTATTATTTGCTCATTCCGTCAAAAATCACTTCTCTTATTTGGCTTAGTAAACTAGTTAAGGTTCTGCAATTGGTATTCACACGGTCCCTGAGATTCGACACTCGATTACTACAATTGACACCGTACGCTTTCGGGGTGTTGGTTTTAGACCGATCAATTCTCTCCCCAATCGCCTTCCCCTTCTTCTCCCCGTCGATCACTGCCACTACCGTTGAACCCGCCCCGCTGATTGTGCAGCCGAACGCCCTTGCTTCCAAAGTTGCTTTCTTCACTGTCTCCATCCCTGGAATCAATGGCACCCGCCGTGGCTCCACAATCTTGTCCTATGAATAAACATTGAAACTTATTAAAAGTAGGAAGCTCAAGCAAAGCAAGAAGACATTGAAACTTATTAAAAGCGCAGACATGCATCTCGCCAGCAGATTGGAAGCAAAGCGATTGCTCAGTTCATCGGTAGAAGTAAAAAATTCGCAGATGCATTTCATCGACCAGATAGCAAGCAAAAAAAAATTGATAGTTCATACCTTTAAAATCTCAGGCATACACACATGTAAACACAAATTATCGATCACATTAAAGCCAAATTATTACCAAATTCTGAACCATTCAATGCCTCAACTGCCTTTATTGCATCTTCAGGTGATTCATAGTCGATGAAGTCAAATCCCTTTGGCTTGCCCTCACCATCTCTCATGATAATAGCATTGCAGACAATCCCAAATTCAGAAAATTTCTCTCTAAAGTCATCATCTGTTAGATTGTCATCAAGGTTCTTTACATACAAAAAGATAACAAGTACAACGGTCAACAGTTAGCACATCCAAAATCCCCCAGCTTTCTAAATAGAGAAGATGACCTAAATTCAATCGCACTAGTTCAGGTTGAACATCCCAATTCAACAAAAATTATCAAACTGTGACAAAAATTGACAACCGATAAGTCGAAATCTAGCTTGCGATTCCCAATTTAGGAGGAACTGGATTCTTATGCATTAAAATTAGAAAATTACTGGCGTGGATGATCTTAACGCTGGTTTTCATGGCCCGACGAGCCCAATTATAGGCTATGGATCCCGAGATTCCACTCAGCCACAAGAACCCCAATGTCCGATCGACGAATAAAAAAACGAGTGTTTCAGAATCAAATCCGAGAACAAGATCTGGATGAAGGAGAAAAGAATGAGTAGGTGAGGAGAAAGAGATGGAAAAAGAGTACCTTGCTCAATGGATGACAACAGCGCATATAAGAAGACGTCGCTCAACCTCAAGGAGGAACACCTTTCATTGACAGGTACCACCGCCTTCTTTGGCCTCCGCGGGCAGATCAAAGCAGCACAAAGGGTAGGAAATTCACAAGGATAGCCATGGAAGGATGCAATCAGGATGGTGCGTATCTCGCAAGCCTCCTTCAACAGTTCGTAAGACCATGCTTATTAGTGAGCCTAATGGCTCACCAATATGCCATGTCAACCGAAAAAAAATATGAAAAGGAAAGAGGAATATTAGGTGGCAGTGAGCCCGGAAGATTATGCTGCCGCAGATGAGCCCCTCAAAAGGAAGGCTCATACAAGCAAAATGTGGGCCCGTTCTTATTTTTGTTTCCAGAAATGAAGGGTCAATATATGAATTTACCCTAAAACTGATTTTCAGCTTATTTAACAAATCAAAAAATATAAAAAAAATTAGTTTTGAATGTAATTTATTTTTATCTACTTATAGACACTCATTTTGTATATGTTTTTTTCCAAAAAAAATTCATAAATTTATGAAGTTATGAGTCCGAGATGGGGTTCACGGATAATTTGCTGAAAAGTAAAAAGATGAATTGGGACTCGTAAGTTGACGTGGCAGTGGAAAAGTAAATCATGAGCCTGAACCGGGGCTCACTGATAAATATGCTCTAAGAGCGTAGAGAGAGCGCAAGAGACTAAGAGAGAGCGAACGGGGTAGGGTCTGGGGGCTAATTTATTTTCAGAAGGGTCTAGTGCGCCTATTTTTTTTCTCTTAGGGGGTTAATTACCTAATGAAGGTTTTTAAAATGTCTATTCTACCAAATTCCCTCTTTCTTTTAATCATTCCGATTTTTTTTAAATGCATGCTTTTTTTAAAGAAGCATCTAACAACCTTTTTATTCTAAATGTATTTACAAAAATTTAATTATCACATTATTTCTAAATATTTAGATTAATTTTAATCTAAAATTTGATAAATATATTAGTATTTAAATATTTTTCAACATTATTTCAACAAGTATTAAGAGTATTTTGGTCAATTTTTGAAAGAAAAAAAATATTTATGTATTATTTATAATCTTTAAATTTGTTGCTGATTTTTTTAGATGTTTTTTTAATCCAAATAATTATGCTATTTCTCATTTTTCATTATTTAAATTTCAGTAAGATTAGAAAATAATTTTAAAATAATTTAATTTTACTAATATATTTAAAAAAAAGTACGGGGGCCCTAAAATGATGGGCACGGCCTGAGTGGAGGTGGTGTGTATATTGAGCGACTCCGTGTTCGGGAAGGAGCTTCCTTGGAAGTTCGTCTTTACTGTCCACATAGATTCCTAATGTATCACTGGCTAACGGTGCAACTTATTGATGGTGCTTGACTTTATCCATAGTTAGCTTTATAAATTAATTAAGTTTGCTTAGATTCATCTTTTGTTAGGTGCTTTCCGTCTGTTTTAATGTACCTTTTTCTGTATTATGTTGTATGTTTCGACTGTTCTTCGCAACCTTTTAGAGATTAAGATATATCGAATTTTGAATTCTTAACTAGAAAAAAAAAAACAATACAATTGGCACGTCTAATATTGTACGGTGGACGATAATGGAAGTTCTAAATATATATCTATCGTATCTCGAAGGAATCTCCATTAGGCTTATATTATATTTTGGATTCTTTCCAAGTACAAATTAACGGGGTGAGAGTAACCCGAACAGTTTCTCCATAATGGACTTTTGGAGAATATTAACGTTGATTTTGATGTAATAGTTTTCTCATTACATTCTCTAAAATAATGAGAAAAAAAAATTGAGATCTTTCCTTAAATTTGGAGAAAACTCTATATATTTTGGAGTAAACTCAATAATGGAGAATCTGTTGAAATTCAATCTAAAAAAATCCAGAATATAAGTCTGTATTTTAGAGAATTGTTTAGAAAAGTTGTTGGACATGCTCTGATATATGTTGAACTACCTGAGAATTAAATACTTATAATATTTTTAAAAAAATAATTGTTTAAGTCAAATTTTAAACTAGTTTTCTAGGGCACACTTATTTTTTATTCTTATCATATATCTTTAATTTTTAATATATATTAATCAGCTCAATCACAAATCGAGGACTTTTCCAACTCATTCCTAATAAGGAGAAAATTCGATGAGATTATTCAACTTGTACCAAACGTACTGTCTACAGCGCGCAATGTTTCATACATCTGTCTATTTTTAAAATATTCAGATTGATCGAGGATACAATGCAATTTGTGTGATATGTAGTACAAAAATTGTAGACTTTTTTGTAATGGCTCTTTGATGTATCAAATGGATGGATTCAACGTACGTAAGCCACTATTATAATCTACGGATATGAATGAGATCATGAGACTTAACTTCCCCTTATTAATCATAGAGACAAAATCAGACGTCCATCTCTTTGATGTATCGAAATGATGGATCCAATCCAATGCATGTTTGGCTCTACAATATCATATGACATCTGATGAGTTCTGCTTCACCTTCACTGTTTAATTTGAATTATATCGCACACAAAAAAGACATTAAAAAAAAAGAGTCTAGTTTCAATTCAATTCCCTATATATTTTTCAAAACAAATAATCTTAAGACTGAATCAACCAAGATCGATACGAAATCGGATTGGAAGATAAACAGACCATCCCTTTATTGAGATAAGTAAAACAATCTTCAAACCTTATTGAGATAAGTAAAACAATCTCCAAATTAACCCTTATTTAATTGGGTATATGAATCTTAGAACATGCCCACAGGGAATTAAGAATCTTAATTATATATGTTTGCTGGCATAACAATATATATTAAGAGAAAAATATATAATGTGGTATATATGGTTCTTAATTAATTGATTGATTCCATGTTAACTCGGTCCCAATTATTTCTGAAACATTCATACAAAATCTCACCATACCAAAACAAGATCACATGAAATTATTTTATGCAAACATCAAATACAAACAGTCAAACCTGTAGTTGTTAAAATCTCAAGTCTGGGTTAACTTTTAAGACTAAGTTTGTGTTTCATGAATATTTTTTTAAACACACTTGACTTATATATATATATATATATATATATATATATATATATATATATATATATATATATATATATATATATATATATATATATATATAGGGATTACTTCAAATGTAAAAACTCCTTAACATGTAAAATTTGCTTATCGCGTAAAATTAGCTAATGGGCCTAATTTCATTAGTAGAATGTCTGCCCCCCTTGTCCATGCGTGTGCCCCCCTTGCCCCCCTTTTCGGGCCCGATTTTTTTTTTTTGCCCAGAATTTTTTTAAAATTTTTTTTTTTTTTGCCCATAATTTTTTTTTTTCGTTGTAACACTTTCTGCTGTGCAAGTATAACTTACTTTTGTGCACATATAACATCTTATTGTGCAAATATAAGTTTATTTTGTGCAGACAAATAATTCATTATGGGGTAAATAGGTAAATGTGCCTATTTCAATTATAAAAATTTATAATTGAAATATGTTTAATTTATGGGTAAATTGGTAAATATGTCTAATTTTATGGGTAAATGCACTTTTTCCCGTTTTCGATACCTTTTGTGCAACTGTGAAGTGCATTTGTGGAACTGTGGAGTGCATTTGTGCAACTGTGAAGTGCATTTGTGCAACTGTAAAGTGCATTTGTGCAACTTTAATTGTGCAATTGTGCAAATTTAAAGTAGGATACAATTGTGCAAATTTAAACTACAATTGTGCAAAAGTAAGATACAATTGTGCAGATTAAGAATACAATTGTGCAAATGTAAGATCATAATGTGCATTAATAAGTCAAAAGATGTGCTTTTGAAATCGATATTTTAATTTTGTTTTTTTTTTTTACTTTTGAGAGTTTGGGTTCACCTCTCGGATAATTTAGGTTGATAGATGTAAGTTTGAAATCAATTTTTTTTACGTATAAGCTTATAAAATTAAAGTGCATAAATAAGATTAAAATGTGCATAATTAAGGTTAAAAAGTGCATAACTTAGATTATAATGTGCATGATTAACAATTTGCGATTGTTGCGCTCTTGTCTATTATGTAACCTATGTGGGATTTGAACCCACATCTTTTGTGCAAACGCACATTGCTCTACCAATTGAGCTAATAGGCTAAATTATGATTTTTATGCTAAAATAGAAGAACCTAATCGACCTAAAGCATATTGCAATAAAATTATAAAATTCAATTAGCTCATGATTCACAAACAATTTGACAATGCTATAAACATGAAATTAGCTCCAAATCAACCCAACAACACAACCATATCATCAATTTCAGTCAATTTGGCTGTTGGCAAAAAACCCCAAATTCTAAAGCATATCGCAATATAAAATTCCAAACTTCAATTAGATCATGATCCATAAACAATTTGACAATGCTATGAACATGAAATTAGCTCTAAATCAACCCAACAACACAACCATATCACCAATTTCAGTCAATTTTGCTTTTGACAAAAAGCCCAAAATTCTAAAACATATCGCAATATAAAATTCTAAAATTCAATTACCTCATGATCCATAAACAATTTGACAATGATATGAACATGAAATTAGCTCAAAATCAACCCAACAACACAACCATATCATAAATTTCAATCAATTTGGCTTTTGGAAAAAAGCCCCAAATTCTAAAACATATCGCAACCTAAAATTCTAAAATTCAATTAGCTCATGATCCATAAACAATTTGACAATGATATGAACATGAAATTAGCTCCAAATCAACCCAACAACACAACCATATCATCAATTTCAATCAATTTGGCATTTGGCAAAAAGCCCCAAATTCCGCTACTAAATCAAACCCTAGATTTTCAATCTCAACCTAAATCATTCAAACAATCTAAATAATTGTAATAAACAATTTTAGGGTTAGAAATCATATCAAATTCGAGTTGAAACAAAGAGAAAATCGGGTTTTCGAAGGTAAATCGAGCCAAAAACTTCGAACAGGTCTGTCGGGAGAGATGGGCTCGGTGTGAGCTCGACTGGGCTCGAACCATGGGGGTTCCGGGCTCGGGGGGTGCGCCTGAGGGAGGGGGTTCGAGCTGGTGGGGGCTGGTGGCCGGAGGTGGCTCGTGGGTGGCGTGGGAGGCCGACGAGCGAACATACGACGTGAGCCTTCGGATGGGCAGGGTGGGCGCGTCTGGGCTCGAACCAAGCCAAGTCAGGGCTCGAGGGGTGCGCCCAAGGGTTAGCTCGAGCGCGGCCAGGCGGTGGTGGCCGGAGGTGGCTCGACGTGGGGTGGGTGCGCGGCAGCGGGAGGCCGAGAGAGAACCGATGTATGTTGTCCAGTGAAGCGCGTGTTGATTTATTAAAAAAAATTTGATTTTACACGTTAAGCGGATTTTATACGTTAAGGAATTTTTACATTTTAAAACTTCCCTATATATATATATATAGAGAGAGAGAGAGGTTGGGTCAGGTGTTTACACCCCTTATTGTGTTTTGTGTTAACAAATATATGCCATTGATTGATTAGAAATGAATGGGTGAGATTAATTGAGACTTTCCCTTTTTATTTAAATTAAAAAGAGTAGGTCCCACCACTTTAATAGCCAACTTGCTGTAGAGGAAGCGTGTGCGTTGATTTTTTTAGGTAACGTTTTTTTTTTGTGGGGATGGGGAGATTTTGCTTCCACTATGCGTTCGATGAAAATATTCGCTAGGATAATAGTAAATATTAGCTAGGATAATAGTAATTATTCGCTAAATTGATTGTTATTATTCGTCTGTAAATATGAGTTATCAATAATAGCAAAAGGGTTGGTCAATTTTTCAACTATTCGCTAGGCTGATAGTAATTATTCGCCAAGTTGACATTAATTATTCGCTAGGTTAAAAGAATATATAAATGTAATTCTTGATTTCCACCTCTAATTAACCACATACATATGAATAATTCTTTACTATCACCGAATAATTCCTTATTATTACCGAATAGAAACTGTGAACTTGTCGAATAATTCCTTACTATCACCGAATAATTCCTTATTATTACCGAATAGAAACTATGAACTTGTCGAATAGTGACTCTGAACATGAGATTAATAGAACAATCATATGAATTCCACCGAATAATTGCTTATTATCACCGAATATAAACTATGAAGGAACAAAGGGATATGGATCTAAGTAATCCCATTGGAAACCAACACCGATCCCCACAGAAGGAACAAACAGATTTACCAATACAAATCTGGGCCATTGGAAACCAACACCGATCCCCACAGAAGGAACAAAGGGATATGGATCTAAGTATTGGGTTGCAATTTCAATTTACCAATACAAATTGATATTGCTGACAGATTTCAGATGCAATCACAAACAGATTACAGTAAAAACGAGGATCTGGATTTGATTTTCTCATTCAAACGCCGACCTTTCTGCGTCTTCGGCTCCTCTTTATTCTGAAATTGAAAATCCCAATCCATGCCATTACAAATCACAATCATAAGACATCAAGGACTCTCCACAATACCCTGAAAGAAAAATTAAGAACAGAAAGGACCGAGTCGCGGAGTCGGCTTCATCGAAAATCATAATTGGTAGGTCGACAGATTTGATTTCGGTCACTTCTCGAAGAAAACGATGGGATTAGTAGAGGCGGTGCGCCGGAGAGAGATGATTGGAAGGCGGTGGGATTAGTAGAGGTGGTGCGCGAGGCTCGAGATCTCATCGGAGCAAGCCGAGGTCCAGGGGTTGCGGCGAGGCGAGGAGGGCGATAGAAGAGACGGTGTTCCCATCGCCATTGCTTCCGCCTTTTGAAGATGATGGATTGTGGTTAGGGTTGAGATTGTGATACACGCGACTTTGTAGAGCTATGGGTTTTTTATTATTATTATTTTTAATTAATAAAAATTACAGAAAAATCTCAGCCTTTCATTTTCACCCAATCAACGCCTCGGATTTGTTAACACAAAACATGTTAAGACTTGTAAACATTTGATCCATTCTCTCTCTATATATATATATATAAGGTTGCAAAACAAGCATATAGTAGCCTCAGATTAAACATTTCGCTTCAAATATGGTCCTATTTACAATCTCATAAATATATGATATAATTCATCACAAAATTATTTGGGCCATAATTTTACTTTGGAAAAAATGTTAAAAAATATATTTGTATTTCACACTCTTATATTTACATGTTTATAAATTTTTATCATGAAAAATTATTATTTAAAAAATATATAAATTATACACTAATAAAATCAATCTTTTAATTATATATATATATATATATATATATATATATATATATATATATTTAAAACATATAGTTCATCATAAAATTTTATAGATATGTAAATATGTGTATGAAACATAAATAAAAATGTTTAAAAAATTTAAAAGTAAAATTATACCCTAAATAATTTTGTAGTGCATTGTATGTTGTAGCCTGTAGGTGATCTGTATTGATAATACTAGGACTTTCTTCATTTACTATCAGAATGATTTTCATCTTGAAAATAATCAATGGGGTTAATTCAACTAATTTTTTTTCCCTTTTTCCCCTTTTTTTAAATTTTCCAATTGATTTTCACCTTGAAAATAATCAATGGGGTTAATTCAAAATATTAAATTAATATAAACCTATGTCTATGTGCAAATCTTCATTTACTATCAAAATGGAGTCCATCATGATTGAGCTTATTATATTTTACTTATTATATTTTACTCATATGAGTTTGTTTTTATAAGTTTAATTCAAAATATTAAAATAATATTTTATTTAATTGTATAATATTAATTAATTTTATTATGAAAATTTTATTTTTTTAAAATAGCGCCATGGCACGGGAACTATACTAGTTATTTATATAGTCGTAATGATTATGAGACAGATGTGATGAACGAACGGAAGGAATTACGGATTCACGCGCTCTTTAATACATATACGATCTGCACTCGGTGCATATATATTAGACCTGTCAAACGGGTCATTCGGGTCGGGTTCGGGTCGGGTCACTTCGGGTCTCGGGTAAAACGAGTCCCGGGTATTTCCGGGTTGACTAGAACCCGGGTTTGACCGGGTTTCGGGTCATTTCGGGTCGATTTCGGGTTTGTCAATTTTTTCCTTTTTAAATTAAAAAAATCATGATTTGATAATTTTGCAATAAATTTTAATTATATATAAAAAAAATTAATTATATTTAATTAAAAATCAACCGGGTCAACCGGGTCACCGGGTCAATCGGGTAAAATCGGGTCAAAATTACCGGGTCAATCGGGTCACCGGGTCGAAACCCAGATGACCCGGAAAATTTCCGGTTTTTCGGGTTCGGGTCGAAAATTTTCCGGACGGTCGGGTCGGGTTTAATATATATGCTTGCCGTTTGAAATGTGTTGTGGTGGGCCGGGAGATCACATTACCCTTTTACCAAACTTTTGGGAAGAAGAGACAAATTAAAAGAAAAGAAAGACAAGTGATCAATTTTTATAAATTTAATACAGTACTAAAAAAAAAAATCCCAAAACCAAGTCCCCACATCTCAGTAGGGGAATGGGAATGATCATGGAGATTGGCTCTTCTGCCTTTATCAGAACCACACAACAAAACACACCTTTTATGAGACTTTATACCACCAACAGTCCAACACAAATAAACAGCTCATATTGCTATGGGACAGTAACTTGTTATCTCTCTCTTAATTAATTACATTTATAAACTAAGCTTTTAACAGATCATATACAGCAGCAAAATCTATCATCCCGCCTTTCTTATGGAGTAATATATCAATGAATTTGAAATCATTTTTTTATCAATATTTGATTGGTTTGAAACTATAATACAGAAGCATCGATGAATAACTAAGGGGTCGTTTGGTAGGCTTATGCATATATATTACACTTGCTTTATTAATTATGCACAATTTTCTTTATTTCCTTCTTCAAATTACCAAAGGACCCTTAATTAATAATTGCCCCACAAGTAATCACCCAGAAAAAGTCAATTAATACAGCCCAGCTCACAATTTAGGATTCACATTAGTAGTATAGAAGGTGATGAATTTGCAAATGAATGAATTTTTATTCAAGGGAATTGTAGGAATCTCCCCACCCTTTCGGCTGAATTTAGAGCCAACGTGGGTATCTGTATGCAAACCAAATCCTCCTCACGTTATCTGAATTTCTGCATATTTTTATTTTGATTTTTTCATCTTTTCTGCTTCCTCAAGAGGTGCCAAATGGACATTTGGGGCTTTGACTTCCCCTCTGTTAGCATTACTATATTCATAGCTATTGTAATTAAATAATAATTACCCTTTCCAAGGCATAGTTTAATAATTTAAGAGATGACGATCCCTTGGACATTCAAGTTTTGAAGGAGAGAATTTAATATAAATACAAGTATATCCCTTGTTTACCCCATCAAGGAATCACAAAGGGATCATCAATAGCTTCAAAGATACCTCTTTTTGTCCCTTTACACCTCAAGAAAATTAAACAAGAAGAAGAAGAAGAAAACTAAAGAAATCAATGGCAGGTTTCAATGGTCTTGCTCTGGTTGTCTTTCTCATCTCCGCCATGGCAATCGGTTGCCATGGGATTGACACTCGCCCCTTCTCTGCTCTCACTGCGAATGCCCTCATCGTCACAAGTACTAATGGACCAGGTAAGCCTAGAGACTAATATTTCACAAGGAATTGAAGCATGGTATTTTCTCTTATTTCATCTTTCTAGCAAAGGAAAGGTATCCATTGAGGAAAACAAACATAAAAAATGTTACATTCAAGTGTGCAAAATGGTTGAAAATCATTTAGAAAAGACTAGTAAATTTTGTACATGGTGCAGTTTTGATGGCAGGGGTGGACACAATCACAGTTTCATGGACGCAAAACACGAGCTCACCAGTAGGGACAGATTACAAGACTGTGACGGTGAAGCTCTGCTATGCACCTCCAAGCCAAGTAGACAGGCCATGGAGGAAGACGGTTCCTGGCAACATAGGCAAGGACAAGACTTGCCAATTCACCATAGTCTCCAAGCCATACTCGGCTTCAAACAGCACAGAAACCTACACCATTAAAAAGGACGTTCCTGGTGCCCTCTACTTCATCCGAGCCTACATCTATGACACGACTGGCAAGGCGGTCGCTTTTGGGCAAACCACCGACGCTCTCAAGACAGCCAAACTCTTCACAGTTGTAGGGATCACTGGTCGTACCACATCCATTGATGTGGCATCCGGTGTCTTCTCTGCCTTCTCCGTGCTCTCCCTGGTTTACTTCTTCTACGCCGAGAAGAGGGCTGCTAGGAGGGCCACATAGTCTAGTTGAACAATGAAGGTTGTCCACCTACACTGAGGAAAGGTTTCTGTTTGATTTGCATTCAGGTGCAAAAATGGTGTTATGTAGTCTATACCTGTTTGTTTGTTTGTAATTCTTGCTTCTGCTGTGAGAAAGCAGATACTATGCTTGTTTTTCCATCACGGTTTCTCTGATAAAGATTTTATTGGTTGTCTTGTTTTGGATTATAATGTTTTGGAAGTTATTGTATTGATAACAAGTTGGGTTCCGATACATACAGAAGTGTCTCTTAAGGGCCCGCTTTCGAAGTTATTGGATCGATCGGAAGTTAGATTTTCATACTATCTGATACCCAAATACTGTGCCTGTGGAGGATCCATCATCCATTAATAAACATAACAGTTGCTAGAAATAGTCGTTCGTTTTACCTTACAAGTTCAACTAGTACAAATACCTTGTAATGATACTTCTATCAAATTCTAACCAAACAGGGCACAAGCATCTATCTTGCATTACATTCCTACCGCAGGATGTTATCCTTCCTTTGTTTTAAATTTAGCATCTATCAGATGCTAAATTTGGAATTAATGAATTTATAAATGATAATAATAACAATAATAATATATATATAAAAAGATCATCAAACCCCTCTCTTTACAGGAATGATGAGCATAACTCTTTATAATGGCATAGGGACAAAATATCATTTGTTTGACTATTTTTGTGATGATGTCAACATAAATAATATGGAGTACTTATTAAAATATATAAAGTTGGTTGACTTTGTATTTAAGACGAAGTATAAACAGATATAAACAAAACGTGACCATCACTAAGTAGCTTGTATTTGAGAGATTCCCACTCAATGAATTATCATTCCCACTTCATACCTCTTAAAATTCAAACTTATTTTAAAAAGCTTTCCAAGTATACCAAATGACCAGGTGCTTCCAAGTGATTGGGTTTTTGGTACTTTAGGAATTGGATCGTCTTACTAATAATGTATGCAAGATTGCAGGAAGCAAATGGATGGCTGGCATGGATGAGAGATCATCAAATGGAAGAGGAGATCAATTTTTGGGAATCATGTAAGCAGAGCCAGAAATGTCAATTCTGTCACCACTGAAAATGAAATGAAAGGTTTGAATGAATTAAAACCTCTGAAAGAGATCATGTTGAGGATAAAAATTTCGGGAGGTCCGGTTCATCTACCTAAATCAACGACCATAAAATGGATTCATGACTCACGGTTCTCTCTGGCCTAATGAAGTAGTGACTCGAACTAGGCCAATCAAACTTCGATTAAATATCATGGTACAATAAGTCTTTACAACATCTCAGCTGTTCGTCCTGTTTCTAACCAAAGTTTATACTGAACCCTGCAGCTGACATCTAGCAACTCTCTATAAGAAAAATGCTTTATATCGAACAAATCCTAGCAGAACACAAGTGCACATCACGATTTTTCAGCATGTTAAATTTCTAATAAGGATATGATATTGTGATTTCGTATGCTATGTAGTGGGAGAACTCCATTTACAATAAGTTGGGCTTTTATCGTCATCTATAGAAGGTATAACGGTAAAAATATAGATGAAGCGTACATGTGATAAAAAAAAATAGGTGAGACTGTAAGAGTGGTATGAAGGGGTGACTAACTTGTGTATGCTGTTGTTTCCTCAGGAACCAAATACCATCTCAATGCTGCGCATTCGGTCGGTGCCAATAAGTGATAATCTGTCCTCATAAACTTCAATGTAGCCAAAAGCATTTGAGCTTGGAGGACACTCCAATGCTGCTTCAAAGACTCGGTGGTGGATCCCATGGGAGTCAACTGTATAGCCCCCTTTGTGATCATGACCGGTCAGGCAAGCCTTTACACACTTGTACCTATGTATTATATCTGCAACCTCCTCATAGTTCCACAGGAGTGCTTCAAATGAGGAGGCCTTGGGATGCAAAGCAAGATGACAACAGATGACTACTTTCTGCTTCAGGCGAGTTGCATCTTGAAGGACACCATCAAACCATGCTAGTTGTTCTTTCCCAATACCTCCATTGAACTTGAGATACCTTCTCTCTGGACCAACTAGTCCATCAGGGCTGTTCTTATCCGGGTTTGGATTCTTTTCATTAAGAAACTTCAAGGCCTCAGTTGTGCTGGGATGATCTTGAGGCCACCCAATGGCACTTACATCATAACCATCAAGGACCACAAATCTATATTCAGGAGTAGGTGAAAAATCATAGTAGGCACAGCCATTATTATGGCTTGATATCTTCAATAACGGAAGTAGATCCTTACGGGGAAGATTGTAGAGGCAGTGGTTACCAATCATGTGATAAACAGGGCAATTGGATTTCTCAAACTCACAAACAACCTTCTCGACAGTAGTTAGAGATTGATCCTTGGGGCAAAATCCATCCACTATATCACCAAAATTAATGGCAAAGCTAAGATTTTCAAGACTGTTCCATTTCTGTACCGCTCTCTGCAACACAAGTATGCTGTGTCTATAATACCTTGGAACTCCCAGGAAAGATTTGCCATCAGGAATATCAGCATACTGGACATCAGAAATAACTCCAAAAGAGAAAAGGGGCGTGCGCCTTTGAGTGGTAATAAACCCATTCTGCAGGACCATTGCGTACACAAGAAGAATGCCCTACAAAGTACGAAGAACGAGCATTGGTGATGAAAAAGAAAATAGTATTTAGATTAACTTAAGCTGCAGAATCATCAGAACATATAAAACATTATACCAAATAAATGAAGATTGGTTTCAGTGTTATTCTTACACCTTGATGAAAATCCTTAGCACATTGGACTTACCATTACATGAAGTTTCATGCTATGGAGAGTTTCAGAAGTGACATGTTCATTTCAAATTAAAATTCTCAGGTTGTACCAAAAGTTCCTCCAATTATTTTGGATTGAAAGCAAATGTTTTTGTCAGCTTAGATGCAATAATACAGCACTTAATTTTTAATTTCTCAAAAAGGTATTTTGGGAATAATTCTAAAATGGATTTCTACATATATATTCTGCTGCCATGAATTGCCATATCTCATCCAAGTGAAATGATTCCCGGTAAAACAGAGATGGAAAGTCAAGCACAGCAAAGAGGTTGCACTGTGCCAGCAAAACCTAAATGAAGAGTCCATGTTTAAACAGCAGCAACAAATAGAATAAAGCAGAGAATAACTAACTGAATAAATACCACACACTCTTTAACAGTGCATAACTTCTAACAGGAAACATTCAAACTATTCCGTGTTTTTTCAGTATTCATCCATAACAATAAGACATGGTTATCATCACCATGGTTCTGCAAGAAGCATAGTTCTTAGACAGATTAAAATCAAAATGCAATTAGCACTGTTGAAACAATCCTTACATCCAAAAGGATCATCACCTCGCTTTACTAACTCTCATACTGCATTCAAGACTATCAATAAGGCCTCGTTTGGTTGAACGTGGGAAGTGCAATTCCCAAGAATTTAATTCACGTGAATTTAATTCCCGTCAATTGTACTTCCGGTTAATTGAAAAAAGATGTTTGGTTAGTTTTTAAATGATAGGAATTTCAAATGGTAGAAGTGGTGATTTTGTACACAAAATGGTGGAAGTTCAACTTACCTAGTCCACCCTAGGTAAGTTAAATTCCTCCATTTCATAGGAATTGAAATTCCTGGGAATTCAAGTTCCTGGGATTTTGAAAGAAAAAAATTATAACCAAACACATGTATTTATCCTACTTTCTGGGTTTTTTCACTTCCTGGGTTTTTCAATTGTTAACCAAACGAACTCTAAGTATGCTATTATCATCTGTTCTGCAAACATTTCACATATGTGTTCCTTCTCCTCAGAAAAAAAAACCCATCCAGACAGACAAAGTACTAACTTCAGCTCATACTTACTAAATAAATCAACCAAATAAACCACAAAGTCCTTAGTGTTGAAACTAGTGAGGTACTCAGGAGTCAGAGCACCCAACTGACTACCAGAAACACCAGTATAAAAAACCAACATCTGGTGCATCCTTTCAATCAGAGAATGAACAATCAAGCAAACGCACCATTCACCAAGTGTATATATAGATTGCATAATAATGTTTAAACAGCTTAAGATCGAGATAAACAAAAAACGCGGCAAAAATAAAATCAGCAACAGGTTGAAACCAACTAGCGAAATAGTAACATGGGTCGAAGAAGTGGCAACTTGAGAGATCGATATTGAAGAAAAAATTGGACCTTTGGGGAAATCCGTTGCGAAAGGAAACACTGAATACAAAATGCAACCGTAAACACAAAAGGCCGTGGTTGATCCGTTTGTTTAAAAAAAATAAAATATCAACGAATACATAACACAAACAATTGCAGAGATCGATTGATTGGCGGACATTGCTGAGCAAATCCAATAGGAAGCAGAAAATCAGGGCAAATAAGAATGAATGAAAATCAAACCTGTTAAGACGTGGAAACGGGGGGATAAGTAATCAAATTGATCGATTCTCCACAAAAACTGATGAAAACAATGGACTTGTACCTGTAGGGTGTAGAAGATAGGGGAAGAGTGAGTAGATCCGCCACTTAGAGGAGAGCGGTGGTGCAATTTATGGAGTGGGAGAGAGAGATTTTGGGGAGGCGGAGGAGGTTGAGTTCTAGCGACGGGGAGAAGGGAGAAGTTAACAACACGGAGTTTTCCCGTTACGTTAAGCTGCGTCGGTAGGCATTTAATCTCTCAAGCTTCACGTCACCTCCTCGGATTTCAATCCGGGGGTAACTACTCGTATATCGATTGATATTTGATAGATTTCTAAACATCCCATTTTTTTTAATATATAAATTAAATTCTATGATTGATTTTAGAATACTACTTGTATACTCCGGTAGTACTCTTTTATATATATATATATATATATATATATATATATATATATATATATATATATATATATATATATATATATATATATATATATATATATATATATATATATATATATATATATATAAAGATAAGACTAAGATGATAAGTTAAAAATCTCAATTTTAAATATCTTCTATTAAACGGATAAATTTAGTTTTTTTTTTAATAAAAAAAATATGGGATTTACCTTAATCAATACCCCTTATTTTTATTTTATTTAAATTTATGATGAAATCTTAAGTGTATTATCTGTAGAGCCAGCTAAACAAAATTTAAAAGAAGAAGAAGATTATGAGTCATTTACCAAAAAATCCGTTAGAATCATATATACTATATAGCGCAGCAATAAAGATCACACATATATGCCGATGCCGGTAATAGTGGGTTTGGGTAAGTTTCGAAAATTTTAAAATTGAAAACCCTTGTAATTGAAATCATACTCATAAGTCATAACTCATCTTAGTGATCCCACTTGCAACCAATTTTCCTTGTATTCTCTCTCTCCGGTTTTAAAGATCCTTTTTCCATATCATTATACGATATTTAGCAAACAAAATTATACTGGACGATCTCGAGCATATTTGACATGCGCATTTTTTAATCTAGTTGAAGATTATAATCTAGCTTAAAATTGAACATCTTGTTTGGCATGACTTTGATTATCCAAGTTTTTTGGAGATTAAATTGTCAAATTACCAAAATAGATCTATATTATTTGATGCATGACTTTAGAGTTCGGTCATATTTGGCCCGAGCTATAAAATTCCTTTATAAAAGAGAAAAATTACATGACTTTATAGCCTAGCAACAAGCCCGGACTATAAAGTCAAAATCATACATTGTCAATAGGGGTGATATTTTTTTAACAGGCTTGGTTTTGTGATCATATTCGAATTTGAGCTCGTTTTTGCTTGTTATGCTCGTTTTTTCTTGTTAGGCTCGTTTTATCAATTTTGGGCCAAAATCATACATTGTAAATAGCTATATATCTAACAAGTGAATCTTAAGCTAGCTATATATCTCCAAGTGAATCTCATGCTCGATCTTACAGTTGTAATTCAACTATCAATCAACCAAAAGAATCAAACCCCACAATTCGATTACCCATAAAGCCCCATAAAGGTTCCAGCTTTTTCTTGTCCGATATAAATAACTGAAACCATTGATTGCCATTTCGTTTTTCTACAGCAATTAAGCAAGGTTTTAGAAGATCAGTACCTGGTTGATAACAAAAACCATTGATTGCCATTTCGTTTTCTATAGCAATTAAGCAAGGTTTTGATGTGGGAGAGAAAACAGATAACAAAAAGATAAGAAACAAGAGAGGAACGATCATCCTCAGATTCAGGGATTGATGATAAGCTGAGTTGGGGTATTAGACAAGCAGTGTCACCAATTTCAAATTGATAACAAAAACCCAAGGTTCCAAATTCATGTTTCAGCATCAAAACATTCAAATTGATCACCTTCACAAGGCAAGATTGGAGCTCTGCTATCTCATCCCACTGATAGTCTAAAATTGTATTTACACTTTATCAATTGGTACTTAATTAAAATGCCCAGAAATCACAAACATTTACCACAACAATAAAACTCTCACAGCGAGAGGTTCTTTTTGAAGAAACTTGGTTTACCTTAGCACTTCAGAAGAGGATTCTCATCAGTGTACCAGCAGGAGAGTGATTGACATGAACAATGTAAAATTGTATTACAATTGAAAATAGAGAACTAGAATTCAGATGCTTATAAATCACAAAATATTACGCATCACCTCAGCTGCACTTGGTAACAAACATCCCAGATATGCTTCAGATAGCAAATTATCACATCACATTCACCAAGTGACATAAAAATATCAGTTGCCTTTCAACAAGTGAATTATATAACTGCAGGTACTGCACAACTAACTTATTCTAAAAATCACATATCACAAATGTTCTGCAGCAACACTTATTCATTGATTATACAAGCTCAATTTACCAGCAAGAGATTGAAGAGATGGGTCACTGTCAAATAAAAACACAAACACAAGAGGTGATAAACCAAGCCATGAACTAATAGCAAAAATTTGTGTGGAACCAATTGAGCCATTCAAGGGTCTGGGATCAGTAAACGCAAAAATCTGTGTGGAACCAATTGAGCCATTCAAGTGAAATTGAAGGAAAGGGGCAGCTTTTGAAGGAAATGGGTGAGCGAAAATGGAGCAAAAGGTGAAATGAAAGTGCAAAATCACCCACCATTTAGCAAATGGAAAATCATATTATGAAATCTTACACTTAATTCACATCATTATACTAAGAAATAAGTAGGAAGATATATGCAACTAATAATTTAATATATACTGATGTAATCACAAAACACGTATTGATAGATAATAGATACTAAACACTTACCTTAATTTTTTTTTATCCCACCAAGCATCATCAACAATAATAGTTCTTGTGCTCGCATTCCAACCTAGGCCATTGTCAGATTGTAACGACATCCATGCATAATACTCTTTCTTCATATTGTCATACTTGTTCTTCATGGAATTTTGATTGGCTTTTTCCTAGAAACTTTCTCAAAATCTTTTAGAATATGCGGCCATTGAAACTTTTGGTTACGCCCATATTTTTGTCGTTATTGGAGGCAAACATCAATTAAGATCTTCATAGTTGCTTTAGTCCAAATAAAATTGGACCCTTTGGAACTTTTGCATCCTTCTACTTTTATGTTGCTAGCATTGACATACCAAACATCTAAAAAATTACAAGGCAAAAAGAAAAAACTAATCTATAATAGCATTCATCCAGAAATGGCAGGATTTAGCAGTGAAGATTGAATGAATACATGAATGAAAAAAGAAAAACTAATCTATAATAGCATTCATCCAGAAATGGTAGGATTTATTTCCTAGCTCATAGCACGAATAAGACCACGAATAAGGCCACATACATAGCCAACAATAAAGTAGACAATTTAACCACGAATACTGCCACGACAATAGCCACGACTTAGCCACCTGATTGGCCTCGACAGTTGCCATGAAATCAGCCACGAAAGACGTTGGACATCTTGCACGTGCCAAGCCACGAAATCAGCCACGACATACACCGTGGCTAACTTCGTCGCTACAGCCATGAATGACACGAACTTGACCCGGCCACGAACATAGCCACGGACTTGTCAGATCATGGCTATTAGCCACATATGTTGGAAATCTAGCATTTAGCAGCGAGACATATAACCACAAATGGCGACGAACGTAAAATTCGTGGCTATGCCCATCGCTAAACTGTTTAGCCATGATCATTCGTGGCCTATCCGTGACTATTTGACCTTGGGTATTTCCTGTTTTTTTGTACTGGAATAAGGGATTTTGGATGAAATGGGTTGTGTTATAAAGGGGGATTTCAGATGGGGTATTTCATTCACACAAAAGACCGACCCATATAACATAATTTATTTTTGTTTAATTTACTTCTAATATTTTATTATTCAGTGAGAGTGGTGCAAGTGAGTAATTTTTCATATGGGCATCAAACTCAATTTTTAGCAAATAATAAATGTTACATTAAAATTTTTATTGCCATTGGCCCATTGCTAAGAAAAATGTTACATCAAATGTTAGAGCAAGCCCAACAACATTTGTAAAATTTCTCTAAAATAGGGATCAAAATGTCAAAATCTCTAAAAACATTTCACCCTAACTCTAACAGTTTATTTATTTTACAGTTTTTTTCATTTATTATTATACAATATAATTAATACATAGGCAAAGTAAATTGGATCAGGGCTATTATATGGCAGTGGCGGACCTATGTGTTAATTTTCGTTTATTTATTTTACTGTTTTTTTCATTTTATTGCTTTTTTTAATTATTTTTTTAGTGTTAATTTTAAAAATTTTACCCTCAAGCATCCTCACCCGTAAAAAAAATACAAAAGAAAAAAAATTATCTTTAAGTATCTTCGAAATGATAAAAAACTTTATCTTCGAGCATCCCCGAGAAGTCGGTCCAGGATCCGCCCCTGTTATATGGTGGTGATCAATGGGACTCAGGGAGTGCATAGTGGATTGGATTTCATCAAGTCTGAAGCAGGAAGACAAATAACAATAAAGCTTCCAAATCTCAAAGATTAATGCCTCTTGTGTAGCCTTTGAAGTACTACGTATAGTAAGCATAATTCACTCTTCCTCTGGATTAGCTTATTCCATCATCAAGATAGAAAAAATCATTAAAAGATAATATACAAAGCAATTACAAAAATGGGTAAAAGCCCCAACTTTCCAAGAAATGGGCAGGGGAACAAGAACGTCAATAAGCCAGCAATCAAAATAGCATAAAATAGCAATAGCCATAACACAACCATCAAAATAGAAGCAATCAAAATCAGTAACGGAACAAGAACAACGGGAGTATCGAATAGCAGGAACAAGAATTGAAATCGAACAACAGGGAAAAATCGAAATTGAACAATAGCAGGGGAGAAATCGAACAACAAGAATCAAGAATCGAACAACATCAGGAACAATAAGGGCACAAGGCGAACAAGAGCAATCAGAAAACACGAACAACAGGAATCGAACAGGAACAAGAACATCAGCAATCGGATGAACAATAAGGAATTGAGATCAAACTAACCCTACCAGATCGAGTGTCGAACAATAGAAGCAAGAATTTTTTTTATTATTATTATCAAAGAAGCAATCAATTTCTACATGGAAATGGGTGAAACATTAAATTAT
Source organism: Persicaria tinctoria (assembly GCA_037127255.1). Classification (NCBI taxonomy): domain Eukaryota; kingdom Viridiplantae; phylum Streptophyta; class Magnoliopsida; order Caryophyllales; family Polygonaceae; genus Persicaria; species Persicaria tinctoria. Next base: position 13,805,636 of record JBANSL010000020.1, on the reverse strand, counting down.
AGAGATCCATCATTCTCCTCTAAATTTATATTTTTTTTTTCTTCTCTCATCCTCTTTCTCTATTTTACAAATAGATTTACAGGAGCTGTTGGGGTGGAAAATTTGATTTTTTCTCTAAAATTTGCCCCTTTTCCGATTTTAGAGATGTTGTTGGGCTTGCTCTTACAGTTTTACATCTAGTGTAACATTCATGTTTTCATCTACTGTACAATATTGCATTTGAGATCTAAGGTAACAATTAGAAAAATGATACATTTTTTTTTGTTACAATAACTAATTTATTTGGTAGTGACGTAGCCACGAGAGTGAGGAGGAAGATGATCCTATACTCAATGAGTCCTCGTCAGAGGAGGGCTATGCTAGCGTTGAGGACGATGGTGATGAATCGGACAATTTTGCCGATGTTGGAAAATATGGTGGGCACGAGGTGAAGCCGCCTTTCAAGAGTCAAAAGAACCTTTGCTTCACCTTGGACCAGTTGTGTATGGTTTGGAAAATGACGCTGCAAATGGTTAAAAATACGTTTCAACAGGGTTGTAAAAGTTTGGGGCTTTTTTATAGTGAAAATAATTATATAAGGGCATATTTTGTCAAAATTGAGAATACAGGATGAATGATGAAAATAATTTCTCTTTTTCCACTGCCAACCTCCCGTTCCTACACCTTCAACAGTGTCTCCCTCCACCTCCAATCTCCTTGGCTCCGATGTCAATTCGTTGGTGCTCTAGGAGGTTATGCTCCAACGAAAGGTGGTGTGGGAGGTGGTGGTGGCCGAAGATGGCGGAGACAAGAAGCTGGCCGAAAGGTGGTTTGGTTTCAATCGAAACTAGCTCAGTACCCCGTGCATTGCACAGATCTTTGTTTTAAAATATATACTTATATAATATCATTCATTATTTTTATATAAATATTACAAGTATCACAAATAAAGTAATAAAAAATAAACGTTTGTGCGGATGTTTTTTTATAAAATAATTTTATACATATGTAAACCATTTATATAAGTTAAAATAGAATTATCATGAATTTTTTATAATATCTTTCAAACTTACTTATCTCATTATTTGGTTCAAAAAAATTAAAAATAAATATGACAATTAAAGGAGAAGATATCACTTTATCTAAATTCTTGTTTGAATTTAAATAAATTTCCTATTAACACTCGTTCAACTAATGATTTCATTTAATATAGTTGCATTAATTCATTAATATATTATAAATTAAACATTTTGTTATATTTTAAAAATAAAATAAAATAAATTTTTTTAATCTAATAAAGTAATTTATTACCTGACTGCCTCAAAATATTCGATATATTTTAATCAATTATTAAAATAAACTTATTATTAAACTTTTTTGATCAAATTTTTATCCTTGTCTATACAATAATTTTAAAGGATGAATTGTAAAAAAAATGATGTGTCATTTACTATATATAATGGATAAGTATGATAATTGTTAGAATTAAAAAGATAAATTAGTTTAAATTAATTATTTATATAATTGTTAACATATTTCACTCCCTATGATATGATTCTGCAAATTAATTATATTAAATATATTTTATTATTACATAAATCATATTGGCTTAACCAATAAAAAAGATAGAATCAAAATCATCATCAATTTGCTACATAAAGCTAAATGTAAAACAAATCCAAAAAATCGTAACTAAATTAGATTTCTTATTAGTTACAAACGTATAATGCATATATCGTAATATGAATCCACCCCACCATAACTAAATTAGATTTCTTATTTAATTACTCAATTAGATTTGCTAATTCCACCCAATATCAAATCGTAACTAATTTAGATTTGCATATATCAAGCGGTTAATGAGATTTGTGAATTAAATTAATTAAATAATAATTTAAAATTCCTACATTAAAGGAGAAGGCGCTACATGGTTTGGACGACTTCTTCTTTATTGAATATATAAGATACTACCTCCGCATCAAAATATTTATAGTTTTACTTTTGGCACGTCGTTTAAGAATGGTAAAAACTATATAAAATATCAATGATTTTATTAATTTTAAAAAATAATTTCATACTTAATACAATTATCTATGAAATTATTAAAAAAAAAAAGTTATTTAAAAAATTAATATTTTATAGAGTTATTCGCTCCTTAAAAAGCGTGTCAAAAAACAAAACTACAAGTTTTGTGATACTGAGGGAGTATAAGATATGTGGTTGCGAAGACTAAAGAGAGAAGTTCATCATTGAATATCAATATGGAGTAACTTTTATGGGGGAAATTTGAGATTTTACAACCAGCTATGATTTTGTGAAGATTTTTTATTTGAATTTTTTTGCCAGATCAAGATATTGAATTTAATTAATAATTTGATTAATAATTAATGTGCTCTAACATTGATATAGATGAAGAAGAATGAACGGATATTGACATTTTTTTTTTAATTAAATGGATTGGTATATTTATCCAAATCATTTGAAGAATCTCCGTAAAATATTTTTAAATAGATAATCTAATATTATATTTTTAATTCTTATCCAAAGAGGATGAGGATCTCAATAACAAAATAGATATGATTTGTTAAGATAAGATTTTATTTTATTTTGATCTTATCAAATAAATATCCAAACAAACAAACAAATCATATCCTAACTAATTTGTTTGAAAGATAATAAAATAAAAAATAAAATAAAAATCGTCATTCTGGATGAGGTTGACCAAGAAACGCCCAAAGTTCGGAATCACAGTTTCCCAATTGAGCTTTCTCTTGATATCCAATTACTTTAGTGAGACAATTGTCGAACTGGATGAGGTTGCTCAGTGTGCATGGTTTTAAGATAATGGTCAATACTTATGTAAAGTTGTTGAATTGCTGCATTGATTCCGATTTGATTGAAGTTGGGCGCGAGCTTCATGCTTGGATAGGTGTGGTTGATAGGTTGTAGATGGTTTTTGGAGATGAAATTGGTGAGTATGCATGTGAAATGTGGGTGGTTGTATGATGCCTAGAAGGTATGGTGTTCGTATGAAATACGGACGGGGGGTAGCGTGATGCTCATGTTCGAGATAACGTAGGAGAAGCTAATTGAGTTCCAGAGAGTGTAACCATTGTCTCAGTGCACTCCGAACCTCCCTAACATCGACCGCTACAACTACCTACAGGTTTGCATGGTGGTCAGTTTGGAATAGAGTTGATCAGGGAAAATCACATATTAAGCAAATGAAGAGAATTATGCAGAATCCGTTCACTAACCTCTTTGATTGAATACATTGCTCGTGAGAGGGAGATCCATTCTTGGAATCCAAATGGAACCCTAAAATCAATAGTTTCGGCATGAGCCGAAAAATATGTATAATATTTGGTAGACATAGAAGAAGATTACCTTGAAGTATAAACGACATAGTTATAGAAGAGAAAAACACCAATTAGTTCAATCATTTCCATAGGAGACAAACCTGTTAAAAGGATTAAAATTAAAAAATCAAAGTGGAGGGAAGTAAGATTCCTAAAAAAAAAATCAAGTAGAGGGAAGCAAGAATCCTTTTGGCTTTCAACGTATCATTGTCATTGTTATAATGAATCTTTATCCTGCAATTACAAAACAAACACAACAAAATTTAAAAGTCATATCACAAAAAAGATCATAAAAATTGAGAGGAAGAAAAGAAAAACAGAGATTATATAGAAAGAGAGCGTGTGGAGGAAGTTAAAACCCTAAAAATCAAAATAGATAAATCCATACCTATTTATTTATATTACAATAATAAATATTATTTTATTTTGATCTTATCTAGTGAATATCTAAACTAACTAACCATAGTATCCAGAATATCCAATTCGATTTCGTATTTATAGGGAATTTTAAAAAATCCAAACAATAAGATTATTAATTGGATAATAGGCAATTAAATTAATTTTTAATTAATTTACTAATTCAAAAATCCTACTTTAAAGGAGAAGTCGCCACATGTCGTAAGCGACTTCTCCTTTAGTATTATAATATTGATTACAAATTTTAATTGAAAGAAAATATTTCTTATATGATTTAAAACATATAAACAAAACTTTCTACAGGCACCCTCTACCCGCCTTCGGGCACCTTGGCTTCGGCCACCACAAAACCGCCTTCGGGCAACCAACCCTTGGCTTCGGCCACCATAAACCACCTTCGGGCAACCAACCCTGGGCTTCGGCCACCACAAAACCACCTACATGCAACTTAAACAAGGCTTCGGCCGCCCTCTAACCGCCTTCGGGCAACCAACCCTTGGCTTCAGCCACCACAAAACCACTTTCGGACCATCCTATCGCCTAAGGACATCCTTTATATGGCTTCAGCCATACAAATTCGCTTCCGGGAAAATAAATAAAATTTTGGCACCACCGTTCTATGCTCCCTGGTCAACCATTGCATGCACTTCCGCTGACCGGCTGCATCTCCAACAACAACCACCGCCATTGGCTTCTACACCCATCCGACCGCCTTGCGTCGTCCAAACATGGCCTCTGTCATGACTCATGGCTCGGCTCTGATCGACCCAACTTTGTGTCACAAAAAAATCAAGATTGGCGTCTACATTCAACTTTGGGTTCACCTTTGCAGAGATCGTCAAAGACAATCAATTGGGTCAAGCCATGCATATTGATTTTATTTTATTTTTTATTTGATTTTATTCCAGTTTTCAACTTTCAATATCTCGATATCTTCCATTTCAACTGCGGGGGAATATTAAGATATTGATTAAAATAAATTAAATATTGTTATTAGAATAATTAGGAGACATTTAATTTATTTTAATCTATATCTTAATATTCCTTTGCAGTTGAAATGGAAGATATCGAGATATCGAAAGTTAAAAACCGAAATAAAATCAAATAAAATCGTTTTAGACATTAAGGGTGGCAGGCTGGCAGCAATGATGGAATGAAACTCCACGAAGGGCCAAACCCAATTTAATAGGTCGAGTAAAAGGAGACCCTAGAACCTACTCCCTCTTTTCGGTAAAACATGTCACTTTACTATTCAAGTATGTTTTTTAGGAGATAAAAACCATAAAAATATCTAGTTTTTTTAACAATTTTTTTTCACAATTTCATAGTTATTATTAAGGCTGATTTGCAAAACTAGACCAAAAAAAAACTTTGCAAAACTAGACTAGTACATAGGAAATTGACTAAAGGTAGAATGCGGTCTAGTTTTGCAAATTTTTGGGGTAACCGGATGGAAGGGTTCTAGGTAAAAGGAAAAAAGAGAGAGGGGGGAAGGAAAGGCCGGTCACGCTCTCTCTCTCGATGTCTCTCGCTCGCTCCTCCACTGAGACTCCTCCGTCAATTCCACACTTGGAATTCCCAGAGGTCGAGCCAAAGCAGCTCTCTCTGTCAATCCAGAGGCAGTGGAGGAAGAAGCAGCAGTGATGCTCGACAAACGCCCGAACCTCGGGTTAACTTGCAGCCACAAACACCGGAGCTGCCACCGTGAGGCTGATGAGTGGAGCCTCGCTCCTGGGAGAAGTGACTACAGAGCCTGGCCCGAGGTAGAAGACCTTGTTCCCTCCTCTAGGTGCTCGACACATAAGCCAGGAGCAGAACCCGACCCTCTGCAGCCCCGATTCCATCGACCCTCAACCTATACGGGAATTATGTATAAATTCTGAGCCGTTTAAATTGAATTAGAGTAGTTTAAATTGTATTTGGAATGGGTTCGGGATTGAATCAAAATTGTTGAGTTGATTTTGGAATTGATTTCTATCTGATTTTTTTGATGTATTGATTGAATTGAATGAGGGGATAAGTTTGGGTGAATAGGTTTTGATTTAGATCTCATTCCATAAATCCCCATATTCACCAATTACATATAAATTATGATAGAAATCAATTCGCCACGTTAACGGGGAGTTCCCCTAATCTCAACTGTTACTACTAGCAGCGATAACTCTACTTAATTCTGGATTACAAAATTAAGTAGGCAAGGTTTCTTCATAATCCCTTTCGTTTGTAAGCCTTTCGTCCAAAACAAGGACAGTAGTAATCAATAAATGTGGAATGATGTATCCAATGTGATGTACTATGTCAGATTTAGTTTAGTGGACATAATTTTGCTAATGGTCTTTATGCAATGTGCAGCCTATGCTTTGTATGAGTTTAGTAGAATGGTCTTTATGCAATGTACACGCTCAATTTCAAAGTGGTATGGCACTAAACATGGCAACAACTCTTTGTATTTATACAATTTCGAGAAAAGACGAAAGTGAGCTCAAATTAGAGGGGGTGATCATAAGGAGTACCCATTGAAAATAGCCTATTAGCTTAATTGGTAGAGCGCCGTGTTTGCACATAGAGATGTGAGTTCGACTCTCACATAGGCTAATACGGAGTGTGTGTTCATAAGTCTTCGATATATTGTGTTTTGGTAAAGCCAATTATGCATTTGCATATTTCCAATAGTATAAATATATCTTACCATTAGTGTGTGTTGTAAGGAGGAAATCGAGTATGAAATATAATAAAATAGATCAAACCAGATTCGTGCCCCAGTAAATAATTACAAGACTCCCTCCAATGTAGTAAGAGAAAGTCAGGATCGAATCCACGAGGAAGCGTGTCAGCGGATCCTAGGCAGCTGTAATCTCACAGAAAAGCAAACAGAAGACAGAAACAAAGAAAGAAAGACAGAAATAACCAACGAAAGCAAGAAATAAAAGCAAACACAGAACTACTCGATCTCGACGACAGCTACTCGAGATCGACAAAACTCGGCAGAAACAGAAACTCAGAATCACAACTCGATCTAGACCAAACCCTACTCGAGATCGACAACAGCCTCCTCGATCTTGACAAAGAACTCCTCTAGATCGAGTAAACACACAGAAACTGTAAATTGCAGATTTCGAACACGCGACCTTCAGATTTCGACAGAAATAAACTCAATATATTAAAGAACTTCCAAAGCCAGGGTATCAACGCCACAACGATAACCATGCAAAATAACACATAAAGGCATAAAAGATCATGCTTTCCATCAAAATAACTTTCGTTACTAACAAATAGGCACATAGAGACTTTCGCATAAACCCTAATTGTTACTAACCCTTTTCACATAATTAATCCAAGTTGCATTAAGATCACTTTCACTTCAATAACACAAACAAGGATCACCTTCAACTTTCGCAAAAGAATCATGCTCATATGGATAGAAGACGAATTGCATAACAAGATTGTACCTTCACCGCATCACCTTACATGGCCACCGTCGGGCTCACCCCAGCCCCATAAGTGGGTGGACTACTCGCTCTTCATCATCAAGAAACTCATCAAATAACAAAAGAAACTTACTTGCATTAAAATAAACCAAAGAAAGCTTACAACCCTTGCTAATCAAGCCAAATCCGCTTTCGCCTTTCCAACTTCTCTCGCCACAAGCTCTCTCCTCTACTCTCTCTATGTAACTAATTGTAATTGAAATTGAATGAATAAAACTCAGCCCCTAAGACTTTATTTATAGGCTTCCAACCCTTGCTAATCAAGGATAGAATATATCTATCTTTATCCAAATCTATATCTAAAGGCTTTAAGATAAATAAATGCAATTAAGGAATTAAATCTAAAATAGGTAAAATATCTTCTTGTGTGGTAAATCTTCTCCATAGATAGAACTTGATAGATGTAGGATAGATCTCAGATATCTCGGACTCCTTCGGCTCCAAGGATTCTCAAAGCGCGTAGGACAGCAAAACCGCGTAACGCGGCTTCGGACGCGTTTTCCTCGATCTCGACTAAGCTTCCTCGAGATCGAGTAGGGCTGACGTCAACCATGGCTTGGTTGACGTCATGAAGACAAGTCTTTTTCAGAGCGACGATCTTCCAGACACCGTCTCTCTCTCTCTCTCTCTCTCTTTCTCTCTCTCTCTTTCTCTCTCTCTCTCTCGCTTCAAATTGCAATGGTACCATCTCCCTCCTCCTTTTGATTCACCTTCTACACTAGGCCCCGACTTTTATATATTTTGGAAACAGATATCCTTTAATTTCAAGCTAGTGAGACTTGTGAGAACAGATGTCAGATAAAGTAGCCAACAGATCACAACTGGGTTCTTATCAATAATCTTAACTACTATGCTCTAATTATTATCACTCATAAAGTTGTAGATCCTACCTCCATAGATGATTCTGGTTGATTCAGCAACTTCTGCACTAACATTCTCCTTAAGCCATTTCCTTAGCTTTGCGTGAACCTGTAGCATACTCATCAGGTCAGACCACTAAAGCAACTAACAACAAATTAGATTTCAGCAACTAGCTAGAGTGGGTCCAGACTACAACGTTACATAATGGCATCTTACAGGTTTGATACATATTGACCAAAAACATGAGTTTTCTGATTGCATTCAGAATTCCACATTTTATTGGTACGAAATTGAGCTAAGTTATAGTTGTTCTGGCATTGTTCCAGATAAATTATAGACTACTGCTAGGAGAATGAACTCTGGCATTGTTTCAGATAACACCAAAATACGGTAAATACCTTCAAAACATCTTATATGCATTATGTAGATATTTATGTGGTTTGAAGCACCATAGCCACAGAAGAAAAATTTCTATAACCTCAGTATTAATGTGAGAAGTGATATCATTAAAGATATAGAAATACAATCAAGTTTTATTTTCTTCAGATGAAACATAAATGGGTAATTTCTGTCCTGCATATTTCACAGGTTTGATATAGATCAATGATGTCCACTAAAATAGCCATGTTGAAATGCACATTTTAGCTCCTTATTCTATACACTTTGCATATTTCGGGATGGGAATATGTCAAATTTATGTAATATATGCCTATTTGCAAGAAATAGAGGTCTACATAAGTTTTGGTTTAATATTACAAAATTTGGAGCCATTCCGGGACAAAACCAAGAGGAGAAAGTGTGCACCCAAACCTGGTCGAGGAGGAGCTGATCGAGGAACTGAAGACGAAGCCAACTCGAGTTTAGGGCATTACTCGATATCGAGTACATTACTCGATGTCGACCAAGACTTGAAGCCACACCTGGACTCGAGGAAGGAAATCTGATCGAGAAGCTAAAGAACAAGACAACTCGAGGATTTTTTACTCGATGTCGAGGACATTCCTCGATATCGACTAAACCGAGACCAGCTATCCGAGCCCAGATCCGAGAAGAAGGCAACCCGAGCAACATATTTACTCGATATCGATAAAATTACTCGATGTCGAGTAAACCAGAAACACATGTCCGAGCCAAGTCGAGAAGAAGTTACTCGAGCACGCCAGAAGCCAAAGTCGACGAGACATTTCTCCTCGATATCGAGGAAATTCCTCGATGTTGACCAAAAAATCCTTCTGGGCCACGTGACACTATTGGGCCTGTCAGAGTCGAGATGGATTACTTGGATGTGAAGCAAGTCCGAATCTATCAAGTTTTATCAAGATCTATCTATATAGAGAGGATTTATCCACACATGAAGATATTTAGATATTTTAGATATATTTCCTTTTAAGATAAATGTTCCCTTTATTAAAGTTTTATCTTTAGAAATTAGATATAGTTTCTTTCCTTGATTAGAAAGGATTGAAAGCCTATAAATAAAGCCCATGGGGCTGAATTTTAGTCATTCAATTCAGAAGCTAGAGAAGTAGTTCCACAGAGAAGTTTAGGAGTTCAAAGGTTTTAGGGTTTTGGCATTCAACGAAAGTTGGAGTGCCGGGATTGTAAAGACTTTGAATTTAGTTTATGCAAGTTATTTATTTTCAATCAATATCTGCGATTGCGATGAGGCGCGAGTAGTCCACCTACTTCTAGGGTTGGGGTGAGCCCGACGATAGCCATGCGTGTTTGAGGTAAAGATCCGACCTTTATCATCTTTTGAGCATCTACTACCTTTTATGTGTTTATTACCCATTCAATGGAGATCCATGCTAACAACTTGGATTGTAAACATAAAATCGGTAGATACAATTAGGGTTTCTTGAAAGAGTTGTCTAATTGTTGGAAAAGGCGAAAGCTTGATCCTTCGATGCAATTTGCATGATTATCGTTATTTATCTTGCCTTATGCATGCTTGGTTATGGTTGTTGCAAACCCCGATCTTGGAAGTTTTCTTTCATACATAGTTTATTTCGCAAAGCCTTGTTATTTATTTTCTTTCATTTCAAAGTTTCTGTTTCTCCTCGATATCGACCAAACCTGGTCAACATCGACTACTGATTTTCGATCGCCTAGATCGCTGTAGCTTTTGGTTTGCAGGAACTCGACGTCGACAAAGTTTACTCGATATCGAGTAAATCTCCTCGATATTGACAACATCCAGTGACTGCTGCTGCTTGCTTCGACTTGTCCGATCTTCTGTCGACTAAACCCTAGTCGAGATCGGGTAATCTGAGGTCGATTTCTGCCATGAGATTGATCTGCTGCCTAGGATCCGCTGACCAGCTTCCTTGAGGATCGAACTTGACTTTCTCTTGCTACATCGGGAGGGAGTCTTCAACATTATTTGCTGGGATCCAATCGGTTTGCGTTATTTTATTCATATTTAATTTGCATTCTCGATTTCCCTCTCTCAACAATCAACGAGGCAGAAAAGTGAAGAATACTCACATCATCAAATTCTTGCATGTTCAGCCATACATTTGTCCCACTCATTAGGGATACTTGTCTCTCTTAAGTGTCCCCTCCAAAGATAATAAAAACTTTACAAACTTCTTTTCTTGAGATAACTTTACGAACTTCTTTTCTCGAGGCAACCTTTCCAAATTACAAATCCCCGATTTCCCAAATCAATTCCATCAACCTTAGCCCTAATAACTAAAATTTCCAAATTCATATTAACCATGGCAATTTGTAGGAAAAATCAAAGCCTAGGATTGAAGACACATGCCGAAATTGTGGAGAATAAGGAGATGAATAAGGGATTCAGGACAAAGCAGAAGAGGGAGGGTGCTCAGGGCTGGTGTGGTGTGGCTGCTAGAGCGACCGGGAAGAGGACTGGGGCGAGAGCTGTTGCAGGGCAAAGCTTTTGGCAGTGGTGAACGCCGACGAGAAGAGATGATGCTAGAGAGGTAAAGAGGTGAACCGAGAGGGAGAGGAGTGGCGGTTCGAGGAGAAGCAAGGGGGAGCGCGAGAGGGATCCCCGGCAAGGAGGACGGTGGTTCCGACGATTCCTGGGAGGTGGGTTGGTGGTGTGAGAAGGTGGGCAATCAGTTGCCCTTCTCCCTTTCCCGAACACCTTCTTCATCCTCATGAAGACAAGTCTTCTTCAGAGCGACGATCTTCCCGGTACCGTCTCTCTCTCGCTTCAAATTGCAATGGTACCGTCTCCCTCCTCCTTTTGATTCACCTTCTACACCAGGTCACCAACAATACAAGAAAACTGGCCAATTTTTTTTTTTTTTTGCAAAAAGTAGACTAGCCTAGGTTAGCAAATAATGGGCCTGCTTGATGTTTTTTACAAATAGGCCCAAAAAATGGTCCATTTAGTACAATTTCCTCTATTATTAATTAATTACAAACTTTTTATAAAAATTTATATAAAAAAATATTTTATTTAGTTTTTATCATTCTAAAGAAGCGTGCGTGAATAGTAAATGACATGTTTTACCGAACGGATGAATTATTGATTAATGACACCAATCTCTTCATCTTCGTTTGGTGATCAATTTTGTGTGTGTGTGTGTGTGTGTGTGTGTGTGTGTGTGTGTGTGTGTGTGTGTGTGTGTGTGTGTGTGTGTGTGTGTGTGTGTGTGTGTGTGTGTGTGTGTGTGTGTGTGTGTGTGTGTGTGTGTGTGTGTGTGTGTGTGTGTGTGTGTGTGTGTGTGTGTGTGTGTGTGTGTGTGTGTGTGCGCGCGTGCGCGTACGTGCGTGCGTGCGCGTGCGTGCGTGCGTGCGTGCGTGCGTGTGTGTGTGAACAAAAAGATCAACAGATGAGATTAAAAGTAACTTCTTATTATTCAATGGTATTGGACGATTATTCGTTAGAATAAAATTTACATTTTTTACACTCTTTTTACAAATAAATAATTATGTGAAAACGAACGAATAATCATGAACAAATAGACGAATAATTTATGCGTACATGATACACGTTAATGGTTGAGTACACCGGAACCAACCTCTCTCTCTCTCTGTAAAGAGCGGGAAATTTTATAATAGTAAATTATTAAAATAGTGATTTATAATCATTCCGATTCTAAGATTTGGGAGGTTTGGAATTTCCGTCCTTGAGATAATGGTTTTATTCTAAATATTTCAAAATGAATTATGACATTATTTAGTTGAAAATTGAAATTATGTTTTATCCCGCTCCCATATGCGGAAACTGAAAATAATATTTGGAGTTCATTATTAAACTCGGATTTGAAAATTTGAAAATCTATTTTGATCGAGTCGGGATAAGGTCGAGAGAGTGGGTTTTAAGATTTATTGTCGGGTATTTTAGGACCACTTGTGTTTACTTCCTTGGCCCTTGTCTCATTTCTCTCTTTGATTTCAACAGTAGTAGCAGCTCAAGCCACCACCCTCCAGCTTTCCCTTTCCCATTTTGGCTAAGCACACACATCTTCTATCCTTCTACCAACACCATTGTTCCCCTGATTTTGGCAAAGTGCCAATACACCCCATGCCAAAATGCCAGCCCTGTAACTCCCTCCTGTTGATTTTAGTAGATCACGCCTCCCCTCTGCTTCATTTTGATTTCAAACAACAACCTCCACTCTGAGAAGTTTGTGTGAATTGTGCAACAAGAAACCACAACTGCAAGTGAGAGAGAGAGATTCGAGATGGAGAAATGAAATGGAGGGACATGTAATCTGTGTATTGCTCAAGTGTTCCTCTGTACATTTTATATCTCTAACTAGAGATTGGGCCTAATGCTATACAGATTGTCTAAGGCCCATTACAGAAAATAAGCCCAGCTTATGAGCCTAAGCTCTAGAAGCTCAAGCAACAGACTGGACCTAGTTGAACTCGGTCACACCCCTCTTCAAGCTGCAGGTAGTTGAGCTACCCCAAGCTTGTTCAGCACATCGGGAAAACTAGATCCAGGCAGAGCCTTTGTGAGGGCATCAGACAATTGTTCTTTGGATGGCACATGGAACAGCTTGATCAGTCCTTCAAGGACCTTTTCCTTTATGAAATGACAGTCTAACTCAACATGTTTGGTTCTTTCGTGAAAAAACGGATTCTTGGCTATATGAATCGCGGCTTGATTATCACATCTAACTGGAATTGGCTTGATGCTTGACACTCCTAGTTCAGACAAGCGACGAGTCAACTAGGCAATCTCAGTGCAAACTGTGCTGATGAAAGAGAGATTGTGGTCTGTTTATTCGACTTCCAGGAGATGAGACTCCCTCCGAGGAAGACCACAAACCCACTTACTGATCTCCGAGTGAGAGGGAATGATGCCCAATCCGCATCACAAAAGGCTTGCAGTTCAAAACTTGCAAATCACCATTGCTATTGCACAAGAGAGAATAGTCATTGAGAGAATGTGTGTAGCCCTTGTACTACAAAGCATGAGAGAGCTTAGCATACCACTGTCGGGAGGCCTGTTTGAGACTGTAGAGAGATTTCTGGAGGTGACACACATGACCAGGTGGAGCAACCATGCCCGGAGGAATGCACATAAACACCTTCTCATGAAGATCTCCATGGAGAAAGGCATTATTGACGTCGCATTGCACCATCTCCCAATTGTTCTTGGCAGCAACAACAACCAGAGCCTTGACTATCGTCATCTTGACCACGGGGGAGAATGTCTCTGTATAGTCTATTCCTTCCCGTTGTGTGAAACCTTTGACCACAAGACGGGCCTTGTATCTCTCAATCGTGCCATCTGCCTTGTGCTTCACCTTGTAGACCCACCTGCATCCAATATGACGGGCCCCTCTTGGCAATGGAACCACCTCCCAGGTATTGTTTATGTCCAAAGCAAGGAATTCATCTCGCATGGCTTTATCCCAAACCTCAAATTGACAGGCCTCGTTGTAGCTGCTGGGTTCAGAGACAGGTTGAATGGAGGAGAGATGGGAATTGCCAAGATCAACATTGGTAGTGATGGTGTGACAGCACAGGGACTCACCACGTACAAATGGAGGAATCATGAACGTGATGACAGACATAGTCTTTAAGGTAAGCAGGAGGCCCCATGGTTCTACTAGATCGGCGGGGCTCTTCAACAACTGGCACTAAGGGTATGGATGGAGTGAGCACTAGAATGTGAGGAGAGGAAGGTGGTGTAGGACCACTGGATGCATTGTCCTCTCCTAGCCAGTCAAAAGAGGGATTATCAGGGAACAACCTTTCTGAACTTGAACAGGTTGATTTATCCCTATAGGGAAAGTAGCTTTCATGGAAGACTACATCACGTGAAACCTGTACCTTATAGGTGTCCAGGTTAAGCACCTTATAACCCTTGGTCCCCACTGGATATCCTAAGAAAACACAAGGGCTGGCTCTTGGCATGAACTTATGACGCGCATGTTGAGGAGTGGAGCTGTAACAGAGACAACCAAAACACCTCAGGTTGTCATAATTTGGCTCCTTCTCATACAACCTTTCAAAAGGGCTCTTGCCTTGAAGGATATCACTAGGCACCCTATTGATAATATGTGCTGCGGTGAGCACTGCTTCACCCCAGTACTTAAGGGGGAGCTTTGATTGGAACAACAAGGCTCTAGCAACTTCTAGGAGATGCTTATGCTTGCGCTCTACCACACCATTTTGCTGAGGAGTAGCAACACAGGATGTGTGGTGTTCAATCCCTTTTGAACGAAAGTACTCAGAGGACTCTCTGCTAAGTCCCAATTCCTGAGCATTATCAGTTCGGATTGTCTTTACTCGACACTCAAACTGTGTCTCAACCATCTCAACAAAAGCTTTGATGACAGACAAAGCACTACTCTTAAAACCAATCAAATTCAACCAAGTAGTACGACTGTAGTCATCAACAATTGTCACAAAATACTTGCATCCATTGTAGGTTTGGACTTGAAAGGGTCCCCACACATCAATGTGAAGCAACTGAAAAGGTTTGATAGAGGAGATAGAACTCCCGTGAAATGAAAGTTTATGCTGTCTAGCTCTGGCACACACTTCACATGGTGAGATGTGGACTTTGCTAGCAACCAAGGGCACAATACCTTACAACCTGGCGGCAGGTAGGTGACCAAGTCTGATGTGCCAAGTTTGAGCACTTATTACAGCAGAATTAACCACAAAACTCCTAGAATTGTTCAAATTGAAAGCAACATCCAGTTCAGCAACTCCATGCTCCAGAAATTAGAGGCTTCGATTACATCTTCCAAGAAGAAGAGGTTTCATCTATGGTGTACCTTGCATCACACACAATTGAGGTGTAAAAAGAACTGAACGGCCTGTATCTTTCACCAGTCTTCCTACTGACAGCAAGTGACATTTGAAGAATGTCATATATAGTACTTCCTTCAAAAGCAATCCCCCTATCAGTCTCACATTCCCCATGGTATTCACTGTCAAGGCAAAACCAGTGGGAAGCAAGACGGAGAAAGGCTTTGGTATAGGTGTTTTATCAACAAACAGAGAGACATCTGAACACATGTGACTATTGGCCCCAGTGTCCAATATCCAAATGTGTCCTTGCTTATGAGATGAGTGTGGAGTACCTACAAAGCCAGCAAACTCCTTGCTGGTGCCGGCCATCATTTCTCTGCTCCTTTGGTCTTTGACATTCAACAGATCCAAAAGTTGTGCATACTGATCTGCAGTCCGTTCAAGTACAACAACAGATCCACCATTATCATCTTTAGCCTAAGCAGCAACTCTCTTCCCTTTCCCATTCTTCTTAGGAAATCCATGAATAAAGAAGCATTTGTCTACTTCATGGTTGGTTTTCTTGCAGTGAATGCAATATAAACCTGTCTTCTTGCCTGTTCCATCTCCTTTCTTCGCCTCAACATTGAAGGAAGAAGTGAGATCAACAGACATGTGTGACTGAGATTTGAAATCTTATTGAGTCTCATCTTGCGAGATCATGGAGTAAGCAAGACTAACACTCAATAATGGTTGTATCATCAACACAGATCCCCTAGCAGCAGTGTATTTCTCATTCAATCCCATTAGGAATCGCATTAATTTTTGTTCTTCGTTAATTTTCAGATTTTCCTTTGCAGATCCACAAGTACACGGAGGTACTTTTCGCAAACTATCAATTTTGTTCTTCAATTTCGTAAAGTATGCAGAAATAGTGGACGAACCTTGTGACGAAACACCATAAAATAAATAATATCATATGCATAAACGGGTTCCCGCTAAATAAATTAAACCGTATCACTTATAACAAAATGAGTCAACAAAATAGTGGATTTTCCCACCATCACCACATAAACCTATTATTTATACATCAAGTGCCACTTATGGGACACTTGTCTCAAGCAACATGACACTTGTCACCTACCTTGGACACTTGTCGACAAGGGTTCATGAGGTTCCCCTATAAATATGAGTCGAGACCTTGAGACTCGGGGTTGGTTTTTGAGGGCTCAAAGAGCCTTCCCGAGCGGGATTCATCTCGATCAGCGGGAGCCGACATTTGATGGAGCCCTGGGAGGATAATGGTCTGCGGATGGCTTGAGCTCGGATCGGCACAGGTTTGGGTACGCCGACGGTAACCCCGTCGCGCGTCTCAGGTAAGCCCGATCGTCTGAGCTCGCTCACGCCCCACTTGATCCGAGAACCCACCGACACGGGATTCTGAAAAACGGGTTTCATCATTGGCGCCGTCCGTGGGGACCCATTCACCCTAAGAGGTGATCTAGTTAAGGTAATTCATCCGCTTGGTTTATCTCAATTATTAGGTTCCAAAATTGATAAATTCGGATATAAAGAAACAAGCGGCTGAGATTGGAAGCGGTACGCCTACTGATCTTTTGGTTGAATTGGGTATAACTTATTATTCTGAAGAGCTAAACAACTGACTGTTTTAGCTCCAATCGATTTAAGTTTGTTAATCTATTTTATATAATTGTACAATTCATCTGAGGATATGTATGCTTTCATCCGCGGAAGGTTGGTAACCAAAATGATTTTTGTGAATTTACACCCAGGGTTTGGAGATTTGGAATCTTCATGGGTACCCCGTTATATAGTAAATTAGTAATGTATCAGGATGAGCTACCGACCATACATATCAGAGAGCTAATTGGCGCTAGAAAGGGGGCAATTGGTCAAGATGTTAGACCAAGTAGAGTGCTACTGTTGTTTCCAACAATTGGCTTTAAGAGATTATTCATTTGGGAGATTATGGGTACTGAATTTACATATGAACTCACATGTTTAGTTACTGCTATCCTTTTATTATTCCAAATAGTTGCTGCTACAAGGGCTGTTCATTTGATTAAAAGTCTGAGTTAGCAAATAGAATAGGTGCATGCCTGCCGTCCTTGATCATTTTCGGATAAGGAGTTAATGGACTGAAGAGTGAAATAGTTTTGCTTATTTTCATTCATGTAGGCATGAGTAAAAGCACTTTAGAAAATCAAGTTGAAGTTCAAAGAGTATGTGTATGTAGGATGCCCATGAATATATGCATAAGTGTTAGGCTACTATCGCTCTGTCAAGAATTTTTACACCAAAATACGCGATTGTTTAGCTAGCTGCTACCATGACGAACTGATTTGGTTTCAATCATGTGGAAATATTGATGAACCACAAACACCACCATCTTGGAAATTAGTAATCGGCTATCTTATTTGCCCCTAGTAAGCTACTGTCATAGCTTTTGGAGAATGGCTCTTCATATGATTTCAAAGCAAATTTTATTTATTCTTTGCCGATTGTAAGAGGTGATTCATCAGGAATTGCCAATTTAACAAGACCTATTTAGTATGGAATTATTTGATTAAATCCCGTGCTGCGTGATCTGGCTCCACGTCGAGCCTCCGATCGAAGCTGCATTCTCGGATATGATATTTTATATTAAGTCCCAGGATGCGTGATCTTGCTACGCGTCGGGCCTCCGATCGAAGCTAAATTCTTGGAGATGATATTTTTTATATAATTCCCTAGGACGCTGGAGCTTGGCTCCGCGTCGGGCCTTCGATCGAAGCTGCATTCTCGGAGATGATATTTTATATTAAGTCCCAGGACGCATGATCTTGCTCCGTGTCGGGCCTCCGATCGAAGCTACATTCTCGGAGATGAGATTTTTTATAAGTCCCTAAGACGCTGGAGCTTGGCTCCGCGTTGAGCCTCCGATTGAAGCTACATTCTCGAAGATGAGATTTTTTATAAGTCCCTAGGACGCTGGAACTTGGCTCCGCGTCGAGCCTCTGATCGAAGCTGCATTCTCGGAGATGATATTTTTTATATAAGTCCCTAGGACGCTTGATCTTGGCTCTGCGTCGGGCCTCCGATCGAGGCTACATTCTCGGACATGATATTTTATATTAAGTCCCAGGAAGCGTGATCTTGCTCCGCGTCGGGCCTCCGGTCGAAGCTACATTCTCGGAGATGAGATTTTTTATAAGTCCCTAGGACGCTGGAGCTTGGCTCCGCATCGGGCCTCCGATCGAAGCTACATTCTCGGAGATGATATTTTTTATAAGTCCCTAGGACGCTGGAGATTGGTTCCACGTCGCGCCTCCGATCGAAGCTGCATTCTCGGAGATGATATTTTATATTAATTCCCAGGACGCGTGATCTTGCTCCGCGTCGGGCCTCCGATCGAAGCTACATTCTCGGAGAAGAGATTTTTTATAAGTCCCTAGGACGCTGGAGCTTGGCTCCGTGTCGGGCCTCCGATCGAAGCTGCATTCTCGGAGATGATATTTTTTAAAAGTCCCTAGGACGCTGGAGCTTGGCTCTGCGTCGGGCCTCCGATCGAAGCTGCATTCTCGGAGATGATATTTTATATTAAGTCCCAGGACGCGTGATCTTGCTCCGCGTCGGGCATCCGGTCGTAAAGCTTGCCTCCCGGATTGAATATTTTTAAGTCCCATTACGCATGATCTTGCTCCGCGTCGGGCATCCGGTCGTAGAGCTTGCCTCCCGGATCGAATATTTTATTAAGTCCCATTACGCGTGATCTTGCTCCGCGTCGGGCATCCAGTCGTAGAGCTTGCCTCCCATATCGAATATTTTATTAAGTCCCATTACGCGTGATCTTGCTCCGCGTCGGGAACCCAGTCGTAGAGCTTGCCTCCCATATCGAATATTTTATTAAGTCCCATTACGCGTGATCTTGCTCCGCGTCGGGCATCCGGTCGTAGAGCTTGCCTACCGGGTCGAATATTTTATTAACTCTCATTACGCTTGATCTTGCTCCGCGTCGGGCATCCGGTCGTAGAGCTTGTCTCCCAGATCGAATATTTTATTAACTCCCATTACGCTTGATCTTGCTCCGCGTCGGGAATCCGGTCGTAGAGCTTGCCTCCCGGATCAAATATTTTATTAACTCCCATTATGCGTGATCTTGCTCAGCGTCGGGCATCCGGTCGTAGAGCTTGCGTCCTGGATCGAATATTTTATTAAGTCCCATTACGCGTGATCTTGCTCCGCGTCGGGCATCCAGTCGTAGAAGTTGCCTCCCAGATTGAATATTTTATTAAGTCCCATTACGCGTGATCTTGCTCCGCGTCGGGCATCTGGTGGTAGAGCTTGCCTCCCGGATCGAATATTTTATTAAGTCTCATTACGCGTGGTCTTGCTCCGCGTCGGGCATCCAGTCGTAGAGCTTGCCTCCCGGATCGAATATTTGATTAAGTCCCATTATGCGTGATCTTGCTCAGCGTCGGGCATCCGGTCGTAGAGCTTGCCTCTCGGATCGAATATTTTATTAAGTCCCTTTACACGTGATCTTGCTCCGCGTCGGGCATCCGGTCGTAGAGCTTGCCTCCCGGATCGAATATTTTATTAAGTCCCATTATGCGTGATCTTGCTCAGCGTCGGGGATTCGGTCGTAGAGCTTGCCTCCCGGATCGAATATTTTATTAAGTCCCATTACGCGTGATCTTGCTCCGCGTCGGGCATCTGGTCGTAGAGCTTGCCTCTCGGATCGAATATTTTATTAAGTCCCATTACGCGTGTTCTTGCTCCGCGTCGGGCATCCGGTCGTAGAGCTTGCCTCCCGGATCGAATATTTTATTAAGTCCCATTACGCGTGATCTTGCTCCGCGTCAAGCATCCGGTCGTAGAGCTTGCCTCCCGGATCGAGGATTCTTTTAAGTCTCATTACGCTGGAGCTTGCTCCGCGTCGGGCATCCGGTAGAACTCGCCTCCCGGATCGAAGATTTAATTAAGTCCCTCAATGCTGGAGTTATGCTCACAGAGGGCCTCTGATCGTAGCTAGTAAGCTCGCGGAGATTAAACTCTTAACGAGTATAAACTAAGTCCCTCAACGTTGGAGCTATCACTCGCGGAGGGCCTCCGATTGTAGCTTGAGCCTCTCGGAGCACACTTGATAAGTCCCTCAATGTTGGAGCTATGCTCACAAAGGGCCTCCGATCGTAGCTGGTAAGCTCACGGAGATAAAACTTTTAACAAGTATAAACTAAGTCCCTCAACGCAGGAGCTATCACTCGCGGAGGGCCTCTGATCGTAGTATGAGTCTCTCGGAGCACACTTGATAAGTCCCTCAATGCTGGAGCTATGCTCACAGAGGGCCTTCGATCGTAGCTGGTAAGCTCGCGGAGATAAAACTCTTAACGAGTATAAACTAAGTCCCTCAACGTAGGAGCTATCACTCGCGGAGGGCCTCTGATCGTAGCTTGAGCCTCTCGGAGCACACTTGATAAGTCCCTCAATGCTGGAGCTATGCTCACAGAGGGCCTCCGATCGTAGCTGGTAAGCTCGTGGAGATAAAACTCTTAACGAGTATAAACTAAGTCCCTCAACGCTGGAGCTATCACTCGCGGAGGGCCTCCGATCATAGCTTGAGCCTCTCGGAGCACACTTGATAAGTCCCTCAATGCTGGAGCTATGCTAACAGAGAGCCTCCGATCGTAGCTGGTAAGCTCGCGGAGATAAAACTCTTAACGAGTATAAACTAAGTCCCTCAACGATGGAGCTATCACTCGCGGAGGGCCTCCGATCATAGCTTTAGCCTCTCGGAGCACACTTGATAAGTCCCTCAATGCTGGAGCTATGCTCACAGAGGGCCTCCGATCGTAGCTGGTAAGCTTGCGGAGATAAACTGTTAACGAGTATAAACTAAGTTCATCAACGCTAGAGCTATCACTCGCGGAGGGCCTTCGATTGTAGCTTGAGCCTCTCGGAGCACACTTGATAAAGTCCCTCACCGCTTGAGCTATGCTCGCAGAGGGCCTCCTGCTCATAGCTCGTATGCTCGCGGAGATAAACTCTAAATGAGTATAAATTAAGGCCCCTCAACGCCAGAGCTCTCATCCGCGGAGGGCTTCATGATTGAACTACGAAAGGCTTGATTCTCTTCCCAAGAGATACGTAGGCAACCCACTAATGTGTTGGGTACAGCCCAGACCAAACAAACTTAGCAAAAACATTACACCAAAAGTCTGATATATTGAGTACTCTCCCGAAGGAAGACGAAGTACGAATGCATATGTTGTCTCGTTTGAAATCGAACCCTAGCTAAGCCTCATCTTAACTAAGGTTCGAGGAACTGTGACGAAACACCATAAAATAAATAATATCATATGCATAAACGAGTTCCCGCTAAATAAATTAACCCGTATCACTTATAACAAAATGAGTCAACAAAATAGTGGATTTTCCCACCATCACTACATAAACCTATTATTTATACATCAAGTGCCACCTATGGGACACTTGTCTCAAGCAACATGACACTTGTCACCTACCTCGGACACTTGTCGACAAGGGTTCATGAGGTTCCCCTATAAATATGAGTTGAGACCTTGAGACTCGGGGTCGGTTTTTTAGGGCTCGAAGAGCCTTCCCGAGCGGGATTCATCTCGATCAGCGGGAGCCGACATTTGATGAAGCCTTGGGAGGATAGTGGTCCGCGGATGGCTTGAGCTCGGATCGATACAGGTTTGGGTACGCCGACGGTAACCCCGTCGTGCGTCTCAGGTAAGCCCGATCGTTTGAGCTCGCTCACGCCCCACTTGATCCCGGAACCCGCCGACACGGGATTCTGAAAAACGGGTTTCGTCACCTTGCGCGAGAGGTTCATCTCTCGTTGTAGCACAAATATCTGAGCTCCATTGGCCTGCCCGTACCTGACCTCGAGCTCCTCCCAGATCTATTTTGTAGTGTTGGCGTAGATCACGCTGCTGCGAATCTCCGAGCTAATGCCATTAAGGATCCAAGAGATCACCATGTCATTGCATCGAACCCAGATCTGTGCTCTCGGATCATCGTCATTCGGCTTTGGAAGACTTCCGTTCACGAAGCCCCAAATTCTAAAATTCAATTAGCTCATGATCCATAAACAATTTGACAATGATATGAACATGAAATTAGCTCCAAATCAACCCAACAACACAACCATATCATCAATTTCAGTCAATTTTGCTTTTGGCAAAAAGCCCCAAATTTTAAAACATATCGCAATCTAAAATTCTAAAATTCAATTAGCTCATGATCCATAAACAATTTGACAATGATATGAACATGAAATTAGCTCAAAATCAACCCAAAAACACAACCATATCATCAATTTCAATCAATTTGACTTTTGACAAAAAGCCCCAAATTCTAAAACACATCGCAATCTAAAGTTCTAAAATTCAATTAGCTCATGATCCATAAACAATTTGACAATGATATGAACATGAAATTAGCTCAAAATCAACCCAACAACACAACCATATCATCAATTTCAATCAATTTGGCTTTTGGCAAAACGCCCCAATTTCCGCTCCTAAATCAAACCCTAGGTTTTCAATCTCAACCTAAATCATTCAAACAATCTAAATAGATGTAATAAACAAGTTTAGGGTTAGAAATCATACCAAATTCGAGTTGAAACAAGGAGCAAAATCGGGATTTCGAAGGTATTCCGAGCCAAAAGCACCGATTAGCGCTGTTGGGAGAGATGGGCTCGGTGTGGGCTCGGCTGGGCTCGAACCATGGGGGTTCCGGGCTCAGGGGGTGCGCCTGAGGGAGGGGGTTCGAGCTGGTGGGGGCTGGTGGCCGGAGGTGGCTCGTGGGTGGCGTGGGAGGCCGACGAGCGAAGATACGACGTGAGCCTTCGACTGGGCAGTGTGGGCGCGTCTGGGCTCGAACCAAGCCAAGTCAGGGCTCGGGGGGTGCGCCCAGGGGTTGGCTCGAGCACGACTAGGCGGTGGTGGCCGGAGGTGGCTCGACGTGGGGCTGGAGGTGGCTCGACAGGGTGGGTGCGGGGCAGCGGGAGGCCGAGAGAGAAGCCACTGTTGAGCGCACGTTGTAATTCATTAAAAAAATAAATTTTACACGTTAAGGGGTTTTTTACATTTTAAAACTTCCCTATATATATATATATATATATATATATATATATATATATATATATAAGCTTTCCAGAGATGACACCCTTACCATGTAACGAGGGGAGAAACATAAGCCATTAGATCTACCAAATCAACGGCTCTAACGAGGGAATGAAATCACACGGTTTCATCCTTGAAATTTGTAAGCAGTTACAACTCAATGATTGGAAGGGGTAAATTTGTACAGTATTTTTCATCCCAACAATGCAAAACGGTTTCAAATTAATCTTACTGTCTCTTGAATTGGCCATGATTTTTTTTTAACGTGTCTATTGCTTCTGGGACAAGTGAATTTTAGATTTCTTTGTCCAATCTTATAATTGTTAAATATGAATACTTTAATTTATTAAGTATGAATAATTAAGAAAATAAATATGAATAATTAAAGTTATGATATGCTTTATTTGTTGGATAGTTATAAATCATTTCGATGTTAAATATTAATACTAAACTACTTAGTATTAACTATCGTTAAATACGAATATTTAAAATCATTAAGTATGAATAATTTAGACAATAAATATGGAGTAATTTGTGACGTGATATTTGTTGGATTCTTGTGAATAATTTTAATGTTAAATATGAATAATAAGCTATTTATTATAAAACAAATTATAGAGTTTCCTCTTAATTTAATATATATGAATAATTAACCAACTAGATTTGAATAATTAGATCTTTAAATATGAATAATCAATTTTTAATAGCAAAAGACTATACAAGTGTCGTTAACTATGAATAACTAGTTTGTTAAATGTGAATAGTAAGTAGCGAACTATGAACAACTATTCTGTATATATATATATTTTTTTAGCATATTCTGTATATTATTAATTGTGAAAAATCAGTCATTTAAATTTGAATAATTAGAGTATTAGAAATGAATAATTAATAGTTTCAATTTGAGTAATAATTTTTTTAACACTAAATTAATTTGCACGATGGAAAAACTTATGCAAATTAATTCAAAAAATCTGAAATTTCAAAAATATTATTATAAAGCTTATATTAAAATGAAATTTGAATCCAGACCAAAAAAAATTGAATTAAAGAAATATAAAAAAGTTTCATCGATCAGTTTTTTTTTTTTTTTTTTTTTTTGCTCTTAGTTTCATCGATAAGTTATGGCAAAATAGAAGTGGATTTTGCTTTCCAATCAATCCGTAACTGCTACCTTTAAAAGCACAGTTACAAATTTACCCTTATATTTTTCAAATAAAAGAAAAAAATGGAATTTTCTTGTTCGTTGGATATTTCAAATCCTACGCGTGAGATTTGTCCTTTCGTTGCACGGTAAGACTTGTTTCACTGGAAAGTCCCCTATATATATATATATATATATATATATATATGGAAGCTTTAAAATGTAAAAACTCCTTAACGTGTAATTTCCGTTTAACGTGTAAAATTTATTTTTTAAAGGAATTACCACGCGCGCTCCACATACAATGCACAACGGTTCTCTCTCGGCCTCCCGCCGCCCCGCACCCACCCCACGTCGAGCCACCGCCTGGCCGCGCTCGAGCCAACCCCTGGGCGCACCCCTCGAGCCCTGACTTGGCTTGGTTCGAGCCCAGACGCGCCCACCCTGCCCATCCGAAGGCTCACGTCGTATGTTCGCTCGTCGGCCTCCCACGCCACCCACGAGCCACCTCCGGCCACCAGCCCCCACTAGCTCGAACCCCCTCCCTCAGGCGCACCCCCCGAGCTCGGAACCCCCATGGTTCGAGCCCAGCCGAGCTCACACTGAGCCCATCTCTCCCGACAGACCTGTTCGAAGTTTTTGGCTCGATTTACCTTCGAAAACCCGATTTTCTCTTTGTTTCAAATCGAATTTGGTATGATTTCTAACCCTAAAATTGTTTATTACAATTATTTAGATTGTTTGAATGATTTAGGATGAGATTGAAAATCTAGGGTTTGATTTAGGAGCGGAATTTGGGGCTTTTTGCCAAATGCCAAATTGATTGAAATTGATGATATGGTTGTGTTGTTGGGTTGATTTGGAGCTAATTTCATGTTCATATCATTGTCAAATTGTTTATGGATCATGAGCTAATTGAATTTTAGAATTTTAGGTTGCGATATGTTTTAGAATTTGGGGCTTTTTGCCAAAAGCCAAATTGATTGAAATTGATGATATGGTTGTGTTGTTGGGTTGATTTGGAGCTAATTTCATGTTCATATCATTGTCAAATTGTTTATGGATCATGAGCTAATTGAATTTTAGAATTTTAGGTTGCGATATGTTTTAGAATTTGGGGCTTTTTGCCAAAAACCAAATTGATTGAAATTGATGATATGGTTGTGTTGTTGGGTTGATTTTGAGCTAATTTCATGTTCATATCATTGTCAAATTGTTTATGGATCATGAGCTAATTGAATTTTATAATTTTATATTGCAATATGTTTTAGAATTTGGGGCTTTTTGCCAAAAGCAAAATTGACTGAAATTTGTGATATGGTTGTGTTGTTGGGTTTATTTGGAGCTAATTTCATGTACATAACATTGTCAAATTGTTTATGGATCATGATCTAATTGAAGTTTGGAATTTTATATTGCGATATGCTTTAGAATTTGGGGTTTTTTGCCAACAGCCAAATTGACTGAAATTGATGATATGATTGTGTTGTTGGGTTGATTTGGAGCTGATTTCATGTTTATAGCATTGTCAAATTGTTTGTGAATCATGAGCTAATTGAATTTTATAATTTTATTGCAATATGCTTTAGGTCGATTAGGTTTTTCTATTTTAGTATAAAAATCATAATTTAGCCTATTAGCTCAATTGGTAGAGCAATGTGCGTTTGCACAAAAGATGTGGGTTCAAATCCCACATAGGTTACATAATAGACAAGAGCGCAACAATCGCAAATTGTTAATTATGCACATTATAATCTAAGTTATGCACTTTTTAACCTTAATTATGCACATTTTAATCTTATTTATGCACTTTAATTTTAAAAGCTTATACGTAAAAAAATCGATTTCAAACTTACATCTATCAACATAAATTATCTGAGAGGTGAACCCAAACTCTCAAAAGTAAAAAAAAAAAACAAAATTAAAACATCGATTTCAAAAGCACATCTTTTGACTTATTAATGCACATTATGATCTTACATTTGCACAATTGTATTCTTAATCTGCACAATTGTATCTTACTTTTGCACAATTGTAGTTTAAATTTGCACAATTGTATCCTACTTTAAATTTGCACAATTAAAGTTGCACAAATGCACTTTACAGTTGCACAAATGCACTTCACAGTTGCACAAATGCACTCCACAGTTCCACAAATGCACTTCACAGTTGCACAAAAGGTATCGAAAACGGGAAAAAGTGCATTTACCCATAAAATTAGACATATTTACCAATTTACCCATAAATTAAACATATTTCAATTATAAATTTTTATAATTGAAATAGGCACATTTACCTATTTACCCCATAATGAATTATTTGTCTGCACAAAATAAACTTATATTTGCACAATAAGATGTTATATGTGCACAAAAGCAAGTTATACTTGCACAGGAGAAAGTGTTACCACGAAAAAAAAAATTCTGGGCAAAAAAAAACAAAAATTTTTTTTAAAAAAAAAAAAAAAAAAATCGGGTCCGAGAAGGGGGGGCACACGCATGGGCAAGGGGGGCAGGCATTCTACTAATGAAATTAGGCCCATTAGTAATTAAATTAGGCTCATTAGCTAATTTTACGCGATAAGCAAATTTTACACGTTAAGGAGTTTTTATATTTGAAGTAAACCCTATATATATATATATATATATATATATATATATATATATATATTTACGTTTTCCCCCGACCCGGGGGGGCTCGAGCTACCTCATGCCCCCCTCCCTCCACCCCTGCTTCAAATGGCATTTGGGGGAGACAATTGAACAGTATCGGGTTGGGTTCAGTTTTATTTGTTTTGTTTTCTTGAACCGGTTCAGTGGTTCTATTTAACTAAAGAAACGGGTTTGGTTTTAAAGAAAATCAGATTGCTAATTTAAGCCTAATTTGTGGGCCGAATCTGTCTTATTTTAAAAGGATTATTGGGCTTTTGCTATTAAATGGTTATTGTGGTTGTGTTACTTATATTATACAATTGTGTAGTTATCATGTTGTTATCATATATTTATTATTTGATTAACCTATTGTCATTATTATTAATTACATGTTATTTCTGATTTTGTGATAAATATTGATTTTCTGAAATTATTATTATATATTATAAAATGGTTTAAAGGAGACGTTATTTGGAATATGTATTTAGTGATGTTTTAATTTGTGATTTTAGGGAATTTGAAATGAATTATGGGTTTTGATTATTATTATATATTATAAACATGCCGGGATTGTGTTAATAATATGATTTTGGGAATTTGTTAAGGATTTAAATGATAAATGGCAGAATTTGGCCAAGTATGATTTAAGAAATTATTTTGAATATGAGTTGACTTAATTTGGGATTTATGAGTTTGGAAATATTGTTGGTAAGATTTATCGATGGGTTTGATTGGAAATGAAATGGTTTTGGTGGATGTTTATCGTATCGGAAAGGTATAGGAAACGGTTTTACTATCGGTTGGTTTTGAGTATGTTGAGAACTTGAATTTCGTGCGTATGAATGTTGGTCCGGTAGCTTATGGCAATGGCTTGATGATAGGTGTGTATTGCTTTTGGATTGCTTTGGACTTGTATTTGGGCCCTTGCTTGTATTATCATGTTGTTCTGCATCTTCAGGTAAGTTCCCTAGGGGGCTTACTCAGGTTGGACACTCATGTCTGTTGTTGCATTTTATGTTAGCTGTTGCATTTGCATAAAAGCATGTAATGTAGTATCATGCTAGGATTTCATTGAACTGAGCATGTGGTTACTATGTGTGTTTGAAACAGAACGGCCGTTATTTGTGATAGTCCTAGAGTTTTTGCTTATAAGGCCCGAATTTTCAAATATTAATTTTTGGAAAAAGGAAATTAAAAACGAATTTAAAACGAATTTAATTTGGATTTTTCAAGGAAAACTCGTCCTAAATTAAAATGGTTGGAATTTCTAAAAGATTTGGAAATATTTATGAAATTGTTTAATAAATGGTATTCAAAATATTATATAATATTATTTGAGATTTAAAATATAAAATATTAGTATTGAGATTAAAGATATAATATTATGATGATTTGATCTAACTTGAAATTCTTAGAGAGAATTCCGACCCAATTCTTAAATTTATACAAAATAGATTTTATTCCGCTTTTTAGGGATTTTCGTTATTAAATTCGGATTGAAAATTTTAAAATTTATTTGTGAACATGGTCTCTATGTGTGTGATTAGTAGCATTATAGCTTACCGCATTCTTTATAATTATAATAGGTGCTTGTTGATTGTTGGACTTTGCCCTTTGGTATATCTTGTTGTTCGGCTTTCCAGGTGAGTTCCTATATGAGCTCACTCAGATTCGAAAAGAGATCTCCCTGCTTGTAGCCATGTGCATACTAGGTGCTTGCATTCATAATAAAGCATGCCATGTAGTATCCTGTTAGGATTGCACTCATGATTGAGCATTCGTTTACTCATTGCTTTTGTCAATAGAACGGTCGTTATATGTAAAGTAACTAGAGTCATTGCTAGGGTTATAGGACGACCTAGTCTCATCGGGTCCCGTCCTTAGTCAATCGAGTCATGAACTTCCTTATATTATGAGATGCCTGCGAGCTTTATTGTGGATACGGGTTGGGCATGCGTGCCGCCCGATTATATGGAATGCATTCACGAGCTGGCCAGTCTCCGCCCTATCGGAAGGGGGTGGAGGTAGGAGAGGGATATACCACTTGGTATTCGGTGCTAAGGCCTTATTATATTTATGCACTTGGTCTTAGGAGCATGTTAGTGTGTAAATATCCTGCCTTGCATCTAGAAGCATCTTTATTAGGACTAGCGTGTGTAGGTGTCTGCTTGTTTGAGATTATATTGCGTAGGGCTTTGATCTGACACCGCCCCGCATACATTTTTTTTTAGGTTTGCTTTGCAGCTTGATTATTCCTTGCTTTCGTGATGTGGGAACTCTCTTGGGCGATTGCAAAGAAATTGTCTAATATTAGATTTTCATAAATTCGCTTATTGATTTGGTTTTGACCCGGATGTGCCGTGGCACCCTCTTGTATTACACCTTGATTCTACTATTTGCATGACTGTCGGTTTTCCACGCTTAGACTTATGACAGGTACAGGGGACTTTCCCGGGGATTCCAACGATCCCTTCGAATTTTGGGTATGAAATCCCACTTGAAAATGTTAGAGTAGAATTTCAAACCTTCAACCTGTACTCGGGGCGCAAGATCCAAACGAGGGGTTTCATCCCTCGAAACGCAACCCGGGAATCATAATCCCGGGCCGTTACAAAGATGGTATCAGAGCTCAGGTTATGCAAACCGAGTATGATAGGTTGAAGTGGTTTTGAAAATGGCCAAAGGTTTTCAAATGGCTTTTCAAAATGTTTTAGAAAGGGCAAAATGAATTTAATATGGCTAACTCAAATGGACTAAATATGAACATGACTCAATAAATCTGGTGATCAAACAAAGGGAAACGAAGGGGTAGTGAAGGCGCTAGACCATCCCTATTGGATGTAGTTGGAACGGGTAGGCAAAATATAGTTTGTCCTTTACAGATGGGCCTACCAGACTCCAAGGCTTTGCATTGTAGTGGCTGGAGTGGCGAGTTAGGTAGAGACCGTGAGGTTGCCCCTCCGGTTAGTCGCCCCTCGAAGGGCGGCCCATAGGATAACTTGATTGTTGATTGTTCTGTGCTGAGTACTGTTATGCTTAAATTGAAGACCTGGTTGATATTCTTGACTGTGAATCATGTGTTTAATGCTTTTGTGAATGGAATAGCGGGGGAGACCTTCTGCCATTATAGAGTCGGGATTCCAGTCCTCGTGGGATCGCCTTTGACCTCTTAAGCCTGACTAATTTCTTCTTCGGTCTTCTTTTCCTGACCCCACTAATCGTCTTTATTGAACTTTTATTGCGATGTCGGTGTGATATACGGGTAACCATATTTGAGGTTGTATTGGAGTACGCTACTACTTGAGCCCTTTTCTACCCTACCCGAGAGTTACACAAATATGCCTCGGGAAATTTGTCATGGGGATTCATGGAATTGAGTCATAGTCGCCCTTGTAGAACTCTGTCGGGTTATCTTAGTTGCTTCATCCATGATTGTATGATTCTATATGTACTACCCCCTAGACTTGCGTATTGATCTTTAGTGTGAAGTTATACCTACATGTCGGGATGTTCATGTTTAGCCATTGCTTAGATCGTGTTACATTTTATGCCTATATCATCCCAGCATGATGTACTTAGCATATGCATTGTTATACTAATGCTTGAATGAATGTGTCATATGTTTGAAAACCGCATGATTGGAGCCATCTTTGCAAATAGGCTCATGATAGTGTGCTCATTCTATTATGATATAATGATTGAGTGAGTTATTTACTTGATGAGTGTGTATTACAACTTGATGTTCAACCTGATTCATATGATACCTAGTTTCCATCATGCTTATCCAACTGTCATGCCATGATGACCTCCATGCTTCTCACATACTTTCATGAATATATGACCTGACACGCCGCATGAGCACACACCATTATAATTCTTGGTTTCGTATATGCATGACTCGACATGATGTGGTATTCCCTGCATGTATTATGATGATGATCGTTAATGTGGATTTGTAGTTGTATGCCATTATATATCCATGCTTAGCTACCTTGTTTAGGTCTCATGCCATGCTTCGTTGTATTTCTGTCACACCCTTAGGCATGCGCAACCTGACTTTACTAGTTCCCCGCATCGTCATACTAATGATGGACTAATGATGGATTGAATGCATATGTCAAAAGTTATATTCTCTCTCATGGATTAGGATCATGCTAGTGTGACCTTTAGCATCACAGTCTCACTCTTTCTACTCTTTGTGCCTTTATGACCACTAAACCATAGCATGCTTACCATCCTGATTTCCTTGATGATTTCTTCTGCTCAATGGTATCCTCTCGTATTTCCCTGAACGTATGACTCGATATTTTATGCATGTGCCGTTTCGATATTTGCATGGACTTGTAACTGTCTATCATTCTATCCACGCCTAGCTATCTTGCTTTAGACCTATGTTATACTCCGCTATATGCCTGTCATGCTTCTAGATCATTACGATGTGGCTCATTTGGCTCTTTGCAAACTGTTGTGCTAATCGAATGAACGCATGTACGACTCATGAGTTAGTATCATGTTTTCGCATATAAATAACACCTGAATGCTAAGGTGAGTCTAATTGATGTACCTTGATTGTATTCATGTTCGATATGTGTCGGTAGTATCTTATAGGGCTTATGAATTCTAATATGACTCGTCGAGTGGTAACTTGTCATGCTTGCTTCATCACATGAATATGATTGTCCTATGATGTGATAGTTGTTGTACCATTTCATGTACTCTTATGACGGTTCATTCATAGCTTGATTATAATATATCGTTTGTGATGTTCTCTTTGTAAAGATACCCATATCTTATCATGTATCGCTAGGATCATGTAGGGTCACGATCTGACTTGGTATATCCATACGTTAAATGTGTGCCAATCATCTCATCACTCGATGTTGTTTCTGCATGCCCCTAACCTTTTAAGGCTTCCGTAAATGAATAATCTGGCACATTGCATGATTACCCTTGCAGATATAATGTAGCATACCGCCCCCTTGAAGCATGATATCTTAGGAGCCTTGTCCTGTTTCGCACTATGATATGTGCATGACTCATTCATCACGATTGCTTATATTCCTTTTATATGTGCTAATGTTTGGGTGCAATAGTAGTCTTGCTTAAACTTCCATGACTCGTCCCACTATTATTTGGAGTTGCTCGATGCATCTTATTCATATACATATGTGACTGCCATGTAGTACCTTGTAAAATCTATGCCAGTAAAGATATGACTTGTGTGATCGCATGCTCAAACTTGCATCTCATGTAGCCACTCTTGTCATAGGTTATGATAGCCTTGTTGTACTCTCTCTACATGATCTTATGACTGCACAATCATGTTAGATATTGTTAATCCGGTTAGAATGCTATGCCTCCACAGAGTTGTCTCATGCTAAGTAGGATTAGTGACATGCTTATGAGTGTTCTCATCTAAATTATTGTCCTTATCACATGATGCTCTTCCGATGATTAATTGGATAAATTCATATTTTGGTGGGATATGTGTCAATTAGCAATTGAGTATCTAGTTGCGTGTTATACCCTACGACATGGTAGATCATATATAGGTGAAATGTGATTTTGGTGTTAAATTATTCCTAAACGATTATCCTTGATTGCGTTCATTCTTTGACAATATGTTACTAGTATCATGGAGGGCTGCTTTCCAACCATAGCTCATTATATGCTGACATCCCGCACTTATCCTATCATAAGAACGTTACATGGCATGGTTTCTATACGACTTTATATGATCCTTTCATGGCATTAGTCGGATTGATAGGAAACAACTCGATAGGTTTGCATATGATCCCACATTGATTATGACCTGCTTACGTGTACTTGTCATGAACAATTTACCCTACGTGTAATGCTCTGTGTTGTTTACTAGATTTTGCATGAGCTTTATGTGCCACACAAATCTATTGTTGCATTCGTGTATACATGTTTCTTATACATATCAAGCTTGTCTGATATATGAAAAGAAAATTTGCTAGCTAGTCTCTTATGCCCCATGCAGAACCCGATCATGTTCTTGGTTGCCCCTATTTGTTAACATCTTTCATTAAGGTAGGTACATGTTAGTGTCCAGAGATGAAACTAGTTTACTCCATGATTGGTATTTGTTTTGCTTGCTGCACTTGTAACCTCGTAGAGTTCCATAGAGCACCTTACTCCTTCTTGGGTTGGGATCTTGTTTTTTTTTTTGTCGTGTCATCGTCAGTTGGTATGTGTTCGGTTATGTGGGGAGTCCAGGTTGTCCTCCTTGTCTCTCCTCTATCTCCGCTAACTAAAAAAATAAATAATTTGCTTGCAATACTTTGATGAACGATGGAGTAGAAAAGAGACCGTTTAGCCATATAGCACGGGAGCGGCACAGCGGAAGCACGGTGGACCCATAACCCCAGGTCCCAGAACTAACATATTGATTCTTTGAATGATGAACTGGTATTGGATGTTACCTGGTTAACTTCTACTTATGATGATGACTTTTAGTGCTTTGGTGTTCCTATGTGACCGACCTTGTGATATGATTGATATTCTGTGTTGGTAAGCCTTGCTTGTTTCTTTTACTTGTGGATCGTGAACTATACCTGCTGAGATCCTGACCTTGTGTTTAGTAATCATGATATTATGTGCCCCGTTAATATCTGACAATATGTTATTGTGATTCTGGCCTGATATTACCTTTGCTCGAATTATTATTAGCATGAGGTTATGTGGTAACTTGTTTTGCTATGTCGATACCTAATATTCTGCAATACTTGCCAAGCATGATAGTATATTAGGATTCATGACATGTGACTGTTTGAGGTATTGAGAGATAATGATGTATAAACCTAGTGTGAAATCATGTTATATGCTGATATGAAATACTTGGGAATTAAGTGATAGTAGAATGAAGGGTCCATGGTATAAGGGTGCATGTTATCTTGATATATTATAGTATGCGATATCTTGTTAAGTTAAATATTGATGTGACAATAATATCTTGTTCTGCTATGTTGCTAGACTTTGCTATTGCTAAACCATGAGGGCGTGACCGATTCTATGTTGACACTTGAACATAAATTGCTGAAATGTACGTGATTGTGGTGATACCTATATGCATTGATATTTTAAAAATTGATTTTCATCTAGATTCTTGGCTATGAAAATGGTGAATATCTTGGCTTGCTGAATCTTGTTGAAATGAATTTTGTTGTGTTGACTTGTTGTCTTTCTATTAGACTGACACCCCTATTATGACAAAATTTTGTTGTGTTGGTAGTGGTAAGTAGGAAACCATGCTGATGTGATCTACTAAGGTTGAGACTTGATGTGTTTGTGTGTTGCCCTTTCAAAAATGACATTCCTGCTTGATGCATTCTTTTTGGTTGACACCTAGGACATGAAATGTTAATGTTGAGTGTTGACATTTCAATATATTGGTGTGCGACAGTGTTGATAAGGGCTATTCATGTTACGGTTTTGGCGTGGAAAATTTCAGTGGTTGGTTGGTTATGATGTGGCATGTCTTGGTTATATCGATTCTGATAATAGCTAGAGATTCGTAGATTGGAACATAGGAAGAGAATATGGAATTAGCCCTTAGAGGTGGATGATTCCACCTCTTGAATTTTGAATTTGCTTGACCAACTTGGGATTTAAAGGGTTTTGAAAGAGTTTGGAAGCGACCAACTCGGATTTTGAAAAGTGTTGGAATGGTTTTAAAGTTGAGAGGCTTGCTTGTTCTGAAAGGTTTTGAACGGTTTTGGAAAAGACTAACTTGGGTTTGGGAAGAGCGAACATGATCGAGAATTTCAACGATTTTGAGGCCAATCTTTTTCAACTGTGGAATCCCCTTTGAAAATTTTCAAACCTGGGCAACTCTATGATACTTCACGAAGTGGACACAAGCATTTTATGGGGGCGCTTGTTGGGTGCTTGTTAAGACCTAGTGATGAAATTTTAGAACTTTTAGAGTTGTGGTACTTCCGAAAAGTCGAAGCGAGGATGTGATAGGGGCGCTTATTGCATACTTGTCAAGACCAATTGGAGATGTCACGACCGTGACTAGGATGTTGTGAGAATCCCGGAGGACGCAACCGAGATGATTACCGAGATGATTACAAGATCCTTGGACATGGTCTTTGGACTCCACAATTTCAAACTTTACCCCCTACTTTGCTTTGGTTTTATTCTCGAGGACGAGACTTGTTTTTAGAGGTGGATGATGTAAAGGCCCGGATTTTCAAATATTAATTTTTGGAAAAAGGAAATTAAAAACGAATTTAATTTGGATTTTTCAAGGAAAACTCGTCCTAAATTAAAATGGTTGGAATTTCTAAGAGATTTGGAAATATTTATGAAATTGTTTAATAAATGGTATTCAAAATATTATATAATATTATTTGAGATTTAAAATATAAAATATTAGTATTGAGATTAAAGATATAATATTATGGTGATTTGATCTAACTTGAAATTCTTAGAGCGAATTCCGACCCAATTCTTAAATTTATACAAAATAGATTTTATTCCGCTTTTTAGGGATTTTCGTTATTAAATTCGGATTTAAAATTTTAAAATTTATTTGTGAACATGGTCTCTATGTGTGTGATTAGTAGCATTGTAGCTTACCGCATTCTTTATAATTATAATAGGGGCTTGTTGATTGTTGGACTTTGCCCTTTGGTATATCTTGCTGTTCGGCTTTCCAGGTGAGTTCCTATATGAGCTCACTCAGATTCGAAAAGAGATCTCCCTGCTTGTAGCCATGTGCATACTAGGTGCTTGCATTCATAATAAAGCATGCCATGTAGTATCCTGTTAGGATTGCACTCATGATTGAGCATTCGTTTACTCATTGCTTTTGTAAACAGAACGGTCGTTATCTATGAAGTAACTAGAGTCATTGCTAGGGTTATAGGACGACCTAGTCTCATCGGGTCCCGTCCTGAGTCAATCGAGTCATGAACTTCCTTATATTATGAGATGCATGCGGGCTTTATTGTGGATACGGGTTGGGCATGCATGCCGCCCGATTATATGGAATGCATTCACGAGCTGGCCAGTCTCCGCCCTATCGGAAGGGGGTGGAGGTAGGAGAGGGATATACCACTTGGTATTCGGTGCTAAGGCCTTATTATATTTATGCACTTGGTCTTAGGAGCATGTTAGTGTGTAAATATTCCGCCTTGCATCTAGAAGCATCTTTATTAGGACTAGCGTGTGTAGGTGTCTGCTTGTTTGGGATTATATTGCGTAGGGCTTCGATCTGACACCGCCCCGCATACATTTTTTTTAGGTTTGCTTTGCAGCTTGATTATTCCTTGCTTTCGTGTTGTGGGAACTCTCTTGGGCGATTGCAAAGAAATTGTCTAATATTAGATTTTCATAAATTCGCTTATTGATTTGGTTTTGACCCGGCTCTTCCGTGGCACCCTCTTGTATTACACCTTGATTCTACTATTTGCATGACTATCGGTTTTCCACGCTTAGACTTATGACAGGTACAGGGGACTTCCCCGGGGATTCCAACGATCCCTTCGAATTTTGGGTATGAAATCCCACTTGAAAATGTTAGAATAGAATTTCAAACCTTCAACCTGTACTCGGGGCGCAAGATCCAAACGAGGGGTTTCATCTCTCGAAACGTAACCCGGGAATCATAATCCCGGGCCGTTACATTGCTAGGGTTATAGGGTAGCCCAGCCTCATCGGGTGCCCTGAGTCAATCGAGTCTTATATATGATCTTGCTGTGGTGGTGACCGAGCGTCCTACCTGGGCTGCTTCGGAGTGAGGTATGGACATATAGGCTACGGCACCGACCGAGCGTCCTACCTGGGCTGCTTCGGAGCGAGGTACGGAAATATATGCCCAGAGTGGCACAAATCAGGGGATATGCCACTTGACATTGCCTTGGGCCCTTTACAGTTTTTCTCCATATTATAACTGTTAAAGCACGCTTATGTGATTTCGTTATTGTACTATATAGGGTAGGGGATATATAAGACAATTGTATCATCAATCAATTTTCAATCGTGGATGAAGAGTCCGGACAAATGATGATTAAGACGGGATTATGCATTTTTGTGCATTAGAGCATCTTTATTAGGTATATCACATACTATGTGGCCTCAGCGAGGACTGTCGGTCCCGCATGCGTGGCTCGATCTGACTCCTTTCCCCGTTCTTCTTTTAAAGGTATTTTCTGCAGATTTTGAGTGCTCGATGTCTATATGACGGGGTTCCCTTTTTGCGAATCGAAGAACCTGACTAATTCTCTAACTCGTTATAAATGGTAATCACCCACTTATGATTTGGTTTTGGCCCGGCTCTACCGTGGCACCTTGTATCATAATTTTGTTTCCGCCTTACTTCCGTTTAAATTGATTTCCGCGACATAGTCCCTGGGACAAGTTAAGGGTACCCAACGATCCTACGATACTTTTAGGGTTCAAAATCCCTCTTTATTACTGACCTTAAAAATGAGTTTCAAACATCGACCCGTACATGGATTGCAAGATCCGAACAAGCGGTTTCATCCCTTGAAACGTAACCCGAAAATCATAATTCTGGACCGTTACACACACACACACACACTCTCTCTCTCTCTCTCTCTCTCTCTCTCTCTCTCTCTCTCTCTCTCTCTCTCTCTCTATATATATATATATATATATATATATATATATATATATATATATATATATATATATATATATATATATATATATATATATATGTAGGGGGACTTTCCGATGAGTACACCCCTTACTATGAAACGGGGGGACAAATCTAGGCCCTTGGATGAAAGAAAACCAATGGACTGGATTAATTTTAAAAATTCCTGTTTAAGCGTGTAACTACCTAGTATACTAGTTTAATGTTAAATATGAATACTAGGATGTTAACTGCTTAAAGCAGGTAACTAAAAACTATTATTCCCAGATTGTGTTAATATTCATATTTTATTATGTAATTATTCATATATAAATTATTAAATATTCATATTTAGTGCTCAGTGGTTCCAAGTAAAATATTAGAGATTGAAATCTCCACGCTTAAACGTGTAACCAACTAGTATTCATATTTAACATTAAACTAGTATGATCCCCGCGCCATTACGCGATTTTTTTATAAATAAAATCTTACTAATATATTAAATTAATATTATAACATAATTGTAAAAGTTCAGATGATTAAATATTTTGAATTAAACTCATGGGTTGAGAAAACGATTAAATTCGTATATATAAATATATATAGATATAGATTACTAATATTAATTTTATGTTTTCTTATTATTAATTTTATGTTTTGAATTAATTCCATTTTTTTTTAGAAAAAAACTACTAAATCATAACTTAGGCTAAGATCAATGTTTTGAATTAAGCCCAATAGTTAGTAAAATTAAAGCAAAAAGAGAATTAAAGGAAAAAGAAGAAAAAAATAGAAAAGATAATCAATGAAAAATGGCAAAAAAGAAAAAAAAAATTGGTCAAGACTCCTAAAATTCCTCTAAGCTTGACACATCATCCTAAACTCTTCTAAATTAAGAGTTTATAAGTTTATATAAATTGTTTTTTTAGAAAAAAACTACTAAATCATAATTTAGGCTAAGATCAATGTTTTGAATTAAGCCCAATAGTTAGTAAAATTAAAGCAAAAAGAGAATTAAAGGAAAAAGAAGAAAAAAAAATAGAAAAGAAAACCAATGAAAAATGGCAAAAAAGAAAGAAAAAAAATTGGTCAAGACTCCTAAAATTCCTCTAAGCTTGACACATCATCCTAAACTCTTCTAAATTAAGAGTTTATATAGATAGTTAGTAAAATTAAATCAATAAGAGAATTAAAGAAAAAAGAAGAAAAAAAAATGGAAAAGAAAATCAATGAAAAATGGCATAAAAGAAAAAAAAATTGGTCAAGACTCCTAAAATTTCTCTAAGCTTAACACATCATCCTAAACTCTTCTAAATTAAGAGTTTATATAGATTGTTTTTTTAGAAAAAAACTACTAAAATCATAATTTAGGCTAAGATCAATGTTTTGAATTAAGCCCAATAGTTAGTAAAATTAAAGCAAAAAGAGAATTAAAGGAAAAAAAAGAAGAAAAAAGAAACGAAAATCAATGAAAAATGGCAAAAAAAGAAAAAAAAATTGGTCAAGACTCCTAAAATTCATCTATGCTTGACACATCATCCTAAACTCTTCTAAATTAAGAGTTTATATATATTTTTTTTAGAAAAAAACTACTAAAATCATAATTTAGGCTAAGATCAATGTTTTGAATTAAGCCCAATAGTTAGTAAAATTAAAGCAAAAAGAGAATTAAAGGAAAAAGAAGAAGAAAAAAGAAACGAAAATCAATGAAAAACGGCAAAAAAGAAAAAAAAATTGGTCAAGACTCGTACAATTCCTCTAAGCTTGACACATCATCCTAAACTCTTCTAAATTAAGAGTTTATATAGATGTAGATAGTTAGTAAAATTAAAGCAAAAAGAGAATTAAAGGAAAAAAGAAGAAAAAAAAAGAATTAAAGAAAATCAATGAAAAATGGAAAAAAAAAAATGGTCAAGGCTCCTAAAATTTCTCTAAGCTTGACACATCATCCTAAACTCTTCTAAATTAAGAGTTTATATAGATATGTATTGTTTTTTTAGAACAAAAAACTACTAAAATTATAATTTAGGCTAAGATCAATGTTTTGAATTAAGCCCAAAAGTTAGTAAAATTAAAGCAAAAAGAGAATTAAAGGAAAAAGAAGAAAAGAAAAAAGAATTAAAGAAAATCAATGAAAAATGGCAAAAATAAAATAAAATTGGTCAAGACTCCTAAAATTCTTCTAAGCTTGACACATCATCCTAAACTCTTCTAAATTAAGAGTTTATATAGATAGTTAGTAAAATTAAAGTAAAAAGAGAATTAAAGGAAAAAGAAGAAAATAAAAATAGAAAAGAAAATCAATGAAAAATGGCAAAAAAGAAAAAAAAAAAAGGTCAAGACTCCTAAAATTTCTCTAAACTTGACACATCATCCTAAACTCTTCTAAATCAAGAGTTTATATGGATATAGATATAGATAGTGGGGTATTTGCAAAACTAACCTAAATACCCGGTTGGATTGCGGGGGTTAACCCCAAAAAAAAAAAAAAAATTGCAAAGTAACCCCCCTTTACCCGGTTTCTCACGGGGCGCAGCCGGTTGGAGAGAGAAAGGCGTTCAACAGTGAGAGAGGAAGGGAAGGATGAGGGGTTCGATGAAGCAGGGAAGACGCCTTCGTCGGAGGCGAGGTTCGCGGCTCAAGGCGACAGGCCTCCGGGCTCGACGGGAGGGCTTGAGCGCAGTCATCTTGGTCCTTCTTCCTCCCATTCGTCTCCTTCGGGCTTGACGGGGCCGGAGGTGGAAGAAGACACCTCATTCGGAGAGCTCGGGTGCCATGGTTGAGGCAACCATAAGAAGGGAGAAGGAAGGGGGTCGGGGGCTCGGGTGCCAAACCTCATGCCCTTCCTCCCTCATGCAGGTCCTTCCACTATCTCTTTCTTCAGGCGATTTCGAGCCTCGTCGAGGATAATCTCCACAATTGGCTTCGATTCTGCGATTCCAGGTACAATCATTCACCCTTCTTCTTCTTCTCTGCTCTATCTTCCAAGCCTTTAAATTGGAATTTTTAGTTCAGGGCTAGAGACTGAAATTTCGAATTTCGGAATTGAAATTGTTTGGTTTGAAATTTCCCATTCGGTTAGGGTTGGGGTTTGCTGTCTGTCATGTCTGAATAAACAGGTGACATGTTGATTGGTGTAGGTGTCATGTAGTAAGTGATGTTGCCAAATAGGGGGTTGAGTTTGTCCATGGGATTTTCTAGTGGGGCAGGGGGTAATGTCAAGGGTAGGAGTCAGTAAAGAGAAAGATGATGATGAAGAGTTGGGATTGGTTGGAGAAAGGTCAATGTCAGGAGTAGGAGATTTTGAAACAATACCTCATATGGAGTACTCCAATTCTTCCCAAATAATGCATTCTCCCCCAAGAAATTGTGGCAACTTGGCATGCATTAATGAGGTTTCTTGGTGACTCCATTAATAAGAAACATGCCTTGTAGTATTTTTGTGTATGGAGATTTGAACAAATGCTTGATACTTTTGATGTTAACAATTGAAATTACTTCAATTTCTAGTTAGTGAAAACTTGCTGAATTTATTTTTATATTTATAGTTAGTGGGAACTTGCTGAATTTATATTCCCAAACTTCAGTATTTAAGCTGATTACACTAGCTAATAAGTAAGTAAAGTGATTTCTCTCAATCACTTCTTTCATGGCATATTGTCAAAGATTTAGTGTTTTGGCCTATTAGCTCAATCGGTAGAGCAATGTGCTTTGGTACAAAGATGTGGGTTCGAATCCCACATAGGCCATCTGAATATTGAATTATTGAGTTGTTATTAACATGTCTAAGGAAATCTTGCATACATGACATGAACTTATATTAACATGTCATTCAAATTCTGCATACATGACATGAACTTGTCAAAGGAAATCCTGCATAGCTTTGGTACAAGCTCACATAAAAATGATCATCATACATTGTTAAAATCAAGAAAATGGAGTTTGCATAGTTTCCCACATAGGCCATCTGGATGTTGATATAAACAAGTGAATATGGCAGAATGTACTAGCTTTTAAAAGGTTAAATCAGAATGCTTTTGATTCTTAGACTGAATCTTAAATGCTATAGTTTCCATAATCCATTTTTAGTTTCAGCATGGAGGAATGTCTCCTTGTAATTACAAGTTGGAGGGATGGATTCATTTTTAGTTTGCTCCCTGATCATGGTGTTGTGCCCAAATTAGACTGGCCGGTCTTTAAACTTCGTACCTAACTTTGAAAAATGCACATTAAGAGAGATCTCAATAGAAATTAGGTGCTTAGAGACTGAAGCCAGATTAACTTGGTTTCAAATTCAGCCTTGGATGATTTATGAGGTAAGCCCGCTCACTCTGACTGTCATGTGAAGTAATGTAGGTGACTTGTCAAACCTATTACCCGTCATGTTAAAAACACATCTTATGACATGTCAAACCTCTTCAGCATTATTAGGCCATTCTTTGCATGAAATTTTGACACACCTGCTTGAACAAAAGAAGCAAGCCAAATTAAGCAAGCCAAATTAAGTTTGATTTATTTTGATATGAAACTGCCTATAATTTGGTGATATAGCAAGCTTGACTTGGTCTAAAAATTAGTTGATATATAGTCGGCGTTGGTTAATGAATAATAAGCCTATGTGGGAATTGAACCCACATCTTTTTGTATGACCACAATGCTCTCCCACTGAGCTAATAAGCTACATGCGAAGAATATTTATGTTAAAACATGCCTAAATGATTCAATCTTGTGCAAGGTGATCTTTCTAAAAAAAAATGCAATTGTTGTCCACCTATTCTCTTGCAATATTCCACATCAAAAAGTCAATTGTAGTCCACCCGTGCAAGGTGATCTTTCCCAAAATTAATTCAGCCAAGAGAGAAAAATTCAATATCCAAGTCATTATGGCTCATCTACCTGTTCCCTTGCAATCCCTTCAATAGATCACAAAGAAACAGTTACCCTGTTTGTTACGCCCATGCCAATAGTAAATATTAACTGTCCACCCTATGGTTTCCTACTGGACACCATTTGGTTGTC
The DNA here is from genome assembly GCA_037127255.1 of Persicaria tinctoria. Taxonomy (NCBI): domain Eukaryota; kingdom Viridiplantae; phylum Streptophyta; class Magnoliopsida; order Caryophyllales; family Polygonaceae; genus Persicaria; species Persicaria tinctoria. Next base: position 13,762,756 of record JBANSL010000020.1, on the reverse strand, counting down.
TACTGGACACGTTTGTCCCTAAGATCCAAGAATTTCTCTTCTTTTGCTTTCCCTTACTCCACTTCTACAGAACCAAATAAACAACATTAACACACTGCTAATCACTAATCTTGTCCTATAAATTGAGGATTCAAACAATTTGCAAGCATAACAAGCAAATCCAATCTGAATTTCGGCCCCAACCTGAAACCCTAGCCGTAAAAAGTCCAAATCTTGGCTCTAATGGTCATTTGAACACCAATCCAGTGAATACAGGCTTGGAAGATAGAGCATAGAAGACGAAGGGTGAAGGACTGTACCTGGAATCGCGGAATCGAAGCCAGTTTGTGGATATTCTCCCCGGTGAGGCTCGAAATCGCCTGAAGAAAGAGAAAGGAATGAGCTGCGTGAGGGAGGAAGGGCATTAGGGTTGGCACTGACGGCCGAGAGGTCCTTCTCCCTCCTTTCTCGCCCGCCTCCGATCCTCTTCTAGTCGCCTGCGCCTCGCCTCGAGAGAGATGCCTCCACCGTCTCCGATCCCCTTCCTTATCTCTTCCCTTTCTCTTCTTTGCAACGGGCTACCGGGTACACAGGTAACCGGATCTGCAATTTTTTTCCGGATCGAGTTAACCTTGCAACACTTTCGAGTTTTTGGGTTAGTATGTGCAATTCCCTCTATAGATAGTTAGTAAAATTAAAGAAAAAAGAGAATTAAAGGAAAAAAGAAGAAAAAAAAAGAATTAAAGAAAATCAATGAAAAATGGCAAAAAAAAATTAAAATTGGTCAAGACTCCTAAAATTCCTCTAAGCTTGACACATCATCCTAAACTCTTCTGAATTAAGAGTTTATATAGATGTATATTGTATTTTTAGAAAAAAAACGACTAAAATTATAATTTAGGCTAAGATCAATGTTTTGAATTAAGCCCAAAAGTTAGTAAAATTAAAGAAAAAAGATAATTAAAGGAAAAAAGAAGGAAAGAAAAAAGAATTAAAAAAAATCAATGAAAAATGGCAAAAATAAAATAAAATTGGTCGAGACTCCTAAAATTCCTCTAAACTTGACACATCATTCTAAACTCTTTTAAATTAAGAGTTTATATAGATATAGATATAGATAGTTAGTAAAATTAAAAAAAAAAGAATTAAAGGAAAAAGAAAAAAAAAATCAATATAAAATGGCAAAAAAAAAAAAAAAAAAGGTCAAGACTTCTATATTAAGAGTTTATATAGATGTGAATACTAGGTAGTTTTACGGTTAAACAGTTTGTTTTCCAAAGTTAATCCTAGCCCTTTATTTTTTTGATCAAAGAGTTGAGATTTGTCTCCCCGTTTCATGGTAAAGGGTGTAGTACTCACTAGAAAGATATTATATATATATATAGTATGGATCTTTTGTTCAAAAGTCTTAGGGTGTACCTTGTACACAAATATGGGCCATTGATCTATATTAAATGGAGGGATAAGATAACGCCACGTGTCTTGGATGGTTTATAAAAAATTGGGAAATTAATTTCAGTCTCATCTAAGTGAACGTGGAGCGCGTGTGAGAGATTGAATATAACCCTAAATCTGGGCATCTTCTTCATAGGGGCCGATTCATTCCTAAATCTCAATCGGCGGCGAAAGAGTTCTTCAATTTCACCAACCGAAAGATCCCGACCGGCCAGTCAGCCTTTCTCCCTACTGCCTCCGGCGTTGTGTCTATGCAGGAGGTCGGACGGGGACGAGGGATTTCTCCGATTTGCCAATCAGCACCAAGGCGGCCCTCACCAAGGAAGCAATCAACGGGAAGGGGGAGGATGGCGGCCAGTGGCAACGGAGGGACGATTGCGACGACGTCACCAAATCGTCCAAGCGCAGCTGGCAACGCCTTCATGGCCTGCGACGAAGCGCTTGTAAGCGCAAATAATCGTCCAAGCGCAGCGGCTCCGATCCATCCCGTCGAGCACCTCTTGCTATCCCTCTCTCCTCCAGGAGAGGCGATTGGCAGCGATTGAAGGTGGTTGCGGCGACGGAGGCGTCTTCTTCTTCTATCGGTGCAGGCGACACTATGCAGAAGTTCTCGGCGGTGCTAGGATCGGCTTCTCCTCCCCTCTCGCTCAGATCCGGGCGGTGTTAGGGTCGGCTCCTTCTCCCTCTGGCTCAGATCCGGGCGGTTCAATGGCCGTCGTTCTTCGGTTCTCCGATTCAATTCGCCTTCGTCCTCCTTTTTTATGGAATTCATCTGTTTTTTTTGTGTGTGTGGGGCGGGGTGGGTGGTTAGATGGGTGGCGGGGGTGGTTGGGTGGGTGGCGGGGGTGGCGGGGCTAGGGGTGCGGGGGTGGTTTGTGTTTGTGTTAGGGGTCAGTCAAATCGGGTTGGCGGGTAGGGCTTTCGATACACATTATTTTTTTATTCATTATTGTCAATTATTCAGACATATGTGTCAAATTTTGATTACGGGTGATATTGAGTTGGTAAATTATTCGGTGAAATCTGATTTATTATTAGTCAGAATATGGACACTTCAGTTTGGCAACAACATAAAACAAAAGATTATTTAGTGAAATGTGAGACATTATTCAGTGAAATATGAAGAATTATTCGTATAAATGGGAAGTATTATTTGGAAATTTGAGATTTTTTTATCTGAAATTAACGTACAAAAAAACTAATCATTATTCGGTAATATGTGACAAATTATTCAGTGAAATTGATAAATTTTGATCAGAATTTGATGATAACATAATATTATTCGGTAAGATCTGAAACATTATTCAGTTGAATTGACAAATTTTTAACAAACGAAATTATTCGGTAGGATGTGAAACATTATTCAGTGGAATTGCAAATTTTTTAACAAACGAAATTAGGTCAGTCCGCCAATAAATCACCCATAATAATTTTTTTTATCAAAAAATAATTAATATTCTCTGTATTTTCAACAAAATCAGCTTAAAAAGAAAAAGTAAAAAAAAAGAAACGTACAGCAAAAGGGGAGAAAGAGGAGAGAGTGAGTGATTTTTTAATGTGGGTCCCACAAGTTTTTTCAGAAAATTAAAAAAAAATCACTTAAATCATGGCCATCCATTTCATTAGATCAAGGGCCCATATTTGTGTACAAGGTACACTGTAAGACTTGTGAACACCAGAACTACACCTTATATATATATATATATATATATATATATATATATATATATATATATATATATATATATATATATATATATATAGGACTTTCCAGTGAAACAAGTCTTACCGTGCAACGAAAGGACAAATCTCACGCGTAGGATTTGAAATATCCAACGAACAAGAAATGTAGGTTGGTTCTAGTGTACTCAAGCCTTATTGTGTATCATGTGAACACATTTGGTCCATTGATTAAATGAAATGGATGGATGAGATTAATTGACAATTTTAGTTTTTTTTTTAATTAAAAATTAGTGGGGCCTACATCTTTTTTTTGCCTACTTGCTGGATTGGGAGCGTGTGTAGTGCACTCTCTTTAAATTGTTCGATGATATATCTGGATTATTCGATCGTATCGACGAATTGTGCGATGGTATATCAGGATTATTCGATAGTATCAATTGATTATTCGATGGTATAGCTTGATTATTCGATGATATTGATTGATTATTCGATGGTATTGCTTGTTTATTCGATAGTATAGCTTGATTATTCGATGGTGTTACAGTAGTATAACTAAAATTATTTGATAGTATCACATGATTATTTGATGGTATCGCATGATTATTCGATAGCATCGATGCATTTTTAATTCACATGACTGTCAAATAAAAAAAACAAATCATGAAGCACAAAATCACAAAATCAATCCATACATATGAATAATTCGGCTTTCTCTCCGAATATATCTTTCAATCGAGCAATTAAATCAAGCAATTGCAACAAAAACGATTTCAATTAATCACAAACCTAGACTCCAAATCCACCACTAGGGAAACCTCCCGACCACAAATCCACTACTACCGGAAAACCTCCAGACTGCAGATCCACCACCAGGGCAAACCTCCCAATTGCAAATCCACCACCAGGGAGCGATCTCGGAGGCGGAGGCGGCAAAGAGGCGGCCGCACCGACGTATAGATCCGACACACTAAGATGCTGGCCAGATTCGGATTCGGATCGATCCAACCCATGGAGGACAGATCGAAGGCGCCATCGCCGGATTCGCCTGCCGGAAAGACGAAGGCGCCGCCATCATCGGAGTCCGCGTTCGGGGCCTCTGGCGATCGGAGCCCTAGTTGGCGCTTGGTGGAATCAACCGGTAACGGTGGGGAGGACGAAGGCAAAGAGGACGATGCCGTCGGTATTGGAGCCGATAAGGAGGCTGAGACTTACCAAAATTAGGTCGACGACGATCGAAACGATCAGATTGATAGAAATTGGGGGCGCTTGGCAATGAATCCAGTGCGTACTCCCAGATCTCCGCTCGCTTCCCCGCTCGCCGACGATGCTTGCTTCGGTGGTGTAGGTGACTGGTGGTGGGCAGTGGTCGGAATCCGCCTTCGAGTGGAGGAGTCCCATAAGCCCTGGTCGGCTACGGTTTCCCCTTCCGCTTCGCCTGGTCACACCTCTACCTCTTTCTCTTTCCTCTTTGCAGAAAAAGATGAACGTGTGGTAGGGTTTGGATGTGAGTGGTAGCACGCGCTTTAATATAGAATGTTTTTGTGTTTTTTTCCTTTTCTTTTTTAATTAATTAATATTATTGAATAATCTCAGCCATCCGATTTCCCTAAATCAATGGATAGGATTTGTTCACATGATACACGATACACCCTGATTAGATTTGATCTATCCTCTATATATATTCGATTGTAAGAATCTTCTCTCAGGACAACAAATTCGATTTGGAACAAAATGAACCTAGACAAAATCCAAAATCAGATCTTATTTTCTTGATTAATTTACAAATTGAACATGTTATTCAGTTAAGGACGGTGAAGAGCAATTGAGGCATTTTGATGACGAAAAATAAAACAAAACCTCATTCATCCGAGTTGGATGAGTTGACTCAGTCCATGATCAGCCGAGTTGCCTAAGTAAACTCAACTCACCGAGTTATTTCAGCACGTACAGGAGATTCAAGAGAAGGCTGACTAGGCCGAGTTGTGGGTTGCACAAGGGGGACACGCTGGTCGCTGGTAATTGGGCCTGTGAGATGTAGCGCTCCTTTTGCTACCCACCCAAGTTCGAGACACGTTAAAGGCTATCCCCATTTTTTTTGATTTTTTTCCCCCAAAACTGTGGGACTTTCAAATGAGGTTTTATTTTTGTATTTGGTAACATCTTCTCGCAATTTGTTTGAAATATAATCTTTATTCATTTATCTACCCCTTATACTTATTATTTTAGAAGCAATATCTTCACAAAAAAACGAGCCACGTGTCCTTCTTTGTGTAAAAGTAAGAAGCAATTTTCTCCTTTCTAACTCACGTTCACTAATTAACTTATCTCTGAGCAACCATAAAAACCCAATTTTACATCCCCACGTTCTCCTTCAACCGCTTCTTACTTTTGTTCAGAGAAGGAGCAACCCTAAAAACGATTACTTTTGCTCAGTAAGAAGCAACCGCGCGTTCTCCTTGAAATTGGAGACGGATCGAGGGAGAGAGAGAGGAGATTAAGGGGCTGCCCATCGACAGTTGACGGCGGCGTAGAGAGGAGCGGAGGCGGCGCCGGAACTCTAAATCGGCAGCACCGCCCTCCTCTCGCCGAGCCTAGCCACCGGACTTCCTCCGCCGACAGCCGCAGCACTACCAGAGACCACCATCGCCGCCTCCATTCTCCCTTTCCACTGCCAAGAGTCTGCTCGCGTCCCCGGACTTCCTCCAACGATCTCATGCCGTGCCGACCTACCCCTCCCAGGCCACTGCCGGCTGCCGCTTGCTCCTGCCAGGTAAGCATCTTCGGCCTATATCCACAGTTTTTAACCCTAAATTTATGAGTTGTTGTTTCTTGGAGGATCAATATCGAGGCTCGAAAATTTCGATCGGGTTTGTGCTAGATTGAGTTTGTGCTTAGTTAATGTGGAACTGATTGAGACATCTATTGGTTTTCTTGCCTGAGTACTGCTATTTGTGATGTCCCTAATGTGTGGGATTCTAAACTGCTATTTGTGATGTCCCTAATGTGTGGGATTCGATTTTGTTCATACCAAATAGTAATTTGTGATTTTCTGCTTATTTTAGGTAACCAAATTTCAGTCTCTCACACATCAGTGCCAGTGTGGAGAACTAGGGGTAGACAAGTACAACCGACGCCAACGCCGACAATGAAATAGATGACGATGTTGCAGAAAAGGCCGAGAGTTAGCGGGATGCCCCTCAATCTTCCAAGGTATGATATTCAATTCCTTTTCTTTGTCGGTATTTCACTCACAGGTTTCAATTTTCTCAGCATGTGTATTGGATTTGAATTGTTCTATTGTAATCAGTTAGTTGTTCAGGGTATAGAGGCAATCGTTATCCAAGTTTGGGGTTAAGAGATTTTGAATTAAGTTTCATGAATAGGTTGAGTTAAAGAGATGCAATGATATAAAGAGTTATTCTATAGGTATGTTTTTTGAGTTAGGGCTTTGATTTTGATTGGGTTTGACAATTGATTAGGTCTTTTCTTTTAATCTTGATTTATGCCAATTGAATTAAGTCTTTTCTTTTCTCAGTTGAGTTTCTGCTTCGTTGTTGATTCCAATAAGTGGATTCATTTTCATGCTCTCAATTAGTGGCTAAATTTTGAGTTTTTAGTTGAATTCAAGGGCTTTTACTCCAGTTTAATGTATAGGTTTGAAAAAAGACTCAAAACCAAGCCAATTTGTGAAATTGTTTTGGAAGATAGAATAGAATTTTTCTGTTTGTTTTGCCCTATTTTGTGAGTGTTCTATGTCGGTTATTGTCTTATTGTATTGTTGATTTCTTTTTTACATTAAATATTTAATTTACTAGCAAATAGAATATTATTGCCTAAATTTGAAAAAATAAGAATGTGGAAGCTTCAATCTCGGTGCTTGATCAATCTAATTGGCCATTAATTCCTTCATTGGAACTTTGAGGCTCCCTTTTATATTATTTTATTCTCTATCAAATACTAGCATCTTAGCCTTAGGCTGGTCGTATATAATATAGCTATCATACTTTGCTTCCTAGCTCACTACTATATCTAAAGTTCCATTTTTTCCATCATTAACCCCTAATTTGGGTTTGTTATTAGTTTATTTTTGGAAAAACTTTCTGGTAGTTTAAAGAAATTTGTGTCTTTTGTTTTCCTGTTTGTAGTAGATTATAGGATTAAGGTTTGGTTACAAATTATAAAGCTTATATTTTACATTATCCTCTCCTTACGAAGGAACATGAATTTCTTGTCAGTTTTCTAGCTTACTGTTCCCATCAACGATCACTTTATATATATATTAATGAAATTTGTAACATTTACTAAATTTTTGTTATTTAATGTTGCATATATGTTTATGAAATGATGACTATTTGTTTTCTTATATAGAAGTTTGATAGAAAATTTATGGTTTCAAAGATTGATAGTTTTGAGATGCATGTTAAGTGAAATATTGGAGCCACAAATGCTCCTGTTGCCATCAATTCACCAGTTGTAGCTCCCCCTATCCCAAGTGAGCCCATGGATCAATCAGGTCTTGCTAAGCCTTCAGCAGCATCTCCTAAATCATTTGTGGAGAAGCCAAACCCATTTTGAAGGCATCCTCGGGGAAGTTTGGAAAGCTATCTGGTAATGCATATTTAGATAGGCATTATAGAGTAGTTTTAGGGTCATTTAGATGTATATATTGCATTTTAAAGGGTTAGTTTACTTGTTTGCTCGTTTGGTACTTAAGTGCGGAATCTACACAAGTTTAGCGAGTAATTGCAGATTTTGTATTCGAAGAATGGAGGAGACCATTCATTAGAGTCATATCGATCATATGGAGGCAAGAACGAGCTAGAGAAGCCAAGTTGGAATGCACAAGGAAGAGGCAAAGTGCATACAAGAGAGAAAACGGCACCCGCGGCCAGAGGAACAAGGGAAGCCAGAAAACCGCACCCGCGGCCACAGAAACCGCACCCGCGGCCATTCCAGCAGATCGCCAATTCTGGGCAGCACCCGCGGCCTAGGAGGCAGCACCCACGGTTTTTTTGGGCCGGATTCAGTGCCGATTTTCTATGCCTCTTTAGTTGGGCCTATCTTTGGAAAATACTTTCTAGGGTTTTATGACGGTACTTAGGCCTATTTAAAGGCTTGTTTTAGGTTGTTTTAGGGATCTCATCTAATCTTTTGACAATCGTTTGACAATGGAGTGCTAAACTATTTTGGTTTGCCTACGATTTGAGACTCCGTTTGGTTGAATTATGAGTTTTCTATTCTTGTTCTAATTTCCATCACATGTTTCATCTTTTTTTTGTGCTTGAATGCTTTATGGTGTTTGATGCTATCTTGATTGATCACCTTGCTAGGATCTCATCATCGCTAGGGTTTTGAAACGTTCGTTATGATTCTTAATCTTTCGTAGCAAACATGTTCTAGTGGACTTCGTTAGAAAGCTTGAATGTGTAGGAAGTTGACTATAGGTTAAATATTAGTTCTTTAGGGGATCGATATTGCTTATAAGCTTTATACATCTTGAGACTTATTGCTATTTCTAGGATTAAACCTTAATCCGTGATAAGATTGCCTAGGAGTAAGGGATTATTAGAACTCATAAGGCTAATAATCTATTTAAATCAAGATAAGAACATTTGATTGGAAAAGGAAGAGAACTTGAGTAGGAAACAATGATCGAATTCAACAAATAGGGTTGAGAATTGTAGGTGAAATTATCTCTTAATTATTGATTCTCCTAACTTGTTAATATTTCTCATTCTCAACCACTGAAATCCCCTCTTTTCTACAAATTGGTAAATACACAATACATAGGAATACTTGATTCTCTGTGGGATCGACCTCTTACTTGCTCACTATATTAGTTTATAGGTTTTAGTTTTATTTTGATAGGAAACACAACGATTCTAGAATGGCAGCACCTGCGGCCCAGGTGGCAGCACCCGCGGCCTCAGCCTGCGGCCTCCTCTTCGTTTGTTTTCGACGCTTTTCCTTTCGTACCAGTCTCCACCACCGCCATACCAATGAGCTTGTGAGCTTTACGTTTCTCCTCCCTTGTTATTTCTAATTTTTGTTGTTATAGTTTCATTGGGACAATGAAAGTTTCAAGTGTGGGGGAGAGGATCAGTGTACATAGTAGGTTGCATTGCATATCGAGCATGTTTCAAGTATTCTGCATAACATTCATGTTTTAAAGCTTTGCATCTTAGGTTTATTTTAAGAAAAACAAAAAGAGAAAAAAAAAAGAATTTCTACATAACATTCATGTTTTAAAGCTTTGCATCTTAGGTTTACTTTAAGAAAAACTAAAAGAGAAAAAAAAAAGAAAAAAAATGGAAAAGAAAAAAAAATCATGCATTTGCATAAAGTATGTCATTATGTAAACAACCACCTAGTCTAGTGAGTCCTCAAAATTTTATTGAAATTATGATCATTTAAGTCCCATGAGATGTTTGAATTGCTTTAGCCTTATCCCACTTATTGTTTTTATTTGAAACATAAGTAGGTGAACATAATTGAGCTTGTATGATCTAAGTTCCTAGCATGACTGGAATCCAACAAAAATTTAACCTTGTGAGATTGATTTTTGGCCTTATTGGGACGACATTTCATTGAGTCCTTTTGCTCTTTTTTCATGTGTGTGAATACTCTCCAATGCTTCTACCTCTTGGAATTGATTTTTTTTTTATCTATGTCAAGGTTGTACTTATATGTTTGTTATTGGTAAATTTCACATGATTGAGGCACCTTTATTAGCCCTATTTGACTCTATTCCACCTTACAAATGATCCTCTCCTTTAAGCCAATTTGAGCCTAATTGCCTATTCTTTTGTAGCTCCACCAGATTTTCTATAGCCAATTATAGCTTGACCCCATCCGGGAATTAGGGATGGTTGGTGAATATTTATAATGTGGATGATGGTTTTTAGTGGTGGATTGTATGTTTGATGTACCCTTATGAGATGTTTGATTATTGCTAGTACATTCATTACTTGGGACCTAAGGAGAATAAAATTCACTTAGGGGTAAAAGTCAAGGAAAATCATTTGATATAGCAGGGAAAAAAAGGGGAAAAAGAAAAGAAAAGAAAAAAAAAGAAAGAAAAAAAGAGTAAAGGAATGAGTTGAGTATGGTTTGTAAAGTTATATGTCTGATATTGAAGTTGTATTACATTTTAGTGTTATGGTATGAGTTTATGAGTGGTATTGTGATTTGGTTGCTTCCTTAGTCCCCGGATTATGAGCACCACATGGCCTACATTGTTCCATACCTTATGTTTTCTACCTTGGCCCCATTACAACCCATAAAAGACCTCATGATGATTTTTTCCGGTAATGACATCCACGGTGGAGATTGTGATTCAATTTCAATTCTTTTGTAGCTTAGTTGCATTTTGGGTAGAGTTTGAGTGTTAATTGATAAACCTAAACACTTGAGTGCGAGCGAAAACACTTTATTCCCAGTGAGGTTGGATGTGTAAGCATGCGGGTTACTTGATCACATAAATACTTGCTAGGACATTTGTTTGCCTTGTCTATGTCTGCACTTTGAAGAGATGTTGCTTTTGATGAGGTTATTTCATGAAGGATTGTGTTTGTGGGATGAATGACTCATAAATGTTTTGTTTTGCTCGAGGACAAGCAAAAGGCTAAGTGTGGAGGAGTTTGGTAATGCATATTTAGATAGGCATTATAGAGTAGTTTTAAGGTCATTTAGATGTATATGTTGCATTTTAAAGGGTTAGTTTACTTGTTTGCTCGTTTGGTACTTAAGTGCGGAATCTACACAAGGTTAGCGAGTAATTGCAGATTTTGTATTCGAAGAATGGAGGAGACCATTCATTAGAGTCATATCGATCATATGGAGGCAAGAACGAGCTAGAGAAGCCAAAGTGGAATGCACAAGGAAGAGGCAAAGGGCACACAAGAGAGAAAACGGCACCCGCGGCCAGAGGAACAAGGGAAGCCAGAAAACCGCACCCGCGGCCACAGAAACCGCACCCGCGGCCACAGAAACCGCACCCGCGGCCATTCTAGCAGATCGCCAATTCTGGGCAGCACCCGCGGCCTGGGAGGCAGCATCCGCGGTTTTTCTGGGTTGGATTCAGCGCCGATTTTCTATGCCTCTTTAGTTGGGCCTATCTTTGGAAAATACTTTCTAGGGTTTTATGACGGTACTTAGGCCTATTTAAAGGCTTGTTTTAGGTTGTTTTAGGGATCTCATCTAATCTTTTGACAATCGTTTCACAATGGAGTGCTAAACTATTTTGGTTTGCCTACGATTTGAGACTCCGTTTGGTTGAATTGTGAGTTTTCTATTCTTGTTCTAATTTCCATCACATGTTTCATCTTTTTTGTGCTTGAATGCTTTATGATGTTTGATGCTATCTTGATTGATCACCTTGCTAGGATCTCATCATCCCTAGGGTTTTGAATCGTTCGTTATGATTCTTAATCTTTCGTAGCAAACATGTTCTAGTGGACTTCGTTAGAGAGCTTGAATGTGTAGGAAGTTGACTATAGGTTAAATATTAGTTCTTTAGGGGATCGATATTGCTTATAAGCTTTATACATCTTGAGACTTATTGCTATTTCTAGGATTAAACCTTAATCCGTGTTAAGATTGCCTAGGAGTAAGGGATTATTAGAACTCATAGGGCTAATAATCTATTTAAATCAAGATAAGAACATTTGATTGGAAAAAGAAGAGAACTTGAGTAGGAAACAATGATCGAATTCACCAAATAGGGTTGAGAATTGTAGGTGAAACTATCTCTTAATTATTGATTCTCCTAACCTGTTAATATTTCTCATTCTCAACCACTGAAAACCCCTATTTTCTACAAATTGGTAAATACACAATACATAGGAATACTTGATTCTCTGTGGGATCGACCTCTTACTTGCTCACTATATTAGTTTGTAGGTTTGAGTTTTATTTTGATTGGAAACACAACGATTCTAGAATGGCAGCACCTGCGGCCCAGGTGGCAGCACCCGTGGCCTCAACCTGCAGCCTCCTCTTCGTTTGTTTTCGACGCTTTTCCTTTCGTACCCGTCTCCACCACCGCCATACCAATGAGCTTGTGAGCTTTACGTTTCTCCTCCCTTGTTATTTCTAATTTTTGTTGTTATAATTTCATTGGGACAATGAAAGTTTCAAGTGTGGGGGAGAGGATCAGTGTACATAGTAGGTTGCATTGCATATCGAGCATGTTTCAAGTATTCTGCATAACATTCATTTTTTAAAGCTTTGCATCTTAGGTTTATTTTAAGAAAAACAAAAAGAGAAAAAAAAAAAGAAATTATGCATAACATTCATGTTTTAAAACTTTGCATCTTAGGTTTATTTTAAGAAAAACAAAAAGAGAAAAAAAAAAAGAAAAAAAATGGAAAAGAAAAAAAAAATCATGCATTTGCATAAAGTATGTCATTATGTAAACAACCACCTAGTCTAGTGAGTCCTCAAAATTTTATTGAAATTATGATCATATAAGTCCCATGAGATGTTTGAATTGCTTTATCCTTATCCCACTTATTGTTTTTATGTGAAACATAAGTAGGTAAACATAATTAAGCTTGTATGATCTAAGTTCCTAGCATGACTGGAATCCAACAAAAATTTAACCTTGTGAGATTGATTTTTGGCCTTATTGGGACGACACTTCATTGATTCCTTTTGCTCTTTTTTCATGTGTGTGAATACTCTCCAATGCTTCTATCTCTTGGAATTGATTTTGTTATCTATGTCAAGGTTGTACTTATATGTTTGTTATTGGTAAATTTCACATGATTGAGGCACCTTTATTATCCCTATTTGACTCTATTCCACCTTACAAATGATCCTCTGCTTTAAGCCAATTTGAGCCTAATTGCCTATTCTTTTGTAGCTCCACCAAATTTTCCATAGCCAATTATAGCTTGACCCCATCTGGGAATTAGGGATGGTTGGTGAATATTTATAATGTGGATGATGGTTTTTAGTGGTGGATTGTATGTTTGATGTACCCTTATGAGATGTTTGATTATTGCTATTACATTCATTACTTGGGACCTAAGGAGAATAAAATTCACTTAGGGGTAAAAGTCAAGGAAAATCATTTGATATAGCATGGAAAAAAAAGGGGAAAAAGAAAAGAAAAAAAAAAGAAAGAAAAAAAGAATAAAGGAATGAGTTGAGTATGGTTTGTAAAGTTATATGTCTGATATTGGAGTTGTATTACATTTTAGAGTTATGGTATGAGTTTATGAGTGGTATTGTGATTTGGTTGCTTCCTTAGTTCTCGGATTATGAGCACCACATGGCCTAAATTGTTCCATACCTTATGTTTTCTACCTTTGCCCCATTACCACCCATAAAAGACCTCATGTTGATTTTTTCCGGTAATGACATCCACGGTGGAGATTGTGATTCAATTTCAATTCTTATGTAGCTTAGTTGCATTTTGGGTAGAGTTTGAGTGTTAATTGATAAACCTAAACACTTGAGTGCGAGCGAAAACACTTTATTCCCGGTGAGGTTGGATGTGTAAGCATGTGGGTTACTTGATCATATAAATACTTGCTAGGACATTTGTTTGCCTTGTCTATGTCTGCACTTTGAAGAGATGTTGCTTTTGATGAGGTTATTTCATGAAGGATTGTGTTTGTGGGATGAATGACTCATAAATGTTTTGTTTTGCTCGAGGACAAGCAAAAGGCTAAGTGTGGAGGATTTTGTTAATGCATATTTAGATAGGCATTATAGAGTAGTTTTAGGGTCATTTAGATGTATATATTGCATTTTAAAGGGTTAGTTTACTTGTTTGCTCGTTTGGTACTTAAGTGCGGAATCTACACAAGTTTAGCGAGTAATTGCAGATTTTGTATTCGAAGAATGGAGGAGACCATTCATTAGAGTCATATCGATCATATGGAGGCAAGAACGAGCTAGAGAAGCCAAGTTGGAATGCACAAGGAAGAGGCAAAGGGCATACAAGAGAGAAAACGGCACCCGCGGCCAGAGGAACAAGGGAAGCCAGAAAACCGCACCCGCGGCCACAGAAACTGCACCCGCGTCCATTCCAGCAGATCGCCAATTCTGGGCAGCACCTGCGGCCTAGGAGGCAACACCCGCGGTTTTTCTGGGTTGGATTCAGCGCCGATTTTCTATTCCTCTTTAGTTGGGCCTATCTTTGGAAAATACTTTCTAGGGTTTTTTGACGGTACTTAGGCCTATTTAAAGGCTTGTTTTAGGGATCTCATCTAATCTTTTGACAATCAATTGACAATGGAGTGCTAAACTATTTTGGTTTGCCTATGATTTGAGACTCCGTTTGGTTGAATTGTGAGTTTTCTATTCCTGTTCTAATTTCCATCACATGTTTCATCTTTTTCGAGCTTGAATGCTTTATGGTGTTTGATGCTATCTTGATTGATCACCTTGCTAGGATCTCATCATCGCTAGGGATTTGAATCATTCGTTATGATTCTTAATATTTCGTAGCAAACATGTTCTAGTGGACTTCGTTAGAAAGCTTGAATGTGTAGGAAGTTGACTATAGGTTAAATATTAGTTCTTTAGGGGATCGATATTGCTTATAAGCTTTATACATCTTGAGACTTATTGCTATTTCTAGGATTAAACCTTAATCCGTGTTAAGATTGCCTAGGAGTAAGGGATTATTAGAACTCATAGGGCTAATAATCTATTTAAATCAAGATAAGAATATTTGATTGGAAAAGGAAGAGAACTTGAGTAGGAAACAATGATCGAATTCACCAAATAGGGTTGAGAATTGTAGGTGAAACTATATCTTAATTATTAATTCTCCTAACTTGTTAATATTTCTCATTCTCAACCACTGAAAACCCCTATTTTCTACAAATTGGTAAATACACAATACATAGGAATACTTGATTCTCTATGGGATCGACCTCTTACTTGCTCACTATATTAGTTTGTAGGTTTGAGTTTTATTTTGATAGGAAACACAACGATTCTAGAATGGCAGCACCTGCGGCCCAGGTGGCAGCACCCGTGGCCTCAACCTGCAGCCTCCTCTTCGTTTGTTTTTGACGCTTTTCCTTTCGTACCTGTCTCCACCACCGCCATACCAATGAGCTTGTGAGCTTTACGTTTCTCCTCCCTTGTTATTTCTAATTTTTGTTGTTATAATTTCATTGGGACAATGAAAGTTTCAAGTGTGGGGGAGAGGATCAGTGTACATAGTAGGTTGCATTGCATATCGAGCATGTTTCAAGTATTCTGCATAACATTCATGTTTTAAAGCTTTGCATCTTAGGTTTATTTTAAGAAAAACAAAAAGAGAAAAAAAAAGAAATTCTGCATAACATTCATGTTTTAAAGCTTTGCATCTTAGGTTTATTTTAAGAAAAACAAAAAGAGAAAAAAAAAAGAAAAAAAATGGAAAAGAAAAAAAAAATCATGCATTTGCATAAGGCCAATTTGCTAAACTAGACCAAAAAATGGGCCTAATTGCTAAACTAGACTAGTAGCCCAAAAATTGGCCCAAACTAACCTCTCTACCCCCATGCCAATTAAAGTGCCGGTTTTTTTTAACTGTTCATAACCGGTTGTAGTGGGTGAGTAATTGGGAAATTAAAAGGAGGAGGGAGGGAAAGAGACGGTTACATACATGTTCTCAAAACCGAAAGGAGGAGGCGACGAAGACAGATAGAGAGGAGGCGAAAGGAGGAGGCGACAGAGAGAGAGGAGGCGACAGACAGAGAGACGGAGAACCGGTTGAAGAAGAGGGCCACCAGTCACAGCCATGGAGGAGAAGGTTGAAGACCTTGACAAAGGTAAGCAACTGTGGAGTTTTTTCTTGAAGTTGTGAAATTGGGTAATGGGGGGTGCGGTTTTCTGAAGGATTTGAGACGAATTTGGGGTAGATGCATAGCAGTAGAGGAGGAATGAAGTAGGAGGGGTTAGGGGTGCCATTGTGAGTCGATTTTGGGGAGGCGGGTTCGATTAGGGTTTGAGGGTGTCGGGAAAAGGATTGGGGTAGCAGATTTCGTAGGACCGGGTAACGAAATTGGAACGATAAAATTGAACATCTGGTATGCCGAGTGGGATGAAGGAATTTTTGGTTGATTGGTTTTTAATGTTGAAACCGTAAGCGCCCACCAAGTGTTTGATGAAATGCCTAAAAATAAGATGAATAAATGGTGATTTGGTTTTGGTTAATCTCATTGCCTATATGCTGTGTTGTTAAAGACGTAAAATGAAGAAAACAAGTAAGACATGTTGGTATGACAGAGTAGGTGTTTCCCTATATGTTTGAAACTTAATGTGTGAATTACTTGTTGGTTAAATGCCTAGATGTATGATGAATTGTTGGTCCTTTGCTGTTGGTGTTGGTGAATTACTTTGGCTATCTCTTGGGTTGGGAAAGAGGTAAAATGAACCAAACTTGCATGAAATTCGAAAATTATAGGACAGAAAAATATAGCAGAGTTGGTAGGAAAATAATAATCTATTGGTAGGAAACAAATACACTGTTGGTAAGATAAAAGTTGGTGATATGAATGTCTGAATGCATGTGTGTGGTGATTCTGTTGCAGGTAATGATGTCTCCAAAGTAGCCATGTTTTTATGCATATTTTAGTTCTATATTCTTTATATTTTGCATATTTCGGGTTGGGAATATGTCGAATTTATGAAGTATATGCTTATTTGTTAGAAATGGAGATCTACATAAGTTTCTGTTTAATATTGCAGAATATGGAAACATTTCGGGAGAAAACCAAGAAGCAAAGACGGAAGCAGCAAGTTTACTCGATCTCGACTAAGATCTCATCGATGTCGACAAGTCCACATCCGAGCATGTCGAGAAGGGTTGCTCGACAACGTCGGAAGACCAAGTCGATAACACAACACTACTCGAGATCGAGGAGACTAAGGCCAGGAGTCATGACCGAGCCACGTCGAGGACCTGCTAGCCGAGACGACAAGCCAGGCCCAGTCGACAACTTTCCTACTCGAGATCGAGTACGCCGTACTCGAGATCGACGAAGATTCCCGAAGCCGCGTGACGCATTGATGCAGTCCTACTCGGAGTTGGAGTCCTTGGAGCCGAGGATAGCCTAGTCTATCCGAATTATCTACATCTATCATGAAGAAGAGAGTTTTATCCACTTAAGACACTTTGTTGCTTTTAGATTTAATTTCTTTGTTGCTTTTATTTATCTTTAAAGTCTTAGATATAGTTTTAGATATAGATATAGATATTCTATCCTTGACTAGCAAGGAATAGAAGGCTATAAATAAAGCCCATGGGGCTGATTTTAGATTCATTCAATTTCAGAGATACAGTTATACATAGAGATTTAGGAGTTCCAAGGTTTTAAGGTTTTGGCAGTTTACGAAAGTTGATTGCCGGGATTGTAAAGGGCTTTGAATTTAGTTAATGCAAGTTATTTCTTTTAATTCAATGTCTGCGATTGCGATGAGGCGCGAGTAGTCCACCTACTTCTGGGGTTGGGGTGAGCCCAATGGGAGCCATGCCGGTGGATTAGCGATTGCAAAAGGAGGTATTTTGTCGATATCTTAGTCTATTCCCTATGTGCTTCATCTTTGATTGAGAAATTAAAGAACTCATTTTGTGAAACTTGGGTAGTAATTAGGATTTTTATTCGAAAGATTATAAATGCTAATTATGAAAAGGAATAGATGCAATTAGGATTATTTGTCGCGAGATTTATATTCCTACTTGACGGATTAGGTGAAAGTCTTTTCCTTTATCGATAAAGTTACCGCCTTTTGTGATTTATATTCCGCTTGCATGGTAATCGTTGTCGCAAACCCTAATCTTGGAAGTTTTCTAAATTCATAGAGTTACAGAAACCGAAACTGCTTTTGTTTTTTTACTTTTCTGCCCTCGTCGATCTCGACCAAGCCTGGTCGATCTCGACTACTGATTCCCGATCCCAGATCGTCGTAGCTTACTTGTGCAGGAACTCAACGAGCCCAACCCGAAGTCGACAAGGACTGTACTCGACATCGAGTAGCCTCTGCCTGCGACTGCTACGCTGTTCGACTAGGATCCGCTGACCAGCTTCCTCGAGGATTCGAACCTGACTTTCTCTTACTACATTGGAGGGAGTCTTGAACATTATTTGCTGGGATTTGATCGGTTTGCTTTACTTTATCTGCTTAATGTTTTGCATTCTCGATTTCCTCTTACCACAAATTGGCGCCGTTGCCGGGGAAGCTATCATTCGCGCCTTAGGTAGTTAAATCTCACATCTGCTTTGAGTTATTATACAGGTGTATGCGCCGTTTTGGTCTACCACCTGAGTTTGACGCCTTAGACGAACCAGAGCGTTACCTACACATCCACTCTAAACTCAAAAGGATCATGGCGGTCGCTGAAACACAAGAGCAACTGATCGCAAGGCTTACAAGGGAACTAGCCGCTAAAGATGCTGCTATCGCCACTGAGAAAGCAGTAAGGGAGCAAGCAGAGGCTGAGCTTGCCTAGTTCCCAACCACTGCAGAGAATTATATGCATCCCACTCTCGTCGTGCCTGAATCGGCGATTCTAATCCCTAATAACTCTTTTGAAATTCGCACTCAATTTCTTATAGAACTTAAAAACAATGCTTTTCATGGAAGATTTAATGAGTGTCCTCTTGAACATATTACCAATTTTCATGATATGTGCCGTACTCTTGCTGAAGGTACAACTCTAGAATATGTCAAGATGAAAGCTTTCCGCTGGTCTATCGCTGGACCCGCACTGAAGTGGCTTGAGGGGCTGAAACCAAGATCACTCACAACATGGGCCCAAGTAGAGCAAGAGTTTCTGAACAAATACTTCCCACCCGCCAAAACAGCACTTCTCCGCCAGAAAATCACCGCCTTCAAATAGAAGCAAGGGGAACCGCTGGCAAAGGCATGGGAACACTACAAAGAACTGCTGCGATCTTGTCCCACTCTTGGACAGCCACCCTACGTCATTCAGGAGATCTTCTTCAACTCTCTTGATCAAATCACTAAGGACAGGATCAACCATTATACTCGCTATGAGTATCTGACGATGCCACCAAACGACGCATGGGGTGTGCTAGACAAGCTCACTAACTACGGCAACAAATATGGGGCTCCTACAAACTATGATGAGAACACCTATGCCAGACCAGCCCCATCCATGCCTCTCTATGAGCCATCTAAAGAGATAGACCCTGATGTCAAGGAGCAGTACTACAGAGATCAGAATCGCAAGCTCCTCAAACAAGTCAAGTATCTCTCTGTCAACCAACCCTGCATCGAATGTGGTTCACAACGGCACACCACTACTGAGTGCCCACATACAGAGCAAGTCAGGATGGCAGAAATTCATGAAGAGGCAGCTTACGCAGGGGGTCCCAATCGCTATATAGGGGACCAAAGGTTCTATCAACCTCAACGGAACCAAGGTCCTCCTAGGAACCCCCAGCCTTACAGAGCTCCGGGACATCCAGAAAGGGATCAGAAGAAGGATGATTTACAACTCATCCTTGAGGAGATGCGCCGGAATCAAGGCACCATCAACAATCAGTTCCAGAATATCAGTGCAAAATTTGGGGAGCTAGACATCTGGAAGAGAAACATCGAGACTCAGATGGGTCAGTTCGCGGCGCAGATTCCACAACCATCCGGGCAGCTCCCAGGACATACAGAACCAAATCCCAAGGGGCACCACGGACATGTAGCTGCTGTAAAGTTGCGGAGCGGTCACAAACTGCACGATCCAGAAAACGGAGAAAGGAAGGACAAAACTTTCGTCGACATCGACAAGAGTCTAGTCGACATCGACAAAGCCCTTCTCGACACAGAGGAGAAAAGGGGCTCTGACGCAGCTACACAGCCAGGTGAGCCGAAGTCGACTACCCAACTCGAGATCGACGAGACCTACGTCGAGATCGACGAGACCGTTGTCGAGATCGAGAAGGTGCAGGCCAACGTCGATGAGTCCTCACCCTCTCCGGAAGCTGTTCTGACTCAGAAAACTAAAAAGACGCTCTCATTCCCTTCCAAAAACCAAAGAGATCCAACATACGGTAAGTTTCAGCGTTTTGTGAAATTGCTTCAGAGTCTGAATGTTACTATTCCTTTTACAGAAGCATTACATGAGATGCCTGCCTACGTCAAGTTCCTCAAGGAGATTCTCAGCAACAAGCGATCGATGACTGAGATTGCTAAGGAGTGCAAAAAGATGGATTTACCTGAGAAACGACCTGACCCAGGTAAGTTTGCTATCACTGTTGGACTTGGTCGTCATAGATTTAAAGCACTGTGTGACCTAGGAGCAAGTGTCAGCATCATGCCCCTATCCATCTGGTCGAAGGTGAAGATAGGTGCCCTGGAACCAATTGATGCCAAACTCTACATGGCCAACAACACCGTGGTAATCCCTACAGGTATTGTTGATAATGTTCCTGTTAAAGTTGGTAGATTCTTTGTCCCTACAGATTTTCTTGTAGTAGAAATGGCAGAAGATCCAGCTTGCCCAATCATCCTAGGGCGACCTTTCCTGGCAACTGTTGATGCCAACATTGGAGTGAAAAGAGGAATCCTTACATTCACCATCGGAGATGAGATTATTGAATACTTCTTCAACCCAGACACAGAAGAGGTAATGGAAATTAAAGCTATATATTCAAAATTTAACTTTATCTCGTGTGATGAACCTGCAGAACAACTCTTGATCCAAGAAGAAGGTAAGGCAGAATCTGTACTAGCAGAGGAGGAGATGGCTGCAGCAGAATTAAGCGAGGAGGAAATCTTCAACGACGCATTATCGGCGGAGCTGAACGACTCACCCGACGCCGAACAGATCAAGTCGACCTCCACTGAGCTCCTCAATCTCGACGAACCCTCCTCGAGATCGACAAACACCAGCCATCCAGAAATTGTAAGTCTTCTAAACCTACTCGATATCGACCAGTCACCATCGATATCGACTACCTTGTCCCCTGCAGACACACCAGAAGTCGACGAAGCTAACTCGACAATCCTCCTCGAGATCGAGGAGCCCAACTTGAGATCGACCAACCCTGTATTCAAGGTAAGTTCTGATTTTTTGGTCGATTTTGATCTTTCTAACCCATTGTCGAGTAGCTTCTTGCAGCAGTACAGTCCTATGTCCAATTCAGCATTGTCATCGATGTATGCCTGGTCGACGCCAACTCCTGTAGCTGATTTGGATGCTTCTTCTATGAGGATTGAGACGGATTACTTAGGGGAGATCATGAAGACGGAGGAAGTTGAGCCTATCTTGATTCCACAGGGCCCTTCTCTAGTGCTGAAACCCTTACCTAACACCCTTAGGTATGAATTTCTTGGTCCTAACTCTACTTTTCCTGTAATTATAAATGCTTCATTAAATCCACAGGAAATAAACAGGCTAGTAGATGTCCTTCGCACTCATAGGAAGGCCATTGGCTATTCTCTAGAGGACATAAAAGGTATTTCACCCATTACTTGTATGCATAGAATTCTGTTGGAAGATGATCACAGGGCAACAATTGAGCATCAAAGGAAGCTTAACCCCAACATGAAGGAGGTTGTCAAGAAGGAGATCCATCGCATGCTGGATGCAGGAATCGTTTATCCAATCTCCGACAGCAAGTGGGTTAGCCCTGTTCATGTTGTTCCTAAGAAGGGTGGAATGACCGTCGAGGAGAATAAGAAGGGAGAGCTTGTTCCTAAAAGGATCACTACCAGCTGGCGGATGTGCATAGATTACAGAAAGCTCAACACCGCCACCAGGAAGGATCATTTTCCACTCCCCTTCATTGACCAGGTACTCGAAAGGTTAGCTGAACATGATTACTTTTGTTACCTGGATGGATATTCTGGCTTTTGGCAGGTTCTCATTCATCTTGATGATCAGGAAAAGACCACATTCACTTGCCCCTATGGAACTTTCGCATATAGGAGGATGCCCTTTGGCCTTTGCAATGCCCCTGCTACTTTTCAGAGGTGCATGATGGCCATCTTCTCCGACGTGATTGAGGACATAATGGATGTATTCATGGATGATTTCTCAGTTTATGGCACTACTTTCGATATTTGTCTCTCTAACCTACGCAGGGTACTCAAGCGCTGTGAAGAGACAAATTTGGTTCTTAACTGGGAAAAATGCCACTTTATGGTAAAGGAAGGGATCGTGCTAGGCCACAAGGTGTCCAACAAAGGAATTGAGGTGGACAGAGCAAAAATAGAGCTAGTGGAGAAATTGCCCCCACCTTCTTCCATTAAAGAGATAAGGAGTTTTCTTGGTCATGCTGGTTTTTATAGAAGGTTCATTCAAGATTTTTCTAAAATTGCCAAACCATTAACTAACCTGCTTATGAAGGATGTTAAGTTTGTATTTTCTAGCGAATGTCTTGAAGCTTTTAACAGGTTAAAAGAAGCTCTTATCTCAGCTCCAATCATTCAATCACCGGATTGGTCACTACCGTTTGAGATCATGTGTGATGCCAGCAATTATGCTGTGGGAGCAGTTCTAGGACAACGGAAGGACAAGAAACTGCATGCCATCTACTATGCAAGCAAGACTCTGGATGTGGTTCAGGCTAAGTACACCACAACAGAGAAGGAATTTTTGGCTGTGGTTTTTGCTTTTGAAAAATTTCGTTCATATCTTGTTGGTTCTAAAGTTATTGTCCATACTGACCATGCTGCTCTTCGATATTTAATGACAAAGAAGGATGCAAAACCAAGGTTGCTACGATGGGTGCTCTTACTTCAAGAATTTGATGTGGAGCTAAAGGACAAGAAGCGCATTATCGGCGGAGCTGAACGACTCACCCGACGCCGAACAGATCAAGTCGACCTCCACTGAGCTCCTCAATCTCGACGAACCCTCCTCGAGATCGACAAACACCAGCCATCCAGAAATTGTAAGTCTTCTAAACCTACTCGATATCGACCAGTCACCATCGATATCGACTACCTTGTCCCCTGCAGACACACCAGAAGTCGACGAAGCTAACTCGACGATCCTCCTCGAGATCGAGGAGCCCAACTTGAGATCGACCAACCCTGTATTCAAGGTAAGTTCTGATTTTTTGGTCGATTTTGATCTTTCTAACCCATTGTCGAGTAGCTTCTTGCAGCAGTACAGTCCTATGTCCAATTCAGCATTGTCATCGATGTATGCCTGGTCGACGCCAACTCCTGTAGCTGATTTGGATGCTTCTTCTATGAGGATTAAGACGGATTACTTAGGGGAGATCATGAAGACGGAGGAAGTTGAGCCTATCTTGATTCCACAGGGCCCTTTTCTAGTGCTGAAACCCTTACCTGACACCCTTAGGTATGAATTTCTTGGTCCTAACTCTACTTTTCCTGTAATTATAAATGCTTCATTAAACCCACAGGAAATAAACAGGCTAGTAGATGTCCTTCGCACTCATAGGAAGGCCATTGGCTATTCTCTAGAGGACATAAAAGGTATTTCACCCATTACTTGTATGCATAGAATTCTGTTGGAAGATGATCACAGGGCAACAATTGAGCATCAAAGGAAGCTTAACCCCAACATGAAGGAGGTTGTCAAGAAGGAGATCCATCGCATGCTGGATGCAGGAATCGTTTATCCAATCTCCGACAGCAAGTGGGTTAGCCCTGTTCATGTTGTTCCTAAGAAGGGTGGAATGACCGTCGAGGAGAATAAGAAGGGAGAGCTTGTTCCTAAAAGGATCACTACCAGCTGGCGGATGTGCATAGATTACAGAAAGCTCAACACCGCCACCAGGAAGGATCATTTTCCACTCCCCTTCATTGACCAGGTACTCGAAAGGTTAGCTGAACATGATTACTTTTGTTACCTGGATGGATATTCTGGCTTTTGGCAGGTTCTCATTCATCTTGATGATCAGGAAAAGACCACATTCACTTGCCCCTATGGAACTTTCGCATATAGGAGGATGCCCTTTGGCCTTTGCAATGCCCCTGCTACTTTTCAGAGGTGCATGATGGCCATCTTCTCCGACGTGATTGAGGACATAATGGATGTATTCATGGATGATTTCTCAGTTTATGGCACTACTTTCGATATTTGTCTCTCTAACCTACGCAGGGTACTCAAGCGCTGTGAAGAGACAAATTTGGTTCTTAACTGGGAAAAATGCCACTTTATGGTAAAGGAAGGGATCGTGCTAGGCCACAAGGTGTCCAACAAAGGAATTGAGGTGGACAGAGCAAAAATAGAGCTAGTGGAGAAATTGCCCCCACCTTCTTCCATTAAAGAGATAAGGAGTTTTCTTGGTCATGCTGGTTTTTATAGAAGGTTCATTCAAGATTTTTCTAAAATTGCCAAACCATTAACTAACCTGCTTATGAAGGATGTTAAGTTTGTATTTTCTAGCGAATGTCTTGAAGCTTTTAACAGGTTAAAAGAAGCTCTTATCTCAGCTCCAATCATTCAATCACCGGATTGGTCACTACCGTTTGAGATCATGTGTGATGCCAGCAATTATGTTGTGGGAGCAGTTCTAGGACAACGGAAGGACAAGAAACTGCATGCCATCTACTATGCAAGCAAGACTCTGGATGTGGTTCAGGCTAAGTACACCACAACAGAGAAGGAATTTTTGGCTGTGGTTTTTGCTTTTGAAAAATTTCGTTCATATCTTGTTGGTTCTAAAGTTATTGTCCATACTGACCATGCTGCTCTTCGATATTTAATGACAAAGAAGGATGCAAAACCAAGGTTGCTACGATGGGTGCTCTTACTTCAAGAATTTGATGTGGAGCTAAGGGACAAGAAGGGCATAGAGAACTCAGTCGCCGATCACCTATCCAGGCTCCCCAAAGACATGCTCGAGGAAGCCCAGGACACCATACCAATCGACGACTCTCGCCCAGACGAGCACCTAATGCAGACTGACACTGTCTTCCTCGTCATCGATGACACCTCCTCGATCTCGACCAAAACAGGTGAGTTATCCGTTGATCATTCTTCTTTGCATGGTTTGGAACTGCAGGGCTACTCGATCTCGAGTACACCTTCATCGAGATCGACAAGGGCCAAAGTCGAGGAGCACCAGGAATCGAGCACAGCAGAGGCAGACACCACAGCTGTACTCGAGATCGACGAACCCTTGTCGAGATCGAGCACGGTCGACCACCAAAAGTCGTGCCCATCACCAGTCGACACTACAGCCTCCTCTATATCGAGTAGATCTTCTCGATATCGACTAGCTCTAAGTGAGGTTTCAGGTGAGGTTCTTCGATTAGATCCCGGTGACGATTTCTTCTTTACACCTCCTACTAGCCCTATTCATGATATATATGCTATAAAAGGACCAAAGGTACCCTGGGATGCGGATTTTGCTAACTACCTTGTAGGAAATGAGATTCCGTCAGGACTATCCTCACAGGGAAAGAAGAAATTCCTCCACGACGTCAAACAATACTATTGGGATGATCCTTACCTATTCAAACAAGGGAAGGACCATATTTTCAGACGTTGTATACCGGAGGAGGAGGTGGAAAGTGTCATTCGCCATTGCCATACTCTCCCTACGGGCGGACATGCCAAAGGCTTCAAAACTGCATCTAAGGTACTTCAATGTGGTTTTTACTGGCCTAATCTTTTCAGGGATGTGCAGGCTTATGTCACTCCATGCGACGAGTGCCAAAGATCAGGCAACATTACTTGGAGGAATGAGACACCACTCACAGGAATTTTGGAGGTCGAGCTATTTGATGTATGGGGAATTGACTTCATGGGACCATTCCCTGCTTCAGGACCTTACAAATACATCCTTATAGCGGTTGACTATGTCTCTAAGTGGGTTGAGGCTGTTGCAACTAGGACCAACGACACGAAGGTAGTTTCAAAGTTTGTTAAAACTAACATATTTCCTCGCTTTGGTGTTCCTAGAGTTCTTATTTCAGATGGTGGCTCACATTTCATCGAGAGAGGATTTGAGGCTCTTTTGGCTAAGTATGGGGTGACACACAGGGTAGCAACACCTTATCATCCCCAAACCAGTGGTCAAGTGGAAGTCTCTAATCGTCAAATCAAGGCCATCTTGGAGAAAACAGTCTCTCGCTCTAGGAAGGATTGGTCATCTAAGCTTGATGATGCATTATGGGCTTATAGGACAGCTTACAAAACACTGCTGAGAACAACTCCTTACAACTTAGTTTATGGCAAGTCTTTCCATTTACCTGTCGAACTGGAGCATAAGGCAATGTGGGCTCTCAAGGAGCTCAACATGGATCTTGATGAGGCAGGCAAGAAACGCTTTATTGATTTACAAGAGTTGGAGGAGTTGCGCTTAAAAGCCTATGAGAATGCTGAGATCTACAAGGAGCGCACTAAGAGATGGCACGGTAAGAAACTAGTGCCAAAAACATATGAGGTAGGTGACAAAGTGCTTTTATATAATTCTAGACTGCGTCTATTTCCAGGAAAGCTAAGGACAAGATGGAGTGGACCTTTCTTGGTTCACCACATATACCCTCATGGAGCAGTAGAGTTAATTGGCACTGACGGCACCACATTTAAAGTAAATGGGCACAGGGTGAAGAAATACTATGACAAAGAAGACCCGGAAGAGGAAATTCGTGCCACCCTGGCATTAGTCAAAGCCTAAAACAGGGAAGTAGGTCGAGCTAACGACTTAAACCTTAGCGCTTCCGGGAGGCAACTCGCTTTTCTTACTCTTTCCTATTTTTCTTTATTTTCTTTCCTATTTTCATTTTCTTAAAACTCGCGCATAATCTCTTCTCATGGTTACATTCAGGCATTCAAGAGGGATCTATATCAGTCAGGTTCGTCTAAATCAAGTAAGCTACACAGGTAAGTGGGAGATTTCAGGTAAGTTTTCTTTCTTTCTACAATAAATAAAATAAAATAAAAAGAAAAAAAAATATAGGTCAGTTTTCAGATTTTAGATTTTATAGATTTTTATTCTAATTTTCATAATTTCTATTTAATTTTTACTTTATTTTTTTGGAATTTTATAAAACCCCTTACCTTGGAGCCTTCCCCTCCCTCTTGCTTTACCCGACCTCGACAACAAACCCCAGCCGACACAGCCTCCATCTTCACCCGACTCCTCTCGCTCCCCCCCTCCTCGAGCTCTCGCTGTCCCCAAGCCGGCATTCCTCGAAGCCCAGATCCGAGTCCACCAAGCCGAGGCCGAGCACCCACCAGCGCCGCCAACACACTGGTCCGCCTCCTTCATTCCCTTCCTCTCGCTCCTCGCTCACTGCCCTCGCTCTCCCAGTCCGGCCGCTCCGAGCCCACCAGCAGACTCCCCTCCCCCAGGATTCACCCTCTCCGATCACTTCCCCCATTGTTCCCGGCCTCTCCGAGCACCCACCACCACCAGTCGCTCACCAATCGCCCAGAAACCACCAGATCCGCCTCGCCATCCCCACATCCGGCCACACCTCCCTGATTCCGGCTCACCGAGGATAGCCGAGCCGGATTCCGCACCACTGAGCACCACCGACGAGCCGGATCTCACCCTCCACACCCAGATCCGAGCCCCAGTGCTTAACCGCCGCTACCAGTAACTTTCTTGGACAAATCCGAGAACCATACCCCCTAATTTCACTCTAATTACATACTTCTACCCACTGTTTCAACTTTAAGGTATGATTTCTCCCCCTATTCTCTCAATTTCAGTTTATAAATTCTATGAGAACCTAGGTAGAGATTGGACATTGAATTGTGTGTTGAAAATCTAGGGTTTGAAATTTGCGCGGGAAATTTATATTATTATTAGGGGTGGGTTATATATATGGAAATTCTTAATTTATATGGACTGATTTTGTTAATTATCTAAATGTTGTCATACTTAGTTCATATATACTATTAAAGGAATTTATGAAATTTGGGATTTATTGATTAAAGTTGGTAGATTCTTTATATTTATTGAAAATTCCTTGAATTTGGAGCATTCTTTCAAAAACATATATATGTTGCATTATTAATATGAACTAAGTATGGGGTTGTTATATTATCTTACAAAGGGTACTCTATTTTTGCAGTCTATGGTTAGAACAAAATATCCGGACATGGACTATCTGAGGATCGATGACACAGAGACACGCCAGCTTGCTTTGGATTTAGCTGACCGGGCTCCGAACGCCCGGTGGTACCACCAGCCATCCATGGAGGAGCTAGGGATGCACTTCTGGAAGATCCAGGGGTTCGGTTGGCTAGATGCCGACTGTCTGATTGGACCCTTAGACCACCACTACCCGACCTTGACAGGAGAGTTCCTCGCAACTCTCCGGATCCAAGAATCCCCTGCCTCCACTAGCCATGTCCACTTTCAGCTTGCCAACAGGCAGTTTACCATGACTTTGGAGGAGATGAGCACCATCTTTGATTTCCACCACACCACCAGTTTCTTCCACATCCATAATACAGATGTGATGTAGGGCTACATGTCCAACATGCTGGAGCCTACCCAAGACCGTACCATCACAGCCAACATAGCCAGTCCTCTATTCGTTACCATCCTAAGGATCCTGGGTAGCACTATTTGGGCCCGCCCAGAGCTGAGGCGACCCATCTAGCCAGAGTTAGAATGTCTGAGGCGGATGCTTTTTGAGTCAGAACCCCTGCCGCTCGCCTACGCATGGCTCGAACACTGCATTGCCCGCCGGAATCAACCACGGGTAATCATCTATGACGGTAGCATGGTAGCTCTCTTAGCCCTTCGCTTACAGCTCCCTGTCCACCGATATACCCCGCGGAACGTGATGAGGATGGACATCGGGTCCCTACAGAGGGGATATATCATCACCCGCCGCCACAACAGATGGGTCCATTTTAGGACGAGGGTTCCCATTAGGCAGGATTTGATGGACCTGCACCACCCTCGTGACTGGTACACTACATGGACGGGGATTGATTACCTCCCCGATATCATACCATCCGCTGACCCCACTCTGAGGGACCATCCTCTCCTCTACAACCACCCTGATTCTGAGCCTATGGCCGTAGACCCTCAGCCAGATCCTGTAGGGGATGATGACGACGACGAGACTGACAGCCCATAGGCCTCCCACCACTCTTACCACTCCCTACAGCAGATCCCTTCCCACCATTCTTACCAGCAGGTACCCTCCCACCACTCTTACCATACCCAGCAGACTCACCATGCTGGAGGATATTCAGAGGAGGTGCTCTCTGAGTTGCGCCAGATCTGGGGGCTACAGACAACAATGTTTGACCAGATGTCCTCTCTGTCACTCAGAGTCGACACCATTGACAGACGCCAGGAGGAGATGTATTCTGCTAACCGGTCCCACCATTCCTATGTCAGAGACACTTTTGGTGGCATGGATCAGCAGTTCTAGGGTCGGCCGTCCCAGTTCCAGACACAAGGGAGCACCCACGACGCTGGTGGATCATCTTCCCAACAGCCTGGTAGCTCTTCCTATGGAGGAGCTCCTGACTACCAGGTGGGATTCCACTTTCCATATTTCGGTCCACCGCCGCCTTAGTGAGCTGCTCTGTGAGTTTTTTTTCCCTTCCCTTTCATTTTATTTATTTATTTAACAGTGAGGACACTGTATATTTTAAGTATGGGGTGGGCGAAAAGGACTGTACAAGGGACTTTTATGTGGTTATATGCTGCTAGTACTTTATGTGTACCCTTTAAAAGTCTTGTTTCATGGTTTGTAATAGATTTCTAAGACATGGCACAACTTTGGTATTTAAGTTATTAGTTGCATTTTATTTGTTGGTTTTTGCATGTTTAAGTTTTATGCATATTTGGTTAGTTGCATTTTATTTATAATGACATCCACGGTGGAGATTGTGATTCAATTTCAATTCTTATGTAGCTTAGTTGCATTTTGGGTAGAGTTTGAGTGTTAATTGATAAACCTAAACACTTGAGTGCGAGCGAAAACCCTTTATTCCCGGTGAGGTTGGATGTGTAAGCATGCGGGTTACTTGATCACATAAATACTTGCTAGGACATTTGTTTGCCTTGTCTATGTCTGCACTTTGAAGAGATGTTGCTTTTGATGAGGTTATTTCATGAAGGATTGCGTTTGTGGGATGAATGACTCATAAATGTTTTGTTTTGCTCGAGGACAAGCAAAAGGCTAAGTGTGGAGGAGTTTGGTAATGCATATTTAGATAGGCAATACAGAGTAGTTTTAGGGTCATTTAGATGTATATATTGCATTTTAAAGGGTTAGTTTACTTGTTTGCTCGTTTGGTACTTAAGTGCGGAATCTACACAAGTTTAGCGAGTAATTGCAGATTTTGTATTCGAAGAATGGAGGAGACCATTCATTAGAGTCATATCAATCATATGGAGGCAAGTACGAGCTAGAGAAGCCAAGTTGGAATGCACAAGGAAGAGGCAAAGGGCATACAAGAGAGAAAACGGCACCCGCGGCCAGAGGAACAAGGGAAGCCAGAAAACCGCACCCGCGGCCACAGAAACCGCACCCGCGGCCATTCCAGCAGATCGCCAATTCTGGGCAGCACCCACGGCCTAGGAGGCAGCACCCGCGGTTTTTCTAGGCCGGATTCAATGCCGATTTTCTATGCCTCTTAAGTTGGGCCTATCTTTGGGAAATACTTTCTAGGGTTTTATGACGGTACTTAGGCCTATTTAAAGGCTTGTTTTAGGTTGTTTTAGGGATCTCATCTAATCTTTTGACAATCGTTTGACAATGGAGTGCTAAACTATTTTGGTTTGCCTACGATTTGAGACTCCGTTCGGTTGAATTGTGAGTTTTCTATTCTTGTTCTAATTTCCATCACATGTTTCATCTTTTTTGTGCTTGAATGCTGTATGGTGTTTGATGCTATCTTGATTGATCACCTTGCTAGGATCTCATCATCGCTAGGGTTTTGAATCGTTCGTTATGATTCTTAATCTTTCGTAGCAAACATGTTCTAGTGGACTTCGTTAGAAAGCTTGAATGTGTAGGAAGTTGACTATAGGTTAAATATTAGTTCTTTAGGGGATCGATATTGCTTATAAGCTTTATACATCTTGAGACTTATTGCTATTTCTAGGATTAAACCTTAATCCGTGTTAAGATTGCCTAGGAGTAAGAGATTATTAGAACTCATAGGGCTAATAATCTATTTAAATCAAGATAAGAACATTTGATTGGAAAAGGAACAGAACTTGAGTAGGAAACAATGATCGAATTCACCAAATAGGGTTGAGAATTGTAGGTGAAACTATCTCTTAATGATTGATCCTCCTAACTTGTTAATATTTCTCATTCTCAACCACTGAAAACCCCTCTTTTCTACAAATTGGTAAATACACAATACATAGGAATACTTGATTCTCTGTGTGATCGACCTCTTACTTGCTCACTATATTAGTTGCTAGGTTTGAGTTTTATTTTGATAGGAAACAGAACGATTCTTGAATGGCAGCACCTGCGGCCCAGGTGGCAGCACCCGCGGCCTCAGCCTGCAGCCTCCTCTTCGTTTATTTTCGACACTTTTCCTTTCGTACCAGTCTCCACCACCGCCATACCAATGAGCTTGTGAGCTTTACGTTTCTCCTCCCTTGTTATTTCTAATTTTTGTTGTTATAATTTCATTGGGACAATGAAAGTTTCAAGTGTGGGGGAGAGGATTAGTGTACATAGTAGGTTGCATTGCATATCGAGCATGTTTCAAGTATTTTGCATAATATTCATGTTTTAAAGCTTTGCATCTTAGGTTTATTTTAAGAAAAAAACAAAAAGAGAAAAAAAAAAGAAAAAAAATGGAAAAGGACCTTGTGAGGAAGATGTTAAACACTTATCTAAAGAAGAGACTCACAACTAATAAAGTTCTAAGTTTACTCAATTTGAGATTTTTTTAAGGATGTGATCCTCTCTAAATAGGTATTTGAATACAACTTATGGCATATAACTTTTGTTAATTAAGAACTGTGTGATTGCAAATCATTCATGGACTAAAAAGGACGCAGAAGCACTTGATACACTCTATGTAGGTGTTCAGCTCCTTTCTAACTCCTTCCTATCTCCAGGCAGGTGTTCAACTCCTTACTTAAGGATTTTGTTTTCTTTTCCATGCCTTTCTTATTTAATTTGACGTGTCGAATATTTTGTACTTAATACGTCAAACTCGATCGAAAATATTATAAAAGCACCCGAACAAGGTTCGGGAAAAGAGCTAGTTCAACTAAAAAACAAGCTTGTTCATAAATCTTTTTAGGTTAATTTGTAGTCAAACATCTATTTTAACTTTTTTTATTACATAAATTCATTTGTAACTATATTACTTTAAAAAAAAACATGATATGTTATCACAATTTTATTATTGTATAGAATCTTATTAACTATTCTCAATATTGTTGCATATATATATATATATATATATATATATATATATATATATATATATATATATATATATATATATATATATATATATATATATATATATATATATATATATATATATATATATATATATATATATATATATAGGGAAGCTTTAAAATGTAAAAACTCCTTAACGTGTAAAATACGCTTAACGTGTAAAATTTTGTAAAATAAACACCCGCGTATGCTCACACCAAGCACTAGTTCACCACGTTGCTCTCGGCCTCCCGCACCCACACCCGCGTCGAGCCACCTCCGGCCACCAGCGCCTAGCCGCGCTCGAGCCCACCCCTGGGCGCACCCCCCCCCCCCCCCGAGACTGGACTTGGCTTGGTTCGAGCCCAGTTGCAC
Source organism: Persicaria tinctoria (assembly GCA_037127255.1). Classification (NCBI taxonomy): domain Eukaryota; kingdom Viridiplantae; phylum Streptophyta; class Magnoliopsida; order Caryophyllales; family Polygonaceae; genus Persicaria; species Persicaria tinctoria. The sequence continues at coordinate 13,729,966 of JBANSL010000020.1, read as the reverse complement.
CATCACCGAACCTTCCCCTCCTTGTTCGAGCCACCACTGTCTCGGCCTCCCACGCCACCCACGAGCCACCTCCGGCCACCAGCCCCCACCCACTCGAACCCCCTTCCTCAGGCGCACCCCCGAGACCGGAATCCCCATGGTTCGAGCCCAGCCGAGCTCACACCGAGCCCATCTCCCCCATGAGTGTTGTTCGGTGCTTTTGGCTCGGAATACCTTCGAAATCCCGATTTTGCTCCTTGTTTCAACTCGAATTTGATATGATTTCTAACCCTAAACTTGTTTATTACAATTATTTAGATTGTTTGAATGATTTAGGTTGAGATTGAAAATCTAGGGTTTGATTTAGGAGCGGAATTTGGGGCTTTTTGCCAAAAGCCAAATTGATTGAAATTGATGACATGGTTGTGTTGTTGGGTTGATTTTGAGCTAATTTCATGTTCATATCATTGCCATATTGTTTATAGATCATGAGCTAATTGAATTTTAGAGTTTTAGATTGCGATATGTTTTAGAATTTGGGGCTTTTTGCCAAAAGCCAAATTGACTGAAATTGATGATATGGTTGTGTTGTTGGGTTGATTTGGAGCTAATTTCATGTTCATATCATTTTCAAATTGTTTGTAGATCATTAGCTAATTGGATTTTAGAATTTTATAGTGCGATAGAATTTGGGGTTTTTTTGCCAAAAAAACAAATTGACTGAAATTGATGACATGGTTGTGTTGGTGGGTTGATTTGGTTGCTTCCTTAGTTCCTGGATTATGAGCACCACATGGCCTAAATTGTTCCATACCTTATGTTTTCTACCTTGGCCCCATTACAACCCATAAAAGACCTCATGATGATTTTTGCCGGTAATGACATCCACGGTGGAGATTGTGATTCAATTTCAATTCTTATGTAGCTTAGTTGCATTTTGGGTAGAGTTTGAGTGTTAATTGATAAACCTAAACACTTGAGTGCGAGCGAAAACACTTTATTCCCGATGAGGTTGGATGTGTAAGCATACGGGTTACTTGATCACATAAATACTTGCTAGGACATTTGTTTGCCTTGTCTATGTCTGCACTTTGAAGAGATGTTGCTTTTGATGAGGTTATTTCATGAAGGATTGTGTTTGTGGGATGAATGACTCATAAATGTTTTGTTTTGCTCGAGGACAAGCAAAAGGCTAAGTGTGGAGGAGTTTGGTAATGCATATTTAGATGGGCATTATAGAGTAGTTTTAGGGTCATTTAGATGTATATATTGCATTTTAAAGGGTTAGTTTACTTGTTTGCTCGTTTGGTACTTAAGTCCGGAATCTACACAAGTTTAGCGAGTAATTGTAGACTTTGTATTCGAAGAATGGAGGAGACCATTCATTAGAGTCATATCGATCATATGGAGGCAAGAACGAGCTAGAGAAGCCAAGTTGGAACGCACAAGGAAGAGGCAAAGGGCATACAAGAGAGAAAACGGCACCCGCGGCCAGAGGAACAAGGGACGCCAGAAAACTGCACCCGCGGCCCTTCCAGTAGATCGCCAATTCAGGGCAGCACCCACGGCCTAGGAGGCAGCACCCGCGGTTTTTCTGGGCCGGATTCAGCGCCGATTTTCTATGCCTCTTAAGTTGGGCCTATCTTTGGGAAATACTTTCTAGGGTTTTATGACGGTACTTAGGCCTATTTAAAGGCTTGTTTTAGGTTGTTTTAGGGATCTCATCTAATCTTTTGACAATCGTTTGACAATGGAGTGCTAAACTATTTTGGTTTGCCTACGATTTGAGACTCCGTTTGGTTGAATTGTGAGTTTTCTATTCTTGTTCTAATTTCCATCACATGTTTCATCTTTTTTGTGCTTGAATGCTTTATGGTGTTTGATGCTATCTTGATTGATCACCTTGCTAAGATCACATCATCACTAGGGTTTTGAATCGTTCGTTATGATTCTTAATCATTCGTAGCAAACATGTTCTAGTGGACTTCGTTAGAAAGCTTAAATGTGTAGGAAGTTGACTATAGGTTAAATATTAGTTCTTTAGGGGATCGATATTGCTTATAAGCTTTATACATCTTGAGACTTATTGCTATTTCTAGGATTAAACCTTAATCCGTGTTAAGATTGCCTAGGAGTAAGAGATTATTAGAACTCATAGGGCTAATAATCTATTTAAATCAAGATAAGAACATTTGATTGGAAAAGGAAGAGAACTTGAGTAGGAAACAATGATCGAATTCACCAAATAGGGTTGAGAATTGTAGGTGAAACTATCTCTTAATTATTGATCCTCCTAACTTGTTAATATTTCTCATTCTCAACCACTGAAAACCCCTCTTTTCTACAAATTGGTAAATACACAATACATAGGAATACTTGATTCTCTGTGGGATCGACCTCTTACTTGCTCACTATATTAGTGTTTAGGCTTGAGTTTTATTTTGATAGGAAACAGAATGATTCTAGAATGGCAGCACCTGCGGCCCAGGTGGAAGCACCCGCGGCCTCAGCCTGCAGCCTCCTCTTCATTTGTTTTCGACGCTTTTCCTTTCTTACCAGTCTCCACCACCGCCATACCAATGAGCTTGTGAGCTTTACGTTTCTCCTCCCTTGTTATTTCTAATTTTTGTTGTTATAATTTCATTGGGACAATATAAGTTTCAAGTGTGGGGGAGAGGATCAGTGTACATAGTAGGTTGCATTGCATATCGAGCATGTTTCAAGTATTCTGCATAATATTCATATTTTAAAGCTTTGCATCTTAGGTTTATTTTAAGAAAAAAAAAAGAGAAAAAAAAAATGGAAAAGGACCTTGTAAGGAAGATGCTAAACACTTATCTAAAGAAGAGACTCACAACTAATAAAGTTCTAAGTTTACTCAATTTGAGATTTTTTCAAGGATGTGATCCTCTCTAAATAGGTATTTGAATACAACTTATGGCATATAACTTTTGTTAATTAAGAACTGTGTGATTGCAAATCATTCATGGACCAAAAAGGACGCAGAAGCACTTGATACACTCTATGTAGGTGTTCAGCTCCTTTCTAACTCCTTCCTAACTCCAGGCAGGTGTTCAGCTCCTTACTTAAGGAATTTGTTTTCTTTTCCATGCCTTTCTTATTTAATTTGACGTGTCGAATATTTTGTACTTAATACGTCAAACTCGACCGAAAATATTATAAAAACACCCGAACAAGGTTCGGGAAAAGAGCTAGTTCTACTAAAAAACAAGCTTGTTGATAAATCTTTTTAGGTTAATTTGTAGTCAAACATCTATTTTAACTTTTTTTACTACATTAATTCATTTGTAACTATATTACTTTTTAAAAAAAAACATGATATGTTATCACAATTTTATTATTGTATAGAATCTTATTAACTATTCTCAATATTGTTGCATATATATAGGGAAGCTTTAAAATGTAAAAACTCCTTAACGTGTAAAATACGCTTAACGTGTAAAATTTTGTATAATAAACACCCGCGTACGTTCACACCCAGCACCAGTTCACCACGTTGCTCTCGGCCTCCCGCACCCACACCCGCGTCGAGCAACCTCCGGCCACCAGCGCCTAGCCGCGCTCGAGCCCACCCCTGGGCGCACCCCCCCCCCCCCCCGAGACTGGACTTGGCTTGGTTCGAGCCCAGTTGCACCATCACCGAACCTTCCCCTCCTTGTTCGAGCCACCACTATCTCGGCCTCCCACGCCACCCACGAGCCACCTCCGGCCACCAGCCCCCACCCACTCGAACCCCCTCCCTCGGGCGCACCTCCCGAGATCGGAACCCCCATGGTTCGAGCCCATCCGAGCTCACACTGAGCCCATCTCCCCCATGAGTGTTGTTCGGTGCTTTTGGCTCGGAATACCTTCGAAATCCCGATTTTGCTCCTTGTTTAAACTCAAATTTGATATGATTTCTAACCCTAAACTTGTTTATTACAATTATTTAGATTGTTTGAATTATTTAGGTTGAGATTGAAAATCTAGGGTTTGATTTAGGAGCGGAATTTGGGGCTTTTTGCCAAAAGCCAAATTGATTGAAATTGATGATATGGTTGTGTTGTTGGGTTGATTTTAAGCTAATTTCATGTTCATATCATTTCCATATTGTTTATAGATCATGAGCTAATTGAATTTTAGAATTTTAGATTGCGATATGTTTTAGAATTTGGGGCTTTTTGCCAAGAGCTAAATTGACTGAAATTGATGATATGGTCGTGTTGTTGGGTTGATTTGGAGCTAATTTCATGTTCATATAATTGTCAAATTGTTTATAGATCATTAGCTAATTGGATTTTAGAATTTTATAGTGCGATATGCTTTAGAATCTGGGGTTTTTTGCCAAAAAAACAAATTGACTGAAATTGATGACATGGTTGTGTTGGTGGGTTGATTTGGAGCTAATTTCATGTTTATAGGATTGTCAAATTGTTTATGGATCATGATCTAAATTGATTTTAGAATTGTTTTGCGAAATATTTTAGAATTTGAGGTTTTTTTGTCAACATCCAGATTGATTGAAATTGATGATATGGTTGTGTTGTTGGGTTGATTTGGAGCTAATTTTATGTTCATAGCATTGTCAAATTATTTGTGAATAATGAGCTAACTGGATTTTAGAATTTTATTGCAATATGCTTTAGGTTGATTATGTTCTTCTATTTTAGCATGAAAATCATAATTTAGCCTATTAGCTCAATTGGTAGAGCAATGTGCATTTGCACAAAGATTTGGGTTCAAATCCCACATAGGTTACATAATAGACAAGAGCGCAAAAATCGCAAATTGTTAATCATGCACATTATAATCTTAGTTATGCACTTTTTAACCATAATTATGCACATTTTAATCTTCTTTATGCACTTTAATTTTAAAAGCTTATGAGTAAAAAAATCGATTTCAAACTCACATCTATCAACCTAAATTATCCGAGAGGTGAACCCAAACTCTCAAAAGTAAAAAAACAAAAAACAAAATTAAAACATCGATTTCAAAAGCACATCTTTTGTCTTATTAATGCACATTATGATCTTAAATTTGCACAATTGTATTCTAAATCTGCACAATTCTATCTTACTTTTGCACAATTGTATCTTACTTTTGTACAATCGTAGTTTAAATTTGCGATTATTCATGCACATTATGATCTTACTTTTGCACAATTGTATTCTAAATCTGCACAATTGTATCTTACTTTTGCACAATTGTAGTTTAAATTTGCACAATTGTATCCTACTTTTGCACACTTGTATTCTAAATGTGCACATAACAATTTTATTTTTTTCACTTTATGTTCTTATATTTGCACTTTAAAGTTGCACAAATGCACTTCACAGCTGCACAAATGCACTTCACAGCTGCACAAATGCACTTCACAGCTGCATAAATGCACTTCACAGCTGCACAAAATGCACTTCACAGTTGCACAAATGCACATTATAATTTTATTTTTGCACCTTATACTATTCATGAAGAGAAACATACTCGTCTCTTTGCCATTAAGGTGTTCGCTCGTAATGTTCTGTTCGACTCGGGAACGTTGCTGCCGGTTGCTGCAGATGATAGTTTGATCATTGATGTAATTCAACTTGCACTGTGTATTCAATTAGTGTTGTAGCTTGAGGTGTAAAGAACCTTCAGCTGACGAATAAGCCAATGTGTAGTGAAAATAAAGACAAGTGTTGAGTTCCGTTATTTGGTAGGGTCAGTTTCAGAATTTTGAAAGGACCAAATGTAACATCTAATTTACCAAATGGGAGTATAAATAGTAAACTGCATAGATGAGGGAGATTAACACAATGTTCATACACTGCATTGGAATTAAAAACACTTCTATTAACGCAACATCAAACTGCATCTACATCTGACCACAACATGTTAATTACAAATTTAAAGCATTCAAATATAAAATGCAACCATTCAAACCATTTTCACTCAAACAAGTAATATACACTAGCTGCTGCAGAAGCCCCATCAGTACAACCTTCCCTTTTCTGGAAATTCAACTTTCTCATGAAGATGGCGAAAAGGGAAGCGAAGGCAAGAGGAAACGCAATCAAGATAGCAGCCACGAGACCCAGCTGATTGCGGTGAAACCCAAAGTAGTCTCTCAAGAAACCAGCAACTGTGTTGGTCTGACCAAACACGTTGATTGGAGTCTCTGTGCCTCCATACTGCGAAGAAAGCATACCGTAGAGTGTCTAGGATGTTGGGCACAAATAATATAGCCAGATCCACCATCCGGGAACACGCTGCAAGAACAAAGAATGTACACACTAATGAGTAATCTGAATATCAGCCATACACAAGAGGCAAAAGAGCATACTTCAAAGTTCAAACGCAGCTTACAGGTCTAGGAATCAGAAAGCCGGAAAAGAGATTGAATAATGAGTAGAATGCCAATGATATAAACGCAGCTTACAGCTTACAAGCATCATGCCCATGAAGTTGAAGTACATCAGTGAGCAGAACATGGCGTAGCAGTACCAGAAAACCTTGTAGGCCGATGAGTAATACCCGATCATAGGGTAAGTGATGGCTGTGAAGATGATTGCTTTCGTCAGAAGGTAAGGAAGCTCAACAACGACCTTCATGATCCGGGTAACGTATAAGAAAGAGACAGTGAATAAATCTATTAATTGCTGTAAAATGTTAAGGTATGTACCTGCGCGAATGAATTAGCCCACGAAGAGTACATCCCTGCAAATCTCTCTCGATAGACAATCGTTCTCTCCATTGCAACATGTGGTAAAACGTTGGAACAATTGTTTATCCCCAGGAAGATCACAACGGCAAACATTGAGCCAAATACAGTGAACAAGCTTTGCTGATTTTTTATGCCAATTAGAAAAATAGGGGCTTTTATTTATCATCATAACCAAATACATTGAGCCAAATACAGTGAACAAGCTTTGCTGATTTTGTGATCTATATATGTTGCATTAAAAAATATTTTAATAACATGTCCAACTATTGCTGAAAGAATAAACTTTTAGGAAAATTAAAGTGTAAACAAGGATATTACATCTAATCAATCTAAATATTATTCAGCTGCCTAAAAGATTCACCTACTGATATCCTAAAAAAAACAATCTTTAATAAACCTTTACACTGGAGTCTCCAAGACTCATGCTTACCTTTGGAGGCATTTTCAGGTGATGTGATGACCATTTCAAAATTTTCAATTTTATTAATTCAGTCTAGTCTCCTCCCACTAAAAGCTCAGAAGGCATAAGACCAAGAGAACCAATACAAAAATATAACAAAGTTAGGCATCAAAGAATTTTTTTTATTACTAGTAGGCGAGATTATCTTGGACAATCAAATAAACTCAGGTTTGTTTATCTTCAAAGCGCTACAATATGTTTAGTAAATATGTCATGGTCAAAAGCAAACATAATTATCCCTACAGTCAGAGGTCAGCCAGTCCAAGCATAGATCAAACATTCCTAATAGGAAAAGGATCTGTAATTTCTCTCTTCAAATGTACCTCCTCGTATAAAAGTAAAAGTAAAATAACCAACAAAATCCCCCTTATCCCTCCCTTTCTCCACAAGGTACAGAATAATAATAGCTTTCTGTAAGTGTTTCAGGTTCAAAATCATGACGGAAGACATAAACAATATAAAATAAAATACAGGTAATTCAAACAACACACTGAATTCTGTAACAGACTTCTCAAGCTATCAACCTTAGATTTATGGAATATAACACTGTTTTTCTTTATCAGTCATGGGGGAGCTGCTGATCATCAGGAAGAGTTACAAAGTCTTGAATCGGCGTTTTAAGTTATTTCTCTATGATTGTGATTCCTAATGGTTGTGTTTATGTATTTTGAGATAAAGTATCGCATTCTCCTTTTTCGATCTAAATTAATTTAAATTCAAAAAGCTTATTGGAATGATGAATCTATATCATTGGAAATTTATGTTGCTTAAATCATTGGTTTTTTTTATGAACAAACAATGAACTTAGTTGTGGGTTGGGTTCTGAACATCTCAGAAATTCAGAAAAATATAGTCTTAACTAATGCGACTCAGTGCATCATGCAGGACCAATGCCGAATTGTAATCTCAAAACACCAGAGGGAGCTCATATATACTCTCTAAGGTTTTCTCCAGAACTCCTAACCGGGATGGTATCCACATCATCGCATTCAATGAGCATCAGCATATTGTTTTATATATATCCTCAACAGAAGCAACACAATTTGTTTATGGAAATCAAACCCTTACTATTTTCTCCCTGAATGCAGTGCACTGATAATCAGATATAAGATCCAAAACAATCTCAATTAACTAATAGCTAATTTCAGGATATCACAAATCACATTTAAATTCAAAGCCACCCAAGTTGATCTCTGTATTAAGTTCTTAAACGTACCAAATGACTCTATTAATCACTCGAATCTGAAGTTTTTAAATGTTTTGAAATCAGAAAGATTGAGAGGTAGAGGCACTACCAGAGATTAAGAAGATCGAGTCCTAGCAACTGAGAGTTTCAAACTGCAAAATTACTCAAATTTTTAAGAACCCTAGGATTGAGATGGAGAGAGAGTACCTTACAGGTCGGTTGGTCATCAAGGAACCCGACCAGATTCGCCTCCGACGATCCCATTCAGTGCGGCACGCCATGATACTGGGCATCTCGACCTTGGCGAGCTCGATCTGGAGGCGGCCGAAGTCAGCCAAGGATTTCAGAGCCTAGATCCCTGATTAAAGTTGGAGTCAAATCCCTAATTAGTCCACAATTGAGGGAGATTGTGAGCAAAGAGGGAGCGAGAGTGCGAGCGCGAGTGAGCGAGGGAGAGTGCGAGGGCGAGAGCAAGCGAGCGAGGGAGAGTGCGAGAAGAGAGGGAGCGGACGGAGCGGACGCCATGGGAGCGGACGGAGGAGACCGATGAACAAACAGAGGAGAAAGGAGCGAGTTCAGAGTTTTTTTTACAACTCACCACCATTCATCTATTTTCGTTAATTTATCATTAAATATATTATATTTTTATATTTTTAAAGGAAATTTAATTATAAATATATTCAAACTTTGAATTTAAAAACTTGATTATATTTAGGGATTATTTTATTTATTTAAAAAAAATAATAAATATAGCTTAGAATTATTATCTTAATTTACTTATTATTTTAAATATTTTAAACTTTATAAATATAAATTATGAATTCTAATCATATTATAATTAAAATAGTAATTTATATAATGTTTTATAAATTTATAAACATTTTCAAACATAAATTCAGATCTAGGCTTTATTTATTACTATTTTTTAAAAATAAATAAAATGATCCTTAAAATATTATCAAGCTCTTAAATTCAAATTTTGAATATACTTACAATCAAATTTGATTTTAAAAATATTAAAATATAATATATTTAGTGATAAATTAACGAAAATAGATGAATGAGTGATGAGTTGTAAACAAAGTCTATTTAAAGGGTGGTTTTCTGCAATTTTTAATTTAGGGGGTAATTAAGTGAAAATAAACATATTTAAAGGGTGGTTTTATGTAAATTTTGACACATGGGGTTGGTATGGGACGGAGTTAATAAACTGACTAAAATTATAAACAGGGTAAAATTTATAAAATGTTGATAAAAAGTAGTTAAAAATTTATGAAAAAATATAAACACCGTATGAGACGAAAAATAGTTTATTTGTAAAAAGTGGAGTTTATTTGATTGTTATTAGAGGTATTATGGTATTATCAAATAAAATAAACCACATAAACTCCCAAAAAGCTATCAAAAGTAGCTTCTTAGATAAACCCCCAAATAAACTAAAATCTACTAAATAACCCCTCTCCATACAGAGTTAAAAATAAAAACCTCTAATTTTTAACTGTTAAAAAAAAATAAACTGGTAACCATACACACCCATGGTCTTCAAAATCTATTGGACGACCTGAATATAAGGGAGGTTTTTTTGCTAAGTGGTTATTTGGGGACCAAATTTTAAGCCATAGGACACAAGGGTTAATGTTCACATTTTCCAATTATACCTCTGCCTATTAAAATGAGATATGCGCTTCTTCTTCACCTTTCCGGCATCTGTTTGTTTCTCCCTCTCTTCTGACCTCCCCGCCTTCGGATCTCCCTCCGATCGCGCCTCCGATCTCGCTCCTCCTTCTCCTTCCTCCGTCCCATTGCTGCCGCCCCCATCTCCTTTGGCTACTGTCATAGCCATAGGGTTTTCCTTTGGCTACTTCCTCCTCAATTTCCCCTTTCTCATATTCATCTCCCCCGTCGAGATCTAGGTTTCCGAAATCCGGATCTTCGGCGACATCGAGGAACACCGGCCTAAGAGGATCGGAATCGGGGCTGTCACCTATAGTTTCAGGCGGCGGAACATTGGAGGCCGACGGTGATTCGATCGACGGCCGGTGACAGGAAACGGAAGGTTCAGGCCACTGGCGATTCAGGCCGCTGGTGGAAGGAGCGCGAGGTCGGTGGCTGCCATGGCTGCGAAGGACCGGAAACAGAAGCACTAATAGCGGCAGCGGCATCAGTGGGGGGCCTGTTCCCGAGTGCTATCCCTCTCGGCCTCTCCTCCGGCATCCGCCGCGACCAATCCCAAGCTCTCCTCCTCGGCTCATCCGACATCCGCCTCTTTGAACTGCAGATACAACTTTTCCTTGGTGTTCTGGATGACCCAGTTAGATCTGCTATGTGGTTGTCGCCATCCCGATGCTCATTTGCTATGTCAAGTTGGTGTTCTGATAATCTGATTCTCCTTGTGTGTTGGTTGACCTGTTAGATTTGGATGTATCTTGATCTTCAATGATTATTACAATTGATTGCTATTTTTTCCACAACTTTCATAAGCATTCAAACAAAATTTGCAGGCACTTGAAGAATTCAAGTGCTAGTAACATACATGGCTGATTTCCCCTTGTATTGTGCTATTGTGGATTCTGGATTATCATTCATTTTCACCTGGTTACAGTTGTTCAACCTTTACACTGGTAGGTTATTTGCCAATAGCATCTTCCGACTGTGTCATCATAGCCAATTTGGGATTCTGGATAATCAGTACCAATCAATTCTACTAGTCATTTTCCAACTCTCTGTCACAGTAGTCACGAACGTGTTGGTCCAACTCTTTGGTATTATATTTTTTTTTGTTGATTACACTAGTTGGTATTATATTTTTTTTTGTTGGAGATAATTTCATTGTGACACGTGTTGTAACCGTAGTTGTCACCGTATGTGCCATTGACAGTGTCACCACTATAAAAACATGGTCATAGACACTGTCATCACTATGAAAACAGGGTCATAGACACTGTAATCAAAGAAAAAAACTAGGATAAGGGAAGGACAAATTAACCCTACAGGGCTAATGAGAAGTCAAAATACATGTGGTGATAGTTCTCCTCTAATATATGAATGGGTAAGAGCCTAAGAGGGTCATATACGATGTAACCAAAATAAAAACAAGGTCAAAAACACTGTCATCACTATGAAAAAAGGCTAATAGACACTGTAATCAAAGGAAAAACCCTATAGACATTGTAACTAAAATAAAAACAGGGTCATATGCATTGTCATCACTATGACAAAATGGTCATAGACGCTGTAATCAAAATAAAAACAGTTTCATAGCCACTGTCACCACTATAAAAACATGGTCATAGACACTGTAAACTGAATAAAAATAGGGTCATAGACACTGTAACTAACGAAAAACCATAGGGCAAGGGAAGCAGAAACCCTATAGGGGCGAATGAGAAGCCAAAATACATGTGATGACCGTTCTACTCTAATTTCTAGTTTTCTAGATTTTTTTTAAATTAGTGTCACCACAATAAAAAAATTAAAAATGTAACTACTGTTGTAAACGCTATAAAAATAAAGTCTTAGATACTGTCACCACTAGAAAAACATGGTAATATACACCGTAATCAAAGGGAAATCATATGATAGGGGAAGTACAACCCCTATAGGTGCTAATGAGAAGCCAAAATAAATATGGTGACTGTTCTTCTCTAATATATGAATGAGTAAGAGGGTCATAAACGTTGTAAGCAAAATAAAAATATGATCATAGACAATGTAACAAAAGGAAAACACTAGGACGAGTGAAGTATAAACCTTATAGAGGCTAATGAAAAACCAAAATACATGTGATGACAGTTCTCCTATAACATATGAATGGTTAAGAGGGTCATAGATGTTGTAAGCAAAATAAAAATAGGATCATAGACACTGTAACCACTATAAAAACACAGTCAAATACACTATAATCGAAAGGAAAACCCTATAGACGATGTAACCAAAATAAAAACAGCTTTATAGACATTGTCCCCACTATGAAAAAAGGTTCATAGACACTGTAATCAAAAGAAAATCCTAGGAAAAGGGAAGCACAAACCCTATAGGAGCTAATGAGAAGTCAAAATACATGTGGTGACAATTCTTCTCTAATTTCTAATTTCTAGTTTTTTAGATTTTTTTAAATTAGTGTCACCACAATAAAAAAAAAATTAAAATGTAACTACTATTGTAACCACCATAAAAAAAATAAAGTCATAGATACTGTCACCACTATAAAAACATGGTCACAGACACTGTAATCAAAGGGAAATCATATCATAAAGGAAGAACAAGCCCTATAGGGACTAATGAGAAGCCAAAATAAATGTGATGACAATTCTCCTCTAATACATGAATGGGTAAGAGGGTCATAGACACTGTAATCAAAATAAAAACAGTGTCATAGCCACTGTCACCACTATAAAAATAAAGTCATAGACACTGTAATCAAAAGGAAAACTCTATAGACGCTTTAACCAAAATAAAAACAGCTTTATAGACACTGTCACCACTATGAAAAAAGGTTCATAGACACTGTAATCAAAGGAAAACACTAGAAAAAGGGAAGCACAAACCCTATAGGGGCTAATGAGAAGCCGTTATTCATGCATTGACAGTTCTCCTTTAATATATGAATGGGTAAGAGGGTAATAGACACTGTCACCACTATTAAAACAAGGTCATAGATACTGTAATCAAAAGAAAAACCCTATAGACGTTGTAACCAAAATAAAAACAAGGTTATAGACATTGTCACCACTATGAAAAAATGCTCAAATAAACTGTAATCAAAGGAAAACCTACTGTGAGCTGAGTCGATGAGAAGAGTGATGACATCTAATTTAGTCATATTTTAGGGTTGCATTTGCATATTAGTTTAGATCATTTGCATGCATATTTATCATATTTTATGCTTTATTTAGTTTATTTTGCATTTTCGGAGTCTACACCGTTATTATTGATTTCAGGCATTTTGAGGCTATTGTTGTGGAAATTCAAGAGTCAATATGGAGCAGCAAGAATGATTGGATCGGACCTTGAAAGCTAAAGTGCGGAAACGGTCAGAGTTGGAAATTTGGTGATGATATGCAATTATAATTAGGTGTTGGGTTGAATTTTAATTCTTAAATTTCTAGGGCCAAAGTTGTAGTTTTTATAAAGTTTTTAAATTAGTGTCTTTTCCGCCGAGGGGGGGCTCTTCGGTTCAGACTTGGGAATGCCGCAAGGCTTTGCCGCCGACTTCGGCGTAGATTAGGTTTAGTTTTGTTTCTTTCGTTTTCGGTATTACATTTTGGATTGAAGGCGAAGATTTCTGGTTTGCATCTTATTTTAAGCATGTCTTTAATTTATTCTATTGTTTTCTATATGATGTTTAGATAAATTTTCCGTTCTAGGGTTAGGGTGAACCCGACAATGTTGCGAATTGTTTGATTTCGATATTTGCTTGAACTTAGTCTGAACTTTATGAATTGATTTCATCCTAGTTGCTTAACCTAATTGTTGTCAATCGATTAGAATCCTTTTTAGATTCAAGATGCTACCGCTGCGAATTGAAATTGGATAAATAGATGAAATTCATGAACCCAAAAGAAGGATTGGTTTCATTGGAACCCTAGGATTAAACTTGAGAAGTTAACAATTGTTATTGTGACATTTAAACAATTGTTGAGGACTCTTGAGGATTAATAAATTATCGTAGATTCTTAGGTGTGAATCGGTTAGGCGGAACGCGACAGCGAAAGTTTAATTGATTTTCTCCTAAGGTCTGTAAAGAACTTAAAGGGTCTAGATTTGATTAATTTAGACACAATCACTACAACATGCGACAGCTGAGTAGTGATGACTTTAGATAATTTACCTTCAATTTGACATATTAAGAAGATGAAGTTCGAGTGAATATCGGGTTGAATTCGTTGTGGCATTGTCGTGGGAATCCTTAACTCTGGAATTTCTTCTCATATATATTTTCTTCTTAATCTTTGCTTGTTTTTCTTAGTTTAGTTTAAAATCAGATCCCTCTTTCTTGGCTTAGCTTATTAGTTGTAGATAACAATTGATACATATATAATCCCCGTGATCGATATCCGTATACTGCAATTGATCTCGTATTCTTGCGAGGTTGGTTCAGGCTACACTATTCTTGCGTTGGTTTAGACCACATCAAGTTTTGGCGCCGTTGTCGGGGATTATTGATAGTATTGGTTGTTTATATAAACTAGTTTGCTAAGTCTTTCTTTTGCTTTTGATTTTTTTCTTTCTTTTTGTGATTTCAGGTGTGTTCTTGTAGAGATGAATTGCGTTCCTTATTGTGATGTTTTTTCATCGTCTGGTCATGTCACTTTGGAAAATCAATTCTCGACGTATGGGACTCATGCACGTTGCGAGTTTTGCGGGGGTTTTGGGCATATGATCTCTGAATGCCCGGTGTTGTGGGTCCCCACCTACGAGGATGCTGATGATATATCCCATAGGTGCAATTCTGATGAGTATTATGACAGCAATCATACTCATGAAAGGGCTCCGATAGGATTTCAGTTTCAACCTCCACAACCTCCTCCCGAGGAAGGACCATATTCACAACTATCAACGGAGGAGCTACTCGCTAAGATTGCGGCAATTGAAGCCCGAATTGCTCAGCTTACCATGAATGCTCAAACTGTTCCAGAGAGCCTCTCGATCCAAACAGATGCCAGTGACAGTGACAATGACGATTGCACTGTCGTAACTATTGAGATTGAGGAATATCTAGAAGAGCATATACATGAGTCTAAGGTGCATGAGATTGATGATCCTAGGGAAGAGGAATCCAGAGAAGAACCCGGATTGGTTGTTCCCCGAGTACACATGTCACCGTCGCTATTTTCTGAAGTGATGGTTCAAGAGAATGTTAAGGAACGATTCGGAGCGTTCGCTGGACTACTCTCCAAGTGGCATATAGATGACCTTTCAAAGGAAGTTCTCGTTGACATACCGTCATACACCAAATCCCAAGAGGAAGCATTTCCATTCGAAGATGGTGGTAACGGTGAACACACAAAGGGACAAAATGCTAAGGAGAAGAGCACACCTTTCGGGAGCTTGAGCTTCAATGGATCCCGATTATATCGCCCCGAAAGGACTTTACTAGA
Organism: Persicaria tinctoria; assembly: GCA_037127255.1. Lineage (NCBI taxonomy): Eukaryota > Viridiplantae > Streptophyta > Magnoliopsida > Caryophyllales > Polygonaceae > Persicaria > Persicaria tinctoria. The sequence continues at coordinate 13,714,532 of JBANSL010000020.1, read as the reverse complement.
TGGGTGGATCGATCAATGGACCATCCATTCGGGAAGGTTCAAACGTTTTCGGGGTCAACCTAAGGTAAGTGGTCCTTTTATTTTATTTTGTTAGGATGGTTTGTTATTAAAAACTTCAAAAAAAAAAAAAGGGCACGCCCGTGTGACATAGTGTGCGCCCGCGCATTCAACCCCTGTTGTTCAACAAACAAACTCGAAAAAAATAAAAATAGAGCCGTCACTTTCCTTTCTCTCCACCCGACCTTCCGCTTCTTTCCCTCTCCTTCTTCCAGGGCCGCACCACCGTACCCAATCTTCTCCCTCTCGTCGGTGTTCACCATCCCGCCACCAGCAGCCCGCGACCTTCACACTGCCTTCCCCACCGCCGGTCCCTCCTTCCGCCGATGCCTCCATCGCCTACAGGACCGGCCACCACCCTCTCCCATCGCGAATCTCTCTCCAGTCTCCAGATCCTCCATTCATCTACCTAAGTTGGCTCTGCCTCACCAGCCCCTGCTCTCACTTCTCCGGATCCCTAAGCCAGCACCGCCACTACACCAGAGACCTCCAGCGCCGCCTCCATCGATCACCACCGGATTCCGCACCCTCCCTGCTCAATTGACGAAATTTTTGCGATTAGCTGCTCAATGCACCACTGTTGCTCTCTCGCCTGCAATTCATCCTCTGATTTTGCCTCAGGTAAGTGCAGGTATTTCCTCCCTGAGCTAGTTGTTTATGGATTTCAATTTGGGGATTTTTCTGTGGAGTTCGATTGTGTTTGGTTTGGGTGAGTTCCTGATTTTGCTAGGAGGTCTTTTGAGGTGAAATTTGTTTATGAAAATGCCTTTAGATGTTGGTAAACTAGAATTTGAGGTCCTGTTTGTTGATGGTTGCTGTTGTGAGGTTACTCTTAGTATACTTGCTATGTAACACTAGTGAGAAAATTAGAGATTTTGCTTGTTTCCATTTTGGGCCTGATTTTTGAGACTTTGGAGTGATACATACTCTCTGTAGCTGATCTGTTTATCCATCTCATGTATAAAATCAACTGCGTTTGTTTTAGTCTCAAGATCTTGGAGGTTTGTAGGTATGTGCCATGAGGCATTTAACCATCCATACTTTTGCTAGCACTATGCTTTTGAATGAATTAGGAGTGTGGTTTGACTATCTTTATTGCTGAAATTGATCACTTTAGCTCTTGAAATTTAGTCATGGTACACTATTTTTTTTATATGAAGTGTCTGCTGGTTTGGGTTGATGATTTCTATGACTATGTCCCTCATGGAGTTCTTTTGTTTGTCTCACGCTCTCTGTTTCCATATCAATTTTTCATGAATTGAATCGTAAAATATGGATGAGCATGATCTAGAGGGCTGAATTTTCTGAGTTGATGTAGTGGTGATTTCTTATTGATTATTGGATCCTGGTTGCTGTGTGATATTATTTGTATTTGTTACGCTTGTGTCTGCGGTTGTTCTTTGTGTTGTGTACAGACAAAATGACAACGGAGATGCTCCCAAAATTTGATCAAATATCACAGATGGTTCCAAAAAATTCTTGCACTACTACCTCGGATTAGGATTGCTTGAATTTTCCTCGAGTATGCCTGATTCTTTAGTGAGTTTCCTCTTCCGTTACTCTTACTTTGTCCTCTTTTTCTCTACTTTGAGGACAAAGTAGGTTTTAAGCATGGGGTGGGGGTAACTCACTTGTAATTCACATGTAGCTCGTGTGTAACTCCATTTTTGCATATAATTTTTTCAATTTTTTTCTTTTTCATGTGCATTTCATGCATTGCATTTTCATTTGCATATAGATGGCTTGAGATGAACCCTTGTAATAAAAATCCCCTGCTCTTCTTGAAGAACATGTTATTTCCTTGATTGAAATTGGTTGATGATATCCTCTAAGGCATGTTAAAAAGCTTGTGATGATTTAGATTATTGGGTTTATGCTATAATTCTTTCAAAACTAATCATTGCTTGAGACTTGTTGAGATTGAGATTCTGAGACAAAAGTCTGTGAGCTTCTGAGCCTAGGACTGACATTCATGAGTCATCTTTTCTTTTGTGTGTGAATTACTCATCTTGATTGCGCTATCCTCAGAACTTGCATTAGAACCTCTTGAGGCCACATGTATGACTTGTGTGCATTGCATAAACATGATTGAGGCAATTTTGTTAGCCTATTATTCTCTTCTTACCCATGAATATATCCTTTGCTTGAAGCCCATTGAGCCTATTTGCCTATTCATTTGTAGCTCCACAAGATTATCCTTAAGCCTATTTTAGCCTTGTTTACCCATTCGGGAATTAGGATGAAATAGAATTATGGTTCATTTGAGTGGAGAAGGGAGAATAATGTGCTTTGAGTGATTGATGTATTGAGTGGAGGATTTGGTGCTTCAAATGTAATTTTCTTGTGATGAAGAAATAAAAAAAAAATTTGGAAAAAAGAGAACATGGAAAAGAAAAAAAAACGAAAAAAGTGAATAAAATTCTTCATCACTAGAAAAATGTTTATGAAAAGGGAATGGGTTATCAAAAGTTGAGAGTGTATGAGCTTATTTGCTTGTGGTTTTTGTGAGAAAATTGGTATGTGTATTGAGAAAAGAAGTTGAAATTGTGGTTGGATTTTAGGAAGTAATTCTATTTTCCGGATTTTAGCACCACAATGGCCAAAGAATTCATACCTTTTGTTTCTTACCTTGACCCCATTACAACCCATGAAAAGACCTTATGATTTATGTTTTGTGCATAGTCTAAGTGATGGAGAGTTAGGACGCTAATGCAAGCCTATGGTAGATGAGCTTTCAAGATTTGAGCTCGACCGGAATATTTAACCTTAAACACAAGAGTGTGAGAGTTCCACAAAAATATGTCCCATGTGAGGTCTTGGAATTGATGTCTTGACTTGTCTCTTGTATGATTTGCTTATCCTTGTTTTTGAACCCAATGTCTAGATCTAAATGAGCAAATGCAATGCTTGGATAGAGATTGAAATCTTTCTTGTGAAATCTTTACACTTGTTCTTACTTGAGGACAAGCAAGGTTCAAGCATGGGGTGATTTGATGACATCTAATTTAGTCATATTTTAGGGTTGCATTTGCATATTAGTTTAGATCATTTGCATGCATATTTATCATATTTTATGCTTTATTTAGTTTATTTTGCATTTTCGGAGTCTACACCGTTATTATTGATTTCAGGCATTTTGAGGCTATTGTTGTGGAAATTCAAGAGTCAATACGGAGCAACAAGAATGATTGGATCGGACCTTGAAAGCTAAAGTGCGGAAACGGTCAGAGTTGGAAATTTGGTGATGATATGCAATTATAATTAGGTGTTGGGTTGAATTTTAATTCTTAAATTTCTAGGGCCAAAATTGTAGTTTTTATAAAGTTATATATATATATATACTCGGATGAACAGGAAGTAAAAGAGGGGGGGGGGGGGGGGGGGGGCTCTTCGGTTCAGACTTGGGAATGCCGCAAGGCTTTGCCGCCGAGGGGGGGGCTCTTCGATTCAGACTTGGGAATGCCGCAAGGCTTTGCCGCCGACTTCGGCGTATATTAGGTTTAGTTTTGTTTCTTTCGTTTTCGGTATTACATTTTGGATTGAAGGCGAAGATTTCTGGTTTGCATCTTATTTTAAGCATGACTTTAATTTATTCTATTGTTTTCTATATTATGTTTAGATAAATTTTCCGTTCTAGGGTTAGGGTGAACCCGACAATGTTGCGAATTGTTTGATTTCGATATTTGCTTGAACTTAGTCTGAACTTTATGAATTGATTTCATCCTAGTTGCTTAACCTAATTGATGTCAATCGATTAGAATCCTTTTTAGATTCAAGATGCTACCGCTGCGAATTGAAATTGGATAAATAGATGAGATTCATGAACCCGAAAGGAGGATTGGTTTCATTGGAACCCTAGGATTAAACTTGAGAAGTTAACAATTGTTATTGTGACATTTAAACAATTGTTGAGGACTCTTGAGGATTAATAAATTATCGTAGATTCTTAGGTGTGAATCGGTTAGGCGGAATGCGACAGCGAAAGTTTAATTGATTTTCTCCTAAGGTCTGTAAAGAACTTAAAGGGTCTAGATTTGATTAATTTAGACACAATCACTACAACATGCGACAGCTGAGTAGTGATGACTTTAGATAATTTACCTTCAATTTGACATATTAAGAAGATGAAGTTCGAGTGAATATCGGGTTGAATTCGTTGTGGCATTGTCGTGGGAATCCTTAACTCTGGAATTGCTTCTCATATATATTTTCTTCTTAATCTTTGCTTGTTTTTCTTAGTTTAGTTCAAAATCAGATCCCTCTTTCTTGGCTTAGCTTATTAGTTGTAGATAACAATTGATACATATATAATCCCCGTGATCGATATCCGTATACTGCAATTGATCTCGTATTCTTGCGAGGTTGGTTTAGGCTACACTATTCTTGTGTTGGTTTAGACCGCATCAAAGAGGAGCTGATCGAGAAGCCGAGGACGAAGACGCCGAGCACATCTCTACTCGATCTCGATGAGACCTTGTCGAGATCGACGAGCCACTTAGCGCCTGTCCGAGTCCATGCCGAGGAGGAGTCCTCGACATCAGCAAAGAGCCATCATCGACCACAACCCTAGTCGATCTCGAGGAGCCCTAGTCGAGATCGACGACGCCCAGAAGTGGTGCCCGAGCATGTCGAGCAGAGCCACCCGAGAAGACCTAGTCGATGAGCATTCCTACTCGATGTCGACAAGACTTTCGTCGAGATCGAGTACACTCGTGAGCCAAGTCCGAGCCACATCGAGCACCAGCTAGCCGAGACGACGAAGCCGGCCCAGTCGACAACACTCCTACTCGATAACGACAAGACCCTTGTCGACATCGACGACGATTCCAGAAGTTGTGTGACGCGGTTTGACGAATCCTACTCGGTGTGGGATTACTTGGGCTGGAAGATTGCCGATTCTATCCAAAATCATCAAGACACATCATGGAAGAGGAGATCTATCCACTTTAAGACATTTAGATATATTTAGATTTAATTCCTTTATCGCTTTTATTTATCTTTTAGCAAGTAGATATAATTTTAGATATAGATAGAAGATTCTATCCTTGATTAGCAAGGAATAGAAGGCTATAAATAAAGCCCTAGGGGCTGGTTTTTCATTCATTCCAATTGAATCATACAATTTTAGGGAGAGAGAAGTAGTTCCACAGAGAAATTTTAGGAGTTCTAAAGTTTTTAGGGTTTTGGCATTCTGCGAAAGTTGATTGCCGGGATTGTAAAGGCTTTGAATATAGTTTAATGCAAGTTTCTTTTTATACATCAATGTCTGCAATTGCGATGAGGCCTGAGTAGTCCACCCACTTCTGGGGCTGGGGTGAGCCCGACGGTGGCCATGTGAGATGATGCAGTAAAGGTCAGATCTTTTTATGCAATTCGTCTTCTATCCCTATGAGCATGATTCTTTTGCAAAAGTTGAAGGTGATCCTTGTTTGTGTTATTGAAGCAAAAGTGATCTTAATGCAACTTGGATTAATTATGTGAAAAGGGTTAGTAACAATTAGGGTTTATGCGAAAGCCTCTATATGCCTATTTGTTAGTAACGAAAGTTATTTTGATGGAAAGCATGATCTTTTATGCCTTTATGTGTTACTTTGCATGATTATCGTTGTGGTGTTGATACCCTGGCCTTGGAAGTCTTTTATTATATTGATTTATTTCTGTCAAAAAGTTGAGTTTTGGTTCGAAATTTGCAATTTAAGTTTCTGTCTTTCTAGTCGATACAGAGGAGAGTCTCGTCGATATCGAGTAGGACCTTAGTCGATATCGAGTTGACTTTAGTCTATGTCGAGTTGAGTTTCTGCTTCTGTCGTCGAGTTGAAAGTTTCTGTTTTTACTGTTCCTTGTCGATCTCGAGTTACTGCTTGTCGAGATCGAGTAAAGTTGCTGTCTTGCTTTCATTCCTTGTCTTCGTTTGTTATTTCTGTTATTTCTTTCTTTGTTCCTTTTATTTCTGTCTTTTCTGCTGCTTGTCTGTGAGAATCTGTTGCTACCTAAGAACTACTGACGTGCTTCCTCGTGGATTCGATCCTAACAACCTTCTACTACAACGGGAGGAAGTCTTGTATTTATTTGCTGAGACAGGGAAGTCAGTCTGATCTTTATTTTATATTTATTTCATACTTGACCATCCTCCTACAACAACAAATTGGCGCCGTTGTCGGGGAAGCAATCATTCGCGCCTTAGGTAGTTAAATCTCACTTTTTCTTTGAGTTAATTTTCAGGTGTATGCGCCGTTCTGGTCTACCACCCGAGTTTGACAACTTAGACGAACCAAAACGTTACCTACACATCCACTCTAAACTCAAAAGGATCATGGCGGCCGCTGAAACACAAGAACAGCTGATTGCCAGGCTTACAAGGGAGCTAGCCGCAAAGGATACCACTATGGCCAATGAAAGGGCAGCGAGGGAACAAGAAGCTGAGCGCGCAAGGCAAGCAGAAGCTGAGCTTGCCCAATATCCAACTACTGCCGAGGATTATATGCATCCAACCCTCGTCGTGCCTGAATCGGCGATTCTTATCCCTGAAAACTCTTTTGAAATTCGCACTCAATTTCTTATAGAGCTTAAAAATAATGCTTTTTTTGGTAGACTTAATGAGTGTCCTCTTGAACATAATACGAACTTTTCTGACATGTGTCGTACTCTTCCTGAAGGTACAACTTTGGAATATGTCAAGATGAAGTCTTTCCGCTGGTCGCTGGCTGGACCTGCACTGAAGTGGCTTGAAGGGCTGAAACCAAGATCACTAACAACATGGGCCCAAGTAGAGCAAGAGTTTCTGAACAAATTCTTCCCACCCGCCAAAACAGCACATCTCTGCCAGAAAATCACCGCCTTCAAACAGAAGCAAGGGAAACCGCTGGCAAAGGCATGGGAGCGCTACAAGGAACTTCTGCGATCTTGCCCTACTCATGGACAGCCACCCTACGTCATTCAATAGATCTTCTTCAACTCTCTTGATCAAGTCACTAAGGACAAAATCAACCATTATACTCGCTATGAATATATGACAATGCCGCCAAGTGACGCATGGGGTGTGCTAGAGAAGCTCACCAACTACGACAACAAGTATGGGTCTACTGCAACTTATGAAGAGAACCCATACGCCAGGCCAGCACCTTCCATGCCCCTCTATGAGCCTCCTAAGGAAATTGATCTGGATGTAAGGGAACAGTACTACAGAGATCAGAACAAGAAGCTCCTTAAGCAAGTAAAGTATCTTTCTGTCAACCAGCCTTGCATTGAATGCGGATCGCAACGGCACACCACTCCTGAGTGCCCACACACAGAGCAAGTCAGGATGGCAGAGCACCACGAGGAGGTAGCTTACGCAGGGGGTCCCAATCGCTACATAGGGGACCAAAGGTTTCAGCAACCACAATGGAACCAAGGAGTCCCTAGGAACCCCCCGCCCTACAGAGCTCCAGGACATCCGGAGAGGGACCAGAAAAAGGATGCTATACAGACAGTCCTGGAGGAAATACGGAGAAATCACTCAGAAACTAGGCATTCCTTCAACTCCGTCTACACTCAGATGCAAGGTGTCAACTCTAGGCTTGGGGAGATTGATATATGACGAAAATCAGTTGATACACAGATTGGTCAGCTGGCAGCAGGAATCCCTAGACAGTCAGGTGCGCTCTCTGGATCTTCAGAACCAAATCCTAAGGGAAAGACTGGGCATATCGCTGCTGTAAAACTCAGAAGCGGACATCAACTACAAGAGCCAGAGGTCGGAAAGCAGCAGAACAACGAAGAACAGCAACTCGACATCAACAACACTGTAGTCGACATCGAGGAGAGCCTAGTCGATGTAGAGGAGAAACTTCAGAAACCTTTGTCTGCACTGCACAGCAACTCGACTGCACCCAATTTGGTCGAGATCGACAAGGGGCTACTCGACATCGACGACGGTCAACCCGAGATCGAGAAAGCTACAGCACCTCCGACATCTGTTCTGGCTCCGAATCCGAAAAAGAAGCTACCTTTCCCCACGAAATCTCCAAAGGACCCGGTTGAAAAGAAATTTCAGCGCTTCATCAAGATGCTTCAGAAACTCAACGTCACCATCCCCTTCACAGAAGCTCTCAATGAAATGTCATCCTATGTCAAGTTCCTAAAGGAGATACTGAGCAAAAAGCGACCGATGGCTGAAATTACAGAGGAATGCAGCCATTTGGACATACTGGAGAAGAGGCCAGATCCAGGTAAGTTTGCTATAACCATTGGATTTGGTCCATACAAAATTAATGCCTTATGTGATCTTGGAGCTAGTGTAAGTATAATGCCTTTAACAATTTGGTCCAAGATTAAGATAGGTGCCCTAGACCCTGTGGATGCTAGACTATATATGGCCAACAACACCGTGGTCATCCCAACAGGCATGGTAGACAATGTGCCAGTACAAGTAAGTAAATTCTTTGTCCCTGCTGATTTCTCAGTTATTAATATGCAAGAAGATCCTGCTTGTCCAATTATTCTAGGGAGACCCTTCTTGGCGACGGTGGATGCCAACATAAGCGTAAGGAAAGGAGTGCTCACCTTCAACATCAGCGATGAGGTAATTGAGTATTCCTTTAATAAAACTGAAAGGCATACAGGTCCAATGGAAAAGGTGAAATCTATCTCAGCTGGCTACATCACCTGCGGGGAACCCAAGGTCAGAAATATGACCCCTGAGGACTGGAAAAAAGGGACATGGAGGCCCAGGTGGAGGAGATCATGGCAATCCTAAAGGAGGACGCAGAAAATCCAATCGACACAAATGAAGGTACGTCGTTATGGATTAATTATTTTTCGGATGCCTTGACAGGAACTAAGTATGGGGTCAAGATCGACCAAGACTCCTCGACATCGAGGACCCTAGTCGATATCGACAAGACACAGAAGCCTCCACCAGCACCAGCGTCATCGAGCAGCAACACAGAAGCTGAGGGCTACTCGACATCGAGTAAGCTACTCGACATCGACCACCACTCGGTTTCCTCGACTTCGCCTTCTTCGACGCTGACTCCACCAGACGAACCAGGCTCCTCGATCTGGACTAGGCTTGTCGAGATCGACCACCACCAGGCTCCACCAGCTCCTGCTTCCTCGACGCTGCAGCCACCAGGAGAAGAACACTACTCGACATTGAGTAGTCTACTCGATGTCGACAAGCCTTTCTCTTCGTCGACTCCTGCATCCCCGAGCAGCCCACCACCAGAACCTGCAGACTCGTCGAGATCGACTAGCCCTAGTCGAGATCGACCAAACACTGTGGTCCCCGATTCCGTCGCTGCAAAGGTAAGCCAAGGTATGGATCTTTCTTCTCCTATTTCCATTAAAGATCTATCTATACATGGGATAGGTTTGCCTTGGTATGTGCGCTTATGTAGGATATCCAATGATGAGCCCAAGGAGTATGAAGTTGGAGACAAGCTCTATGTCTCTAAATCAAAGGATCATTGGTTCCCTAACAAATTCAACAAGAAGCGGATGGGACCTTTCGTGGTGAACAAGATCCATTCTGGAGGATTACAGCTGATGGATAAGAATGGAGTCTTATTTGAGGCCCAAGCTACATGGGCCCTTCAAATGCCACCTTGAGCTAAATGGAAAGTCGGCCTAGCAACTATAAAATCTAGAGCTTGTACATAGACTTTTTAGGACTTTTTGAGACTTTATTTTTGGTTTGAAACACTTTTAGTTTTTCTATTGTGGGTATATGTCTTCTACACTTTTCAGGTCCATGGATAGAGGCAAGCTATATCAACATTCATACTCGGCCCAGGCGATTCCTTCATTCAATATTAAGAGGTTCTGCACACCAGTCTAGTGAGTTTCTTTCTTTACCCTTGTTTTTATACAGTGAGGACACTGTAATGTTTAAGTATGGGGTGGGGGAAGGGCTTACTTTATGCATATTTACTTTATTTGACATTATGTGTGCATGTTTAGAATTTATTTCTTCGAATTGCTACATGGCTATTTTGGAATGCATTATTGATTTATGTGTTTATATGCATGTTTTCCAAAAGTTTGAAAAATGACCCCCATTGAAATTTTTGAATAATGTCATGGAAGCTTTAATTGGACTCAACGATGCAAAATTGGATTCATTAGAGATATAGCATGAAATTGCCTAGTAAAGGGAAGTCATAATGAAGTGCATTATTTCTTGAAAACCATAGAAGGAGGTAAAATTTGAAATTGCTTTTGACATGTTGCATGATAAGATGATGGAGGATTTATATTTCCATATAATGCTCATTGTTTGAAATCCTAGCCTTATCTATGCTTATGCATCACAAAAGCCATAATATGCCTTATTTCAATTATCGCTCCACATGATCTAAATATTTGCCATTCTTTACCTTATCCGGGGATTATGTTGAGAATGATGTTACATTATGGAGATTATCATATGGTGTTTGTGATTATTATCATTATTGGAGTTTGGAAGGAAATTGTTTGAAATATATGGAAAATTTAATGAGTGAAACAAAATCCAATCACCTCAGGAGATAAAGGTAGATTGACCCTGCTCTCTAAGATAATAGTTTGGAGAGATGGGACACATTGTGAGGAGTCCAAAGCACTAAGTATCCGGGGCCATTCATGACACCCATGTTTGCGACTCGCGAGAAGGCAGTGCTGAGGTCAGAGAGGTAAAAGCATTATTATTGATAAAAGCATTATGAAAGGCGATGAATCTTATGAAAAGGAATGTGGAAATTCAATTGGGAAATACTCCGTTTCCCCGGATCATTAGCACCACATTGCCAAAAATTGCCCACCTTTAGCCTTTTACCAAATCTACTCCTTATTTGAGCTTAAATTGAAGTCCTCTTGATTATCAATGCTTTGTCACTTATGAATGTTTTTGCATAACCCTGCTTTTGTGAGTAGATGTTGCTCTTTAAAATTGCACATGCATGGATTTGTGACACTAGTACCTTTTCGAGGATGGTAATTGACTGCTGGGTTATATAAGAATGAATCTGATATGTTGAGAGTTTTGATTTCTTCCCCTGAATGACAATTAAAAGTATTGCTTGAGGACAAGCAAGCTTAAGTATGGGGTGTTTGTTGTGAGCTGAATCTGTCATGTTTTACAGTAACTTTTATATCGTTTTCTGCATACATTACATACATTTGGGTTAGATAGTACAGAATCTACGTAGTTTATGTTTATTTGCCAAATTATGGAATATACACCAGTTTCTGTTTAAATTCGCAGAATTCGAGACGCTTTACAGCAATTTTAAGAAAGGTCAGAAAAGCTCGGAAAACAACTACAGAAGTCCAGAATCCGAGAGTACAGAACCAGGACAAACCGAGCTAAAGCCAGGGCTACTATATGTCGAGTACACCTTACTCGATCTCGAGTAGAGAGCCCGGGCGGACTTGGTCGACAAAGCCTGGTCGAGAAAGCTGAACCAGACCAACCCGACTCCCGGAACACAACTCGATCTCGACAAGACCTAGTCGAGATCGACGACACCTCAGCGCCACACCCGGAGTCGATGAGAAGAAGAGCTGATCGAGAAGCCGAGGACGAAGACGCCGAGCACATCTCTACTCGATCTCGATGAGACCTTGTCGAGATCGACGAGCCACCTAACGCCTGTCCGAGTCCATGCCGAGGAGGAGTCCTCGACATCACCAGAGAGCCATGCTCGACCACAACCCTAGTCGATCTCAAGGAGCCCTAGTCGAGATCGACGACGCCCAGAAGCCGTGCCCGAGCATGTCGAGCAAAGCCACCCGAGAAGACCTAGTCGATGAACATTCCTACTCGATGTCGACAAGACTGTCGTCGAGATCGAGTACACTCGTGAGCCAAGTCCGAGCCACATCGAGCACCAGCTAGCCGAGACGACGAAGCCGGCCCAGTAGACAACACTCCTACTCGATATCGACAAGACCCTTGTCGACATCGACGACGATTCCAGAAGTTGTGTGACGCGGTTTGACGAATCCTACTCGGTGTGGGATTACTTGGGCTCGAAGATTGCCGATTCTATCCAAAATCATCAAGACACATCATGGAAGAGGAGATCTATCCACTTTAAGACATTTAGATATATTTAGATTTAATTCCTTTATCGCTTTTATTTATCTTTTAGCAAGTAGATATAATTTTAGATATAGATAGAAGATTCTATCCTTGATTAGCAAGGAATAGAAGGCTATAAATAAAGCCCTAGGGGCTGGTTTTTCATTCATTCCAATTGAATCATACAATTTTAGGGAGAGAGAAGTAGTTCCACAGAGAAGTTTTAGGAGTTCTAAAGTTTTTAGGGTTTTGGCATTCTGCGAAAGTTGATTGCCGGGATTGTAAAGGCTTTGAATATAGTTTAACGCAAGTTTCTTTTTATACATCAATGTCTGCAATTGCGATGAGGCCTGAGTAGTCCACCCACTTCTGGGGCTGGGGTGAGCCCGACGGTGGCCATGTGAGATGATGCAGTAAAGGTCAGATCTTTTTATGCAATTCGTCTTCTATCCCTATGAGCATGGTTCTTTTGCGAAAGTTGAAGGTGATCCTTGTTTGTGTTATTGAAGCAAAAGTGATCTTAATGCAACTTGGATCAATTATGTGAAAAGGGTTAGTAACAATTAGGGTTTATGCGAAAGCCTCTATATGCCTATTTGTTAGTAACGAAAGTTATTTTGATGGAAAGCATGATCTTTTATGCCTTTATGTGTTACTTTGCATGGTTATCGTTGTGGTGTTGATACCCTGGCCTTGGAAGTCTTTTATTATATTGATTTATTTCTGTCGAAAAGTTGAGTTTTGGTTCGAAATTTGCAATTTAAGTTTCTGTCTTTCTAGTCGATACAGAGGAGAGTCTCGTCGATATCGAGTAGGACCTTAGTCGATATCGAGTTGACTTTAGTCTATGTCGAGTTGAGTTTCTGCTTCTGTCGTCGAGTTGAAAGTTTCTGTTTTTACTGTTCCTTGTCGATCTCGAGTTACTGCTTGTCGAGATCGAGTAAAGTTGCTGTCTTGCTTTCATTCCTTGTCTTCGTTTGTTATTTCTGTTATTTCTTTCTTTGTTCCTTTTATTTCTGTCTTTTCTGCTGCTTGTCTGTGAGAATCTGTTGCTACCTAAGAATTACTGACGTGCTTCCTCGTGGATTCGATCCTAACAACCTTCTACTACAACGGGAGGAAGTCTTGTATTTATTTGCTGAGACAGGGAAGTCAGTCTGATCTTTATTTTATATTTATTTCATACTTGACCATCCTCCTGCAACAACAAAACCCTATGATTAGGGAAGCACAAACCCTGAAGGAGCTAATGAGAAGCCAAAAGAACACGTGATGTACAATATGGTTTAGGGTTTAGGGTTAAGTCTTTAGAGTTTAGGGCCTTGGCCCTAAACCCTAAATCATAAACCCTAAAATGTTAAGTACAACAACAACAACAACCACAACAAACCCAGTATCTCCCGCTTAGAGCAGGGTCTGGGGGGTCGAGATGTACGCACCCTTGCCCCGACTAGGTCAAGAGGGTGTTTCCGAGTGACCCATGACCAGACATCAAAGAAGCTGGAAATAAGATAGGGACAAAGATGAAAAGTTGGCAAGGATGTACGCAAGGAAAGTTGAGGTAGAAGGGAAGCATGAGTGAGAAAATTTTGTCCCTGAGTAGCGTTCGTCAACGCGGATAGCACTCCTCCACTGAATCCTGTCGCGTGTCATCTCCTCCGAGAGTCCCAGAGCGGCCAGATCATGTCTAATCACTTCACCCCAGCTCTTTTTAGGACGCCCTCTTCCTCGTCGAACTCTTTCGATAGCCAAGTTGTCACACCTACGCACCGGCGCATTTGGATCTCTCCTCTGAACATGGCCATACCATCGGAGTCTCGATTCCCGCAACTTAGCCTGAATACTAGCCAGTCCTAAAATGTTAAGTACAGTACGTCGTTAAAAGATGATTGATGTCACCAAATGGAAAACCCTAAGACAAGGTAAGCACAAACCCTATAGGGGCTAATGAGAAGTCAAAAGACATTAAGTGGACAGTTCTCCTTCAATATATGAATGGGTATGAAAGTCATAGACAATGTCACCACTATAAAAACAGGATAATAGACACTGTCACCACTACAAAAACCGGATCATAGACTCTGTCACCACTATGGAAAAAAGGTAATAGACACTGTAATCAAAGAAAACCCTATAGACGTTGAAACTAAAATAAAAGTAGTGTCATAGACACTATCACCACTATGAAAAAAGGGTCATAGACACTGTAATCAAAGGAAAACCATAGGACAAGGGAAGCACAAACCCTATAGGGGCTAATGAGAAGCCGATATTCTTGTGGTGACAGTTTCCCTTTTAATACATGAATGGATAAAAGAGCCATAGACGCTGTAATCAAAATCAAAACAGAGTCCTAGACACTGTAACCAAAGGAAAACCCTAGGACGAGGGAGCACAAACCCTATAGAGGCTAATAAGAAGCCAAAATATAAGTGGTGACAGTTCTTCTCTAATATATGAATGAGTAAGAGCCTAAGAGGGTCATAGACACTGTAACCACTATAAAAATATGGTCATAGACACTGTAACCACTATAAAAACAGGGTCATAGACAATGTAACCACTATAAAAAACAGTGTCTTAGACACTGTCACCACTATAAAAATAATCAATTTCGACACCTAAAATCCACTTCATTTCCTATTGTGTCATGGATGTGAGAATTTGTTATTGCTGTAGACAAGTCATATCTACACCTAAATGCCCCCCAATGCCCCAATTCAAATTGATTAATCTATACTCCGTATTATGAAAGATATCGATTGAAACATTTCATGTACCACGATTATTAGAGAATCAACCCCCACCAATCTCTTCACAGTATTTTAATTCAATTACCTGTTAATTGTACGATACAAGATTGATCGGAACAAGAAACAAATCCAACTTTGTACACAATATTTCTAAAATTAATCAACTAAAATAGATCCAATTCAGAAATTGCGAACTAAAATAGATCCAATTCAGCAATGGTTATGGTTTCCGAGTTTATCAGGGCATGTTCGGCATCGTCGATTGTTTCCGACATGGCGACAAAGCAAGGGGAAGGATCCGAACTCTCCTTGTGAAATCATTCGCCCTGAATCACAGTGTACTGAGAGAGAGAGGAAGATGATCGATCTCCCAGATCCACATAGCTCGAAGTCGCGCGGCGGGCAAGCGTCGAAGAAGAAGATATCGCTGTTGCTTTCTCCAGATGAAGCCGCAAGGAAGTTCTGGACGGAAGCCGACCCACCTTCATGGATCTACCACGATGTGGAATTGCCACGATCCACCTTCGAATCGGAAGCCGATCTTGAATCTCCTGGCTCTAGAAACCGCTCCAGAGCTATAGCCGTGAAGGTTGGCATCGTCTTCCTCCAAAATCTCGGACAAGAACGACCCGAACACTGCAATCCGAGGCCTCCTCCATGGATCTACCACAGATGGGAGAAAGATGAGGAAGAACGAGGTGGGAGCAGTGAGATCGGATGGAAGACGGAGGAAGACGGGGGCGGCGCAGTCCAGATTCTCGATCGAGCAAAGTGTGGAAGGTGGAAGACACGCAGTCCAGATCTGAATGAAAGAAAGGAAGAATGAAGGCAAGGGAACGTGTTGGGAAAAATAAAATAGGAGTAAAAGGGGTATTATGAAAAAAATTTGACCATTTACTAGCAAAGAAAAGTTTTTAGAATATTTAGTATTTGGTCCAAAGGCCTTGGACCAAATTACTTCAATATAAGGACCAAAGTAAAAAAAGTTTGGTAGAGTTAGGTTTGGAACCTAGCTAGGGTTGATCTAATTAAGAGAAAAACTCGCCAAAGTGAAGTACGAATAAATTCCAGAAATCTAGAACCCCAATAGAGACAAGTGAACCAATCGCTGTAATATTGGATCAATAGTCGATGCTTATTTGCATCAATTTCTACCGAAAATTAATTATTGATCAGGATTTTTAACAAATTAATTAGTTTGACATCGAAGTCTAAGGACACGTAAAGTTTATTTGAATAGGCACGTACTCGTTTATTATCTACTCTCTCCGTTCGGTTTTGACACAATATTTAAGGAAATAACCATTTTGACTACAATACCCTTGGACAAGTACTGCCTTTCGGTTAGCCCATGAATTGGAAATTGTAATTACCGAAAAAAAATATTTAAAAATTGTCCTATCCACAAATGTAATGATTAACTGAAATATGAGAAGTCACTGCAGTAAATGCATCTCTAATTTATTTACGCTCCAATTTTGGCTCCAAAAATGAAATTCTTCTTCAAGAGTACTTTTGGCTCCAAAATGAAAATTTTAGACAATTTTCATAAGATTTTAACAAAAGTTAAAATTTTTAGTTTTGGCTCCAATACTTCAAAATTACAGACATTAAAAAAAAAAAAAAACACCCAATTTTTTTTTTAGTTTTGTGTTAAGTGGGCAAATGGGTTTTTAACACCCAAACAGAAATTCAAATTTTTACAAATATTAAAAAAAAAACAAACGATAAAAAAAAATTAAAAACATATGGAGTACCAAAATTTATTTTTCAGAAGTAACGTATACATATTACAGAGTAGATGAAATGTAAAGAAAATGGATGGATAATACTGAGCCCATTTGTCAGACTTTTGACGGGGAAAGTAATTTTTCATTAATGTTATCTAATCATGAGCCTAATTGTTTTTTTTCTTTCACTAATTATGTAGGGCAATTTTGGAATATTGATGGTAAAATAGTTTAAACGACAAATATTTATGAACAAGATTTAAGAGCTAAAATGACATATATTGCTGAACGGAGGGATTATTATTTATCTATCTATATATCTATATACATGATACTAAAACCATATATGCATATACTAATACCAATTAATGTATAACGTCTTTTATATCATATTGTGGTTGATTTTAAGGAAAACATTCTTAAAATAATATATTGTCATAGTTTATAAAAAGTTATCATAAGCCACAATCACTGTTCTAAAAATCGCACATATGCGCCGCCTAGGTGCTAAGCGACTCACTCCGCCTAGAGTTAGATGAATGTTTAGACATGTCAAGGCGCCCACCTTGATTGCCTAGTCGTTAGGCAACCTCTCACCGCATAGGAATAGAATCAGCCTAGCTCTTTTTAGAAGACTAACCACAATCTTTTTTTTTTTAATACAAGGAAAATATTTGTGGGTGGTCAACCGCGGTTGACCCATCACCCAAGTGCGTCCTGACGGACAATGTCATCGATCTCAGCTGGGGCACGCTCTTCTACAAACTGCGAGGAGAGTCCAAGATTCGCCAACCTGTCAGCTAGTTGATTCCCCTCCTTGAAGATGTGCGAGAAGATGACACTCTCGAACATAGGACAAAGACCTAGGGCATCCGAAATCTTCATCTCGGTCTCCCACGGGCACTTCCATATCTCCTTCATGACGTTGATCACAGTCAGGCAGTCACCCTCCACCTCAAGACGAGAGAAACCCCTCTTCTTAGCCCACAGGAGTCCAAACTGAAGACCGATACACTCCGCTTGAACAACGGAAACCTTTTCGGAGCTATGGGCACCACAAGAGAGAACTACCCCATCGCGAATGACAAAACCAGAAGCAGCGAGATCCGACCCAACCTTTGCACCGCCAAAATCGAGTTTCACAAATCCCTCGTTGGTTTTTTTTTTCCATTTTACAACTTTATTCCTTTTCGTCCTTTTTTGTTTGATATTTGGCCTCATGGTATCCATGTCGTCTTCTGGTTTCTCAGTTTGTGCTTTTCTCCAACTTATCCTATATTGTTTTATATTTTTTTTATCCAGTCTTCAGTCTTTCTAATCTCATTATTGTCGAAAAGGATTTTATTTCTCATTGACCAAGCTCCCCATAGGGAAAAGGCCAGAATCGATTTCTGCCCCATTGATAGATTTGCAATGATTTCCATTATTATGTTCTTATACGGTTTGTTATCTTTGTTAGTATTTCGAATTATATGCTCGATCCGTCTGTCCTTTTTTCCAATAAAGGTTAAAGTAGTCTGGTATTCTGTAAAACTATGGTTATCATCTTCTTCATTATGGTTACATAGAGAGCATTCTAATATCGGAAGAACCAATCACGATATACTCGATGGATATGGAAAATTGACTGCCTGCCAAAGATCAAAAACTTTATATGGAAAAACCTGTTAAACGGAACTCCGATGAAATTCATATTACAAAGTAAAGGAATGGTACATGTACTCATTTACTTTGTAATATTAATTTCGTCGGAGTTCCGTTTAACAGGTTTTTCCATAGAAAGTTTTTGATATTTGGCAGACAGTCAATTTTCCATATCCAGTCGAGTAGATCTGGATTGGTTCTTCTGATTCTCGTGATGTTGTCTAGCGCACTAGTAGTTGAGAACCAACCATTTCTATTATATTTCCAGTACAATCTTCTTTCAATTTCATTTGTAGGTATATGGACTTCAAGGATTTTGTCCACGACGTCCATAGGAAGGTAGCCTTTTAATCTTTCTTTGTTCCAGGTTTTATCTGGTTTCACGAATTGGTCGATCATTTCTTGTTCATCAATGTGGTTATGGAGGCTTTTTTCTCGAAGGTTATTGTCAAATTGTGGCCATTTGTCTTTCCAGAATCTTATGGTTTTCCCGTTTCCTACCTGCCACATTAGTCCTGTGCAGAACTCCTCTTTAATCTCCATCAGTTTTGCCCATTGTCAAGAACTATTCTTTTTTCCTTTTGTAGTTTCAAATATTCTCATCCTTTAGGTATTTATCTCTAATAATTTTCACCCATTCATTATGTGGTTCTACAATTATTTTTCATAGTAATTTCATTTGCAACGCTTTGTTCATGTCTTTTGTCCTATGTAGTCCTAGTCTACCTTCACTCTTTGGTCTGCAAACTTTATCCCATTCGATAAGTGGTTTATAATATGGGTTCTTGTTCCAGAAGAAACACCTATTTAGTCGAGCGAGGTCGTTGTGAACATTCACTGGGAGCATGAATTTTTGCATAATATAGCTCGACTTGGCAGCTAGGTTTTCTTTTACTAGTACGGATCGTCCTTATTGGGTTAGTTCGTTTGCTCTCCATTTTGTTAATTGGTTCTTTATTTTTCCCAAGACTTCTTCAAACGTATTCTTATTTACTATGCCGTTAATAATAGGGCAACCGAGATATTTTTCTAAAGCAATTTGGTTAGTAACTTGTAAGCAAGATTGAATTCATTATTTTTTGTCATCTGTAATCCCTTTTGTAGCTTGAAAAGTAGATTTTTGATAGTTTACTTTTTGGCCAGAAATCTCGCAGTATTCATCAAGTATAGTTTTAACCGTGCGACATGCTTCCGGGGTTGCTTTGGAGAAGATCATTGTGCCATCTGCAAAGGAAAGGAATGGAATAGTAGTTCCACTCCTAGTAATCTTGAACCCAATTGTGTTCCTTGATTGTTCGCTTTGTCGTTCGAGCTTTCTTAGGAGGATCTCAGCACCTATGATGAAGAACACTGACCAAAATCTATCTATATATATTAGTTAATTGAAAAAAAAATAAAAATCAATAATTTTCATAGTCGTACTCACCAAAAATATTAATAGATAAATATTTAATATTTTATAGGTGCTATTTTATTTATATCTAGATTATTTTTTGATAGAAATAATTATTTATATTAAAATTAATTTTTTAATAATTTTTATTATATATATATATTATTTTTATGAACAAAATCAATCATTAAAATATTATATAGTCATAATATGTAGCCACGTACAATCCATGAATATTTTAGTAACAACAACAACAAAAACAACAACAACAATACCAACAAGTCCAGTATATCTCGCTTAGAGTAGGGTCTGGTTTTTATCACACACATATTTGGTTTTAAAAAACATAGCAAAGTAATTATTCAAGAATCCGCTCATCTGAGGCTTAGGAAAAACTTGAGTTGTTGGGGAAGGAAAAAACTTTGCCCTGTTGGGTCTCGGATTGGTTACGTTTGTTTAAATCTATGGTACGCTAACATTCATTGTCAGCCTATTATTGGTGCCATAGGTACTGAGATAACACACCAACTCGAGGGAGGTGCTCGACCTAACATTCTCAACCCATATGAGACATGGTAGCCGCCTAGATTTTTACTGATGCTGAGCCTGATAAGCCACATATGGAGGGACGCCTCGCTGGTCGGTCTACAAGGCCAAGAAAGAGCACGAAAGAATCTCGGAGGCCAAGATAAAAAAATGGAAGTTTTTGCGGGCAGACTTCGAGTACCTTCATTTAGAACAACCAATACAATTCAGACCACACTAAGTGCCCTTGAGCTACATCTTTAATATAAAAAATTAAAATATTTTTAAAAATATACTGTAATAGATATAGAAATTTTAATTAATTAGCAACACATCACACTAATTAATTAGTAAAAGCACACAAATTGATACACAAATTTTGACATGAACCTTTAAAAACTATTTTTTTTGGCGTTTTAACTTATTAAAAAAAATTTAGTATATATATAAGGTCGGGTTTTGATGAGAGAGTTTCTCGACCAAATAAATTTGTAGTCAAGACCCCGTAATAGGATAGTGGAGTCGGGCTCGTTCTCGAGAGAGAAGTCAACTATTCTAGTTTAATGTTTTGGGGTTCGGAAAATAGCGGGAAAAGGTGTTTGTCGACAAGGATCGGAGTAATCGATTTCGAGTGGTGAGGTCGACGTCGAGGAGAAGTGGTCAACATGGAGGGATGGAGAGGGAATGGTGGTCAGTATTGGGTGTGTGTGCAGAAACTTTAAAATAACAAAAATAGAATAATAAAAGTGCAAAGTTCGAATGTTAGGATCACCACAATAATAAACATATGTTTAGATCAGGAATCACATAAAAGAACATGCTTTCCATCAAAGAATCAACTTTCACAAATCCCTACAATTTAGGTAAATCGACTCTCACAAATAATCTTAATTGTTTCTACCTTTTCTTAATTAGGATTAGTCGGCTTTCGCAAATAAACCCTAATTACTATCCAAATTCGCAATCAATTCATTTTCGCTTCATAATTGCAAACGTAGAATTTACTCAACTCTCGTAAAGAATTAAGTATATAGATAGATGACGATAAATACACACAAATTCATAAATATATTTATAAATCAAACACATATATTTATCGTTGGACTCACCCCAAACTTAAAAGATGGGAATTAGAAACAAAGCATGATAAAAGAAAACAACTTTATTATTAAAACAAAACTAAAATTTACAAACCTTCCAATCGTCTCCTTTCTCTCCTCTCCTCCACTGGACTCTCCTCTCTCCCTCTTAACTATTTGCGTCCGAAGATGACTTGACTTGAATTCTAAAATTCTAGGCCTAATGCCTTTATTTATAGTAGACTAATCCTTGCAAGTCAAAGAAAACTAATAATAAAATAAATAGAAATATAACTATATTTTATCTAAATCCTATCCATCTATAAAGTCTATCTAAATCATAAGGAAAGATAGATAAAAGATGGAAAGATAGATAAAGGATCTTGTGCAAAATAATCCTTGAAAGATTCGGCCCAATCCGCTATGCGTCTGCTACGTGTCAGATCCAGTCGACGTCGACCAGAGTGGTCGACATCGAGCACTCATTAGGTCCAGTCAACAACGAGTAGAGTGTTCGACATAATGTGGTCGACATCTAGCACTGGTCGACATCGACCTCCTTCAGTTTTTTCAGCATTCATCTCTATCTTAAAACGCACTTTTCTGAGTCCTTGTTCGTCCGATTGACGCATATAAATATGCATTGGAAAACTCTTTTCCTGAACTATAATTCTCATGAAGGAATCAGAACTTGATTCAAAATGATGAATGACAAAAAGTGGGTTTTCTCCAACTGCACCTTCCTTTGCTCTTCTTTAGCTACTCCATTCTCTTCATGGTTTTTCCATTAAGCTCTAAAATGCGTCCAAAACTCTCCAAATCAGCTCTAAGTCCCTAAAAATCACACAAAACTTTGTGTAGACTCCATATCGTGCAATTTCTCAACAACTATACAATTTCCATACTTTCCCAGTACAAAATATGCATGAAGGACCTCAAATAAGACTAAAAAGATGACGCTAAACAAGACCAAAAACGAGGACATCAGGTTCAAGTGTGAAGCGCTGAACCGGTGAGAAGGAAAGAAGCAATTTGATTAGTCAATGTGCTCAAAAGTAAAACCCAAATTAGCTGACATGTGCGTATCCAAATCAATTGTCCACTTGTCCAAAAGTCAATGCCAAATTATCTAACACGTGTGTATCCAAATTAATTAGCAACACCCACATAAATTAATTAGTAACACTTCCACTCACAGATGGACAGACGTTAATTAACACACAATATTAATTAATTATATGCGCCAATTATAAAAAGTACTTACACATGTACACATGGTTCATGAACCTGTAAAAAAGTGATCTATGAACCTTTAAAGAAGTGATTAATGAACCTATAAAGAAGTTGTTAATGAAGTTCAAAAGAAGTGATTATGAAACAATAAAGAAGTGATTCATTAACCTATAAAGAAGTGATTTATGAATCTATAAATAAGTGGTTCATGCAGGCATCAAGAAGTGGTTCATAAAGTTATCAAGATGTGGCTGATGGATGAAGCTATAAAGAAGTGGTTCATGAAGCTATAAAGAAATGGTTCATGATGCTATCAAAAAGTGGTTCATAAAGTTATAAAGAAGTGATTCATTAAATTATAAAGAAGTAGTTCATGAAGTTATAAAATTTTCATTCTTAACTTTTTTTTTAATGTTTAATTTTAAATTATTTATTTCATGAGCCAATACTATCTATTTGTGGACCACTACTCTTTATTTCATGAACCACTGTTTTTTTTTAATGTTTAGACTAGCTAAAATGATTTCAATATTAAAAAAATGCATAAAATTCTTGTTTAAATGCATTATTTTTTTCCAAAATCGCTAGAACGGAAATTTTTTCTAGTAGTAAAAGACATTGAGGCTTGAATTTCTCATCTATGGGTTTATTATTTTACTTAAAAAAACACCGTATAAATTAATTGAAATATTGATTTGCATTAAGTGTTACCTTGTGTATTTTTCTTGGAAATGCAAATAAACAAAATCAAATCCGCTCACTCCCTCGTACTGATTTTCACTTATCAAACCAACCATGTTGCTTTAATAGGCCGATTGTTTAATCGTCTTATTTACAGGACTCTTTTTGAGTATGAAAATCAAATTAGAATAATAAATACGTTAATCATTATCTTATCCTTTTTTTTTTAAGGAATTTGAACTTTGCTTTAGCCGACATATATATTTGGCAATAGGGCGGCCCCTATATGCCAAGACATCCAACGGGTGAGATTACGAAACATAAAATGAAAGGTGTCACAGTTCCTGAGAAAGCAAGATCCAAATGCGATAATCTGTCCGTAACTCGGTTTGCTTCCCGATACACATGACGAATATCGAAGGATCGAAAGAATCCTAAGGAGAGTAGACTGTTAGAGACAATCATCTCATAATCTCCCGTAGGCATCCCAAGGCCTTTAAGGCTATTGATAATGGTGAATTGGTGATGTTGTCACCCTCAATTATTAGGTTTGTTATATTTAGATTTTGTGACGCTATGATCCCTTTCTACAGCGCGAAGCCTTCAGACCAAAGAAAAATAGGAGTTCCTGTATGGTTTCTAATAACGAATCCATAGGAGGCCTTAGAGGACGATGACAGGGCGCCATCAAAATTGAGTTTGTATGTTCTTGCTCTTGTGGGTTGCCGTTTTGCTTTCTTTCTATTGCCTTTTGTTGTGGCTCGTTTGTTTCCGCTGATTTGTGGTTTTTCTAGAGTGTCCTCATGTTGCTGGGTATTTTTCCACAATAAGGTTTGGTCCCTTGTGAAAGCTACTATGCTTAATAAATTCGGTTTAATGTTATCAAATAAAGATTTGTTGCAAAAGTACCAAATACTCCACCAGGCAAATGCTAGCTTAGTGAAGAGAAGAGTTCCAATTTCTTCCTTAACATTTCAGATGATAATGTTTAAATCAGTTCCCTGGGTGATGCAGTTATCTAGTTTTGCTATTAGTGATGGGTCCAATGTTGCTATTGTGGCTCGCGAGATGGGGCAATCCCAAAGTAGATGGAAAAGTTCTTCATAATTTGAGTCACGGTGAGGGCAGGTAGTCGGTATTCCCATACCACGGGAAACAAGTCTGGCTGAGGTGGGTACTCCACTTTTAGTAATCTTCTGGAGGAAGGGTTTGATCTTAGGTGGTATATCAAGATTCCAAATCCATCTGAAGTCGGATTTTTAATGGTGTTTCATATTATTGAGAATTGCTATTGCATAACTTGTAGAAAACCAACCTTTCTTGCTCCATTTCCAGTAAAGTCTTTCAATATAAATGTTCTTTGGTATCGGGGTCATTACTAAAGATTGTATTATTTCATTTGGTAGCACATCTTGGACGGTGTTGTTTCGTTTTGTAATATCCCGTGATTTATCTTCCTGTAAGAATTGCAAAATTGTTGCATGCGATCAACTTGTTGGTCATTAGAAATCATTGTGATGAGGGGCGAGTCTCCATTGCCAATAGACCACCGGATTCCTTCCTTAAAAAGAGCTAGTAATTTTGTATGTTGGGTCTATTGCCAGGAGGAATCTCCCTTTCTATGGTATTTTAATATGTTTTGAGTTTTGAGATACTGTTTTGTAATTAGAGAAACCCAAGGACTTCTAGGTTCTTCCAATATTTTCCATATTAGTTGTAGTTGTAATGCTTTGTTCATATCCTTTGAGTTGCGAAGACCCAGACCCCCATTAGGTTTGGATTTGCATACCTCAAACTAGCTGATTAGTGGTTTATGTTTTAGACCTTTATTCCAAAGGAAATTCTGATTAATCTTGTCTAGTTCCAAGTGTAAAGATTTAGGCAATAAAAAGCAGTGCATTAGATGTAGGGGTTTGGCTGATAGTGTTGTTTTTATCAAAGTGCATCGTCCTGCTTGGGGAAAGCACCTTGCTTTCCATTTATGAAGTTGTGATATGGTAGTTAAAAGGAGATCTTTAAATGCATCATTCGTTGTTCGACCAGAAATGATAGGGCAACCCAGATATATACCCAGATCGTTTGTGAAAGGAATTTCTAGTTCATTTTGGATGGCGTTTTTATGATTTGTTTTTAGGTTAGGGGTTGTTTGAAAATGCGATTTATATATGTTTACATTTCGTCCCGATAGAGAACAAAATTCCGAAAGAACCTTGCTCTTCTAGTCACAGGTAGTCTTTATCACTAATGCAAAAATAATAATGTCATCAGCAAACGCCAGAAAAGGGAATGTAGTTCCATTACGTACAATTTTGATACCCAAGCGGCTACGAGGTTTTGCAGATTCCTTGTGGAGTACTTGAGCAAAGACTTCAGAAAGTATTAGGAAGAGATATGGCGATAGAGGATCTCCCTGCCTAAGGCCACGTTCTGTTTTAAATAAATTTATGGGCTCATTGTTTACTAAAACCGAGTAAGAAACTATGGTTATGCATTCTTTTATCCATCTAGTGAAACGTGGAGAGAGGCCAAAAGTGAAGAGAAAGGGTTATGCAATTGGTGGGAAATTAGCATGTAACATGTTTTTTAATGGGAGAGTGTCTCTTCTACAATTCTGGCGAATGCCAAGTAAATAAAGCAATAAGGTAGAGTTAATCTCATGACCGGGGAATAACATTAGGCCTAACTTAATCATAATGATAGGGTCAAATTTTGCAGATGACTTCTTACTATGTTTGAGAATGGATAATTCTTAAAGTTTATGCTCTTATTAGTATTATAGGATGTATGTGTACATGCAGTTAGAGTACATATATTTAGCTTGATTAGGTAGTTGTGTAAACAGAGAGTTTCATGAAATATGTTAGAATTACAAGAAAGTGCTAATATGTAGAGACAAGATAATGACATCATCATATCAGGGGAACCCTTAGAGTTATAGATGATTTTGATATCATGTAATATCTTAGCCAGTTGGATTAATAGTGAGATAGGTGCTAAGTTTGTAACTGTACACTCAAAACTACAAATGCTATATGGGATAAAAAATACAAATAAGTATCTTCTAAACACATAAGCAATAAGGTTATGGTTGCCATTGAATTCTGTATTGTGCAAATAGACCAACCCATCAGCAACATCAAGAATAAATAGATTACTTACAAATACTGATATGCGTGCTTTAGACATTGACACCAAGGAGGCAGGTACAACAACTATATGTGCAGAGACCCAATTGATCATGTGATTCCTAATGAGTGAGTCCAGAGAGTCACCCTACAATTCAGATTGGATGTCCAGGTGCTCAAGAGGAAAGACCCCTCGAGCAGTGTTAGTGTGGTAGTTGTGAATTCCTTGATCAAAGTAAGTGCAAGCCATAAGGACAAAATTGTAATAGCAAGACTTAATAAGATATGAATGCTTTTGTATACTATTTTTGAGTTGATGCATGTATTTTGAGATAATGACCATTCATCACAACAGATGTAACTATCAATGTTAGGTAGTGTGTATTGTAGGTGAGAAAAGCAAACAAGCCCACACAACACAAAATGAAGTGATTAAAGAAGTACATATAGTAAAAGTAGTACTTGATAGGCATTGAACACCATATATTGTACATAATACATGAGGGGTCAGTAGCAGATTTGTTAGAAGTGGTTGTGATGTGGGTTTCACCCTTCGGTTTCCCATTTGTTGCAGATTGGGTGTCTCCCTTAGGCTTCCCATTAGATGTGGTATGGATGTCGCCTTTAGGCTTCCCGTTAGGTGGTGTGACTAGAAGAGTATAAAAGGTAGACAACATAGATAATTGCAATAGATGACCATAGGAGAGATACAGAGACATCCGAAGCAAAATAGGTGATTCAAAAGGGGAGATTCTAGAAATAATTAACCTTTCCCTTGTAAGTTTTTCGGCTCTTTTGAAGCTTGTTTTTTTTTTGTTTCAAAAACATGACAGTCATGTCCATAGCAAGTTGAATGCAGCAGATCGGGATGCTCAAATTTGGGTAAAATATGATGTTTGTTAATGTAGATGTAGTGCCCAAAAGCACCTCCTTGAGGATGTTAATAAACTGATATGCCTTGGGTAGTGTGACGGAGGGGAAACATCGTTAGATTTCACGTCGCCAAAGAAATAACCCAAACAAATAAGCTAACTAGCAACCTAGTATAGCGGATAAGTAAGGGGTCGAACCCACAGAGAAACAAGTATTTCAATGCAATGTGTATCTACCAATTATGACACTAACAATAGAATAGGAATATGAATGAACAAAGACAAAACAAATAAACTAAGATAAAGATATGGACGAGAACAAAGAGAAGACAAAAGATAAGCGTGTGGTTTGCCTACAATTCGCAACCCTGGTTGATTTACTTGATCCTTGAGATAATTACAATATTATTCCTAAGCCTATGTCGACTTGACTAAAATTGAAGGATCTGCAAAGATACAATTACCTTATTCAATATCACTAAAGAATAGCATTAAAAACTCAAGGGCTTATACCAATTGGCATATTGATTCAATGCAGATAAAACACAATTGGAACAACCCTAATCTGCATAATCAACATCTAATGATATAGATCAATTGTTATCATCCACTACACAGGCACCGAAATATACATAAATCAATGACTTTGTTTGCTATCGAGAAACCAACAACAGATTCATAACATAGATGCGAACTCTAACTAGATGCGCGGTCATAGAAAGAATCACAAATACGAACAAGGAAGAACAAGATGATAAATAAACTCATGAATAATATAGAAATCAAGTCTCACAATCAACCAACCAAGTCTTGAATCATAGAAAAATCACAAGAATTCTAGGCAAGCTTGTACCTTGATTCCATAAACTTAAATCCTCTCATTGTAATGAGTTTTATGAATTAATAGAACTTAATTAAACTTACTGAAATATGTCTAATATAGCCTTTCTTTCGTCGGCCAAAAACCCTAGGAAAGATAGATAAGAGTTCCCATAAAGATAGACTTGGGCCGCGTATCGCAAATCCCGATCTGACAAGGACGGCGGGCGCCGTGGATTTGGCGGCAGGTGCCGCCTATACAATGCTGACAGCTTCGACAGACTGAACTTGTAATAAACTTTCTAGAGTCATTTTTCGTCCGATTGATTCATATGAATATGCGTTGGAAAGCTCTTTCTAAGATCTACGATTCTCAGGAAGACCTCATAACCTAATTCCAACTTCTCAGAACCTTAAACGTGGGATTTCTCCATGTTCTCTATTTCCGCTATTGTTCCTTAGCTCTTCTTTGTCCATGCTCTCCATTCTTTTTCCACATTTCGAGGCCGGATCTTATAACCTACAAATAAACACTAGAAACTGTATATTCCACATTTCGAACACCAAATGACCAGGAATATGAATAAGCTTATTAAACATGCAATACGAACACCTAATACACCTAAGACCTACCTATAATGGTTGTGTAAAATTTGCATTATCATATTGACAGATCAGTAGGATGTGGAAGTGGATAATGATTTAGCTAACTTAATACATTAATCAAGTTTATAAATTGAAGATTTGGAAACCTACTCAGAAGTATAAAATGTTTAAATGGTGGGATTAAGAGGAAGAGGCAAGACCTAAGATGAAGGGAGCCAAGAGAAAACACTGAAGACATGAGAGCCATCACCCAACAAGGAAGGCGATGAAGGACACGAGAGGGAATCCACGAGCCATCATGCAGACACCGCCGAGCCAAAACCGAAGAGGATGTTGGACACCACCACCCGGTCTACCAGCCCAAGGCGAGATATTAGGAGGCCGATACACAACCAAAATAGGGAGAAATCGAGCCATTCGGGTTCTAGAGAAAAGGGGGATTTTGATTTAAGGGGAGAGTTACAAACAATCGGGATCAAAATCGGAAGAGAAGTCCAGGTCCAAGACCCAAAAAATGTTTTTTGAGAGAAAGAGAAAAGGCATCGCAAGTATATCCCTTGAGTTGAGTAATAAGATGGAACACTCCATGGGGAGAAACCACGAAAGCTCCCAAGCTTTACAGGAGCTCGATGATGATGGATTTGAGGGTGAAGGACAAAGGGGATCTGTAGAAGCCAGATCTAGAGATCTTTATTTTGATTTGAGAGAATGGGATTCGATTCATATAATCTTGGGTAGGAGATTTCAAAGATAGAGATCCATGGCAAATTTCTAGGGTTTTCAATCGGGTTGACATTTGGGTTTGGAGGGAGGGAAGCGCGTAAGGGCGCGTTCTTTTTATGGGTGATGGTTTCCATTAGTAACCACTCTTAATTATGACCCCTTTTTCTATTTGATATGTTTCTTTATGAAAAATGCATGCTTTATCCGATAACTGTAAGCTACATATAGGGTGTGTATGGTTACAATATAAGCAAGTTAAAAGTGTAAAAATTTTAACTGTTAAAAAAATAAACGGGTTTAAATGGTGTATGGGAACAACAAATAAGCTTTAGTCAGTTAAAAAAGGGTTTATAAATAAGCTGCAGATTGAAGCTTATTTTGAGGTTTATATTCCATAATTACTATTTTACCCCTTCTCTTTTATCTTATTTGGTTTGAAAGTACCACAATACCCCTCATAAAACCCAAATAAACTTCACTTTTTACAAATAAACTGTTTTTCGCCCCATACGGAGTTTATATTTTTTCATAAATTTTTAACTACTTTTACCAACAGTTTATAAATTTTTACCCTGTTTATAATTTTAGTCAGTTTATTAACCCCTTCCCATACGAACCCATAGTACTTATCACCGCCTTGGCTTGCTTCCTTTCTTTTTTACCTTTCCCTTTTTCTTTACAGTTTCATGTTGGTTTTTACACAAATAAAATGATCCCCCAACCCCAAATCGAGAACCTTCCGCTTCGCCGTCCTCCAGGAGGAGCCCCGTTGGATCATCTTCTTCGCCGACATGACAATCAAGCTCCGCTGCAAGCCGATCGTCAACGACTTCAAGACCATCGACCATTTCAACCAATTATATTGCTTCTTTCTTTCTCACCGGATCGAGTTCTTCTCACCTGAACCCTCCCTTATATATATATATATATATATATATATATATATATCATTGTGGAAAATATTCTTTTGACTTATACCCATAAAAAAATAAGTTAAGAGCTCAAGGCTTGTGCTCACGAATGGGTTCAGACCTTTACACATATGTGGTTCAAGAATTATACAACATATGAGTTAAGATTTTGAGAATAAGTAATTCATAAAATTAACAAGGGGGCATTTAATAGGATGACCATTTTTAAGGCATTTATTAGCCAATTGTCCACCAATTCCCTTGCCCCCTTAGCCCATGTGCGCCCCCTTGCGCCTCCTGCTTCACCTAATTTTTTTTGGCATCAGCACTTCGACACTAGAGTTGCTGAAACCGAAGTTGTTGTTGTAATTGCTGAAATTAGCTTCTTGTTTTTTTCCTTTTCACGTTAGCACTTCGACATTAGAGTTCCTAAAACCTTGTTGTTGAAACCAGAGTATTTTTTTTTTTGCTTCAGCACTTCGACATCGAAGTTGTTGAAATCGTGTTGTTGAAACCGAAGTTGCTTTTTTTTTTCGCTTCAGCACTTCGACACCGGAGTTGCTGAACTCGGAGTTGTTGAAATCGTGTTGTTGAAACCGGAGTTTCCAACAATTACAACAACAATTTTAGCAAATTAAAAGGTTTCAGCAACAACAATTCCATATATGACAATAATTACAATTGAAATCCAAACCAAAAGGGGAACGTGAGAAGAGATAACATGTTCAATTAAAGAAGTACAAAGGATCAAAAGTACATCAATTTTAAATAAAAAGAGAAATTGTATTCCTTTACTAGTGGATATTTCCCCTAATTTGATCTCAGAGACTAAAATGCAGGCCACCATTGACTACATACTAGATGGGTGTTGCAAGTTTACAACTACCCCAATCCACATTTAAGCATTAAAAGTGATTAAGTGGATCACTTGTTCAAGATGAAGAAAATTCTTAACATCACAAATACCAAACACAACAACGATATAACAGAAGAAAGCTCCACCTTTCATACAATAATTGGTGCCAAAGATCGAATTAGTGCTGAAGATGAAGAAATCGAAGTGAAAGCTTGAGGTGTACCTCAAGGCGATATCTCGACGCCGAACGAGATCGAGCATCTGGATGAAGTAAACGACGACCGACATCGTCGATGGAGATTGAGGGAGATCGAGTATCTGGATGAAGTAATTTCTGAAATAACATATCCGATTTCATGGCGTATGGATTCTAACTGTTCCATTGTATCTTGCAATTCTTTGTTTACCTATAAATGATTGTTAATCGGTACATTGACGAACAAGAAGATCCAAGTCAAGATGCTGAATTTCGCAACTGCTGAATCAATACACACACCCTTATTCTCAATTTCATAGAAATTTAAAACTAAAACGGAAATGGAAAACTGAATTAATACATGGAACAAGAGCATTCGACACTCAACAGAGTAAAGGAGAGAAAGGGAGAGTGTCGTGGGATGTTAGGAGGGAAACTAGTCAAGTAAATAAATATAAATATAAACGAACTAAACCAACCCCTGTCCAAGCAAATAAAATACAAGAATCCCTCCTGCTGTAGTGGTAGGGTTTCAAGATCGTATCCACGAGAAAGCATGTCAGCGCTCGCCTAAATAGTTCAAAATTTTGCTCTGCTGCCGACCAGAAGATTGACTCGACGTCGACCCAAGTTGTTGATCCCTGTAAAGCTGCACAATAGAAGATGAAAGTGACTCGACGTCGAGTGCTAATCCACTCGATGTCGACTCAATTAACTCAATGTCCGAAGAAATATAGGATGGATGCGAAGATGATGAACAGAAATAACATATATTTGTAGGATTGAATTCAATAAAATAAAATACTTCCAAAATCGGGGATTCAACGCCATGATAATAACCATGTAAGAATTATGCAAAGTTATAAAAGATTATGCTTTTTCATCAAATAACTTTCGTTATTAACAATTAAGAACATAGAGGCTTTCGCATAAACCCTAATGTTACTACCCTTTTTAATGATTAATCCAAATTCATATTAAGATCATTTTGGCTTCAATAACACAAATAAGGATCACCTACTACTTTCGTAGAAGAATGACAAATAGAGATAGAAGATGAAGTCGCATATGAAAATCATACCTTTGATGCATAACTCTACATGGCTACCGTCGGGGTCACCCCGACCCTAGAAGTAGGGTGACTACTCGCTTCTCATCATGGTAACAAACATCAATAATATAAAAGAAATAACTTGCATTAAAGTAAACTAAAGCTTACAACCGAACTCTCTAATGTCTCTTCAAACTCGGCTCAATATCTCTCTCTATCTCTACTCTGTGGGTACACAATTGCTTATGGAATGGAATGTATGAAAATAAGCCCCCTAGGGCTTTATTTATAGGCTACAATAGTTGCTATCCAAGGAATGAACAATCTATCTCTATCTAAATTTATCTATCTATATTCCTATGATAAATGTTTGATAAATAAAAGAAATAAAATAATTAAAATTCCATCTAGATAAATTAGGGAATTACTAATGTAGATAAAGTCTTCATAGTGGATAAAATATCTCTTGCTTCCATGCTAAGTAATCAACACTCAGAATCTGGACTCAAATTCGCTCGAAATCGGCTCTGGATGGTTACTCGATATCGACACTATTAGAATACTGCAATTAGACATCATGTGATTTAAGTCTGTCAATAAAACATCCGATGTTAAATTAGTCTTTTATATCAGTTTTTAAATTAATGATGTTGAAAAATCATTAGACATCAGTGAAATTTTTTGACAGATATAAAATTATTCATTCTAAAATTAATTAAAACGCGCGGTTTTGAATTTGAAAGGCGCAGAGAAATACTTAGAAAAATTTTGAACATCCGCCCATACTCGAAAATAAAAATAATTTGGGACACCTGCCTAGACTTTCTATGAAGAATCCTCTCACCAGTTCTCTCAAGGGTCCAAGTCCCATTCGTCCACTCAGCTCCTCTCACGCAGTCATCCTCGCCACCGCCACTGTTGCCAACGCCACCGCCACAACCACAACCACCGCCACCGCTACCGCCAACACCTCTCCTCTTTCTCGATCCCTACTTTCATCCTCAACTTCTCCTCCTCTCCATCCGGATCTGAGATCTCCTCTTTCTCCCGAAACCCAAAACCCTACCACTTTCTGACTAGATCTTAGAACTCTCAAGGCCAACTCTTCCGCTGAACTCCTCCCCCGCATTCATCCTTGTGTCTGCTCCCTTTCTCCCTTGCGCAATCCCTATCCGAAACCCTAAGCCTTACCATATCTGTTCTCCGAGCACACTCCTTACAGAACCTCTTCCAACCCTTCGTTTTCCTGCTCTCACTGCAACCCAAACAAACATGACTCCATCCCGACACCTCTACAACGTTATACTAGGCGTGGCCACAGGTCAGACCCGGCGGGTCAACGGGTTCAACCCGCCGGGTCAAGGGTCGGGGAAGGGCGACCCGAACCCTAACCCGAGAATTCCACGGGTTGGCGGGTTTGGGTCACCCGGCGGGTCAAAGGGTTGACCCGGCGGGTTAGACCCGCCGGGTCGACCCGACGAGTTGGACCCGGGTAGGACGGGTTTGCACTAGTTCGGACTTTGGAATTTGAATTGTCGGATCGGATTTGTCGAGAAAGGGAACGGGAATTGAACGCCTATAGGTTTGACAAAATATCCTTTCTTGATCGTCGGATCCTCCACCTCCTGAGCCATCTGTGATCGCACCATCAATAGAGCTCCCAACGGACTCTGTCTCTATTCCGTCATCATCCTCGGAATCAGTCCCCAAGTTGTTCTTCTGCATCCGCATCTCCGCCTTCTTCCAATCTGCAAGGCAAACTTGGGCTTCGAGGTTCTCGAGAAGCAACCTTGATCTCTTCTCCGAAAGAATCTGACCTCCGCGACTGAAAAAGCTGCTCGACGGCTACGGTAGAGCAAGGTGCCCCAAGTATTTGTCGGGCGATTACCTACAACGTCGGGAATCTTTGTCTTTCGGGACGGCTCCACCACTCAAGGACATCGAAATCTTCCTCTTCATCGTTGAGAAAATCAAAGTTAGTGGACAAATATTCGTTGAGCTCCGAGTGGGGGCTCGACGAAGATCTCCACCTCTTTGACCCAAGGGTATCTCGGGCAAGTGCCTTAGTTCTAGCGGTGATGTTGGTTCGTGACCCGCTTGAACTGTAAGGCACGGGAGGACGACCGGAGGGCGCTCTATCGCCCGTCGAATATTCAGTATATAATTGTTCTAACAATCCTCTAACTCTAGCAACAATAATTGTAACATTGCAATCAGGATCATCCACAATTCCTAAAGTCGGATAATAGTTTTCTAAAAACAATTGAACTCCGTTTAATTTATATCTAGGGTCGAAACAACACGCTACGAGAAAAATGTCGGGTATAACTTTGTAATATGTGATCCATTTCTGCCGCATCTCCATAGTCGCTTGGGAAATGGAACGCGTGTTAATCCCGTCTTGAAGGGCTATTGCTACATTCATTGCAATAAAACAAAAAATGTTTGATGTAGGCATGTAAACGTGGGAAAACGTCCGAGTTGCGTCGTAAAAAACTTTGAAAACCTCCACAACGTCCCGGGCCTGAGCCCACACATCGACAAATATGTGTGAGTCCGGGATGTTTTGTATTGCAAAACCGGAAAGAAGTTCCTTGTAAGCGATTGAATCATAAATCATTGTGTAAGTGGAGTTCCACCGAGTGCAAACGTCCTTGGGGAACGTTTTTGGGCGGGTTTGGTGAGCACGACAATAAGCGCTCCATTGCTGGCGAAGCTGTTTGCTTTGCCAAAGTGCCCGCAAAACAAATCGAATTGGTTCAACAACACCTTATAAATATGTTAAACCATCTTGAACACATAAGTTTAAAATGTGAGGGGCGCTACGGATGTGGAAAAACTTGCCGCCTATCCCGGGCTAACAGTTTTGGATTAAATCTGGGATAGATGCGGTGTTGGCAGAAGCGTTGTCAAAACCGATACTAAAAACTCTTTTAGTTAATCTATATTCTTGTAAAAGCGTTAAAAGGACACCTGCTATGTTTCGTGCCGTGTGTGCTTCGTCGAAAACTCGAAAAGCTAAAACACGTTTGTGCAATTGAAAAGGTTGATCAACCCAATGGCAAGTAACACCCATGTATGAGTGATGTTGCCAATGGTCGGTCCAAATGTCACTACAAATCGAAACATGTAAATCATGGTTTTTTTGAAAATATTCGATTAATTCATTTTTACGGGTGTTATACCGTCTAAGTATTTTCCTCTTAACCGTGTTTCGACTAATACCTTGCCATGCAGGTTGAACATTTTGCGTAATAAATTCATTGAAACATAAACGTTGTGAAAAACTATAAGCTAAACCCTCGGCAGCTATCATTTCCGCATATTGATCATGACAACTACGATAATCATAAGACCATAAACCAGGGGGTTGATTGGAAGAAGATGCGTACCCGGTTAGTTGAGTTTGCCCTTTGGCGAGGCCGAGCTTCTCGGGATGCTTCGAACGGATATGGCGACCGTAGTTCCCACATCCGCCTCCCTTCTTTTACTTGTAGACCGTGGAGCAAAAGTTGCACTTGGCGGCGCAACTCGATTCCTCCGAAGTCGACTCCCTAGGACCCTTCGTGAACCAATACTTGAAAGTAGCGGCTCGAACTTCCGCCATAGTAATAGGGTCGCCATCGGCCGGAGTTCCTTGGCTCCCTTCGGCGGGGAACCCGGACTCTTGGGTCGGAATCGTCGGAGTTCCGGCTTGGGGGGTCCCATCGGCCTCGAGATCGGCCTCCTCCTCCTCCATGATCTCGTCGACGTGGTCGGCGAGTAGAGCATCATCTCGACGACGTCGGGATCCGCTCGCCGCCGAGACCGATGCACTTCGACGAAGGCTTGGTGTCGCCGCCGGGTTTGAGCCGCCTCCTCCGACACTCGGGGTCGATGAAGATGAGGCTCCACTAACACTCTTGC
Source organism: Persicaria tinctoria (assembly GCA_037127255.1). Classification (NCBI taxonomy): domain Eukaryota; kingdom Viridiplantae; phylum Streptophyta; class Magnoliopsida; order Caryophyllales; family Polygonaceae; genus Persicaria; species Persicaria tinctoria. The sequence continues at coordinate 13,678,329 of JBANSL010000020.1, read as the reverse complement.
GACCCCTAGTAACTCGGTTGAAGATACCCGACATGTTGAATTGAAGAGATTTAGGAGATTTAAGAGAGAGACTACGAAACCGGGATTACGAGAGACAAGATCGAGCGATTAGAGAGCGATTAGAGAGATGAAGATGAGATTAGAGGAGATGAGTGAGGTGTGGGTTGGAATTGGGAGGGAAAGGGGCTATTTATAGAGCCAAACCGAGCCCTTTCCCTCCAATCCGACCGTTGGGCAACAGTCGACCCGCTGGGTCCAACGTTCGACCCAGCGGGTCGACCGTTGGAAATATAGCCGTTGCCCCCTGGCCAATTCAATTTTTTTTTTTTTAAGTTGCACTTGGGTGGTGTTTGGCTACTAGTTAACTAGCTTAACTTTTAATTAAATTTATATGTTAAGTTTCCAATTTATTTTATGTAGTTTGTTTATTTTTTGAACATTTTAAATGTAATATATAATGTTTAGGTAATTTTTTCTAAGTTGTTAGGTAATTAGTACAAACATTACCTTATAAAACACTATTCTTTGAATCATTCAAACACAAGTTTATTGTAAACCGAAAGATGAATACACGTTTACAAATCACGACTCACATTCACCGATTCACATAACATAACATAAAAACTTAAAAACATAAAACATAAACTTACTACATTACTACAATACTCACTACTTAGGATTAAGACTTAGGACATAGGAATAATAGACTAGTTTTTACCACCACTCGTCCCACTCGAGCCCGAAGCGCCATCGTTCTTAATCTTCTCGGGGTGCTTGTTGGTGATGTGACCCTTCAAATTACCATGTCCAAGGTTATTCCGCATCTTGTACCTTTTAGCACAATGACGAAAAACGGCTACGAATGATCGATCGGCTTGCACATCCGCCTTATCGTAATGATCTCGAAACAACGCCTCTTTGAGGTTGTCACCGGACATGATTACAACTTACGAGCTTATGAAAATCAAATTGATAGGTGATTGATGAATTGGATGGGATTTGTGATAGGAGGAGTAGGGTATTTATAGCCCCGAGCACTCTACTAGCCGTTACAAGAGTCTAACGGCTACATTTAAAAAAAAAACCTCCAACCTGTGGGCCCCACGACAAACGGCTAGTATTTGAAAATAGGGCGACCCGGTGGGTCACGGGTCACGGATTCTCCAACCCTAACCCTAACCCGCTACCCGTCCCCACCCACCAACCCGCCAACCCGGACCCGGCGGGTCACGGGTTGACCCGTAACCCGTGGCCACGCCTATGTTATACTGGATGAGACTCAACATCTTCTTTCTGCTGGTATGGAGTTTCTCTCCTTCGATTTCGATGCTTGTATGTTTCTATTGAAACTAGGTTTCCGAAATATTTTGTTATTTGAATGATTATTAATGGTTCTCTTCAATTTGATGCTGAAAAAGTTTGAAAATTCAGTTCTATTTGTTGCTATTTAAGTTTTAATTCTATTTGAGTGATTAATGGTTCTCCTCCTTTTTAATGTAGCTTTAGAAGTTGTAAATACAAACATGAGAAAGCAAACAAAGGTTCTAGAGTAGTTGCTTAGCCTGGAGAGACTTGATCTACAACAAATTTTCTATATGTATGCATTCTATGCACATTAGCTTCTTTGCCTAGACAGATACAATATTAATTACTAATTGATAATCTTAAGATTGGCTGCAGAAGTTTCCTTGCCCGGAAGTTACAACTAAAAAATTAAAGAACCACCAAATCTGGTTTGTTCCATGATGACACCTTTCCATCTTTGTTTCCAGAAGTTTCCTTGCCCGGAAGTGGAGAGACGTAACAAATCGAATTTAAATTTAAGTATGTCTTTGATTTTTTTTCTTCTAGATTCCTTTTCCAGAAACTTGTAAATTTTTAGTTTATGTGAATAGTGCTCAGAATTTCTGTTTTTGATATGCTTTGATTAAGGTTAAACACGGTTATTTTTTCACAAATTGTCAAGTTGAAAGGATTATTTAGTGTCATTCCTATATTTTGGTATGTTTATTGTTGAATCGTTTTTTTCTTTTGCAGGACTAGCCCCGAGCTTCTGCTAAATCCTGTGAGTGGAGTCTTAAACACCTTTGAATTCTTCACTAATTTGTGTTTTGTAATTGATTCAATTTCCTGCTTTTCATTGGGTAATTTAGCTTGTGCAATCTGCTGGAATTGCCTTGCCATTCCTTTTTAAAAAAATTGGAGTATGCATGATTGTAGTTGTGCATTGTTAGTTGTATGAAAAGTTCCTGCAAGGTCATGGAGACTTCTAAAATTCTAGAAACGTTGTGTGCGTCCGACCTTTTGGATCCTATCACCTTGTTGGCATGTTGCTTGAATCTGGATATGTGTTCGCCTACTCTTTGGGGGAGAATGAATATAGTTACCAAGGCACATGCATTGTCTTCCTATCAATCATAAAATCACAAGTAACTGCCTGCAAAATTGGTTGTTGTACATTTGATTTTTCATTGTTCCACGGGTTTTGATTTGCTGAAATGAAGCTGAAAAATGCTTGATTAAAAAATCAATAAATTGATTATGTATAAGCCTCAAGGTAAAGACAATGAGGGCAGAGGCATTTTGGTTTGTACTTATTTAATTGATGGATGCTTTCGTTGTTTGATTTGTTGTTGTTGTTCAATTTGTTGTTGTTTTTCGATTGCTCCTATTGTTCAATACGCTTTTGCTCTCCTCTTCAATTTTTTGTTCGATTTGCTTCCCCCTGATATTTGATTAGTAATCTATCAAGTAAAAAACAAAGGATACTTCAGAAAGTTGTTTGAACTTTTATAGTTCCTTGGGTTCGATTCACTTGCCCATGATGTTCGATTTTCTTTGAATTGCATGTGTCAGGCTTTCCTAGTTATTCTTTAGGTGGTTTGATGGGCTGCAATATGAAGCTCTCTTCTCAACAAAGGCTGATTTGGTAATGATCTTACCTTCTCTCATCCGCATCAAAGGCATTATTAGCAATTAGCACACTCCTAGGATCAGGTTTTGAGATTTTTACCTTATAAATAGGATTGTTAGTTTTGTCTTGGAACCAAATATCAGAAAAATGTGAGTTCTTGGCCTCTTCCGAGCTACCTGTTTTTTTTTTGTTCTCAAAACCATTGTTGTCGGGTATTAATTAGTATATCATGCCTTTTTTTTTTGTTTTACCCCCTCTGCTACTTGTTTTTTGGTTCTCAAAAGCGCTCCCACTGAAATTGGGAGATTATAGAAGTGGTATCATTAACTTTGAAAATGTGTTGGAAGTCTTCCAAGAAAACTGTTATTCACTAAAAGTAAGTTGAGATACGAACAGGTTACACTCTTCATTTTTTCATAACTTTCCTACCCTGGGAAACCCTATATAGGAATGGGAAAGTGGGTTCTTGCATTTTCTATTGGTCATATCTCAAGCAATTATGTGTCCTCATTTTTTTTTGTTTCTTAGTTTATTCTTTTGTTTATGCTGATATAGGCACTTGGAGACCTCTATAATTGCTAGTATAATTGTGGGTATGTTCTGGTAGGTTCATCAGATTGTGGTGGAAAATATTATTGCTTTTAATGAGGGTTTTTGGATTCGTCTTGTTGCAAGATCTGATACGTGCAAGTCCGAGGATGATAAAGTATGGTTCTTTGTCTTCTTGATGCTTGAGATTTTCTATAGTTAATGTTTTATCCATCCTACCTTAATTTTGAAATCTGAAGTTGTGTGTGTGTGTGTGTGTGTGTGTTATAGAGAGAAATTGCTTTAGCTTGTTGCTGTTTCATCACTTTCCTATGTATTCTGAGTAGAAGGATTATGAAGAGCTAGTTGCAACATTGATGAGCATTGTGGATTGTCTTGTCCATAAGACTAATGTACAATATTCTCTCTCTATTTATACTCCATTACCCTTCCTTTCCTTTGTTGTGTACTTGAGCACTCTTTCTTTCCTTTGTTGTGTCTTGAATAAATCTTTTTTTTTTCTTTTCTAAATGTAGCTTGAAAGTTTGGAAGACACTATAGATGTGTTTTAGAGAAAGTACCCATCATTTTCACCCATTATTTGTAAAAGTGTATCTTTCAAGTACCTATTCTTTGTAAAACATGTGTAAATGTTGATTTTGCATTTATCTTAATCTATAAGTTCATTAAAGTACCCATCATTTGCAAATCTTATTTTATATCGAGTAAAGGGTGTTGTGTTTTAAACGAAAAAACATCGGATTATAAATGACAAGTGTTTTGCCTCGATAGCTATGAAATCGGACCATTATATAAAAACGGATGCTAGTATCATTATAGACATTGTCTAAATAATCTAAATCAATGTGTAATATATCTTTTTACATCACAATGTGAATATAAATTGATATATATTGCTAATGACAACATCTTTATAAAAGTCTAAAATGATGTCTATATCATGTTAATACATCGGTTATGTACATATTTAATGCGATAGATTATTTTAAAAAATAAAAAAATCACAAATTATATATATGAAATTAATATACTCAAAATCAGTATAATAAAAAAGATGTCCATTTTGTTTTAATACATTGATTATTTAAAAAAAAAGTGATGTAAATGTAAAATTTAGGGTTGGTGTGGACATTTTCAAAAGCTTATAAATGAAAAATAACGAGCATTTAACAACAAGTGAACATGTCAAAAATAAATTTGAGGGGTCGATTTATATGAAAAGACATCAGCTTAAACTGATGTAGAAAAGTTGATCTTTTACTACACGCACAAAGAGATCGGAATTTTTTTTAAAGACAACTGTTCACAACAGATGTCTAATTGGATTTTTCTAGTAGTGCGACCATGTTAAGTCGATATCGACATGTCTTCTCATCTTCACTCGATCTCGTCCTCCAGAGTGGAAATTGACCAATGCTCCACTCGATATCGACCAAGTTAGGTCGATATTGATCTCATTCCCCTGCTGTTCGAGTGCTCCAGTCGACTCCTGCTGTTGCTGTACTCGATATCGAGTCCCTTTGGGTTGACATCGACTCGGTATAGGGTTGAAATGCCTTGCTCTGCTCATGCTCGATTTCCGGTTTAGCTCCCACTCGATATCGACCATTTGTAGTCGATATCGATTGTTTTCACAGTTTCCTTCCCTTCTCTGAATTGCTCGTAAAACATCTCGATTTTTGCGAAATTAAACAAGAACTAGTGTAGATCTCCATAATTGGCAAATAAGCATGAACTACACAATTCCTGCATTACTCTAACCCAGAAATATAAAATATGTACAGAAATCGATATGAAAGTCAATGCAAAACATGGAAAATTAAGCGCAGATCAACACCCCATACTTAAGCTTACTTGTCCTCAAGCAATACTTTTAATGGTCATACAAGGGAAGAAATAAAACTCGCAACATCATAGATTCATTCTCATATGTCTCTGCAATCAATTACCATCCTCAAAAAGGTACTTATGCCTCAAATTCATGTATGTGAATAAAATTAACATCGCACATAAAAAGAGGGTTATGCAAAAATAATTTCATATGTGAGAAAGCAATTGATAATCAAGAGAACTTTTATGCGCATGGTGAAGAAAGGGTAAACGGCAAAGTGGTGGGCTATTTTTGGGCAATGTAATGCTAAATCTGGGGAGAACTTTTCAAACTTGCTTTCTTGCTTTGATGCACTTTCTCCCTTCATATGATCCACATCACTCATCCTCTCATAATTCACTCTTTTCTTTTTTCACTTATATGTTTTTATCTCTCTGACCTCATCATTGTTTTCTCGCTAGTTGCAAACATGTGTGTCATGAATGACCTCGTATATTTAGTGCTTCAAACTTCTCACCTTGGTATCCCATCATGCAGAACTAACATCTCAACAAATGCAGGGTCGATCTACCTTTATCTCCTGAGGTGACCGAATTTTTTTTCTCTCATTAAATTTTCCACAATATGACGATTCTCCTGCGAAACTCCAAAATAATGACACAACACAACACCATATAATAATCTCCATAATATGATATCAATTTCTCAACATACTCCCCAGATGGGTAATAAGGTAATTTAAGAAATAAGCATTATTTAGAACACGTGGAGAAAAATATGAAATAAGGCTTAATATGGCTTTGTGATGCATAAACATAGGTAAGACTAGGAATAAGGTAAGATTATATGGAAAATAAAGTCCTCCATCCTTTTATCATGTATATGTCAAAAACAACTTCAATTTTTACTTCCTTTTATGGTTTTCATAAAAAATATGCTCTTCATTGTGACTTCCCTTTACTAGGCAATTTCATACTATATCTCTAATGCATCCAATTTTGCATCGTCGAGTTCAATAAAAACTTCAATGACAAAAATTTTCAATGGGGGTGATAAAAATAAACTTTGGAAAATAACATGTAAGCATGTAGATGATAAATAAATCCAAAGTAACCATGTATGAGCAATTCAAAGAATACAATATGCACAAAGTAAGCCTTTCCCCCACCCTATACTTAGACATTACAATGTCCTAACTGTCCAAAAACAAGGGTAAAGGAAGGAAACTTACTAGACAGATGTGTAGATCCTCGAAATAGGTTACGAAGATTTCTGTAGGGTGGGTCGATATCGAGTGAACCTGGGTTCACTCGACGTCGAGTGGTTCCAATGCTTAGGATGATCTCTGCTCAATCACAACATTCCTACTCGATATGTCCAGTCGATATCGACCAGTTGGGTCAATATCAACTCGTCATACCTGTAAAATTTTAATTTTTATTTATTTTAGAGGAAATAATAAAACAAAATAAAAAAAATGTTCAAAAATCAAAAACTTATTGTCTAATAATACAAGCTCTAGACTTTATATTCGCTAGGCCAACTTCTTCTTCTTCGCTAAAGGTGGCATCTGCAAGGCCCACGTGGCTTGAGCCTCGAATAAGACTCCATTCTTGTCCATAAGTTGTAGCCCTCCGGAAAGGATCTTATGCACCGTAAATGGACCCATCTTCTTCTCATTGAACTTGTTGAGGAACCAATGATTTTTTAATTTGGAGACATACACCTTGTCTCCTACTTCGTAATCATTTGGATCATCATTGGAAACCCTGCATAAGCGCACATACCAAGGCAAACCTCTTCCATGTATTGATAGATCTTTAATAGAAATAGGAGAAGAAAGGTCCATACCTCGGCTTACCTTCGCAGATTCTTCTTTCGGAGTCTGAGGGTCTGGTTGATATTGACTACTATCAGTCGACATCGACTGCTTTTGCATTTCTGGTGGATTTTTGGTCGATGCAGATGAAGATGGCTTGAAAGGGGTGGGTCGGTATCGACATGGATGGGTCGATATCGAGTGCTTCTGCTCGATTCCTGTTGTCTTCGTCTCTAGAAGAGATGTCGACCCTAAATGGATTGGTCGATATCGATCAGGTGTGGTCGATATCAACTGCTCTCCTGGCCTGGTCGACTTCGATGCTGTGCTTTGGTCGATTTCGAGTGGTTCAGCTCGATTTCGAACCCATACTTAGATCCTACAAAATCTGGAAAAAGATTAGTCGATATTGACTTACTTGGCTCGATTTCGACTGGATTCGTGGTATGCTTGTCCCAGATTTCCATGATCCCATTTAGGCTTCCATAGCCCTCATTTCCAGCACTTTGAGGGTCATTGGTTTTACCTTTGGCTCCCCGGAAGTGATGTATCCTCCTGTAATAGACTTTACTTCCATAGGACCATTGTGCCTTTCAGTTTTATTAAAGGAATACTCAATTACCTCGTCGCTGATGGTGAATGTGATCACTCTCTTCCTTACGCTTATGTTGGCATCCACGGTTGCTAAGAAATGTCTTCCTAAAATAATAGGACAAGCAGGGTCCTCTGCCATATCAATAACTAGAAAATCAGCAGGGACGAAGAACTTACCTTCTTGTACAGGTACATCATCCAACATGCCTGTAGGGATGACCACTGTATTGTTCTCCCTTTAAAGTCTTGCATCCACATGCTCTAGGGCTCCTATCTTGACTTTGGACCAGATTGATAATGGCATGATGCTGACGCTGGGTCCTAAGTCACACAATGCATTGAATTTATGTTGACCAAATCCAATATTGATAGAAAACTTACCTGGATCTGGCCTTTCCTGTGGTAGCTCCATCTTGCTGCATTCCTCTGCGATCTCAGCCATCGACAGCTTCTTGCTCAGGATTTCTTGGAGGAACTTGACGTACGATGCCCTTGAAGCATCTTCACGAAATGCTGGAACTTTTTCTCCGATGGGTCCTTCAAAGCTTTCGTTGGGAATGGCATCGTCTTCTTCTTCTTTGATGCAGCTGGTATCAGGTGAGTTGACTCAACGTCGAGTGAAGTTGCTGGAGGTTGCTAGTGTTGTCGATGTGGGCACTCGACGTTGACTGGTGACTCGACGTCGACTGGGTCGTAGCTTCCTCCTCTGTTGTTTGCTTGGGCATTTGCAGTTGACGCCCACTCCTTAGGTTCATAGCCGCCACTTGACCTGCAGATTTACCTTTAGGATTGGATTATGAAGATCAAGGGAGCGTATCTGATGGTTTGGGGACTGATGTTGCTAGTTGACCAATCTGGGTCTCAATGTTCTTCCTCCAAACATCGATCTCTAGCTCCCAATCGCGAGTTGATGTCGTGCAGTTAGTTGAGTATGGACGCGGTTGTTGGCTTGTTTGAATTTAGCATGGTTCCGTCTTATCTCGTCGAGGATGATGGATGTGCAGGTCATCTTTCTTACCTTCTCTGTCAAGATGACCAAGAGCTCTGTAGGGCGGGGGATCTCTTTGGTGCTGGGGTTGGAGATAATAGCCAAAATTCTGTTGCTGGTGTTGTCCTGAGTTGTTTCCCCTTGCATAGTGCGCCTCTTCATGGGTTTATGCAAGCTGCACTTGGTCGGCATGTGCAAGTGTTTGTAGCGCTCCCATACCCGTGCAAGTGTTTCCCCTGATTTTTGCTTGAAAGTCGTGATCTGTTGTCTGAACTGCGCCGTCTTGACTGGAGGAAGAACTTGTTAAGAAACAAATCCCTGAGTTCTTTCCACGTACGGATGGATTGTGGAGCCAAACCCTCGAACCAATGTGAAGTTTTTCCTACAAGCGACAATTCATAAGGTAACCAAACACTCACTATTGCGGCGTTAAGTTTATAATTAATTTAGAAACATAATTTAATAGATTTACACCATTCATAAGGTAACGAAACACTTTACAAGTGATCATGCTTAATTATAATCATAATTATATAAATATTAAATTTGTCAACCAAACACTCACTATTGCGTTAAAATAAAATAAAATAATGAAATAAAAAGGAATTTTTTGTACAACATTTAAAGAATAATAGTAGAGAGTGATCCATTTTTCTATTTCACCTTGGCTATTTCGGTTTTTAATTAGTACTTTCAAACCACGAGCTTTCAGGAGTCGACGTTGTCTTAAAGTCTTCCATATTATAACAATGAAAAATCATGTTCCAATTGTCAGATCTGGCATGCTATCTGTATGACTCTCTGAAACTAAATACTAAAATGTGGTGATGAATATTACACGTCCGTTGCAAGGGAAAAAAATTCCACTCAATCCACAACTATATATACCCTAATCTCCGCCTCCAAATCTTCTATCTACAAGTGAGCTTCACATATATACAATTAATTAAGTAGTTAATTAATTGATAATATGAAATCGATGATTTCAAGCACTGTTGTAGAGTTGTTGAAAGTGATAGTGATGATGCCCTTAATTCACCCTCTTGCATTCCTCCCCTTGTTTCTCTTCTTGTTCTTCCTCTACAAGTGGCAATTTACGACTCGAAAAAACCTACCCCCATCTCCTCCGAAGCTTCCATTCATCGGAAACCTCCACCAGCTACGTCGTTCGAGTCCTCACCGCACCCTCAGAGCCTTGTCCCAAAGATATGGTGACCTCATGTTCCTTCAACTCGGAACCAAGCCAGCCATTGTCGTATCATCAAAAGAAACGGCCTCCCTGGTCATGAAAACCTTCGACTCTTTGTCGTTGGGAAGGCCGGAGGTTTCCATCGCGAAGCGCCTCTTTTACGGAGAAGACATGGCATTTGGACCCTCTGGGGATCGGTGGAAGCACTTGAGAAGCATATGTATCTTTAACCTCTTGTCGAGCGGAAGAGTGAGGTCCTTCGGAACAGGTGGCGCTGATGATCGAAAAGCTGAAGAATTCGTCAGTCGTGAATCTGAGCGAGACGTTCTTTTTGCTCTCAAATCACGTCTTAAGCAGGGCCGCGTTCGGAAAAGTGTACGATGGTGAAGGCTGCGACGATGTCGATAAGTTGGTGGCCGACACTGTAAGTTCAGTGGGAACTAAGAACATCGCAAATTATCTTCCTTGGATGGGGTGGATTAACTATATCAATGGGGTTAACGCTAACCTCAGGCAGGGCCGTGCTAAACATTTTAGGGGTCTGTTCAAAAAAATCTTATAAATTATATTAGTGAAATGAAATTAAATAATCATAAAATTATGGTCCGGCTATATACATCCAAAATCATGCACGTCCTTAAGGACGTGCATGATTAAAAGGGGTTAATTTTTTTTTAAAAATATTAATTAAACACAAGGCTTGCACGTCCTTAAGGACGTGCAATTTTAACCTTGTGATTTGTGGTGTATCTAGCAACACCCTAAAATTATTTGCTGATCCTAGTGTTAAAACAAGTAATAAAAAAATGATTAATCACACAATTATCTATAGATCAAAAGTAAATAATATCAAATTTGAATAATATCAAATTTTTTATACTTACAAAATGTTGAAAAATATTTAAATACTTTTGTATTTATCAAAGATTAAATCACCCATAAAAACATTTATGATTTTGTCTATTTGTATATCATTTGTAATAAAAAAGTTTATTAATGGAAAAAACAACCAATGAATAAAAAGAAAAGAGTTACAAAAAAAAGGGAAAACAACCAAGTTGTAACGGAGGAGGATGTCGAGAAGATGACGTACATGAAAGCGGTGATCAAAGAGAGCTTAAGGTTCCATCCTCCGGTGCAGGTACCTATACCTCGAGTATACACCGAGGAAGTGAAGATCAATGGGTACGACATCCCCGTGGGAACACAAGTCTTCATCAATGTGTGGGCGATATCAAGGGACCCGGCGTACTGGGAAGAACCGGAGGAGTTCATTCCGGAGAGGTTCTTGGATTCGCCGATAGACTACAAAGGGCACCACTTTGAGTTCACCCCTTTCGGCTCGGGCAGGAGGGGCTGTCCGGGAATATCATTCGCCATTGCTACCATTGAGCTCGCGGTTGCGAATCTCGTGTTCCGTTTCAATTGGTCATTGCCTAAAGGTGGAGAAAGTGAATCCATAGATACTAGTGAGACCGAGGGCTCTATCTCCAGCAAGAAAGCGCCACTAATTGCGGTTGCTACTTATTGGGGATAATACAGTCAACAACAAGCAACACACAACAAACAAGCAAAAAGGAAAGAAGAAGAGCTCAACTGTTCCATTGGATTTCTGTTAGGATGTTTGTTACAAGCTTTCAGTTACAGAATGTACAAGAGGTGTATAAATAGAGCTAAAGCTGTAAACATTACATCACAATTATAATACACATCAATTACAATGAAATTCACTCTCTCTCTCTCGACATCTGGATTCCTCCATTGACAGAAGCTTGAATCCTTCATCTTCTTCTTCACAATCTGCTTTGCAGATTATTACATGGAATCAGAGCTGCTATGGAGGATCAAGCAATTCCGATCAACGAGCAGCTGAATCACGTGAATCCAGGCGTGATTGCAATCGATCCAATGGATCAATTGTATCTCCACCACTCAGATCATCCGTCGTATGTCTTGTCCACGAATTTGTTAAATGAGCGCAACTTCGGCCATTGGAAGGGAGCAGTAGAGGTGTCACTCCTTGCAAAGAACAAGCTAGGTTTCGTCACCGGATCGTGTGTCAAACCGGAAGCAACGTCGCCAATGCATCACCACTGGCAGAGATGCAATGCGATGGTAGCTTCCTGGATCTTCCATTCGGTTGAGAAGAACATAGCCGAACAAATTCTTTATCGCAAATCAGCGAAAGATATTTTGGATGAGCTGAATATGAGATTCGCTCACTCAAATCGCACAAGAATCTTTCAAATTCAGAGAGAATTAGCCTCGCTCTTGCAAGGTAATATGTCTGTTTCGATTTTCTATGGAAAATTAAGAAAGCTCTGGGATGAGTATACAGATCTAGTTGAGCTTGCAGCTTGCGATTGTGGTCAATCTATGGCTCTAATCCAACAGTTCATTCAAGAACAGCAAGTTATGCAGTTCTTGATGGGATTAAACGAGTCATTCAATGGAGTACGTAGCAACATACTCCTAATGAAGCCTTTTCCTGACATTAATCAAGTATACCACATGGTCACGCAAGAAGAAGAGCAAAGGGAAACCAAATCTGCAGAGTCTAAGCAAGGAAATTTTAGTGATGGTGCTGCCTTTGCAGCAGGAAGAGGAGGCTATGGTAGAGGTCGAGGAGACTTTCAGAATCAAAGGAAGAGGACGAGGTGATTCGTCAACAGGCAGAGGTGGCAATTACTGTGGGAATTACAATGGCGCCTATGGAAGAGGTGCAGGTTCTGGCAGAGGAGATTCTGGTAGAGGAGGTTATGGTAGAGGAGATTCTGGTAGAGGAGACTATGGTGGAAGAGGTACAGGTCGTGGAAAAGGCAACTTATTTTTGTGATCACTGTGGCCTCACAAACCACACCATAGATAGGTGCTACAAGATCTATGGATATCCACCAGTAGGAGATTCAAGGAGCCAGGCTCACAACGTCTCCTATGGTACTTCTTCAAGCTCCAGTTCATCTCTCCCTACCAGCCTGACTCCTGCCCAATGCCAGGAGATGTTCTCTCTGCTCAGCAAATACAAGAATGAAGGAAAAGTGGACGGCCGAGAGGTCTTTGCCAATACATCATTTGCAGGTATTTGTTACTGTTTTCATTCTTCAAGCCTTAAAACAAATTGGATTTTAGATAGCGGTGCCACAGATCATATAACTCCCAATTTCACCTTTCTCACCAATGCTAAGACCTTGACTGAACCTTGTTTCATAACTATGCCTAATGGGAATCGTGTTCCCATCACACACACTGGATCAGTTCACCTTTCACCTACCATTTTGCTTCACAATGTTCTTTATGTTCCTCATTTTCAGTTCAACCTTTTATCTGTTAGCAAACTCACAATAGACCTACAAGCTGACATTCCTTTCACATCCACCAAATGCTTGATCCAGGGCCCTTTGATGAAAGATCCACTGGTTCTTGGTCATGAAGCTAAAGGTCTCTATCTTGTGGACTCAGACAATCAAGATTTACATATCTCTCCTAAGCCTTTACATACTGATGTTAATTCCAGTTGTAATAAACCTTTCTTTTCCAATAATGTTCAGTTGCAAACTGATAGCCCAGAGATGTGGCATTGTAGACTGGGTCATATCCCATTTGATCACATGTATTACATTGATGATGTAAAGAATTCTGTCAATTCTAAGTCACATTTACTTTGCCAAATCTGTCCTCAGTCAAAGCAGCACAGAAAATCCTTTTCTCATAGCATTACCAAAACAAATGCTCATTTTGAACTCATACATATTGATACATGGGGACCCTTCAAACATCAAACTCGTGATGGTCATAAGTACTTCCTTACCATTGTTGATGATTTCAGTAGGTGTACTTGGACACACCTTTTGTCCCATAAATCACATGCCTTACATATCCTTCAATCCTTTGTCTCTCATGTCCAAACATAGTTCAAGACATCTGTTATGACCATAAGGTCTGATAATGCCCAAGAATTTTATGATACTGCTGCCACAAAATTCTTCTTAGACAAAGGAATCATTCATCAAACCATATGTGTTTACACACCCCAGCAAAATGGAATTGTTGAAAGAAAACATAAACATCTTCTTGAAGTTGCCAGATCTTTATTGTTTCAGTCCAAACTCCTCATCAAATTTTGGGGAGACTGTTTGCTCACAGCAACCTACCTCATTAACCGTGCACCATTACCTTCCCTCAAACACATTTCACCTTATGAGATCCTTTTTAAACACAAACCCACATACTCTCATCTCAAAACCTTTGGTTGCTTGTGCTTTGTCAATACCACTCCCAGAAACAGAAATAAGTTTGATCCAAGGGCCTCCCCATGTGTCTTTATTGGATATCCCTATGACAAAAAGGGTTATTTGGTGTTTGATCTCAGATCTGAAACTGTGTCCACCTCTCGAGATGTCACTTTCCATGAAACACATTTCCCTTTCCAATTCATTGCTTCTGAATCCCCTACTTTACCTGTCCCAAACACATACTTCTATATTACATCCAATTTCTTACCCAATGGGAACTTTGTTCCTGTCATTTTCAGTGACCAGCTCACCTCTGAAACTGTGTCTTCTGTGTCCACAAGTCCACAAGAGGTGCAGGAACCTCAGGCTTCTCATGACCAGGACCACACCTCCATCCCTACAGTTGGTGACCAACCAAGAAGGTCTTCCAGAATTCATACCAAACCTTCATATTTGGATGACTATGTGTGTGCTTTTTCAGCAACTTCTCCCATGAACTCTTCTTTCATTGAACCTCAGTTTTTACCTACCTCTCACATTTCCCTTTTATCCAACCTTTCCTCTTACCCTGAACCCAGAGACTACTATGAAGCATCTAAAAATCCAAATTGGATTAAGGCTATGAAAAATGAAATCAGTGCTTTGTAGGCAAATGATACTTGGCAAGTGGTTTCACTTCCACCTGGACATAGAGCAATTGGTTGCAAGTGAGTTTTTAAGGTAAAGTTGAAGGCAGATGGCTCCCTTGAAAGGTATAAAGCCCGTCTAGTGGCTAAAGGTTATACACAGAAGAAGGGAATTGATTTTCATGAGACTTTCTCTCCAGTCATCAAGATGGCCACCATTAGAGCTGTCATTTCAGTAGCTGCTTCAAAGGGCTGGCCATTGTTCCAGCTTGATGTAAACAATACTTTTCTCCATGGCAACCTTCATGAGGATGTGTACATGAAGATGCCTCCAGGCATATCAAATCCAGAGAACAAAGTTTGTAAACTTCAGAAGTCTTTATATGGTCTAAAGCAAGCATCAAGACAGTGGTTTCAGAAGCTCACTGAGGCATTGATGAGCCATGGTTATGTTCAGTCGAAGAATGATTACTCTTTGTTCACAAAGTCTCACCATAACCATCTTACCATCATTGCTGTTTATGTTGATGACTTACTCATCACAGGCTCAGATGCTTCAGAAATTAATCACATCAAGCAACACATTGACCATGTTTTCAACATTAAAGATCTAGGCACACTCAGCTATTTCTTGGGTTTTGAGGTCTCCTACTTACCTACTGGTGTAGCATTAACCCAAGATAAGTTTACTCGTGAACTGCTTCATGATCTTCCATGGTCTCTACCCCACACCAGTTGCACTCCTCTGCCACTCCAGTTAAAGTTGAGGCCCAATGATAGTGACCTCTTGGATGAAGATTAAGCTTTCATGTACAGATGCCTTGTTGGGAAACTAAATTTTCTCACAAACTCAAGACCAGATCTCAGCTTTGCAGTCCAAACTTTGAGCCAGTTCATGCAACAACCCTGTGCCTCACATTTTAAAGCTCTCATTCACACTCTCAGTTATGTTTGTGCAACTGCAGGAAGGGGAATTTTGCTTAAGGGTCATGATCAACCCACTCTTCATGCCTATACGGATTCAGATTGGGCTGCTTGTCCATTTTCTAGAAGATCAGTTGGTGGTTATGTTATTCTCCTGGGTTCTTCACCTATTAGCTGGAAATCCAAGAAGCAGTCAGTGGTCTCTCGTAGCTCAGCTGAAGCTGAATATAGAGCTATGGCACAAGGAGCTGCTAAAGTTACTTGGCTTGTGCGCCTTTTACAGGATCTTGGAGTCAAACCCACAACTCCTGTGCAACTCCATTGTGATAACAAATCAGCAATCCAAATTGCGCGCAATCCAGTTTTCCATGAGCGTACAAAGCATGTGGAAATTGATTGCCATTTCACACGACAAAAGGTACTTGATGGTCTCTTTGAATTGCATCACACTCCCACATTTGAGCAGGTTGCTGATATTCTCACCAAGATCATTCCATCCGCTCAGCAAGACTACCTCCTTCACAAACTGGGAATGTATCTTCCATCATCTACATCTCCCAGTTTGAGGGGGGATATTGGGGATAATACAGTCAACAACAAGCAACACACAGCAAACAAGCAAAAAGGAAAGGAGAAGAGCTCAACTGTTCCATTGGATTTCTGTTAGGATGTTTGTTACAAGCTTTCAGTTACAGAATGTACAAGAGGTGTATAAATAGAGCTAAAGCTGTAAACATTACATCACAATTACAATACACATCAATTACAATGAAATTCACTCTCTCTCTCGACATCTGGATTCCTCCATTGACAGAAGCTTGAATCCTTCATCTTCTTCTTCACAATCTGCTTTGCAGATTATTACACTACTCCATGGATGGCCGAGTAGCTATGGAAGCTTGATCATCAAACTATATAAATACTTGAGTATATACTGTGCTTAATATAAATAAAATATCAAGCTGATCAATCGCTTAAGCTTAATATATAGTTAATATATGTAATAAAGATTAATGTACGTACTGTTGCTTCTTGAATTTTCTATTCCATCGAAATGGTCCTAGCTAGTTATGAAACGAATGAGACGACCAGAGAGATGATCCATGAGAGATTGAGAGATAAGAATGGTATACGGTCGACTTTATGCATTTATTTATTGATTTATTTATTTTTGACAGTAGGCAAGGAGAATTTTCAACGGTAGGCAAGGAGTAGGCTAGACAATCTTGAAGCCATTAAAAGATGACTTGAAGAACTCTATGCAGAGGGTCACTAATCAAAAGAAAACAATACTAGTCTAAATCTAAATTTACAATAAGATAAATTTATATTTTAAAACATAAAAAATTAGAGCTCTTGATTCTTGACAACTCGTCCGGTGACTTAGACATCTTGTATGGAAGTTGATGAAGTTGTTGAATCTGACATAGATGGCTTAGAAACAGGGGTTAATCCAGAAAAATTTTCAAGGTGTGCACACTTTTTTTATATTCTTTTTATAAGAAATAATTTTTTTGAAAAATATTAAGAGAATATATTAAAATTATTTTTTAATATCTTAAAAAGTCTAAACAAATTCTTATTGCTGAATTATGAAATACTTATTAAATTATATAAAAATTGAATTGAAAAAAATTGAGGAAAAAATTCATAAAATTGGATTTGAACATGGATTGATTTACTACTTATTTATTATTGGGGTGGGCTGAACAAGTAAGCCGCTTAAGAGAAAGGAGACCCACCCCAAGTAATTCAGCACCACAAACTTTCAAAAACAGTCACATTAGTACAATTGCGGAACTATGCCTCACACATCCACGCGTGTACAGTTATATGTTTATGAGCTTAAGTAGGAATTGAATCACGTTTTGAGCCCAATAAATCATGAGTCATGACAACCTAGCAATCCGAAATCCGTTGCAATAACCCTGACAAAATGCCCTCTTCCATTACTCAAATCTTTCAAGAAAGATTCATCTTTCTATTCTCCCTACTTCCTTTTCTGCTTTCCTTGTTCTTCATCTACAAATGGAGATCACTCACAACCACGAAAAATATACCGCCTTCACCACCAAAGCTACCAATCATCGGAAACTTACACTAGTTAGGCTCATTACCATTTCGCTCTCTTCAAATCCTATCGGAAAAATATGGAGACCTCATGCTACTTCACCTTGGTAGTAAGCCTACTATTGTTGTTTCATCCGCAGAAATGGCTTCCCATGTCTTGACCCCCCCCCCCCCCCCCCACCCCCCCACACACACACAATTTGAATCATGTGCTTAATATCCTTGTCTATACCCTTATCGCTCTGCATAACTGATCCCAAATATCTGAAGTTGTCTTTCTTCCGCACAACATATTCACCAACAACAGGTCTCGACCCCCGCTCATTCCCCTAAGTTTGAACTCCACATATTCGGTTTTTGTCCTACGTACGTACCCAACGTGAAGTCCTTCCCCTCCAACTTCTCTCTCCACAGCTCCAACTTGTCATTGACCCCTTCCTTGGTTTTGTCTACTCGAACAATATCGTTTGCAAAAAGGATACACCACGGCACCCCTCCCTGTATACTTACCGACACCACATCCATCATAATCGTAAAGAGGAATGGGCTTAAAACTGACCCTTCACTACTAGAATTCTGCTATTTAACATCGGCTAATTAACATCGGTCAGAAAAACCTGCCATGCTAAATAGTTTCTTAAGATCAGTTTTTAAATTTGCGATGCAAATAAAAGTATAGACATTATCCTATTTATTTGACCGATGTTAAATATGTGTTTTAAAAAAATTTGAGAAAGCGCGGAACTAAACTTGAATTCATTTAAACACCCGCTCAAACAAAAATCTGTACCATTAGAAGGCGCTTCATTCTTCGTTTGCAAAATCGACCCCTCACTCCGTATTTCATTCATACACTCAGATTATTCAACCTCAACCTTCTTCACTATTCCGAGTCCCGTCGATGGAGCTTGAAGAACCCTGACATCTCCAACAACCAGATCTCGTCTCTAGCCTCTTCCTTCCATCTCGATGTTCGCCTCCCTCATCCCTCCCCTGCCCCGTCTCTCTCGTCGGCTCGCTGTCCTCCTGGAGGCTGGATCTCGCCATCGTCGACCACCTTGGAAGGCTTCGTCCTAGCGTCTCACCATCTCCTTCCCGCCGCACCATCCTCTCGTAGTCTGGATTTCACCGTCGTCTGTCCCCTTTTCTATGGAGGTAACATATCTCTCCTCTTTCCTATCTGGGCTCTCTCTTTGCTTCCCAAATTCTAGGGTTTAGGGTTCGAAATTTTGGGATTCCAAACTCAATTTTTTTTATTTCACTTCCTGATTCGATTGATTTTTTATTGTGAATTGATTGTTTCATGTGGTCATCTTCTTCTGAATCATCGACTTCATTCAAAGCGTGGATCTCGTTGCAGCGGTTGCAAGTAGGTCGTGTTCGCTGTTCTCACTGTAAGTGTGTTTGATTTTCGTTGTAGCAAGCAATTGTATACTGATTTTATGCTAATCTGATGCTTGAAAGGGAAGTGAAGTTAATACAGTTCTCGGATGATTTTTGAAACCAGTTGTTGTGGTGTGTCAGTCGCACTATAAGTGGATTCAATATAGCAATTTCAAGAGTGAATTTGGGAGTTGGAAGAATGAATTTGGTTGCATAAATGAAATTTCTCTTTTGCCTGTTTAGTTTTGAATAGGCCTTAGGCATTTGATAGAGCTTCTAAATTTTTAGTTCTTTCCTTTTGCAGTACAGGATAGGTTGCTGCGAACCAGTGAAGCCTTCGTCCGCCCCGTCGACCGTTACTTATCAGGTTGGATTGTCATTGACATCGAATTTCTTGATCTGAAGATCTACAAAGTGAATGTGAGCTTTGCTGATCAACTTAGTGTAAGTGATTGAACCTTTAACACAGAGTGGAATGATAGAGCTACTGAAAAATGTAGGAATTCTCATCACATTAATTCATATTTTGCAAATCTCACAGATACAAAAGCATCTGATATATATGTAAATTGTTCTTGATTGACCTATTAGAGGTTGTTTACATGGGACCCTTTCCTTTGCTTAGATTGAGTGGGGTGTTAACTTTGGTATGTTTTTCCCTTCATTGTCGAGATTTTTGTGCTATGTTTTTCCTTCTCAAAGGTTTTAGTCGAATAATAATATCTTAGATGTTGTGTTGAGCCATGGAGATGTTGTTCACAATTTACCTTCTTGATTCTTGAATGGTTCTGTAGTCATCACTTTTTGTTCTTTTAATAACAGTGAAGCAAGGCTGTGTTTTTGGAGACGACTTGGATATAGAGGAGATCATTGTTGTCTCTGTGGTATTTGGTCCGCTTTTAATCCAAGCCACTCTCACATTTTCCATCTTCAAGAATCACATCATGATGTGATTCTTGTTAATACAGTTGGTCGCATGCAGGTATTTTTATTCGTTATATTACTGATTGTGGCATGTGATATAATTTAAAAAAGTTTGAGTTGACTGATCTAAAACCTGAGCACATGACCTAAATGCATATGTAGATAGATGTATGATGACTATTTGGTTTTAGTGTGATGTTGGCTGTAAATACGTTGTGCTGAAATGTATTTCCACAATTCCATTTGTGAGTGCTATTGTCTGACACTTACTATATATGTGGTTGGTCCTAGTGCCATGCTCAGGTTTAAAGGGAGTCATATTCATTTATGTTTCAAATTAGTAGAAGGTTGATGCTTTTAGAGATAGACAGGGAATGTCTGGATGTTTACAAGAGGAAGGTTGACCAGTCTATGAAATCAATGGCACAACTTAATCAAGCTTTGGAGGATGCAGAACATGATCTTTCGAGTCTATTGTCTGCTCTTGAAGAGAAGGTTGTTGTAAGCATTGTGAAAATTTATTCCCTCTTATTCTGACTATATTTTTCTTAGGGTAGCTGAGCTTTGTGACTTTTTGTTTACGGTTTCTCATGTGCATTGTCTGATCTATATATTTGTTTTTCTTTGTAGCCTGAAAAAAAACTTCAGGACTGTTTCTCTAAGTAGCCTACATAAATAAGGTTATCCATGTCCATATGTACTTTTTTTGAAGGTATCTTGGGATGACATAGTTTCACATTCCATGCTATGGTCTCAGATTTTTCAAGACTGTTTCTCTAAGTAGCCTACATAAATAAGGTTGTCCATGTCCATATGTACTTTTTATTCCCACTGAATGTTCACAAGTCTTCTCTTTATGTGATTTTTGTAATCTGATTTTTTTCTGTGTGTAATTGTTTATGTTTAGGAATGAAAACATGGAAACTCCCTTTCTTATCGCGAGTCTCAAAATTGATGGTACTTGTCATCTTTGCTTTTCCTTCATGAACCAGAATTGTAGTCTTCACTATGTAAAATCACTTTTTGTCTAATTCTAGTATATACAGGTTGATATTATAATTCTGTGTCTTAATTATGGTATGTTTAGGCTGAATTCATAGTAGCAGAGTGGATGGAATGGAATTTTTTGGGATATACCAGAAGAGCAAGTTGCTCTTTGGAGTTATTGTTGGACCTTATTCAAAAGACACTCATTTCTTCTTCATTCACTGCAACAGTTAAGTGGCATGATCACTCAATCCACCCCGTAAGTATGCATTTAACTCAAAATATTTGCCATTTCTGCTTCTTTTAAGTGTATGGATTTCTCTTTCAAAAATTTTAAAATCTTTTACTAGAGTTTATGCAATGAAAGCATGTCCATCTTCCATTTCTCATTGGTTTTTATTTTGCTTCTATAGTTCTTCATGTATACATATACACACTGAGATTTTCTGAATTTCTAGGCAGTTGAGCCAAGTTATTGGACTTAATTAAATTTAAATTCCTTATGTGCACTATGTAAGTGGAAAAAAGTTCTGCAAGTGGAAAAACTCTTTGCTAGGTAATTTGTTATGACATTGTGCTAGGCATCTTGTGTAGACATTTATCTGTGAAATTAACCAGTAATTTTGGCAACTACATTTTAGTGCTCTAACTTGCAACTTAGAGGCATAGCTAGAGGTTTATTTTGCACCAAGATCTTGTTAACGTTATGTCTTTGTTCCTGAGAATTTTTTATTCGTGTTAGTTCTCATGTTTGATTCTGTGTGTATGGTTTTATTTTTTGCCCTAATTCCCTCTCTTATTTGTTGTCTATTGCATTCTCCCATTGGAGAGAAAGCTGGCACTGGAGATGGACACTTTAGAGACGATGAAAGTGGAGGTTGATGATGGATCTTCTACTGCAGCAAATGACACTGGAGATGGACACTTTTCACAATCCAAGCATGTTAGTAGTTTTGTTCTACCATGTGTTTGCTATGGTTTTAAATCCTTGCATCTTATCCTGCTCCGTTTCTTTATTTGTTGAACATCTTCATTTCAGTTATGTTATAGAGGGACCTTTATTTGGTACATGATAGTTCCCCTTTGTATTCATTCCTTGTAGCGTTCCCCTAATGTTCCTATTACTCAAAAGGTTTAATAAATGTCATTCTTAAGCTTCATTCCTTATGGTACTTTGATCTGGTGTATGTGTATATATAGACAAGATATTGGGTTTAATAACCAAATTGATTTGGTTCATAAGCTAGCACATCGGATATGTTCTCTTTGGTTGGTATTGTGGTCCGGTGTATGTATGTATATAGATGTTTATGAACCAAATTGCTCCGTTTCATAAGCTAGCACATCGGGTTTACGGGCAAAAGACATCGGTTTATTGTAACAAAAGACATCAATTTTACGAACTAAACACATTAGTTTTACGTACTAAAAACATCAGTTTTACAAACCAAACACATCAGCTTTACGTACAAAAAAACCAGTTTTACGAACTAAGCACATCATTTTTATGAACTAAACACATCATTTTTACGAATTAAACACACCAGTTTTACGAACTTAACACATCTGATTAATTAATAATTTAGGATGCCTTTACTATATATAAACAACGGCTTTAAAACCGAAAACGATTTCAATATATGTAACAACATCGGTTTTGTATTTATTCCATATAGTCAAATTTTGCGTGGAAAAATAACATTACAAATCATAGAGAGAAAATGAATATACATATGTAAGATTTCTATACAAGTGATGTCTATTTCATATTAAAACATCGTTTTTATAATTAGAAACGATGTTATAAGTAATATAGACATCGGGTTCTGGCCGATGTGAAAAACTTTTGACTTTTAACATCACCCACATAGATATCGATTTTTTTTTTTTGAAAGACATCGGCTATTACCCGATGTTAAATAACAAATTTCTAGTAGTGCTTGACAACCTACCCGTACTGGAAAATACCCAGTGTTCCCTCCGGTTGTCTAAACACTTGCATTGGCGCCATCAAACATACCCTTGATGACCCTTTAGTAGGTTCTTGGTACATCTTTTGCGACTAGGCAGCCCCGTAGAAGGTTCCTTGGCACTCTATTGTACACTTTCTCCAAATCGATAAAAATCATATGCGCGCATATTCTTTTTCCGCTCCTTGTATTTTCCACCACTCTCCTCATTAAATGAATAGCTTATGTGATCGACTTTCCTTGCATGAAACTAAACTGGTTCTATGTAACATTGATAAGTCTCCTCATCCTCAATTCGATTACTCTCTCCCACAATTTCATTGTGTGGCTTAGAAGATTAATACATTTATAGTTGTTGCACTTCACCTTTGTTCTTGTACAAATATATTAACCTGCTAAGTCTCCACTCTTTTGATATTTTTTCTATTCGTAGAAGAACGTTGAAAAGTTTTATGAGTACGTCACTCTATCCCCTTTCTTCAATACACTTCCAAGCTTCAACCGAGATCTCATATGAACCCACTGCTCTCATACTCTTCATTCTATTAATCACCCCGTTAACTTACTCGAAGGAAACACATCTATAGAAACTGAGACGTTGTTAGGGGTGTATACAGGGGCGGATCCAGGGGGTGCTCGAGCACCCCCCTGACGAAAAAATAATACAAAAAATAATAATTTTTTTTTACATATATTTAGTATTTTTAAGGTAATATAACATCTTTAAATGATATTTGAAATAAGAATACTATCTAGGTCAAGTGGGAAAAGAATGAAGGAAGTAGAATGAAAAGTAAAAAGGTTTTGGATTCAAATATCAACTCCTTCACTTTTTATTTGTTTTATTATATCATTAATTCTTCTTAATTTCTCTCAATATTTTTTTGTTTCTATCAACTATTTCATTCAAAGATGTCATATTTCTGTTTAAATTATATATTTAACATTTTATTTCAATATTGTTTTAAAAGTAATTCTTCGTGATTTCTCCTATATTTTTTTGTTTCTTTTTTTTTTATACACTCAACTATTTAATTAAAAAAAAACCTTTTAAAAAGTTACAATTTTAATGTTTTTTTAATATTTTTTGAAAAAATATTCTTAATAAGTATACACAAAAAAAACATTTCACGAAATTTTTTTAGCACTCCCTGGCCGAGAATTCTACCTCCGCCACTGGGTGTATATATGAACTAAATAAAAGTGGGCTAGCTGACACTGTGTTGATTAAAAATGCTTTGAATCAAGTATAAGTAAGTCAATAGGATTAATTGAACACTTGCTCTAATAATAAAATAATAAAGGCCTTGGTAGTTGGTACTGTGCGTTTTGGTGTTCTACTGCCTTGAATCAAGTATAATTTTTCACGGATGCAGGACACATTTACAGCCGGCACGGAAACAACTGCCATAGTTTTAGAATGGGCGATGTCAGAGTTATTGAGGAGTCCTAGAGTCATGCAAGAATTGCACAAGGAAGTGCGGAGTGTCACCCGAGGCAAGGAGAATGTCGCCGAGGATGACTTGGAGAATATGAACTACTTGAAAGCAGTGATCAAGGAGACTCTGCGATTGCATCCTCCGGTTCCATTGTTGCTCCCCCATGTGTGCACTGAAGATATCTCAATCAATGGCTATGATATTTCTGCAGGGACACAAGTTATTGTCAATGCGTGGGGTATTGGACGAAACCCGAAATACTGGGAAGAACCCGATAGTTTCTACCCTGAGAGATTTCTGAATTCGTCAACAGACTTCAAGGGACATGATTTGCAGTTCATCCCGTTCGGTTCGGGCAGAAGAATTTGCCCGGGAATGACACTAGCAGTAGCCCACATAGAGCTTGTGCTGGCAAATCTTGTGCACCACTTCGACTGGTCACTGCCAAATGGGGCACCACGTGAGTCTTTGGATATGACAGAATCCCCAGGCATTACTGTTCATAGGAAGACTCCTCTTCTTGTTGTTGCGTCCCCAAGAATCAACTAAATGCCTCGGAATATATACTTGGTGGGATGTGCAAATCGTTGTCGCTATAAGCATCGGTTGCGTACCATGCATCAAGTAATTAAACATGTTAAAATAAATAAACTTTTAGAATTCGAGCTACTCAAATATATTTTTTAACGATGTGTTATGGCGCTCTTTGTGATCAATTAGACACATGTTGTCACAGTTTTATACCTTCATCCACACCTGCATATATAAACTTCATCTTGTCTGCATATGCAATACACCATTAGATTTCAAGAGCCTATCTATCCCTCGACTGTTAATTTACACCAATTGTCCGCATCTTGAAGATTTGACAAAAGGAGACCCCATCTCAAATAATTCAGGGACCGCAAACTTTAAAAAAGAACTACAGTAGTACAATTATGGAGTTGATGCCTCAGAGTCACACTAGTACAATTATGGAGTCGGCTATGATGGTCTATAAGACCCGTGTTTTTTAAAGGGGTCAACCAATAACATCTAGCTCTTCTAAGTTCGTTATATCCTCATTTTGAAGAAAATGTATAAAGGCTTCAATTAATTATAAATTACTCTTAATATCCTTATGATTATATCCGATATGGAATACTCGTTACAATATGAAGAGTCTATAAGACGATTAAATAATACTCTAGAAGGAGGAATGGATAGAGTATGCTCGATTTTTCCAAAATAAAATCTTTACTGTATTTTCAAAACAACTTGTCAAGACTTTGAAATTGCTATCAAAACTTGACGAAGTAAAATTGAACTATGCAAAGTAAATGTGGAAAGTAAATAGATGAACACATGACATGTTAACAAGGTTCGCCACGAACTTGACCTACGTCCCCGCATAGGGTTATCCAACCCGTAGTATTCAACACTTCTTATTTCACTTCCTTGAGCCTAGAACTTCCTAGAAGAAGAACCCTTCTTCTATACAAAGCATCACCGCTTCTATTCTAGCAGTCAACGTACAAGTGAAATAAAAGCTCTCACCACACACCAGAGTGTGCCTTAGGCCATATACATCCGTGTACATTTCTTTTTGTACTTTATTCACTTTTTTCCTGCCACATCAACATAAGAACACTCCTTCACCTATTTTATGAATTTCACTCACATCCGTGTACTCTACTCTCGAATCGTACACTAATTATTTAATCATTTATTTTAGTCTTATTATATGAAATTATAAATTTATTTGTTCATTGAATTAATATTTAAAATTCTTTTAGATTATGATATTATTTTTTATTTAAATATTATTTAAATGATATTTTTTAACAATTATTAAAATTATTAAAATAACATATCACATTAAAATATCCAAATATATATTCAAATTATAATGATTTAATTATACCCATTTTTTTATTTTACTTAAATATAGTCAAAGTGGGTGTAAATATAAAATTACTGTCTATTCAAATATAAATTTATTTATTTATTTTCGTATTTTTAAACATTTGAAACGTAGGCTTAAAATAAATAAAACCTATAGTGTTGTTGTACTCCGACATGTTCTCAAATAAGAACAGTTCTTCTGTGTACTTGAGCATTTCCTTTTTTTATTTAATTTTTTTGGCTTAAGTACATCCCAAATGTAAAAGGGGTGTACATGCCCTTAGATCGAGTATAAGATACTCTAAATGTAAAATGAATGACTTGTACAATAAGAACTTGTGTTTCACTCAACTCTGAAAAATGGAACACACTAGACTTTATGAGAACTTAAGAGAAACTGGAAATGATATTGATGAATGCTCAAAGATGACTTGATCGCTTTAGTATGAATGCTTGCCCAGTTGTTGTCCACCATCATCTTCTTGCACACGTCTATATATAGTTTATCATCTTCAAGGCCATGGATAGGGATGGAGAGTCATTTGAATTTTGAATTCTTTCAAAGTGAATTTGAATTCATTCCAAATCCATTCTTTACAAATCCATGGCCTGCAATCTTCTCCTTAATCAAGCATGTACTCTTGAAGAATCAGATCACCCCTTGTCCTTATATAGCTCTCTTAATCTTTCATGAAATACAATTCAAGGAATTCTACCCCATAATAGGTTAGGAGAACATATGAATATTTATTTGAATATGCCTCGATCCAAGATGACTACATTATGGCCCCAATGAAATACCTATAAATAATCTTGGCCCAAATGATCAATCCATGGACATGATAACATTTGATCAAACATTTTAGCCTGGTTTTAAGACGTTGAAACCATACCTTGTTGTTTTGTCTCTCATGACCCTTAAAAACAACCTGCAAATTAGTGTCATGATCTTACAATCAAGGTGGAGTCTTCGCAATATTATCTCAATAATATTGCTATAAATGATCAAATTATCAAAGCGTCCTCTCTACATGGTTAGAAATGTCGATGTTATAGAGCTCTGATTAGAAGCTAGTGAACAGAGCACTATCTATATACGGTTGCAAATTACCCAAGCACTTACTAGAGGTGTATGTGATCTCCATCTCAAAATATGACAAAAGGAGACCCACTCCAAAATAATTCAGCACCCACTGACTTTATACAACATTTTAGTCACATGCATAAATAATAGAACCGACCGCTCACACTGCTTTACACTAGTTCTAGTACAATACCCCATCGATCAATGAAAACATTACAATTGGTCACGATGAATTGAAGGAGTGTTAGCCGAAAATGGCCGCTTCCATTACTCAAATCTTGCAAGAAAGATTCACCTTTGTATTCCAACTTCTTCCTATCCTTGTCTCCTTGTTCTTCTTCTACAGATGGATATCACTCACATTCAAATCCCCGAAAAATCTACCACCTTCACCACCAAAGCTACCCATCATCGGAAACTTACACCAGTTAGGCTCCTCACCAGCTCGCTCTCTTCAAGCCTTGTCAGAAAAATATGGAGACCTCATGCTACTACATCTTGGTAGTAAGCCTACTATTGTTGTCTCATCTGCCGAAGTGGCTTCCCAGGTTTTGAAAACCCATGACCGGGTTTTTTCAGGCAGGCCTAGCTCCCGAATCTTTACAAAACTTCTTGGGAATGGGAAGATGATCTCTTCTTCACCGTATGGTGAGTATTGGAGGCAAATGAGGGGCATATGTGTGCTTCAACTCCTGAGCACCAAAAGAGTTCGTTCCTACCGCAGGGTGCGAGAAGAAGAAGTTGGCATTATGATCAAGAATATCCGAGGCCTGACATTGGTGAATTTGAGTGATATGTTTATGTCGCTAAGCAATGATTTGACGTGCAAGGTGGCTTTCGGAAAGAAGTATAGAGAAGAGAAAGGCGACTTTGATTTTGCAAAGACTTTGGATGCGTTCATTATGATTTTAGGAGGTTTCTACATTGGCGAATTCATAAGTTGGTTGGCCTGGATTCATAAGATCACCGGGGTTGATGCTAAGGTGAACGTTGTTGCCCACACAATTGATCGATTTTTAGAAGGTATATTGCAAGATCATACAGATCGCGCGGCAAAGAGAAATGAAGATGATGAAGAAAATGAAGAGAGAGTTAAGACCTTTGTGGACGTCTTACTAGAAGAAGCTCTTAGAGGTGACAAAAGGGAATATCCGCTCCTTGACCGAGAGAGCCTCAAATGTCTCATACAGGTGACCAATTTTTATGTTAAACTTCTTTGCTTGTATATTTGCTGTAAGAATAAGAAATTTATAAGATGATAAAAATGAGGAATACAATCTTGTAGTTATACTAATGATATTAATTAATAAAAGAGTGTATATATAGGAGTGGTTTACAAATGATAAATCTATAACTTGTAAGCCTAATTTCGTCATCCATACGGTGAACGATTATTTTAAATTCAATAGAATATACTTAGTTGGATAATTGTATAAATACCCTTTCCATGCCTATGGCGCAGGACATATTTGGAGCTGGAACACAAACAACCGCAGTTACTTTACAATGGGCGATGTCTGAATTGTTGAGGAATCCTAGAGTCCTGCACGAATTGCAGAAGGAAGTGTCAAGAATCACCGGAAGCAAAGAGACTGTAACCGAGGATGACTTGGAGAGTATGAGCTACTTAAAGGCGGTGCTCAAGGAGACTCTACGATTGCATCCTCCAGGTCCATTCTTGATTCCCCATGAATGCACGGAGGATGTCAAAATCGAAGGCTATGACATTAATGCAGGGACACATGTTTTTGTCAATGTTTGGGCAATTGGAAGAAATCTGAAATACTGGGAAGAACCTAATAGTTTCTACCCCGAGAGGTTTTTGAATTCTCCGATAGACTGCAAGGGACATGATTTCCAGCTCATCCCATTTGGGTCGGGCAGAAGAATTTGCCCCGGAATGACACTTTCAATGGCCAACATGGAGCTCGTGATAGCGAATCTCGTGCACCACTTCGAGTGGTCATTGCCAGATGGAGCAGCTTGTGAGTGTTTGGACATGACAGAAACCCCCGGCATGGCTATGCATAGGCATACTCCTCTTATTGCCGTTGCATCCCCGAGGGTCAGCTAGACGCTTAGAAAGAGCATTCAAGCGTGTTAAAAGGTGTAATATTTGAATGAAGCTATTATCTTAATTTGTAATGTTCTTGAATGAAGTTACTGTCTTAATTTGTAATGATCTTGTGAGAACATTTATTTATATATTTTCGTAAGGTAAGAGCAATTTTCTTTCTAGATTAATTGAAAAGGATAGCACCCGGTGACCGGCCTAGTAATATAATGGCTTATTGCATCCTGTATATGTGAACCCAAATAAAAATGTGCATCTAGAAGATACCACATTGCATTTGCCAAAGTTCAACGAAAAGGAGATAGGAGCAGATTGCATTGCCAATTCAAACGTGTAGATCATGATGTGTTAATTTGGGAGTGTAATATCTATAATCCAGATGTATGTATATGTATTATGTGTATGCTTGTAATGACTAGAAGCTCAAGGATTAGGACTAGGTCACAGGTGGCTCAAGGCATGGATCAAGGGTGGCTCGGTGAGCTAGTCAATGGTACTTGGTGAACTTGGTTGGCGTCCTTCTATAGCTGATGTGTTGGACTGATATAAAGATGAACTTGGTTCATCTCATGTGTCGGCCCAATCCAGTAGAAGCCCAGCCCACTTCTTAGCCCCAACTCAGAAGAGCTTCCAACGGCACTTTGCTGGGTTTGTCTCAAACGCTGCGTTTTGCCTAAAGACGCTCCCTATAAGAGGCCTCTTTCTCCGAAACCCTAATTACAAGCTCTTTCATTGTTCTTCCATCTGAAAAGAGAAAGAGAGAGTGAAGAGGTGAAACCCTAGGTTCCCAAGCGCCGCCGATAGAGATCTCACACTGGAGAGGAAGAAGACGAGCTTCCGGCCTGGTTTCTCAACCGCCACAACATCGTCTTCATCCGCTCTCATCCGGCTTCGATGTTCTTCGGAGTGAAGGGAGTATATGTTGCTCTTTTGTATTCTCTCCTTGTCTGTCCGTGTTTCTTAGTTGCTTGACCTAGATCTATTTCCTTGAGCTCGTCACTACTTGTATCCATGATCTGTAACTCGTTCATACTTAGTGGATTCTAGGGTTTGAGTCTCTCCCTCTTGAGGCTCCGTAGAGTAGGAAAACCGAACTGCGTCATCAATCTGTGTGTTATTTCGCTTCCGCTTTGCATGTTTGATTTCCGATCTCGCTTCTGTGTTAGCATCTAGGATCAAATCGTTTTCTACAAAGTGGTATCAGAGCTTGATTGTCCCTTTTCTTCCTTTCTCTCGTCTCTGTAGACGAGGGAAATAGATATGGGGGCGTGGACATTGGGCAGGCCGCATATAGTGTCCACCGGCTAGGCGTTGTTCCTCTCCCGTCCGACGTACCACACCCATTTACAAAACTAGTCTTTTGTTCTTTACAAAAATAGTTTTTTTCTGTGCTTTACTTTGTTGAATAGCTCTTGCTTTAAGTAATCTTTGCTGTTACTTTTTGTTTCCGAGCTATCTAACTTTGTTTGGCTTTGTGTGTAGGTACCATGGATGACTCTTATGTCAAAATCCGACCATTTGATGGTAAAATTGACTTTGCCATGTGACAAGTGAAGATGAAAGCGATCCTCATCAAGGAAAAGTGTTGGAGAGAAGTTGCTCCTCTTGAACTAGCACTTCCTGCTGCAAATGCACCAGAGGGAGGTCCTCCAGTCCAACCAGTCCCACCAGCTCCTATTCCACCTGAAATATCTGAGCAGGCTCATGCTGAGATCATGCTCAGGCTCACTGATGATGTAGCAAGCCAGGTAGTGAAGGTAAATGACCCCAGGGCTCTGTGGTTAGCCCTGGAGGATCTTTTTCTTGTCAAATCTCTGTCTAGTTGCATTTCTCTTCTCTGCAGGTTGTTTACATTTAAAATGGATATCAACATCACTTTAAATGACAACTTAGACAAGTTTCTGAAAAAGACCCAAGAATTAGAGAGATGTGATGATAGTATTAAGGATTCTCATCAAGCTATCTTGTTGCTTAATTCTCTGCCTTCACAGTTTGATCACTTTAAGGATGTTATTCAATTTTCTAGGGAGCCTCTCACTAAAGAAAGAATAGTTGAGACAATCACTGAGAAAAATGAGATGTTAAAAGTTTTCAAATCTAAGTTTGGTGCTAAATCTGATAACACTGAAAAATCTGAAGTCTAGTTTGCTAATTCCAACAAGTCTAATGGCAATAGAAATAAGAACAGGAAGAAGAAAAATGCTAAAGAAGATGAGAACTCTAATGCTAAACAATCTGAGTCTATAACCAAGGTGCCTAAAGATTCTAAATGCAACTATTGTGGTCACCTAGGTCATTGGATTAAAGATTGCAGGAAAAAAAAAGAGCTGATGAAAATAAACTCAAAAATGATATTTCTGTTTCATTGCTTGAGTCTGACAGTGGTGCATATCCCAATGAACTCTTTATGTGTACACCAGAGGAAGGTGATTTAGGCAACTGGATCCTTGACTCTGGTTGCACCATACATGCCACCCCTATCAAAGCCAACTTTGATAACCTTGATCAGAGTAGGTGTGGGATGGTCAAACTTGGTGACAATCACACACTTGCCATCAAGGGGGTTGGATATGTTTCTCTAAAGATGTTTGATGGGAATGTTATCACTGTGAAAGATGTCAAATGGGTTCCTGATTTGAGGAGGAGTCTAATGTCTGAATATGTGTTTGATTGCATGAATTATGATATACATACCAATGGTGGCATTAAAACTGTTTCTTCCAATAACAAGTGCATTGTTAAGACTATTAGGAAAAAGGGTTTATATCTTGTCATCACCCCTGATAATGAGTGCAATCTTATTGATACTTCTCATCTAACCAAACTCTGGCATCTCAGGTTAGGGCATATTGGAAATAAAGGCCTATATTATTTGCATAAACATGGTTTAATATCTGATAAGCTCTCTGATCTGTCTTTCTGTGAGAACTGTGTATTTGGAAAAGCTACCAAAAAGGTGTTTTCTAACTCAGTGTACAAGGCCACCAAGCCTCTTGAATATGTACACTCAGACCTCTAGGGTCCTGCACAGGTAGACACTATTGGTGGTAAGACATATTTTATTTCCTTCATTGATCACTTCTCCAGAAAGGTATGGCTTACTCTCCTTAAATCTAAGGATGAGGCCTTCCAGGCTTTCAAAGCTTGGAAATCAAAGGTAGAGCTTCAATCTGGTTATAAACTTGTTTGCTTTAAGACTGACAATGGCCTTGAG
Source organism: Persicaria tinctoria (assembly GCA_037127255.1). NCBI lineage: Eukaryota > Viridiplantae > Streptophyta > Magnoliopsida > Caryophyllales > Polygonaceae > Persicaria > Persicaria tinctoria. The sequence goes on along the minus strand of JBANSL010000020.1, from coordinate 13,645,634 downwards.
TTTTGCAATACTGCCTTCAATGATTTCTGCAGGGAGAATGGGATCAAAAGGCAACTCACAGTGCCTGGCACCCCTCAGCAAAACGGCACTCCTGAGAGGATGAATAGGACATTTTTAGAGAAGGCGAGATGCCTTCTCTTTACTGCAGGAATGAAGCATAGCCTATGGGGAGAGGTTGTGGTCACTGCCTTCTATCTGATCAATAGGAGCCCCTGCTCTGTAACAGGCTTCAAAACTCCACAAGAACTGTGGATTGGTAAGGTACCCAACCTATCATACCTCAAACCTTTTGGTTGTACTGCTTATGCTCAGGTTTCTCAAGGTAAGTTACAGCCTAGAGCCCTAAAGGGTGTGATGTTGGGTTATCCTGAAGGTGTGAAGGGCTATAAAATTCTTCTCATTCAACCTGGTGGATATAAAGTTATTGTGGCTAGAAATGTTACATTTAATGAAACTGATTTTCATTTTAAAAATATCCTCACCCCTAGAAATGAGAATGCAGGCAACACTGATGAGCCCTCCAAGTTCTTTGTACCGGATGATCAACTCAAGGATTCTGTGATTGAGTCAGGTGAAGAAGATGAGTTTGACATAGGTCATGTCCCAACCTTCTTCTCTGCTCAAAGAAGAACTTCTCATGACACACCAATTCAGCAACCTCAACAATTAGGAGGAGAAAATGATGAAGAGCAACAACCTGAAGGAAGTGAAGAAGACACAACTCAGGGAGTACCTCTAAACCCTCAATCTTCTTCTGATTCTCCCAGTTCTCCTTCTTCTGGGCCTTCCATGTCTGAGCATGCTTCTTCTTCTTCTTCTTCTACTTCTGTGAATTCTTCTATGCCTTTCAATGATAATTATGTTGCTAATGATTATCAACTTGTTAGGGATAGGAGTCCTAGAACTAGGATTCCTAATATAAGATACACTGATGACATTAATATTGTTGAGTTTGCATTTGCTGCATCTGAAATCATTTAAAAGTAATCCCCCTGAAACCTTTGAATCTGCTATGAGATCCTCTGATTCTCTAAAATGGTACAAGGCTATTCTTGAAGAACTTGAATCTATGAAAATAAACAACACTTGGGTTCTTGTTCCTAAAACTGCTCATGCTAAAGCCATTGATTGCAAATGGGTCTTTAAGATTAAAGAAGGGGTTAAAACTAATGAGCCACCTAAATTCAAAGCCATACTTGTAGCTAAGGGATTTAGTCAAAGAGAATGGCTGGATTATAATGAAATATTTGATCCAGTTGTGAAATATAAAACTCTGAGATTACTTCTTACTATTGCTACTATCTTTGATTGGAAACTTGAATAAATGGATGTTAAAACAGCTTTTCGGCATGGAGATCTTGATGAAACTATTTTCATGAAGCAACCTAAGGGGTTCACTGATAAGAAGAAACCCGACCATGTCTGCCTTCTTAAAAAATCAATTTATGGTCTCAAAAAGTTTCCTAGACAATGGAACATAAAATTTGATTCTTGTATGAGATCTCTGGGCTTTATTAGAAGTGATTATGATTCCTGCCTGTATATCAAAGGTGTCACCACCAAGTTTCCTCTGTTTATTCTTCTGTATGTGGATGATATTCTCCTTGTCTGTGCTTCTATGAGATTCATTTCTGATACTAAAAGGAACTTAATGAAACACTTTGATATGAAGGATTTTGGCAATGCCAAGAGAATTCTGGGAATTATAATCATAGGAGATAGAGCTAAGAAAACTCTCATGCTATCCCAATTTGACTATATTGAAAAGGTTCTTGAGAAATTATGCATGCTTGACTCTAAGTCTTCACCTATACCTTTAGGAGGGCACCTTGCTTTTTGAGCAAAGGTCAATGCCCTAAGACTGATCATGAGAAAAAAGGAAATGGCTGATGTTCCCTATGATGTGGCTGTTGGTTCTATTATGTATGCAATGCTTTGCTCCAGACCTGACTTAGCCTTTGTTATAAGTGTTCTAAGTAGATATATGTCTAATCCTGGATCACCTCATTGGAATGCTATGAAGTATTTACTGAAATATTTGAATGGCTCTAAACACTTAGGCTTGATTTATTCCAGTTACTCTCCTGCAAGTGATCTTCAAGGATTTGTAGACTCTGACTATGCAAGCAACAAGGACACAAGGAAGTCCACAACTGCATACTATTTCACCTGAGCTGGCAATTGCATATTCTGGAAGTCTCAACAACAATCTGTAGTGGCCTTGTCTTCCACAGAAGCTGAGTACATTGCAGCTACAGAAGCTGCTAAGGAAGCCATTTGGCTAAAAGGCATACTTGGTGAGATTTTCAGAAGAAAGTTTGTACCTGTGATCAACACGGATAGTCAAAGTGCTCTTTACTTGTGCAAAGACCCTATGTACCATGAGAAGACCAAACACATCGATGTTAGGTTTCACTTCATCAGACACAGGGTTGAGGACAGGACCTTGAGCCTCAGGAAGATCAAGGGAGAGCTGAATCCAGCTGACTTTGGCACGAAGATTGTTCCTTCTAGAAAATTCTACTTTTGCAGGAACTTTCTTCATATTCTTGATGTGAACTAATTTGCAGGTACATGAGCCGAGGACGGACGGATCGAAGACATGAACCCAGATCCCTATTTAAATGAATGAGTTGTAATACATAGTGGTTGGATTAGGAGGGAAAATTGTAATGTCTATAATCCAGATGTATGTATATGTATTATGTGTATGCTTGTAATGAATAGAAGCTCAAGGATTAGGACTAGGTCACAGGTGGCTCAAGGCATGGACCAAGGGTGGCTCGGTGAGCTAGCCAATGGTACTTGGTGAACTTGGTTGGTGTCCTTCTATAGCTGATGTGTTTGACTGATATAAAGATGAACTTGATTCATCTAATGTGTCGGCCGAATCCAGTTGAAGCCCAGCCCACTTCTTAGCCCCAACTGTGAAGAACTTCCAACGACACTTTGCTGGGTTTGTCTCAAACGCTGCGTTTTGCCTAAAGACGCTCCCTATAAGAGGCCTCTTTCTCCGAAACCCTAATTACGAGCTCATTCACTATTCTTCCATCTAAAAAGAGAAAGAGAGAGCGAAGAGGTGAAACCCTAGGTTCCCAAGAGCCGCCGACGGAGATCTCACACTGAAGAGGAAGAAGACGAGCTTCCGGCCTGGTTTCTCAACCGCCACAGCGTCGTCTTCATCCGCTCTCATCCAGCTTCGATGTCCTTCGGAGTGAAGGGAGTATCTGTTCCTCTTCTGTATTCTCTCCTTGTCTGTCCCTATTTCTTAGTTGCTTGACCTAGATCTGTTTCCTTGAGCTCGTCACTACTTGTATCCATGATCTGTAACTCGTTCATACTTATTGGATTCTAGGGTTTGAGTCTCTCCCTCTTGAGGCTCCGCAAAGTAGGGAAACCGAACTGCGTCATCAATCTGTGTGTTATTTCGCTTCCTCTTTGCATGTTTGATTTCCGATCTCGCTTCTGTGTTAGCATCTAGGGTCAAATAGTTTTCTACAGGGAGGAAGTTAGAGGTTGTGAGTTTTTTAGTCCTAAAGCATGAAGCCCCAAATCGTGTTGAAGGGAATGACTCTCATTATAGAATGATGAGATGTTAAAATCAGTTAGGCCTAGTGCAACGGAGCGCTGTGTGACTCAAATGAGGAGCGAGCTCAGCACATTTGGCAATCCGGAGGAGAGAGAAAATTTTGATTCGGGTGAAATGCCGCTTGCAGTTTTTTAGTCCTAGCGATTTATGTTGATTTGATTTTTTTTCTTTTGTTTCACCTATTGGGTACCCGCTCCACCCGGATCACCTACGCGGGTCGGATGCGGGTGAAAAGGTTTGCGGGTGATGGATGGAGCGGGTGAAGTTTTTTACCCGCGGGGCGGGTGATAGAGTGGCTTCATCCACCCATAACCCACCCCATTTCCACCCCTAACTGTATCTATCTCGGTTCCTCCCTTATTTCATGATCCTCTAAGAAGCAAGCAACCGTGTCCCGGTCATTGACAGAGGCAAAATATTGCTCCATGGTCACTGCAACCTGCGAAATCTTATGGCTTCAGTCCCTGCTTGTTGAACTTGGATTCTTTCTTCGGTGCTACTTATCTTGCGGCAAATCCCGCCTTTCATCAACGTACAAAACATATTCCCCTTGACTATCATTTTGTGCGTGAAACACTAGCACACAAGACACTGTAGATTGCCTTAATCTCTACTCGGGACCAAATTCCTGATGCCCCTACAAAACCGCTTCCAGCTCCACGCTTTACATCGCTACACTCCAAACTCGCTCTTGTCTAGGTTTGGATCGAGGGAGGATACTAAGGCAAGGCCCATTCAGCCCATCTGATAGCCCAGTTGCCTCTCATATACTAAATCATGGTTTCCCGTTTGCGCACAGCTGTGTATTGTGCCTATTCTAGAAGGATCCCATATGGTACAAGATTGTGACACTTGACTCTTTCTAATCACCGGATCCTAGGGCTTCAGGAGTATATATTCTATACATGTAAATGTGTGCAAAATCAATGAAGGAATGACAATGAATGTTCATCATAAATTACTGTTTTATTAAATTATCGTTTACAATGAGATGAGTATGTATTCCAAGCTTATATGTCATTTAACACATCTCAATATTTTCAACCACATGCCAACAAACTTGCCAGGAAGCTTACAAATTTATATTGCTTAACATCCAAAGATTTGATCAGTAATATATGTCTGCTGGTTGTTCTGATGTCCGAAGATACTTGAGTTGATGACGGCCAATCTGGCGCCCTTCACTCGTGAAATACGGGATTTTTGGCAATGTAGATGCCTGCAGACATAAAATCACGGTAGTTCGCGGCCCCGATTTTACTTTTGGCAATTGTTCCACATACAAAGGAAAAGTGTACCAGCAATATGCAGTGGCGGACACAGGGAGCTAGTCTGATACATCATGATTTGTGTATGACGAAAGTTAATTGGGTTTTGGGCCCGAAAGTATGAAGGCCAACTTGAAACTTGTAAATTCAAATATTCAGATCGATCATGATGTGTTGATCAAATACATGTGATAATCTTTACCTTTGAGAGTTCAATTCGCGTGTTGTGATTCCAATACCTAGACCGAATTTGTCCGATTAATTGACAAATTTTGAATTGTAATTCAAAGTTATTGCACCGGCTTGTATAAAAAAAAATGTTTTGGGTAAAAAAAAGAGGGAATATGGTGATTTGGACCTTTTAGCATGTTTGATTAGGTAGTTAGGCCCATTAATTGTTTTTTTAACTAGCGAAAACCCTATTATTTGTTTATTGGGTATCCAGACCTTCTCACTCTTCTCCTTCCTTTACCAGATCTGGCGACTCCTCTCTCTCTCCCTCTCCCTCTTCCTCTCAAAATCTGAAGATTGGAGCCTCGGATCGTCGAATTGTTGAGCGGCGAAGTCGAAGACGGCCGCGGTGACGGAGAACGGTCCTAACCCTAGCGTCGATTCTTCTGCTTCTAGCTTCGACAAGGATATTTCGGAGTTGCAGGAGATGCTCGAGAAGATGAAGATTGAGAAGGAGAAGACAGATGATCTTTGAAGGAGAAGGGCGTCCTCGTGGGCATCACCGTCTTCATCGTCTTCGTCAGCGTCCTTCGTCGGATCAGGCAAAGGCTCAACCTTCGCCCTCTTTCGCCGGATTCCTCTCTTTCGCAGCTAAGAACGCCGCCCAAGCCGCCCCCTCCATAGTCGCCGCCGCTCGTGTATGATCAATGTCTTGGATGCTTCGATCGACTCTCGCAAGGAGGCGAAGGGAGAGGACACCTTCAATCGCTCCTATCAACTTCAATCGCGCCTTCAATCGCTCCTCCAAGGTCATTCTTCTCCTCCTCTTCTTCGATTAATGGTTTGAATTGCTTAATTGATTCGATAGCTAGGGTTTTCAAATGAAAATTGGGGATTATGTCCTCAATTTTCAAAATATCTTACTTTACGGATTGGGGCCAGAGCTTGCTAGTGTGTGGCTCAGAGCCGTTGCTTGGTTCATGGAATGTGAAGAAGGGCCTTCTTTTGAGTCCACTTCATGTTGGGAGTGAACTCATATGGCATGGGAGTGTTGAGGTTCCCAGCAAGTTTGATTGTGAATATAGTTACTATGTGGTGGATGATAGTAGGATTGTTTTAAGGTCTTAGATGGGGAAGAAGAGGAAGCTTTTGCTATCGGAAACCATCCAAGACGGCGAATCAGTGGAGCTTCATGATTTGTGGCAGGTATATGTGCCTAATCGTTCTCATTGTGTATCGTTTTAGATCGCTATATGCTAATATGCTATTGTAAAGGTGCATATTAGTGTTTGCTGTTGTTTCTGTTATTGCCTGCATACTTGAGATCATGTTGGAATTGCAATTGACACATTGTAAATGAAGAAGTTGCATGTTTTTTCTTTATTTTTCTTACTGTTTTTAGTTTTTTGTGTTAGATTTTTGAGAAATGGATCAAAGTTAAATTAATCTACCTTTTATATATATCTAGCTAAAGTCTCGTATGAATATATAGCATTTAGTGCCTCATGTTTATGAGGTTTGTACTTCTCGCCTCTTTGCTCCATTCAGTGTCAAAACAGAGCATCAAATAAAAAGGGTATGGACATTTTGTGATAATGGATCTCTAGGAGTATGATGAAAAAAATCTGCAGGTCAGAGCAGTTGTGTGAGTACACTTGGGCTGACATGTTAGTAAGTGAACTAAAGACTCTATCTACGAGCTTCGTTGGCATGGGGTTGCATTCTTCTTTCTATGCGCTTCTTTTAGGATTCTTTACCTATATATTGCTTTCATTTTGCTTGAGTTGAGCATACATTACGATTTCTAGATGATGTTAGGTGATGAAGTTAAATGAATTTCTTATATCAATTAAACATTTATATGCTTTATGTTAATGACCCTCTTCAGGTATTTGATTGTGTAGATTCCGTGAAACTATTTTGAGTCCGACAAGGAGATTGATGCCCACCAATATGGAAATGAAGAGATGGAAATGAAGAAGAGTTATGTTGTTAGCAACTACTTTGATGCCACTTTTGAGAAGTTGGAATATTTAGGAATGTTGTATATAATTCTTGGATGGTTATGACACATTGTATTGATTTTATTGATTCCGCATTATATTACTTACATTGATGCATTTTTTTTAGTCGATGACATGTTATAATAGGTGTTTTTACGTATACAACCAATATTAATGTCGTAGTTTCACAGACTTTGTATTTTTATATGTGCAATAAGGTGACAATATTTTGATTCCACGTTTTAAGCTCTTATGTCATCAATTATATAAAATTGTCACCATAAATAATTGTGATTAATGAAGCGTAATAACAAATGTCATCCATGAATAAAAATTTAATGAACATGTCACCACAAGTGATTGCATCAATGAAGTGTAATCACAAACGTGTCATCAATGAATGAAAGTATAATCGATAAAAATAAATCGATATACAATATATTAAATTAAAAACATGTGGCATCAATCGATTTGATTATAAAAAAATGGCATCAAATAATTACATTATAAAAATGACATCAAAATACCATTTTGAAAAATTTGTATCACATTAAAGGAAAAAAATGTCATCAAAAATACTACTTTGAAAAAATATCATCAAAAATATGGCATCACGGTAAAAAAAATATCATCAAAAAAATTGACATAAAAAAAGTGGCATCAGTCGTTAACAGTAAAAAAAATGGCATCAATGATCAACGTGACATTACTGTAAACAAAAAATGTCATCAAGGTTTAAAAAAAAGACATTAAAAAAGTGTCATCCAATCATTTCATTAGAAAAGTGGCATCAAAGTGAAAATAAAATATAGTAAAATTTTGGCATCAAAATGGGTTGGTCAACCGTTGACCGGTCAATGATCAAACGGTTGACCATTGACCAACCCACTCTATTGGAAAGGAGTCTAGAGCAAAACTAATTAAATCGATTTAGGATCTAAGTGCCCAATTGAATATTTAAAAAAGCCCATGTAGCAAACTCATATGAGTAGTTGAGTTAGTACAACTTAATTAATCCATGCTATTAGTAAATAGATGACATAGTTTATAGTACATGTTTAGTGGTAAAAGTCATTTTTGATATCAAACTGCCAGCAAGATGCGACATGCATCTATGAGATTGGACGGCTAAGATTAATTTAGGTAAATGCCAAATATATATATATATATATATAGAGAGAGAGAGAGAGAGAGAGATATGAAACGTACAAACAAACATCCTCGCAAGCATATATCTTTTATTGATCTAGCTAGAAGTCTTATATGCCTCCCTATATAAAGGCATATATACTTATTGGAATGTAAAAAAACATACACAAACCTATATATTTGGCGATAGAGATTGATCGACAAACTCCTTCAAGTTATATGGAGAGAGGTTCAATGAACACGAGCTTGATGGTGTCTTTCATTCGTTGGCTAACAATTGTGTACCCATTTTCATTCTTGTAGACATAATCCGTGATACGACAAAAGTGATAGATGTTGGGCATTAAAGGTTTGGCGATGGTAGTTGTTGACTCAAATATTTCCTCATTTATGTCTTTCCATGCATTCTCGACCATCATGTTTATGGCTGCAAAAGCTTTTTCCTCCCAGACATTGTATTGCTTGATGTAGCAATCTACTCCTCCGATTACATGGTCTCTATGTTTGTCTCACTACAAAGAAAATGAGACAACCGTTATGTTTATATATATATATATATATATATATATATATATATATAGACATAACGGTTGTCTCATTTTCTTTGTAGTGAGACAAACATAAAAACTATGTGGTTGAAGGAGTAGATTGCTACATCAAGCAATCTATTAGACATGCATCTATGAGATTGGACGGCTAAGATTTTTGGCGTTTACCTAAATTAATCTTAGCCGTCCAATCTCATAGATGCATGTGGCATCTTGCTGGCAGTTTGATATCAAAAATGACTTTTACCACTAAACATGTACTATAAACTATGTCCTCTATTTACTAATAGCATGGATTAATTAAGTTGTACTAACTCAACTACTCATATGAGATCCCTATAAACTATGTCATCTATTTACTAATAGCATGGATTAATTAAGTTGTACTAACTCAACTACTCATATGAGATCCCCCGTTTATAAATTATGGCATCTATTTACTAATCGCTTCCAAACAGCTATCGCTATTCGGTTTACAGTGGTGTAGAATTAAGGGAAATTCTATTACTAGTACTATTCCGAAAACAAGAGGAGATTCGTTCTAAATGCAAGGCCATCCAACGGATTTTAGAGGCACTATGCAAAATTCAAATAAAACGATGGTTGTTGAGAGGTTTGGTACGACAGTGTCCCTTCCACATTGATTATAAAAAAGTAAAAACGATGAGTTATAAGAAAGAGTGAAACTCTACACCATAACTTAAACTTTTGTGTTACGTTGGTGGATTCCGACTTTATAATCGCAATAATAATAATAATAATAATAATAATAATAATCAATGTAACCCGATAAGTGTTTGCCTCCCGTTAACGGCTCATCGGATATTATAGACAAAATAACACAGTACATTAACGATAATTCTTTTAACCAACATTCTAGATGGGCTTAAAAAAAAATTCAAACCAACATCTACACACTAAAACCATCCATTAATTTAATAGTTTATATAATTCACAATACCAAATGATATAGCACCAAAAGTCTCCAGACGACCTTGACGACAAAATGAGAGTGGCATTCGATGGTCCGATCACTCGAGCTCGGACCAAGATGATTCAAGATGCAACAAATGCCCTTCTTATTCGTTTTGGGGCAACTATGGATCAAGGACTTCGTCCCATATGGGTCACATGGCTCACGGTGCAACCAGAAACGCAACAGCAATGTGCACATCCACGCAGGTCCTAGTGCACGCCCGTGCAAGTATGGAGCACGCTCGTGTACGTGCGCGCTGTGAGCTCGGCTTGGCCTGGACACTTGGGTCGGTTTTAACTTGATTTCCTAGTCTATCTATGTTATTTATTTATGTTATTTAGGGAATAAAAGTGAGGAATATTTATCTCCTTTCTTAGTTGTTATTTTATCTATTTTTAGTCAATTAAAATAGATAGAATTAGTAGCTTTTATCTTAGGATTTTATCTAGTTAATTAGTTTTAGATAGATAAGTGAGAGAGCTAGGATTTCCTTTGCATAGGAGCCACTCCCACTTAGCATCAAGTCTATTTAAGGTTGTATTTTGACAATTTAGAATTCAAGTTGAAATTAAAAGAGATGCACTTGGCTAAGTGCCTTCTCTTCTTCAACCCTAGAAAAATACGTTCTTCGTCCTTGTTGAACAAAAATGCGCAAATAATCGTACAACACATTTTATTTGATTTTTAATATTTGAGTTCGACCCCTTTTGGTTATCCTCTTGATTCGAAGTCGTATCGATACCAAGATTTGAATGGTTTTGGTGATTTGGGCAGGGCTTCACCCGAATTTTAGCGGGTTGCCTACGTATCTCTTAGAAGAGAATCAAGCCTCACGTAGTTCCGAGTGTTTTGGATTTGTGTGTTTTAATACCTTTAATATTTTCATATCATTGGATCATATTAGGACTCACCTTTTCGGAAGGGTTTCCCAACTCAACGGCTATCATTTACATGAAAAATCATGTGTATTTGATTTGACTTTAATTTTAACCTCATTTTCATTTTTAAAGTGAATTTTGAGGTTAGCGACTGTACCCGACATATTTTGATATTTAATATCGGGTTACCTACGTAGCCGTTTTGCTGGCGTCAAGTCTTTACGTAGTTCTACCTAAGGACAAGTTTTTTTTAATTTGAGTCGGGCGACTGAATCCGATATATATTAATTTTTAATATCGAATTTCCTACGTAACTCGTAAATGAGTATCAATTCTTTACGTAGTTCTTTTTGAAACCAAGTTTGATTTGACTTTAAAAAATTTGATCGTTTGAGGATCGTGATTGAACTCGATGAGCTCGTAGCTTTATGTCAAGCTTCCTACATACTCGTTTGAACGAGATCAAATCTTAGGTAGTTCTTTTGGGACAAATTTTATTTAATTTGTAACCGGTGACTGAATTCGACGTATTTTAAATTTTATACCGAATTTCCTATGTAACTCGTAAAAGAGTAGCAAGTCTACACGTAGTTCTGAACGAAATCAAGTTTATATTTGGTGAAACTTGATTTGAGGTTTTAACTCCGTTTTTGTTGAAGCCGATTTGAGATTGACCCGATAGAATTAATTGGCAATGAATATTTGACGAGTTTGATTTTATATTTTTATCAAACTCGAATTCTTAATTTATACAAATTATAATTCGTATATTTTAGTGGGTTGGTTTTGCAATTAAGCAAAATATCTTTCAAATGTTCCATATATGTACGATTGTACGTACGTAATGGTTGATTTCTTTATTCCTTTTGTTTTGTGTTCTTTAAGATAGGGCTAAGGCTAGCTGAGCCCAATTTAAGGGCTGGCTTGTTTCACTAATCCAACCCGGTTTGTCAAGGTATTGATCCCATTTTCTTCTTTCCCCCTTTTGTTTTGTTTTTAATCCAAATTCAGCCCAAGCTTTAATTTTTCCCCCAGCTATTAGCCTGCTGCGTTTTTTTTTAGGGTGAATTGCATTTTTTGGTCCCTAACCTTTATCACTTGTTTCAGTTTAGTCTTCAACCTTTGAAACGTTTTAAATTAGTCATTGACCTTTCTATTTCGTTTCATTTTAGTCCCAAACATTTCAAAGGTTGTAAAATAGTCCCTAATTTTACATTCTTTATTCATTTTTAGTCCCTGATGTTAAAACATTATTTGAAATAATTATAAAAACCATCCCAAAGTCGTCATAATTTAAATAAAATCATTCATACAAAGAAAAGTTATATAAAATCATCTAACTCTATAAATTTAATTTTGAAAAATACTCTAACTGTTTTAGCATTTATCATAAGAACATATTATCTAAAACTATCCATTCATTTTTTCCCACAAAAGCTCTCATAAAATTTATAGATCTTGTGATTAATTATGAGAAATGGTGGGATATTTTTTTCTTATTTAACAATACATAGATCCAATATATGTGTATTAATCCATTAAAATAATGAATTTGAATAATAAAAGAGATCTTTTTCATAAAAAAAATTTATAAAGTTGGATATTTGTTTTATAATTATTCTTTTTATGGGTAATTTACTTATTTATATACATTAAAATAAAAGAATTTTTTTTCCAAATATTCCTGAAAAAATAAATAATTACAAAAATATTAACACTTTTAAACTATTTACAAAAATATTCATTTTTTTGTAGGTCTGACAGAAAAACGCGGTTTGAGACCGCATTTTATTCATAGGGTAAAAAACTTGAAATTGGAGAAAAATATGACAAAAAAAAATGAAAGAAACGCGGTGTCTCAAACCGCGTTTTTCTGTCAGACCTGCAAAAAATAAATATTTTGTAAATAGTTTAAAAGTGTGAATATTTTTGTAATTATTTATTTTTTCATGAATATTTTGAAAAAAAATTACAAAATTAACTTTGGGGTGATTTTTTTAATTATTTCAAATAATGTTTTAATATCAGGGACTAAAACGAATAAAAAATATAAGCTTAGGGACTATTTTACAACCTTTGAAAGGTTGGGGACTAAAATAAAACGAAATAGAAATGTCAAGGACTATTTTGAAACGTTTCAAAGGTTGAGAACTAAAGTGAAATAAATGGTAAAGGTTAGGGACCAAAAATGTAATTCACCCTTTTTTTTTATTTCTTCAAAGGCTCGCCCTCTCTCTCTTAGCGACAAAGACCGACACTGCGTTCCGATAGCAGCAGCAGCCCCTTGCCACAGAGCTCTGGCTTCGAGCGATTGAAACGGAAGGGGACGGAGCGAGGGCGAAGCAAGAGCGGGGCGCGTCGATCTAGGATGAAGCGAGGGCAGAACGGGTCGAGCTTCAACAACTCGAAATAAGCCTCCGCCGGTCGAAGACATCGAGGGTTTCTGCAAAGAGAGGGCGCAACAGGTTTGCTTTCTCTTCCTTTCCCGTTCAATTTGTCCCCAATTTGACCGAATTTGGATGATTTGGGTTTCGGAAGACAAAAATTCGGGCTGACTTCACTCTGTTATTTTGGGGATTTTTGTTTAGGGCTTCTGAATTAGGGAAATTGAGGAAGTGGGAAAGCGAATTTAGTTCTCGGGAAGTTTGAGGAGGCGCCAGAGGAGCTCCGACTTCACCAATTAGGTATATTCACTTTCCCCTTTCTTCTTCTCAAAAATTCAGTACCCTTGCTTCCTCAGTAACACTCTGATTTGTTAAGGCCACTGATTTGGGGTTCTGATTTCCGTCTTCGGCATAGGCCAATTTTAGGTTTGATTTGTTCTAGCTTCAGAACCCTCCCATGAACTCCGAATTTGTGTTTGCATTTTTTTATGCTTTCCACGGGGTACAGTTTGATGCTATTTCGCCTTTATGGCTGTTTGCTTGGTCCATTGAACATAGAGAGACCTACTGAAATTTCTGTTTGAAGATGTGAAATTTCAATTTGCTTGCTTTTGTGCTGCTGCCCTACAGGTCATTTATCCCATGTCCAGTGTCCTTCAATTGCCCAGTTTTGGTTTTGTGCTGATGTCCCATATTGACTTTCATTTGTGATAGTCTAAAGAATTCGACCTTTCGTTGCTTGTGAACCCTGGGAAAAAAAACCAGCAGCACTTCATCGCTATATTCTTTTTACTTATAGCTGATGGAATTCGACAATTCATTTGCTTGTGAATTCCGGGCAAAATCCGACAGCCTTTCGGCGCTATGAATCGATCCACGCCGGGATCGGGGTAGCGACGAGAGACTAAACTCTCGAGCAGCTAATGCTTCCGTTTGATTTCCGGTTTCGTTTATTTGTTTTTTGTGCCTGCAGATAAAGAAGAAACAGCAAAGGTTAGGAGATGGATCTTCTACCTCTTGCAGTAGAGGTATCTCTCTCTGCACTCCCTTTCTCCACTCTCTCTCCCTCGCCCTCTCTGTGTATTCTCTCTTTGCACTCCCTTTCTGCACTCACTCTTTCCACTCTCTCTTTGTTTTGGTGGTTGCAGGTTCACGCCTAGGAGTATGAACCAAGAAGAAGAAGAAAGAAGCCCTTCTGGAGAAAGAAGAAAGCCAACCGGGGAAAAGAGAGGAGACAGGTTTACTGCTTTTGTTGATGTTGGCGGACTTTTGCTTCTTCTTTTTTGTGGTTGCAGGCGAATGCTTGGGAAAAAAGAAGATGAAACTGCAGCCAGACACTTTATAGAGGAATAGGGGCAGTTATCATTCACTTAGGCCACGAACAAAATAACTGTACTCATTTCTTTTATGCATTTTTTTTTGTTAACTGCACTTGTAACTAGGAATATAGTTACCACTCAGTAACCTCCCATTTCAGCCTTTTGGTTTTTGATATATGTGGGCCTGACGAGATTGGGCTTACAATGGAATTGTTTTAGGCCCGATTTGGATTTGTAGACCTGTGTTTTAATTCGGGAAAAGTTTACCACATTTTTTTTAATAAAATGAATGTGATAAATTTATTTATTCCATTAATAATAAATTTCATGAAATTTTACCCTCCAACAGTTGCCTCCGAACTTTGTGCGTATGAGATATCGAACACGTTCAAAGTTCGAAATTATGTTATTCATGCACAATTTTTTTCGCGTGGACCTTGCTTAAGAAACTTTTGTTTGATATGTAGTCCGAAGAGAGAATGGAACTTGTATTTACTGTTCCGATAAAAACTGATCACATATGAAAAGCAATTATACTTAGAATTTGCTTAGGACCAATGAAATGTAATATGGTATGGGTATGTAAGAGTCAGAATGATTTTCCTTCTCGTAATTTGATTTTCTGCCTTTCTGGCTTTTTCAACCAGCTTTCTTTTGAGCTTTTAAGCTGATTGAATTTTGGGCTTTGAGTCAATTTTGGTTTGGCTTTTGGCCGATTTGGCTTTTGGTCGGAGATTTTCGACTTTAAGCTTGAATTTGGATTTGACGGTTTTCTTGTGAGGG
The DNA here is from genome assembly GCA_037127255.1 of Persicaria tinctoria. Lineage (NCBI taxonomy): Eukaryota > Viridiplantae > Streptophyta > Magnoliopsida > Caryophyllales > Polygonaceae > Persicaria > Persicaria tinctoria. The sequence continues at coordinate 13,630,566 of JBANSL010000020.1, read as the reverse complement.
ACAAGAATTTGGTTTTGACGACTTGGTGTCGTAGGCTTGAACTTTTGTCTTTTGACCGATTTTAGTTTGATTTCCGGTCTTAGACTAAATTTGATTTTGACGACTTGATGTCATCTATTTGGACCTTGGGTAACCTTTGTGGTTGAAGTTTTGCGATTGAAACATCACAAAAGATGCTTTTGAAATTTATACCCACACCATTTATAGCCAAGACATTTGATGGCTTTTACCTTTGAGCTTTAGTTTTGAATTTTGTGGGGCTTTGAATGACCATACATATATAGATGATGTAGGCTAATTTTCGTTTGGGAGGGTTTGAAGGGTTTTGGGAGGCTTAGGCATTTTGGCTTTTGAGAGAGCAGAAAACATTGACCATTTGATTACTCAAGTTTTGAAGCAACTTCTGGTTTAGGGTTCCTTGGAAGGAAATTTTAATTTATAGGACTTGAATTGACTATCACATTTGGAGATAATAATCAAAGTTGGAAAAATTTAGGCATAGACCTTTTGTTTATCTCTTTAAGAGAATGTCTTTGAAAAACATTTTGTTTTTCTCTCTCTTCCTTTGCCTCATTCTCAATATACGCACAAAATGTGCAAGTCTTCGGACTATATTTGATTTTTCTCCTTGTAGTTGAGACAATGCTCATTTGACTACATAAGCAGAGGATTTGACTTCTTTTTCTTCTTTGGTGAGAAAAGAAGATGTTTTGTTTGTGTTTGTGGCTGCACCTAGCACTTTGACTAGCTAGACTGCCTACGTACCCCCTTTAGGAGGGATCAAGCCGCTCGTAGTTCTTTGTGAACCCATTTTTCATATGCTTCCGGGTTGTTTGATTTTCGGACTAATTTCAAGTCCCTTTTTTTAGTATGCATCACTCGAATTATTTGAGCACACCTTCTAGGAATGGTTTCCCCAAATAACCCGACTATCACTTGCAAACCAGGATTTTTTCCTCTTCTATTTTTACCGCATCATTCAAATTACTCGGGCCTACCTTCTAGGAAGGGTTTCCTGAATAATCTGACTATCATATGCGAACCCGGAATTTCTTTGTTTTTTTTTGTGCGACTGAATCTGACATATTATTTTTTATGTCAAATTTCCTACGTACCCCTTGTTGGGGATCAAGTCTTAACGTAGTTCTAGGCCGAACTATTTGTTTTTCCGCCTTGGAGACTACTTGATCATTTTGACACCCTTACTTGGCTTTAGGTGTCATTGATTTGGTTGAGCTTGTGGGCGAGAACTTTTGACTGCCTCTTCCGGAGCTCTTACTTTTGGTCCTTTTCATTTGGATCTTCTTGCTTTTAGACTCATCAACTTTTCCAAGCCTTTCAAATATTGCAGCTTTAGTTTCTCCACTTGTCGAGGCTAAATTAAGCATTTGAAACACTGAAGGTTTGGATTCTTCACTTGCCAAGTCCATATCAAGCCTTTGAAACACTGAAGATTTGGATGCTTCATTTGTTGAGGCTAGCTCGAGTCTTTCAAATATGGAAGATTTTGGTGTCTCACATGTAGGGGCTAGATCAAGCCTTTTAAACACCGAAGATTTAGGAGTTCCACATAAAGCCGTCTCGAGCCTTTCAAATGCGGACATCCTAGGCTCTATCACACTTGCAGTTAGAACACCGTCTTCGTATGAGATTTGGAAATTTTTGACACTAGCATCATCGACAAGTTTTTGTGGAGCTTTACCCTTGAAAGAGGGTTTTAGCTTTTGCACTTGAACTTTATGCTTCTGGTGCATTTTTGAAGCTTTTGTGAAGCTTGACTTCTTTCCCTTTGATTCCTCTCTTGATTTTGAGGAGGGGATTTGACGCTTGGAGCGAAGAGTAATTTTATCAACTCTCGCCTCTTCTTTGCACATGTCATCGGTCCATGAGACCATACAACATTGAGCGATTTCTTTGTCGTTCAAGGATTCATCTTTTGAAGTGTTATCTTTCACCAACACTTTGAGAGGCAATGAAACCGTGGGGGTGCCCCCAGCTTCAATAGCCATAGCAGATGTTTTTTCTGTTTGAGAAGACACTTGGAGTGAGGGAGTGGATTCTGCAACGTCTACCACTGAAATGGTGTTTGATGAAGCTGCTTGAGTTGTGGATGTTGCCCCCTCGATTTCAATTTCTCCTTTGTTAATCATTTCCTCTACAATGTCTTTGAAGACATAGAAATCTTTGATTGGGTGGCCAACGAGCTGGTGATACGAGCAATATTTTGGATCATTCGCCTTGCCAACACGTTTTGGCCTTTTTGTCTTCGAGAGTGTTAACATTTTAGCACTCATTAATTCATGAAATATCCCTTGAACATCATCATCGTCAAAGGGATATTTCTTTTGCTTTCTTTCATGAAGGGTGAGTCTCTTGGCTGGCTCCTTGGATGTCTCTTTTCTTTGAGCTTTAGAACCATTTCTATTACCAAACTCTCGATCATGTTTGGCGAAAGTTGCCATAGACTCTTCTTCGTTTTGTAGATCACTGCCATCATTTTTGTTAGCCTCACTATCTTGAGGCCATTTGGATTCTCGTGCTAGCTGTTTTTCAACATTGCACGCTTTAGACACCAACTCATCAAATGAACGAGGCTCAGCACTTCCAACATGTACCGCTAATTCCGGTATTAGGTTGTTGGTGCACATTTGAACACAAGCTTGTTCGCTCAATTTTTCATGGCATTGGAGTCTCATGCTCCTCCATCTGGCGATGAAGTCGTTGGCGAACTCGTTAGACCTTTGATAGGTGTTTGCAAGATCCAAAATGGAAACTCTTTCCTTCAAGCTCACAAACTGAGCTAGGAACTCTCTTTGTAGATCATCCCATGTTTGAATCGACCCTGGTTGAAGTTGAGTGTACCAAGTAAATGCCGATCCCTTTAAAGATTGGACGAACTGCCTAATTAATAAGGCATCGTTTAAGGCGGTTTCACCACAAGCAGAATAAAAATGTTCTAGGTGCTCGTGGGGTGAACCGTGAAGGCCATCGAACTTTTCAAAGCTCGGTCTTTGGTAGCCCAGGGGAAATGGCATCGAATCATAGTGTGTTGTAGCAGTAGGAAGTCAGGTCGATCCTCGAGGAAGCTGGTCAGCGGATCCCAGGCAGCGGAGGAATCTCATGGACAGAAATCGACTTCAGGGGTACTCGACCTCGACTAAGGGTAGTCGACATGGGGTCAAGCACAGTCGAATTCGAGCAACAAAAGACACTGGTGATGGTCGACGTCGACAAGCTCTACTCGACGTCGAGTAGGGTGGTCGTAGTCGAGTGGCTGTCGAGTACTGCAGAGACACAAGCAACAATGATCTTGCTCGATCGAAGGTCAGTGGTCGACGTCGACTAGGGTCTAGTCGAATCGAGTAGAAACAGTAACTTAAACGAATGCAAATCTCGAACTTTAAACAATGTATGAAAAAGACTTCCAAGATCGGGGTTTGCAACAACGATTACCATGAAAGCGGAATTATAAATCATAAAAGATGGTGACTTTATCGATAAAGGAGAAGGCTTTCACCCAATCCGACAAGTAGGAATATAAATCTCGCGATAAATAACCCTAATTGTATCTATTCCTTTTCATAATTAGCATTTATTATCTTCCGAATAAAAATCCTAATTACTACCTAAGTTTCACAACCTGAGTTCTTCAATTTCTCAGTCAAAGATGAAGCACACGGAATAGAATAAGATAACAATAAAGTACCTTATTTTGCAATTGCTAATCAACCCACATGGCTCTCGTTGGGCTCACCCCAACCCTAGAAGTAGGTGGACCACTCGCGCCTCATCGCAATCGTAGACATCATTGATGTAAAATAAACTTGCATAAACTATATTCAAAGTCTTTACAATCCCGACACTAAAACTTTCGCAGAATGCCAAAACCCTAAAACCCTTGAACTCTTAAACTATGTATTGAACTACTTCTCTAGAATTGAATGAATGAAAAACTAGCCACATGGGCTTTATTTATAGGCTTCCAATCCTTGCTAATCAAGGAAGGAAAATATATCTAATTTCTAAAGATAAAACTTAAATAAAAGGGAACATTTATCTAAAAGGAAAACTATCTAAATATCTTCAAATTGATAAAATCCTTCTCCCCGTAGATAGATCTTGATATAACATGATGGATCCAGCCTTGCTTCATGCCCAAGTAGTCAACTCATGCTCGGATTAGCCCAATGGGCTCTCGGCCCAAAATAGTGGTAGTCGACCTCGACAAAGCCTGGTCGACTTCGAGTAGGATGTACTCGACTTCGAGTACTCTTCACAGCTTCCCGGTCTGATTCTTCTCCTCGAGCTCGGGTGTGGTTTAGTTTTGGTCGACCTCAAGTAAGTCTACTCGGCATCGAGTACGGCTCGTGCTCGAGTTATCTTCTTCTTCTGTCCTCGATCAAGTCTACTTCAGTTGTAGTCGACTTCGAGTAAGTCCTGGTCGAAGTCGAGTAACTCTCAGCATTCTTCTTCTCTTCTTGGTTTCGTCCCGGAATGGCTCCAAATTCTGCAAAATTCACCCAAAACTTGTGTAGACCTCTATTTTTGACAAATAAGCTTATACTACACAAATTCAACATATTCCCAGCCCGAAATATGCAAAGTATATAGAATAAGAAGCTAAAATGTGCTTAAAAACATGGATATTTTAGTGGACATCAAATCACCCCATACTTAAACTTGCTTGTCCCCAAGCAATAACTTGGATGGTCATTCAGGGGAAACCTGCAAAGACTCTCAACATAATGGATTCGTTGTTATATTACCCAACACTCAATTGCCATCCTCGAAAAGGTACTTGGTGCCTACAAATCTGTACATGTGAATGAAAAGCAATTTCTGCACACAAAAGGAGGTTTATATAAAACAATTTTATGTGACAAAGCAACGATAATCAAGAGGATTTTATTTAAGCTAAAAAAAAGAGTAGATAGGTAAAAGGCTAAAGGTATGCAATTTTTGGCCATGTGGTGTTCAATCCGGGGAAATGCATTATTTCCAAACTTTCTCAACCACATCCCTTCTTCATAAGATTTCTCACCTTTCATAATGCGTTTGTCAATAATAATGCTTTTATCTCTCTAACCTCAGCACTGCCTTCTCGCGAGTCGCAAACATGGGTGTCATGAATGGCCCCGGATACTTAGTGCTTTGGACTCCTCACCTATGTGTCCCATCTCACTGAACTATTATCTCAGTAAGCAGGGTCGATCTACCTTTATCTCCTGAGGTGATCGGATTTTTTCTCACTCATTAAATTTTCAACAAATTTGAATTTTCTTGCCAAACTCCAATAATGACATATCAACACAACAAACCATATAACATCTTCATAAAATGACTTCGATTTTGAACATAATCCCTGGATAGGGTATAAGGTAAAAAATGGGCAATATAAGGCATATGTGGAGCAATAATGATATATGGGAAAATAAGGCTCATAATATGGCTTTTGTGTTGCAATTGAATAAAGGTATGGATAGAAGTATGAAAATGAGCATATATGGAAATTTAAAATCCTCCATCCTCTTATTGTGCATAATGTCAAAAGAAACATCAATTTACCTCACTTTTGTGGTTTTACCATAAAAAACCGCACGTCATTGAGACTTCCCTTTTCTAGGCAATCTTGTGCAATATCTCTAACGAATCCATCTTTGCATCTGATGTCTACAAAGTAGCCATGTCTTAATGCATATTTCAGTTCCATATTCTTTACATTTTGCATATTTCGGGTTGGGAATATGTCGGATTTATATAGTATATGCTTATTTGTCAGAAATGGAGATCTACATAAGTTTTTATTTAATATCGCAGAATATGGAACCATTTCGGGAGAAAACCAAGAAGCAAGAACCGGAGCACAAAGCTACTCAACATCGACAAACCCTAGTCGATCTCGAAAAGCCATGCCTAGACACCTGCCAGGATCGAGGAGCCTATGTCGAGAAGCTGAAGACAAAGAACCTGACTCCACACCCTCCTCGAGATCGAGTGCCATAACTCGAGATCGACAAGACCTCGGAGAACAACCCGGAGTCGAGGAAAGCCTGCCCGAGGAGACTGAGGAAGAGAGTACCCGACCTGGCGCCCAAACACATTACTTGATGTCGAGGACCATACTCGATGTCGACGAAGCAGCTGAAGACCATGTCCGAGCACATCGAGAAGACTTGTCCGACCAGCCAAGCGAGACCTAGTCGACGAGCCTCTCTACTCGATGTCGACAAGGGGTCCTCGAGATCGACGAACGCTAGGAGTCATGTCCGAGCCTGTCGAGGACCAGCTAGCCGAGACGATGAGCCAAGCCCAGTCGACAACAACTCTACTCGATCTCGACTAGCCTTACTCGAGATCGAGGAGGACTCCAGAAACCGCGTGACGCGTTTTGAGCAATTCTACTCGGATTGGGATGACTTGGGCCCGAAGTTTGCCGATTCTATCCGATCTATCAAGATACATCATGGAAGAAGAGAGATTTATCCACTTAAGACTTTTAGATATATTTTCCTTATTTAGATTTAATTATGTTGTTGCTTTTATTTATCTTTAATGCTTTTAGATATAGTTTTAGACATAGATAAAGATTTTTATCCTTGAATAGCAAGGTTTAGAAGCCTATAAATAAAGCCCTAGGGGCTGGTTTTTCATGAGTCCATCACACAATTCAATTCCAGAGAGAAGTAAGTAGGAGAAGTAGAGAGAGAGAGTGAGCGGCCGATTGGAGTTGTGAAGCGAGAGCGGAATTGGCTTCAAGCGGTTGTAAACTTTGGTTTATTTTAATGCAATTAGTTATTTCCTTTCAATCAATGATGTCTGAGTTTGCGGTGAAGCGCGAGTAGTCCACCCACTTCTAGGGTTGGGGCGAGCCCGACGATAGTCATGCACACTTGAGGTAAAGATCTGACTTTTATCATGTTTTGAGCATCTACCACTTGTTTATGTGTTTATTACCCATCTAATGGAGATCCATGCTAACAACTTGGATTGTAAACATAAAATTAGTAGAGACAATTAGGGTTTCTTGAAAGAGTTGTCTAATTGTTGGAAAAGGCGAAAGCTTAGTCCTTTGATGCAATTCACATTATTATCTGTTTATCTCTGTCTTATGCATGCTTGGTTATCGTTGTTGCAAACCCCAATCTTGGAAGCCTTTTACATACAGTTTAGTTCGAAGTCCCAAAGCATTTGTCTTTACTTTATTTCTTTGTTTCGTTTTTCTGCTCTTACTCGATCTCGACCAAGTCTGGTCGACCTCGAGTTACTGATATTCGATCTAGCATCGCTGTAGCTTCTGTGTGCAGGTACTCGACAAGCCAAGCCGAAGTCGACAAGAGCCCTACTCGATATCGAGTAGCCTCTAGTCGAGATCGACTACAACCTGTGCTTGCTGCTGCGCTGTGCTCGACTGTCCGATCTTCTTTCGACTAACCCTAGTCGAGATCGAGGACATCTGTAGTCGACTTCTGTCCGTGAGATTTCCCTGCTGCCTAGGATCCGCTGACATGCTTCCTCGTGGATCGATCCTTACTTCCCGCTGCTACATCAAGAGGAGGTCTTGTAATTATTTGCAAGGGACGGAATCTGGTTTGTTGTGATTTATTTATATTTTAATTTGCATTCTCGATTTCCTCCTATCAACAGCATCGTCTAGTGTTGCTTTGGCTTCCATGACTCTTTTCTTTGAACTTCTAGAAAGCTTGGGTGATGTCCTCACAACTTTCTTAAAATACTTTGAATAACATAAGATAAAACATGCAAATGCGATATCCAAAATGATGCAACTAAACCCATAAGCGAGTTGTGCCATGTCCTAAAAATCTAAATACAAACCATGCAATTTCTGAAAATACAATCCGAAAATGTACAAAAAGGAGTTAATATAATGGATACAGCTTACCCCCAACCCCATACTTAAAATAGACAGTGTCTCACTGTCACAAATAAAAATCCAAGGGAAGAAGAGGGTAAACTTACTAAAGTGACTGCAGGATCCCTACGGCGGCGGTCGCGGGCGGTACTGTGGGTACCCGATCTGGCGATCAGAAGCTTCTCCCTGGGAAGAGTTGCCAGGCTGATACTGAGAAGGACCTCTCCATCACAAAGCTTGAAGCTTTCCCGAACGTTGCAGCCTATTGTCAGCGCCTCAAATCTCTATCTGATCAACTTGAAGTGGTAGGCGCCTCGATCTCCGATCGTCGCCTGGTCTTTCAACTCATCGTCAGCCTCACATCCGAGTACTAGTCCGTCGCCACCTTCATCCAACAGTCCGATCATGTCCCTTCCTTTGACAAAGCCCGCTCTATGCTAGCCCTTGAGGAGACTAGTCGGGCTCGACTGGACAAGCCGTCGTCTCAGCAAGCTCTCACCGTTACCACTCCACCACCACCCAACGATCAGACGCCGCCTTCTTCTGCACCTTCCAACCGAGAACGCAGCGTCCGCGACAACAACCAGTGAGGTCGCGGCAGAGGACGTGGTCGCGACGGCCGCGGGGGTCCCCAGCAGCAGCAGCAGCAGCAGTGGCCGAACTTTTGGGGCTTCCCGCAGTGGCCTGCACCGCCCTGTCCCTACCCCTCAATGCCGCCACTTTTGGGGCTTGTAGTGCTTCTTCTTCTTGGGGTCCTTAAAATGGTTTTTCAAAGATAGATTGCAAAGGTGGAATCGAGTTCGGGGAATGACATACCTGGGTTTCTGTAATGTGGTCGACGTCGACTATGGGGTAGTCGACATCGATTTGCGTTGTTGCTCTCATGTACCGTGGGAGTACCCATTGTTCGTTCCAATCTTCTTCTTCCTCATCACATTCCATAGCTTCAATTTCCTCATAAGAAGGCTTAAGTCTTCGGACTAAGTCCTCCAGCCGGGCTATTTCCCTTAATCATGCCTCCTCTATTGCGATCCTATTCCTCCGTCTCATATTTCGGACCCATCTATCCCATTCGCAGTCCCCTTCCCAAAAGTCTTCCATCTTTGTACCTAAGCTTTGAAATCACAATCAAGAACACAAATTAGTAGCAAAAGCTTGGCACCCAGTTGGTACCGATGAGGTAGGTGGTGGTAGGGTATGTGATAGGGTAAGAAAAAGGGATGAACTTTTCTGAACCTTAAACACAGCTAAGCTAGGCGCGATTGATATCTCCCCGGCAACGGCGCCAATTTGACGAGAGGGTTTCTCGACCAAATAAATTTGTAGTCAAGACCCCGCTATAGGATAGTGGAATCAGGTTCGTCCTCGGGAGAGAAGTCAGCGGTTCTAGGTTTAGTGTGTTTAATGGTTCGGGAATAGCGGGAATAGGTGATGAGGGTAGCTGTCAACATAGAATAGAGGGGTCAATGTCGAGGGATGGAGGGGGAATGGTGGTTTGATGTCGTGTGGAATATGTGCCAAATAAAAATAATAAAATAAAGCAAATAAAGATGCAAACTTCCAAGGTTAGAGATCACCACAACAATAAACATATGTGTAGATTATAACCACATAAAGATGCATGCTTTATAGGGGTGGGCACGGGACGGGACGAGATTGAGCCGGGACGGGACTCGTCCCGCGAAATTTTTACGGGACGGGATTGACACTTTTTTTTCGAGACGGGATCGGGACGTGATGGTGTCTGGACGGGACGGGACGGGCCTTGTCCCGCATATAAAAATAATAAAATATTATATAAATTTGCAAAGTGAAAAATGCTTTCATAATTCATTATTTTGTATAATATGTTGAATACGGTATTCTTCTCAACTATATTATTCAATATTATTATTATTATTATTATTATTATTATTATTATTATTATTATTATTATTATAATACTATTATTAATTCATACAATGATTGTATAATTAATTATAATGTTCAACATATTTGGCTACATTATCTTACTAGATCAGGACGGAAAGGAATTGAGACGAGATTCAACGGATATTGTCTCATTATCGATTGATAGTTGGGAAGAATACCGTAATTAGCTATTTGCCTCTTGTAACTCTAAATGGGTATAATAATAATAATAATAATAATAATAATAATAATAATAATAATAATAATAATAATAATAATAATCCCACGTTATAATTAAAAATAAAATAAAATAATATTACTAATTTTTATTGTTATTATTATAAAATAATTATACTTTACAAGAAAAAAATATAATATGATATAATAATAATAATAATAATATAATAATAATAATAATAATAATTTTATTATAAATTAATATTATTATTAAATTATATTATAATATTATATAATAATAATATTATTATTATATATTGAAAATTATTATTATAGTTATAAATAATATTTGATCAAATAATAATAATATTATGATTATAAACAAATATTATTATTATTATTATTATTATAAATGGAAGATTATGATTATAATTATAATTATAATATTTGCTCAAAATAATAATACTAATAATATGTTATTATGATTCTATAATATTATAATATTATTATTATTATAAAAATTATTATTATTATTATTATAAAAATTATTATATGCGGGACGGGACGGGATTTGCGGGATCCCACCGGGATCGTCCCGCGTTTCGTCCCGCATAATTTTTGCGGGACGGGATCGGGACGGGATTCGCTATTTTTTCCTAAATCCCATCGGGATCGGGACGGGATTCGGACGGGACCGGGACGGGATCGAGATTTGCGGGATTTGTGCCCACCCCTAATGCTTTATATCAAATAACTTTCGTCATTAACAAATAGGAATATAGAGGCTTTCGCATAAACCCTAAGTGTTACTACCTTTTCTTAATTAGGATCAACCAACTTTCGCAAGCAAAGCCCAATTACTATCCAAATTCATAATTAATTCACTTTCGCTTCATAATTGCAAATAAGGAATTGCCCTCAACTGTCGCAAAGGATTAAGCACATAGGTAGATGATAATAAAGACATACAAAATCATGAATTCATAAATCAAACAAACATATCTATGTTGGGATCACCCCAACCCTAGAAGAAGGAAATTAGAAACAAACTATAATAAAAGAAATTAACTTTAACATAAAATAAACTAAAACTTACTACCGTTCGTCTCCTTCCTCCTCCTCCTCTCTCCTCTCTCCTCTCTCCTTGCGCCCTAAGACGACTTGACTTGAATCAATAAAAATCAGCCCCCTAGGGCTTTATTTATAAGCTTCATTCCCTAGCTATTCTAGGAAAGAAATTATATGTATATCTATATTTATCTATCATTTATCTAAAGATTAAATAAGGGAAATAAATAATTAAATCAACTAGGACTGTATCTAATGTGGATAAAATATCTTCTCTCTTGACTTGATAGATCTTGATGGAACTTGATAGAATTTCATCTCAAAAATATCACCATTGGAATTTGGATAGAAACTTAACAAGATATTCGGATAGCTCGACGTCGACTTCTGGGATTTCCTCAATATCGAGTAGAATTCCTCGATATCGAGTAGCACTTTCTTCGTCTTCCGCTCAGCAACTCGATTCCGGCCTCCAGGAGCAAAGTCAACTTGGGTTTTTACTCGATATCGAGGAATTTCCTCGACATCGACGAAGGCTTGGTCCGTCTTCAGCTTCTTCGTCGATCTCGGCTCCAAGATGTGAAAATCGACTAAGTGTTTCCTCGATATCGAGTAAATTCCTCGATATCGAGTTGCATGTTCAGCTCCCAGCTTCCTTGTCGATTTCTGGAACTTAGCTCGATTTCAGTTGTACTCGATATCGAGTAAAACAACTCGATATCGACTAAGCCTCTCAGCTTTCTTCTCTATTCTTGAAACGCACTTTCCCGGGTCCTCGTTTGTCGGATTGACACTTATGACCATGCATTGGAAAGCTCTTTTCGAGGGCTACAACTCTTATGAAGACTTAAAAGCTTGATTCGAAATGATGAATGGTGAAAAATGGAATTTTCTCCAGCTGCACCATTCTTAGCCTCTTCATGAGTTTCCTTTAAGCTCCAAAGTGCGTCCGATTTCTGCGAAATATAACAAAAACTTGTGTAGACATATATTGCAAATAAACATAAACTACACAAATTATGTATTATTCTAGCCCAAATGTATGAAATGCATGCAGAAATCGATATAAAAGTAAGTGTAAAACATGGCAATTTAGGCTCACATCACTTCCTCGCATGTCTCCCTCGCATCCATGGCTCCGACCATCTGGCATGCTCGTCTCGGCCATCCTAGCGGCCCTATCTTTGGTCTTCTCAAAACTTTTTTACCTGTTGCTTGTAATAACGACTCGAATCGACGTTCTTGTCATTCGTGTCATGTTGGGAAACACATTAGACCTCCTTTCTCTAGTTTGTTTACTCCTACTTATTTTCCATTTGACATTGTGCATGCCGACTTTTGGACATCTCATGTGGTGTCTAAGGATGATTTTCATTATTTCCTTGTCTTATTAGATGATTTCACACATTTCTTGTCGGTCTTTCCAATTAAATACAAATCACAAGTCTTTCCTATATTTGTCCGATTTCATGCTTATGTTGTTACCCAATTTCAACGGCGTATAAAAAAATTTCAATGTGATATGGGAGGCGAATTCAACAACCACCAATTTCATAACTTTTTCTCCACACAAGGCATTACCTTTCCCTTCTCTTGCCCTCATACATCTCCCCAAAATGGCAAAGCCGAACGTTCTATACGCACAATCAATAATATGATGCGCACCCTTCTCCTACACGCCAACATGCCGCCCTCCTATTGGCCCCATGCCCTCACCACCGTCGTGTACCTCATCAACATTCTCCCATCCACTGCTATCTACAATCAAACTCCCACCTTCCGTCTATTTCATCGGACTCCGTCATATCTAGACCTTCGCGTGTTCGGGTGCCTATGCTACCCTAACCTCTCCGGTACCATGCCTCACAAACTCTCCCCTAGATCCACACCTTGTGTCTTTCTAGGCTACCCCAACAATCGTCGTGGGTACAAATGCCTTGACCTCACGTCAAAAAAACTCATCATATCCCGCCATGTCACCTTTGATGAGCATACATTCCCCTTTTCCCATCAATCGTCTCATCCCTCTCATACTTCCATTGATTCTTCATTATCCCCCATGGTTCTACAACGATTCTTCGGTACTTCGTCATCTCAAGTCCCCAGCACACCCCCCGCTACAGCCCCTCTGGCGGCGCCCGCAACACCTTTGGCGACGCCCGCAGCACCCGCAACACCCGCCCAGCCCCCACCCACAACCTATCAGACCTAATCCAAAAGCGTCATTTTCAGGCCAAACAAATATTTAACCTCTCTGCCTCACCTTCACCTATATCCCCCCTCCCCAAATCCCATAAGCTCGCCCTCCTTGCTCCCAATTGGAAGGCCGCCATGACCAACGAATATCAGACTCTTATTCGAAATGGTACTTGGGAGCTTGTGGACCGGCCCGTATGCATCAATATTATCCGTTGTATGTGGCTATTTCGTCATAAGTTCAGGTCTGATGGTTCCCTTGAGCGCTACAAGGCGCGCCTTGTTGTCAACGGCAAGTTGCAGGAGGTCGGCGTCGACTGCGATGAAACCTTCAGTCCAGTGGTCAAGTCGGCCACCATCCGTACAGTTCTCACACTTGCACTCTCCAAATCTTGGGCAATTCATCAGTTGGATGTCAAGAATGCATTCCTCCATGGCCACTTACATGAGACGGTTTACATGTTTCAGCCGCCTTGTTTTGTTAAACCTGGAACTCCGAAGAAGGTTTGCCGTCTTTGCAAGTCCCTCTACGGCCTGAAGCAGGCACCGCGCGCTTGGTACCAGCGCTTTGCTGCATATCTTCTTCGCATTGGGTTCGTCGGCTCTCGTAGTGATTCCTCACTCTTTATCTATCAGCGGGGGAAAGATATGGCCTACTTGTTATTGTATGTCGATGACATTGCTCTCACAACCTCATCTGATGCTCTACGTCGCCAGCTGATTGCCTCTCTTTCTTCTGAGTTTTCTATGTCAGATTTGGGGCCCATCCACTACTTTCTCGGCATTTCAGTTCGCAAAAATTCCTCTGGACTCTTCCTCTCCCAATCGAAGTATGCTGCTGAGATCATCGCCCGTGCGAACATGTCTGAGTGTAAACCAGTGGTTACACCCGTGGATACCAGCTCCAAGCTCAGCGCCTCTGCAGGTCCGCCAGTTGCTGATCCTACCATGTATCGCAGTCTTGCTGGAGCCTTACAGTATCTCACTTTCACTCGCCCGGACATCAGTTATGCGGTTCAGCAGATTTGCCTCTTCATGCACGACCCACGTGAGCCTCACTACAACGCTCTCAACCGTATTCTGAGGTATCTTCAGGGAACTCTTCATCTTGGTATGCAGTTGACAACAACGCCAATTTCAGGTCTTGTGGCATATACAGACGCTGATTGGGGTGGGTGCTCTTACACCCGCCGATCAACGTCCGAGTATTGTGTGTTCTTCAATGACTCTCTCTTCGCTTGGTCTTCCAAACGTCAGCCTACGCTGTCTCGCTCCAGTGCGGAGGCCGAGTATCGGGGAGTCGCTAACGCCGTTTCTGAGTGTTGCTTCTTGCGCAATCTCCTCCTGGAACTGCACTGTCCTTTGCCGCGTGCCTCTATCGTCTACACCGACAATGTCAGCGCCATGTATTTAGCCATCAATCCAGTGCAGCATCAACGGACCAAGCACATAGAGATGGACATCCACTTTGTCCGAGAAAAGGTGGCCATTGGTGCTATTCGGGTCCTTCATGTTCCCTCCGCCTATCAGTACGTTGATATCTTCACAAAGGGTTTGCCACGTCAGTTGTTTCTTGACTTTCGGGATAGGCTGACCGTACGTTCTCCTCCCGCTCCGACTGCGGGGGTCTGTTAATAGATATAGATAGAATCCTAGATTGTTATGTACATATCTTTAGTTTCCTTGGAGCCCAAGACCCAAGTCCTTTGTATTCTATATATATTCTATCTAATGAAAGGCAAACCCCAAGGGGGAATTTCCTAAACCTAACAAATACTATTATCTGTGAAGAAAAGTTTATATTTTATAGAGCTTTTAGTTCTGTAACTTGTCAAAAAGTCAAACATCAAGTATTTTGATAGGGTTCGAGTATTTACAATATCAATTTTTCTGTTATTTATTATGATTTCGTACTTATTAAAAAATCATTAAAACAAAGTTGATCTTTCATAATTGTTAAAAAACATATATATTTATAAGTTTTTTAGCCCTTTAAAAAATGTGTATAAAAAATTAGTATTTTGATATGAATAAAGTTATAAAATATCATTTTTTTAACGTTTTCATACATTAGTAATAAACATCGAATTATAAAAAAGAATAAAAATTTTAACATGTTATGACAGTTTTTATCATTATAAAAAGTAAGTGTATAAATAATAAATGAGATATTTTTTTAGTAATGTTACAAGTTGGAATGGAATTGCCTTTAGCTGAATATAAAGTCGGGAAAACATTACAAAAGGTCATGATGAATTGAACGAGTAAACAAAACAAGCAGAAAATGGCTGCTTCCATTACTCAAATCATTCAAGAAAGATTCCCCTTTGTATTCCAACTTCTTCCTGTCCTTCTTTCCTTGTTCTTCCTCTATAGATGGATATCACACACATTCACATCCACGAAAAATCTACCGCCTTCACCATCAAAGCTACCGATCATCGGAAACTTACACCAGTTAAGCTCGTCACCAGCTCGCTCCCTTCAAACCTTATCGGAAAAATATGGGGACCTCATGCTACCACACCTTGGTAGAAAGCCTCACTACCAAAAACACAGGAAATAGCCACGAATTGGCTACGAATGGACGTGGCTAAATGGTTTAGCCACGGGCATAGCAATGAATTTGACGCTCATCGTCATCCGAGGCTATATGCCTCGACACTAACAACCACCAACCCAATATCCGTGGCTAATAGCCACGATATGACAGTTTTGTGGCTATGTCCGTGGCTGGTTCGGAAAGGGGCAATCCGTGGCTACAGCCACGAATTCAGCAACGGATAGTCCGTGGCTAACGTCGTGGCCACCCAGGGGACATCTCTTGGTAGGTCGTTGCTAGTGTCGTGGCTAATGTCATGGCTAGGCATGTGGCCATGTGGCTTAATGTCCGTGGCTAGATATGTGGCCATGTGGTGTAATGTCCGTGGCTATGCCCTATGCCCGTGGCCATATGGCAGATTGGTCGTGGCTACATTCGTGTATCCATATTATGATATGTATTGTGAGCTCGGTAATAAATATAATCTAATCCAAACATACATAAATGGAGTACAAAAATAAAGAACAAATTTTAGATACAAAAGAAACAAATTTGAGAACATATATTCAAGTTGTCCTTATGGATTTCCTTATCTCCACAACATCCTCTATATGATTACTCCCTGCAGGAACAACAAAATGCAATAAATCTTGAATAATTTTAGCAAAAAGGCAAGAAAGTCATTACAATTACTAAAAAGCACATGGACTATTGTAATTAAGTAGAGTTAACATTGTTAAATAAATCTACCTATGCAATTTCCATTGAGATCTTAGACAAGCGGTAAGAGAGAAATAAAATGTCTAGAAGATGCCAACAAGATGTAAGTTAATAATTGAAGGTATTGCCTCATGATGGTAAATGTGTACAACTAAACCTGTTTTTTTTTATAAAAAAAAATTGACAAATGGATTTTATTATTCTTTCATGAGCTAAGTAGCATGCCAATCCAAGAGGAAGATGGGGTAATGACATCTAACAAGTCATTTGTTAGTAATCAAAAGTAAGGAACCTGTTTAAACCTCTAATGCGGGGGGGAACAAGTTGTCAGGGTAATCAAAGAGTATTGCTTAAAAGAAACAGGCAAATATGAATCTGGACATCTGATACTCCATACAGGTTTCCACTCATAAGATGATGATAACAATAGGATTATATATTCCAACATGGCAATATCTCAATAGGCTTCCAATACATGCATCAATTTAAACAATGACTTGTTTAAACTTAATGACTCACCAAACAACAAGAAACAATAAAAAATATTGCACTAAAACCAGGAAAGAGATCAAGAAAGAGCAGGATGCAGAGACACGTGATTTACGGTGAAGAAAACCCCAAAGAACCTTTATTCATGCCTCTGTGACTCCTCCATCCATGCCCTTGATTTAATAGAAAGGAATAATAAAGAGAGAAGGAAAGGCACCTGGTGTTCATTACTCCATCCACTGCACGCTGGAAGACTAACCAACCCACACTACACTATACGCTACGGTACCTACCTACAGCAAATATCATTACAGAGATACACACCACTACAATACACTAAAAGGAAGAATAAGAGGAAACTGCCACTAGTTAGTACAGAGTAATTACATTACAATACCATATTAGAATCAATGCAAGCATTAATTCAAGCAAGAATTAAGAATTAATGAAGTATTTTGTTTACGATTGATTATCTCAGATCGATCAGTACTTTAATATACACTAATTAATGATGGTGAGCTGAAATTAAATTTATAAATTAAGGAGTAAATGACATGGATACATATGTTTACATTTTCCACATGGTTGAATGTCAGACGAGTGGTGGATGTAGCACATAGAAAATTCTAAGCAAAAATCTGCATGAAAAGGCAACTTTACACATAATTGTGAACCATAAATGATATTGACGGTGTAGGTAGTACATATACTCCACATATCTTCAGTTAAAGGTTTCAAATACGCAACCACAACCAAGTTCACAGTTCACACCTACACTAAATTATTGACAACAAAGATAAGGGGGAGGAAAAAGATTGAACATTATCAGTTTATCACTGGAGACAGGGGATCCACATAAAGAATGCGAAAACAGAAATTTGTGAAACGAAATTTATGAGACAGCGCAAGTGAAAAGAAATTTCTGTAAAACAGCGAAGGAAACGAAATCAGTGAAACAAAATTTGTGAAACGAAAATAGACATATATAAGGAAACGAAATTTGTGAAATGAAATTTCTGTAAAACATAAATTAGTGAAACGAAATAAAAATTAGGTATATATTAAAAACCAGGAAATTGGAAAATAAACAAACAACAAAGGAAAGGGACAACCTTAGAGGATTTGGGATTCAAGGCCAGGAAAAGGCGGAGCGGGTCGGAAGGTGAGACAGCGAGGGTGGAGGAGGCGGAGGAGACGGCGGCATGCGGCGGAGGCGGTGGTGGAGCCGGCGGAGTGGAGAGGATTACCAGAGAAAGACAAGCAAGAGAGAGATTACCGAACATGGAGAAAGACAAGACAAGAGAGAGAGATATTACCGAAACCGGAGATTCGAAGGAAGGAGGAACGGTGGTAGCCATGGAAGCGGGAAGGCCGAGCGCTGATGGCGAGAGGGAGGAGCAGAGGAACGGTGGCAACCATGGAAGCCGGAAGGCTGAGCACGCAGAAAATGAAGCGACCATGGAGTCTTATCAGCGAAGAGGGAGAGAGGAGAGGGGAACTGGATTTTGACCATGTGAAGCGGCGATTTTAAGGTTAAGTGTCCGCTTTAAATTTTGGGGGGAAAATTTACCGCTCAAAGATAAATTAGGCGATAAAAATAATTTCGACAGTGTGAATTCACTTTTTTTCTTCTTCACAATTTACATCTAGAAAATACAACTATTTATGATTAAATATATATTTCAAATAATTTATTATCGAATTTAATTAGATATCTATATATTTTTATAAAATTTTACCCAACATCATTAAACTAGCTAGATCAATATCTAATAAGATTTTATAAAATTCATATATAAGGTTTTATTAAACATTTATTAGTTACTTAGATGAGTTTTTCCTCAAAACATACTTTTATAGTATTCTAATAAGATTTTATTAGATACTATAAGGTGTTATTCAATATTTATTAGTTATTTATATGAGTTTTTCCTCAAAACACACCCTTATAGTATTCTAATAGGAATTTTTTACTTAATACTAAATATTTATTAGTCACTTATATGAATTTTTCTCAAAACATACTTTTATAGTATTCTAATAAGAATTTATTAGTTAATGTAAGATTTGATTCAAAATTTATTGGTCACTTATTTGAGTTTTCCTCAAAACATACCATTATAGTATTTTAATAAGAATTTATTACTTAATATAAGGTTTTATTCCAAATTTATCAGTTACTTATATGAGTTTTCCCTAAAACATAACCTTATAGTATTCTAATAATAATTTACTAGTTAATATAATGTTTTATTCAATAGTTATTAGTCACTTATATGAATTTTCCTCAAAACATAAACTTATAGTATTCTAATAATAATTTATTACTTAATATAAGGTTTTAATCAAAATTTATCAGCTACTTATATGAATTTTTCTCAAAACATACTCTTAGAGAATTCAAAAACCTTATAATATTCTTATTAGAATACTATAATGTTTTATCCAGCACATATAGTATTCTACAACATTATTACTTAATATAAAGTTGTATTCACCACTTATTAGTCACTTATATGAGTTTTTCTCAAAATATAACCTTATAGTATTCTAATAAAAATTTATTGCTTAATATAAAGTTTTATTCAACAATTATTAGTTATTATATGATTTTCCCTCAAAACACACACTTATAGTATTTTTATAGCATTTTATTAGATAATATAAGATTTTATTCCACAATCATTAACTACTTATACGATTTTCCCTCAAAACACACAATTATAGTATTCTTATAACATTTTATTAGATAATATAAGGTTTTATTCCACAATCATTAGGTACTCATATGATTTTTCCTCAAAACAAACACTTATAGTATTCTTATAACAACTTATTAGTTAATATATGGATTTATTCAACAATTATTAGTTACCTATATTATTTTCCCCCAAAACATACACCTATAGTATTCTTATAAACAATTCATTAGTTAATATAAGGTTTTATTCCAAAATCATTAGCTACTTATATGATTTTCCCTCAAAACACACACTTATAGTATTCTTATAACATTTTATTAGATAATATAAGATTTTATTCCACAATCATTAGCTACTTATATGATTTTCCCTCAAAAAACACATTTATAGTATTCTTATAACATTTTATTAGATAATATAAGTTTTTATTCCACAATCATTAGGTACTCATATGATTTTTCCTCAAAACAAACACTTATAGTATTCTTATAACAACTTATTAGTTAATATATGGATTTATTCAACAATTATTAGTTACTTATATGATTTTCCCCCAAAACACACACTTATAGTATTCTTACGACAATTCATTAGATAATATAAGGTTTTATTACAAAATCATTAGCTACTTGTATGATTTTCCCTCAAAACACACACTTATAGTATTCTTATAACATTTTGTTAGATAATATAAGATTTTATTCCACAATCATTAGCTATTTATATGATTTTCCCTAAAAACACACATTTATAGTATTCTTATAGCATTTTATTAGATAATATAAGGTTTTATTCCACTATCATTAGGTACTTATATGATTTTTCCTAAAAAAAAACACTTATAGTATTCTTATAACAACTTATTAGTTAATATATGGATTTATTCAATAATTATTAGTTACTTATATGATTTCCTCCCAAAGCATACACTTATAGTATTCTTATAACATTTTATTAGATAATACTACCTCTGTTCGGAAATAAGTGACGTTTGACTTTTTGGCACGCTTTTTAAGGAGTTTAAAACTATATAAAATATAAATTTTTTAATTGATTTTTTTTATAATTTTATACATATTAGTTAGAAGTTTAAAATTATTTTAAAAAATTAATAAAAAAGTTGATATTTTATATAGTTTTTAGCTCCTTAAAAACCGTGTCTAAAAGCCAAATGACACTTATTAATGAACGGAGGGAGTATAAGATTTTATTCCACAATCATTAGCTACTTATATGATTTTCCCTCAAAACACACATTTATAGTATTCTTATAACATTTTATTAGATAGCATAAGTTTTTATTCCACAATCATTAGGTACTCATATGATTTTTCCTCAAAACAAACACTTATAGTATTCTTATAATAACTTATTAGTTAATATATGGATTTATTCAACAATTATTAGTTACTTATATGATTTTCCCCCAAAACACACACTTATAGTATTCTCGTAACAATTCATTAGTTAATATAAGGTTTTATTCCAAAATCATTAGCTACTTGTATGATTTTCCCTCAAAACACACACTTATAGTATTCTTAAAACATTTTATTAGATAATATAAGATTTTATTCCACAATCATTAGCTATTTATATGATTTTGCCTCAAAACACACATTTATAGTATTCTTATAACATTTTATTAGATAATATAAGGTTTTATTCCACAATCATTAGGTACTTATATGATTTTTTCCTCAAAAAAAACACTTAGGCCTCGTTTGGTTAAACGTGGTAATTTCACTTCCTAGGAAGTTACTTCCCGTGAACTAAACTTCCCATGAATTTTACTTTCCGGGAAGTATAAAAATATGTTTGGTTGAAAATAAATTCACATGAACTCAATTCCTATAATTTGTTTGGTTGAACAGGGAAATCTCATAGGAATTTATTTAAAATTACTCTTGTAGCCTTTATTTATTAACACGCCTTTCTTATTATAGGGATAAATTCGAAATTTTCTTAATCGAAATTAAAATAAAAAAGAGATTTGGAAAAAAAAGGAAGTAATTTGGAAAAAAAAATGGGGGAAGTAGATCTTACCCACCCCCCCTCATGGTAAGATAAATTCCACCATTTTGGAGGAATTTCAATTCCCAGGAATTCTAATTCCTGTGTTTTTTAGCTTTAATTTTTTGTACCAAACACATGTATTGCCAATCACTTCCTGGGTTTTTGTACTTCCCAGGAAGTAAATAGCTAACCAAACGAGCTCTTATAGTATTCTTATAACAACTTATTAGTTAATATATGGATTTATTCAACAATTATTAGTTACTTATATGATTTCCCTCCAAAACATACACTTATAGTATTCTTATAACAATTCATTAGTTAATATAAGGTTTTATTCCAAAATCATTAGCTATTTATATGCTTTCCCCTCAAAACACACACTTATAGTAGTCTTCTAACATTTTATTAGATAATATAAGATTTTATTCCACAATCATTAACTACTTATATGATTTTTCCTCAAAACACACATTTATAGTATTCTTATAACATTTTATTAGATAATATAAGGTTTTATTCCACAATCATTAGGTACTTATACAATTACCCCCCAAATCATACACTTATAGTATTCTTATAACAATTTATTAGTTAATATAAGGTTTTATTCTAAAATCATTAGCTACTTATATGATTTTCCCTCAAAACACACACTTATAGTATTCTTATAAAATTTTAATAGATAATACAAGATTTTATTCCACAATCATTAACTACTTGTATGATTTTCCCTCAAAACACACAATTATAGTATTCTTATAAGATTTTATTAGATAATATAAGGTTTTATTCCACAATTATTCGGTACATATATGATTTTCCCTCAAAACACACATTTATAGTATTCTAATAAGAATTTATTGCATAATATAAAGTTTTATTCCACAATCATTAGCTACTTATATGATTTTTCCTAAAAATAAATTCTCCTAATATTCTCGTATGAATTTATTAGTTAATATAAGATTTTATTCAACGATTATTAGTCACTTATATGATTTTTTTTTCTCAAAACACATTTTATTCAACAATTATTAGTTTTCTTTATGTTCGAGTATTTATTTACATATAAAGACATATACCATTAATGGGCCCATTGGCGGAAAATATAACCATATTTGAGCCCATAATGAATTTAAGCCCATTAGAAATTGAATTGTGTCATTTGAGGTTAATTGTAAATAGCCACGGCATTAGCCACGGATATGGTCGTGGCTATTAATTGGGCTCCTTAATACGTCGAGAGTTATTAATTGGACTTCCATATTCATTGGGTTTTGACTAATACTAATGGGCTTGACCCTTTTTGAGCTTTGACTATCTAAAATTGGGTTTGACCATCTTTATGCACTATCTTTTTTTTTGATGAGATTTTGGGCTTAAAAATTGATATTTTCTTTCAAATTATTTTGCTTTAATTTGTGAATTTCCCCAATTCGGATACACACCAAAGGGATAATGGGCGTCTCCATGTTAGCGTCGAATACAACCACGAATAATTCAACAGTGGCTAAATTCGTGGCTGTTCACCTCCAACTCGGGTCATATATTGCTAATTGCCTCACATTCTTAGCCATGAGTACAACAACGGATATTATTCGTGGCTAAATTCGTGACTACATTGCCACGTCAGGTTAGACTCGCCAAAATGGCGTCGAAATCGGCCACGAAAAATGTGATAGTGGTCAAAGTCGTGGCTAATAGCCATGACACCAGCCACGACATTTTTATTTGTGGCTAAAATCCACGAAATTCTAGACACGAAATTATGTCTTCATCACTAGCCACGGACGTTGCCACGGATATTTTCATTCGACGCTAATATAGCTACGGCTTGTCAGGTCATAGCTATCTTCGTGGCTATCAGCTACGAATATGGCAACGACTTTATGACGTGGCTAAAAATCCGTGGCTATTTCCTGCGTTTTAGGTAGTGCCTATTATAGTCGTCTCATCTGCCGAAATGGCTTCCCAGGTTTTGAAAACCAATGACCGCGTTTTTTGCAGGAAGGCGTAACTCGAGAATCTTTACAAAACTTCTTGGGAATGGAAAGATGATCTCTTCTTCACCGTATGGTGAGTATTGGAGAGAAATGAGGAGCATATGTGTGCTTCAACTCCTGAGCAGCAAAAGAGTTCGTTCCTACCGTAGGGTGCGAGAAGAAGAAGTTGCCATTATGATCAAGAATATCTCCGAGGTCTGACATTGGTGAATTTGAGTGATATGTTTATGTTGCTAACCTATGATTTGACGTGGAAGGTGGCTTTCAGGAAGAAGTATAAAGAAGAGAAAGGCGACTTTGATTTTGAAAAGACGTTGGATGCGTTCATTAAGATTTTAGGAGGTTTCTACATTGGTGAATTCATAAGTTGGTTGGCCTGGATTAATAAGATCACCGGGGTTGATGCTAGGGTGAACGTTGTTGCCCACACAATTGATCGATTTCTAGAAGGTATATTGCGAGATCATACAAATCGCGCGGAAAAGAGAAATGAAGATGATGAAGAAAATGAAGAGAGTATGAAGGCCTTTGTGGATGTCTTACTAGAAGAAGCTCTGAGAGGTGACAAAAGGGAATATCCGCTCCTTGACCGACAGAGCCTCAAATGTCTCATACAGGTAAGCAATTTTTATGTTAAACTTCTTTGCATGTATATTTGCTGTAAGAATTGTAAGATGATAAAATGAGGAATACAATCCTGTAGTTATACTAATAATATTAATTAAAAGAGTGTATATATAGGAGTGGTTTACAAATGATAAATCTACAACTTTGTAAGCCTAATTTCGTCATCAATATTACGAACGATTATTTTGAATTTAATAGAATACACTTAGTTGGATGATTGTATAAATACCCTTTCCATGCCTAAGCAGGACATATTTGGAGCTGGAATACAAACAACTGCGGTTACTTTACAATGGACAATGTCTGAATTGCAAAAGGAAGTGTTGAGAATCACCAGAAGCAAAGAGACTGTAACCGAGGATGACTTGGAGAATATGAACTACTTAAAGGCAGTGCTCAAGGAGACTCTACGACTGCATCCACCAGGTCCATTCTTGATTCCCCATGAATGCACGGAGGATGTTAAAATCAAAGGCTATGACATTAGTGCAGGGACACATGTTTTTGTCAATGTTCGGGCAATTGAAAGAAATCCGAAATACTGGGAAGAACCTAATAGTTTCGATCTACCCCGAGAGGTTTTTCATTTCTCCGATAGATTGCAAAGGACATGATTTCCAGCTCATCCCATTTGGGTACGGCAGAATAATTTGCCCGGGATGACACTTTCAATGGCCAACATGGAGCTTATAGTGAATCTTGTGCACCACTTCGAGTGGTCATTGCCAGATGGAGCAGCATGTCAGTCTTTGGACATGACAAAAACCCCTGGCATGGCTATGCATAGGCATACTCCTCTTATTGCCATTGCATCCCCAAGGGTCAGCTAGACCCTTAGAAAGAGCATTCAATCATGTTAAAGGGTGTAATTTGTCAGGAAATAAGGGCTCGAATGAAGCTACTATCTTAATTTGTAATGATCTTGTGAGAGCATTGTATCTATTTTCGTAAGGTAAGAGCAATTTTCTTTCTAGATTAACTGGAATAACTGGTAAGGATAGCACCCGGTGACCTAGTAATGGCTTATTGCATCCTATATTTGAACCCATATAAAAAATGTGCATCTAGAAGATACCACATTGCTAGAGCTGGAAAAATCCAACTCGAACCCGAAAACCCAACCCGGTCGACCCGGAAACGATTGTCCTGAACTTCGAGGCAACCCGACCAGTTTTGGACCCGAAATCCGAATAACCGATAACCGAAACTCACCCAAATTGGAATGAACCGAACCCGATTTATGTTGTGAGCTGAATCTGCCATGTTTTACCGTAACTTTTATATCATTTTCTGCATACATTTCATGCATTTGGGCTAAGATAGTACAAAATCTATGTAGTTTATGTTTATTTGTCAAATTTTGGAATCTACACCAGTTTCTGTTTAATTTCACAGAATTCGAGGCAAATTACAGCAGTTCTGAGAAAGGTCGGAAAAGCTCGGAAATCAACTACAGAAGTCCAAGTTCAAGAAGCAGCGGAACCAGTCGAATCAAGCTCGGAGCCCAGCTTTACTCGATCTAGAGTACATTCTACTCGATCTCGACAAAGGTGTCCGAGCACAAGCCTTGTCGACTAAGCACTGATCGAGAAGCCGAGGACTGAAGATGCCGACACTGCTTTACTCGATCTCGACAAAGGTTGTCGATATTGACAAGATCAACACCGCCATTCCAAGCCAGACCGAGGAGAAGCTGCTCGACATGCCTTGGCCACTAAGTCGATGAAGCCATGTTACTCGATCTCGAGGACCCAGCACCGCACCTGTCCGAGCATGTCGAGGAAGAGCAACCCGAGACGGCCAGCGAAGCGAAGTCGATAACAATCCTACTCGATCTCGAGTAAGTTTGGTCGAGATCGAGGAACTCCATGTCTGAGCCGCGTTACGCGGTTTGCTTTCCTACGCGCTTTGGGAATCCTTGGAACCGAAGGAGTCCGAGATTTGGCCGAGATCTATCCTACATCTATCAAGTTCTATCTATGGAGAAGACCTATCAACACATGGAAGATATTCTACCTATTTTAGATTTAATTCCTTAATTACATTTATTTATCTTAAAGCCTTTAGATATAGATTTAGATAAAGATAGATATATTCTATCCTTGAATAGCAAGGAATAGGAGGCTATAAATAAAGCCTTAGGGGCTGGTTTTTATTCATTCAATTTCAGAGAGAACAAGTAAGTAATTACATAGAGAGAGAGAGAGAGAGAGAGAGAGAGAGAGAGAGAGAGAGAGAGAGAGAGAGAGAGAGTTTGTGGCGAGCAAGGTGGAAAGGTAAAAACGGATTTGTCTTGTTTGGTTGTAAGCTTTCTTTATTTAATTCAATGCAAGTTAGTTTCTTTTTTTATTTAATGTCTTTCTTGATGATGAAGAGTGAGTAGTCCACCCACTTCTAGGGCTGGGGTGAGCCCGACGGTAGCCATGTGAGGTGATGCGGTAAAGGTACAATCTTGTTATGCGATTCGTCTTCTATCCCTATAAGCATGATTCTTTTGCGAGAGTTGAAGGTGATCCTTGTTTGTATTATTGAAGCGAAAGTGATCTTAATGCAACTTGGGTTAATTATGTGAAAAGGGTTAGTAACAATTAGGGTTTATGCGAAAGCCTCAATATGCCTATTTGTTAGTAACGAAAGTTATTTTGATGGAAAGCATGATCTTTTATGCCTTTATGTGTTACTTTGCATGGTTATCGTTGTGGCGTTGATACCCTGTCTTTGGAAGTTCTTCATATATTGATTTATTTCTGTCGAAATCTGCGATTCTGTGTTCAAAGTTTGCCTTTACAGTTTCTGTTTTTTTGTCGATCTAGAGTAACTATCGTCGATCTAGAGGAAGGTTTAGTCGATCTCGAGTAGGCCTTGTCGAGATCGAGTACTGTTGGTCTGGATCGAGTTTCTGTGTTGTCGATTCTGAAGTTTCTGCTTCTGCTGAGTTTTGTCGATCTCGAGTAGCTTTTGTCGAGATCGAGCAGTGTCTGTCCTTGCTTTTATTTTCAGTCTTCGCTTGTTATTTCTGTCGTTCTTGCTTTTGTTTCTGTCTTCTGTTTGCTTTTCTATGAGATTTACAACTACCTAGGATCCGCTGACACGCTTCCTCGTGGATTCGATCCTGACTTTCTCTTACTACATTGGAGGGAGTCTTGTAATTATTTGCTGGGGCACGAATCTGGTTTGATCTATTTTATTATATTTCATACTCGATTTCCTCCGTACAACAAATTGGCGCCGTTGCCGGGGAAGCTATCATTCGCGCCTTAGGTAGTCAGATCTCACTTTTCTTTTTAAGTTACTTCGCAGGTGTATACGCCGATCTGGTCAACCACCCGAGTTTGATGGCTTAGACGAACCAGAGCGCCTTCTACACATCAGAGCTAAACTACAAAGAGCCATGGCAGCTGCAGAGACACAGGAACAGCTGATCGAGAGGCTCACAAGGGATCTAGCCGCCAGGGATTTTGCTCTCGCCACTGAGAGAGCAGGAAGGCAACAGGAAGCTGAGCGTGCGAGGCAAGCAGAAGTTGAGCTTGCCCTACACCCAACCACTACAGAGGATTATATCCACCCGATTCTCGTCGTGCCTGAATCGGCCATTCTAATCCCTGAAAACAACTATGAAATTCGCACTCAATTCCTTATTGAAATTAAAAATCATGCTTTTCATGGTAGATTTAATGAATGCCCTTTGCGCCATATTACCAACTTTACTGACATGTGTCGCACTCTTTCTGAAGGTACCACCTTGGAGTACATCCTGATGAAAGCTTTCCATTGGTCTCT
Source organism: Persicaria tinctoria (assembly GCA_037127255.1). Lineage (NCBI taxonomy): Eukaryota > Viridiplantae > Streptophyta > Magnoliopsida > Caryophyllales > Polygonaceae > Persicaria > Persicaria tinctoria. Next base: position 13,602,462 of record JBANSL010000020.1, on the reverse strand, counting down.
GGCTGGTCCTGCACTGAAATGGTTGGAAGGGCTGAAACCACGATCTCTCACGACATGGGCTCAAGTAAGTGCAATTATTGTTCTAAGGATGGTCATTATGAGAAAGACTGTTATAAAAGAAAGAAAGATGAGGCTAAGAAAAATAAAGTTATTACTGCTGTGCTTGAATCTCATCCTAATTGCTCCTATGAATTGCTATGTGTGTTTGATGATCAATCTGCTGCTGATGTATGGATTATAGACTTTGGCTACACTATTCATGCTACACCTAACAAGCATTGGTTTTCTGAATTAAATCTTATTAATAAGGGAAATGTTATGCTTGGTGATCATTCTGTGCTAGCTATAAAGGGTGTGGGATCTGTACCTCTTAAGATGCATGATGGGAAAATTAGAGCTATTCAGAATGTTAGATGGGTTCCTGCTATGAGGAGAAATTTGTTGTCTGAAAGTGTGTTTGACGATCTAAATTGGGATATAAAGGTAAAAAAGGGGATTAAATCTATAACCGGAAATGGTAAAGTTCTTATTAAAGGAGTTAAAAAGAAAGTCTCTATCATGTTATTGCTGAATCTGGAAAGTGCCAATTTGTTCATGTTTCTGTTAAGCAAATCTCTAACCCTATGACACTTGATCAGACTTTGTTGTGGTATCATAGATTGGGACACATATGTAACAAGGGTTTGCTTGAGCTATATAAAAGTGGTGTTTTGATTCTAAACCTGCTCATATTGATTTTTGTGAAAATTGTTTAATGGGCAAACAAACCAAACTTGCTTTTAAATCTTATGCCTATATTGGTAATGTTCCTCTTGAGTATGTTCATGCAGACCTATGGGGTCCAACACAAGTTGACACCATAGGAGGAAATAGGTTTTTCTTGTCTCTTGTTGATCATTATAGCAGGAAAGTATGAATACATCTCCAAAGGAAAAAAGGTGAGGCATATGAAAACTTTAAAGGCTGGAAAGTTAAGGTTGAGAAAGAATCTGGACACTTGCTCAAATGTCTCAGAACTGACAACGGGTTAGAATTTTGCAATAATGATTTTGATAATTTCTGTAATCTCCATGGCATTAAGAGACATCTAACCATTCCTGGTAATCCACAACAAAATGGAATAGCATAAAGAATGAACCGTACCCTCTTGGAAAAGGCCAGATGTATGCTAATTTGTGTTGGCATGAAACACTCACTTTGGGGTGAAGCCATCACAACAGCTGCACACTTGGTCAACAGAACACAAGTTGTTGGAATACCCCTCTGTTCAAGTTTCCATAGAATGTTCTTAATTTTTGGCTTCGTATCAATTTTCCAAGTCCATGAATTAATATCCTCATTCTGGCTGTTATTTTTAGTGATTAGTTTTTAAGCGCTAGCTGTTGTAAACCATCCCTCCCTATCTGGCCACCAATATAGTCTGTCTTCCAATGTACTTTTAGGAAGGGGGATATCCAATATTTCTCTTGCTATATTGTATGGGATTGTGTTATACAATTTTTCTTCCCACCATTTTCCTCCTAATATATAATCGCTCACTGTTTCGTTATCATCACGCATGGTAGGACACTCATCCCTTTTGATTATTGGCGAAGTTGTAACCCAGTTAATCGATCAAGAACTTAATAGATTTAACATTGCCCACTAACCAGATAAGACCGATTTTTAATTTTTCAATAGAAGGAGTTAGTTTCGACCATTGCCAAGACGAACCCTCACTTTTCTTGTAATTTAAACTCATCCCTTTTGATTATTGGCGAAGTTATAAGGCAGTTATCGGTCAAGAATTTAATAGATTTACCATTGCCCACCGACCAGATAAGACCGATTTTAAATTTTTCAATAAGAGGAGTTAGTTTCGACTATTGCCAAGACGAACCCCCACTTTTCTTGAAATTTAATATATGTGTTGTTTTGAAGTACTTGTACTGAATTAATTTTACCCATATATTCTATGGTTCCGCAAGGATTTTCCACATGAGTTTCATTTGGGGTGCCTCATTCATATCCTTGGAATTTTGAATACCTAAACCTCCTTTACCTTTTGGTTTACATATTTTGTCCTAGCTAATCAGAGGCCGGTATTGAAGATCTTTATTCCAGAAGAAAGATCTATTTATTTGATCTAGCTCCTTATGTATTGTGCTGGGGAGCTTGAAGGTTTGCATTGTATATAAGGGTTTTGACGCCAGGTTTGGGCCGATAAGGACAATACGTCCTTATTGTGATAGTGCATTCACGCGCCATTTACTAAGTTGTTCTTTTGATTTGCAAACGATTTCCTCGAAAGTTCCTCTATTTACTTTCCCGTCGATAATAGGGAAACCAAGGTATTTTTCAACCGCAATTTGATTTGATATACACAAGCATCTTTCAAGTTCCTCGATTCTGGATCTAGGAATTCCTTTCGTGGTTTGGAAAGCAGATTTGTGAAATACTACAATATTCATCTATACTTGATTTAGCTTTTAAACAAGCTGATGTGTTGCCTTTAGTGAAGATAATAATATCGTCATCGAAGGCAAGGAAAGGGATATAAAGTTTGTCCTCCCCGTATATAAAACCAATAAGACCATTACTCATATTTGCTTCATGAGAGAGTTTTCTCGCCAAAACCTCTGCCGCCAAAATGAAAAGAAACGGGGATAGAGGATCTCCTTGTGGAAGACCTCTAGTTGGCCTAAATAACTCTGTTGGCCCATTGTTGACAAGCACAGAGAACGGCACTGTAGAAATACATTCCATAATCCATTTAATAAAAGTCGGGTGGAAGCCAAATTTCTCCAATACCGCCCTTGTAAAATTTCAATCTACTCTATCATAAGCTTTTTCCATATCCAACTTTATTGCCATCCAACCCTCCTTACCTTTTCTGCTACGGAAAGAGTGGAAAATTTCATGGGCTATAAGAACATTGTCATGTATAGCCCTATCCGACACAAATGCTCCTTGCGGTGGATAAGTTTACCAATTACATTTTTCAATCTCTTCGTCAGAATTTTGGAAATGATTTTATAAATTGTAGAGCATAAGCTGATTGGTTTGTAATGTGTAGTCGTCGAGGGATTATCGCATTTTGGTAGAAGGGAAATAAATGAATGGTTTATTTGATGAAGAATTCTTCCAGAAAGGAAGAATCTTTTAACTACTTTGATGATTGATCCACTAATAATTTCCCAGTAATTTCTGCAAAATTCTACAGTCATTCCATTCGCACTTGGTGATTTATTATTGCCAAGGCTAAACACTGCCCTTTTTATTTCCCCATTGCGCGGATACTAGGTAAGGTAACTATTTTCCTCATTGGTTATTGTCGGGGTGACAAGATTTAAGTATTCTTTTAAGAGATTTTCATTTATCCTTTCCTGTTTAAACATTTTCTCAAAATCTCTACGGATTTCATTTCTGATATTTTCGTCACCCTCAATATATGTACCTTCGCTGGAAGTAATAGATCGGATGATTTTCCTATTTCTTCTACCAGTTGCTACCCTATGAAAATAGGATGTGTTTGAGTCTGTCAGCTTTAGATGTTTTGTTTTGGCCCTTTGGTTCCAATACTTGAAACATAGCAGAGCCAGTACACGACGCTCACCAAGATTGTTTAACAATGTTGCGGAAATCCTTCTTTTGTAGCCAAATATTTTCGAACATAAACGGAGGTGGTTTATGAATTACACCAGTATCAAGGTTTATTGTAATGGGACAATGGTCTGATGAGGAAAACGCTCCATTTAAAGGTACTAGTTCTAGAAAAAATTGGAGAATTTTATGTTGAACAAGTACTCAATCAAGTTTCTCAATAATGTTGTCATCCCCTTCGTGTTTTTTCCTCTAAGTGAAGTGGTTCCCCATAGTAGGTAGATCAACCATAGAACAATCGCTTTTGAAATTAGCTAATCTTTGGAATCTATGAGAATTGATTTCTGCCCCACCAATTTTGTCCGAGCTACAATAAATTTTGTTAAGATCCCCCATCACAATACATGAAAAAGTTGAGCTGGTGACTAGTTCCGTCAGGGTTTTCCAGAATTCGTCCTTTTCCCTCAACCTCGGAGGGGCATAAACAATGAATAACATTAGGGGAGAATCATATTTCGAGCTTTTGTACTTAACACCAATTATTCTAGGTAGGTGGATTTCTAACGAGATTGTCTCATTGATAAGGTGGTTGGCCTTCCAAAAGATACAAAGACCACCAGATTTTCCTTGAGCAGGTGACCAAATTGCGTTATCAAACCCCGCATTCTTCCTTACAGTTTCGTTTGGAATATTTTCAGCTTTCATCTCCGCTAGAGCAAGGAATTTGATATGATCATTTTTACACCATGTGTTTATATCGGTCGAGAATGTTATTTTTCCTATACCTCTACAATTCCAATAGCTGACTTTCATAAATAACCTTTTCTATCGTGAGAGCAGGGAAGGTGACCTCCCACGTGGTTGCTTTGTATTAAAGAGTGTGTAAGCAATTACTCGGATTATAATTATTAAACGTAACTTGATTATATGTAAATAGGTGGTTTTACAAAACTGCTTATTGTAAGTTTTTGTATGGTCCTCGGAAGAAGATTGGGAGTGACTTATTTTAAATAGATATCTGAAAGATACCTTGGTTATGGGAGATGGTATTCTTTGTTTAGTTTTTGGCTCTTTTTAATAGAATGGTTAAAGATATAAAAAGGAGGGAGTTTCATCTCTTTTATAAGCTCGGGAGACAATTTATTAGGACAAGTTTTAGTCTGGGTTGAGTGATTGACCATATGGTTAACTATAGACTGCGGGATATCTTTCCAAGTTGAACCAAAACATAAGTCTCTAAAGTGAATTTCTAAACCAGATTGGGTGTCTGAATATATACATACACGATATCAGATTGGAGTTTGCAAAAAAAGACTTGTACAAGCTAGATATCCAAATTAGCCGGGTTGTCTTGGGAAGTGAATTAAGAAGGGATAAACCTCTCCAAAGAGATGATTCAACAAAGAAGGCAATTTAGCTAGCAGATAGGTTTGTGAACCATCATTTGTCAAACAGTGATAATATATTTTAACCTTTAAGCGAGGGAGACATTGGTGTTTGCCCACAAAGGGGTTTAATCTTGGTTGTTTGAGATAGATTAGATCTAAAGTATGGATCAAGATAATCTGCAAATCAAAAATGAAAACATCCGCTTTCACAACAATAGTAGAGATATAGCTCGTAAGCAACAATATACCCACTATATTTCTCATCAACATTGCAAAACAGTGCATTGCAGATTTTACAACGAAGTTCAACCTCGAAAACTTAGTATGCCTATCATAACAATCAATGGGTTTCAAATAGCGCATATACATAACATAAGATTCAATACACCGGTATAGTTTTAAAAGTATATAATGATGAATTGAGAATTGCCATAATTTTTCAAATCTTGTTTATTTTTGGTTTTCCAATCTTGTTGAAGAATCGAGTACTTAAAGTAAATAACAATAATAGACAAATACTCTAGAAGGAGGGGTTGAAGGGAGTATGAACGCTTTTGGCAAATTCATTCTGCAGTAGCAACTTCAAGAGTTGGATACCGAATCTCAAGACCTTGAACTCGAACTCAAGATCTTGAACAAAACTTTTCGTGCCTTGTGAAATCTGCAGTTTGATCAGACATTAGAAATTTAACAGAGAAATAAAGAACATGTGAATTGTTAACGAGGTTCGGCTCTAAACCAGCCTACGTCCCCGCCTAGGGTTATCCAACCCGTAGGATTCAAACAACTATTATTTCCCTTCTTATGGATCCTAGATACAACCGAGAAGATCTTTCCTTCTTCTAAACTCCTCAAGCCTCACCCGCTCCTATCTAGTCAACTCAGATCCCTTAGAGTCCTAGATACAATTTAGAAGAACTACCCTTCTCTCGTAGCCTCACCCGCTACTATCTAGTTAACCCAAACGCTTGTGAAATAATAGCCCTAACCACACCAACGTGTGTATACGTTTGAGTATAGGGATACTCTTAGTATAACAAGAATTAACTAATCCTATAACGCTCAAACTCTTCCTAACTCTCAAAAGAAATAAAGCGATTACAATTAGAGAGATAGGAAAGAAGTAAAATCAGCAGCGGCAATGGAAACTTGATAGCTCTTTAATCCGCAGAGAAGGCTTGGTGAATGTGTCGATGAATTGTTTCTTCCTTCTCTTCTTATAGCCGAGAGCTCTTGATATTTTGCTAATTTTTATCCCCCAAAATCTTGATTAGTTGTAACAACAATTTGATTTTTAAAACGCTGGGACATTTCACGTTACTACTGCCGAAATCTTCTGGCTCTTTTTTCTTTTGAATTCTGCTGCTAAGATCTTCAGGCCGAGATATTATGGTTGCTGAGATATGGTTGCCGAGATCTCCTTATCTTCCAATTTAAATCGAAAACGATATCTCCACCGCTAATTTTTACTATTTCCACCGCTAATCACCGCATAGGTATGCGGTGGTCTTAATCCACTTTTTCCCAGACCCACCGCATATACATGCGGTGGGTCCGTTGAACGTATACGAACCCACCGCATACCTATGCGGTGGGTTATGGCGACGGTATACATGCGTTGGTTTTTTTGCAATTGGAAAGGGTTGTAGAAGTTATCCAAAACAGTCGCCATAACCCACCGCATACCTATGCGGTGGGTTATGGCGACGGTTTTGGATTGTTATGGTGACGGTTTTAGTCTGTATGACGACGGTTAAAACTCATCGTATACCTATGCGGTGGGTTATGGCGACGGTTTTGAACCGTTATGGCGACGGTTTTTGGCATGTGTACGGTGACCCACCGTATAGTATTTCGGTGATCCACCGTATACCTATGCGGTGACCCACCATATACCTATGCGGTGGGATCGTTGACTGTCATTAAACCCATCGCATATCTATGCGGTGATTAGCGGTGGAAATAGTAAAAATTAGCGGTGAAGATATCATCACCCAATTTAAATTCAAACCACCTGCAAGATAAATTCTATCCTAACACATTTTCTTTTTTCCAATTTATCTTTTACCGAAAATTTTATGGTCAAAGATAAATAGATAATCTGCATGACAAATCAAATCCAACTTGTTAAATAAATAAAGCAAATAAATAACCACTTTTAAAATCAATTTGACAACTTAGGACAAATCTAAAAATCTACGTAATTACTTTGAACAAATATCTACGTAAGCACATGTTAGTTTTGTATTCAATATATAAAAAATAAATAAGCATATATTAAAAAAAAAAACAAATCTCTTAAAAATCAGATTTAAAGAAATCAAATAAATATTTTAAACCAAATCTTATTTTAATTAGATATACCCGCATAATAAATCAAAACAAATAAAAGAACTATATAATATAACTGATATTTGCATAAAATACTACTTTATTTGTCTTCTATCAACCCTACAAAAATATATCACATATTATAATCAAGGGGAAGTCATCACCTATTATAATAACCCAGGACCTTCATCTACCCCTGCCTTCCCTCCAACCACTTATGCCAGAATGTTGTGTTGTATCATTAATGCCCTCTTTTTCTATATCTATAAAACGCATAATTTTTTTTATTTTTTTTAAATTTCCAGGGGGCTCGAGCCACCTGTCTCCGCCCCTGATTATAATCAAGTTGGAGTCAACACTTGTTTATCAGACTACCGCGCGTTCACGCCTTCAATGTCATTTATCCGATCTTGGACTAAAACACTCCTAAAATTCAATTCCGATGACCACGAAAATAACACTCTTTCAGTCTTAATTTCCCACGTTACATCATCGGTCATGTACCACTCAAACAGTCAACACATCGACTTTTCCTAATACAACAGTCAACAGTCAATACTCCGTTCATTAGATTCCGTTTATGAATATACTAGTTGTATTGCCCGGGAAGATTTTTTTTATACGACTTTTATTATGCACAAATTGTATACTCCCTCCGTTTCAAAATAGATGGTCTTTTACTTTTCAGCACGTTTTTTAAGGAGCGAAAAACTCTATGAAATATTATTTTTTAATTAATTTTTTTATATATAATTAGGTACTTATTAGTAATAAGTATCAAATAGTATAAAAATTTTAATTAAAAAAATAATATTTTATAGAGTTTTCCGCTCCTTAAAAAGCGTGCTAAAAAGTAAAAGCCCATCTATTTTGGAACGGAGGGAGTATATAAGATCATAAAAAGTATATAAATATTATTTTTGACTTTTTTATCTCATAACCAACATATATTATCTAAAGTAATTATATAATTATGTACATGTTTTTACACATATATCATTACTTGTTGGAGTATTATATAACAAGATATAGAGAATAAATTTTTTTTTATTTTATATGAAATTTATATGAAATATGAATTGCTAAAAATATATTCAAACTTCATATATAAAGATAAGTATATATATTCCTTTTTTGAATCAATTTTTCAAAAACCACTCCGATGTTTAAGATTTGATTCAATATATTATATACAGTAATAGAAAAGATAGGATTTAATTCATTATACTCCGTATTAGATTATGTTAAATAGTACTAATAGATTATATAAATTAATCTAATCTTTTAAGATTATGTAGATTTTTCTAGGTAAAATATTTATAAAATAACTTAAGGTAAAATGATAAGATTTGTAGGATATGAGGTTGAATATTTATAATAAAAAAATTAATTTAATCATTAATTAAAATGGAGAGATAGGATGACACGTGTATAAATAGATGAGGTTATCGTCTAACATGACTTAAATTTATTGGATCATCATTAATTGACGTGGCGAAAAATCCGGCCAGGATGCACCATAAAACGATACGTGAGCGAATTGCACCAGAGCCCGCCACATAGGATTTTCACATCTCCGTTTTAGTATTTTATATATATATATGCGCGTGTGTTGGCAACAAGTGGGTCCCTTTTCTTTTTTCTTCTTTTATTTTTACATTTTGCCTTTTTTGCCTAACAATTATTATATTATTGCATTTGGGTCCAATTTCTTTCGTTCTTTTTTTGATAAAACATTTCTTTCGTTCTTTTAAAAAATTTGTCAATTTGACTGAATTTTTTTTCACATTTAACCAAATAATGTTTTTTTTTCCATCCAAATCAGATCAAAATTTACCAAGTCCGATGAATATACTTATGATTTTATATGAATAATGCTTCATATTTCACTGAATAATGTTTCGATTTCACCTTTTATCAAATTATTGAGGGTAATTGTAACCGTCGCATATTCCCATCCGAAAATTCATAAATTCTACCGAATAATTTGTCACATACTACCGAATAATATATTTTTTTCCATTAATTTCAAATAAAAGAAACCCCAACTACCTAAACAATACTTACGATTTATACAAATAATGCTTTATATTTCACCGAATAATGTTTTGTTGTGTAATTATGAATTTTTGTTTGTTGTTCTTCACAAATACCGACCAATAATGAATCAAATTTCACCGAATAATTGTCCAACTCATTACCCCGGTAACCAAAAACCGACACATATGTTTGAATAATTGACGAATAATTAATCAAATTATGCATCTCGAAAAACCTACACTAAATTTGACACATATGTTTGAATAATTCTTTGTTATTCCCTCGAATAATGTTGCAATCATATATTGATTAAACGACAAATTCCATTCCAAACCCGATTTTTCCAATAACTTAGCACAAGCACAAACCCCCCAAAGCAAAAACAAAAAGTCAAGGACAACCTTCAATTCAATCCATCCACATTAATCTAAACTCACAAAACCTAAAATATTGAAGCAGAAAAGGGAAATATCAAAATTCAACCTTTCTTCAGTAGAGAAGGGGCTTATGGGGATCGTAAACAACCACCAAGCCCAGCCGGCGGCATCCTCCTTTAGGCTGTAGTCCCGTGAGGCGAAAGCAGAACCTCCATAGGCGCCCCCGCCGATTCCACGTCTGAACAGGGGCGGGCATACACGATCGCCTCACCCTTCGACCCACGTGTCCCGGGGTTTGGAAAAAAAAAATAAAAAATAATTTATATATATATATATATATATATATATATATATATATATATATATATATATATATATATATATATATATAAGTGTTGTAATAAGTAAAACTAGGATGAATATAGAATCAATTAGTCTACTTTGCTTAGTTGGTTGGTAGGAATGAAGGAAACTAACCTTAGACCAAAGGTTTTGGGGTTCACGTCCCCCTAGCCTCATTTTTTAAAACTAATTTCACCTCCCTAAAAATAGTTTTTTTTATTATTTGTTCAACTTACACCCCACTTTCTTTGTTTCTACCTCTGATTTAATTATATTCAAACTTCCCGACTTTCCTATTATATACAAATTATCTAGCTATAACTAATTAAATCCCATAAAATTAGAGAAATTAGCCTCTTTTTTTTTAAAAAAAAAATTCGCCTCCCTAAAAAAAGTTTTTTTTTATTCTTTGTTCAACTTGCACCTACTCTAGCTCTATGTTTCTACTCCCTTATTTAATTATGTTCCCACTTCTCGAGCTCTCTACTATATACAAATTATCTAGTTATAAACTAATTAAACCCCATAAAATTGGTGAAATTATAATTTGATTACGAGAATAAATTTTGTGAACTTTTCATTTGAGTTTTGATTTTGAGAATAAATTTTGTGTTTTAATTATTGTGTATGTGATTTTGAGAATGAAATTTATGAATTGAATTTGGGGTTTGTGAATTGAATTTGTGACGCTTTATGCGATATTTGTAGTTTCGTAACCTACATATTCAAATCACAATTTCTATCATGTCTTTGGGAACCAAAAGATATTATAAAGTTGGTGAGTTTACAATCCTAGCTAATATGCAAAAGCCTTGAATTTAACATGATTGAATTTCGATAAGTTTACACTCCTAAATATGACAAATGCCTGAATTTCCAATGAATGACGAGAAACAACTATCATAGCAACAAAACAAATGTAAGCAAATGTAAGCATACTTTTCTATAATCCACTGCTAAGTTGAAAATCATAGGTTAGGTAAAGGAGTTTATTCAAGGCTAATATCTCAGTACACACTAGAAAATTTCGCCCCACCTTTCGGAGGATCCTGCGGCCGCCACTGCGTCTGAACACCATCACCCTGCTTCTGGATCTCGCCGCCCCCACCTCCCCTTCCATCGGATGTAGCGAACAATGTTGGATCTCGTCAGCCGGACCTGCAAAACTCTCCTTCTTCAAGATAGCCTGGATTGGATCTCGCCGCCCCGCCGATTTCGCATCTGAACACCATCGCCCTGCTCCTCCTTCAAACTCCTTCCTTCCTCTTCGTTCCGCCTCCATTTCGATCCGAGCCCGGACCTGCGAAACCCTCCTCACATGGCTTCCATTGCCCCTATCTAGATCTCTTCGCCCTCGCGCAATCTTCTTCCCTTTCCATCAGATTTGGAAGGCCGAACCCGCCGTGCTCGCCTCCACGAAGTGGAAAAGGCTTAGGGATAGTAGATTTTTTTCTTTATTCTTTTGGAAACATTATTTAAAACCTCATTTTTAATATTTCCGTTTTATTTATAATATCTCTATTATTCCAAAAATTGTGTTGTTATCTAATTTATTTACAAAAAAAAACGATGTATATGTAGGGTGTTATAGTTGATTCTAGAAAAATCGTCTTATGTGGCGGGTTGTGATTGATTTTATAGGAAAAAAAATATATTGTCATAGTTTATAGAAAGTTATATAAGTCATATTATTAAATTGAAAAGCATACAAATAAAAAATATTTCATAGTTACAGAAACTATTAATAGATATATATATATTTCTTGGTGAAAAAATGATTTATATTTAGATTATTATTATGATTATTTACCTCGTCACTCAAGCGCCACTCTTTTCACTCCGGCAACAGCCCGTCGCCACCGCCACCGCCCTTCCTCATCCCTCCTAGTTGACGCCCTGTCGCCCAGCTTCGCATCACTTTGCCCTCCCACCTCACCACCTTGCCCTCCATCGTAGCCAGACTACAAACCCTTCTCCTTCTACATCCCTCGCCTGCCCCCTACGCCGACACCAGTTTAGTCTTGTCGGTGCCCTGCCCTCCGCGCCCGGTCCCTGACGACCGTCACCGCCACTAACCCTCCCCCTGCGTCTCCCTTTAGCCCTCTCCCCATTATCCACCCCCGCCCGGCACCCTGCCTTAATACAGTACCCCACCCACCCCGCCCCCTCAAACCCCCCACAACCCGTTTCCACTTGTAGGTTCCAAAACCTACCTTCCTCTCGTATGCCTTCCTTTTACTCTGTACTTTTTGTTTTTGTTTGAAATTGGGAGCCTTTTCACAACCAACTTTGGTTCAGATCGATTATCGTCGGGCTATCGTGATTGTAAGCGCTTGGGCTCTTGCGTTTACCCTTCACGGTGCCTTTTGGTATCGAGCGTGTTCTCTTTGGCCCCTTCGAGGGGCGCGGTGTCTCTAACCTATACTTCGCCATTATTTTTAATACTAATAACTTTCTCTTAGATTTATTACAATCTCATTGTCTTGATTACCCTTTTTGGTACTTTTATGCTCCATATTCGAGAGGTATTTCCGATTGGCCCTCGTTATTGTGTTTAACTATTTGAGCGTTGAGTGTGTGTTGCCTTTTTGCTTATTCCTTTCGTGATTAGTGTGCATTTTTCGTGCTTAATTGTTAACTCTTTGATTTTGTGTACTCTCCTTGCCTATTTCATTCGCGATTAGTGTGCATTCTATCTATATGTTGGGGTTTCGCTTTCTGCCTTTTGTTTTGGTATTGTGGATTGCTTCTTGGGCACGTATGTCCCGTCCAATGGTCTCTTGTCCTCGTTCGGCTCAAGGGGTGTTGACGGGAGGAAATCGTTGTGTCTCCTATCAAAAGTAAAACTCAAACCTACAAACTAGTATAGCAAGTAAGTAAGAGGTCGATCTCACAGAGAATCAAGTATTCCTTTCTAATGTGTATTTACCAATTAGCAGAAAGGGGGGGTTTTGGTTGATTGAAATAGAAAGAAAACAAAATAATTTATAAACAAGTTGATGCAAAACAGTTTGGAGAAGATCGCTCTACCTACAACTATCCACTTTCTTCGGTTGAATTGATATTGTAACTTCCTCTTGTCCTTTTAGGTTTCCTATGAATGTCCTCATCCCGACCTAATAATGTTACTAGTCCAATCAGTGCTAGAAACCCTTATCTCATGAGTAGTCCATCAGATAAGGATTTAACCCAATCGATAGCTTTAAGTTCAGAGATTAACCAAGGTATTTTCAATCCCTCAGAAAGGAATTTAACAACACATCAAACTTCCTACCCATCCATTTAGTTCAATCAGCCCTAAAGGGATAAGTTTTCTACTTGGATTAAGGTTTGCAATCAGGAATCTACAAAACCCTAGCAATTGAATTGATTCTAACTAGTTGCGCGGGCTAGATAGAATAAAACAATCAAGCAATAAAACACAAAGAAGTTGAAACATTCAATATAGGAATTAAGGAGATTCAAAAACTCACAACTCAATCCAAACAAAGCTTCAAATCATTGATAGAACGGAGAGAGTTTAGCCGCCCATGGCGAACATCGCTCTCAATCTAAACCAAATTGTCTCGAATCCTAATCTAATGAGTGAATGAAAACCTAGAGCTAATGCCCTGTCCAATTTCATCCCAATTTCGTGTCCCAGTTGGCCTCCAAAAGACAAAGATAGATAAATAGGGTTTAGATAGATAAAACCGTTGTCGAACTCAAAACGCGTCACTGCTGGAACATGCGGCGGCCGCTGCACTAATGTGGCCGCCGCTGCATGAGTTTTCTGTGACAATTATGCGGTGGCCGCTGCCTCTAATGTGAAGACCTCTGCTTTAGTCTTTTACGGAAAATGCAGGTCGAATTAGCTCTCGACGCCAACAAGAAAGTTGTAGCGCTATGAAAGATCTTTCCAAGGCATGGTCATAATAGTCAATCGAACAACTGAGGCCTCCAGAAAGTGCAAAACAAGTTTAGCATGTCTGTGGACAACTTCTGCAGACTTGTTCTTCGTTTAGGCTTGCTTCTTCTTCTCAGAACCTCTTTAGATCTTCATCTAAGCTTCTTCGATCAACTTGAATTCCTCATCTAATGCTTCATCAACCCATGTCTCATCCTCGGATCCACAGTTACCTGAAATAATCAATAAAAGTGTGTAGATTCATACTCCACCAACATAAAGAGTAAATATGCAAATTGTACTTAAACATTGCATTATATGCATCATAACTAAGCTAAATGCACCCTATTATGACCATCTAAATGCGTGCTATCAGGTGTGTTGCGTTCGGTTTGGTTCCTGGAATATTGGATCGCTAACGGGTAAGTCTATTGAACTTGCCAAGATTCTGAAGAGCATAAATGTTGACAATATTGCTTGTCTTCAAGAGACTAAGTGGGTGGGGAGTAAAGATCGCCAGGTCGATGGGTGGAAGTTGGGGTACGCAGGTCTCGACTGAAAGAGGAATAGGATGGGAATCATGGTCGGGGAGCTTTGGAAGGATTGGGTTGTGTGTTTCGAGCGTGTTAATGACTGTTTGATGGCAATTAAGCTAGTGATGGAGGACTCCTTTCTACGTGTGATTAGTGCCTACGCTCCTCAAGTAGGTTAGGGTGTGGACGAGAATAGGAAATTATGGGTGGCTTTGGATGCTCTGGTTGGGGCCGACATCAGAACAATATATGATTGGAGGGGACTTCAATGCGCACATTGGCAAGGATAACCTTGGGTTTGAGGAGGCCCATGGAGGCTTTGGTTTCGGTGATAGAAATGATGGTGGGATTGCATTGTTAAAATTCTCTATTGCTTTCGAGAGTGTCATCTGCAACTCCTGGTTTCGTAAAAGAGATGATCACTTGATTACTTTCGCCAGCTCGGTTGGAAGATCGCAGATTGACTACCTTTTGGTCAGAAAGGAAGACAGACGTCGTTGCAAGGATTGCAAGGTGATCCTCTTCGGCGGTCTTTCAACGCCCCACCACCTTCTTGTTATGGACTTTGAAATGCTTGGTCACGTTCGTAAGAGAAACCACAACTTTCCTTCGAAAATCATGTGGTGGCGACTAAATGAATCGACTTGGCGTCTTCTGAAAGATAAAGTTTGGCAAGCGGCAGAGCTGGTGGGGATTGAAGATAAGTTGGGTAATTCAGATGCGATGTGGAGTTGTTTGGCAGGTTGTATTCATAGAGTGGGTCGAGAGGTGTTGGGGGTGTCTAAAGGGGGTCGGGGGACTAGTTAGGACGCAACTTGGTGGAGTGAGGAGGTGAAGACAAAGGTTAAGGCAAAATAGTTAGCATTCCATAGATGGTTACACAGAGGCAATGGAGAAGATGTTTGGAGATCAGGTGTAGGTACAGTGTGGCCAAATGGGAGGCTAAGCGAGCAGTTGCCAAGGCCAAAGACAAATCTTTTCAAAGTTTGTACAAAGCCCTTGACGAGAAGGGAGGGGAACAGGTTCTATATCACTTAGCTCGTCATAGAGAGAGGATGAGCAGGGAGGAGAAGCGAGCAGTGCCATTGTACCATTGTATGTTATAACAACTCTGACAGACACTTGAAATTGATTCTCAACCATGTTAAAAAAACTAGTGATCAATGTCAAGGCTTGTAACTTGTCTTGCATAAGATAAGTCCAAGTGGATCTAGAATGATCATAAAAAAAAGTCAAAAAATACTTAGCACCACAAACAGATGGAGTCTTATAGGGATCCCAAACATCCATGTGAATCAAATGGAAAGGTGAATCAGCCACACTGTCACTCTTGTCAAAATTCAGTTTGTGCATCTTAGTCATGTTACAAGCATCAAAATGAAAATCTTGAACATCTGGTTTACAATCTAGAACATGATGTAACTTGAAAAATGTCATATGACCAAGTCTAGCATGCATAAGCTGCAATTTATTACAATTCAACTTGACATTATTCAAAGAACTAAAACTTGAAGATTTCAACTTCTCCAATCCAGTAGTCTTCAAAACATATAGGCATTTGTCCTCAGTTCCAGCATCAATCACAGATAGGGCATTTCCCTTTTTTATAGGGCTATTTTAAGGAAGGGCGTAGTAAGCGACGAAATCCACAATCCATGCCTCATTATGAGCTTTATCAGTCTCAATAAGACAAGAGACATTTAAAGTACCTGCAAAGTGAACCATAACTTGGTTTACATAGCTATCACATCGATCCCACACACTGTCAAAATGATTATCTTGTTGGTTACGCTCCATTTGGGCAGAAAATTTCTTGGAAGGCTTAGACTTATCCTCATCCTTGCCTCCTCTAAACCAATCCGGGTATCCAATCAGCTTGAAACAATAATCCTTTGTTTGTCCCTGTTCACCACAGTGATCACACAATGTTTCAAACTTATCCTTTCTGTAATCTCTTCTATACTAGTCGGTTTGCGTAGAAGACTCTCCAACACGAAATCTGTTAACAACATTGGCCTCCACTTCAAATTTCCCAAACTTAGCTATTGCAAGAGCATTAGTATTAGCGTGAATAGCTCTTGTAACGCCTGTAGACCTCTATATCTGTGTAGCCATTTGAAAGGCTTTACTGATCCCTGGCATAGGATCCTTAGACGGTACATTGCTCCTTAGATTCCCATAAACATCATTCAATCCTATGAGAAATTGCATAACTTTTGCTTTTTCCTCTCTTTCCAACATCTTCTTTAGCAATCCACAACCACAGTTGTTAAAACCTCCACATGTA
The DNA here is from genome assembly GCA_037127255.1 of Persicaria tinctoria. Lineage (NCBI taxonomy): Eukaryota > Viridiplantae > Streptophyta > Magnoliopsida > Caryophyllales > Polygonaceae > Persicaria > Persicaria tinctoria. The sequence continues at coordinate 13,585,696 of JBANSL010000020.1, read as the reverse complement.
CAGCTTGGAATAGCATCAAGAAATTGAAGCTCATCCTAGATTTTCATTAACTTCCCAAAATAAGCACCTACTGAAAGGTTTTCTTGCCGAATAGTATCCAAATCTCTCCTGAGTTGATACACCAGAGTATCATTTGATTCATAAAAAAGCTATCTAATCTTATTCCAAAGCTCTCGGGCAGATTCCACATACATAAAACTCTCTGCAACCTCATGATTCATGGAATTAAGCATCCAACACCTGAGCATGGAATAAGCTCTCATCCATTTCTCGTAGTCCTCACTCTCGTCTGGAGGTTTCACACAACTACTAGTTTTGAAACCAAATTTGGCCTTGCCACCAAGCGTCATTTTGATGCCACGACCCCAACTTGTAAAATTCAGTCCATTGAACTGATTCGACAATAAGACCATACAAAGATGATCTAAATTCGAAAGGAAATATGGATTAATATGAGCTCCAACCATACCTTGAGCAATATCACCGAATTCCAATCCATTTGGGAGGGAATTTCATCACCGAGCAGCTCCACCTGGTGTTGGTGGAGTAATAGGAACGAAAGTCCCACGACCAGCACCACCATCACCAGCAGTGCCCGATCCTTGGCCATGATGAATTCCAGATCCTCGACCATCCATGGAAATAAAAACATCAAGATCTATGAAATCAACAAGATCCGAAACTATCTACCAACAACACTACCAAATCGCAAAATAGAGAGAGATCAAGGATGAATCCTTGCGCTCTGATACTATGTGGACAAACAGAAATCGAATTCCAGGAAAGAGGAACAAAACACAGAAATCAATTGTTGATCGCCAAAGAAGATGAGAAAGAAGAGAGCAAAATCAGCTTGGAATTTGTTACAACCAACTTTCCCGCTCTCCACACTTAGCTACTTAAGGGAGATCCACTTACGACAGAAAAAGACCAAAATACCCCCAACATTCTAGCCTAATTACAATGTAATGTGGCTTGATCTAACATAAGCATCTATACTCATACATGCATAAGGTATGATGGTTTTACGACTTTAATGGACATTTTTGGCATGAATGCTTGATAAGAAGATGTTAGATGGCAGTGGCCACAACAAGGTTGTCGCTAGGGACCAGATTAAGGTCACTTTCGAAAGGCCTTAATGAACCAGCCAATTCATCATAGAAATCACGGTCCTTAAGGAACTAGTACTTTCGATCGGGAAAGGGTGGCACGAACACTAAAAAAAGGCTGGTAAGGACTAGAATTATGGATGAGGCCACATGGCTTCAAATTAAAGGACCAAGTTGTCCCTGAAGGACAAAAGCGTCAAATAACATAAAGGGAATCTTATTGTGTGTATATATCGAAAGAAGATTTTTCAGTCACGATATGGGAAGACAATGATTGCATATTAAACGAGATATAATTTCCTATTCAAAAAGTGGAATCGCTCGTTCTGATGCCCTTGCTCCAAATGACAGTGACCGGTTGAGTTAAACCCATGCAGACAGATATAATTTTATACTTCAAGAGAAATTAAGAAAAAGGTATGTGACATAAGATTGATTTATTCAAATACTTCATCTCAAAATATAAGTAATGTTACTTTTTGACGCGCTTAAAACTCTATAAATATTAACTTTTTATTTTATTAATATTTGAAAATAATAAAAAGGTTAGTATTTTATAGAGTTTTAAGGTATTTAAAAACGTGCCTAAAAATAAAACGATCTATATTTTGAAAAGGAGGTAGTATATTATTTTTCATAAGAAAGCATATTATTTTCTTTCTTTTTTTTTAGAAATCTGTTCTATGTATGGTAAGAATTGGGATATTTATAAGCATGAAATTTGGCGAGGAAAGTGTCTTCTTCTAGTAGAGAAATGAGGATCTAGTGTCAAAAGTGAATAAGAAGAAGAAAAAAATGATATGTAGAAGCACACACCGTGGTCATCCAGGACAAACAAAGATTGTGTTGTTGTAGTGATAAAGTTTGAAGCGTGGTTGTTGCATGCATTTGAGTGATTTTGAGGTTGTTAATTTGTTCTTGTGTTGCCATTGGCAGTGTCACTGTGTCAGTGTGGGTAAGTTTACTTCAAAATTTATTGTAATGGTACAATTAGACCTGTCAAAACACAATCCGACCCGGTGACCCGATCCGACCGACCGAAATTTTTTGGGTCAAGATCCGGAAATTTTGACCCGGGAATTTTTTTCGACCCGAACTCGAAAACCCGGAAATTTTCCGGATAATCTGGGTTTGGACCCGGTGACCCGATTGACCCGGTAATTTTGACCCGATTTACCCGATTGACCCGGTTGATTTATAATTAAATATAATTAAATTTTTTTATATTTAATTAAAATTTATCGCAAAATTATCAAATTATGATTTTTTTAATTTAAAAAAGAAAAAATTGACAAACCCGAAATCGACCCGAACCCGCCCGAAACCCGATCAAACCCGGGTTCTAGTCAACCCGAAACCCGTTTTACCCGGGACCCGTTTTACCCGAGACCCGGAGTGACCCGACCGGAATGACCCGTTTGACAGGTCTAGGTACAATCAACAAGTTAATATTAGTGAAATCTTAGATATCTTTATTATTAAAAGAAATAGACTTATTTGAAAATCTTCCTCAAGCTGTTCCATCCACACTATGGGTTCGTATGGGACGGGGTTAATAAACTGACTAAAATTATAAATAGGGTAAAATTTATAAACTGTTGGTAAAAGTAGTTAAAAATTTATGAAAAAATATAAACTCCGTATGGGGTGAAAAACAGTTTATTTGTAAAAAGTGGAGTTTATTTGTTTTTTATTAGGGGTATTGTGGTACTTTCAAACCAAATAAGATAAAAAAGAAGGGATAAAATAGTAATTATTGAAAAAAAAACTCCAAAATAAGTTTGTATCTTCGGCTTTTTTTTAAACCTTTGCTTTTAATCGGTTTTTGACTAATTTTGGTGGCCATACACCAATTAAACCGGTTGAATTTTTTAACAGCTACAAGTTACTAATTTCAACCGGTTGAACTGGGCGCGGCAGCCATACACAGCCTATATATATGTATGAGTTATCCATCGAATGATGCGCTCAATACTTTATTTATATATTTAGCATTATGCATGACCACTTCCTACTTATTAAACCTTGGCCGGAGTAGCAACTGCAAAGAGCGGAGTTGCCTTGTGCGGTGTCATACCCGACCCCTCATTAAGGTCTAACGACGCCTCCTCCCCTCCAGCAGGCACTGCCCAATCAAACTGGTGCAAAAGATTTGCTATCACGAGCTCGATCCCAACCATGGCGAATGATATCCCCGGGCAACCTCTTCTACCAGCCCCAAACGGGATCAACTCAAAATCCTGCCCTTTGTAATCCAGTTTGGAGCCCAAGAACCTCTCTGGAATGAAACTCTCTGGTTCCTCCCAAACCATCGGGTCTCTCCCGATAGACCAAGCGCTGACGATTACTTGGGTACCCTTGGCGATGCTATAGCCGTTGAGCTTCACATCCTCGGTGCACTCTCGTGGGACGAGTATCGGCAACGGAGGGTGCAGCCTGAAGTTCTCCTTGATAACTGCTCTCAAGTAGGACATTCTCTCCAAGTCCTCCTCGGATACGAACTCCTTGTCCCCTGCTGTTTCCCGCACTTCTTTTTGAAGTCGATGCATCACTCGCGGATTCCTTAAGATCTCGGTGAATGTGTACTCCATTGTTATGTAGCCTGTGTGAGTTCCAGCCGCAAACATGTCCTGTTTCAATGCATATATGTAAGATTGATGTATATATATAATCTCCCTATATTGTTTTGTCGTTAACTTATACTTACCGCGATGACAGCTTTGATACTATCCCGGTCAATGGTCACATTTTTGGTCTTCCCCTCCTTCTGCACTTCAAGCAAGATATCCACGAAGTCCTTGGATGACTCTTCGACTCCCGTATCCTTGACGTGATCTCCACGCTCGTGCTCTCGAACAATTCGCTCCAAGAGCTCATCGAGCTCCTTCGCAACCTTCTTCACCCTCGCATCGAAGCCAGTAAGCCGATTAATCCACCCCATCCACGGCAGCACATCCGCCACATTATTACTCCCAAGCAACAAGGATACTTCAGAGCTGAGCTTCTCGATCCCGCCGCACCCTTCCTCCTCCCTGTACTTCCTCCCGAACGCGACCCTACAAATCAAGTCGTTGGTTATGGACAAAAACATGTCGCTCAAATTCACCACCGAGGATCCCGAGACCCTAAGCTTTTCAATCATCAGGGAGAGCTCCTCCTTCCTGTCTTGGTGGAAGGAGCGAACCCTCCGGTTAGTCAAGAGGTGGAGGACGCAGATGCTTCTGAGCTGCCTCCAGTGGTCGTCATATGGGGAGAAGATGACGTCCTTGAGGCCGTAAACGACGTGCTTCATGACGCCGATGGGGGGCCTCCCGGAGAAGGCGTGGTCGAGGGTTTTCATGACCTGCGACGCTACCTTGGCCGACGACACCACGATGGTGGGCTTGCAGCCCATTTGGAGGAACATCAGCTCCCCGTAGCGTCTTGATAGGGCGTGAAGAATGCGGTGGACGCGCTTTTCCGACGACGTCCCCAATTGGTGGAGGTTTCCGATGACGGGGAGCTTCCGAGGGGAGGGGGGTAAGCTTAGTTTGGGAGTTTTTAGAGATAGTTTCCATTGGTAGAGGAAGACGACGAGGAAGAACAAGGGGAGGATGAATGAGAGCCGGTTAAGAATCCATGATCGCACCGATTCCATCTCAGTTTTGTGTACACTGATTTGATATTTCAGATTTAGGGATGTTGAAATTAATTTTTAAAACAAATGCTTCCATTTATATACTTTTGTGGAAGGGGATCGGATCAACGTTGTATAATAATTTGTGGTTACAATTAAGTTATTGACAATTGGCGATGGAGACATAACGTTAACGTACAGTCTTTAGTCGTCGCACGTATAATGTTGGACTTGATCAGGGAGTGTAATGCTTTTATTCAAAATGTATGTGCTCCCTGTTGAAAAATAAACTTAATTAATTAATGCTTAGGTTCCTTCTTCCATATCAAGTGGTGAGTTTTATATAGATGGGTTTAAATCTTTCTTACGTACGTTTGAAGGTTTAAAGTCTTAGTGTCATAGCCGATGTTATAATATACAAAGACATCGGGTTATAGCCGATGTGAAAAACTTTTGACTTTTTACGACACTCACATAGATATCGTTTTTTTTTTGAAGACATCGGCTATTACCCGATGTTAAATGACATATTTGCAGTTTTTTTTATTGTCGTAGCCTATTCGGAATTTGAACCCGCATCTTGTGTTTGAACACAACGATCTACCATTTGAGCTAATATGCTTTAAATTAGATAGAATTGAAAACTCAAACGAAGCAACAATAGACAACTGAATATATGTGCGAGAATGAATACAAAACTTATTGCTCAACTGGAACGCTCAAGAAACGCAAGGTAAGAACAAGAAAGGCAAAGAGAAACAAATGTCTATGTGTTTGAAGGAGACAACTTGAAGAGATTCAACGAGGGTATAAGCAAAACATCCAATGATGTTTTGCACCAACGATTTCCTATGAAATTGTCTTGAAATCTCAGTGTCTCGGGCTCTTTGGATTGATCGGGAGCTCTATCAAGAGGCTAAAACAAGAGAGAGAGCAAGAACCCTAGGAATCAATCTGTAACCCTAGCAAATGAGACAACACAAGCATATAAGGCATGAGGAGATGGGCTAGCTATTGTCATCCGGGATTTGGGCTCAGATGGCCCAAATTCGGTTGCATCTTAATAAATCCCAATCACCTAAGCCCTAAACAATTTAAAAACAAACCCAAAAGCAAAAAACTTAAGGATTATTCATGAGTCTCTACAAGAATGTTCTTACATAATAGCAAAAAAGCATGTGAAACTTAAGAAAGACATTTATTAAGCTTCAACACATATAAGTTGTTCAAATGTAAGCTTCAACGCATAAAAAAAATATTTCTATTATCCTTTACAATGAAATAGTAGAGTGGTCTATAAAAATGAATTTTGAATCATGTTAAATATTAATTTCCTAACCTGAAAAATTCATTACCAATCAATCCATTAATACAGAAATGAAAAAGATACAGAGAAGCTTCATTTTCATACCCCATGCAATATGCTGCAAGAACTCCAATCAGCGTTAAGAGTGGCATCCAAAATTGAAAAAGGTAACCAATCGAACTAGAAAAATTCAGCAGCAGCAATAACCTTAGGTAGGGGTGGGCACAAATCCCGCAAATCCCGATCCCGTCTCGGTCCTGTCCCGATCCCGTCGTGATGATGAATTGAGTTTGAGAAAGATCAAAATCAATCAGAGATGATCGACGAATGAAGAACAAAAAATGGAGGAAAAGAGAGCGAAAAATCTTATTCCATCATTGTCTGTTACAACTGAGTTGGGGAGAGAGGAAAGTACCATTGTCTGTATTTATATCTACTAACACGCCTTACTGTACACTAACAAACTCTCAACTGGCATTTTACAAAGCAACTAACTACACTGTTAACACTCCTCCTCAAGCTCATAGTTGGGTAAACTGATTGACAACTCCGAGCTTGCCTAGTAGCTTTGTATATTGGATTTGATTCACCACTTCGGTGAATATAACAACTAGTTGTTCTTTGGTTGAGATGTACTTGGTGTCAATGTCTCTGTTCATCACCATATTTCGGACTAAGTGGCAATCAACTTATATATGCTTAGTCCTCTTGTGAAACATAGGATTTCTAGATATATGCAAGGAAGCTTGATTGTCACAAAATAGTTCAATAGCTTGAGATTGTTCAATGCCCAAGTCTCGAAGAACTCTACTTAGCCAAATCAACTCACAGCATGCCATAGCCATGGCTCTATACTCGGCTTTAGCATTTGACATTGCAACAAATGATTCCTTCTTTGTGCGCCTTGAAATGACTGAGTTTCCCAATATAAAGCAGTATCTAGTGAGTGATTTCCTGTTCATTGGGCAAGCTTGCCAGTCAGTATCACAGAATTCCTTCAATTTCAAGTCAGATGTACTCGAGAGTAGGATTCTATGTCCTGGAGCCTTTTTTATATACCATAAGAAGTGTTTAGCTACTTGCCAGTGCATTGTACATGGCCTTTTGATGTCCATGTTTTGTGCCATGTTTTATATCTACTTTTATGTCGATTTCTGCATACATTTCATGCATTTAGGTTAGAATAGTACGTAATCTATGTAGTTTATACTTATTTACCAAATTATGGAGTCCCACTAGTTTCTGTTTAATTTCGCAGAAATCTGACGCACTTTGGAGTTTAAAAGAAAGTCATGAAGAAGCTAATTAAGGATGGCGCAGCTAGAAAAACGCCATTTTTCACCATGCATCGTTCTGAATCAAGCTTTGATGTCTTCATGAGAGTTGTAACCCTCAAAAAGAGCTTTCCAACGCATACTCGTACGCGTCAATCCGACGAACGAGGACTCGAAAAAGTGTTTTTCAAGTACAGAGAAAAATGCTGAGAGCTGACACGTTTACTCGACGTTGACCAATTTGGTCAAAGTCGACCAAACCAGAAACTCAACTCGAGCCCGGCAAGAACAGGCCAAGATTCGAGCAAACTGTACTCGACGTCGACCAAGCCAAAAATCGAGCAGTGTCCCAGAATCGACCAAGCTAGCTGAAGAAGAAAGGAGCAAGTCGATATCGAGTGTAAAGTTGGTCGATTTTCACTCCTGGACGCCGGAATCGAGTTGCTGAAGCTGAAGCGAGAAATGTTGGTCGATATCGAGTAAGCCTACTCGATATCGAATTGACCCTAGTGGCCGAAATCGAGCTAGTCCGAGTCTTGTTAAGGCTCTATCACGAATCCGATGGAGATATTTCCGAGAGAAGATTCCCAACGCATGAAGATTTAGATATTTTTATCTTTTTATCTATCCTAATGGTTGAACAAATTAGGTTTTTATCCGAGAGCCTCTATCACCTAAATTGTTGGAATTTGCGAACGTCGATTCTTTGATATAAAGCATGCATTTTTATGTGATTTATAATCTACACATATGTTTATTGTTGTGGTGATCCCTAACCTTGGAAGTTTACATCTTTATTTATTTTATTTCATTATTTTTATCATGCAAAGTTACCCGACACCGACCACCATTTTCTCTCCATCCCTCGACATCGACCAACTCTTAGCCGACGTCGACAGCAACCTCCTCACCTGTTCCCGCTACCCCTGAACCCCAAAACACACTAAACCTAGAACCGTTGACTTCTCTCCTGAGGACAAACCTGACTCCACTATCCTATAGCGGGGTCTTGACTACAAATTTATTTGGTCGAGAAACCCTCTCGTCAAATTGGCGTCGTTGCCTGGGAGATATCAATCGTGCCTAGTTTAATTGTGTTTAAGGTTCAGAAAAGCCCATCCCTTTTTCTTACCCTATCACATACCCTACCACCACCTACCTCACCGGTACCAACTGGGTGCCAAGCTTTTGCTACTAATATGTGTTCTTGATTGTGATTTCAAAGCTTACGTACAAAGATGGAAGACTTTGCCGAAGGGAATCCTGCATGGGAAGAATGGTTTCAAGATTTGAGACGTAGAAGTAGGATCGCAGTGGAGGAGGTACGATTAAAGAAAATAGCCCGGCTGAAAGACGACATTCGAAGGCTTGAGGCTTCTATTCAGTCTAAAGGACCATGCCCTCCTCCCGACGAGCCAATTTCCCCACTCAATGTCGACATCCAGGTATGCCCTTCCTTGAATTTCATTCCTACTTTTCTACCTATTGTTGATGAATCATATGAAGGATCCCAAGACAAAATAGCACTAGAAGAGAAGAAAGCGGACATTGTTGCCCAGAGTGTTACAAGATCACTTTTACCTTACAAGGTAAAGGCCATCCCCGACAATTTTGAGCAACCGATGTTCATATTCAAGTATGGGGTCCTAGCAAAGTGGCATGAAGCTCCGTATGATGAGGTGGAAATATCTCTTCCCACTCCACCGTTTTGTTGTAGTGAAGACGCCCAAACAAATCAACATATGAAGCGGAAGAGGTATGATGATGATGTATGTATATTTTCTTTATATCTTCCTTTATGCATGTCAGCTGGAGCCCAGGAAGATGAATGGGTGAAGCCATGGAGCGTTCACTCGGGGAAGTTTAAGCTTCTTCACATGATGCCCCCGGATGACATTCCACGCTTCCCTCCACCGGAGGAACCACCAGATCCACCTATACCTCCAGACAAAGATGAGCCAGGCTAATGCTTAATGGAGAAGTCGGCCTAGCGACTATAAAATCTAGAGCTTGTAAATAGACAATTACTTTTTGGGACTTTTAGATATTGTTGCTTTTATTTTGGTTTTGGACATTATTTTCTATTGTGGGTATTTCTCTTCTAATTTTTTCAGGGACAAGGAAGAAAACAAGGAGTCAAAATTGAGTGCATCAGGTCGATATCGACCATGCACACTCGATATCGACTGGGACCACAACAACATTACACTCGATTTCTGACGATTCAGCACGCCTGTCTAGTGAGTTTCTTTCTTTACCCTTATTTTTTATACAGTGAGGACACTGTAATGTTTAAGTATGGGGTGGGAGAAAGGCTTACTTTGTGCATATTTGATTTATTTGACATTATTTGTGCATTATTTCTTGAATTGCTTATGTACTTACATGCATGTTTTCCAAAATTTATAAAAATGACTCCCATTGAAATTTTTTTATTAATGTAATGGAAGCTTTATTGAACTCGACGATGCAAAATTGGATTCATTAGAGATATGACATGAAATTGCCTAGTAAAGAGAAGTCACAATGAAGTGCATATTTTCTTGAAAACCATAAGAGGAGGTAAAATTTGATGTTGCTTTTGACATATTGCATGATAAGAGGAGGGAGGACTTTATATTTCCATATAATGCTCATATGTTTATAATCCTAGTCTTACCTATGCTTATGCATCACAAAAGCCATATTATGTCTTATTTCATATTATGCTCCACATGATCTAAAAATTACCCATTTTCTACCTTATTTCCTATTCGGGGATTATGTTGAGAATGATGTCACATTATGGAGATTACTATATGGTTGTTGTGTTATTATTATCATTATTGGAGTTTGGAAGGAAATTGGAAAAAATATATGGAAAATTTAATGAGTGAAAGAAAATCCGATCACCTCGGGAGATAAAGGTAGAATCGACCCTGTTCGCTGAGATAATAGTTCGGCGAGATGGGACACAAGGTGAGGATTCCGAAGCACTAAGTATCCGGGGCCATTCATGACACCCATGTTTGCGACTCACGAGAAGGCAGTGCTGAGGTTAGAGAGGTAAAAGCATAATATTGAAAAAAGCTTTGAGCGAATGAGCGAAAGGTGAGAAATAAAAGGAAGAAGGAATATGCTATGAAAGTTTGGAAATACTCAATTTCCCCGAATTATTAGCACCACATGGCCAAAAATTGCCCACCTTTAGCCTTTTACCAATCTACTCCTTATTTGAGCTTAAATTAAAGTCCTCTTGATTAATAATGTTTTGTCACTTATGAATCGTTTTGTATAACCCTTCTTTTGTGAGTAGATGTTGCTTTTTAATTGCACATGCATGGATTTGTGACACTAGTACCTTTTCGAGAATGGTAATTGATTGCAGACCGGTTATATGAGAATAAATCTATTATGTTGAGAGTTTTGATTTCTTCCCCTGTATGACGATTAAAAGTATTGCTTGAGGACAAGCAAGCTTAAGTATGGGGTGTTTGTTATGAGCCTAATTCGCCATTTTTTACATCTACTTTTATATCGATTTCTGTATACATTTCATACATTTGAGTTAGAATAATACATAATTTGTGTAGTTTATGTTTATTTGCAATATATGGAGTTCTACACAAGTTTTTGTTATATTTAGCAGAAATCGGACGCACTTTAGAGCTTAAAGGAAAGTCATGAAGAAGCTAAGGATGGTGCAGCTGTAGAAAATGCCAATTTTCACCATTCATCATTTCGAATCAAGCTTTGAAGTCTCATGAGAGTTGTAGCCCTCGAAATGAGCTTTCCAATGCATGTTCATATGCATCAATCGGACGAACGAGGACTCGGGAAAGTGCGTTTGAAGAACAGAGCAGAATGCTGGAAAATATAGAGGCCGGAGGTCGATATCGACCTAATTTTGGTCGATTTTTCTCCTGGAGGCCAAAAATTGACCCAAGAAGCTTGAAGACGAAGGCACAGGTCATTATCGACCTAGACTATTCGATATCGAGTTGGCCCAAATCGAGTCAAGATCTCGGAATCGACTAGAGCCGGAGCAAAGGAAAAGTGAAGGTCGATATCGACCTACCTAAGTCGATATCGAGTTACAGTCAAGTCGATTTTCACTCTGGAGGCCGAGATCGAGCCGAGAAGCTGAAGATGAGAAATTGCAGGTCGATATCGAGTATCCCAGGTCGATATCGAGTTGACCAAAAGTGGCCTATTTCGAGCTAGTCCGAGTTCTAATCAAATTTTTATCCAAAGTCCATTAATGGAGATATCCACAAGGTCAAATTCTATTAAGATTTATCAAGATGGAAGAGATAGTTACCTATTTTAGATATAGTTCCTTTTAGATTTATTTCCATCTTTTTATCTTAACAATTTAGATAGATAGATATAGATATAGATAGAGTTTCTTTCCTAGATTAGCTTGGAATGTAGTCGATAAATAAAGACCTAGGGGGGCTGATTTTCATGGATTCAAGAAAAGCCGTCTTAGGACGCAAGGGGAGAGAGAGAGAGGAGGCAAGAGAGAAGAGGGAGGAGAGATTGGAAGGTTTTGTAAGTTTTAGTTTACTTTATGTTAAAGTAAATTTCTTTCATTATGGTTTGTTTCTAATTTCCTTCTTCTAGGGTTGGGGTGATCCCAACAATAGATATGTGTCTTTAAATTTATGAATTTATGAATTTTTATGTCTTTATCATCATCTACCTATGTGCTTAAACCTTTGCGAGATTTGAGAAAATTTCTTATTCATGATATTGAAGCGAAAGTGATCTTATTATGAATTTGGATAGTAATTAGGGTTTATTTGCGAGAGCCGACTAATCCTAATTAAGAAAAGGTAGAAACAAATTAGGTTTTTATGCGAGAGCCTTTATCACTTAAATTGTTGGAATTTGCGAAAGTCGATTCTTTGATATAAAGCATGCATTTTTATGTGATTTATAATCTACACATATGTTTATTGCTGTGGTGATCCCTAACCTTGGAAGTTTGCATCTTTATTTATTTTATTTCATTATTTTTATCCTGCAAAGTTACCCAACACTGACCACCATTCTCTCTTCATCCCTCGACATCGACCAACTCTTAGCCGATGTCGACAGCAACCTCCTCACCTTTTCCCGCTACCCCTGAACTCCAAAACACACTAAACCTAGAACCGCTTACTTCTCTCCTGAGGACGAACCTGACTCCACTATCCTATAGCGGGGTCTTTACTACAAATTTATTTGGTCGAGAAACCCTCTCGCCAGTGTTATAGTATTTTCCCATTAAAAACTCATTTATAGTGTGAAGTTATAATTTACAAATAAAATTTTGAATATATATGTGGAAAATCTTAAAATATCATAAATTATACTCCAATATAAGGGTTTGTATTAAAATAACAAATAAAAATAGTTAATAAGGAGATCTCATAACTAAAATAGTTTTTCCTTTTCCGGTAATTAGAAAATGTTTAAATGGCTTAAAAAATAGATTACAAAAATCACTATAGCTGCCTACAGAGTCGAACCCACAACCTAATGACATTTATGAAAAATATTGCAAAATAGGCAATTTTTTTACCGATTTTGCAAAATGGTCACGTTTTTGGACAATTTAGCTAGATGTCCACTATATAACCCTAATTCAACCTCCCTCCCTCTCTCTTTCTCTCTCTCCGTATCCATCGCTCTCCATATCCCTGCAACTGCCATGGTGGTGCGCCCTTGCGATGCGCTCGCCCTCTCGATGTCTGTCGCCCTCGCGATGCGCTCCGGCTTCGTCGAAGTTTCAGATCTACCGCCATGGCGGTGTGCCTCGCCACCGGAAGACGAGGTCGAGCAGCCAGATGGATCGAGGAGCACGAGACAGATCTGGTTCTGAGAACTCCGTCCATCTTCCTCCTCGAGGAGATCAATCGCTAGAGGTTTTCAAATCAGATCTGTCCAATTCACTGTCAATTTCACAAATTTGGTTTTTTATTCCCCAATTTGGCAAATTCTTCCTTTAGCCATTGAAGAGCCGCCATGGACAGAGGAGGAGTGAACTCGGAGGTCGAGCGAGCGAGCAAGGGAGGGAGGTCAAGCGGCCGGAGCGAGGTCGAGTGAGCGAGCGAGGTCAAGGTCGAGTGAGCGAGTGAGGTCGAGCGGCCGGAGCGAGCAATCGAGGGAGCGGTCGGCCTCTGAGATCTCCTCGGCGGTTCCGAAATCTCCTCCGTTTGTGTTCAGCAATTTTACAGAGCAAGGTAGGAGGAGAAGTAATTTTAGTGAAATTACAAAAAATACCCCATAATTTGTTGATGCCTAATGGTGAATTGTATGTCGCTGCTGCACTCTACCAACTCCCTTGCATCGCTTCGCTATCTGTATGCCGTTGTCCCTACCGCCTGTTCTCCGCTCGCTCGCATTTCGAATTCTGCCTCCTTGTATACATCCGTCGGTGATGGCAGCGGCGACAGCAACACCGGCGACCTCGGAGGCGGCGGTGGAGGTGAATCAGAAGGGGGGGTTTTACGAAGGCTGGAGATGTTGGCAGTGATACTTCTCAGTGCTCATTGCTTCAAAAGTAGCAATTGAGGTAGTTGGCCTATTTTTCATATTGCAGTTGCTGAATGGAGTGTGTAACTACTCTTTGACATTATCTTTTGATTTCTATTTTCTCAAACAATTGTCCATATGACATTTGAGGTTGGTAACTGGTATAGCAGTATAGCACATTGATTCTTGGGAGCTTCAATTATTGCATATCTATTCCTTTTTCCAGTTGTATATTGGTTCATGTTTTATTGTTGTTTGCCCCCACTGTCTTTTGAAGTTTTTCTATTTTAGTTTTAAGAAACTGAATTATACTTGTTGAGTGCTAGAGTATAACTTAAGAGTTGCAGATTTGCTTGCTTCAACTATTCTTACTGGATTCTACCTGATCTTAGATCCTTTCCAATTAGGCTCTTTATGTAATACAGGGATGGAATCAGTTTATGAGTGGAAGGGAGAGGTAACTACCATATACTTGCACTTGACTATTGTTTACTTGTGAAATCATTCATGATGGGTTATTTCGTGTTTGTTTGCAACCTCTCTTTGGCAAGCAAATATTATCTTCCGTGTCATGTTTTGTCTGTTCTTGTCAAGGTGCCTGAAGTGATCCCAAACTGACATATAGTGCATTTGGTCAAATGACATATATATTTGTAATAAATCTCCACCCATCTTGTTTTATTATTTTGTGAAGCCTATTAGCTCAAATCGGTAGAGCGTTGTGTACAAACACAAAGATACGGGTCCAAATCCCATATAGGCTATCGTGGAAAAAAAATGTGCAATTTTCGTTTCAATGTGCAATTTAGAACTTAATTGTGCTCAACATGATCTTATTTTTTCTCAATATTATTTTAAGAGTTGCACGACTCTGTTGTAAGAGTTGCACAACTCTGTTGTAAGAGTTGCACAACTCTATTGTAAGAGTTGCACGACTCTTACAACAGAGTCGTGCACAACATGGTGGATTGGTGAAAATTTGCACAACATCATCTTATTTTTGCTCAACAATAGGTTATTTTTGCACAACAATAGATTATATTTGCACAATAATTGAAGAGTTGTGAAATTGCGCTCAATAGACTATGATTGTAGAACATGGGGAATTAATAGAATTTTTGCTCAACATGATATTTTTTTTGCTCAACAATAGATTATTTTTGCACAAAGTATTGAGACTTGTGAAATTGTTCTCCACATGATTTTATTTTCTCTCAATATGTTTTCATACTTTCTCAATAGATTATTGCACAACATGCTCTTATTTTTGCTCAACAATTCTTTATTTCTACACGACAATCGAGACTTGAGAATTGTGTCTTCACATAATCTTATTTTTTGTAAATATAATTTTATACTTTTTTAATAGATTATTGCACAACACGGTCTTATTTTTGCTCATCAATAGAGTAAAATTGCACAACATGGGGGATTGGTGAAATTTTGTTCAACATCATCTTATTTTTGCTCAACAATAGGTTATTTTTGCACAATAATCGAGACTCGTGAAATTGTTCTCAACATGATTTTATTTTCTTCAATTTAATTTCATACTTTCTCAATAAATTATTGCACAGCATGCTCTTATTTTTTGTTCATCAATATTTTATTTTTGCAAAACATTTGAGACTTGTGAAATTGTGTCTCAACATGATCTTACTTTTTGTAAATATAATTTTATACTTTTTTAATAGATTATTGCACAACATGATCTTATTTTTACTCATCAATAGACAATAATTGCACGACATG
This sequence comes from Persicaria tinctoria, assembly GCA_037127255.1. Classification (NCBI taxonomy): domain Eukaryota; kingdom Viridiplantae; phylum Streptophyta; class Magnoliopsida; order Caryophyllales; family Polygonaceae; genus Persicaria; species Persicaria tinctoria. The sequence goes on along the minus strand of JBANSL010000020.1, from coordinate 13,570,135 downwards.
GGGGGATTGGTGAAATTTTGCTCAACGTCATCTTATTTTTGCTCAACTGTAGGTTATTTTTGCACAACAATCGAGACTTGTGAATTTGTTCTCAATATGTTCTTATTTTCTCTCAATATAATTTCATACTTTCTCAATAAATTATTGCACAACATGCTCCTATTTTTGCTCATCAATATGTTATTTTTGCACAACTAGTGGTGAAAATTAGTGCTGACACTGATATTAGTTATAATTAGTTGTGAAAATTAGTGCTGACACTGATATTAGTTACAATTAGTGCTGACACTAATATTAGTTACAATCGAGTCATCTTCCTAAGTAATAACTTTGTAGTTCGGTATATATTTTTTCTGTGTCAGCACTTTTTTTTCCTTCATGTCAACACATTTTTTAGAGTTGCACAACCGTATTTTAGAGTTGCACAACTTTAGTTTAGAGTTGCACAACTTTAGTTTAGATTTGCACAACTGTATGTTGTGTTCTGTAAACGTGCAAATATATTGGTTCTCCCTAAACTAAAAACCGAGCATCTTTAGACTGCCGACTGGTCAATTGAGCATTGCTAATGAATCTGTAAAAACAAGGAGCATGAAGTCCTCAAGCAATCTCAAGTGTGTTGTGTAAACGTGTCATAATCAGTAAATATATGTGCAAATAATTAGTCATGAAGTCGGCAATGCCTCCCCTGTCACAAGTTTTACATAGAATCTGCTAGGAACAAAAAGTTTACATAATTTACTTCCATATTTATAGATACAATATTAAAGTAGAAGTTAGATTGCTCCAGGTGGGAAAATAGAAATGGATACACAAAAAATTCACGAGCTGTTCTTCAAAGACTGAATTTGAAACTCATGTTACATTTTCATTGACATCAACATTGTTACTAGTTAGCTGCTCTATGACATACACGTATTATTGAAACATTAGACCGGTCCATCTTTTATTTTCCAGTTTCATTATTCAAGGCCAAGTGTCAAGGACAAAAGAGACTCAACACATTGTTGAACAAAAGAGAGCCTACTTTGCCACCGCCACTGGGACTAACAAGAGCAGCCTTTGAACCAGTGTCCAACTTCAATGGGATTCCTTGGGATTACAAACACGCGGTCTTTTAGGATGCTTGAATCCTCTAAAGCAGATTGAAATTCATTACCTTGAGCACTATATGGCTTGGGCGTGAAGGATATGCAAACCACACAACATCCAGCTCGACTTCTGCAGCCCCGAAAGAAGCTCCTTTGTCAATCCAACATCAATTTACCAAGTTTGTTTCACCCCGAAAAGGGGAAAAGTACAATGAACTAACCTTAACGGGCACTTAACTCCTGATTTTGGCATAGAAGGCATGCGATCCAGAAGCTGAAAAACTCGCCTACGGGCTCCTGCAACTTTCATTGCTACTTTGTGTAATCTAGAGAGCCCGGAAAGTGAAGATTCAACTGGAAGAGGAACACAGGATTTTCGGAGTGCATCTTGATGGAACATATGGTATGAATCAAAATAAAGATTACATATTGCCTTTGAGGCTATAAATAACCAAGTAGAGGGTGCATTTAAACCTCCAATGAATATGCCCATTATTTTGTGCAGCAGATCATGCCAGAAGTTAAAAGACATGATGATGTAAACACAGTTCAGGAGCTAAAATTTGTAGTGTCACAAGGAAACTTACAGCTTGTTTTAGTCCAAGGTTTAGTGTCGCATTGACTTGTTCAGAATAACGTTTGATCTCAAATTCTTCTTGAGCAAATGACCTTACTCTGCGGATAGCACCAAAAGATTCCTGAACATAATCAAACTTTTATCTGTCAACTGTAGCGCTGCATATGCAGCATTGTTTGGAGGCTTTGTTGCATCGGGTTAGAGACATGATTTTCCAAGGAATCTTGGATCGTTGAAAATGCATCTCTGAGATGGGTCACCAGCTTAAAATCCTCATTCACCTATTGCAAAATAGAGAAGTAATTAATATCAAAAAAAAAATCAACATAAGGAGATTTTCCAAAATACCAGCATCCTTCTTAAGGTTTATATCTAAATAGATTCACACACATACACACATGCATGAACAAGAAAAAAATTTGTCCTTTGAGAGTCTCATCCTATGATATAGTTAAATATGCTTCATTGTTTCTTAAATGGTGTTCAGCCCTCTTCACTGTTTTCTCGAAATGCTTATCTATGGAATGGTAAAATCCAGAACATCAATCATGGTCAGGCAATCAGGCTAACACATCAAGGAATTCTAGCATCACCAAGGACATAACACTATCACATATTCTTGATATATTCTCTATTTTCTTAAGGCTTTGGAAAGTTAGAAGCATAACTCTTGGGCCTCGTTTCAATAATGCTCTCTCACACATAATCCAAAAAGCATGCAGATCTAACAGAAGTTGATAAACTTTTATGAATTAGTTTCTTGTGAAATTCACAAGTAAGCAATCAGAGAAAATTTGTTTGGAGAACAATTTACCCTCAAAAGACAATCTCCTCTAAGCTCGAGTTGTGCAACTCTAAGCTCGAGTTGTGCAACCCTAAGCTCGAGTTGTGCAACCCTAAGCTCGAGTTGTGCAACCCTAAGATCGAGTTGTGCAACCCTAAGCTCGAGTTGCAAGTTGAGCAACCCTAAGCTCGAGTTGCAAGTTGTGCAACCCTAAGCTCGAGTTGTGCAACCCTAAGCTCGAGTTGTGCAACTCTAAGCTAGTAGTCACATAAACTCCACTGATCAATCTATTTTTAATCTTTTTTTAATAAATAAAGCATGTGAGATATCGATACTATATGTATAAATGTAGATCGAAGTTTTAAATCAAAAAGAGTAATCAAATCATAGCTAGCAGTCACATATAGCATGAAGAAAGAACACTTTCACTGTATTTTACATTATCTGTTAGTCATATATGGTTTGCAAATAATATCCTAAAATCTAAACTAAACATTAATAATCGCAATATCTGTGATATTCTCCAGCAATTGAATTAACCTAGGGTTATGGTCATTCTCAAGCTGGCATAGACGAACCAGTTACTATCAACCCAAAACCCATCCTGACTAATCCATGGTTGTTAGTTGTCACAAGATCATTTCATTATGCAAAGATATACTATGCCTTGCTGGTTTGCTTGGCAAATATGTCTAATGCAACCTCACAGAAGCAACAAGTTACTATAATAATGGAATAATTGTAACATCAAAAATACCTAGAATATCATATAATTATAGTGCGCAAATATAAATAAACTCTATAGTAATGACTAAAGAGAGAATCGGTTTGCGTAATACAAAAGAACTTAGCTAAAGCCTGATGCAAAACCATCTCCAAAATGTGTATGATAACTTCAAAAAATGCAGGGGTAGCAAAGAACAAAGTCTAAAAGCATGATAATGAGAACCAGAGGCACGTCTACGAGTCAGATATTGTGACCTCAACCTCAACACCGGGCTCAATAGTGATGGAGGTAATCTGCTTCACCACATCAGGGGATGAGAAGAGGTCGATAACCCTTTTGTGAACACGCATCTCAAATCTATCCCAAGTATTGGTTCCTATAGAATATATATAAAGGTCATCAGACAACCCATATCGCTTGGCAAGCATATAAATGTAGAACTTTAAATATTTATGTCTTAACAAAAACTAATCTCTGTCTTCAAATATTTCTTCAGAAACAATAATGCCTCCAGCAAAATGTAGAACTTTAAATTAACATGAATTGAATCTGTCTGAATGTCTGATGCAACATAAATAAGAAAAGATAAGGTTTTACAAGACGTTTACCTTCACCACAAGGAGCCTTCCTAGTCGTGATGTTAAGAACCTTGGTGGGCATTCTAACTGGGCCCTTGACCCTCAGATGCTTTTCCTTTGCCCCACGAACCAAATCTGTGCAGACTGATTCAACCAGAACCACAAGAAAAAGAAGTTTTAGTATACACAGCTATAGGAAAATTGTAGTTGAACTGCCCCGACATTGATAGAAGCAACAAGAACAATCAATTGGGATAGGATCACCCTGATTCTCACAGTATACACATGACAATCCATTCAATTTTCAAGCAAGCAATAAAATACTTTGATTTCCTTATCAATCGATCTTCGATCGATTGATAAGGAAAACCGTCGGAAGCAAAGATCGAGTTCCTTATCAATCGATCTCGATAGATTGATAAGGAAATCAAAGTAATATCGAAGACCACACATAGAACAGGTAGATGAAACAAACATTGATCCCCTCCCAGCAACTTGTGACCAAGTGGCCATGAATCATGCATAACAAACCCTGAACTAATGAAACTGGTGTTCGATTTTAGGAATCAAACACCAAATCGGCACAACCATACCTAAATCTGATGTATAGTTTCACATATTCCACTATACAAGACTATAGAAGACCGAGTACACAGAAAATCAAAGGAGCAAGAGGGGGAAAGCGCTTGCTTCAGGCGAAACTATTAGAGAAAGAGGGAATGAACCTAATCCAGATCTCGGCGCTCGCTCGAACTCGCTCAGGTGCTCACTCGACCTCGCTCCGGCGCTCGCTCGACCAGATCCGGCCTCTCGCTCCAGATATCGGACGACCGCATCCGGCGCTCGCTCCCTCTTTCGCTCCACCGTTCGCTCGCCACCGCATCCGGCGTTGGAGAAACATCGTCATCGTCGTCCAACTGCGCCTCCAATGGCCAGGCCTCTTCCAGCAACATCGTCGTCAGAATTTTTTTCCGTTGGAGGCAGTCGAACCAGATCTGGCATTAGGGGAGAAGAGATCGAGAGAGCAAGAGAGGTCCGGGGAGAGAGGGGAGAGAATTTGGACGGGAGAGAGAAAAATTAGGACAGGAGAGAGAAAAATGTTTATATTGTGGTCGTTTCACTAATTTGTCTCAAAATATGGCTATTTCACAAATTATGACGGATTTCGTGATCATTTCGCAAATTGCCCCGACGTTTAATTGGGTCAAATACCATTGGGCTAAAGTAATTTTATGATACAAAAGAGACCAAAAAAATATAAGTACTATTAATAAATTATAAAACGGGACCCTAGCAAATTTGGAGGCCCTATTCCATTGGGCTCTTTGAACATGTCAATGGACGGGCCTGCATAAACTACACATGGCAATTGAGTCATTCATGTCGTGTTCGGGTTTAGGTCATTCAAGTCCTTTGTAAACCGTGTTTCGGATCAATCGGGTCACGAGTAGACCTGTCATTCGGGTCGGGTTCGGGTCGGGTCGTTTCGGGTTTCGGGTCAAACGGGTCTCGGGTAAATCGGGTCGAAACAAAGTCGGGTTGAACCCGGTTTCGGGTCATTTCGGGTCATTTCGGGTCGATTTCGGGTTGATTTTGACTTTTGAGATTGTAAAATTTGTAATTGACACTTGCCTAATTTGCCGAAAATAACAAAAAAAACTATATGGATTTGTAATGTTTTCCTAGTTTGATATGTATATAATATGTAGCCCTTACTCAATATAACTAGTTTCATTGTTGTACCTTATTGTTGGGTTACTTGCTTGTTGCTTCTATTCTTGTCAATTGTCTTTTGTTGCCTATATGCAAAGAAGTACTAAACAACAAGATAAGATGACAAAAACGCTAACATCATCAAATATTACAAGTCAGCCATACAAAAAATAACAAGATGAGATAACTAATTTCTAAAAACATCCAAAATATCCAATCATTTCAAGATTCTGAATACACGTTTAAAAATCCTCTAATTCAAACACACGATAGGGTTCAATAGAAACTTATTAGAATGACACCTTTTACATCAGAAATACGCCACAATACAACCACAAAACACAAGCGGCATACTCATTCAAGTGTTAGATCCCCGTCTCTTTCATTTGATACTCAATTCCTCGAACATCCTGGTGTTCATTGTTATCTGTATTGTAATAAATATTCAATTAAAACTCTAATCAATTATTCAATTGAAAGTATCAAGTTAGAACACACAAAGTAAGCGTACCTTCATCGACATGAAATCCAAACAACCAAGTGCGAGTAGTCAATAGCGCGTCTGCTGTATACGGATGAAGAGATGATCTCCATTTCGTAAGAACTCGAGCTCCCATACTAAAGGAAGATTCAGATGCCACAGTTGTAATGGGAATCGCTAAGATATCTCTTGCCAAAAGAGAGAGTATAGGATATTTGGAAGAATTTTCTTTCCACCACATGAGAATATCTAAATCTGTAGTGTGACTTAACCTCGACTCATCTAGGTAGGATTCTATCTCAGTTTTTTCTTCAGAAAAATCCCCATAATTAGCAAACGCCTAAAGAAGAAACAGAAAAAATGTATATGTTAATGAGAGGTGCCAAAATCATGCATATGTTAAAAACTAGAGAAGTAACCAATGTAGATTAACAATAACTAAAGAAGTAATAAATACAAAAATGAAAACAACTAAACAAAGAAATTTAAAATAGTAATTTAGATTCGTTTACCGCCATCTCATCCTCATCATGATTTTGGTTATCTGGTATGCTTCCTCCACTTGTTTGAGTAGCATTGCGGTTTGCATACTCATCAAACAACCGACAGAACTCTTTCATCACAAGATCACCCTTTGATGCAGCAGTTGTAGTATTCAACACTTTTTCCAATTCTTGGAAACAGAAATCTACAAACTGAAACTTATAGCGAGGATCCAATATAGCAGCAAAGGAGAAAACAACACTATATGTTTCCCAATACTTATCAAACTTCTCCTTCATCTTCATTGCCATGTCTTTCAAGATTGGTTCTTCACAAGAAGCGTACCTGAGTAATAGAAGCTCAATCTTCCACACTGTTTTCAAATAAAGATTGGATGTTGGATATTTCTTTCCCGACATAAGAGTTGTAAGTTCATCAAAAGGCTTTAGAAGTGCACAAATCTTTTCTATTCTGCACCATTCCTCCTCATTTAGAATTTCAGGATAGTCCCGATCAGATCTCCTTGACAGAGGGACACGATATACCAATGCTCTTTCAAGCATTTTATATGTAGAATTCCATCTAGTAGGGCAATCCAAGCTCAAAGTCCTAGAACGATCAACATGAGCGGCAGAAGCAACTTCCATAAACTTCAACACTCTACGCTCTGAAGCAACATTATAGGTCACCAACTTCCTAACCTTCTTCACCTCATCGACAATTACTTTCAAACCATCTTGAACAATTAAATTCAAAACATGAGCACTACAACGCACATGGAAATAGTCACCCCCACAAGGCAAAAGACAATGCAATGAGAGACTTTCAGATAACAAGTCTTGCATATTGTCATTGCATCTAGCATTATCTAGTGTCACAGAAAACACTTTCTTATGAATTCCCCATTCCTTTAAGAGAGCAAACACGGTATCATGCAACACAACTGCAGTGTGAGGTGGCTCAACATGACAGAAATTCAGAAGTTTAGCATGCAGATTCCATTCATCATCAATATAATGTGCAGTCAATGAGAGGTAGCCTTGACCAACAACAGAAGTCCACATATCAGAAGTCAAGCAAATATTTCCAGAAATATTCATCATGGAAGTTCTAAGCTTATGTTTATCTCTAATATGAATTTTCATGACATGACTTTTGGCGGTATTTCTAGATATGGGTTTGCATTCTGCATTTAGAAACTCATGAAGATCCCTATTTGCCTCATGCTCCGCATAGGTAAAAGGGTATCCATGTCTAATAATAGCAAGCGAAACCATTTCCTTATAAATAGATTGATCAAATTTTGCAGTTACCTTCCCATCCTCAACTCTTAGGCCTTCCTTATCAAGCAAAACTAACCGTGCTTTGCAATTGTGAGTGTGACGTGTAAAATTTGAGGTGCCAAATACAGACCCTGCAAGGACCGGTCCTTTTTGGCAATACTTGCAAAGAGCCCTGGCTATGCCATCTTCAAACATGTCTCCATCATATAAGTCATATTCAGACCAAGCATTGGCACTCCATCTCCTCTTTTTTGTTTCGGACGTTTCAGAATGCTCAGAAGTTTCAGAAATCCCAATCCTACTTCCCGTATCTTCCATTGGAGTTGGTAAAAGTGTAGGAGTAGTAGGAGAGACGTAATCTTCCAAATTTGCACTAGTAGGAGTAAGAGAATGACTCGAAGATGATAAAGACGCTCCTACAAAATAACATAAGCACAAAAAACGCATAAATTAATAATATTAATAATACATTTTCAAATTTGTAATAAATTAATTATGAGACACTTAACTACCTTGATTCGGAATCTGGAGTGATGGTGAGGATGGAGATGGCATGACAGTAGAATGGAGTCCAAATTCAGCTCGAAATGGCATTGGCAACAAAAGTTCACTTGGTGTTTTTGTTGAACATTTTTTTGATGGAACTCGTGTACGTGGGGGCATGTTTCCTGCACGAGGAATGTAAGATAATTGTCAGTTTCCATTTCTTGGTCCAAAGACAGTCACAAACAAAGACAAATGAGATATCTCAAAGGGGATTAAACATAAAGAGGGGATTAAACATAAGCAACTCAAAAGAAATCAAAATATGTGTAATATATTATATATGTGCTCTTCTACATAAGGCTGCACTTGCTTAAATGGTGGTTGTGTTGTTATTTCTCGGAGCTTCTATTCAACAATATTTCAGTGACAAAGAAAACAAAACCTCATGAATGGAGTTAAAGGGTTGTTTGCCTGTTACCATGCCATTAAAGGGCTGTGGGTTGTTTGCTTGTTACCATGCCATTTTTCATCATGTTTGTAAATTGTAATTTGCTGCCTTGCTGGTTATAGCAACATAGATTGACATATGAAATTTTGTTGAGCACTTGAACTTATAGATCTAAGGTAATATTAGTAGAATTGTCGTGTTACCATCTAAATCTTATATAAATGATGTTTGCACATCTTTTCATATATGGAACTAGATTTTCATCAAGCATCTTCAATTCTTCATAGAAGCATAATCAAACCTCATGTATGAATTTAACCTTGCATTATTCTACTGTTAAACAAGCCAACTGTTAGTTTACTTTTAGGTTTAGCTAAAACTAACTAGCCTACTGTTAAACAAGAGCGCTGTCATAACAAAACCTATCACAGCGCTGTCATAACAAAACAACTTGATAATGAAGAACAATTTGGAATTGAAGAAGCCTACAATTAAACAAGAGCACATATATTACACATTTGTTGTCATAACAAAACAACTTGATAATGAAGAACAATTCGGAATTGAAGAACACAGAGAAACCGCAGAGAAAGAAAATAACTCGAAATTGAAGAACAATTCGGAATAAGACTAGGATAAGAGACGAGTACCTGAAGGCTGCAGTGGAAGACACAGAACGGGTCGCGAACGCCAAGATTGGAGGCAGCGAACAGCAGGAGCGAGCAGCAGGAGCGAGACGAGCAAGGAGCAAGACGAGCGAGCAGCAGGAACGCCGAGATTGAAGGAGTAGCAGAAGCGAGACGAGCGAGCAGCAGGAACGCCGAGATTGACGGAGTAGCAGGAGCGAGACGAGCAAGCCAGCACTGGAGGCGGTCGCGAGCAGCGGGACGAACGAGCGATCGAGGCGTCTGATTAGGGCAAGCGACAGAGCGCTGCGTTTTGCGGCGTCCCTTTTCTTGGTAACCACCGACCCGATCGGGTCGACCCGGACCCGGACCCGATTGACCCGAAAATTTATCGGGTTTTCGGGTTCGGGTCGAAATAAAAACTCGGGTCTGATTTTTCGGGTTCGGGTCAGAAATTCTTCGGGTCGGTCGGGTCGGGTTACCGGGTCAGGTTGTCTTTTGACAGGTCTAGTCACGAGTCCTTCCGAATTGAGTCAAATCGGGTTTGTCCTAATTTCTGATCGATCCAAATTAGGGTAAAAAAACTCAAAACTTTTTAAAGATTTTTTCACAATATTAAAATATTATCAAAATTAAATTATAATATAAATATGTAAATTTAATATAATTGAATTTATAAATATAATTATTATGATAATAATATTATATAAATATTTGTAAGCGTAAAATATATCATGTTTATATAAATAAGCGCTATAAACATACTATAATTATAAAATATAATAATATTAATGAACACAATTGCATGATATATGAATCTGTGTGGAGTCAATGTAGTGCATCTGTGACATCTATGTGGTACTGACTCATCGGGTCGATTTTGACTCAACGAGTCACCGGGTCTTTACCCTAAAATTTTCGAGTCATTCGAGTTTATAATATATTTATGATTAAAGAGCAGCAACTTGACACATGTGAGTTCTCTTTTATTGTTAAAAAAAATACAAGATTTATAAAATATTTTGATGAATTTGAACTAATACAATAATGTAAGGTATCTAATATATTTTCTTATTATTATATTTTCTTAAAGAAATCACATCAAAAAATATTACTCATCAAGTTAGTATAAAATTTCATCAGAGTAATTACTGGTGCATGGTTGGAATTCGTGAATTCGTAAAGTTTTTAAAATTACATCAAAGTTTTTAAAATCTGATTTGTTAAAAAACACACCACATAAAAGGTGATTTATATTAATAAATAAATAAATAAACCACCACCACAAGTCAGTAGTCACTTGTTTACAAATCCTCCAGAAAGAGAACTGTAGGAAGCACACATTCTTAAACAGAGTCAGAGACAGCGGATTTAACACCAAGGGGGAGAAATCTTTCTAGCTGAAATTTGTCAAGAAAATATGGCAACTTCCCTTATTCAGATCTTTCAAGAAAGATTGATCTTCCTATTCTCACCACTCCCTGTCTTCCTTTCCTTGTTCTTCATCTACAGATGGATATCCCTACATTTCACACCCAGGAAAAACACACCACCTTCACCACCAAAACTACCGATCATTGGAAACTTACACCAGCTAGGCTCGTTACCATTTCGCTCTCTTCAAACTCTATCGGAAAAATACGGAGATCTCATGTTACTAAACCTTGGTAGCAAGCCTACTATTGTTGTCTCGTCTGCAGAAGTGGCTTCCCAGGTTTTGAAAACACATGACCTTATTTTCGCCGGAAGGCCTAACTTGGGTATCTTTAGAAAGCTTCTTGGCAACGGGAGGAATATGCTTTCATCGCCATACGGAGAGTATTGGAGGCAGATGAGGAGCATATGTATGCTTCAACTTCTAAGCAACAAAAGAGTGAGGTCCTACCGCGGGGTGCGAGAAGAAGAAGTTGCTATGATGATCAACAATATCCAAGAGCTTAAAATAGTGAATTTAAGTGACATCTTCATGTCATTTAGCAATGATTTGATATGCAGGGTAGCGTTCGGAAAGAAGTACAGAGGAGCTAAAGGTGAGATTGATTTTACAAAGACGTTGGATGCGCTCATTAAGCTCTTGGGAGGTTTCTACATTGGAGATTTCATAGGCTGGTTGGCCTGGGTTAATAAGATTACTGGGGTTGATGCAAAGGTCAACATTGTTACCCGCACACTTGACCGGTTTCTAGAAGGAATACTGCAAGATCATTCAGATCGCGTTGCAAAGAGAAACGAAGATGACGAAGAAAATGAGCAGAATGTGAAGGACTTTGTGGATGTCTTACTAGAAGAAGCTCAGAGGGATGACGCAAGTGGATATCCGCTCCTTAACAGAGAGAGCTTCAAATGTCTCATACAGGTAAGTCCTATTTGTAGTTTAGTTAAACTTGTTAGCAATTCGTTCTCCGAATAATGAATCTTGTAGTTACTAGCTAATGATACTCAAAGAATGTGTATAGTGTGTATAAGATGTTGCCGACGAAACATAGATAAATCTAGAACTGTGTAAGATAGTAGGACTAATTTTGTGTACAATTATTCATGGAGGACATTATATCTCATAGAACTTGAGAACAATTGTTCTAAATTTCATGGAACTTATACTCAGTTGCGTGAATGACACTTTGAGTATTAAAAAATACAATTCATATTTATAGGAAAAATACCCTTTCAATGTATGCAGGATATATTTGCAGGTGCAACAGAAACAACTGCCATAGTTTTAGAATGGGCTATGTCGGAATTGTTGAGAAATCCAAGGGTAATGCAACAATTGAAGAAGGAAGTATTGAGTGTCAGCACGGGCAATGAGATTGTAACCGAGGATGTCTTGGAGAATATGAACTACTTAAAAGCAGTGCTCAAGGAGACGCTACGATTGCATCCTCCAGCTCCATTGTTGATACCCCATGAATGCACTAAAGATATCAAACTCAAAGGCTATGACATTAGTGCAGGGACACAGGTTTTTGTCAATGCATGGGCGATTGGTAGAGATCCGAAATACTGGGAAGAGCCCGACAGGTTCTGCCCTGAGAGGTTTGTGAATTCTACAATAGACTATAAAGGACGCGATTTCCAGTTCATCCCATTTGGGTCCGGCAGGAGAATTTGCCCTGGAATAACACTTGCAATAGTCAACATGGAGCTCGTGATAGCAAATCTCGTTCACCACTTCGACTGGTCATTGCCCGATGGAGCAGCAAGTGAATCTTTGGACATGACGGAATCTCCTGGCATTACTGTTCATAGGAAATCTCCTCTTGTTGCTGTTGCATCCCCAAAAATCAGCTAGATGCTTTAAAAGAGTATTGGAGCATTGGAAAATAAAGTGGTCAGAAGGGTCTACCATCTTTGTAATCATATTATGACAGTGTTATACTCCCTCCGTTCCATAATACATGTCCTTTTAGTTTTTGGCACGCTTTTTAACGAGCGAAAAACTCTATGAAATATTATTTTTTTAATTATTATTTTTAGATAATTTGATACTTATTACTAATAAGTATTAAATTATATAAAAAAATTAATTAAAAAAATAATATTTTATAGAGTTTTTCGCTCATTAAAAAGCGTGTCCAAAACTAAAAGGACATGTATTATGGAACGGAGGGAGTATATATTTTCTGTAAGGTCATAACATTGGGCCTGCCCAACAACTCTCATTCGCCATGTTTATATGCCTAGAATGACACTATTTCGCAATTATAATCAGCGTTCTTTGGTTTCCTTTGCTCAATTTTCTTGCTCCTATTCACGCCATTTCAAATTCGATCTTATTGCCTAGCTAGCTACTGGAGAATAAAAACATCATTAGGCACTGCTATTAGAAAACTCGACTCACTGTTGCTATATAGCAATTAACACTTCAATCACGAAATAATATAATACATATAGGCAATGTATGTGGATGAAACACCAGGTTGATACTCTCTCCGTTAAGAAAAACATGTCGTTTTAGGGGTAAAATCTTGCTAAGAAAAACATTTTAGGAATTTTGGTTTTCACCTTTGAAAATTACCTTGTAATGCTTATGGATTTGTTAATTAGTTGTAGTTTTCAATAAAGTCAAAAAATAAAGTAATAATTATGGATATAAGTGTATTTTTGTTTGTTTTTATTTACTTTCTTAAAAAAACAAGCAAATATCTAAAACCACATGTTTTAATTAAGGGGTGATTACTAGGATGTACAATTTTTTTACCTTTATTAGGAAAATGCCCCCGCCCCCCACCCGTGCCCCCTGTGCCCCCCTTCCTGTTTCATCATTTTTTTCCCCGCGTTTTCTAGAGCTGCTGAAACGGAATTGCTGAAACTTCTATTTCATCACATACGGTTTCATCAACAACTTTTTATGTTTTTTTTTCCCGTTGCTTAAACGGAATTAAACTTTTGTTTCAGCACATACGGTTTCAGCAACCCCTTTTTCATCATTTTTTTCCCAGTTTTTTTTTCGCGTTACTGAAATAGAGTTGCTGAAACTCCTGTTTCAGCACATTCGGTTTCAGCAACCCTTGTTTCAGTGAGTTTTTTTTTCCCGCGTTGCTGAAACGAAGTTGCTTTTTTTTTCGTGTCATCACTTCGACACCGGATTTGTTAAAATGGGAGTCGCTAAAACCAGAATTTTTTTTCTTTTTTTTTATCGTCACCACTTTGACACCGGCGTTTGCTGAAACAGTGTTGCTGAAATTGTTTTTTTTTTTCGCGTCAGGACTTCGACATTGGAGATGATGAAACCGTATTGCTGAAACCGAATTTCAGCAAATTAAGAGATTTCAGCAAGAGATTATCACTTTAGTCTATCAGATTAAATGGAGTTAATCCTTGACAACTATCCCTTTTTTCTAATAGATTATCCCTAAATATCAATTTGCAACCAAAATTTTTCCATTCCAACCAACCAAACGATGAAATATAGGGTTCGTATGGGGCGGAGTTAATAAACTGACTAAAATTATAAATAAGGTAAAATTTATAAACTGTTGGTAAAAAGTAGTTAAAAATTTATGAAAAAATATAAACTCCGTATGGGACGAAAAACCGTTTATTTGTAAAAAGTGGAGTTTATTTGGTTGTTATTAGGGGTATTATGGTATTTTCAAATAAAATAAACCACATAAACTCCCAAAAAGTTATCAAAAGTAGCTTTTTAAATAAACCCCAAAATAAACTAAAATCTAATAAATAACCCTTCTCCATAGAGTTAAAAATAAAAATCTCCAATTTTTAACTGTTAAAAAAAATAAACTGGTAACCATACACACCCATATGCTTGTGTGTAATGCTGAAATGCAAAAAAAAAATTCCAAAAAATGCGGAAATAGCTACTGTAATAGATTATCAATTCCTTGGTAGTATAAAGAAATCAGAAAGGGTGATGTAACAATTCGCTCATCCTCATGTAATAGATTTAGACAGGGAGAGATCGGAAAAGCACATTCAAATCCAATTTCAGGAATGGATTCAAATAAAATAGGTTGATTCTTGATGAAAAAGAACTGAAGATTACCTAGATGCTCTTGCCACTGTTCTCCACGGAAAAGTGCGGACATGAGATTGCAAGGTAATTGCATATCTCAAATCTGGCAGGCGCCATGGTAGATATGGAAGAACACAGAGCGCAGGAGGAGGAAGAGATCCGACTACAGACTCGCAATCGCACATAACCGCCAAATCGGACGGAGGATCTGCACCCCGGAGGCGGTGGATCTGCACCGGAGGAGGCCGAAATAAACCTTGTTGCTCGCCGGAACTTGCTGAAACGGGGGAGGAGGACCTTGCTACCTCAACATCTCCCTGTCCGATTCATCTCGAAGGTGATCCTCAGTCTTGCTGAAACGGAGAAAACTATGTTCTCTTCTACAGAGGGAAGCACGGACAAGGAAGGACGAGAATGGGAGATGGAGGTGAGGAAGCCGTAGATCTCAGATCTGAATCGACGTTCAACTCCTTTCCGTCGGACTGGGGTCTCAGATCTAAACGCAATCGAACAACGTTGGCGGATTTCAGGCAACTGGAACATCTGAGATCGTATACCGACAACTGGAAATCGTATATCGAACAACTGGAGCATCTAATTTCGTAGATCCACCCCTTTCCTACGCATCTGACCTTCCGCAACTGGAATTCGGCAAGGCTAGGAGATGACGCCGATTTTTTATGATCGATGGGGATGAATATGCTCTGATTGATGATGAAGATCAATACAGATCTGAACAAGAAGGGATGTGGAGGACGGGATGAAGGGCGCGGGGATGAGGGAGGGAGACGGTGAATAGGAGGGGGCACAAAAAAAAAATGGTGGCCTTTAACCTAATATGCAGATGTCTGTGGACATTTGTTAAATTTGAGCCCAAAAAGTGGCACATTAGCCTAATTTTCTCTTTAATTAATGAAGTGATATTGATAACATCTATTTTAGTCATATTTTAGGATTGCATTTGCTTTATAGTTTAGATCATTTTCATGCACATTTGACGTATTTTATACTTTACTTATTTTATTTTGTATTTTTGGAGTCTACACTTGTGTTTTATTTATTTCAAACACTTATAGGTAATTTCAGAGATGATTTGAGGATACCTAAAGAAAGATGAATAACAAGTTCATTAACGGAGCCAAAGCTGGAATTGTTTTTTTTATTAGGAAAAAATTCGAGGACCGGACAAAACTGGAAACCTCGAGAGGCCGACATAGTTGGTAGACGACGACCGTCAAACATGCAACATAAATAAAAAGCGGTGCAAAAACAAAAAGCGGTAAACAAACCGCCACAGTCGAACAAACAAGCCTAATCCAAAAAAGTTGAGGACAAGGTAGACTAAAGTCGGAGCCAAGCGCCACCAACACAATGACACCGCTGGCCAGTGGTACATCAAGATTCTCTGTGGGCGGTGAAGATGAACCTCCAAGGAAATTTCCGAAAGACGGTACCTCGATGCATATCGCCATGACCCCAGCGAGACCCGACACAAGACGCCAGACCCCCAACACAGATTAGAACCGCAACGAACAACTGGAACCGCAGCCGAAAACCACCATCATCGAACACACCAAAAAACCCTTTCGGGATGTAATCAAGACCCATATTGGGTTTTTATTGGACCCTTTCGGGTGGGTTCAGTCTTTCCCTTTCGGGAAATTGAATTTTAAATTTTTTATTCTTTATTTTAATTTCATTTATTCCATAAAACCTTCGGGTCAGCTTTGGGTCGAAGACAAAAAGTCTTGGACCCAAAGAACAAAGCACCGGTCCAAGGGAAAGTAGCACGCACGTGACACCAGGTAGGCCAACCCACACAAGCAAGAGCGAGCACAACGCATGAGATAGAAAAAGGCACGCCGGAACGAGCCAAGGAAGACGAAGAACACCCAGGGCGCAGCCGGCGACAGTTAATTGGCCGGAACGAGCCAAGGAACCAGACAAGGAGTCGACGACGGGTCAGGATCAAAAGGTACCTTACTAGTCTGGGGAACTAGGTGCGACCTAGCTAGCACTAGGCTAAAAAGGCGTAGGCAGCGGTGGGGGAGCCACCAGAGGGAAAGAGGACCCTGAAGCCACATACGCCAACGCCAAGGCCACAAATCGACCAACAGCCGCCGAGAACTGAATGGAGATGGAGAGAAGTGAACCCAGGAAGGATGGGAATCACCATTGAAGGCCATTGAAGATGAAATGGGCTCAAGAGTCGCGTTAAACCAATGAAACCCAGGTTTGAAAACTGAGATTATCATCCACGAATTTGCCAGGGAGATTGAAGAAGTGGAGACAACAAATATCAAAAGCCCCAAAACAAAAACAGCCTCAATCGAAATTCGAAAGATAATTCAAGATTTAGGGTTTTTCTCGAACATGCCCAATTGAAACGATCAGAGCAAATCCACCTCATAGCATAGCTCGAAAAAATCGAACGATTTGGACCTAAATAGAAGACGAATTTGGGGATTTTCCATGAGGGTGAACACAAACACAATCACACACAAGAAGGAGAGAAGAGAAGAAGCAGCTGGGACGAAGCCACTGTGGTTTTCATGACTCCGAAGAGGTGTTCGGGCCTTCGAAGAGGGGTTAAGGGCCTTCAGAGAGGTTGTATGGCGGTGAAGTTCAGCAGCCCCAATGGGGTTTTTTTTTCCAGAAGAGAGCTTTGAGTGGTCCAAAGCTGGAATTGTTGATCCTTTGCTCACTAATTTGAAGTTACGAAAGTAATTTACAGAGTGCGAGTTTGGTTCGCATGACGCATCTATGAAGAAGAGGCTGCTTGGCCCACAAATACCGGGTTATATTAAAGTGTGTGGGCTGAATATTATATATTTGATATATACTAGTTTGCGCCGCACGCTACACGTGCGGACACCCACTTCTAGTAAATTTGGTTCGTAATTGACAATTTTGATATCTATATTGACAATTTTGATCATATAAAATTTAGATATGTCTTGTAATTGTCTTATTAGCTAAAGGAAAAATATAAACATCACTAAAATCAAATTCAGAAATTAAGGAAACATTGTAGGTCTCTCTCATAATTGTGTAATTGGTTAAAGGAAAAATGTAGATATCACTTGCATCGAATTAAAAAATTAAGGAAATATTGTAATGAAATGTAGATATCTATCATAAAAAAGTAGTGCAATTCTTATAAATTAGTGGTTGATAAAAAAAAACATTTATATATTATTAAGAAGAGGTATTGCGGAGTACTTGTTAAGAATAACATTTTTGCAGATTTTCTATGTTGGATCATTTTATAATTTTCTTAGACTGACGATTTTAATTTATTGCATTATATAGAATAGGGATAGTTTTATAATATATGAATACTTTCATTGAAGTATATCTAGCTCATAATTAAAAAATTCCATCAAATTTAACCACTTTTTGGGTCTTCCAAAAGCAATTCTCTCACAATTAACTTTAATTTCATCCCTTATTTGGGATTGTGAGTCTTGGCAATAAGTTTTATACTACCAATTCGGCCTACATTGTTCTCCATTGAAGTTTTGAACTTCACTCTACCATCTCTAAAATCCACTTTTCTCAATCACACGTGATAATTACATATTTAAAATAGAAGTGGAAAAAATGTGATATTACCGGGTATAAAGGGCCTTATGTAAATTTAGCGGATTGGTTGCTCGGAGGGACGGAAGGTGGTTTTTTTTATCCTCTGGTTAGAAAATATTTTTCCCACGTAAATTTTATATCGATATTTGTGTGTTCCAATAAAGTTTTAAAAAAACTCTATGGGTAGACTTGACAAAATCTAGACCGTTAAAATAAAAATTAACGGACAAGATCTTGCCCCCCACCCCACTAGCTCGGACCCACCGACCTAGATTTTTTTTTAATTATTTTTTATGAGGGGAAAATAAACTCTGCATAGTAGTGTTTCTCCACAACTCTACCGAATCGGAACCGCTGATTTAATTGGATTGTTTGGTTGTTTGATTTCCGAATTGATTATTGTTGTTGGTTTTCTTATTACCGAATTCACTTCCTTGACTAAAAATTGGTTTCTAACCCATCAAAAATTACTACTATAGAAATTAGGACATGATTTTGCATTTTTCTACTAATCGCCTCCGATCCGGCCTTAAATGCTAGAAAAATTCTAGTCACTTGCTTCTTAAACGTGGATGTATGTATTGATCTAAATTAACCATCCATTTAACCTAACAGATCAAGATTCCTTTCAATTTAGTCCAACTAATAGTTTCTTTATTTATATAATTTCCAAAAATACTGCTATGAAAGCAGCATACTGAAATTATTATCTCCATTATTCAAGTAGTACGTCCCAATCTGGACCACTCACATTGATTAGATAGAAGTAGGACAACATCTCCAATTGCTCCGGTGAGATTCTCTTCCTCGCCGGCCACCACCACTAGAAAAATGTCATCAACCTTTGAATGGATGAATCCTTTCTCAGTCCTTCCTCTCTTTCTCTTTCTATTCTTCATCTACAAATGGATATCTCCCAATTTCGCTCCCAAGAAAAACTTACCTCCCTCACCGCCAAGCCTACCGATCATCGGAAACCTGCATCAACTAGGCACTCTACCTTTCCGTTCTCTCCAAACCTTGTCGGAAAAATACGGAGACCTCATGTTGCTCCACCTCGGCAGTAAGCCAACCATTGTCATCTCATCTGCAGAAGTAGCTTCCCAGGTTTTGAAAACCCATGATCTTGCATTCGCCGGAAGGCCTAACTTGAAAATCTTCAGAAGAGTTCTTGGCAATGGGAAGGACATGGTTTCAGCGCCATACGGTGAATACTGGAGGCAAATGAGGAGCATATGTGTGCTCCACCTCCTGAACAACAAGAAGATCAGATCCTTTCAGAAGGTGCGGGAAGAAGAAGTTGCCTCGATGATGAAGGATATCCAAGGCCAAAAAGTGGTAGATTTGAGTGATATGCTCATGTCAGCAAGCAACGATTTGACGTGTAGGGCGGCTTTTGGAAAGAAGTATAGAGGAGAGGTGGGTGAGTTTGATTTTACAAAGATGTTGGATGAGATAATGGAGCTAATTGGAGGTTATTATATTGGAGATTTCATAAGTTGGTTGGGTTGGATTAATAAGATTAATGGGGTTGAGGCTAAGGTGAACAGCCTTATGAGCACATTTGATCGCTTTCTAGAAGGAATACTCGAAGATCACTCAGATCGTGCAAGCAAATGTAATGGGGATGGAGCAGAAAATGAGCATACTGTGAAGGATTTTGTGGACGTGCTACTCGAAATTCAAAGAAATGGAAAATCTGAATATCCGCTCCTTGACAGGGAGAGTGTCAAAGGTCTCATATTGGTAAGAATCATTTGTTGTAGTGGATAGTAACATTTTAATTTCAACACATACTACATATATTAAGTCATTAGAAATCGATAATTTTTCTGGGAACTATGAACTTTGAAAGATGAAATTCATGATACGAAAGGCAGAGAAATCGATAATATTCTCGTATTGGATGTACATTCAATTCAGGCAGTTATTGGAATTAGTTACTTAAGGCTGGTTAACCATTGATTTTGATATTGGTCCATTTCTATACTTTTTTTTTAAAAAAAAAAACAGGACATGTTTATTGCTGCATCGGACACAACCGCAGTGCATTTAGAATGGACAATGGTGGAGTTGTTGAGGAATCCGAGAGTCATGCGAGAATTGCACAAGGAAGTGTCGAGAATCACCGGAAACAAAGAGATTGCAACGGAGGAAGATTTGGAGGACATGAACTACTTGAAAGCAGTGCTTAAGGAGAGTCTAAGGTTGCACAGTCCAGGTCCATTGATGATTCCCCATGAATCCACCCAGGATCTCAAAATCAATGGCTACGACATTTGTGCGGGGACACGAACTCTGGTCAATGTATGGGCAATTAGCCGAAACCCAAAGTACTGGGAAGAACCTGAAAGTTTCTATCCAGAGAGGTTTCTGAATTCTTCGATAGACTACAAAGGACAAGATTTCCAGTTCACCCCTTTCGGGTCTGGAAGAAGGATGTGTCCGGGAATAGCATTCGCAACCGCCAATAGTGAACTTGTGATAGCAAATCTCGTGCACCGATTCGACTGGTCATTGCCAGATGGCATAACAGGCAAGTCATTGGACATGGCTGAATCTCCTGGTGTTACGGTGCACAAGAAAATTCCTCTGGTTGCAGTACCAACTCCAAGAATCGAGTGTTAATGTGTATTGATTATCATGTACGTAATGGCTTCTGCTTGTTCTTGCGTAGCACGGGTTAAATCACTTTAACAAATTCAAGGTCGTTCCGAATATATTTAAATAAAAACAAAATTCTCATTTTTTGATGATTTTTTGCACTAAAAAATACTTTTTAAAATCACGATTTTAATGTTTTTTTTTTATAATATATATATACAAAAAATTAGTTTTCACATACAGGTAAAAAAAAACAATTCTTAGAAAATTTGTTTAGCCCCCCCTAAAAATGTTGTAGAGCTCTCCGTGGAAATTGATCAAAAGTCCTTAATGATGCAATCGAGTGTGGTTTATATATTCATGGTCACACCATACCTCATGGGTATATGAGTTTTTTCCAAAGAACAAAAAAAGGAGAGGGATAAGGGATTGACAACAAAAGGTTGAGCTAGAGATTCGAACCCACGCATCAATCTCTCCATTCAACACTCTCAACCATCTGCACTATCCAAATACTACGATAATTAACTTACCAATATTAACTATATTATTTTTACATGGGGTGGGCATACAACAACCTACCCTTAATTCCGTGCCTGCCAGTCACCCTTGTCCGCATTTTCGGTTGTTCTCCAACTTCTTGAGAATTTCTATTTCCAACCCAACAAACTCTAATATCATAGTACCTCCGTCCAAAAATACATGGACTTTACTATTCACGCACGTTTTTTTAAGAAGGTAAAAAATATATAAAATATTAACTTTTTTATTAATTTTTTTTAATAATTACAAATTTATTGATAATAAGTTTGTAATTATTAAAAAAAATTAATAAAAAAGTTAATATTTTATATAACTTTTAGCTCCTAAAAAATCCTATATGAATAGTAAAAGTCCATGTATTTTTGGACGGAGAGAGTAATGTTTACCAGGTCTACAATCTGAGCAAAAAAAAAAAGAAAGTCATACACATGCATATCACCGAAAGAAAAAGATTTGGTTTTAAATTTTATTTTCATGAGTTTCATGCATCTGATTTTTGCAAGGGGTTCAACAAAGGAACATTTAATGAAAGTAGGGTCCAACATTCGGAGTATGTCTTAAATAGTCATCAAACTTGGTTTCATTAGCAATTAATATATTTATGGCTCGTTGGGTATTGATATCTAGATAGTTCAATTAGCCAAATTCTTCGGAGTAGAGAAATCAGTTGAATAAACTTAAAACTCTAATTCACAAATGGAAATACAATCCCAATTCAGAACAACAATCCATAAACCCTAAAAAATCTCAAATCCAATCCCAATTTTGAAATCCTAAATTTTAAAACCCTAAGTTTTCATATTGGGAGAATTCAGCAGACTAAATTCACTGGGAGGAATAACCTAACATCACCATGGTACAATCGCAGCCGCGAGTCGTCTTGTTGAACGGCCGCCGTCTCTTCTCCCCGAGTTCGGTAGCAGTTTCTCCTCCCTGGGTATGACCAACAAGTCTCTTCTCTTTAGGTCTGGGTATGTCTCTCCTCAATCTTTTCTAGCTCTCTGTGTCAATATAATTTGAATCGTGGAAGGACTGAAGGAGAAAGGACCGATGGAACAAGTACTGACGAAGTGACGAACATCTTCTTCTTCTTCTTTTTAAATTTCCCTTTTTTATTCACCCTTAAAACAGAAATTTTTAATATAGACGGAGGAGGGGCAAGATGCGAAATTCACCCTAACTCAGAGACACCGTGCGAAATAGGTTAAACTTTTATACACTCCGCAAAAATTACAATACCTCAGGGTTTCCGATTTTTTTATTTTAAATGATGACCAATGACCATACGTTGTTTTTTTTTTTTTTTTTGATGAGCTGACCATACTTTGTTATCACAAACACTACTCGTGTCTTATCTTATCACTAGCAGTATACTCGTGTCTTATCTTATCACAAACACTACTCGTGTTTTGTGCCGCATGGGACATTGTCAACCGGTAAAGCCCCACACCCAACATTTTTTTGTTGATTAGGTAATAATTAGTGGAGCAGATAAATCTTCGAAAAGGCATGCGACGAACTGTCAAATAACGAAGAAAAAAGAAATGCAATACAAAAGGCGGTAAAAAAAAAACAGTCCAAATCTAACAAACGAGGTAACCCAAAAAGATGAGGACAACGTAGACTAAACCCAAAGCATATATAGCACCACCAAGCGATGACACCACTGGCCAGCAGTACAACAGGAATCCTTGTGTGCGATGAAGACAAACCTCCAAGGAAATTTCAGGAATATGGAATCGTCTTGATGCACACCGCCTCAACCCCAGCAAGACCCGACACCGGACACTAGAGACCCAAGTCAGACTAGGACCGTCAAGAACAACTGGAAACGCCGCAGAGAACCACTCTCGTAGAAAATGCACCAAAAAACCCTTTCGGAAGCCTGTGGGGGGGAGCATAACCCCAAAGGGGGAAGCCAGAAACAACGAAGATAGCGTTGGAGGAGCCAAATCCCCATAACCTAGATTAGAAATCGAAAGGACTCCGAGGAGGGGGAAGAGGAGTAGGTGGGGCAGGGGGTAGAGACCTGAGGATACGGGGAGAGGCCGAGGACCACCCAGGGGCACAAAAGAAAGGTCATAACTGAGCACGAATCCAAGGACAAATTCGACCCCGACGTCTCCAAGGAGAACCTAACGGGACAGTGTGGAGAAGGGTCCGAGGAGCAAGGTCCGGCGAGGCTGATTTCAAGGCCTCCGAGGAGGGGTTAAAAGCCTCTGACGAGGTGGTTGTAGCATCCGAATAGTTAGTTCATAGCCTCTAAAGAGGGGTTCTCGACAATCAGCTCGGGCCAGGAGAAGCCAAGCGGTACGTAGTTGTTGGATTGTTGATCGTTGGTGCCAGCTCCCTCTCTCTAGAAAACTAGAGAGAGGAGAGAGAGTCCTCTTGTTTTTTTTTACATTAGAATATTGAATTTTAGATGATTCTATAACACGAAAAAATGAAATTGACACGAGATGTGATTTTTTTTATATCTTCGATCTTTTTTTTAACAAGGTTTTATCGCCGAACGCGAGCAACACCACTCACACACGGACTTCTCTTGTTGGTGTCAACACCACTCACACACGAGCACAATAGTACGACACAACACTGGGCACAATTGCCCGTTGTTGACACCTCCCTTTGGTGTCGACAACACTCCACCTTGTCGACAACTCCACTTGAGCACATACAACACAACACCGCGAACAACTCAATCAGCTGCTCGTTGTCGACTCCGGGATTCGGTGTCGGTTGGATCGAGCCATATGTTTGGCGAGATAACGCCATGTGTAGTGGCAGACCTAGGGGGTCCTAGGGGGTCACGTGACCCCCTCCTCATCCGACAAATTACCTAGGTGTATTCTCCTCGTCGATAGCTTCGTTTTGATATATACTACGCCCTAATCCGACATCTGAGTAAAAAGTTATGAATGTTTGAAAATTACAGCAGTATTAATCACTTTAGTTTTATTTCAATATACTATAATATTTTAATATTTTACTTAAATTGACATTCACATATTATAATTCATCTCGAGAAATTCGAAACCATAGGTTATATTACTTATTTTGAGTATATATGATAAGAAGGTACGCAAGTTTAAATTTTTTTATATCTAGTTATACATTATTACATGTTAATAATGTAATGTTTATTTATTCCGTTTTATATCTTTATTTTTCATTTTTTATCCTTATTTTAGTATTATATATTTGTAATATTTTCGAAACCATAGGTTGACACTAGTTTGTATTATCGATCACGTTGTGTTTTACGATTTTTTTTCCGATCTTATTCCCGATCTTATTTTTTTCCCAATCACGTTGTGTTTTGCTATTCACATGGCCCATGTGAATAGCAAGCCCTTTTTAGCGTGCAAATAATCAAGCCAAACCTAGTTCAATTGATATTTTAGATAAACTCTATGCTCAGAATAAGTGGAAGATTTTGAACTCTGGTCTATTTTTGGACCTTTCATGATGATCAAATTGTTTATCAAAATATGTAATTTTAATGGGTGTTTTTGCTAAATAGCTTATTTTGAACTTTTAATTAAATAATTAGCACCCAAATTAATTTTATTAGGTAGGCTAGCACCCTTCCCAATCAGTCAACATTGACCGTTGACTGGTCAACGTTGACCTTTGACTTTTTTTTTAAAACCAATTAATGCCACTTTTTTGATGCTATTTTTCATATTGTTTTGATGCCAAATTTTTAATTACATTTTTTTCCTTTAATGTGATGCCACTTTTTAAAGTAGCGTTTTTTATGTTATGTGATGCCACTTTTTTCAAACTTTGATGACATTTTTGTTCACTGTGATGTCATGTGGACCATTGATGCCTTTTTTTTACTATTGACTATTGATGACACTTTTTTATGTCAATGTTTTGATGATATGTTTTTTTACCATGATGCCATATTTTTTCAAAGTGGTATTTTGATGACATTTTTTTTCTTTAATGTGATGCAAGTTTTTCAAATTAGTGTTTTGATACCATTTTTTTAATGTAATTATTTTATCTCACTTTTTTTTAATCAAATCGTTTGATGCCATATTTTTTTCAAGGTGCTGTTTTCGTGGTGCCATATTTTTTCAAGGTAATGTTTAGATTACATTTTTTTCTTTAATGTGATGCAACTTTTTCAAAGCAGTCTTTTGATGCCATTTTTCTAGTGTAATTATTTGATGATATTTTTTTAATCAAATCGTTTGATTTTATAATAAAATGGATTGATGACACTTTTTTAATGCCACTTTTTTCAAATCTTGCTGATATTTTTTTGTTTACTGTGATGCCACATTGACCATTGATGCCATTTTTTTTACCGTTGACTACTGATAACACTTTTTTGATATCAATTTTTTGATGATATTTTTTTTTCGTGATGCCATATTTTTTCAATGTAATGTTTTTGTGATGAAAATTTTTTCTTTAATGTAATGTAATATTTTTTTCTTTAATGTAATGCAACTTTTTCATATTTATGGGTTAATTTTTGTAATTTTACAAAAATTGCTATTTATGGGTGAATTTTTGTAATTTTATA
The DNA here is from genome assembly GCA_037127255.1 of Persicaria tinctoria. Taxonomy (NCBI): domain Eukaryota; kingdom Viridiplantae; phylum Streptophyta; class Magnoliopsida; order Caryophyllales; family Polygonaceae; genus Persicaria; species Persicaria tinctoria. Next base: position 13,544,107 of record JBANSL010000020.1, on the reverse strand, counting down.
AAAAATCCTTCCTCTCGCTCCTGCCCAGAAGCTCCGGCCGCCGCTCTGTACACGATTGAACGCTTCCCCTTCCTCTGATTGAACGCAACCATAGCTCCGGCCGCCGCTCCCTGATCCCTCGCTCCGGTCGATCGACCTCGCTCGCTCGACCTCGACCTTGCTCGCTCCGGACGCTCGCTCGTCACCGCCTCCTTCCCTCGCTCAGATCTGGACTCGCTCGACCTCGGCTCATCCACTTCCTCTCGCTCCCCTGCTCCCCGTCTCTCGCTTTTGCCCAGAATCCGGCGCCTCCACACCAGATCCGACGCTCCCTCACCAGATCCGCCCTCCTTGGCCACCAGTTCCGGCCATCCCGAGCCCAAATCCCACCGATCCGACACCCAGCCCCCACCGACGAAGCCTCGCAAACTCCCTCCCGTCCTTGCAACTCTGACCCACGCGCCACAGCTCCCAAACACCAATTTGAGAAAAAGCTGTAACCTTCCCCCCATTTCAACAGGTACCAATTTGAGAAAGAGTAAAGCTGCTAAAGGGCTAATAAAAATTAATAGGGTGTTAGAACGGCAAATTCTAAAAGTTACTATGCTATTAACTTAATTAGATTAGGTTAGGGTGATATTTTAGCAAATTTTCTCAATTTTAAATAAAATCAATAAATATATACTATTTTATCGAATTTTTTTTAAATGGCAAAAAAACAAAAAATAATTAGGGAAATAGCCAAATTATGAAAGATTTTAGGATTTTAGCCAAAACAAGGTAAAGTCGTTGTTTGTAAAAAATATTAAAAAATGTAAGTCGTTGTTATAAACAGCGACTTACCTATATATATATATATATATATATATATATATATATATTAATTTCCGGTTCTAATTAAACTGCAAATTGTATTAAAAAAAATTATATAGGTGTAACAACGACTCTCCCATAGTCCCATCCTTTTTCTGAAAATCAGCCAAATCGGTGGGTTTGGAATCCAGAAACACGAGAGGAGAAAGCCAAAATCCAGTCAACAGATCCAGAAACACGAAAATTAATAGGTCCAGTCAACATATATGAGCGAAATCAGTGGGTTTGGAATCCAAATCGGCGTGAGAGGAGAAAGCGAGATGAATCGGCGTTGGTTTGGAATCAGGAGGAGCGGCAGTCGAATTTGAATGGGTAGGGAGGCGAGACAGGATGGCGGCGACCTCAGATTCTGCATGGGCTTGGAATCCGGAGGAGCGGCAGTGAGAGTCGAATTTGAATGGGTCAGGGAGGCGAGACAGGACGGCGGCGACCTCAGCTTCGTCGTCGGTGAAGTAGGGAGGGAAGTAGAATGATTCAAGATGAGCACCACCTCTGGAACTAGCACTACATCGAGTAGCACGCAATTTCGCAGCCACCGGCCACCGCAGTGTCTTTAGCGGTGTTTGAAGGGGGAAATCGATTAGAGGAATTGGGATGAGAGATGGAGACGGGGGTTGTATCTACGTTAAAAAAAAATAAAAAAGGTCTCCCAATATGTAACTTTTTTTTAGTTTTTAAGTAAATCAATTTCTTATAATTTAAAATTAATAAAAATAAATAAAATAAGGTAAGTTGCTGTTTATAACAACGACTTACATTTTTAAATTTTTTTTTAAAAAACCTTGGGTAAAATCGTTGTTACCCTGTTTTGACTAAAACCCTAAAATCTTTTGAAATTTGGCTATTTCCCTAATTATTTTTTATTTTTTGGCCATTTACAAAAAAATTCCTACTTTATCCTAGTTTATTACACTATTTTTTTTACATTATCGAAAACTACAACAAAAAACTTTTAATGATTGTGATAGCATTTTTCATAAAGTAGAACCCAAAATATCTAAAATGACATATTTTTTTTAAACAAATTTAATACCATAAAATCATATTTGTCCCCAAACGAAGGGTACTAATGCCTTGTCCAGAAAGGCAGAAACACATAAAATCTCATAAATAACAACCACTAAACAAGAAATCACCCCAATCTGCAGCATAGAAGGCACTTTAGAGCAATAAATGTACGTAGGATATATAGACCCAGGTTTAATGTACCCTCCCTTTAGATACCCAGTAACATGCAATCCATGTTAATGGACATAATGGATTGAAGATAATAAGAGCTATGCTCATACACAGACAGAGAAAGCAAGGGAAAGAGAAGAAGAGATTTCACTATTCCATTCATCGTGTGTAATATGCTGTATAAAGCTACAATTGTTTTTCCACTAATACGCAAGCTGACAAAATCTGTTATGTGGGATTGGATTGTATGTGCTGAGGTGCAATCTAACAATATACACCCTCATTGCCTATTTTAACACCCCACCTCAAACTCGGGGTGGGGACAAACCGAGTTTGCCTAGCAGGAGATTCTGTTGTTGTGATGATAGGATCTTTTTCAAGACGTCTGCCAGCTGAGAGCTTGTGGGAATATGACAAAGATCCAGCAGTCCATCCAGAACTTTTTCTTGTGTAAAGTGGCAATCTATTTCAATATATTTTGTGCGTTCATGGAAGATGGGGTTACGAACAATTTGCATAGCAGAAACATTGTCACAATACATTGTGACAGGCTTGATTGGAGTTACATCAAGCTCATGAAGTAATGGTTCCATTTCATAACTATTAAGACACTACACTTTTCATCTATAATTAGATGTTTTTCGTTTGATATACAACGCCCTTTGCTCATAAAATAAGATTTTGCAAATGAATAGTTTAATGAACATGTAGATAGACGCGAAATCAACCTTTACAAATGTTTTACAAATGATAGGTACTTGAAAGATACACGTTTACAAAATGAAGGGAAATTTTAAAAAGGATAGGTATCTCTTAATGTCTTATTTGGCAGAAGATCATCAGCAAGAATATCTCCAACTCCACAAACACAGATCGACTTAAGAGATAATGTAGTCCATGATACCTGAATAAAATGCAGACTGTTATTATAGATTAGATCCACAAAAATGTGAATACTTCATCACATCAATCAAAGAAAAATATTTGAAACTCTTGTTATGAAATTCAAGCCAAAAGCATCATTCATAGCTACAACATGTAAAGTTTAATCAAAAGATGCAATAACCAACTGCCCTTGGTCCAATGTAAACTGATTTACCCAACTAGACTGGATTTTGACATTATCTAGCTAAGAAGACCTACAATGAAAAGTGAAAACTAAACGGCCTGAAATGACCCAATCCAATTGATTTCCTCCTCAAGGTATATCTAGTTCATTGATTGTACAAAAATGTTAAGAAACTTCACAAAAATGAGACAAATATCAAGTTCATATCATGGGAAGGAAGGTTGGATTAACAGGAATAATATTTGTTTTTGAAGGCAAGACCCTCAATGGATAGCAACCAAGCACTGCCCCACTAAGAACAAGAGCAGCTCTTGCTCCATCTGTTGTCAGCAAGACGTCAGATCCAAGGGAGCTACAAGATTGAGCAAAATACAGCTGCTAAAAGATATCAAAATGAAGCACAGATAACTGCTACACCCCAATGAAGCACATAACTGCTTTACACTAACCAATTTTAGATTTAAGTTATTACTTCCCCATATACAGATAGACAATAGATGGCGATGATCAGCATTTGCAAAGAATTACTCTGCACACCCTATGTTTTGCTAAGTAGCAGTAGAGGTAACCAAATCATTCCTATTATGATTAATAATAAAGGATCATATAACTTTACAAGAACCAGTGCCTCAAGTTATAAGCTGCTAGTCATATAAATGGTTTGGAGAAAACGCACAACATAAAGGAATTGAATAGTTGATAACATAAATTTGGATTCTTTTTGCCCATGCTATGCTAGTAAGAAATATGGTTTTGAACATTGAGCAATTAGTGGAGAACACTTTATACTTGGCCAATATGTATTAATCCATTTTGGCATACGAAGATCGTGTAAATAGAAATTTTGTTGATAAGGAAACTAACACTATCTATTTCAGGAATCAAGCAATACATGATTGAAAACAAATGGAAATGTATCTGGTTATTTTCAGTTATGATCTTCTAATATGTATTGACTCAAAACAAACCGGAATAAAGATAGTCTATGCTTCAGCCAAACTTATATGTACAAGTTGTAGAAAAGCCTAATTTAATAGTTTGGGAACTATGAATTTTGAATTCTGAAAAGTAGAACTAAATGTCATCTTCTAAAAAGAAGAAAAAAGGTGAGCTTGCTTACTTTTTCTTTTAAATACCGGAAATGTCAGTCCTCTTAACTCTCTCCATGACAACTGAACCACACCATCACAGAGTCTAACAAGCAACTGACCCTCCTACTAAATGTTAAAGCAAGTACAATATTAAACCCTCCTACTAATTTAAACACAAAAATAAACAAATATGGCATCCCAGGTAGTCAGCACAGGGGGGAATGAAGAGCCAATATAGTGAATAAAGGAAATTAGCACACCAAGAGGTCTAACCACTTCGTATAATATAATGAAATAATACTTAGTAATTGAACTGCAAATGCTTACGACAAGTAGCGATGAACAAGAACAAGTCATGCAAATTAGTGCATGGTGTACATGCCCTTCCAATCCAAGAGCAACACTTGATACAAGAGGCTGGACGATTGAAAAACAGGAGATTAGAAACTATGAAAAAGTAGGGATAAAAAAATTATGTCAAAACAGACAAGTTTTTATGACTAAAGACTCGCCTTGAGAAAAAGAAGATAATGTATGTTAAAAAAAATCATAATAAGTCAATAATACTACAGATGTGCACTCATGCCATCCTTTATCAATACCGAAGGTTTAGTAACTAACCTTTATACAACCAAAGTAACTGACAATTACAAAAGACCATAAGAATCAAATGAGTACCTTTCCCTAAACCACACAGCAATCGTTGGTCATATACCGACTAGGAACATTGTCTATGGCATCTACGATCACATCATATCTGTCAAATAATATAAGGAAACCCTAACAAAATGACAAGACTGATAAAGAAAAGGTCCATAGAAAAAGAATAAACTACAAGTATATAAATCTTAATACAAAAATAATCATTCAAGTAATAAATATAGCTATACTAGGATACTTGTTGAAGATTAGTATTCCCCAATCTCAATGCTTGAATTCACCCTAAAACAAAGAATGAATGTCATATTAGCAAACAATTCAGAATACCATGAAAGCTAATTATCATCTTTCTAGAAAAATCAACATTAAGAAAAAATGAACAAAAAGAAAGTTGACATACGAACGACAAGCAACAACAACATATTTCACTTTTGGCCTACCAATGAATGCCTCTGTGTGGATGATCTGTCATACATACTCACTGTCTATCGGCCCTGCTGAAAGATGTTATGTTAGCACTAAGATGGTTTCCTTCTCAATAAGAATGACATTATCCCCACCTATTGTACTACTAAATTACTAACACCAACCAAATTAAAATAAACAGAGATTAAAACATGGCTAAGATAGTGGGAAAATACACATAAAAAAGGGCTGACATAATGTGTATTAATATAACTTACTGTAAACTCTGCAACTTAAATAGAGCTGGCAACTGGATCAAAGGGTTCTGCCTCATTGTACATTTCAAGAATAAAAGAACACATGATACAGACCTCCCGTCATTATAAATCCAATCATCCTGTTCAGGAACCGCCAGCAACTCCACAAATGATAATTAACCACGTTTTTCAGCTTCTACAAGTATTTTTGGTAAGTCAAGGCCCTACATTAGACATATAGGATATAATTTCAGAGACGAGATTAAAATAAAAGTTTAAAAAACCAACCCATATTCAAGCAAGAGTCTGAAGCAATCACTATATAGTAGATATATAAGCAAAAAAACAAATCACCTCTATCCCCAGCCGTTTGTTCAGTGCTTGACTCCACAAATTTGCTGCATATGCTAGTTCCATCTGGCTCCAAACCCTCATCACTGAAGCAACCTTTTCAAGAAAATAGCATGTTGTCAAACAGCTACAGAACTGTAAATAAACTACACATAGTCACAGATCAGTCTGTCATCACAAAGTACCCTATTATGCAGCATCAAGTAATGTAATAACAAGAAATATCTTGCAATTCATACTTCATTATAATGCTTTATGATTAGTTGATTACTAATCTCTAAATTTGTAAAAACCTAAAATTCACAAGCGAGTCTTGCTAGGGCATCGATGATGCATACCGTATGTGCATCCAAAGGCGGCTGATAGTTGTCACTCCGTTTCAATCGAAGCGAGGGATTAGGACTGAGAAGGATGAGCAGGATGAAAAAGCGAGGGATTAGGGTTTCGTCTGGAACGGGGGAAAAGAGAGATTGGAAGTAAATAGGAAGTCGGATTCGAGCAAGGAGATCAGAAAAGCGAAGGAGATCGATTGGGATATGCGAATCATCAACATATATAGGAAATCATTGAACGTGAGAGAGCAAAATTTCAAGCTTAAGCCATGAGAGAGAGAGAGAGAGAAACAAACTAGGTGAAAGATGAACAACCGTGCTTTGTCTTCGATCGAGAGAGGTGCTAGAGAGATGTGAAGAGGGGCGAGGATGGCTGTGGATATGAGCTCGAGCGGTCTGCCATGGGAGAATAGCTCGCGACCTTGGCTCCTCCGATTCGAACGAGAGACCAGAGGGAGCAAGGAAATTGAGAGATATGAGATGTGGATTGGAGATGTTTCATATTCGAATGGAGATGGAGATCTGGATTGAAAGATGAGGGGCGAAATCAGGCAGAGAGATCCAAGATGTTTCAGATCTGAGGTAGTCAGGCACTCAGGCAGGGAGATCCAAGAGGAGAAGGTCCTAGATTTGAGATAAGGAAAAGAGGAAGAAACCAGGAGAGAGAATTTTTTTCGATTGAAAATGTGGAGAGAAATGAGATCCGGCTCCTAATATAAGAGCATCTCCAACAGATGCTCTATTTTAGAGATTTTTACAAATTTGGGGAATATTGGGCTTATTTTTTGCCCAACAGCTTCCCTATCCTATTCTCCAAAATGGAGATTGAGGGTAAAAAATAGGGTTGCTTCCCTATTTCTGCAGCATTCCCCATTTTTTTTTGTGCGTGAATCTGAAATCCTCCTCCAACATCAGCAGCGGTTGGAGCCTGGTGGCCGGTTCAAATTATCATTTGAGTAGTAGATTGAAGGGAGGAAGAAGAACCTCCCCGCAGGCTCCCACCGCCGCTGACCGGATGATCCCACAAATCTTCGTTCCTTTCCTATCGTAGAAGAACCTCGCCGCAGATCGGAAGCGGGGGGCCGGAAGGGTAGGGATGGTGGAAGGGCGGTGAGGGGGGACATCGGCGATCAAGAGGAGCAACTCGTACGGATTGGGAGAAGCATATCTACGCCAACTATGACGACATCATCTTCCGTGCCCTCACCGTGGTTCGGTCTTGCCTCATGGACACCCGCCCCTCTGTCGCCATCGCAGCCCTCGCTCTCCTCGGCGCGAGCGTCCCAACTTCCTTCATCTCTTGACTATGCAGATCGCTAAGCTTTAGTCTTCTTACTCCTCCGTCTGTTTCTTTCAGTTTTTTTTTCTGTCAAATTTTGAAACATTCATTGTAGGATGATTCTGATTTATTGCAATTGTTTCCTATCATGATATCATAGGTATGATTCGTTATTGCAATTGTTTCATATAATCTAGAGTTTCTCCGAATCTAATGATATTCAATCGTTTCTGATGGATTGAATAGTTTAAATCTTCAATCTTCCATGAAAGTGCAGGATTTGCTACTGTTGTAGCAACTAAAAATAAATTAACCAAAATTTGATTGAAAATACATTTCAAATGTCAATAATTTTAATCAAAAGTTAATTCACAATTCTCCAAAATGGAGAATCTGTTGGAATTGATACAAATATTTTTTAGAGAAAATTGATTTTCATTCCCTATTTTGAAGAAAATTTGGGGAATCTGTTGGGCATGCTCTAAGGAGTCCTAATAAGTTAATCTCCACCCTTTAAAAAAAATTAATGGTCAAGATTAATAGATTATCCCATCTTTTTCATTTTATTTTAAAAATCCCCTTTGTTTTCTCCTCCCATCCAATCCTACCGGCCAGTCGGCCACCATCGGCCTTCTTCCCCCCGCCTTCAGATTCCCCACCAATAACCACCACTGCCGCCGTCGCCTCCTGCAATCCACCGCCCGCTCTCCACTCCGCACCTACAACCCACCATCCTCTTCCTCGCCTGAGTGTAGATTTTGAAAGCGTTCTTCACCGATGCATCAATATCAGAGAAATTGGAAATAATTAATTAGGGTTTAACACATCTGACGAATTCCTCGACATCGGAGGAGAGGAGGGATGAGACGTCGATGGGGCGCTCGACGAAGAGAGAGTTGACGTCGCCTTCACCTTCGACCGCCTGCAGATTTGAGGGGAAGACGAAGGTTGGATCCATGAAATTTGACTTATCTGAATTACGATGGGGATGTGGGAGAGAGATCTGCAGATTTGAATTTGACTTTTTTCGAACTGAAATCGTGAAATTGAAAATGGAGATGGCAAAAAACAAGGCGGGTAAAGATACAAATTGGGAGCATTTGGAACTTTGGATGATGATTGAGGACTGGATGATGGAGGTACTAATTGGGAGGTTTGGATGATGATTGGACAATTTGGGGGATTCCAGGCGGCGGCGAAGGCGTTGCAGCAAGGTGGTGGATTGGAGAGCGGCGGCGACCACAATGGTAGTTGTTGCTGTGTTGGCTGGAAATTGCAGGCGGGGGAAGAGGATGGTGGGGTGTAACTGTAGGTGGATTTAGGTTTTTTTTCTAAATCAAAGAGATATAATCTTGACCATTAATGTTTTTGGAGGGTGGAGATTAACTCATTAGGACTCCTTATATTATGAGAGGATCCGGATTCAGAGAAATGACCCTACATATTTTCCAAGTGTTTGATAATTCCCAAATTTGAAAACCCTTCAATTTTTCCAAGTGTTGGATAATTCCCAAATTTGAAATCCCTCCAATTTTTTTTACTAATTCAATCCCGCTCGTGTAAGTTAGAAAATTTACACCCGCGCACATTTTAATTGTTTTTCGGAACGAGCAATTTCAAATCTGTCAAAAAATTTGACAAATGTCTAAATGTTTTTTAACATCACAAATTTAATTATTAACGTAACAAACTAATTTAACATCAGGTGTTTTCTTGACAGACTTAAAAGACGTGATGTCTAATTGCATAATTCTAGTAGTGTCTCATGTGCCTTGAGATAAAAAATGGTGTAAGCACTCTTGCCATGAGTATAACCAAGGAAAACACAGGGGTTGGACCTTGGTTGAAACTTATTTCTTCCTCTCTTAGTAGTGGCAGCCAAGCATAAACAACCAAATACCCTTAAGTGATTATAAGAAGGAGGTTTGTGGAAGAGCATTTCATAAGGAGATTTGTTGGCAATTGAAGGTAAAGGAGTTCTGTTAATCAAATAAGTGGCTGTGAGAATGCATTCTCCCCAAAACTTGATTGGGACATTGGACTGAAATTTGAGAGAACGAGCCACGTCAAGAAGGTGCCTATGCTTTCTTTCCACGTCCCCATTCTGCTGTGGAGAGTCAAAACAGGAGGTTTGATGGATGATGCCATTTGTGGAGAAAAATTCTTGGAGGGACTTATCAAGAAACTCAGCTGCATTATCAGATCTGAAGGCCTTTACAGTGGTGTTGAACTGAGTTGACACAAGAGAGACAAAATGTTTGCTAATGGAGAGGGAATTTGTCTGGGAAGACATAAGGAATGTCCATGTACATTTGGTATAATCATCCACAATGGTTAAGAAATAACGAAAACCATTATGAGTAGGGTGTTTATACGGCCCCCATGTGTCAAAAAACACCAGCTGAAATGCTGTGGTAGACTGAGACTGCCGAGAGGGAAAGGGATGTCTCTTGTGTTTAGCCTGTGGGCAGATTTGACAAATTTTATCCGGCAAGGATTTGGAAACAACAGTATCAACAAATCTCAATTGAGCAAATGGAACATGTCCCAAACGATAATGTAATAACTCAGCATTATAAGTGGCATAAACTGAAGTACTAAACACATCACTGTCAAACTGGCAATCAAAAGAAGGATCCTTATTACAAGAGGTGTATGAAGTCTGTAAAACAGTTGTTAAGGTGGTGTTATGGTCCATCTCATAAGAAGAGTTGGCTAGATAGAGTCCCTTTCCTTCACTTCCAATCACCAATGGTTTCTTCATCAAAGGGCCCTGAAGGATACAAGAATGGGGAGTAAAGAGAATGTTAGATTGTATGTCTGTGGATAATCTTTTAATTGAAATGAGATTGAACTGGAAATCTGGGATGTGGAGAACATCCCGAAGAATGATTTGAGGAGAAATTTGGACAGTCCCAATATGCAAGATGAGAGCTCGTCTGCCATTGGGCATAGTCATGAAGGAAGGTTTGGTTAAAGGTTGGTGTTCAGAGAAGTGGGATAAATGGGGTGAGATGTGGTCAGTTGCTCCACTGTCAAGAACCAAAGTTGAATTAAGCATAGAAGAAAAGAGACAGGTGGTCTTACCTGCAAGCAATGCAGTGGAATCCTGAATCTCATGCTTCTGAAGAATAGAGAGAAGTTGCTGGTACTGTGGTTGAGTAATAGCATCAGAAGAAGACCCTGTGGTGGTAGCTGGTATCTTCTTAACCTTGTTGGTACTGTTTGATGGCATCCCAGGTGGATAGCCATGTAGTTTCCAGCACCTCTCAATCACATGCCCCATGGTCTTGCACTGCTCACAATATGGACGAGAGCCAATGGTGTTTGAGGGAGTAGTGTTGGGGGGATACCCATGAAGTTTCCAGCACTTCTCAGTTGGATGCCCTCCAACCTTACAGTGGTCACAATAAGCATATGAGGCTGGGCTAGTAGGTTACCCAATGATCTTCCAACATTTTTCTATAACATGACCTGTTACTTTGCAATGATCACAATATGAAGGCTTCTTAAAACTCCCACTCGTAGGCTTAAACTACTGCGAAGCAAAGGCATCATTCTCACCCTCTTTGATTGTGCTTGACTTGCTCATGCCCCTTTGTTGCTCCTCCTGGACTAAGAACTGATAAGATTAATCAACATTTGGAGGAGGAGACATCATTAAGATGTTACCCCTCACCACATTGAATGACTCGTTTAGCCCCATCAAAAACTGAATGGCCTGCTGGTCTTGAATGAGTTTCATCACAGCTATATTAGATCCACATTCACAAGCCCGATTTTCTAACAACAAGGCATATTCACCCCAAATACGCTTAAATTTCGTGTAATAAGTTGCAATATCCAGAGTACCCTGCTCAATCAGAGAAATATCCTTCCGAACCTGATAAATCCGAGTTCTATTTGAGCTACCAAATCTAGAAGCAAGGTCTCGCCATATCCGACTAGCAGAACGAGAATACAAAATAGACTCTGCTATATCTTTATCAACTGAGTGAACGAGCCAAGAGATTACCATGCTATTGCAGCGTTCCCACTGACGAATTCGGAAAGGATCAGTTGTCGGCATCACGCAGGCTCCAGTAACGAAACCCAGCTTGTTCTTTGCGTCCAGGGAGACCTCCACAGAACGTCTCCAATGGCCGTAGTTCTTCCCATCAAGCAAGCGCGTAGACAACACATAGCTAGGATGATCCGAATGGTGGAGAAACAACTCATCATTCGGATAAATTAGAGCGACTTCATTCGGAATGATTGGATTTGGAGGATCCATTGGATTTTCCATATGATCAAAAAGTTTGGTTTAAACAAAATTGAGAATCGATTGAAGAATCACAGGATAAGCTCCGATACCATGTTAATGGACATAATGGATTGAAGATAATAAGAGCTATGCTTATACACAGACAGAGAAAGCAAGGGAAAGAGAAGAGAGAGATTTCACTATTCTATTCATCGTGTGTAATATGTTGTATACAGCTACAATTGTTTTTCCACTAATATGCAAGTTGACAAAATCTGTTATGTGGGATTGGATTGTATGTGCTGAGGTGCAATCTATATACATATACTAAAACCGATGCATAGCGTCCCGCGTGGCGACGTGTGAGTGAATCTGCCTACGTGGCGGCGCGTGAGTGCGTCTCGCGAAACTTTCTCCCGTCAAAAAAGAAATCTAATACAAATAATTAAATCTATATAATTAAAACTATATCAATAATAATAATAATAATAATAATAATAATAATAATAATAATAATAATAATAATAAATATTATATAAGGGAAAAACTATATCAATAGAACACAATCATCAATAATAATAATAATAAACTATATTATAACCATCCATCCATTTTCCTAATAGAGAATAAATTATATTATGTCACCCAATTACCATATGCAAATTATATTATATTCACCCAATTTCCATCCTATCTAATCTAATCATATATATCCTATCTATGTCAATTTCCACTAAAAATAATAATCTAAATAACTACTTTGTCTTAATCTAAATATTGTATTTTTTGTATTAATACCTAAATTTAGATTATTAACGTAGATATATAGGAAGGATTATTTATTTGTTGAAATAATAATCTAAAATACGTAGTTTTATCTAATTAACAACTTTGGCATATACAGATATACAAATGGTCATATAAGTGTTTCTCCATCTGGATTATAAATAATATATTCAATGGACGATTTATATATAAATTACAACATATGGACGGGACCTAAAAAAGAAATTAGGTTCATCTGATTGCCATATAGACGAATTTTATGGCGGGTCTTTGGGGTCTAGTGGGTCTTGGTGACCTTGAAGGCCTTGGCGGAGGGGTGAGGTAAGGGGTTTAGGTGGGGGTCTAGGCGGGCCTTGAAGGGTTTTTGTAGAGCAGCTATTATAATTACCAAAAATATTATACATAGTAGTAAATATTTGATAGGTGTTATCGATTATTTTTTGTGGAAAGAATTATTTATATCAAAATTAATTATTTTATATTTATTTTTATTTATATCTATATTATTTTTTAGAAGAATGAGTTATTTAGATCTAGATTAATTATAATCTTATATTTTTAGTTATTAGTTTAATTATCATAATGTAATTCATATTTATTTATTTATTTTCATATTTATAATAGGATTTATAATAGATAATAAATGTAATTTTATAATATTGTGTTAACACATTCCCGTGCAGAGGACGGGGCATACACTAGTCTAACAATATACACCCTCATTGCCTATCTTAACAATCCATCTTACCAGTGAGGTAGTCAAGAAGATCGATTCCATCAATATATTGGCTCAAATGTTAAAACGAGGACATGATGATTCATGTTCAAGAATAGTAGACAACCACTAATCGTCATTCGTCGATACTGTTTAGGACCTTCCAACAAGGAATCCTCATCAATGGATATCACTACGAATTTATGGTTCAATCTGATCGAAAAAAAAAAATTAAAGAGTACGTATCTATAAATAGAAAAAGTTTATGGTTCAATCTGTTATAAAAAATTAAAATTTTAAAAAGTTTTTAACAAAACACTGGATTTTTTTTTTTGTAAGTAGAAAAAAAAAAGTACAATAATATATTAAAAATACATATATATTATATAGTACTTTTTGTCCCTAAATAAAAGTCTTTGATGTTTCAATAGGTTTTTTAATAAGATAAAAACACTGTAAAATATTGACTTTTTTAAATTTAATTTTCATAATTTCATTCTTATTACTATATGATCATAAACGTGAATCTAAATAGAAAGCATAATTATTAATTAATTTCTAAGTAATTCAAATCATAGATCTATTGATCATTATTAGTCTAAAGCTTGACTTATAATTAGATTCATTATGTTTATTGTCATATTTTTAGATATAATAAATATAGTTATAGTACGGTTCGATCTCGTCAAATGCACCTCGAGCTTACTGACACCAACTTTCCGTATCGGCAACTTATGGTGCGTTGTGCCGTGGTGGAGGGCGCTACTGGCGCTATGGTAGGACTGTCGACACCGACTTTCTGTATCGGTGGATGGTGTTGCTAGCACAGTAGGAAGGTTGTGCGTTTAGCGGGAAAATGCCAGTGTAGATAACAACCCCTTTAAAATATTTTGTTAATGTATTCTCGTGCCGGAGATGGTACTTATACTAGTAAATGTCATATATCAAGAGTTCTAGACCGTACAAAGATTTCGTCGTTTTCCGGCCAATCATGTGATTAGAGGCTATTCAATCTATTATTTGTGAATTTATCATTGAAATTGGGCCATCTCTTTACACGAAAGACACGTTTTGACGAAAATAATTCATACACCACACAAGAGAAAAAATCTCGAGACAGCTATAATTAAATACATGGTATATATTATAGGATGAATGAGATAACAAAAAAAATATAGAATTGAAACACCCTTCATACTCGATTAGAGAGGATATGACACCAAGCTTTGAATTGTTGCATCCTTTCTCACTCTTTCCTCTCCTGATCTTTCTATTCTTCATCTACAGATGGTTATCTTCCTATTCTACTCCCAACAAAAACTTCCCACCGTCACCACCAAGCCTACCGATCATCGGAAACCTACACCAATTAGGCAAGTTACCTTTCCGCTCCCTTCAAACCTTGTCGGAAAAATACGGAGACCTTATGCTACTTCACCTTGGGAGTAAACCAACTATTGTTATCTCCTCTGCAGAAGTAGCTTCCCAAGTTTTGAAAACTCATGATCTTGTTTTCGCTGGAAGGCCAAATATGTATATCTTCAGAAAAGTTCTTGGCAATGGGAAGGACATGGCTTCAGCGCCATACGGTGAATGCTGGAGGCAAATGAGGAGCATGTGTATGCAACACCTCCTGAGCAACAAGAAAGTCCGATCCTTTCGGAAGGTGCGGGAAGAAGAAGTTGTTGGGATGGTGAAGGATATCCAAGGGCGAACAGTTGTGGACTTGAGCGATATGTTCAAGTCACTAAGCAACGATTTGACGTGTAGGGTCGCTTTTGGAAAGAAGTATAGAGGAGAGGTGGGTGACATTGATTTCACAAAGATGCTGGATGGGTTCATGGAGCTATTAGGAGGTTACTATATTGGAGATTTCATAAGTTGGTTGGGTTGGATTAATAAGATTAATGGCGTCGAAGCTAAGCTTAACAGCATTACCAGCACATTTGATCTCTTTCTAGAAAGGATCTTGGAAGATCACTCAAATCGCTCTAGAGATCGAGAGGGTAATGAGGGTGGAGGAGAGGACGAGCATACTGAGAAGGACTTTGTGGATGTGTTGCTAGATGTTCAGAGAGACGAGAAATCCGAATATCCGCTCCTTGATAGGGATAGGATCAAAGGTCTCATACTGGTAAGCATCTATTATTTGATTGAGTATACATACATACAGGTGATATTCTGTACCCTATATTTTGATAGTAACTAATTAGAATCGTTATTTTGTACTTTATTTTAGGAAAATGTCCTCATTTTACACACACACACACAAACACAAACACATTCTAACTTCAATCTCATTGTGCATATGTCGTGTGGAAATGATGATCAACCCTACATAATAAATGATGATATTATCTCAATGCATTCTAAATTCAATCTCATTTTTCGAATGTAACCGGTTAGCCATATATTGATTTTTTCATTATTGGTCCTTGTTTGTTTTTTGTTATCAACACATAGGACGTATTTGCAGCGGCATCAGACTCAAGTGCAGTACATTTAGAATGGACAATGGTGGAGTTGTTGAGGAACCCGACAGTGATGCAAAAATTGCAAATGGAAGTATCGAGAATCAGCAGAGACAAGGAGATTGTAACAGAGGAAGACTTGGAGAATATGAACTACTTGAAAGCAGTGCTTAAGGAGAGTCTTAGGTTGCACCCTCCAGGTCCATTAATGGTTCCTCATGAATCCACCCAAGACATCAGAATAAATGGCTATGACATTTGTGCTGGGACACGAGTTGTTGTTAATATATGGGCAATTAGCAGAAACGCAAAGTACTGGGAAGAACCTGAATGTTTCTACCCAGAGAGGTTTCTGAATTCTCCAATAGACTACAAAGGACAAGATTTCCAGTTCATCCCTTTTGGATCTGGCAGAAGGATATGTCCGGGAGTGGCACTCGCAATAGCCAATAATGAAGTTGTGCTAGCAAATCTCGTGCACCGGTTTGACTGGTCATTGCCAAATGGGGCAACAGGTGACTCATTGGACATAACAGAAACACCTGGTCAAATTGCACACAAAAAAACCCCGCTTGTTGGTGTCCCTTCTCCAAGAATCCGCTAAATTCCTCTTAATATAGAGATCTCATCTTTGGATTTCACAAATACAATCTCCCCTACCTAGTGTGTTAACACTAGCTTGTAAAGCCAAGCGTTAATACTATAGCTTACATCATGATGAGAATTGAGAAGCATCTCATATTCATTCAGTCATGAGTTTGATCTTCTACAACATTGTAAATTGAAATGGTTGTGTTTCCCAACAAAGAAATGTAATAGTGATAATAAATAAATAAACAAGTTTGGTCATGTTCATCTTTTGACATTCATTTTGGAGATTTGTACGTATATCCCTGTGAATCAGTCCAAATCACTTGCACCTTTAACGTGTAGCATCATATGTGGAAAAAACTTATAGGGTTGTGGGCACGAGCGTTTGTGCGCTAGTATCCCAACACATAAACCGAATGAGATTTCATCCTAAAATCAATTGACTATAGAGGGCCCTCCGACTTATATACTTGGACAACAGGTCTAGCATCCCAATATCATTCTCTTTTTACCTAGCCCAAGATCAGTTCGTTTGGATTTACCACTCTGATATCATAATGAATTCCATTGGGATTCGTGACCGAAGGGTCATGTGCATAGGGACTTGTTATCTCCTCTGCAGAAGTAGCTTCCCAAGTTTTGAAAACACATGATCTTGTTTTCGCTGCAAGGCCAAATATGTATATCTTCAGAAAAGTTCTTGGCAATGGGAAGGACATGGCTTCAGCACCATATGGTGAATGCTGGAGGCAGATGAGGAGCATATGTATGCAACACCTCCTGAACAACAAGAAAGTCCGATTCTTTCGGAAGGTGCGGGAAGAAGTAGTTGTTGCGATGGTGGAGGATATCCAACGGCGAAGAGTTGTGGACTTGAGTGATATGTTCAAGTCACAAAGCAACGATTTGACGTGTAGGGTCGCTTTTGGAAAGAAGTATAGAGGAGAGGTGGGTGACATTGATTTCACAAAGATGCTGGATGGGTTCATGAGGCTTTTAAGAGGTTACTATTTTGGAGATTTCATAAGTTGGTTGGGTTGGATTAATAAGATTAATGGCGTCGAAGCTAAGCTTGACAACATTACCAACACGTTTGATCTCTTTCTAGAAAGGATCTTGGAAGATCACCCAAATCGCTCTAGAGATCAAGACGGTAATGGGGGCGGAGGAGAGGATGAGCATTGTAAGCACGTAGGATTGTACTTCACACAAGACTAAGGGCTCGGATGTGTAAAGCTAAGAAAGAAGGGCAATTTCGTTTTTTCACACATGTAACAAACTCTCCCACTTGTTGTAGAGAGTATTTTAGGCAGGAGAGTTAGTTTTCTTCCCCAATTGATTTCTGTAACAAAATTGAAACTCCATTGGAGATTTTCTGAGTTTTCTTCTTCCAATTTACATAGTTGTTTGATCAATTCCACATGTTTCCAAATGGTATCAGAGCTTGAGAGTTTCGATCTTTGATTTTTGAGGATCAATTGATCTTCATTCTCGTTTTATAGCTGTGCTGCTTCGAGTTTTTTTTCCTAGATCGATTGATATGTCGCCATGGTTGGACGAGGAAATCCGAACTTGCAAAGTCAGGCATCAAGAATTGGAGATCCAGGTGGTAACGGACAAGGCAGAGGAATCGCTTTCACTCCTCCAGCGCCTGATGTAGGTGTTGGGAGAGGATGGAATTTCGGGAATACATGCATCCAATTTGGGGAAATGATGCAAGGTATGCATAATTCGCATGTCAATCCTCTTTTTTTGTCAAATTCCGACCATCCAGGGATGGTTTTAGTATTTACGCCATTCAATGGGAGGAATTTCACTAGCTAGAGTCGTAGCATCAGAATGGCGCTAAGAGCTAAGGCTAAGCTCGGCTTTATTACTGGAAGTTGTGTGAGACCAGAAGAAGGAACTGAGGACTATGAGAAATGGATGCGTGCTGATTCAATGGTTATGTGCTGGATAATAAACTCTATTACCAGTGAGGTAGCGGAAGGTTTCATGTATATTGAGACTACAAAAGAGATGTGGGATGAAATCAAAGGCCGATTTTATGAATCTAATGATCCATTAGTATATCAATTAAGTCGTGATCTAGCCACCATAAAACAAGAGAATATTTCTGTTGGAGCTTATTTTGGAAAACTGAAAAAGATATGGGATGAACTCCAGATCTTGGATGTCATGCCTGTGTGCAATTGTGGTGGATTCAATCAGTGTAGCTGTGGTCTTTTGAAGAGAATGTTAGAAAGAGAAGAAACGGAAAAGGTAATGCAATTTCTGATGGGTCTTAATGATGTATATGAGAATTTGAGGAGCAATGTTCTCTCTAAAGATCCAATGCATGGACTCAATAAGGCATTCCACATGGCTACATAAATTGAAAGGTCCAAAGGTGTTACAGGTACAAGTCAGGTTGATGTTGGGGCCCTTGCTGTGTCCAGATTCAATCAACAAATTGAGATGGAAGCTAATGTTTTGAACAGGTTTAGATCTAAGCAATCTAAGAAGTTTGATCAAGCTAATAGATATTACAAGAAGGCCAAGCTAGACAGACTTTGTGATCACTTTGGTGAGAGAGGGCATACAAAGGATTTCTGCTTCAAGCTTGTTGGTTATCCTGAATGGTTTAAGGGGCCTAGGGATGAGGATAAGCCTAAGCCTCATGGTAAATTTGCTGCACAATTGGAGTGTGGCTCTCAGGATACTCCTTTTAATGAGTTTGTTAATGGTCATACAAATACCAAACCTGATCAGGCCATGGTACATGTTGTGTTTCAAGAGGTTATGAAGTTGATGAAGGGTAAAGCAACCATGGAGAGTGTTGATAGTTCGGCCAATCAAGACATGATGCACTTTGCATGTACCTTAAGTGTTTCATTTCTTATTGGCATTCATAAAGCTCAAAATGATACCTGGATAGTAGATTCAGGTGCAACTGGTCATATTGGTTTTGATGTTGATATATTTTCTGAGATTTCTGACTTCAGCCCTCCTATTAAGTTGGGATTGCCTGATGGAAACTGTATATCTGTCAAGCAACATGGTACAAAGATACTGAGCAGTGATTTGGTCTTGAGAAATGTATTGTTGGTACATCAATTTAGGCACAACTTGTTATCTGTGTCAAAGAGTCGATCTGTTTGATCGCCAGTTGAGATTCAATTTTGATGCTCATTGTTGTTGGTTACAGGACCTTACAACTAGGGTGGTCTTAGCTAAAGGAACTGAAGATAGAGGCATATATGCGCTCAAGACTCATGGAGTTGGACAAAAGAGTTTGCTGAATTCTCAATCCTTTAATAATAGTTTCTTCAGTTGTAATAACATGCCTCTCAGACATGCCAGACTTGGACATATGTCCTTTTCTAAATTTCAGTTTATCCCCGGATGTAAAGGTAGTGATGTAAAGGATTTGAATTGTGATACTTGTGATATGACAAAACTTCACAAATTATAGTTTGAAAGATGTGATGCTATTGCTTCTTCTCCTTTTGATCTCATTCATATTGATGTCTGGGGTCCATACTAGGCGTGGCCACGGGTCGGACCCGCCGGGTCAAGAGTCAGGGTTGGCCGACCCGAACCCTAACCCGTAAATCTCACGGGTTGACGGGTTCGGGTCAACCCGTTGACCCGCCGGGTTACATTATTTTTAAAAAAAAAATCTTTTTTTTTAAAAAAAATGACTATTAAAATAAATAAATAAATAATATGTAAAGATTTTATCTTCACAACACATTTTATCACTTTGATATGAAGTGTTAAAAATGTAGGAAGATTATATCTCCATATTAATTCTTTCATCCATAATAATTTCATTGTGTGATGTAAGAGAAAAAATTATGAGAATATATTTCTCAAACTTCATTTCCAACTTAATTTCCAATGTAGAAAATGTAGGAAACAAGTGAAGTGGAAGAAATGTGGTAGTGGGATACATATATATAGCCCCATGCCTTCTCATTCTATCTCCATATTTCCGATGTGGGACAAAGCCTTTGGCCCACATTGGAAATGAGGGGAAGGAAGGAAGACTTCCAAGTCTATAAAATGAGAAGGATGGGGTTTATTTGTCTCACATTGCACATTGCATATTAGTTTATGTATTATTGTGAGTTATTTTAAGAATAACTTACATAATTTACATAATATTATAAATTTATTTTATTTAAAATAAATTTTCCAAAAAAAAATATTTTGAAAACGCGGGTTGACCCGGCGGGTCGACCCGACCTTAACCCTAACCCGCTACCCGTCCCCACCCGCCAACCCGTCAACCCGGACCCGTATGACCCGGCGGGTCACGGGTTGACCCGTAACCCGTGGCCACGCCTAGTCCATACAGAGTTAGATCTAGCTGTGGTGCTAGATATTTTTTGACAATTCTGGATGATCACACCAGAACCACCTGGGTTTATTTGATGCAAGACAAGGTGCAGGTTCTTAGATTGATCACGTACTGTGTTTCTGGAAATGGTTGAGACTCAATTTCAAGTCTCAGTTAAGACCATTAGAACTGATAATGGATCTGAATTTACTCAGAAAAAATGTGTGGATTTGTTTGATTTTAGAGGTATCATTCATCAAAGATCTGCTCCAGGAGTTCATGAGCCAAAATGGTCGTGTGGAAAGGAAACACATACATCTATTAGAGACTGCTAGAGCAATAAGATTACATGCTGGTTTGCCTCTGAGGTTTTGGGGTGATTGTGTGTTAAGTGTCACTCACATCATCAACAAAATGCCTTCATCAGTCTTAGGTTGGAAATCACCTTTTGAAATGTTGTATAAGGTGCCACAACAGTATGATCAATTGAAGGTAGTAGGGTGTCTTTTCTATGTCTTGCAACCAAATGATCACAGGGACAAGTTGGGAACTATTGCCAAAAGGTGTGTCTTCCTAAGATATCCTCTAGGCCAGAAAGCATTCAAGCTATTTGATATGGATAGGCAAACTGTCATTATTAGCAGGCATGTCAAGTTTGTTGAACATGTTTTTCCATTCAAATCACCTAAACCAGCTTCTGTACCTCTCTATTCACATGAGGTTGCTGATGATATGGGTATTCCTGATCTCTCCATTAGTGGCCGGAGATGAAGAAGGTGGGGCTTACCGCAGTGAAGGTGGAACCTGGATTCGAGTTGCTTTTTTGCCTGTCGCCTCCAATTTTCCGAGAGAGCACAATGGAGAGGAAATAAGACGAGTCGACTGTTGGGGGAGAGTGAAGGGGCGGTGACAGGCCCCCCTCTGAAACGGAGAGGAAAGAAGATGAGGCGACTGCGCTCTAACTCTTCCTCCGAGCCAGGAGACCTGTCGCCTAGAGCCTGGAGACCTTTCTCGCCCGCCTATGATCCCATTCCTTCTCCCTTCCCCCCTCTCTCTCTCTCTCTCCACCGACAAATCGGATGTTTACCTGGTTAGTGAGTGCAATTTCTTTAGGGGAACAGTAAAGGGGGTTAGCTATGTAAAGATTTTCGGATAGTGGGTTACTTATTACAATTCCCTCTATTTTTTTTGTTGATACAAGACAATAATTCGGGGATGGTTAACCACGGTTAAACCATCTCCCAAGGGAATCTATCTGGACGAGGTCGTCGATCTCAGTAGGGACCCGCTCGACAACAAAGGACGATAAGAAGCCGATTATCAGCGACCTAGTTCTCTTCCCGGAACGTATGTGAGAAGCTGACAGATTCGGAGGAGCGACAGATACCGTGGATATCCGAGACCGCCATCTCAAGCTCCCGAGGGCAATGCCAAAGACCCTTCAAGATATTGATCAACAAGAGACAATCGCCCCCCACCTCAATCCGAGAATGACCGGCCGACGACGCCACCTAAAGTCCAAAAAGAAGACCAAAACATTCCACCTGCACAGAGAGACCCCTCCAAGACTCCGGGCGTCGTAGGAGACCACCTCTAATTTATAACCATGGGTTGAAATGTATTGGACCATTTTCTGCATTGTATTTTTTTTATTGTTATAAAATATGTATTTGTTTATTTTAAAATCGTTAATAGTATTAAAATAAATGCAATGGGTATATTTTCTTATAACTTTGGTTTATCCACTAAAATTTTAACTTTTTTTTAGTTGAATATGTAATAAATAATAAAATATTATCATTAAATCATGATAGTCTATTATAACCAATCTTAATAACTAAAGACAAAATAATTCAAGGTAAAATATTTATAAAATAACTAAAAATAAATGATAGATTTTAATTTGTAGCTATTTAAGATATGTGATTGAATATTTATATTGAAAATTCATTGTAGTTATCAATTGATGTGTATATGTAGGATGACATGTGGATAATATAGATGAAGTCATTGTTTAACGTGGCTTAAATATATTGAATATTCATTAATTGACGTGTCAAAAAGATCGAGTGAGATTGCACGTACCAGAGTACGACATATAAGTGAATTCGACCAGAGCCCACCACATAGGATTTTCATGTCACTGTTTTAGTATTATATATACTAGTAGAGTAACCGTGTCTTCGACATGGGCTTGTTATTTCAATTGTAATTACTTCAAAATAACTACGCTTTTAATTTAAAAGAAAATACTATATAGAACTAATATTATTCCATCGAGGTATCTAGATACAATTTTTTGATTACCCTAATAGAAAAGATAGCAAACCATATAGAAAAAGTTAAAATAAAATGACTTTATTAAAATTTAAATCATTCAAAAAAAATTGAGCGGGTAGGTTTTTTTTAAGGGGTTGTTGAATGCACCCAAAAAATTACTATATCCACCACAAAAAAAATTTAATCGGTTTTTATTATAATTCTTGCGCCTCTTATGACGTAGATCTGCGCCTCTTAAGGAGTACGGTATTTTTATTTTTTTGATACCCTGCCCCTCTTGAGTCACAGCTCTATGGATCAAGAGGCGTAGGGTTTTTATTTTTTTTTAAGATAAAACTACCCTGCTCCTTTTGAGTCACAGAGTTGTGAATCAAGAGGCGCAGCACATTAATATTTTTTGGAAAATAAATTAGCAAGCTTTTTGGAAAAGTAATTATGTGATTTATAATTTTATACAATTTTTAATTATATATAATTCAAAATATAATGTAAAAATTGATAATTATTTTTAAAAAAATGACCGTATACTCAATAAATTAAGATAAAAAAAATATGTAAATTAAAAAAGAATTATATATGAAAAAATTCAAATTTTTGTCGAATATATTTAAAAAGAATCATATATAATAACATTTTTATTTAAATGTGTGAATATATTTAATTAGATTAATATATTGGTATCAATTGAGCAACTATAATAAAGAAAATAAAATTTATAAAATTAATAATGTAGGCACAAGTAATAAAAATATTTATATTTATATCTATATCTATATCTATCTATATAAACTCTTAAAACATAATAGTTTTTGTTTATGCATCACATCTAGATATCCTCTCATTTTTCGTTTTTAAATTGATTTTTATTTTTCACATAACAAATGGTTTTAAATCAAAATATTAAATTAATATGTAACCTATATCTATTTTAAAATCTCTATACATCATCACAATAGAATTCATCTTGAATAAACTTATTACACCCTTCTCTTTGGAGTTTGTTCTTATAAGTTTAATTCAAAATATTAAACTAATATTTTATTTAATTGTATAATATTAACTTATTTAATTATTAAGATTTTATTTAATTGAGTCACATGACAATTGCTCGTTAATCATAGATTACGTAACCAATTAAGATTTTATTTAACTCAAAATACATAAATTTGCAATGTGTGTATTGGTAAGTAGTATTGATTACGGTGAATATTTTAAAGAAGAAATTTTAGTGAATAAGAAATTTATCAATACATATTTATTAATTACTTTGATCCCCACAATTTATCAATTACAAAAAAAAATATATAATATTTTTTCCTTAGAGCAATTCCAATGGGTTGTTATTAGATCTGTCAAACGGGTCATTCGGGTCGGGTTCGGGTCGGGTCACTTCGGGTTTCAGGTAAAACGGGTCTCGGGTAAAACGGGTTTCGGGTTTTTCGGGTTGACTCGAACTCGGGTTTGATCGGGTTTCGAGTCGGGTTCGGGTCGATTTCGGGTTTGTCAATTTTTTCTTTTTTTAAATTAAAAAAGTCATTATTTGATATGTTTGTGATAAATTTTAATTATATATAAAAAAATTAATTATATATAATTATAAGTCAACCGGGTCAATCGGGTAAATCGGGTCAAAATTACCGGGCCAATCGGGTCATCGAGTCGAAACCCAGATTACCCGGAAAATTTCGGGTTTTTCGGGTTCGGGTCGAAAAAAAATTTCGGGCCAAAATTTTCGGGTTCAGGTCGAAAATATTTCGGGTCGGTCGGGTCGGGTCACCGGGTCGGGTTGTGTTTTGACAGGTCTAGTTGTTATAAAATAGAATTATAATGGTTTTCTAAGATAATACCATTACTAGCTTGGAATAATTTTATCATGTAAAAATGTATGTTTGTTAAAGAAAACCCTTGTCTAAACCCTTTTTATTTAACTAACTTGTTTAGTATCCATTCCCTGAAATCAAAATTAGGAAATCAAAAATGTATGTTGGGTGTTATTCATTTTGAACCATTCAATTGATGCATAATCCAACAAAGCCATTTTTAAAGCATATATCCTTAGTTCCTTACCAATCAGGGGCGGATCTCATGGAGAGCCCACCCAGCAATTGCTGGGTCAAAAATTTGGAGCATGTAAGAACAACAATGATTATAATTTATAGTTTTTTTTTACCTAAATAATAATAATAATAACAAAAACAACAATGATGTTTCAAAAACAAAATATTGTTAGATAAGAAAACTCAATACTTTCATACCTTCGATTCTTTCCATATACCTTTTTATAAAATAAGTTTTTGTTTTTCTAACACACTTATGTACGTTAAAAGAAAATTAATTATTATAATATCTTTTCAGTGTAACTTCTTAGTATTTGTTCAGGGTAACTAACTCAAAGATGATAGTCAAAGGAGAATATATTGATGTACACAAGATCTTTTAATTTGTTACTCCCTCCGATCCAAAATATATGTCGTTTCATTTTCCAACACGTATTTTAAGAAGTTAAAAACTATATAAAATATTAACTTTTTTTAAATTATTTTTTCACAACTTAATATTTGTTGGTAATAAGTATTAAATTGTAAGAAAATAATTATAAAACAGTTAATATATTATATAGTTTTTAGCTCCTTAAAATACGTGTTAAAAAATCAACCGACATGTATTTTGGATCGGAGGGAGTATAATTGAAATAAATTTGGGACTAATACCCAATTTATAAATTAATTTATTCAAACATACACGAATCTACGGTTTTTTTTTTTAGTAGGCAAACATTTGAAGGGATTACACATAGTGTAGTCCTACTTCATGATCATCCTTGAGGATGATGGAGTACAAGTCCCTATTAAAAGGGTGAGTAGATCTATTACAAGCAATACCATTACGAGCTATATAGTCAGCTACTTTGTTGGCTTCTCTGAAACAGTGCTTGAAATCTATCTCTTCAAAATAGCTTATCATACGGTGGATCTTCTCAATATGGTGCTGAATTTCCCAGTTGAAGTTGCTTCTTTTCTTGATTTCCTTGATGACTACTAGGTTGTCACCTTTGATGATAACTCTGCTTAATCCTCTTTTTGCTGCACATTGCATACCCAGGATGATGGCAGTTGCTTCCGTTTGGATAACTGTACCTTTACAAGTGTCCTGGTAGAATATATCAACTATATGTCCCTTGGAGTCCCTAACAACTCCCCCCACATGACAAGTGCCAGTGGGCTTTACCGAACCATCCACATTGATTTTGTGGGTGGCACCGTTAGGTTTCTCCCATTTTGTCAATTTCCTTGTCGCTTTCTTTTTAGTTTTTCTTGTGGTAGAATCTTTCC
Source organism: Persicaria tinctoria (assembly GCA_037127255.1). NCBI lineage: Eukaryota > Viridiplantae > Streptophyta > Magnoliopsida > Caryophyllales > Polygonaceae > Persicaria > Persicaria tinctoria. The sequence continues at coordinate 13,517,890 of JBANSL010000020.1, read as the reverse complement.
AAATACTTATATTGTTTAGAATTTGATGGATAATGTTTTTTATTGGTTGTGGTTCCTTGTGTTTAAAAATTAGATTATTTCTGGTTTCCCATATAGTCTGCCAGATAAAGGAAATTTCTTCGATTTCGTTATTATTTCTAGCTTTTGCAACAAAGTTAAATAGATCATAACCGTTGTTATCCCTAAGTAGATTTAATTTTCATGTTAGTTGACCATAGTAGTAGAAAATGCTTCTGGTAAAATTGCAACCTAGGAGTAAGTGGTCGGAGTCCTCGTCTGCACAATTGCACAGGGCACATTGTGCAGGGACTCTGTTTATATGTCTATTGAGACGAGTTTTTGTCGGAAGGCCATCAATCATTATTTTCCAGTGGAGGTTTTTAGTTCTAGGTGGGATCTTTAATTTCCAAATCCAGTTTGAATCCTGAGTTGTATAGTAAGATGTATCTTTTAGACTTTTGGTAGATTTAGTGGTAAAGGCTCCATTTAGTTCAGGTTTCCACACCAGCCTATCTACGTTAAATTCGATGACATATATGGAGAATTTCAACTTAGCTAATGAATATATATTCTATATTATGAAGTGTTTAAGATACATTATGAAATATTTAGGTATCGAATATATTATGAAATATTGAAGATAAAATATATGAAATGTCAAGAGTTAAAAATTTATAAGTCATGATTTAACTTAGCTAATGAATCTATTATGAATTTGTTAAGATAGAATATTATATAATGTTATTATGAAACGTTTAAGATAAGATATCATGAAATTAATATATTATGAAGTGTTATTAGATATTTTTATATAATTTTACCCAATTATCTTCATTCTAAATACTAATTGAAAGAAAATAAAAAATATATAATATAAAAAATATTGTTATTATTAATTAAAAGGGAAAAATATTAGTTTGTGAAGTTTCTACTCATCGGGAGTCATAGACGTACCCCTTATAAGTCACATAGCCTCTCCACAAAAGTCACAGGTCTGCTACTCTTGAGTCATAGCCTTACGCCTTTAGAGGCGCACAAATTTACAAATAAAAGGAAGATTTTCTTTTTGTGGTGCACATAGTAAAATTTTGGGGTGTAAAAATTATCACCCTTTTTTTAACTCTATCATAGTTTTTTTCACAACTCTACTGCAATTTGGGCAAAGTATATGGTTTTCTAAAACTTTGTTATATCATTCCAATCTCGATATGTTTAGGATTATAATTAAAGAGATCTGAACACCAAGTTTATTTAAATAAAGCATTCACAATTATTCTAATAATTGTATTAAAGGCATGCCTTACTAGTTGTGTTCAGCCCCCACTAGGGCTGATACATGAGCCGAGTAGCTCGGGATCGACTCGGGCTCGGCTCGATAAAAACTCGGCTCGGGATCGCTCGAATACTAAATGAGCCGAGTTCGAGCCTTTAAGTGAGCTCGAATCGAGCTCGAGCCGAGCTCGAGTAGCTCGACAACTCGGGAGAAACTTGAATTGCCGAAATTACCCCCCAATTACTAAGCAATTTGTTTCAAGACCTGTCATCCCCAGGAGAGTAGGAGACCCCATTCCGCTTCACGGCTTCAGCCTTCAGCGCGAGCGACAGAAACCCTAATGGCCTAATCCGTCACCCTCACCGGCCCTCACGGAGTCACGACCTCACCCTCGAGTTCTCCACTGCCTCCAGAGTCCAGTCCAGCGACGCCGTCGCCGTCACCGGTCACCCTCCAGCGAAGGCGTCTTCTCAGTTCTGTCACGATGTTGCTCTCCCTTCGAATCCGTCGTCGAATCCGTCTTCGAATCCGTCTTCTCAGTTCCGTCACAGTGAAACAAATTGCTCTCCCTTCGAATCCCTTCGAATCCGTCTTCTGTCACGGTTCGTTCCCAATCTAGTTGGCTACGAATTTGTTGTTGACTAATGATTTTGTTGTTGATTAATGATTCGATAGCTTTGAGTTTGTTCCCAATCTAGTTGGCTATGGTTCGTTCCCAATCTAGTAATCCACCATTTCTCCATTTCAGATCTGATAGCTTTGAGTTTGTTGTTGATTAATGATTTTGTTGGCTACGAATTAGTCTGATAGCTTTGTTACCTACTTACCTTTGAATCTGATAGCTTTGTTGGCTATGAATCTGATGAGTTTGTTGTTGATTAATGACTTTGTTGGCTACAAATTAGTCTGATAGCTTTGTTAGCTTTGAATCTGATAGTTTGTTAGCTTTGAATCTGATAGCTTTGTTGGCTACGAATCTCATGAGTTTGTTGTTGCTTAATGAGTTTGTTGGATACAAATTAGTCTGATAGTTTGTTGTTGCTTAACCAGTTTATTGGATAAATTAAGAAAGAGTTGAGCTTCTTACTTGTGGAGATAATGTCCCTTATTGACCAAGTAAGTGAAGCAATTACAAGCAATTTGTTTCACTTTATTTATATTATTGATGTGTAAATTAAGAAAGAGTTGAGCTTTGTTGTTGCTTAACCAGTTTATTGGAATTCTGATTTGTGATGATAATTTATTTGTAGATTATGTCATCTCCAAATGTCAACGAGTCTCCAAATGTCAATGAATCTCAAGGTGTCAATGAATCAGTCGACATAGGGGCTTCTGCCACAGCTCCTTCGAATGAGGAAGTTGACGAGGCAACAGAAATGATTGGGAATGTGGTTGGTAAGAAGAGAAAAAAGACGGCGCAGATTTGGGATGAGGTGACGAGGCAACAGTTTGAGTCCAGAGGTGCTCTCTACTTTGACGGGAAGATCTTGCAAGTTAGATGTTGTGCACATATCTTGAATCTCATGGTGCAAGATGGGTTGGAAGCTCTAAAGGGCTTTATTGATAAAGTTCGTGACAGTGTGAGGTACATCAACTTGACCCCTTCTCGTCTTCACAAATGGAATGAAGTTGTGAAGAACATGGGCTTGCCAACCAATAAGAAGTTGATTTTTGATGTTCCAACCCGATGGAACTCCACCTACCATATGTTAGAGAGGGCACTTATATTCAAAGAGGCTTTCCCAAGGTATGCCATTAGAGACACTTCATATAAATTGGTACCATCTGAAGAGGAGTGGAAAATAGCTCGAGATGTTTGCAAGTTTCTGGCTGTTTTCAACAATGTTACAGAACTCTTCTCGGGGAGGGATTATGTAACTTCGAATTTGTATTTTCCTGAAATTTGGAAGATCAAGCAGCTCCTAGATGAATATGAGAAAGATCAAAGACCGTTCATGAAGACCATGGTTCAGAAAATGAAAGCGAAATTTGATAAGTATTGGCAGGACACCAATCTTTTGATGATAATAGCTCTAGTGTTGGATCCTCGCAAGAAGGTTCAATGGATCGAATTCGTGTTCGAGCAGCTATATGGAGCAGAAAATGTTGAAGGTAGGGTTCAATATGTGATGCGTGAATTGAATGCACTCTTCGAAGAATATTCTAGGAACAAGTGTAACATGGCTAGAACCGGTATGTCTGATTCCGTTGAAGGAGAAATCAGTAGCCTAGGAGAACAAGATATGGTGGATTTTCAAGAATGGTTGAAGAACAAATCTACGACGCGTCCATCTATAAAAGAGATTGATAAATATATCGATGACGGGTTGGAAGAAGATGGAAAAGCTTTTGATATCTTGAACCACTTGAAGCAACATGTGACACGCTTTCCAATCTTATCCCAGATGGCTCGGGATATTATGGCCGTTCCGATAACTAGTGTGCCTTCCGAGTCGGCCTTTAGCACTGGGCGTCGAGTTCTTGGGGATGATCGATGCTCTTTGGGTGATGAAACATTGGAAGCACTTGTCTGTGGACAGAATTGGTTTAAGTCGGATTTGGATATACTCGATTTGGAAAGCCTAGAATTAGATGATTCAAATTAAGGTAATTCCATCTCTCATTTTATTGCATTTTAGTTATATGATTTTAGTTCCTTCCGAGTCGGCCTTTAGCACTGCTGCTGTAATTTACAGCTGGAATTTTGTGTTGTAGTTGCTGTTGTTGGGATGCTGTAATGTTGCTGCTCTCTGTTGATTAGAAATGCTCAAAAAACAGTAAGCTTAATTTTTGGTTTTAGCCTTTGATAGTGATATAATGCTGATGATTATCTTGTTGGACATTTCAATCCCTGAAAACCGAGTACTTAAGCTAGAAGAGAAGCTGAACATGGGCTGATATAATATCTCATCATATTTATAATATCTTTTTGGTTTTAGCCAAATGATTTATGAGTTAATGGTCACCTATCTTATTACTCTTCAGTTGGATATGTAAATAGAGACTTCTTTCAGCCCTTCTTTATTTTCTCATTGCTGATGTTCTTATTTCTTAATTTTCCAGCCCGTGTTCATGTCGTTGCTGCCCAAGTGCCCGGATGTTATTGTTCGTATTGTGTTCGTGTTGCTTATGTCGTTGTTGTGTTCGTGTGTTGCATTTATGTTGTTCTATTTCGAACTTTATCTATTTCGAGTTTATGATGTATTTGAACTTTGTAATGTCGGGTTGTACTCTGAATACTCGTGTGATGTTTTAGATTCCTTTGCAATTCAATTATTTAGGTTATTAGGTATTTTGAATACAAATCAAGCTATACAACAGGTTATTAGGTACTGCAATTCGAATACTCTAAACGAGCTCACGAGCTCGAGCTCAACTCGAGTAATCGAGCTCACGAGCTCGAGCTCGGCTCGAGGGGAAGCGAGCTAACGAGCTCGATCTCGAGTATCTCCCCCAGCTCGCGAGCCGAGTTCGAGTGCAGGCTTGAGCTCGTTTTCATATGAAGCTCGAGCTCGAGCTCGGCTCGTTTATAAACGAGCTGAGCTTGAACATTGAGTACTCGAGCTCGTGAGCTCGTATATCACCCCTAGCCCCCACCATAAATGCTCTTAGCTATAATTGTGTTCTCGGTTATCCAATCTATAATATTCTCGGTTATCCGTTTAAACGGTTATTCGTTTAAATTAATTCACATTATTTATTATAGCCGTTTCATGACCGATGGTTTCTTCCTCTTTCATGACCGATGATTCTCCATACGTAGGTTTTTCAGATTCGGGGTCGACCGTGGGTGAGAGAACCAGCACTGTCGAGACCAATAGAGCAGGGGACTGGCGAAGCGTGAGGGTTGCTCCGGGCGAGGGCTATTGTGCTGCTGTGCCGGCGCTGCTACTGACCCTGGCTTCGCTGCTGTTGCTGCAGGCGAACGAGAAGCCCGCGAGACATAATTGTAAGTTTCTTCCTCCATATATACATGGGTTCTCCATATGTAGGTTTTTCAGATTCAAGGTCGATTGAGGGCGAGAGAAGCAGCACTGTCGAGACCAAGCGACTGGCGAAGCGTGAGGGTTGCTCTGGGCGAGGGCTGCTGTGCTGCTGCGCCGACGCCGCTACTGCCCCTGGCTTTGCTGCTGTTGCTGCAGGCGAAGGCGAAGACCGCGAGACAAAATTGTAAGTTTCTCCAATTTTAGGTCTGATCTTTTGTCAATACTTCAATTCATTCAAGATTGATGAAGGTTAATACACGTTATTGAATTAATTTTGTTGAAATGTTAAATTGATTTGGGAAATTGAAATGAATTTGTTAGATTATAGGGTTTGAGACTTGAGGATTGAAAGATGGATTTGGGGTTTCAGGGTTTGTGCTCTCCTATTGTCGATAATCTCTGCCTCTTGAAACTCTGGCCACTAGACCAATTCAACCATTTTTGTTGCCAGCGCCCACACTCACCAACAGAGCACACATGCCCGCCCCTGTATTCACTGATATGGTGTTAATAGCTTTTTTGAAGATAAGGTGAGATGGAATATGGTAGTAGTAGTCTAATTTGTCCATGACTGTGTTCAAAGTTTCTATACTTTTAAGTATTACAGGAGTTGCCAATGGACATGGTAGGATGTGGCACACTACTTGCTTTGACCTAATTGACATTCATGTTCTAGAAATGTTTATTGGTAGGATTTGGCACACTATTGGTAGGATCTGGCTAATTGTCATTAGATTCTCTAGGTATACATACTGCTATTCAGACTTGTATCAATGATAACTGATTTGTATTCCCAAGCAATTTTTGTTAAAGGTGAATCCGCTATTGTACATGAACCTTTTTGACAAAATTTTTAATAAAATGCTTCATTAAGATAATGATTCTTATCTGGAGGAAGATGAGAAACTTGCTAGAGCTCTCTAAGAGAGCTTGAATATGGAGTCTCCGCCCCGTCATGATCATGGAACCACAGTCCAACCACAACCCCAACCTGAAATCCGTCGTTTGTTATATCCTTTTGGATACAGGTTCATTCTTAGTTTTTCTTCTCATCCCTCAACAATGCGACTCTTTGTTGGTTGCGTACTGAAGTCTCAATCTTCTATTGTAGGATCTGTGCTGGTTGCAAAGCAGAGATTGGTTGTGGATAGTTCTTGAGTTGCATGGGAGGAGTTTGGCATCCAGAATGCTTCCGTTGCGTTGCCTACAATGATCCAATTACCGATTACCAGGTTAGTATTTGCCTCTTTTCTTCTGGCTAATTGTAAGTAGTTTTACCTTTTAACTGTCGCTAAGTTCTCAAAGCTGTGATATTCGTGCAACTTCTTGGTGAGAGAATTCTCTGATTTTTGTCCTGGTGTTAGTTCTCTGTGTCTGGGAATCAGCCATATCATAAATTATGCTATAAGGCGATGCACCATCCTACATGTGTACTGATATCTTTTAAAATATTTTTATCTGTTATGCTTGCTATTCTTTCTGAAAAATTGTAATGGTTTTAAAGTGTAATCATCTAAGTGGGTTATCTAAGATTTAATTGCACATTTATGTCTATCTTTTAGATTTATGGGCTACTCCTTGAAGAAGTCCAAGTAGGATCAATTGTAGATGACATGAAGGAAGTTATTACTGCAATTCTTCGATCATCTCTTGGAATTCCGTTGCTAGCTAATGGCTCATCATCCTTCATAGTGGCTTCATTCTGTCCTCGATCTCCTTTCAAGGCTTTTGGTTACAAATTTATTCTTCCTGAATGTGTACCTAGGTATGCAATTAACTCATTATAAATAAATGATGTAGGAAACTGCTTTAGTTGACTCTCCTTTATTTCAACCACATGGAAACGAGTAATGAAAGAAAATTTTTCTGGTAAAGGATTTTATATCTCACCAGAAAGAGCCTAATTATGTCTCAAGCGGCTTCAATCTTTGTTGTCCATACCTTATGGCTTATATTGAGATAAAATGATGACATAATTTTTTTTTCAACTCTCCTGTTCAGGTGGATCTACTTTTGGACCGTTACTGATGGCTGCAGGATGTGGACTTTTCATTAGTGAAGAGGCTTTAAATATGGGTATGTCCTTTCTGTTGGCACTTCAGTTTCACTGACTCAATGACTAGCATCAATTGTGGCAGTGGACCAAATTTTGGCATGTCTCTTCCAGTGACCCTATTAGACCCTTGAATAGTGTAAGTTCGAATAACCTTGCACGGATGCTAACTTTAGAGGGGACCTCGCAATCTCTCGCCCAATCATTCTCAAGAAATGCTCCTTATATAATATCTATTGTTCTGTGTATGTACTGATTAGTAAACTTGCTACATTTTGATCAATGAATTATGTTCCTTGGGATCCTTGCAGTTGGTAACTTTTTACTACATTCCCTGTAGTCAAAGTTTTAAATTTACTGACTACTGCCAATGTTTCAATTTATGTTTTTGATTGAATGGTTTTTGTTCCTGTCTCTGTATTTGTTGATTGTTTTTTCTCGGTTATTGGGTTATGCATCTTCAGGGGAATTTGTATAAGTGATATGATACCATTTTGCTTGGGCAATCTTTTTAGGCAAACTGGTGCATCTGATAATGTTTGTGCAAAGGTGTGTCTGTAGTTATTTTGTCCTATTAAAATATCTATAATAAAAATGTGCAACATTGTCAAGCAGTTACATTTCTCAAGTTCTTATAGGTTTGGTTCTTTTTACAAATGCAGGAGGAATCGGAAAGGATAGGGTGATGATCATATCTCAAGTTGTGCAAAAATATGGCAATCTTAGTGGTTTTGGTAATTTTATGTTTTTTTGCCTTGATAGTTACGATATCGAGCGTCTTTTTTTATTTATATATTTCTTTAATTGCATTTTTTACTATCATGACAACATTTCAAACTTTGTGTATGTGCATTTACTACTGGGTATATAATTGTGGACTTGTGCGTCATTACATTTTGGATAAGCAACGATTCTTAGCTACTGGGTTCGCATAGCCACAATACCATATAATGATAGTATATTATGGTAATGCAGCATCATTGGTAATGACCATCAATTATGGAAAATGAATAGAACTTTGGGAAATCTATGCTTTTGCCATTATTTTCTTAAAACTGAGGAATGTTGTTATTTTTATGTTTGGAAACCTGTTTGGATTCTTCTCTCTTTTGTCACAAGTTCCCCATGTCGTAATTGATGTTTAATGTTTGATTGTTCAATGATCTGCTGTAATTACTCACTCACTTTACATCTATCCATGCCAATGCCTTGATATTTAACTAATTTGACTTAATGTATGTTAATGCATCAACACTTGCAGTCGAGAGATTCTCACTTGGTGTGAGAAACCCAACGACCTTCCTTGATGGAGCAATGGTTAGTGATTCTGATCTCTTTTGCATGCAAACATAATTTTTGCACTAATGCATTCTTTTTTTCATATCCTTTGACATACAAGTAGAGTTGTGAACATATTTAAATTTGTGATCATAGAACTATATAAATTTTGTCTTGATTTTTCCTTTTTGTTATTCTTGATGTTATAATATGTTTGCTTCTCAAATTATCAAACGTTTGGTCATATTTTCCTAATAAAATCTCTATTGTATAGTTTTATACTCCGAGAATGGATAAAAATTCCTGGCAATGTAATCCGTTTAGTTTCTGTCTATTCCAGGATAAGTTTTTGGGTTTAGTTTAGTTTAACATTGGTTTCTCTACACGTAAGATCTTCAAGTCTTATAACTTCCATCTTCATTTATGTCTTAAAATTTTATAGGTAATTTCTTATTATGGTTAAGCCTTATATCGCTCCCCATTTATGTGTTTGTGTTGTCATTTTCCCTTCAGTTAGACATTGAGATGCATTGGTGAAGCTTGGCTCTGAACATCTCAGGTTAACATCTTCCACCTTTGTTGGCATCTTCGAAAAACATATCAGTTTCATGCTATCGAGTTTATCAACTCCAATCTCCTATTCTCTTCACAATGAGTTTCTATCCCTTTTTACCGCTTACCAGGCCAGCATTTGGCTCTTTTCTTCTGGCTAATTGTCAGTAGTTTTAACTTTTAACTGTCGGTAAGCTCTCAAAGCTGTGATATTCGTGCAACTTCTTGGTGAGAGAATTCTCTGATTTTTGTTCTGTTGTTAGTTCTCTGTGTCTGGGAATCAGCCCTATCATAAATTATGCTATAAGGCAATGCACCATCCTACATGTGACGTCTGCAACAACTATGTAAGCACATTCCCAAACATTCCAGTTTATAACGGTACAAAGAGATGCTAAAAAGGTTTGTATGTCATTTGGAAGTACTAATAGATAGCCTCTTTTTCATTTTTCATGTGGGTCAGATCCTGACAAATGCAGCTGGGCTCATTGAATATCGGGCTCATCCGTTCTGGATGCAAAAGTATTGTCCTTCCCATGAAAAGCATAGGACTCCGAGGTGTTGCAGTTGTGAGAGAATGGAGGTGAGCTTCCAAAGTTTAAAAGTAGTATCACTATTAACATTGGTTTCTTGGGATATCGTACACTCTCAGATGTGGACTACTTACCGAATCTTTCTGCAGCCAAGGGCTGCCCAGTACCTGATTCTGGATAATGGGAGGAGGCTATGCCTTGAGTGCTTGGACTGAGCAATCATGGACACTCATGAATGCCAACCTCTTTACCTTGAGATTCAGGAATTCTATGTCCCGTGCATCGAACACAACCATTTGATTCACTTTCATCCACTTTGATTCATCTATGTCCCGTGTATCGCACGGGCAAGCTACCTAGTTATTCTAATAATTGTATTAAAGGCATGCATATATACCTTAATTAATACTCCCTCCGTAACGAAGTAATTGTCCATTTGAGCCATTTTGTTTGTAACAAAATAATTGTTCCCTTTGAGTGAATCTTCCCATTTTTAGATAATACTACCTCCGTCCAAAAATACATTGCCTTTACTATTCACGCACGCTTTTTTAAAAAGGTAAAAACTATATAAAATATTAACTTTTTTCAATAAGTTTGTAATTATTAAAAAAAATTAATAAAAAAGTTAATATTTTATATAGTTTTTAATCCTAAAAATGCGTGCATGAATAGTAAAAGTCCATGTATTTTTGGACGGAGGGAGTAATTAAATGTACATTGTATAGGGAAAATGTATTGGTCAAAAGCATTGTATATGTAAATGGAAAAAGCAATCCCTTCACCCCTTGAGAGTACAAAGATGGGCTAATTGAGCCATAAAATGACGTAAAATATTTATTATAGTGTTTAATAAAGAGGGAGATAATGATTATATTTAATGTTAGGTTCTCTTTTTTCCTTTCTAATTTTAGATCCCTTAAAAACTGTGAAAACGGTCAAATGGACAATTATTTCGTTATGGAGGGAGTATAAAGTAATAACTTGGTGATTGCAGTTTAAGATGGACAAATAAGTCCATTGACTTTTTGGCACGTTGTTTAAGGAGTTAAAAACTATATAAAATAATATGTTTTTTATTAATTTTTTTTACATAATTATATACTTATTAGTAATATATATATATATATATTACTAATAAGTATATAATTATGTAAAAAAAATTAATAAAAAACATATTATTTTATATAGTTTTTAACTACTTAAAAAACGTGCTAAAAAGTCAAATGACTTATATTTCCAAACAGAAGGAGTATTATATATGCTTAGCTGAAAATGGAGTGTGTAGATATTTGACATGAGCAATTTTATTAATTGAAGTTACATTAAATAAAAAATAATTGAATTAAAGTCCTCCTATCAAAACCTCTAATGCAAGCATCCTTGAATTTATTTAAGTCAAACCTTTGTATATTAAAATTATATATTAGTCTAGTTTCAAAGTAACTCCATTATATATAGTTCCACGTTGAGTTATAAGCAAACGCTATAGTAAATTTTGAAACAAATGTTGCAAATATTCGAAACATATATAATTAAACTCGCAATAGCTTTATTTGATTATTAAAAATTGTTAGCAGAAAAAAGGAAATTGAATTTTTATGTTTTAATTATAAATGTCTTTTTATTTTTTTCTCAATGGGATCAATATAAAAAGAATTATTAACAAAAATAGAAATACTGTATAGTTTTTAACAAAGTAAAGTAAGGTAATAATAAATTATTTTTTATATCAAAAACAGCACCCCTTGTTAACATTAATCACATTTTCCTATTGTTTTTTTAACCCACTCACAAATTTCAAATTAAAAATAAAACATTGGGGAATTAGTAGTAAATACCCTACTTTCATAATTTGTTTGCAAAAATATCTACTTTTGAAAACAATTGCACTCATATATAAAAATTTGCAAATATACCCTATTCAATTAGCAAAACTACTCTATCCACTATAATTTCCAACAAATAAGAAAAGGTAAAATCATATTTTAATTTGGGGAATTATTAGTAAATACCCCATTTTGATATTTGGTTTGCAAAAATACCTAGGTTTGAAAACAATTGCATCAATATATGGAAATTTGCAAAAATACCTTATTTTATTATCAAAATTACCCACCACCCCAAAAAAATCAGGAAAAAAAATAAGTTAAATATTTTAAGTATTTTTCAATTTTCTGATATTTTTAAATTATATTAAATAATCAAATAATAATTAAAATCTGGAAGTAAAAAAAAAATTAAAATTTCAATCCCCTTCATCCGGACTGATAGACCCGACCCCCAAATCCCAATCCAAACCCTAACCAAAAACACCCAACCCCGTCCCTCTCCGGCTCCGTCAGCCCCAACCCCAGATCTCCGGCGCTCAGCCCCAACCCCAGATATTCGTCGCTTGGACCATAGCTCGTGTCTCCGGCTCCGTCGCCTGCGCCTACACTTTCGCGCCCCCGACCGACCCAATCCCAAATATTGCTAACCAGAACAAACAAGCGCCCCGACCGTCGCCGCCCATACCCTTCGTCGTTGTGCGAGCAATCCGGCGCAATCTTTACACAATCTCCCGCCGATTTTTGATCATATCCTGTCAGTATTCATATTTAAGTTTGTCAAGAACCCCATTTATCCTGTCATTATGGATAATAATCCTGAAGATATATATTGACAATCGTTTTGTAAATATGGTTAATAATCATAATGATATGATTTACCGTATCTTCATTGATTCTCTCCCCGATTATAGGTTTAATCCTGTCAGAATAAACATGAAGTCTGTCACTATAAACATTTTTCCTGTCATTTGGAACAAATAACTTTGTCACCTTGGACATGCCTTTAATTTCTAGTTATGATATGGATAAAATCGTATCTTTATTCTCTTCCCTATTATAGACCTCATCCTGTCATTATTAGATATCTGTTTTGTCATTAAAAACATATATCCTGTCAACAAAAAATATATCCTTGTCAATAATTGATTCTTTTAATAAGGCAATGATTTTCATCTGGCTAGTATTATTATTCTTAATTTCCGAGAAAAATATATTAAAAACATTATTTTAATATATATATATATTTTTAATATTTTTTAATCTTCTTTTAATTCATAATACTCCTTTTAATGATTTTTATATTTAAATTTAAAAGTAAAATCAGTCATTATTTTTAGCACAAATAGCATATTTTTTTTGCACATATGACCCACCTATTCTATTTTTGCTATTCTCAGAAAACGGGTATACTTTTGCAAACCGAACACCGATTTGGTGTATTTCTGCAAATCGGCCTTTAATTTATATTTTGTTTTTATTGAAAATCTATTAAATATATTGAAATAATATAAAATATATTTTAAATAAAAACAAAAAGTGATTGTAGACTTGTAGTCCATCGTCTTGTTGATCTCCTCCGAGCGGCGAAAGGGCGAGAAGACCACTAGCACCTCTCCTTCTACCACCTTCGCAGCACGTACCCATCCTCCACCATCTTCACTATCCTTCTGTTCGTTGCCAGCAAGATCTTTCGCGTGCTTTTCCTCTCTCCCAATTTCACAGACTCATAGTACCGAACCTTGCGAAAACCCTCAAACCGGCGAAAACCCTCATCGGCGACAACCTTCTCTGCGGTGGAGGCGACGCTCTTCTCTGCTCCTCGTCGGCAACCAGCCCTCGCCTGCTCTTCCTCTTGTTGGATAGCCCTCGTTTGCTCTCCCAATTCGACTTTCTTCCTGTGCGTTGCTCTTCGTTGGAGGCCAGCCCTCATATGCTAATTAATACCGATTGCTCCTGTTGGATAGCATCTCAAAGCTTGAATTCGAACCCTAATTTGGTGTTTCTCAATCAGGTTTGAACCCCTATGAAAACCCTTCTTTTTCATTTTATCTTTGCTCCTTACCGTGAATGTGAATGAAGTTGTGATTTCAATTAAATGTGTACTCAAATTACAGTCTCTTCCGATTTGTACTCTGAAATCTGAATGGGTTTTTTACAGCCTCTTCCAAGCCCTGATTTGTACTTTGAATGATTTTTTTTTAATTGAGGAAGAACCTTGCAAGTGTATATTTGTACTCTGAATGTTTTTTTTTAATTGAGGAAGAACCTTGCAAATGTATATTTGTACTCTAAATGAGTTTTTTTAATGGAGGAAGAACCTTACAGTTGTAAGAATGATCTGACAGAAGAAGGCTGAGCCATTCTAGTGCTGCCTTTGGATAAGGAATTCAGACCTTGGAATTTCATTTTGTGATCAGTTCACATTTCACCGAATAAAGCTTAAAATTTCACCGAATAATGTTTTACATTTCACCGAATAATATTTGTGCATAATGCACACCCTAAGGGGTGTGCACTCTGGAACCACTCCATATATAATAACCTAATTAGTATATCTTTAATTAGAAAAATTGGTTAGGTTTACGGGTACTCGCGGGCTACCCGCACTCGCATTCGCGGACGGGCTTGGACACGACTTTCAACCCGTTAAGCGGGCTTAGCCCGGCCCGCGCCCGCAACAACGGGACAAAATCTCGGGTAAAGCCCGTCCATAGCCCGGCCCGCGCCCGCGTTTGCCTGGGTCTACTCACCTAAGAACAAGATTCTTGACACGAATCACTAGAAGCTAAAAGGCTCCCTTTTTCTCAAATTAACCTTATTTCAAAAGAAGTTCTTACATCCCTTTATATAGAAAAAAATTGATGCTATGAAAAATAAAATAAATTAAAATAAATCGATAAACTAATGATGGATAATACGAAAAAGTTTATGAGATTTATGACGGAGAGATAGACAACCATAATGGGGGGAAAACAAATGGTCTTGACTGACATCAAAGAGATGGAAGTTCAGAAGAATCTCTAAAGTCCCGTCATTTAATCTGACTTTACTGAATGCATTCCGTCTTCATTTATTTGATTTTCGACAAGCTACTAGATTTTCGAACTTTTGCAAAGATCTCCGATTTCGGCCATCTTTCAAGCTGAATTGACGATTGCATCCTTCAATAAAGTTGTAGCCACTTCAAATATATTTTCAACAAGTGCTCATCGACTTCAATAAGAATTTTATATAGCCAGAACAAGCGAAAATATCAAGGTGTTGCCAAACAGATATCACAAATGAAAGTTTATGTTCAGCTCCGAAGACAAACTTTTGTAGGAAAAAAGAGTCGAGCTCATGGGAGACTATGATCAGATCATATTACCAGAGCAGTCGTGGGTGGCGTGGGAGACGCTTTGGTTGGAGATGTTAGAGCCCCAGACGACAGTGCTAGAGTCGTTGAGAACCTGGAGGCTGCCATTGGTGAGGACGTGGAACGAGGATCTGATATGTACGATGGCATCGACAGTTGGGGGGGGGGGGGGGGGAAGCAGGGCGTGCAGCCTTGAAGAGGAGAGAGTTAGCATAGGTAATGGTGAGCGAGTAAATAGAAGCCGAGAGTGAGAAGAAATGGAGAGAGAAGGAATTGAAAAAAGAGCTCCATGTCGAGTTGAGGTGTGGAGGATGGAGTCAAGGGGGGTGTCATCCTCCGTTGAAGTGGGTATGAAGAAGGAGGTACACAAAAAGAGAATAATCACATCAATGTTGGATTTTGTACTGATTACTATAAAAAGACTTTTGGGTAGCTTGAAAGTCTTCTCCAGTTCCTCTCAATCTCGTAAAATTTACCAATAATTTGGGTTCCCGAAATCCAAATCTCTGGCTGGTATATATTCTCAATCAAAATAGGGGAGATGAAATATATGAATTGTGGATGGTCTCATGCGTTTGGAGTACTTTTGAAGGTGAAAAACAAATTTGAGGAGAAGATTATTAGCTTAGGTTATATATCTAATCCTCAGTGTCTAGAAGAAGAACGTCGACTAGTTTTGCCTGCGTCAATTGCAATTGTTGAGTTCAGGAGCTTACCTAAGAGTAATCTCATGGGCATTTTAGTGTTTTGAATCGAAAATGAGGGGCATTGAAGTCATTTACCTCAAGAGACTTACACTACTCATCCTTACACAATCAAACATGTACAAGATTATTTTCTAAAAATAATCTCCATCCCGTCCACCCCTAACCATAATCTCCATCCCAAAAAATATTTCCACCTCCTTAAAAATAATTATGTTGCAAACACACCTTAAATTCTTAGTACGTTTTGCCTAGGATTTGAGACTCCGTATGGTTAAATCATGATGAGTTTTCTATTCTTATTCTTATTTCCATCATATGTTTCCTCTTCTTTGTGCTTGAATTCTTTATGGTGTTTCATTCTATTTTGAATGGCCAACTTGCTAGGATCTCATTATCGCTGTGGTTTTGAATTATTCATATGTGATTCTTAATTTTTCGTAGCAAGCATGATCTTTTGGGCTTCCTTAGAAAGCTTGAATGTGTAGGAAGTTGACTATAGGTTAAATATTAATTTTTTACTTGATTGATATTGCTTATAAGCTTTCACATCTTGAGACTATACTATTCTTAGGATGAAACCTTAATCTAGGTTAAGAATGCTTAGGAATAAGGGGTTGTTAAAACTCATTGGATTAATAATCTACCTAAGATCAAGATAAGAACAATTAATAGGAAAAAGAAAAAGAACTTGAGTAGGAAACAAGGATCAAATCCTTCAAATAGGGTTGAGAATTGTAGGTGAAACTATCTCTTAATTATTGATTTTTTCTCAACTTGTTCATATTTTATTTTTTATTTTTTCATCCAGAATCCCATCTTTCTTTTGATTACACATTATGTTGAAATACTTGATTCTCTAAGGGATCAATTTCGTACTTACTTGTTATACTAGTGTGTAGATTTGAGTTATGTTTTGATAAGAAACACCACGATTTTCTCCGGTCAGTACGTAACAAGCGATTATTCGTACATAAGATTAATGTATTTATTTGTATATATAAAAAACTATAATTATTTTTATTTAACAAAAGATTATTCGTATGCATATAAATATTTGTACATACTAAATAATCACTTGTAATTGTTACCTAGGAATAATGTCATTGTTCACAAGTTACTTTTAATATCAATCATTTGATCTTCTTACTCCATAAGATCTGCTTACACGAGATCTCTCCATATAAAATATCAGTCAAGACTCTAGGAAAATTATATTAAGTAATTTTTAAAAAGCTTAGAACTTTTGTTTCCCCAAAACAATTATTAAAAAAAAAGCAAAACAAACTTTAATACAAGCCGGTGTAGTAACTTTGAATTACAATTCAAAATCGGGGTGGCTATATGCACCTATAGCAGGTGCTATATGCACTCATTATGAAGGATCTATATACCATCCGTTGTTACTTTTTAAAAAAATATACGGACGGATTCTAAATTCGTCCGTGTTAAAAAAAAGTACATAGGACGGATCCTTGATCCGTCCCATATAAATTAAAAAGAAAAAAGTGAAAAGAAAGAGAAAACTATGTAAAAAAAAGAAAAGGGAGAGAGCGCGAAAAAGAGAGTGCGAGAGTGTCAGAAAAAGATAGAGAGAGCGTGAGAAAATAAGAGAGAATGTGTGAGAGAGAAATAAAGAAAGAGAGAAAGAGAGTCTGACGCAGCAGGTTTTTTCTCTCTCTGTGCATCAATATTAGGATGGATTCCAAATCCGTGCTAGGTAGTTTTTTTATTTTTTATTTAATAACGGACAGATCCTAGATCCATCCATATATTTTTTTTTGTAAATTTACAATGGACGGATATATGATCCGTTCTATGGAGCGCATATAGCACCTGCTACGGGTGTATATAGCACAATCCTTCAAAATTTGGCAATTAATCGGACAAATTCTAGGCATTGGAATCACACTACCCGAATTGAACTCTCAAGGATAAAGATTATCACATGTATTCGATTGAACACCGTACCATTCCTGCACGGTAGTTAGAAAGTTGAAGCATACAATGATATGGAGTACAACTTAAGACACTCACTCACCCTTTGATCAACACATCAAGATCGATCTAAATATTTGACTTTACACGCTTCAAGTTGGCCTTCATACTCTCGGGCCCAAACCCAATTAACTTTTATCAAACACAGAACTACATTGCCAAAAATCCCGTACAATCTGTCTGTAGACATCTACATTGTCAAAAATCCCGTATTTCATGAGTGAGGGGTGCCAAATTGGATGTCTTCAACTCAAGTATCTTCGGACATCAGAACAACCAGCAGACATATATTACTAATCAAATCTTTGGATGTTAAACAATATAAATTTGTAAGCTTCTTGGTATGTGGTTGAAAATATCGAGATGTGTTAAATAACATATACGCTTGGTGGAATACAAACTCATACTTTGAATACTTGCAAATCAGATCAAAGACACACGAATTCGATCATGAATTGGGAGGAAAACTCTCTCACCAATTTGTGTTCACATCTCACACATTTACACACGCACACACACAAGTGTTTGTTACAACCGATTTCCTGCTCTCCATCTAACGTTTGATACCCCACATAGATGAACCCAAGTTTACCATGTTGCCCTTACAAAATTGGCTGTATCACCTATCCTACCTGCCCCCTCAAGCTGGACTTGTGATGGGAAGAACAAGACCCAAATTGGAACAAAGAAAACCATGTTAATGAGCACCCAAGGGTTTGGTAAGAAGATCAGCAACTTGAAGTGATGATGATACATGAGCTATTCGAAGAAACCCTTGTTGTACCATCTCTCTAATAAAACGGGAATCAATCCTCGCATGTTTGGTCTTTTCATGAAAAAATGGATTCACAACTAAGCTCTGTGCAACCATATTGTCACAATTCATAGTTATTGGCAAAGACACCTCAATGCGAAGATCAGACAACAAACCCTGAAGCCAAACCAATTCACTAGCAGCTGAAGACATTGCCCTGTACTCACTTTCTGTCGATGACTTAGAAACAACCTTTTGTTTCCAGGAAATGAGGGAAGTACCAAGGAAAATACAATAACCAGATAAAGACCTCCCTATGTCTAGGCAATTGCCCCAGTCTGCATCACTGTAGGCAGTCAACTTAAGTGGAGAGATGGCAGAATAAGACAAAGCCAAGTTGAAACTGCCTTTGAGATATCTCAATAAGTACATGGCAGCATCCCAATGAGGTTGCAAAGGTTGTTGAAGAAACTGACTCAATTGTTGTATCGTATATGTAATATCAAGACGTGTGAGAGTCAAATACAGCAACCTACCTATGAGCCTTCTGTATGACTCAGGGTAAGGAAAACTATCTCCAATTGTAGAAGACAACTTTGTTCCATGTTGCATAGGAAATAAAGCTGTCTTGCAATTCTCCATCTGAGTATCACGCAAAATATCAAGAATATACTTACGTTGATTAAGGAGAATGCCTGAAAAGGATCTTGAAATTTCCATTCCTAAAAAATAGCTAGCAATGCCAAGGTCTTTGATGGTGAAGGCAGAATAGAGAGGCCCTTTAGTCGGTTCAATTTATGATGAAGAATTGCCCATCATAGACAAGAGCAATTGTCATCATAGGGCCCCGTACTTTAATAAATAGTGAATAATCATGCTTGGGCTGTGAGTAACCCAAGCTAATGAGGAACCTAGTCAATTCATGGTTCCACTGTCTGCTGGCTTGCTTAAGGCCATGTTGAGTTTGCAGACCAAGCCAATACCAACTTTATAGCCTGCAAAAGTCATGTAAACATCTTCTTCAAGATAACCATGCAAAAATGCATTGTTAACATCAAGTTTGTAAAACCTATAGATCGATAAACGAGATAGGCAAATATGCGGAAGTGTATGAAATCGAGCAAGAGATAACAGATCTAATCGAAACACGCAAGTCGAAGAACGAACACAAGCGATTTTACGTGGTTCGGCTATGCCTACATCCACGAGGCCACAAGAGTTGGCCAAATCCACTATAATGAGTTCGTACAGGGACATATCAAGTAAAGAGATACAAAAACTCCTAGATCTAGACATGCATGAGATCAGAAACCAAGAGAGAAAGAAATCCCCCTGTGTGGGAACCAGAGATCGAAGAAGTCTTCGATCTCAAACCCTAGATCGCCTGGACAAGGAGAGCTGTTGCCGAGAGCTTGGAGCGCCGACCACCAGAGAACCACCAGGGATGCTGTCGGCCACCTTCTTCGCTTCCAGGCTCGGTGAATCTTCAGGCAAAGGGAGAGGAACACCAAACCCTAGAAAACCCTAGAAGAGAGCGTCTTGTGGAAGATGAAGAGAGAGAGAGAGAGAGAGAGAGCACAAACAGTACGACGGAAGCAAAGCTCCAACAAGAGCTTATATAGCTAGGTCACCAAAGGAGAGCTCCAGCCAAGGCCAAAACGCAGTGTCCAACTTAGGGTTTCAGCTGGAGCGAGCTTCAAGCAATGGGCTCCTCAATCCAGTCCGGCAATCATTGGGCTTCTCTCAGCTAATGGGCTAAAGCCTAGTAACGAGGTAAGCTCTTCTCTCTTAGTGTATACATATTATACATATAGCTATATCATATTATACATATGTATTATCACACCATACTTTATACATATATATTCGTTAGAGGATCAAGCTATATAGCTCAATACGACTCAGTCGAATATATGATAACGTATGCATCCATACATAGTATATATATGTTACCTATATGTAATATGTACAATCATAAAAAACATACATGTTACAAGCATACACACAACAATACATGTAACACATAAAGCAAACAAGACATAGGAAATTAACACATAACATTACAAATGCCCCTGTAAATTTCTAAGTCTTGCACTGGGTAGACTCAGCTTCACTCTAGTGGATTCTTATGCCTTGTCCGTCCTCAGCCCATACTCACACAACAAATCAAGTGAGCTCCTCCAAATGGAGGAAGTTCCTACTATACAAAAACTTCTCATAAGGAATAATTTTTGTACCAAATTCTGCAGGATTATATCTACCATCAATTTTCTTAACATGAATCCCATTATCTTCAACTTTTTCCCTTATAAAATGATATCTCACATCTATATGCTTAGTTCTTTCATGATACATGGGGTCACGACACAAGTAAAGATCACTTTGGCTATCTATATGCAAAACAGTAGTATAGTGCTTTTTCTCAATCTCTTTCAGAATACCCTGCAACCATATAGCCTCTTTACAGGCCTCAGTGGCTGCAATGTACTCTACCTCAGTAGAGGACAATGCAACTATAGTTTGCTGCTGGGATTTCCAGGAAACACAATTACCTGCCCATGTATAGACATATGAGGTAATAGATTTTCTGGTATCCTTGTTGCTAGCATAGTCAGCATCAACAAAACCATGTAAATCATAAGATGAAGAATGTTCAGCATATAACAGGGATAAGTTCACAGATCCAAGCAAATACTTAAGCAGATATTTCATTGACAACCAATGCTTCTCAGCAGGTTCAGACATAAACCTACTAAGAGTGCTAATTGCAAATGCCAAGTCAGGTCTAGTACAAATCATGGAGTACATAACAGAACCAACATCAGCATCATAAGGAATAGATTTCATCCTTTTAGACTCAACCACAGACATTTTTTCTTTCAGCTTAGTTAAGTCAGGGTGAGGACCAAGAGGAATGTTATTCACTTTATCTCCAGTCATATGAAATCTATCTAGCACTTTCTGAACATAATCACATTGATGCAACCAAAGCTTCTTATGCTTTCTATCCCTAACAATGGACATGCCCAGAATTTTCTTAGCAATGCCTAAGTCCTTCATGTCAAAATGTTTTTGCAAATTCTTCTTAATATCAAGGATGCAATCAATAGACTTAGAAATAAGCAGAATATCATCCACATATAGAAGAACATATAATACAGGACCAGCATGCTTTAAACCTTTAAAGTACAAACATGTATCAAACTTACTTATCTTAAAACCCAAGCTAAATCTCATACATCTATCAAACTTGATATTCCACTGTCGTGGAGATTGTTTCAAGCCATATATAGATTTATTAAGCAAGCAGGCATAGTCAGGATGAACAGAATCAATGAAGCCTTTAGGTTGTTTCATGTAAATAGTTTCATCCAAGTCACCATGAAGAAAAGCAGTTTTCACATCCATTTGTTCAAGTTCAAAGTCATAGACAACAGTCATAGCAAGCAACAATCTAAGAGTCTTATACTTCACAACAGGAGCAAAGATCTCATTGTAATCCTCTCCTTCCCTTTGAGTAAAACCTTTAGCAACCAACCTAGTTTTGTATCTAGGGGGGTCAGACTTAGAAATTCCCTCTTTGAGTTTAAAGATCCATTTACAATCAATCAATCTAGCATCAACAGGTTTGGGAACCAAAGTCCAGGTTTTATTAACTCTCATAGAATCTATTTCTTCATTCATAGCATGCTTCTAGAATTTAAAGTGAGCACATCTAACAGCTTGTTCATAAGTTTCAGGAGTATAATTTTGAACCACAGAAGAAACAAGACAAGCAAACTCAACAATGTTATTAATTAATCTCTTATTAGGAATAACAGTCCTAGGACTTCTATCTCTAGTTAATTGCCAATCAGTTAAATCATGTCTTAAAGCATCTGAAGAACTAGAATTGCCAGAACCAGAAGCAGACACAGATTCAACAACAGTATCCTCATCCACAGAAACAGGAGTAACAGAAGAGGAAGAAGGCAAAACAGATTCATTAGTTGCTTCCCCACCCAATTGGTGAGGTTGCATAATCACAGAAGCAGGAGGGGCAGGAGAAGAAATAGAGAGAGGGGAGGGAGAACAATAACCACTGTCAAACTCATCATCAGAATCAGAATCTATGTTCTTAGGAACATAAAACTGATCACCTTGTTCCTGCAAGTCAGTCTCATTAAGCACAGAAGCAGAAGCCTTTTTAAAATGGAATTCATGCTCATTAAAGATTACATTCCTACTCACAATTGTTTTGTAAACACCAGGTTGGACAATTAAAAGTTTATACCCTTTGACACCTTCAGGATACCCCAGGAGAACACATTTCTATGATCTGGGTTCCAACTTACCTTGATTTACATAAGAATAGACAAGACAACCAAAAGGTTTTAAGTGATCAAGTTTAGGTATTCTTTTAGTCCATAACTCATAAGGTGTTTTAAAAGCAATCACAGATGAAGGAGTCCTATTAATCAAATAAGCAGAAGTAACCACAGCTTCACCCCATAAACTATGTTTCAATCCAGAAGAGATTAACATGCATCTAGCTTTTTCAAGAAGAGTCCTGTTTAACCTCTCAGCTGTACCATTTTGTTGAGGGGCACCAGGAATTGTCAAATGTCTTTTTATACCATGCTCATGACAGAATGCATTAAACACAGAATTGCAAAACTCCAAACCATTGTCAGTTTTCAAACACTTAACAGATAATCCAGTTTCTTTTTCAACTCTAGTTTTCCATATCTTAAAAGTTTCAAAAGCTTCATCTTTAGTCTTCAACAAATACACCCAAACATATCTACTGTAATGATCAACAAGAGACATGAAGTATCTTTTATGACCAATAGTGGAAACTTGGGCAGGGCCCCAAAGATCAGAATGTATATAATCAAGAGGAGCAGTAGAGACATGAACAGATGACTTGAAACTTTTCCTAGTATGTTTACCAAACACACAGTTTTCACATAACTCAATAGTGCAAGGTCTAGAGTTAAGAATGCCAGATTTATGCAAATGTTCTAAACCTTTATTTCCTATATGACCTAACGTGTTATGCCACATAGGAGTATCATTTAAAGACATGGTTTTCACAGAGTTAGCAACAGTGAGAGCAGTAGCAGAAGAGAAATTCATCACAGGAGTAGCAAGAAGTTCATATAAGCCACCTTTTCTAATTCACTTAATAACAGGCTTACCATCTTTAGTGACAACTCTCACACCTGCAGAACTAAACACATCATAATGCAATTCTTCAAGAGCACTTTCAGACATCAAGTTTCTTCTTAAAGCAGGAACCCATTTAACATCTTTAATAATTCTAACCACATTATCAAACATCTTTAAAGCAATAGATCCAACACCTTTAATTTTAAGCACAGAATGATCACCAAGCATAACAGTGCCACCATCAAAGCATTTAAAATCATGAAACCAAGACTTATGATAGGTAGCATGCATAGTACATCCAAAATCCAAAATCCAGGTATTAGAATCAGCAGTGTTTAATAATGCAAGCACTTCATGAGTATAATAAGGATGAGATTCAAACACATTAGACACATTAGGCTACTTTCTAGCAGCTTTTTCATCTCTTTTTCTTTTGAAACAATGTTTTTCAATATGACCAGACTTAGAGCAGTAAGAACACATTAAGTGAGATTTATCAGGCTTGTCAGATTTACCATGTTGACTAGACTCAGGTTTACCATTGTCCTTCTGAGGTTTATTCCTGTTTTGATTTTGGTTGTTATTTGGCTTATTGCCTCTAAACCTACCTTTAGAAACAAGAACTTCATTCTTATTTTCAGTTTTGGTGTCAGATTTAGACTCATATTTGTTTTTAAACACTTTCAATGCATCATTTTTCTGAATAATAGACTCAAGGATAACCATTTTATCTAATTTATCAGTGCTATATTGAACAACATCTTTAAAAGTGTCAAACTGAGCAGGCGAAGCATTTAACAACAACACACACTATTGAGTTTCCTCAACTTTATCACCACAGCGTTGCAAATCTTGAATAATAGTAAAAAATTTATCCAGATTCTCAAATAAAGGACAAGACACATCCATTTTAAAGGTAAACAGCTTATTAAACAGGTTATCTCGAGAAGGGAGAGATTTTACCAAATATAGGGCTTCCAACCCCTCCCACAGCTTCTCAGCTGTCTCAAGATTATAGACATGTCTAGCAACTTCATCTCCTAAGCGTAGCATGATCTCACTGTGGGCTTGTTCATCAGTTTCCAAGATTTTTTCCTTAGCAGTGTTATCAGAAAACTTATTTGTCACAGCAACCCAGCATTTTTCTTTTGTCAAAATTGCCTTCATTTTGATCTGCCACATAGCAAAATCCGTGTGGCCATTGAAGGGCTTTAGATAGGTGCCTTTGTCACCCATAGTAACCAGTACCTTGCAAAAACAAAGAAACCAAGTTAATAAGTGAACCAAAACACTTTCAGATTCAAGAAAACCTTGAATCTTGACAGAAACCAAGTAGATCTAACAAAATTTTGCAAGAACAAACAATAAACACACAGATCTACACACCAGAAGCCAGAAATAAAGCACAGAGACCTAGATCTAGAAAACAAGGGTGTGGTATGTCGTGCAGGGGGGGGGGGGGTGTGCGGCACCAGCGATGTCGCCTTTTAGGTCCGCCCGAGGCCCTACACCCGTTCTCTATCCCTAGAACTCAATAATGAGCCAGGAAATCAAGAACGCGACACTCAAGCTCTGATACCACGTTGTAAAACCTATAGATCGATAAACGAGATAGGCAAATATGCGGAAGCGTATGAAATCGAGCACGAGATAACAGATCTAATCGAAACATGCAAGTCGAAGAACGAACACAAGCAATTTTACGTGGTTCGGTTATGCCTACATCCACGGGGCCTCAAGAGTTGGCCAGATCCACTATAATGAGTTCGTATAGGGACAGATCAAGTAAAGAGATACAAAAACTCCTAGATCTAGACATGCATGAGATCAGAAACCAAGAGAGAAAGAAATCCCCCTGTGTGGGAACCAGAGATCGAAGAAGTCTTCGATCTCAAACCCTAGATCGCCTGGACAAGGAGAGCTGCTGCCCAGAGGTTGGAGAGCCGGCCACCAGAGAACCACTAGGGATGCTGTCGGCCACCTTCTTCGCTTCCAGGCTCGGTGAATCTTCAGGAAAAGGGAGAGGAACACCAAACCCTAGAAAACCCTAGAAGAGAGCGTCTTGTGGAAGATAAAGAGAGAGAGAGAGAGAGAGCTCAAACAGTACGACGGCAGCAAAGCTCCAACAAGAGCTTATATAGCTAGGTCACCAAAGGAGAGCTCCAGCCAAGGCCAAAACGCATCGTCCAACTTAGGGTTTCAGCTGGAGCGAGCTTCAAGCAATGGGCTCCTCAATCAAGTCCGGCAATCATTGGGCGTCTCTCAGCTAATGGGCTAAAGACCAGTAACGAGGTAAGCTCTTCTCTCTTAGTGTATACATATTATACATATAGCTATATCATATTATACATATGTATTATCACACCATACTTTATACATATATATTTGTTAGAGGATCAAGCTATATAGCTCAATACGACTCAGTCGAATATATGATAAAGTATGCATCCATACATAGTATATATATGTTACCTATATGTAATATGTACAATCATCATATACATACATGTTACAAGCATACACACAACAATACATGTAACACATAAAGCAAACAAGACATAGGAAATTAACACATAACATTACAAAGTTGATGAAGCTTCCAACCCTTAGATGTAGCCAGAGATAAAAAAATTCTCACAGTAGATAGTTTGGCCACTAGAGAAAAAGTCTGCTTGTAATCTTTGTCCTTTATCTGATTGAAGCCCTTAGCCACGAATCTTGCTTTATATCTTTCAATTTCACCATTTGGTCTAAATTTAATTTTGTATATCCATTTGCAACCAATGGCCTTAGCACCATGAGGCAAGTGAGTGAGTGCCCATGTATTGTTTCTTTCAAGAGCCTCAACTTCTGCCTTCATGACATGTTGCCGTTGAGGAGAATCCTTGGCTTGAATAAAGCAACTGGGCTCATATGTATCACACATACTCACAAAGGATCTCATATAATCTGCTGAAAGATGAGCCAAATTCTGAATATGAAACACAGTAAATGACTGAGAAAGTTACTCCTAATGATCAGTTCTGGTAGGTAAACTAGTGCAAACATAGTATTGCAACCTCTGAGGCCGAATGACATGCCTTTTTGCAAGTATAGGCGCCTTATCATGAGCACTTGATGATAAAGGCGACATAATTGTAGTGGTAAAGGAGGAATTCTCAGCAAATGGATTTGAAACCTCCACTTGAGGACTCAAATCCAAGGATACAGCAGGAACACTAGTTGATGAACAGGTAGGTGATCATAGCAACTGATCCTCATCCCCAAAATCAACTAAAGGCAATTTCTAATTGCATTTGCTAACCTCCATGGTCTTGATAAGAAAGACACCTTCTTTGAACACAACATGTATGCTAACTATGATAGGTTTCTTATCAATATCAAACAACTTAAATGCCTTCTGGCCAGGGGGATATCTCGAAAACACACACTTTCTAGCAATGGGACCAAGCTTGTCCCTAGGGTATGGGTTTCATAGCAAAGCACAAATACCCTACAACTCTCAATTTACTATAATCAGATGCAGTGATGTACAATTTCTCAAAAGGTGACACCCAATTCAACATAGATGATGACATCTTATTGATAAGGTGGGTGGCACTCAAAATACAGTCACCCCAAAACTCAATAAGTAACCCGGCATGTAATCTAATCGCTCTATCTGTCTCTACCAAATGCATGTGCTTTCTTTCAACACCACCATTTTGCTCAGGCACCCCAGGAGCAGATCTTTAATGGATAATACCTTTCTTAGTAAACAAATCCATACATCCTTTCTGAGTGAATTCAGTTCCATTGTCAGATCTCACTATCTTGACACAGGTCTGAAACTAAGTCTCTACCATACACAAAAAAAACATGTCATCACATTCAACACCTGCAACTTATCTTGGATGAGATAAAACCGTGTAGTCTTAGTACAATTATCTAAGATAGTCTCAAAATAATGAGCACCATCCAAAGTAGGAGTCCTGTAGGGACCCTAAAGATCAAAATGCACCAATTGAAATGGCACATCAGCAATAGACAAACTTCTATCAAATAGAAAACGATGAGCCTTAGTCATTGAACATATATCACAACTGAATGAACTCAAATCCATGGAACTACATTCTGCAACATGTCTCATCTTAGAAATAGATAAATGCCCAAGTCTGGCATGTACAAGGTGTAAGTGCGAATGTAGGGCCGCCGATTGGAAAACCAAGTTGAAAACCGTCGGAAAACAAGTGTTTAGAAAAATCAGAAGGATGTGGCGTGGTATATGATGAACCCACTGCCTTCGCCCCCTGATGGAAGGTTTTTAGTCGCGTTAACCGTATCAAAATAATTTCGAACCTACCTAACTAATGTAGTGTGGTAAGCACGAGTCGATCCCATAGAGAACCAAGTTATACCTAAGTTAAGTTTATTTACCAATTAATATGAAACGGGGGTTTTTGGGTGGTGAAAATAAGAAAGAAAACAAAATAAACTATAAACAAATTAATGCAAAGAAATTTAGAGAAGATCGTTCTACCTACAACTATCCACTTTATTTGGTTGAATTGATATTGTAACTTCCTCTTGTCCTTTTATGATTCCTATGAATGCCATTGTCCCGACCTAATATAGTTACTAGTCCAATAAGTCCTAGAAACCCTTATCAATCGAACAGTCCCTAAAGAAGGATTTAACCCAATTGATAGCTTTAAGACCAGAGATTAACCAAGGTATTTGCAGTCCCTAAAGAGGGATTTAACAACACATCTAACTTCCTACCCATCCAATTAGTTCAATCAGCCCTAGAGGGATAAGTTTGCCACTTGGGTTAAGATTCACAATCAGGAATCTACAAAACCCTAGCAATTGAATTGATTCTACCAAGTTGATTAGTCGAGATAAAATAAAACAATAAAACATTCAAGCACAAAGAAGTCGAAACATTCAATATAGGAAATAAGGAACAAGATTTGGAAACTCACAAATCAATCCAAACAAAGCTTTAAATTGTAGACAGAACGGGAGAATTTAGGTCTCCATAAAAATAAAACAAAAGACAATTAGGATTTATGGGTGGAAACGTCGGCCACACTCGGCATCACATTCCGCCGTATGAATAGAACGTGTATATATATAATAGAAAGTAGGATACGTAAAG
This sequence comes from Persicaria tinctoria, assembly GCA_037127255.1. Lineage (NCBI taxonomy): Eukaryota > Viridiplantae > Streptophyta > Magnoliopsida > Caryophyllales > Polygonaceae > Persicaria > Persicaria tinctoria. The sequence continues at coordinate 13,489,281 of JBANSL010000020.1, read as the reverse complement.
CTATCTAACTAATTTATTTCCTAATTTATATAATATATATATATATATATAATCTAATATAAATATACGTAGAAACTAGTGACTTAGTAAGGCAGGTTTGGTGGAGCACACGTCATGCCGTCCGGAGCCGCATCTCCTGCTTCACATACGCAATTCATCAACCCAGTTCAATCTATGCGGTCGGCCCATCTGGTGGCTTCCAAATTGCACTATGATCCCGTAAACAACGAGCTATCTTCAAATTCATACGATCTTAATCGAAATTACCTGAAATATATAAAAACGCTAGTGTAGACTCCAAATACTAAATAATATAAATTAACTATAAAACATGAAAAAATGTTCTAAATTAATATGCAAATCTACACTAAAAATATGACTAAACTAGCCTCTATCAAACTACCCCATGCTTAGACTTTTGCTTGTCCCCAAGCAATGAAAAACAAATATAGAATTAATTATCCCACAAATAAGATCTTAATGTTGTAGTTTTAGAAAAGCAACATCAAACAATAGGAGTCATGAATAAGAGAACAAATATCCTAGAAAATATATTAGCGATCCAATAGTAAAGGCAAATTTAATCCAACCTCACCGGGATAATGTGTTTCACTCAAGTTCTCATATGTTTAAGCTTTAACGTCCAACTCTCAACTCAATCCAAAATGCTTTATACACCGTGAATGTCATTACTTGCAAATAACATCATGAGGACTTTTATAGGGTTGTAATGGGGCTTTGGTAGGAGCATAAGACATGGAAAATATTTAGGCTTATGGTGCTAAAAATCCGGGAAAAAGGAACAACAACCAACCAGAACAACACCAAAACTTCCATACTTCGCAAACCATTCCAATAACATAAACTCCAATACACATCAATAAGCACTCTTCGATTTCAATAGCCACACAACTCATGCATTTTTTTTCATTTGGATGATGACTTCTTCTTTTTTCTTTTATGCTTACTTTTGCCCCTAGGTGAATTTTATCCTCCCTAGGTCGAAGCTTACTAGACTTTTACTCCTAAGTGAATTTTATCCTCCTTAGGACCCTAGTAACAAGTCATCTCTATTATGCAATAAGGGTTACCTTATTTTGGCTATACCTCTCGCAATGCACAACCATACATACATTATCTCTACTCAAAGCAACTCCAACATAAAGATTTTTCACCAATTTTCTTCCTAATTTCCGGATAGGGTCAGGCTAATCATTGGCTATGATATATTTTTGTGGAGCTATAAAAAAATAAGCTTCAAGGCTCAGATGTGCTTCAAGAAAAGGATAATATGTAAGGTAGATAAGGTATAATATGGCTAACGAAAACATGCCTCAATCATTTGAAATTTACAAGCAACAAACATGTGCAATACGGTCATGAAAAACAAGCATAAGGAGAGTATAATCACACAATAAAAACAAAAGGGAATAATATGTAAAGTCCCTATAAGGCCAAAACAAACCCACAAAGGGTTATGTTTTTGCTAGATTTCAATTAAACCTCAACTATGAACCATACTTGCTCAATTATATTCTCAAATCATGTTCCAAAAATCATTTTTAAGCAATTCAATCAATTCATGAGATTTATGCGATAAGATCATAAAAATAAATTAAAGGACAAACTAAACCAAGATGAGTATCTTTAATAACACCTAAATGCAATGAAATGCATAACAAAAATTGAAAGAACAAAAAAAATAAAAAAAATAAAAACTAACACATATAAATACGGAGCTACACTTGAGTTCCCCACCCCATGCTTAAAATCTTACTTTGTCCTCAAAGTAAAGAAAAGGAATGGAAGAGGTAGAGGAAACTCACAATGAAATCAGGCTTATCAGTACAATTCATTCCGCTCAAATCGTTCTGGGTGTTCAGCAGAAACTTTCAGCAACTCTTGGATGTAACTGACAATCGTGAACCTTCTTGGAGTTGGACAAATATAGGGTTATCCTCTTTGCAATACCACCTGGCCAAGATATAAAACAAAAAGAACGCAACACAACAAACACATTCCAACCACCCAAGGAAATACATCATCCAAGCACACATAACAAGTAGTAGTTTCTACTCAATCACTTGTGTCAAATGGAAAAATTAATATACTCGCGTGATTGCAGGAAGCAGAAACTAACAAGTAACTGAACTCAATCACTAAAACAACCTAGCCGTACTCAATTCGTCAACCAAGCTCCCTGTAGATTAAGTCCCAACATGAAGTGATTAAATTAACTCAGCAAGAAATCAATGCTACAAAAGCAACGATTCAGCAGTTCTCAAGCACATGTGCAGCCCAACAAACATCAACAGAGTATGAACAATCAAACGTTAACAAAACTACATATCAAATTCAATAAAATCTCCTCAATCCAACCATACAAAAATTGAACTTGAAATGTATACCTGTTCTTTCTTGACTGAAACCGAAGTAGAGTCGCAGAGTCGCAGTTAGGTTGAAATTGAAATGTATGCCAAATTCGACACCAAGTCGGGAGTAGCAGCAGAGATGGCGGAGTGGAATGTTGATGGCGGCAGTAGATCCGAGAGGGAGCGGTGGTGCTGCGCCGGTGGAGTGGTGGGGCGGATGTTGGCACGACGCAGGCGACGAGGGTGGCGCGGAAAAGCGATGCAGCAGTCCGGCGATCGTTGGGCTGCAGGACGGAGTGCGGGAGGAGGTGGTGAAGAAGGACGGAGGGCGGAGTGCAGGTGGTGGTCCGGTAGCAGCAGGACAGAGGAGGCGGTAGAAGGACAGGTGGGAGGGAGAAAGGGTAAAACGGAAAGGGCGAAGGAAATCGATGGTGCTGGCAGCCGGCGACCATCGGAGGATGAAGAGGCGGTGGACGGTGTAGAGAGAGACGGCGTAGTGAGGAGCGAAGGGCGGTGCTGAAGGGCGGCGCTGAGTGGGTTTGAGAAGGCGAAGAACGAGGGAGACGGGGAAGAGTTTTTTTTTTTTGTTTTTTGTTTTTACGAAAAATAAAAAATAGTATAAATTAATCCTACCCTTAAATAAAAGGAATAAAGAAAAAACATACCTTGGTTTTTACCAACCTTTCTAAGATCAGACATTGTTAACGCCCTCAATAACCTATCTTATTCCTGTGCACACATCTTACACAGAACATCATAGCATAATAAATTGAAAGTATAAAATATAGAAGTTAAAGACCCTTTCAATTTATCAAAGAGTCTAGCATGACTCTCTACCGAAGGGATATGATACCACCAACACAGTTCCGTTGGTGGCTTCTCAAAGTAATGCTCCCAAGGGTCTGTATATTCACCAAAATTCACAAAAGTGCAAGAAATATCAATACCTTCTTCGAGAGCCACAGAAGTCAGCTCGGTAAATGATTCCTTGACAGGCAAGTCATGGATGATTTCTTCCGATGAAATAGGAGCCAAAACACATGGATCCTCATGCGTGCACTCATGAGACTCCTCCATGTTAGGGAGCATCAGGCTCTCATCGATCAAACCATCATTGTTTGTGTCTTGACTTTCATCAAAGTAATGCTCTACTACCAACTCACTCACCGGTTGATTAAGTTGGTTCAATTGTTCCTCAATTCGCTCCATCCTTTTAAGCACCTGCTCCAACATAACCTGGCGTGTGAAAGCTTCTTCCTGCTCCACCTGGTGACCCATGTAGCAGAAAAAATCCCACATCTATGATAAGTCGAAACGTGCCAAGCCTCCGTTACTCATAGACTCGGCAAGTTCTTTGGTCTCAGGAGTCATGCCCTCAAGTACACAAACAACCATATCTTGCAAACTATCTTGGTAACCCCTTGCATAACGGGCGTCCAATAAATTATTCACTCTTGTGAAATAATGGTGAAAATTTTCCCCTGGACACTGCATTAATCTCATCTTCAAATGTTAGTAGTAAGGTTGTCGTGAACCGTAAGATAGGTTCACAACAAAGTTAAGTTATATACAATAATCGGCAAACACACAAAACAAAGAAATAAACTTTGATTCCCTGGCAACGGCGCCAATTTGATGGACGGTTTTTAGTCGCGTTAACTGTATCAAAATAATTTCGAACCTACCTAACTAATGTAGTGTGGTAAGCACGAGTCGATCCCACAGAGAACCAAGTTATTCCTAAGTTAATTTTATTTACCAATTAATATGAAACGGGGGTTTTTGGGTGGTGAAAATAAGAAAGAAAACAAAATAAACTATAAACAAATTAATGCAAAGCAATTTAGAGAAGATCGTTCTACCTACAACTATCCACTTTATTTGGTTGAATTGATATTGTAACTTCCTCTTGTCCTTTTATGATTCCTATGAATGCCTTTGTCCCGACCTAATATAGTTACTAGTCCAATCAGTCCTAGAAACCCTTATCAATCGAACAGTCCCTAAAGAAGGATTTAACCCAATTGATAGCTTTAAGACCAGAGATTAACCGAGGTATTTGCAGTCCCTAAAGAGGGATTTAACAACACATCTAACTTCTTACCCATCCAATTAGTTCAATCAGCCCTAGAGGGATAAGTTTGCCACTTGGGTTAAGGTTCACAATCAGGAATCTACAAAACCCTAGCAATTGAATTGATTCTACCAAGTTGATCAGTCGAGATAGAATAAAACAATAAAACATTCAAGCACAAAGAAGTCGAAACATTCAATATAGGAAATAAGGAACAAGATTTAGAAACTCACAAATCAATCCAAACAAAGCTTCAAATTGTAGACAGAACGGGAGAGTTTAGGTCTCCATAAAAATAAAACAAAAGACGATTAGGGTTTATGGGTGGAAACGTCGGCCACACTCGGCATCACATTCCGCCTATCTAACTAATTTATTTCCTAATTTATATATATATATATATATATATATATATATATATATATATATATATATATATATATATATATATATATATATATATATATATATATATATATATATATATATATAATCTAATATAAATATACGTAGAAATTAGTGACTTAGTAAGGCAGGTTTGGTGGAGCACACGTCCTGCCGTCCGGAGCCGCATCTCCTGCTTCACATACGCAATTCATCAACCCAGTTCAATCTATGCGGTCGGCCCATCTGGTGGCTTCCAAATTGCACTATGATCCCGTAAACAACGAGCTATTTTCAAATTCATACGATCTTAATCGAAATTACCTGAAATATATAAAAACGCTAGTGTAGACTCCGAATACTAAATAATATAAATTAACTATAAAACATGAAAAAATGTTCTAAATTAATATGCAAATCTACACTAAAAATATGACTAAACTAGCCTCTATCACCCCCGAAGGTTACACAACACACCCTCGTAGTCGTGCACTCGAAACAAGGGTTTGGAATCACAAAAGACTTTGCTCAGAACTAAGGTGAAAAGAGAGATGGTTTTTCTATGTGTCAAACTGGGAAGGAGACGTCCGGTTTTAAGGAGGAAGAGACGCTTCTTCACCAGTAGTGCAGGCGAGAATCTCGGATCAGTTACAACAGCGCTCCACATTCAAAACGTGGTGAAAAATCAGGAGCAGTTACAACAAAAGGATAAATACGAAAATCCATTCGGAAAAACAAAAGGATAAGTCACAGAAATCGCAACAACTATCTTGTGACTCATTTGGCCCAAATTAATAAAACGTGACCCAAAAACAGACCCCAGCACACTGCGCACGTGTCACGAACACGGGCCGGACCCGCGGCGGCGGTGGTGGTGCGCGCGTGTGAGACCCCTATTCCATTACTCAAACCATGGTGGAACAAGTACCCCTTTTAAATCAACTCCCAATGTCCCTAGCAATCAATGTGGGACAAAGTCTTTTCACCTTCCCTCAAATTCAAGCATTTACTCCAATGGTCCCCCACAAATACGAGGAACTGAGGTTTTTCATAATAAAACTTGAAAACAGTGTCCTGAGCAAAGTTTAGGAAAAAGTACTTAAATGCTGGTGTCTTGCGATTGAACCAACTCATAGTGAAAACTGAGCAGACTCTCAAATCAGATAGGTGAACGAGTCTTGAACCATCTAATTCAAGAGTTGGCATCTGCAGCACATACCTCTTCCATGTTCTTTAGTGATTCCGCGATAATACCTGCAAATTGGTAGTCATCTCTGACCTTGGGTGCTGATGAGTGCTCTAGAAAGACTACCCATGTCTTTCATAGAAGGAGACCAACCCTTCACACTCTCGTAGGTGGTTTCATCAAGTCTACCTCATATAGACCACCCTTGTAGGGCTATAGTCTTAATAGAACCATTAAGAGCATTTCGCTCAACCTCTACATATTTCGGTGAATCCATCAAGTCCATCTCAGTAGGACCACCCAATTCTGGGCTATGGACTCATTAAGAGTACATGACTCAACCTTCTTCCGATAAACCTATCCTGGGGAATGAGATGTGGTGTATCTCTCATCGTATGGGCTTGAGTCCCGTCCCCTTAGACGAATCGAGAACCAACCTCCTTGTCAGTCCTTTCGTCAATGGATCAGCCAGATTTCTCTCAGACTTCACATACTTCAGACAGATCACACCAGTCACAATTAGCTGTCTCACAACTTCATGTCGAATCCGGATGTGTCTCTTCTTGCCATTGTATGTATTGCTGTTAGCTACACAGATAACAGATTGTGAGTCACAATGTAGAGAAATAGATGGAGCTTTGCACCCCCACATAGGTAAATCAGCCAGTAAGCTTCTTAACCACTCAGCCTCTTGACCAGCTAAATCTAAAGCTATGAACTCAGATTCCATAGTTGATCTAGCTATGCAAGTTTGCTTTGATGATTTCCACGAAATAGCACCACCACATAATGTAAACACATAACCACTAGTGGAGCTAACCTCATCATTATCAGTAACCCAGTTTGCATCACCGTAACCCTCCAAAGCTTGAGGGTACCCTACATAATGGAACCCCCAATCCATTGTACCTTTCAGATATCTCAATAATCCGTGAAGTGCGGTCCAATGATCACTACTAGGGTTATGGGTATATCTACTGAGTCTACTTACAACATAAGCAATATCAGGCCGAGTGTAGTTCATCAAAAACAGTAAACTCCCTATTATTTTAGCATACTCATTTTGTGAAACACTATTCCCAAAAATTTTCTGCAATTGCATATTAACATCATAAGGAGTTTTAACTGGCACAACATCAAAACTATCAAACCTTTTCAACATTTTCTCTACATAATGAGGTTGTGATAAAATGAAGCCATTTTCTTTTCTAGTTACCTTAACACCTAGAATCACATCAGCTTCACCCATACCTTTCATTTCAAACTGAGAGGACAAGAATTGTTTGGTTGAATTTATAGCATTTATGTGGGAACCAAAAAGCAACATATCATCCACATATAGGCATATAATCATACAATCAGCACCAAACAATTTTGAATAAACGCAAGCGTCAGATCCATTTACCTCAAATCCAAAGCTAAGTATGGTTTGATGAAACTTTTCATACAATTGCTTCGGCGCTTGCTTTAGTCCATACAATGACTTCTTTAGTTTGCATACCTTATTCTCCTGTCCTGGAACCACACATCCTAGCGGCTGTTCCATGTAGATTTCCTCGTTAAGATCACCATTCAAAAAAGTTGTTTTAACATCCATTTGATGTACAAGCAATTTATAGCTAGAAGCTAGAGCAAATAATGCACGAATGGTAGCAATCTTTGTAACAGGAGAATATATGTCAAAAAAATCAATGCCATATCTTTGAGTGAATCTCTAATGACTAGTTTTGCCTTATATCTATCCACTGAGCCACCCACCTTAAGCTTCTTCTTAAAGATCCACTTACAACTAATGGCTCTGTTTCCTCTAGGCATATCAACTAGTTCCCATGTGTGATTAGACATAATTAATTCTATCTCACTATTAATAGCATCTTTCCAGAAACTAGCATCTAAAGAACTTATTGCCTCATCATAGGTCTTAGGATCATCTTCTATCATATGAAGACTAATGAACTTCTCATCTAGTTCATTTAAGTCATTAAGTTCAACTACAAATGCAGTCACAAAATCAGGACCAAAACTAGTTTCCTTCCTACGCCTTTTACTTTTCCTAGGTTCATCAGCATGAGCATTAGGCACAACAGTGTTAGTCATAGATGAAGATGCATTAAGAGATGAAGAATCAATAGCAGGCAATACAGATTTCTTTAAAGGAAACACATGTTCAAAGAAGACAGCATCACGATATTCACACAAGGTACGATCACTCAAACACATAAAATGATATGCATCACTGTTTTCAGCATAACCAATCATGATTGCATCAAAAGTCTTAGATCCAATAGTATCAACTTTGAACGAAGGTAACCCCACCTTAGCTAGACACCCTCACACTTTCAGAAATTTCATATTAGACGGATGTCCTTTCCAAAGTTTATAAGGTGTTTTGTCAAGCTTCTTGTGAGGTACCTTGTTAAAAATATGATTTGCGGACAATACAGCTTCCTCCCACATATTATCAGGCAAACCAGAACTAGAAAGCATAGCATTCATCATTTCCTTTAAAGTTCTATTTTTCCTTTCAGCAATACCATTTTGTTGTGGGCTATAGGGAGCTGTAAATTCATGAATGATACCAATATGTTCACATAATTCCCTCAAAGAATTAGTGACATATTCACCGCCTCTATCGGATCTAAGCCTTTTTATTTTGCGATTCAATTGGTTTTCTACTTCAGCTCACATAAAACATGATTTCTGCTTCATCTTTAGACCTAAGCAAGTATACCTTAGTATATCTAGAATGGTCATCCACAAATGTGATATAGTAGCGCTTGCCACCTCTACTCTCAGTGTTCTTTAAATCAACCAAATCAGAGTGGACTAACTCCAGCAATTCAGTTGTCCTTTCATTCACCGTTTTAAAAGGTTGTTTATGAAATTTGGCCTCAACACATATTTCACATTTGCTATGGTCATGTTTGGTTAGACTAGGGATCAAACTCATATCATGCAATTGACATATAGATCTCGCATTCACATGTCCTAGTCTAGCATGCCATAAATCAACAGACTCAGCAATATAAGCAGAAGTAGATGCATTCTCATTATTCCCAATCATGGTTTCAAGCACATACAGAAAGTCATCCCTATAAGCCTTTCCTACAAATTCTTCATTTTTGGTTAAAACCATTTTTTCAGCATCAGTCACTTGCTTAATTCCAGCTAACTCAAGCAAACATCTTGAAATCAAGTTTCGGCGCAGAGAAGGAACATAAAGCACATTCACGAGGGTAAGAGACTTCCCTGAGGTGAGCTTGAGTGTAACCTTCCCCTTGCCGAGCACTCGAGAGATGCTCGAGTTGCCCATGTAGACCTGGTCAACGCCTGAAGCATCCTCAAACTCAGCAAACAAGTCCCTGTTGGCACAGAAGTGGCGAGTGGCTCCGCTGTCCAGGAGCCAGTCGACATGGCCGCCCACATGGTTGACTTCAGTGATCATGGCTATCAGCTGGTTGTTGTCCTGGACAACATTGGCTTGCTGCTCGACTGGAGCTGCGGGCTTGTTGTTCTGCTGTTGTCCTTGGTTCTGGAGATCAGCCCGATTGCGACACTGCCAAGCCTTGTGGCCTAGCTTGCCACAAACGTAGCAGCTGATTCCAGTCCATCCCTGCTTCTGTTGCTTGTCTGGCTGGTTGCCAGATTTCTTGAACTTTTGACCCTTCCGTGGCTTCATGTTAGGTTTAGAGCCACCAGCTTTGTTTCCTGGCTTGGACCTGTCAGGTTTCACAGAGGATTCAACCAGATTAGCTTTCACAGAATCAGCAGATTTAGGCTTGGGCTTGTCCTTGAGGCGGTTTGCCTCCTCTATCTTCATGTGTCCGACAAGCTCCTCCAAAGTCAGATCCTTCTTCTTGTGCTTGAGATAGTTCATGTAGCCGGCCCACGATTCAGGCAATTTTTCGATGAGAAAATTCGCATGCAGCACCTCACACATCTTCATACCCTCAGAGAGGATATCAGCCACCAGGTTCTCGTACTCGTGGACTTGCTCCATGATTGGCTTCTCGTCCACCATTTTGAACTGCATAAATTTTCCGTAGAAGTACTTTTTCTTCCCTGCATCGTCAGCCCCATACTTCTTCTCCAACATATCCCATATCAGTTTCGCAGATTTATGAATTGAAATTAAATCAAAGATAGGGTTAGAGACATGGATGAGGATGTGACCACGGAATGTCTTGTTGTCCTGCTCGTATTTCTTCAGCACTGCTGGATCAGCCTCCTCGTCGATCTTCTTCTTTCCCTTGTGGACGACAATAGAGGCATCAACAACTGCACCAGAAAGCGCCTTGACCTCCGTCTTGTCCTCTGTAGGAGCGGCGGCAGAACCAACAGGAGCGACGTCAAGCAGGACATAGTCGACCTCCAATTGCTCAAAGAAGATGAGCATCTTCTGCGACCAGCGTTTGTAATTGGTCCCATCGAGCGGATCCAACTTCGACAGATCCAACAGCAGCTTGAAGAACTGGAAAGCCATTGCACGAACAAACAGTAATTCGCTTCTAAATTGTAAGTGCGAATGTAGGGCCGCCGATTGGAAAACCAAGTTGAAAACCGTCGGAAAACAAGTGTTTAGAAAAACCAGAAGGTTGTGGCGTGGTATATGCTGAACCCACTGCCTTAGAAGAGAATTCACCCCGACCGTAGGTGCAAGTCGACAACTGGCTTCGCCCCCCAAGGTTACACAGCACACCCTCGTAGTCGTGCACTCGAAACAAGGATTTGGAATCACAAAAGACTTTGCTCAGAACTAAGGTGAAAAGAGAGATGGTTTTTCTGTGTATAAAACTGGGAAGGAGACGTCCGGTTTTAAGGAGGAAGAAGACGCTCCTTCACCAGTAGTGCAGGCGAGAATCTCGGATCGGTTACAACAGCGCTCCACATTCAAAACGTGACGAGAAATCAGGAGCAGTTACAACAAAAGGATAAATACGAAAATCAATTCAGAAAAACAAAAGGATAAGTCACAGAAATCGCAAAAGCTATCTTGTGACTCATCTGGCCCAAATTAATAAAACATGACCCAAAAACAGACTCCAGCACACCGCGCACGTGTCACGAACACAGACCGGACCGGCGGCAGTGGTGGTGCGCGCGTATGAGACCCCTATTCCATTACTCAAACCATGGTGGAACAAGTACCCCTTTTAAATCAACTCTCAATGTCCCTAGCAATCAATGTGGGACAAAGTCTTTTCACCTTCCCTCAAATATTAATTCAAGCATTTACACCAACACAAGGTCAACATTATTACAAAGATGTTTATTCAATTGTCTGTCATATGCAACAACTCCACTATTTGCATGTAAGCATCCATCTTGTGAAGTCTGCAAGACATATAATTCATCTTCTTCAACTGCCCTAGCTAGAAATCCATCAGTTGTAAGGTCATGTAACCAACAGGAGCCTTCATCAAAAGAAAACTCCAATCTCTCAGACTTTAATATCTTTGATACGGATAGAAAATTGTGTCTAAACTGAGGCAAAAATAGGACATTAATTAACTGAACAGAGCGAGACTGTGTAACTAATATAGTTGAGCCATCAGGTAAACCAAGGGAAATAGCTTTATTTAACACCTCAAGACGAGTGAAGATGCTACTGTCAAAGGTTATATGATCAGTAGCACCTGAATCAACTATCCAATCAAGCTTATTCTCTTTGTTAGCACCAATTAAAAAAGATACACTCAAGTTACCTGCAAAGCGAACAAATGCCTTATTTGCTTAATGATCAGGTCCATCTGCAGGCCCCTTGCCCTTCATCATCTTGAGCACCTCTTGGAAGATGCCATTTACCATCACTGGATCAGGCTTAGACTTCCCATAGGATGAATCAATTGGACTCTCAAATTGAGCAGTCTCCCTGTTATCAGCAAATTTCCCAGATGGTTTAGGTTTCTCACCATCCTTTGGTCCACGAAACCATTCATTATACCCCACAAGTTTAAAACAATAATCCTTTGTAAGTTTGTATGACCACGCTCATGATAGTGATCACAAAATCTATCAATCTTAGCTCTTTTGAAATCTTTTCTTCCTGCATCTATCTGTAATTCTCTGACAAAGCAAATTGATATCAAAGTAGAAAGAACATTTCACCTGTAATTCTCTGACAATTGTTGGAATTCATGGTCCTCGGATTGATTTTACCAATTATTCATATTCTTAGGTCTACTTGACTAAAGTTGAGAGATTCACAGAGATTCACTCATCTTATTCAATATCACTAAAGAATAACATTAATAACTCAAGTAGTCAAGACCAATTGGCACATTGACTCTATTCAATCAAGACTAATAGGCGCATACCGAACTCAATCTTAATCAAATATCCTCAACATAGATCAACTGAAATCATCCACTACAAAGACAAAGAGACATCACTATCATCAATACCTTTGTTCGCTATCGATAAAACAACAACGAATTCATAGCTAGAGATGTGATTCCTAATATGTTAATCAGGCATAGAAAGGAACACAAATATAAATTAAGCACAAGACGATAACTAAAAACACGAATAATCAAATAAACTCAAATCCTCACAATCCAAACAACCATGTCTTCGAATCAAAGGCGAAACTATGAGTTTAGCAACTCATAGGCCAATTCTCTCTCTCTCTCTCTAATGATGTTCATAGTCTCACACAATAGCCACACACCGACGAAATAAACTGAAAATAACCTAAATAAGCCTCCCAAAGGTCGGTCAAAACCCTAGTAGGAATAATAGGAAATAATATAAAATAATAGTCTTCATATCCAAAACCGCATATCCGGGATTTGGGGTAACGGCAGGCGCCGTACAAGGGGTGGCGGGCGCCGTCTCTGCAGTGCTCGATGTTCCTCATTTTCCTTCAACGAATTCCAATGTCGTGTCTCCTTGCTCCTTCTTAGCTCTTCCTCAACCTTCATATGCTCCAAAACATGCTTCTTAAGCTCTTCCTAAAGTTTATCCAAGATCGGAATGTAATGCTGCAGTCTCTCATCCTCTCATGGATCATCTCCCTTTCATCTCTCTGGTCGTCTCATTCGTTTCATAGTTAGCTAGGACCATTTTGATGGAAAAGAAAATTCAAGAAGCAACAGTACATTAATCTTTATTACATATATTAACTATATATTAAGTTTAAGCGATCGATCAGCTTGATATTTTATTTATATTCAAGCACAGTATAGTACTCAAGTATTTGTATATTTTGATGATCAAGCTCCCATAGCTACTCGGCCATCCATGGAATAGCAACCGCGATTAGTGGCGTTTTCTTGCTGGCGATGGAGCCCTCGGTCTCACTAGTATCTATCGAATCACTTTCTCCACCTTTAGGCAATGACCAATTGAAATGGAACACAAGATTCGCAAGCGCGAGCTCAATGGTAGCAATGGAGAATGACATTCCCGGACAGCCCCTCCTGCCCGAGCCGAAGGGGATGAACTCAAAGTGTTGCCCTTTGTAGTCTATCGGCGAATCCAAGAACCTCTCCGGAATGAACTCCTCCGGTTCTTCCCAGTACGCCGGGTCCCTTGATATCGCCCACACATTGATGAAGACTTGTGTTCCTACGGGGATGTCGTACCCATTGATCTTCACTTCCTCGGTGTACATTCGAGGTATAGGTACCTGCACCGGAGGATGGAACCTTAAGCTCTCTTTGATCACCGCTTTCATGTACCCCATCTTCTCGATATCCTCCTCCGTTACAACTTGCTTGGCTCCCACGACTCCTCGTACTTCTTCTTGTAGCTTTTTCATGACTCTCGGGTGCCTCAAGAGCTCTGTGAACATCCACTCTAATGTCGTATGGCCTGTATAGTATCTTTTAAGACAACGTCGCCTCCTGAAAGCTCGTGGTAAGAAAGTAGTAAAAACCGAAATAGCCAAGGTGAAATAGTAAAATGGATCACTCTCTACCACTCTTAAAAAAAATTCCTTGTTATTTCATTATTTCATTTTTATTTTAGTTCTGTTTACATAAAGAATCCCCATATATATAGAAATGGATTCCTAGATTATTTGGCAATTTTGACTTTTTTCTTTAATTAAAAATCAATGGGACCACTTTTTTCCTTGCTCACTTGATGAATTACGTGAATCCCCATACATATATAAAAACATGTATACCATTAGGGCTATATACGTATGCTTGTGGAATGACTCACTGGAAAGGATTTGTGGGTGGTACCCAAAGGTCTTGATATAAGTATGACACCCTTTATAGTATCTTTGTAGAGATCAAAGCTCTTGATAAGGTTGTTTCGTTGACAATCAAGCAAAATGTCCACAAAGTCTTTCATGGACATCTCATTTTCCTCCGACAAGTCGCCATGACTTTGCTTCACACCATCTTCATCTTCATGCTCTTGAATGATCCTTTCAAACACGTCATCAAAACGCTTGCTGAGCATCCTGAAGTTAGCGTTAACCCCATTGATCCAGTTAATCCACCCCATCCAAGGAAGATAATTTTCGATATTCTTAGTTCCCACTGAAGTTACAGTGTCGGCCACCAACTTATCGACATCGTCGCAGCCTTCACCATCGTACACTTTTCCGAACGCGGCCCTGCATATGATGTGATTTGAGAGCAAAAAGAACGTCTCGCTCAGATTCACGGCTGACGATTTCTTCAGGTTTTCGATCATCAGCGCCACCTCTTCCTCCCTCACCGCGCGGAAGGACCTCACCCTTCTGCTCGACAAGAGGTTAAACATACATATGCTTCTCAACTGCTTCCACCGCTCCCCATAGGGTGCAAATAGCATGCCTTTGCCGTAAAAGACGCGCTTCGCGATGGAAACCTCCGGCCTTCCCAACGACGAAGAGTCGAAGGTTTTCAGGACCAGGGAGGCCGTTTCTTTTGATGATACGACAATGGTTGGCTTGGTTCCGAGTTGAAGGAACATGAGGTCACCATATCTTTGGGACAAGGCTCTGAGGGTGCGGTGAGGACTCGAACGACGTAGCTGGTGGAGGTTTCCGATGAATGGGAGCTTCGGAGGAGATGGGGGTAGGTTTTTTCGATGCGTAAATTGCAACTTGTAGAGGAAGAACAAGAAGAGAAACAAGGGGAGGAATGCAAGAGGGTGAATTAAGGGCATCATCACTATCACTTTCAACAACTCTACAACAGTGCTTGAAATCATCGATTTCATATTATCAATTAATTAACTACTTAATTAATTGTATATATGTGAAGCTCACTTGTAGATAGAAGATTTGGAGGCGGAGATTAGGGTATATATAGTTGTGGATTGAGTGGAATTTTTTGTCCCTTGCAACGGACGTGTAATATTCATCACCGCATTTTAGTATTTAGTTTCAGAGAGTCATACAGATAGCATGCCAGATCTGACAATTGGAACATGATATTTCGTCGTTATATGGAAGACTTTAAGACAACGTCGAATCCTGAAAGCTCGTGGTTAGAGAGTAGTAAAAACCGAAATAGCCAAGGTGAAATAGTAAAATGGATCACTCGATCTCTACCACTCTAAAAAAAAATTCCTGTAGAAACCGTGAAAAAAGAATATCGGGACACGGAAAAAAATTAGGCGCGGCATCGCCGTTAAGAAAAGAAAATCTCGTGCTGCTGAGGTCCGAACTGGGGCCTACCTTTCAATTCCGAAATTTGTACATACCAACAGAGCAACAGCTCATTTTTGCCAACTATTGCAACCGTTTTTATTTATAAACAACAGACAAAGCAAAATACATATCCCAATTAGGTGCCAATTATATTCTTTAATATTTCAAAAATTAAATTTATTTTGTATAATATAAAAAATCAATTAGCATATTAAATGTGGACTGATTTTTTTTAATTACAGATTCGATATTTTTTTTAAATCAATTAGCATATTTTTTTATAATCGAGTAAAAGTGTTGGATTACGTTAGTTTAATAACCCTTTCTCTCTTATATCAAACCTTTGTTCTTATTTGACTTGATTTGTTTCATTTAAAGTGTTTGATAATATAAAATGGAAAGATCAAAATTTTATTAACTAGGTTCAAGATATTAAAAATCCTGAACCAATAGTTATATATAGCTCTAAAGTGACGTATTGATTCCTTACATTTCATGTTGGTTTATTATGTAGGTTCAAGTTTTTTTTCATGGTGTATTGCACCCATTTAAAGTATGTTCAAGATTTTTAAATCTTTAACTCATAGTTATATATAGCCCTAAAGTGACACTTGTTGTCTTACCTTTCATTTTGGTTTATTGAGTAGGTTGAAGTTTTTTTTTTCATGGTGTATTGCCTCCATTTAAAGTAGGTTCAAGATTTTTAAATTTTGAAACCATGGGTATATATAGCCCTAATGTGACATCTTCATGTCTTACATTTCATGTTGATTTAATGAGTAGGTTCAATTTTTTTCATGGTGTGTTGTCTCCATTTAAAGCAGTATCAAGATTTTTAAATCTTGAACCCATAGTGTATATATATATATATTGTTGTGTTTCCCTCCTATATGGGGGAAGAGTCCAATGGACTATTTACCATATGGTTTTTACCATGTGAAGTTTTACCCTACCTCCTTTATAAAAGGGGATGCCTTTTCCATTTGGGAAAGTAAGAGAGAGAAAACAAAGAGTGAGAAAGGGAGAAAAGAGAGAGCTTGGAGAGGAATCCCGTATGCCCTTGTTCAGCCCATTTTGAAGTGCCCCGATCGACGACCAAACGACCTCCGATTGGGACGATTTTCTGGTATGTTGTTCACCTCATCATAGGCTTCATTTTGTACGGTTGGATCGTCGTTTTGAGCCTCCAATCTCAGATCCCCTTTGCTTGTGTTCTTTCTTGGGTTGTTGTTGATTTCCACCAATTGGGTGATGAAATTGGAGATTTGTCCAAGCTTGTTGATGCTTGATGATGTTGTATGCCTCTAGCTTTGTCTAGGGAAGATTGTATCCACTTGTTATTGTTGATAGTGGAAGTTTCTGTCTCCCGTGGTTTTTTCCCCGTTTTGGGGTTTTCACGTAAATCTGGTGTTCTTTGTGCTTGGTTATTTTATCTTCTGTTTGTGTCTGATTGTTGGTTTGGGTTGCTTGAGTTTGGCTCTCTGGTTTACAGTTCTTGTCCATCCCGATTCGTGTGTGTTAAAGGGGTGTGTCTGACGTCCCTTTGCTTCCCGGCACAACATATATATATATATATATATATATATATATATATATATATAAAGTGACATCTTGCTGCCTTACATTTCATGTTGGTTTATAAGTAATTTCAAGTTTTTTTTTCTTTGGTGTATTGCCTCCATTTAAATTAGGTTCAAGATTTTTAAATCTTGAAACCATAGTTATATATAACCCTAAAGTGATATCTTGATGTTGTACATTTCATGTTGGCACTAGTAGAAAAATAGGCTTTGGCTACACTTAATTTACCACGGTTCCGTGCCTCGGCGTTGTAAATTTGTAAGAGTGACAAATTTACCACGGTTCCTTGAATAATCGTAGTAATTAAGCATGCAATTTACCACGGTTTCGTGTCTCGATGTGGTAAATTTGTCACGTTTCCTTGAATAACCGTGGTAATTTATGAGATTAATTTGCCACGGTTCCGTATTTAACCGTTGTAAATTTGCCATTCCATAAAATTTAACCCTAAGACGAAGAATCGTTAACCATCTCCTTCTTCATCATTCTCCTCTCTCCTTCTGTCGCTCGATCTCAGATGTCCATCTTGGTCTCTATAGTTCACAACTCTCTTTCTCCTTGCCCCTTCTTCTTCCCCGATCTAAATGTTACTCGATCTCACATATCCTTCCCAGATCTGAAACCCTACCCATTTCTTCCATAGCCTCTCGCTGTCTCCCTGCTGTATATATAGATATCTCTCCATCGCTCAACCTCTAATCTCATATTCTACTATGCGTGAGACGGGATTTTCGTCGATCGACACCATTGAAGCAAGTAACGATCGAAGAACGGGAAAATACGAGAACAAGGGATAGATTCCTCGACTAGGGACTGGATGAGAGTCCGAAGAAGAGCTTACCAGAGCCTAGAATCCAACTTGGGAACCAAGGAAAAGTCGGATCGAAGGGTGTCCGATGAATTACTAAAGAGAGAGTTTGAGATTTGGAAATTTGGGTTTTGTATTCGATTGATTAGCAACTGAGGGCAGTGCCGTTTACATATAGAAGATGGGTTCAGGCAATTATAAAGATGAACCGGGTTCACAAGAACCAAAATAAAGAAATTACTAAATGCAATATGTAAAATGCTGAAATGGATTAACCCTATCACAATGCGCCTTCTCATGAGCGAGCCGCGCCTACGAAACCGGCCATACGAAGTCGGATCTCGCTCTTCCCGTCGTCTCTGTTTGACTGCTTCGCAGGATATCGCTCTCGCTCTCTCTCGTCCCTGGCATAGGATTGACAAAGGTCTGAACTCCGATTAGCCTTCTCCACCAAACTCTTTCACTTTCACGCTCTTCAGGTAACAGTCCCAATTTCAATTTCAATTTCAATTTGCAAGAACCCTGGTATCATCAATTTTGCATTTAATTGTTTTTTTTTATTTGGCCGATTTTAGGGTTTTGTGAAACGCCCCAATTTCTCCTTTGTGTAATTGCTGTTCTTGTGATATTTAATTTAGTTCGAGTTGGTTTGATTTGATATCGATACCAATCAACACTTCCCAAACACCAAGTTCGAGTTAGTGTTTTATTCTTTGAATTCATGTTAAAGTAAAGAACACAAACAAAAGCTCCTACAGCTAGTGCTTGATGATAGTAATGATCAGTCACAAGTATTAGTCCTGCTAATCAGCCTACTTTTTGGGATTTGCTTTTGTTTTTCAAAGAAACATTAATCAAGAGATAAGATAAGCATATAATCTATTCAAATTATTGCTCATGGAAGCATCTATTTGGTGGTAAATGCCAAATGAGTTTACCAATTGATTACACAATGACAGTACCATGCGGGTGGAATTTGCTTTTTGTGCTTGAAAAAATCACATTCATATAATTCAATTTCATTAAGCTATGTGTCAGTCATATGTGAAGGACTTGTGTGCTTGTTTTGATAATTTGTACCATGATAGGGACCATGCTGGTGGAAATGAAGAGATGAAGAAATTGTTTTGATAATTTGTAGCATCTGTGAATGGGGATTTGGGGATGAGAAGTTTATCTATGCATAAGCGAGTCTGAGTCTGAGGAATGGTTTGAATAACTTTTTAATTATATTTTAATTTTGATGTATGCGTGTGTGGATTGTGAAAGTGAGTGAAAAATGAAGTTGCGGTCTTGTATTGTTATGCAGAATATTATCCTATCATCAGGTGAGGTATGGCACTTCTCTTGGAGCGATATGATTAGCCTCGTTACGTTTACAGGATCATAGTCAAAATCATTGGCTAACGCTCTTTAATAATATTCGATTGCTGCTTGAGGCCATCTTAGTATTCTTCATGCCTTGTGTTTTTTCTTTTCGTTATTTTCAGAGGATGCCTCATCTCCTATGATTAACTCCCTATCCCCTATTAACTTTACATGGGTTTTTGGTTTGTTATCCAGACATGTACTCAAGAAGTATCACATCATACAAGATACACACGGATGACGTTGTGCAAAATAGGTCTAGTAAGGTGATGTGAAGTTGTGCAAAATACACACGGATGACAACATTGTGGATCCGTTGGCTAAACCCCTCCCTAGGTCCGAGCATTATAGTCATACGTAGGGCTAAGGGACTCAAAACTCCATTGATGAATGGCTTTGAGTTTTGATGTTTTGATATTTTAGATATTTGATCAAGAATATTGAAACATATTTGCATCATGTTTGTTCAAAATAAAGTTTCACTATTATTCAATTATGGTTTAGAATTGAATAAAATGTCCTAATAATTTATAATTATCAAATAGGATCATTGTGAAAGTCGTGGTGGTTGAAACCCTATTAAGTGAACTGATACTATGAATTATGTTTTGCCGTAGTCTGAATCATTAAATGGGACATAAATGATTTAATATAGAATATTATGCAAGTTGATTGATAGCGTCAAGTTTCACGGGCTATAGGGACATGGAGATATCTAATCAATTGTATAGACTAATATGGTGGATACCTATTGGGCAGACCTGCTTTAAGATTTTTCAAATAAGTTGAAGAATTTAAGGTTAAAATATTATTAGTAGGTTCCTCAGACATGAGTGTGATATCCCTCTCACTTGATGATTGGTAGCCTTTGACACTGTCAATCGCTGATTGGTAGCCTTTGACATTGTCAATCGCTGATCCGTAAAAGACAGTCATAAAGGCAGTGATTGGGGTTGCTAAAATTTAAGTGGGAGCTATAGTGGATATGTGGATGTCTGAGTAGGAATAGTGTTATGGCCACTCGAACAGTAAGAACTGTAAAATGCATGACCATGCTCAAATGGATTAATAAGTAATCATTTGTTTATTTGTCAGGATCGAGAAATAATTTGAATTGATATGGATAACATGAGATGCTATTATATCGTCAAATTGAACATTAATTGACAAAGGAATTGAAATCGCACATCCACAAGGACAAGTGGGAGATTGAAGAAATTGGTGTCCTTTAATTGATGTGTAAAATACTAAGGATATAATAAGATTAAAATGGAGATTTATAATCTGAATAATTTAGGTAATTATAATGTTTTGCTAGAAGCCAACTATAATTTATAGATTAAATTGGATTTAATCCGTTGCTATTTTATTTGCGTCCTATAAGGTCACACACAAAAGAGTATTAGGAATTGGATAAGTGGTTAATGATAATAATAAGTTATTATTGTTGATATAATATCTTTATGGAAAGATATTATGGATAGAAGATAAAAGATAAAGGTAAGTTAGGAATAAGTTTGACCTAGTTTTGCACACTATATAAGAAGACTTATTAAGAATATGTCTAAACCTAGTTTTTTGCATATCAAGGTTCTGATTTTTCAAGGTTCTGCACAAGAAATGTACGATTTTTCCCTTCAATATTGTTCATATCAATTTATGCATGAGATCCCGAATTAGATGTTAGAAAATAGTTTTCTACAATTCCGTTGCGGATCTAATATTCCATGAGGCTGACGGATCCCGATGTGTAGGATGACCTGATTTGGCATTATGCCATGGATTGCAATTTCACAATTTGATCGGCCTATCATCTGCTCATTGAGAATCAACACATCAGGGAGGGCTTCTAAATCTGATTTGTCGCGAGCTGAGCGCTTGTGGATGAAGGTGTGGAAGGTGCACGCGACTCCGAGGGTTTGAAATTTTCTTTGGAGAGCATGTAAGAGGGTGCTTCCGTGTCTTAAAAAACTCAAAAAATGGGGGTCTGTGTCGAGCTATTGGTGCAGCTGCTACGGAGCTCCGGAGGATGAGATACATGTTCTGTTTCAGTGTTGGAAAGCACGGACGGTTTGGGCTTTGCTCCCGAGCATAGGAAATTTCGACCGGCGTACAGGGGATGTCTTGGGAGGCCTTTGGGCATGTGCTGGAGAAGGGCGCAGTGAGGTGGTTCAAAGATGGGTGCACACCTTAGAGGCGATCTGGATGGCAAGGAACAAGAGGACGTTCAAGGCGATCGAAGTGTCACTGGAAGAGCTGGTTAGACGGGTAGCGCAGAGGGTGGAGGAGTTCAATAGGTGTGTTGATATTGGCCCTAGAAGTTCTGATTTGGTGCCGGTGACTGTAAAGTGGGCAAAACCACTGGCCTGATTCACAAAACTCAATACCGATGCAGCAGTGGATGCTGAAAAGGGGTGTGGTATTGGATGTGTCGCTCAGAATGAAACAAGTGAGGTGATGTTTGCTGCTGCAAGGAAGACGCAGGCGTCGGAAAACGTTGAGCTGTTGGAGGCAAAGGGACTGACATGGGCTCTTCAACTTAGTCTACAGATGGGGGTGGCAAATATCTGGGTTGAATGAGACAATGCAACAGTGGTGGCTTTGCTACAGAAGAATGAGTTTCCAACAGGAGAGATGGGTCAACAACTACGGAGGATACATAAGCTAGCTGCTTCCTTTGCCGAGTGTCGATGGAGTCAAATACGACGACAAGCAAATCGGGCGGCAGACTTCTTGGCAAAGATCAGATCAGTAGAGCCTGTTTTCATTTCAAATTTTAACATCCTTTTGAACTCAGATTGCTGTTATGGGATGATGCAAAGTAATACTAAAGATTAGAAAACCGGATATGTATGTTCTATTGATGGTCCAACGCTCCAACTTTAAATTTGTACCAAATTAATGTAAGTGTTTATAATTATAATGGAAATACACTAGACGTCCGAGCACCACTGCACCACAACCTTTTTTTCTTCAACCCAACTACTCTCTCAGTGTTGGGCTTCTTGCTCGCAAGCTAACACTCTTATTTCATATAATTGAAGTTAAAGCATCCATGGTTTTGGGGCTGGGGAGTGGGGAGTGGTAGAGACTGAGATTACGCGTCACCGTCGCACCACCTCCGTTTGGGAGTGGATGGAATATTTGCTTCATGGAGGTGGCTGCAAGTCTTCTTGCCTTTGGAGACATCTGAGTACATACAATATTGAGTGCACTCTTCATGACCGGATGGAGTAGTTTCCCAATCTAAGAGGAAGCAGCATTTTATAATTCTGAATCATCTCCAACAAAATCCTCCAAAAAATCACATTATAGTACAATCTGACAGCATACAAGATTACAAGTCAACTGCCAAGATAAGGGTTTAGCAATCCACTGAGGATTTTGTTTGCTCTTTGCTGTAGTAACACTCTGGTCTTCATTGCGATTTCCCAGCTAGAGCAGCCACCGGTTCATGGAGCTGCATCGTTATGAAGGCATCATCAGTTGGTAACAAATGTCATCAGCAAAATAAACATATATCCCCAGCGACAAAAACAAGTACACTAGTGATGAGACTGGACCAACTTCAGCAATCATAAGTCCCATAAACCATTTGGTTTTTTCCCTTATTGTTCGTTCATAATAGAAAACAAATATAAAGTTAGCCATCATGCAAAGCTCTCCAAGGAAGTCAGCAAGAAACCACCTAAACCGTACAATTTCCACAAGAACTTAACATGTTTGGGGCAGAGAGCAAGTTTTTATGTAAATCAAAGATATTTCCTAAATAAAGCTTCAAAAGATTTGTATTATGAACTTAACATGTTTGGGGCAGAGGAGCAACTTAACATGTTTGGGTAACAAACTTTTTCCATCACAAGAGACGAGGTTGGTAAAAATTGGGATTTGCAGGGGCAAGGTAGGCAGCAAAAATAACTAGAAATTGTTTGACTGAAAAGAAGAACGGCCAATCAACTCCACAAGTTTCTTTGGGTCTGACAAATTTATTTTTCTCAAAAAAGAAATTAGGTTAATGATTTCAAAAAGTACATATATGATATTTGCACTAATCTGAGAGCGTACAAACTGTGATTAGGTTTCAACCGATTCCATGTAATGAGAATATTGACAATGAAAAATTTTGGCAAGGGTTTGAGCAACTTACTACATTTGCAACAGTCAACCAATGGAATGAACGTACAAAAGCATCGTCTTTTGAGGGAACAGCGTCATGATTCCAGACTGTGATATTCTGAGATTTAGCTAACACCTCCCAGTCATTCAAAAGGCTGTCATCCCCCATAGAAGATTTAGCTTTGACAGATACTTTCGTATCCTTGCCATTCTGGAGATTTTTCTTTCCTATAATGAAACCTGCAAAGCAAGAAAGAACCTAAGCAGACAAGATATGGTATTTGGAGAATCGCCAGAGAAGGCAACGAAAACCAAATTCCCAAATTTACGAGGTTGCTCAGATTCAATAATCCTTGGATATAATGAACTTCATTTTATATAGAGTTGATTCCTTGTTTCGAATTAATGGAATCACATTTAACACACAGGTAAGACACCCACATCCTCTTGTCTAGTTGCTTTCCAGCATTTACAAATTGCTGAAAACTCCCTCCTCTTGAATTCGAGAACAATACTAAACAGCAATAACAAACATACAAACCCCAAAATGTATTAAATGATAAGCTTCGCTACCGGAATAGCCATCTGGAATAGGAATGGTTGTTCCCTGCAATTTTCTTCCCCTAAAGGCCGCTTCCTCCACCACCAAATCATCAACCTCCATGCCTAAAATCAACCACACAAATAGAACAAAGGAATGAAAAACCAATGAAGGTAAAAGCTGGCCTAAGGGCTACAAAAAATTGAGCGGTAACATGCCTGCATTTTTAGGCTTGAAGTAGTGAGAAACTTCCGAGGATCCAGTGTGCTTAATGCAGCAAGGAAGGTGATGGATGTGACCACTCAGATCAACCCCACGAGTAGAAAGATCGATGCTTCCCATGTTTCCTGCATGACACCCCTCCATTTGAAGGGGGTGGAGAGTAAATCACAAACCCTAGTTCCATTTCATTTTTATCATCAAAACCGGCAAAAATAATATGAATAATTTAATATAAAACTGCATATATGACTATGGTTTTCTTACAAGCATTTATACAAGGCTATGAATTCGGTAGGACTATAAACTCGAGAGTGGTTTCATCGTGAACATATATTATTACAATACAAGTCCGCGGTTTTTACGGGCTGCAGCCTATTTGGCCCGAATGACTTGGCAATCCCTTTTAGGCTATTTTATGTTGTAAGTTTGTGAGTCCTTGTATTGCCTTTGTAGTTTGTAAAGTTTTTTTTAAAAAAAAAAATATATTACAATAAACCGAGTCATTCGAAAGCCTTAGTTCAAACATAAGTACCCTAAAATGTCTTCAAAGTTCAAACATACCACTACCAAATATTACAAAATACCAAGTTACCAACAACATGTAAGCAAACAAACTATGGTTCAAATTTCAAACTTCAAAATTAAGGAAGCAAATTCCATGGATATGGATTACTCATAATTCTGTTAGC
This sequence comes from Persicaria tinctoria, assembly GCA_037127255.1. Classification (NCBI taxonomy): domain Eukaryota; kingdom Viridiplantae; phylum Streptophyta; class Magnoliopsida; order Caryophyllales; family Polygonaceae; genus Persicaria; species Persicaria tinctoria. Next base: position 13,464,345 of record JBANSL010000020.1, on the reverse strand, counting down.
AAAACCATCAAATAAGCCCTTAAACTTCATTCCAATTCCATGTTTAAACAAAAGTGTTTTAGCTTATATAATCAAAAGTTTTGAGTACATATGACCTAAAAATTCCTGCAAACACAATTTCTGAAGTAGAACAACGCATAAACAAGTTCATATTCTTTCCTAAGCAAATAAAATTCCCTTTTGGACTTCTCATAACAATGGACTTCTCAAATTCACTTCTCAAACTCAGCCCCTATTTCTCAAGTAAAATAGCCCCAATTTTCGGCATCTGAGAATCTCAAATTCCCATCAGCCAACAACCAGTCAGCCCCAAATTCCAAATTATATATGACACGATGTATTACTTTTCAATAAAGCAAGCAAGTGAAGGCTGTGAATCAACAAAATCAGGCATCAATCTGACATCCAAAAAACCCCAATTGACCAAATCCCAATTTAACCCTAACAGCTTTTATGAACAAATTGAATTCAGTAATTCAGACCAGCATAAAACAATGAAGAATAATTAGAATTAGATTAAGAATGAGAAAGTCACAATCACAAACCTTGAGTCCTTAAGTGCTTCAACGGGAGAGATTGAGAGACCGGGTCAAGAGAGAGAGGAGAGGCTCTGTGGGCTGGCGCTTGGCGGAAGCGGAGAGTCAGAGGGGCGTACAGGGAGAGGGAGACTCCAGTGGTAGCAGAGAGGGAGAAGGAGACGAACGGCGGTGGCTCAGAGGCGCCGAGATGCCGGAGGAGAGACGCGAGGGTTGAGATTCAAGACTATGAGTCTGCGATAGAGAGGGGGTCGAGGAAAGAGTGCAGGAGCCGGGAGGCAAGAATTAAGAGCTTTTTCAGGGAAATGGACTGCGGGGAGGGTTATGGGTAGACATGAGCAAAGGTCAGGGGTCGATCCGGACCCGACGGGTTTTGACCCTGCGGGAATTCGAAGAGTCGGCGATTGGGGTGGAAATGGGGCGGGTTATGGGTGGATGAAGCCACTCCATCACCCGTCCCGCAGGTAAAAAATTTCACCCGCTCCCTCAATCACCCGCAAACTTTTTTACCCGCATTCGACCCTTGTGAGTGATGCGGGTGGAGCGGATACCCAATGGGTGAAATAAAAGAAAACCCAAATCAACACAAGTAGTCCAATTCTAACTCAAAATTGTAAAGGGGGTGGGTTTATGTACGTATTTATATTTTTGATCGGCAAAGCACTAAATCACAAGCTAATTGAAATTTGAAAGTGGAAGGGTATATATATCTCGATAATAATCATATATTAATCCAATATATCCCTTGCTATAACGTGGAAGAGCAAGCCGATACCATGTCCATTCTAATTGAAATTTGGTGGGCAAAGAACTAATCAAGGATTAGGGTTTGTACGTAGAAGTTAAACTTGAAAAGGGTAAAATAGTAAAATCACACACATTATATATATAAATTTTAGGGTTTTATGCAGGTTTGCGGGGCGGGTGTGCGGGGCGGGTTAATGGGGCGGGTTATGGATGAAAAATCTTCACCCATAATCCATCCATCACCCATTTCACCTGCACCCGCTCCATCTATCACCCACTTTTTTGCGGGTTTTCACCCGCAAATATAATGCAGGTAAAGCGGATTGAGTGGATACCCGCGAGTCAAGGGTCAAGGCGAGTCAAGGGTTAGGGTTATGGTCATATTGATTTTGACGAGCGGACCCGCCGGGTCATCTATTTTTTTTTCCAAAAAATCGAGGTGAAGAGGAAGAGTAATTCAACATTATAGAATGACGGAGCCATCTAGAGAGATCCCAATTTCTTACTCTGTAGGCAATCGCTCGTCAAATATTCGTCGCTTCTTGCTCAACTCTAGCAATGGAGCAACGTTTTAGCCAATGTGGTCAAATATTAAGCGAGAAGAGATCAAGACTCTTGCCCCAGACTCTAGGTCAAGTTTGCCTAAATGATTGGAAGAGGGCGGAGATACGAATTCAAAATAATGACCACTTAATCGAGTCAGACTCGAATGAAGAACTCGACAATGACACAATGGTCAGGAGCTCAGATCCAAAGCAAGGAGAAGAGTCCTAGCATGGGATAAGCCGATAAGGTAAGTAGGGATCAAAACGAATACATGAGCTTCGATTCCTTTTCCCCCGAGAGATACGTAGACAACTAGAAAATCGGTCCATGCCCTTCTTCCTCTTTCTTTTTATTTTTTTAAACTTAAAAAACTTTTTTTAAAAAATTAAATGACATGTCACGACCCGACGGGTCAAAGGGTCGACCCTTGACCCGGCGGGTCACCATAACCCGTTGACCCGTGGCTTGGAAGGGTCAGGGTTAGGGTCAGGAATATCCCAACCATTGACCCGACGGGTCGAACCCGTTGACCCGGCGGGTCCGACCCGTGCTAATGTCTGTTATGGGTGAACGAAGTGATTCTCTCATCGGTTTCGTGGATAAATACTTTGGCCTGTTCATTTGGAGGATGGGAAAGGAAAAAAAAAGGTAACCTTAAGGAAAGGAAAATGGTTAAACTTCAATTTTGTGTATGCACACAACGTCAACACTACTTACCTTGCTCATAACCCGGTTCACCATCAGAGAACCAAGCATGTTGAGATTGACATCCACTTCGTTCGTGAGAAGGTTGCTATGGGTCATGTGCGTGTCTTACATGTCCCGTCTCCGTTCCAGTATGCTGACATTTTCACCATGGGTTTGCCTCGCCAACTATTTCTTAATTTTATATCCAGTCTCACTATCCGCTCCCCTCCTGTTTCGACTGAGAGGATATGTTAGATGTAGTATAGGCCAGTGGCGGAAAAAAATACAACAAAAATACAAAAAAAAAATTACTTTTTTTTTTTGCATATATTTAGTATTTTTAGGGTAATATAATACATTTAAATGATATTTGAAACAAAAGTGCTATCTAGCTCAAATGGTAAGGAAATGAATGGAGAAAGTAAGGAGAATCAAGAGGTGTTGGGTTCAAATTCCACCTCTTTAACTTTTTATTCGTTTTACTCTATCATTAATTCTTCTTAATTTCTCTTTATATTTTTTGTTTCTATCAACCATTTTATTAAAAAAATGTCATATTTATGTTTAAATTATATATTAAACCCTTTCTTTCAATATTTATGTTTAAATTATATCTATATTTTTTTGTTTCTCTTCTATTTTTTTTTGTTACTCTCAACTATTTAAATACAAAAAAAATCATTAAAAATAACAATTTTAGTTTTTTTTTTCAATATTTTTTTTTTGGCAAAATCTTCTTATCAAGTATACACCCAAAAAAATATTTCACGAAATTTTTTTAGCACCCCTTACCCGGAATACTAGCTCTACCACTAGTATAGGCCCATAGGCCCAATGGGTTATTTGCAAAACTAACCTAAAAACCCGGTTGGGTTGCATTCCCTATCCCCTATCCATATTATTTGCAAAAGGTTAGCCCAAACCCTTTAAAATTTGCAGCCCAGCCGGTTACAATAGGGAGAGAGACCGGTTGCATTGATGGAGGAGAGAGAGAGAGACGTGTGGGGGGAGTTAATTGACAAAAGCATGTCAATTCAACTGTCGATAGTTGCTCCATCTCTCTCTCTCTCTCACAGAAAATAAAAAACGGAAGGAAGAAGATGAAGAAGTTCGAAGAAGAACAAGAGCAAGTCTGCAAAGGAGAAGTAGAGGCGGACATCAAACAGGCCACACACCCCGAAAATGGATATATGGGTTGTAGTTAGATGGGGAAATTGGGGGAATGGGGGGATTGGCGAAATTGGAGGAATTGGGGATTTTGGAGGAATTGGGGAAATTTGGGAACGGCTATGTGGAATACGAAATACCAGGAGTAGGGCGACTTAGATATGTTTAATCTTGCGATACCTTTGAACATTTAATGGATTTGCCGACACTTTGATTTCTGTCATGTTTGTAGTAGTCAGATGTCATGTTTATAACTCAACCTGACATGTTTGTAGTAGTCAGGCGAGGTATGGTTTAATGTTTTCCTGGTTCTAGTGTAGCCCTCCCCCCTAAACCCAGGCGGTAAAAAGAGAGAGGATAGAGGGGATAAGATAGAGACAAAGATAGAGGGGGGGGGGGAGTGACGGTAAGGGGGAATTAATATAATTTGAATTAAATCTTAAGTTTCAGAGAAAAACCATCGAAGGAGAAGCAAGTGATCGAGCTGGGGTTTATTTGCAGTTTGACGTGTAAGCAGTTAGTTTTAACTGGACACCAAAAGCAAAACGACATGCCACATATTGGAACCGACTGGACAAGAGTTATCGGAGAAACATATTCACCATCGACTTCGGATAAAAAATGGGTAAGTTTGCTTTCGATAAAAAAAAATCAGAAAGAGAGAGAGAGAAAGTATGCAGAGGAGATAGAGGACATGAGAGAGAGAGAGAGGAGTGAAAAATAAAAGTAAAGTTGCAGATGAGAGAGAGAGAGAGAGAGAGAGAGAGAGAGAGAGAGATTAGTGAGGATAAGATATAGAGAGAAAAGTAAAAGAAGGTCTGCAGTGGAAAGAGAAAGCCTGCAGAGGAGAGAGGGGGAGAGAGAGTGTGTGTGTGTGTGTATGTGAAAAAAGAAAAGTAAAGTTGCAGAAAAGAGAGAGAGATTAGTGGGGATAGGACAGAGAGAGATGGAAGGGTCCTCTCTCCTCTGCAACTTTACTGTTGCTGTTTCACTTCGAAAAAGAAGCAATTGGGTGGGGTTTATTTGCAGGTTGACATGTAAGCAGTTAGTTTTAACTGGACACCCAAAGCAAAACGACATGACACATATTAGAATCGACTGGACATGAGTTATTTGAGAAACATATTCACCATCGACTTCAGATAGAAAATGGGTAAATTTGCTTGAGATTTGAGGGAGACACCTCTCGCATAACCTTTATCGAAAGCAAACTTGCCCATTTTCTATCCGAAGTCGATGGAGAATCTGTTTCTCCGATAAATCTTGTCCAGTTGATTCCAATATGTGTCATGTGATTTTGCTTTGGATGTCCAGTTAAAACTAACTGCTGACACGTCAACATGCAAATAAACCCCCGCCCAAATGCTTCTTTGAAGTGAAAGAGTAACATTATCTTTTTATACCCCTTCACTGACACTCTACTGATCTCTCTCTCCTCTCATACTTCACTTTTCTTTTTCACCTCTCTCTCTCTCTCTCTCTCTCTCCTCTTCCCTCCTGTCATTTCTCAATTGTTTTTTCTCTCTCTCCGTCTCTCTCCTCTGCAGACGAGACTTGTTCCCTCTCTCTCTCTCACTCTCTGGCCAGGTGTCACACATTGGAAGGTTGCACCCCCCCTCCCTTACCTGCTACCGGCTCCAAGGGTTTCCCAATTATTCGGTTTCACCCAATTATAAACCGGGTTGGGTTAACCTTGCAACACTTTCGGGTTTTTGGGTTAGTATGTGCAATTCCCTCTAGGCCCAATTGTCATTAGGTGATTATGTAAACCTCCTATATATATTCTAGTGATAGCAAAGACAACTCCAACGGGGATTATTCACAGCTGCCACCACTCTGGATCTCTATTGAACCGTGATACTATGTGATGATGAAACTTGGAATGCAAATCCATTAGGTAATTTAGGCCATATTTACGAAGGGATACTAGGAATACTAATATTTTATTCTTCTCTCTCCGCCACATCATCTTAGCATCTCATTCTCATTTTTCCTACTTTATCAATAACATCCCTAGTATCCCAAACCCTATCTTTTCATATCCACTTAATTTACAAATATACCCCTCCCCAACAATTATTTCCATTCTTGATTATATTATTATATTAATTTATTACTATTAAAATATTAATATTAATTCAATTTCTTACATTATTTTGTATTTCATTTCTTACATTATTTATTATTTCAAAATTATTCCATATTTATAATTCAATTTTTCGGATTATATTTTGCATATTTATAATCAAAGAGAAATTTTAAAAAAAAAATATAGTCGAACATATTCAAATATGATGTCTACATATAGATAAAAATGAATCTAGTATTGTGGTAATATTTTTTTTACATTTTCTTCCCCGAATATTGCTTTTTATTGTGTAAAATAATTCCCCCCAGCAACAAATCCACACCCTCCATCACATGCCACCTGTTGCGAGCCGCCGCTGCCTTCTTGCTGGCCATTTCTCGACCGACACATGTCTCCTTCACTGCATCAGCTTTCAGGCGCACCAGAGGAAACATAGTTTGCGCAGCCCGTAGTATCGATGCTTTGAAGACATCTCTCTAGCATCCCATAGAGCACCAATCTTATTTTTTAATATTAAATGTTGTAGTATCCCTGCACATAAAGTTACCGATAAAATTGCCCTTAGAACCATCCGAATTGATATTTCCAACTCCTTCAGCTATATTCCATCTCAAAAATTTCTTTTTTTTTAGTTGGTAAATTTATTCTTGGTTTTTTTATTCGTGATTTTGTAATTAAGCTCCATGTCATGTTTTTCCTTTCCTAATAATGCTCATGTATTGTTGGACTACTATCTTCAATAAATGCTTATTTGGCATTATCGATAGGGTTATTGAATTTTTTTTGTTCAGGTGATTGATTTAGTGATGAAAGTTACTTGCATGGAGAATTTATTTATTCTGTTTTATTTTTGTTGAATGGGTGTGATTTAAAACTCCCTACTATTGCTTAAAAAGAAATTACATACAAATTAGTCGAGGGTTGAAGCTCTTTTACAATCATCTGAAAGCCAGAAGACACAACAGATAAGATGTGTCCGACAAACACTACAGGAAAAGCAGACCAATTGTGACGCTGTTAAAGACCATTCTCAACGCTTTATAGCGTTGAAAAAATCAATTTCGACGCTTTGAAAAAGCGTCGGTATTTTTTGCGTCACGAATGGCAATATGCCAATTTCGACACAAAATTCCGTCAGGGCCCATTTCGACGCCTTAAAGCGTCGAGATTGGCATGTCATTTTCGACACCCTAGGGCGTCGCAATTGGCATGCCAATTTCGACGCACTAAGGTGTCGAAAATGGCTCATTGCCAATTTCGACGCACTGAGGTGTCGAAAATGGCTCATTTCAAACAAAAAAAAAGAAAAAGAAAAAGGGGGGAGAGAGAGAGAGAGAGCTCAGCAAGCTGATGGATTTCAACACTTAACAATTATTCATTCAACATTTTTCGTTTGATTTTATTGATAACCAAAACGCGAAAACATTCATAAATGAGGTAATAATCTGCATCAATTATCCTCTACAAACTCTACAGATTGATTCCTAACCTTACAAACAAACACTTGCTAATCATTAGTTACCCACAATTAAGTCAGTTCCTTTGTAGTGAAGGCTTGCATTATCTGTGTTCAATCAAGAACGGCTCTTGCTCTTTACGGTCAGTTTGCAATGTTGATATAGCGTCTCCTCTTTGTTGTGTTACTTCAGGGTTTCCCTTTCTCACCATCACTACGAACTCTCATAGTTGATATGGTCATCCTGCAAGCATTCTATATATTTTTAAGGCAACAGTCAAGAGGGCGTTGTACAGATATGGAGAATATTGAGCCTTGTGAATCTCACTTACAGAAGTGTGCCCATTCTCGAATAAGTAGATGAAACCAGTAGGTTTCTGATGAGGCATTCATGTTGATGTATATCTGAAAAGTATGTTGAAAACAATTGATTAGATTGATGGCGATTACAAGAATCTCCATCAGCTAACAATTACAGCTATTCATACCGCAGTTTCACAATTACAGCTATGGCCATAAGTTGTATCGCAATCTGAAACTTCCTACATGAGAGATGAGAAAACTGATCAAACAAAGTCAGAAATGACTATTAGGAGAAAACTGATCAAACAAAGTCAGAAACCCAGTGTTATACGAGCCATGAGTAAAGCATTTTCAAATATATTCTATTAAGAATGAAGTCTTTATTTCATATGCTTCTATGAATCAACAATTCATGTAGTAGTAATCATCAGTGTGTGCTGGGAAAAATCAACTGAAGAATCTAATCTCTTAAGGTGAGAGCAGCCATTTTGTGTTGCAAAGATCCAGTTGCAAAATAATGATGTGAGATCCAAGGAATAGACCTTAAAAGAGCAGGAGACCGATTTCCTTGATAACAATGACAACAAAATAAGGCCATCGTGATCCCCTCCAAATCGAAAACTTTGACAAATTTCCATTGTTAGCATCCACATGCAACAAAAGATGAGCTGAATCCTCATATATGCAACTGAAATTGCAGGAAATGTAGATCGCCACAGTGCGTTTACGAGGTCCTATCTGTGGCTTATTGTAACCTTGGTAAATCAATACTGCCACTATCCACCATGCAGAAACTTTTCTGTTGAGACAAAATTGCCTACAATTTCACCACCCGAAAAAGCATGTATATGATAAAGTAATTTAACCATAATCAATTGCTTGATTTTTATTTTAACATAGTCAAAAGCATTTTATTTTGATCAATTTACCTTGAACAAGAAAATCAAAATGTCCAAAACTAATTCATTCAAACCATGGAAACTCAAATATCAAGGTTCAGCTGATTCAAAGTTTCAAACACTAGATCAAAACTTCATATAAAATACACATCGAAGAATATATAATGGGAAAACCTTAGTGTGGCCTTAACCAGTCATTCAAACATGTTAAGAGTTAAAATTTGCAGTCAAACACACCAAAAAAAAAATTGCCTTGATTAGAACACTAGAATCAAGTGTTGGATGTTATCACCTGGAAGGACACAAAGGAGCTTTACATGTACTAATTTATTGATTGGGTGTATCTTACAAGAAATATAGAACTGGAACATCAACTATGATCAAAGAACTTGGAAGATTAGCTGGATGCTAAGAACATACCAAAAGAGGAATGATAACGATAGCTGCAGAGTTTTGATTAGAGGAACAGTTGCAAGCATCCACTGCAACTTATTTGTCTTCTCCTATAAAAAACAACGCAATCAAAAACCACAGATCAAAGATCAAAAAGATGTCAGCCACAATCAGGCCAAAAATTCACAACAAATCAATCACGCATTAACGCAATCGTTCAAAACAAACCAATAAATTTGAGTTTCAATCCACGACAGTAAACACAAAATTGAAAGCTAGGTCACATCAAAGACATGAAGCGCCTCCCAGCCGGAAGACAGCAAAGCCGCAAAACCCTAACACTTGTTGAAATCAGTTACAATCAGTAGTGAGAAACGAAACGGACCTCAAAATTGCGGTTACGCCAGGTAATGAGTCCAACTGTCCAAGGAAATGAAAAATATGTAAATCCATTAAGCTATGGATTAAAATATTTTTAAAGACAAAGTGAGTGAAGTCAGATTCATAATCTGTTCCTGCAGAAAGGAATTCCGATTCAAATTCAGATGCAAATAAGATGCTATAATGAGTCCATGGAAAAGAAAAAAAAAATCAGCTTAATTCAGGATCATAAATCAAGTTTAATTCTTTTTCATAGATGTTGCTTCTTCTATTATATTGTAAGGATAAGGATCCTGCACTAACCCATTATTAGACAGAAACCAAATCGAGATCTGAATAAAACATGAAAGAAAACGTATTGAGATACCAGTTGATGTTTGATTTGAATAAGCTTGCATTGGGTTCTGCAAGTGCTAGCAAAAGGTTTTCATATCTTATAGACTTATACTCTAAAATATGTGAAACTAAGAGGCAAAAGAACACAGTAAAGCAATCGATTTGGAAAGCACAAGAAACAACCACTAGCAAAAACTTTATATTTGAGGCAGAATGTGAAAAAAAGGAGAAACCTGAATGGCACACGTCTTGCCATTTCCTCGAGCTCCATAAGCAAAAACAGTGGCACTCTTCCCTTCAAACACAAAGGAGATCAAAGGCTTTATCTCCTCAATAAATATCACATCATTGCTTGCATAGAAATGATCCACTTCATAGTTGAGTGGTTTATTACTGCAATCCACAACATCAAACACAAAAAACCAATCAACCAAATGCAAGTTTCTTCCTAAGTCCAGATCTGATGTTAATTGACCTGAGGCAACTGAAAATTCCTTCCTAAGAGGCGCTAATGAACAATAACTCAAAATAACCTAGTCTCTATTATTGATGAATTGACGAAAATGCAATGCAGTTAGGAAACTTTAGATTCACCTCGTCGTCGTCGATTGGTCTCTGGAAAGCGAAATTAAGACTCTATCATTGCCGTAAGATTTGGATTGAAGCTTTCGAAGAGAGACTAAAGTCGTTGTAGCCGGAACCTGGTCCCTGAAACCCCTAATCCTGGCAACCACACAAACCTTTTTGCGCTGAATCGAGGAATCCATCGCTCAATCGAAGATAAAAACTCAAGATTAGCGTTAAATAGCGAGTCGAGGGAAACTGGGAGAAGATTAGCATTCAGTCAGGGATGGAGGGACATGAATATACCTATGAGACGAACAAAGATGAAAGAGGGAAGACGGATGTGGGTCTCGAATTGCCTCCAATCTTCTGCATCGCTGCACGAACATCCAAGCTCTTCGGATTTTGTTGCTCCCTCACAAAGCTCACGACCTACGCCGCACCTCCGCCACCAAGCTCCGCCTTCAATCTGTCGCCATCACCTGCTGAAGTCGAAGCCCTGTCGCCTGTAATTTTTGCCGATCTACTTTTCTTCACCGGAACACCTAGCCTACGTATCACTCTTCCTCAACGACAAAAACGAAGCTGTGATGGCAGAATCGCCTGTAATTTGAACTCCTTTTCGAGCGGAGAGGGAGAGGGAGAGGAGAGAGATGGATCTGGCGATTGAGGAGAAAGGGAAGGCGGTGAGTTCTTAGGTCTAGCGGAGAGAGAGATTAATCTAGCGAGACAGTAATACTAGGGTTTTTAATATTTTTAATTAACTTTTGCCATTCTCGACGCATATACATGTCGAGATGGGTTAGGATTTTTTTTCAACGCTTTCAAACGTCGGTAATTTTCAACGCATATCAATAGCGTCGAGAGTAAAGCGTCGGAATTTGCACAGTTTTTCAGTAGTGAAATTATATTGTATCGAAACTGGATAAATTATTTTTTACTGATAAAACCTTGACAAGATAATACCTGACTATATAAAACTGAAGATAATAGTTAACTATATACAAGAACCAGCTTGTAATCAAATTTCACATCCACCTTGCGAAAATCTGTCCCTACTTGCATGGAGAAAATGGGATATGATGGCTTATAAGTCATACTGCGTGTGTGTATTGTAGCTAACTTTGACTATGAAAAGTATCATATTACGTCCTGCCTTCCTAATTTTCAAAGTGATATCACTTGGCAACCAATCCTAATCGTCTTTAGTTTCCAAAAAAAAAACCTCAGTTTCCTTTAGGGGGAAAATACTTTTCTTGTGGAGAGAATCAATAATTTTAAATTTTAAATAATAAATTGATTATTATATTATATTATATTATATTATATTATTATTATAATCATTAATTAATTATTCTATATATCCAGTGAAATGAATTTCAATTCAGCTATTTATCAGTATAATATATTATTCAAAATATTAATAGCTACAAATACGATAATGGTAATACCGATAAATTAATTTTGAATTTTTTTTAGATTTGGCAATGTATTTCTATTAATATCTATAAAATATACTCAAATAGAGACATGAAGTCAACTTTAGTCGTGTTTGACAAAAAGGGGTATTTTAGGAGTTGGATATTTTTTAAAAGGTAGAGTTTATTTTGTGTATTATGCATGGAGGTGCGGGAGGTGGTGATTTTTTTAAAAGAAAATATCTTGTAAAAAAAAATGAATTGTGTTTGGTGGTTATAAGGTTTGGAAGTTGTATTTATGACAAAATGTCTAAAATACCCAAAGCTTAAGGGAGGAAGGTGATAGCATCTATTTAGTGATGATTTTAGGGCATGTTTGCATAGGGTTTAAGGCCTTTGAGTGAGTATTATATGTATTTTTGGCCCTTTTTGGTTTAGTTTGGTGGAATCGGTGTCTACCGCTCGGTTGTTATGATTTCAAGCGTTGCGGAGCGGTTTTGGCGTCGATTCAAGAGTTTAAAAAGAAAGAGGTGTCTCGATGATCTTCGCTACGCTAAAAAGTCATCAAAGATGAGCTAGAAGGCACGGGATCAAGGAAACGTGCCAAATAAAGCGAGGCAAGCTCGGCAAAGCTAAGTTCCAGAAACCACTCGACCGAGTGGTGCCAGAGTGAAGTCAAGATGAACAAGTCAGAAGGCACTCGACCGAGTGCAGAAACCACTCGAGACTCACTCTGGTCGAGTGCTTCACAGTCCTAGTTTTTCAGAGTCCACTCGACCGAGTGCAAAAACCACTCGACCGAGTGTTTCTTGTGTTCCGAATTAAATTCGTTTTCTTTTCTAAACAAAAGGGGGGATTCGAAAGGTTAGAGAGAAAAGGTCGGTTTTTGGGTCCAGAATTGAGACATTGGAGAGGGCTTTAGGAGACTAGAGATTTTTGGGAAGAAAAACTTGTTCGATCTATCAAATTCCGGTAATTTCCGTTCCATCTCCGTTGTTCTATGTTTGTTTTGCTGAATTTGATTGAATCAAGCATGTACTTATCCATGAGTTGCTAGATTTCCTGTTCTAGGGTTGGTATTGTCCCGACGATGCGGAAATAGGCCTGTTCTTAGTATCTCTCGAATGATTCCCGAATTAGATTGCGGTTTAATCGTGTTGTACTAAATCTGATTGATGCGAGTCGATTAGATCCGATTTAGGGTTTGAAATCGAAAGACTAAAACCTTAAATTGGAATTTAGATGGTGATTCGAGACCGATAGGCGATTAGGATCCATCAGAACTACATGATTAAACCCGAAGTTTATTGATCGAAAGTGAAACTAAACTTCTTGAGGATTTATAGGTTGTCATAGACGTTATGGGCAATTTTTATATTATTCGGAGCTGAAAGGCGATGTTAGTGTGATTATTGCCTAGAACTCTACGAACTTAGAGGGCCTGAATCGGTTGCTTGAGCCCGAGAGGAGAATTGCTAACCGATTTAGGCACATTCGTGCTAAACCCGAAAGGGGATGCGCGATTACCTTAGATGACCTACCTCCACAATCTGATTTGGAATCACTCGAGCAAGAAAATATTTTATGCCTATTGACGATGCATTGTTGGTAAATCCTTGTCCCTAGAACGCTTTCCCCATATATATCTCTCAACATTAAATCGATTTTCTTGGTTACTTTATACACACTCTCTAAAATCTGTTTGTTTATTCTGAACTTGGTTGAACTAGCTTGAAAGTATAATCGATACTCCTCCGGTCCTTGAGGATACGACACATGATTACTACAACTGAACCCATACACTTGTGGGTGTAGGTTTTTAGCCTATCAAGTTTTTGGCGCCGTTGTCGGGGACTGGTGCTAGTATCGATCGTCCTTTTTGACGACTACTTCTCTAAGTTCTTTTTGTTGCTTTGATTTGTTTTTGTTTTTGGCCTCAGGTTGTGATTTGAATGCGAAAAATGCAAGGTTCTAGCAATCTATTGCCTATTGATCCTGAACCCGAACGCACATTCCACAAGAGAAGAGTTGATCAGCAAGCTGCTAGAGCTGATACGATGGCTGACGCAATAGCCAGATTGGCAGAACTAGCGCGACAAATGGCTCAAAGAATCAAGAAAATGCTGAACTTCGACAACAACTGGCTGATCAACAATTACAGCTTGGCCAACCCCAAGGGCCGGCAACTCTAGGAGAGTGGATGGATCCATCTCAGTTCCTACCACGACCAGGTGTTGTTCTTCCTGCTTTAACACCCGCTAATTTTGAGCTAAAGCCTGCACTGTTGAATATGATAAGGCAAAATATGTTCAATGGGCTTCCTGCTGAGAGCCCTCATCAGCACATATCCACCTTCAAAGAATTGATGGATACAGTGAGGGTCCAGGGTGTCGCTCCTGAAGAGTTGTTATTGCGATCATTCTCATTCTAACTTGTAGGGAAAGCTAGACATTGGTACAACTCCATCCCTGCTAGCACAGGCACCACTTGGGAGGAACTGTCATATGAGTTCCTGAATCAATTCTTCCCGCCAGCCAAGACTGCTGAGATGAGGCGGAAGATAAACTCTTTCGTGGTTGGAGATGGGGAGAACATCCATGAATCGTGGGAGAGATTCAAGGATCTTTTGTTTGAGTGTCCTCACCATGGGATATCAAAGCTGAATCTGTTGGAGATTTTCTACAAGGCTGTCAGTGACAACATTAGAGTGCTTATTGACTCCTCATCTGGAGGAGAATTTTTGGAAATGGGAGTTGACGATGCTTGGGCATTCATCGAGAAGACGGCTAAGAGATGTGGGAAATAATCGCAACCCAGGGCGCTATCCACTGTAAAAAGGGGTGCAGGGATCTATGAGGTGGATGCTACAACTTATAAAGATGCTAGATATGACTCATTGGCTGCTGAAATTAAACGTCTAGCCTCAGTTATAGAGAAGTCCCTGTCCACCAAGGAGGTGAGTGTTGCAGGCTCTAGATCGGTGCCATGTCAGTTCTGTGGATCTCAAGATCACACTATTTCGGCTTGCCAGATCTACGCGTCCCAAGGTGATGAAAGTCAAGAGGAGGAAGTTGGCTACATGGGCAACAACTACAATAGGGGTCAAGGGTATAACCGAAACTTTAACAACTACAACCCTCGAGCGAGGGACCACCTTGGTTTCTCCTATGCCAACAAGCAAGCTGAAGAAGGGTCGCCTCCTGGTTTCCCACCAAAAGCCCCACCACAGAAGGACAAGATGGAGATAATGATGGAACAACTTATGGGAACCGTTAAGGGTCTAGCTGGAGAAGTGCAGAATCTCACTAGGGGGCAGAAAATGCTTGAGACTCAAGTAGCTCAGCAAGCCAACAACACCGCTAGGCCTACTGGTCAGTTTCTAGGGAAAACGGAAGATAATCCCAAGGGAAATATTTCTACTGTGTCCTTAAGGAGTGGTAAGCAATTACAAGATCCGAGGTCCTCCGAGCCAACTGGAGCTCAAGAGAATGCTAAGGAAGGAGAGAAAGCTGCTAAATCGGTGACAGAGCCACCATATGTCCCACCTCCTCCTTACAAGCCACCGCTTCCATTTCCACAAAGGAAGGCTCAAGCTCAGATCGAGAAGCAATATGGGAAGTTTTTGGAGGTGTTGAAGAAGCTCTACATCAACATCCCCTTCACCGATGCTTTGTCCCAAATGCCCTCCTATGTAAAGTTTTTGAAGGAGATCCTCTCTAACAAGAGGAAGCTAGATGAATGTCAGACGATGTTTCTTAATGAGGAGTGCAATGCCTCAATCCAAAACAAGCTGCCACCTAAGCTGGAGGACCCAGGTAGTTTCGTTGTCCCTATTTCTTTCGGTCATGGTCCGGATTATAAAGCTCTATGTGATTTGGGAGCTAGTACAAGCTTGCTTCCTCTCTCCATTTGTAAAAATCTAGACTTAGGAGAGCTTAGACCTGCTAGGATGCAGCTTATTATGGCGAACAGATCCGTAGCCCACCCTGCTGGTATCTTGGAGGATGTTCCTATAAAGGTGGGTAAGTTCTTTGTACCTGTTGATTTTGTTGTTTTAGATATGGATGCCAATATTCGTTGTCCTGTTATTCTTGGAAGGCCCTTTTTGGCCACTGCAGGTGTCGTGATTGATGTCCGGAAAGGGACTTTTTCCTTTGAAATAGGGGATGAGAAAATTGTGTTTAACCTCCCTAAATCTTTGAAAGCCCCTGTTTTTGAGGATGAATGTCACAGGATTGATGTAATAGATGAAGGAGCTCAAGATGTCATTACGGAGGTGATCGAGCGAGACCCTCTAGAGCTATGTCTTATGGAGAGTGTAACTGATGCTGGTGATGATGAGCTACTTGCTGAAGTAGTTCAGGATTTGAAAGCTGTTGTAGAAGACCCCGAAGCTGTTTTTGAGGTCTTGCAAAAAGATGAAAGAGACTTGGGAGGTGCACCTAAGCTGGAGTTGAAGCCACTTCCTTCTACTTTGAGGTATGAATTCTTGGGTCCTAATTCCACTTATCCTGTGATTGTGAGTGCTAGCCTAAGTCTGGATGAAACTGAAAAGTTGTTGCATGAGCTTAGATTGCATAAGAAGGCTTTAGGCTACACCATTGATGATTTGAAGGGATTAGCCCCTCCATGTGCATGCATATGATTTTGATGGAGGATGATCATAAACCCACCCGAGAGCATCAAAGAAGGCTTAACCCTAACATGAAAGAAGTTGTGAAAAATGATGTGCTTAAATTGTTAGATGCTGGTATTATTTTTCCTATTTCTGATAGCAAATGGGTTAGTCCCGTTCATGTGGTTCCTAAGAAAGGAGGGATGACTGTTATCAACTTATCATCCTATGTGCCCATCTTATATCTTTAGTGGTTACAAAATCTATCATTTTACCCTGAGCTATTTTATAAATATTTTTTTTTGAATTATTTAATCTTTAATCATTAATATTGATTATTTAGTTCTGTTGTAAGGAGGAAATTGAGATTGCAATAAAATATAAATAAATCACAGCAAACTAGATTTCGTCCCTTGTAAATAATTACAAGACTCCCTAGTCCCTCCAATGTAGTAAGAGAAAGTCAGGATCGATCCACGAGGAAGCGTGTCAGCGTATCCCAGGTAGCTGTAAATCTCACAGAAAAGCAAACATAAAGACAGAAACAAAGAAACAAAGCCAGAAAAGAACAAACGAAGACAGAAATAAAAGCAAAGACAGAAAAGAACAAACGAAGACAGAAATAAAAGCAAAGACAGAAGCTACTCGATCTCGACAAAGCTAACTCGAGATCGACAAAACTCAGCAAAAACAGAAACTTCAAAATCGACGACAGAAGCAGAAACTCAGACACACAATTCGATCTAGACAAAAGCCAACTCGAGATAGACAAAACAATACTCTATCTCGACCAACACTGCTCTAGATCGACTAAACACACAAACTGTAAATTGCAGATTTCGAACACATAACTCAAATTTCGGAGGAAATAAACTCAATAAACTAAAATACTTCCAAAGCCAGGGTATCAACACCACAACAATAACCATGCAAAGTAACACATAAAGGCATTAAAGATCATGCTTTCCATCAAAATAACTTTCGTTATTAACAAATAGGCATATAGAGGCTTTCACATAAACCCTAATTGTTACTAACCCTTTTCACATAATTAATCCAAATTGCATTAAGATCACTTTCGCTTCAATAACACAAACAAGGATCAGCTTCAACTTTCGTAAAAGAATCATGCTTATAGGGATAGAAGACGAATTGCATCAAAAGATTATACCTTTACCGCATCACCTCACATGGCCACCGTCGGGCTCACTCCAGCCCCAGAAGTGGGTGGACTAGTCGCTCTTCATTATCAAGAAAGACATTAAATAACAAAAGAAACTAACTTGCATTGAATTAAATAAAGAAAGCTTACAACCAAACAAGACAAATCCGCTTTCGCCTTTCTACCTTGCTCGCCACAAACTCTCTCTCTCTACTACTACTTACTTGTTCTCTCTGAAATTGAACGAATAAAAACCAGCCCCTAAGGCTTTATTTATAGGCTTCCAACCCTTGCTAATCAAGGTAAGAAAGTCTATCTATATCTACATCTAAATATCTAAAGGCTTAAAGATAAATAAATGGAATAAAGGAATTAAATCTAAAATAGGTAAAATATCTTCTTGTGTTGATAGGTCTTCTCCATAGATAGAACTTGATAGTTGTTGATAGATCTCGGCCAAAATTGGATAGAATCGGATCCAAGGACTCCCAATCCGAGTAGATCAGCAAAACCGCGTAACGCGCTCCGGGACACAGTTTTCCTCGATCTCGACAACCTTCCTCGAGATTGAGTAGAATTGGTCGTCAACTTCGCTTCGCTGGACGTCTCGGGTTGCTCTTCCTCGACATGCTCGGACAGGTGCGGTGCTGGGTCCTCGAGATCGAGGAGGTTCCTTGAGATCGAGTAGACATGTCGACTTCTGTGTGGCCTGGTGTTGTCGAGTAGCTCCTCCTCGGCACGGACTCGGACTGACACTTCTGGTTTGTCGAGATCGAGTAACTGGGTGCTCAGCGTTTTCCGTCCTTGGCTTCTCGACTTGGCACATCTCCTCGACTCCGGACATGGCATCACAATGTTGTCGATCTCGACAAAGTTTACTCGAGATAGAGTAAGGCTCCGGGAGTCGGGTTGTCTCTGACTCAGTGTCCTTGATCAGTGCTTAGTCGACAAGGCCTGTGCTCGGACACCTTTGTCGAGATCGAGTAAAAGTACTCTAGATCGAGTAAAACTGGGCTCCTAGCTTGATTCGACTGGTTCCCCTGCCTCTTGACCTTGGACTTCTGTAGTTGATTTCCCAGCTTTTTTGACCTTTCTCAGAACTGCTGTAATTTGCCTCGAATTCTGCGAAATTAAACAGAAACTGGTGTAGATTCCATAATTTGACAAATAAGCATAAACTACATAGATTCTGTGTTATCCTAGCCCAAATGCATGAAATGTATGCAGAAAACGATATAAAAGTTATTGCAAAACATGGCAGATTCAGCTCACAACAAGTTCATTATATCTAATAAAAAGATTTCATTATTAATTAATCATCTATTGACCAGTAAAATCTTATCATCAAAATATTAATATTAATTCTGAACCTTATATCTTAAGTCGTTATAAAACCTCTTATTTTTATGATTGCTTGAAAATTATTATTAAAAATTTTTAAAAAAAACTATTTAAAAGAATATGTTTAATATAATATAATAAAACATAGTTTATTAACAAAAAGCACAAAAGCACGAGTAACAAATACCAGTATATTTAATGATACGACAATTGATATTTTTTTTATGAGGAAAGAATTCGGGTGAGAGACTCTAACCGAGAGCATCCTTGCGGATGAGGTCAAAAAGACCAGAGTTGTTTGAAATATCGACGCCCCAGGCAGAGTGGCAAAGGTGTGCAATCTTATCAGCCACTATATTGGCCAATCGAGGCACGTGAAAGAAGAAGACTTCTTTCACAATCGATAGTAGGATTTTAACATAAGTCATAATCATTTGAATTTCCTAGGGACATGGATGTTTGCCCAACAAGTGGTTAATTATGATGAGGGAGTCTCCTTCGATATGTATTTTGTTGATTCGTAGCCACAAGATTTATGTAACGCCTTGTTTCAAGGCTAAAGCTTCAGCTTTGAGAGGGGTTTGGCTACCCATAATTTGGTAGCCAATGTGTATAGGTTTTCCATTCCAGTCTCGGATAATAGTCCCAGAGGAGCTTTTATTGGTTGCTAGCTAGGGTAGATCCGTCAAACTTGAGTTTGAACGTACCTGTTGGGGGTTTACGCCAAGAGATCGGTTTTTTGATTTTGTGTTTACCATGTTGATTAGAAGTTTGCACTGAGGGGGATGGCGAGTTAAGATCCTCCCCAAACCTAGCAGTTTTCTTCTAGTTTGTAATGTGAGCATTAGTAATATGTGTTATTGTATCGATACTAGGGATCGACACTTGTTTGAATAGATGTTGGTTCCTAGAAGACTATACTGTCCACCATGAAAAAGCTAGATTTTTCTTATCAGTTTTTGAGAAAGTAGAGCATATGAATTCAAAGATAGGTTTTATTTCGCGTGATTGAGCAATGAGGGTGGATATCATCAATCGATTGTAAGACAAGAAGGAATGAAGTAGGTTCAGATACTGGCATTCAATTAAAAGGTGGGTGTCATCTTCAACTGCACCGTTACACAAGCAGCAAGTAGACGAAACGCTAACACCACGTTGATTTAGCCGAGATGCGGTAGGGAGACCGTTCTAGGAAATTTTCCATAAGAAATTCTTGACTTTGGGAGGGGTGTTGAGCTTCCAAATCCAAGCGTTACTGTCAACACTCAAGGAGCTTTGCGAAAACGCTAACTTGTAAGCACTTGACGTTGTGAACCAACCTTCTTTATCGGGCCACCAATATAATCGATCTTCAATGTAGTTAACGGGCAATGGAATGTCCAGAATTTCCTTTATAATGGATTGAGGTAATTTTCCATTTAGTTTTTCTGTCCACCAGCGACCACCCCGAATGTAGTCATTAACAAACTCGTTTGCATCATAAGAGGTTGGACAATCAGACCTAGCAATGATGGGGGAAGTTGACTAAAAGTTTATTGATTTACCGTTTCCTATGGACCATATAGGTCCAGTCTTGAATTTTCCTAGGAGGGGGGTAAGCCTAGCCCATTGCCACGATGAACCACCCCTCCTACGGTAGTGAAAAATGTCGGTTGAACCAAGATATTTATGTTTTACTATTTTCACCCAAGCGTTGTCTGGTTCAACCATGATTTTCCATAGAAGTTTCATCTGAAGAGCTTCATTCATTTCTTTAGATTTCTGCAGGCCGAGGTCCCCATGTTTTTTAGGTTTACAAATTCTATCCCAAAAGAATGTCCTATTTATTTGATCTAGTTCGCTGTGCACCGAAGCGGGAAGCATTAAATTTTGCATCATATAGACCGGTTTAGCAGCCAAGTTCGTCTTTATTCCAAAAGAATGTCCTATTCCAAAAGAACGTCTTCATTCATTTCTTTAGAACGTCTTTATTCCAAAAGAATGTCCTATTTATTTGATGTAGTTCGATGTGCACCGAAGCGGGAAGCATTAAATTTTGCATCATATAGATCGGTTTAGCAGCCAAGTTCGTTCCAATAAGAATTGTGTGCCCTTGTTGTGAGAGGGCACTGGCTCTCCATTTGCTTAATTGTTCTTTAGATTTACAAATAATATCCTCAAAGGTAGCCATGTTGACTTTTCCATTAATAGTAGGACATCCAAGATATTTTTTCAGAGAGTATTTGTTTGTGATATTTAGACAAGTAGAAAGTTCTTGGATTCTGGAAGTCGATATGCCTTTGGTACCTTGGAAGGTTGACCTTGGAAGGTTGATTTATGGCAGTTAACCTTTTGTCCTGAAATTTTGCAGTAGTTGTCAATGATAATAATGTCGTCAGCGAAAGCAAGAAAGCAAGAATGAACAAGAAAAGGGAGAGAAGATCAACCTGACGAAGGCCCCTAGAGGGTGTAAAAATCTAAGAGGAACCATTATTTATCAGAGCTGAGAAGGAGACTGCGCCGTAGTGACACATTCCATAACCCAAGAGGCGAAGGTAGGATGGAAGCCAAAATTTTCTAGATTTTTTTTCGTAAAGTTCCAATCGACTCTATCATAAGCTTTTTCCATATCGAGTTTTATTGATAGCCAACCCTCACAACCCTTACGAGTTCTGAAAGAGTGGAATATCTCATGGGATATAAGGACATTATCCTGGATGGCTCTGTCTGAGACAAAAGCCCATTGAAGGGGATGAATCAATTTGCTGATGATTTTTTTAAGTCTTTCTGTTAGAATTTTGGATATAATTTTGTATAGGGTAGAGCAAAGGCTGATAGGTCGGTAATGATTTATGGTCGTTGGGTTATCACGTTTAGGAAGTAGAGAGATAAAGGTGTGATTAATTTGTTTGAGGATTTTGCCCGAGCGGAAAAAGCCTTTGACCGTCTTGATAATTGATGGGCCCACAATATCCCAGTATGTCTTATAAAATTCATCTGTGAAGTCATCCGGTCCTGGAGATTTATTGTTACCCATATTGAAAACTACTTGTTTAATCTCGTTATTTGAAGGTTGTCGAATGAGAAAATCATTATCTTCCGAAGTGATTTCAGGGTGGATAAGTTGCATATGCTTATTTAAAAGATCGTCACAAATAGGTTCCTTTTTGAATCTTTTCTCAAAATCACGTTTTATTTCTGACTTTACATTTTCCTCTCCTATTATAAGAGTTGCTTCCGTTGATGTTATATTGCAAATTTATTTTCTATGTCTTCTTCCAGAGGCCACACGGTGGAAGTAGGCTGTGTTTGAATCAACATACTTGAGATGTTTGGTTTTAGCTCTTTGATTCCAAATATTCTTCTGAAAGAGAAGCAATTTTTCTTTTTTCCATAGAATGTTAGTTTCCTTATGGTTATCCGAGTAGGTGATTTGTCCTGAATTCAGTGATTGAATCTCAAGCAAGTTTTCTTCTATCTCTTTTAATTGCCGAAAAATGTTGCTGAAGGAGGTTTTGTTCCATAACTTGGCCTTTTGTTTCAAGAGACGTTGTTTAGAGATTACTTAAAACAAGCCCGAGCCATGGTAACCCCAAGCTTGTTTGACAATAAGTCGGAAGTCCTTTCTTTGGAGCCAAATATTTTCAAATTTAAATAGTGGTGCTTTGAAGGTTGTACTACTATCAAGAGTAGTCATTATGGGGCAATGATCGGATGAAGAAAAAACACCATTTTTAGTAATTAGGGTAGGGAATTTATGTAGAATAGAATGGTGGACTAAGACGCTGTCCAGTTTTTCAAGAATATTAATTTGGCCTTCTTGCATTTTTCTCCAAGTAAACAGATTACCAAATGTGAGGATATCTAAGAGGGAGCAACCATCTTTGAATTGGATGAGACGGGTAAAGTGGGAAGGGGGAGTATGGGAGCCCCCAATGATATGACAATTGATTGATATTAGTAAGATATATGTATAATTAAAGAATTTAATAGTTTTTTTTAAAATTTTTTTTAACCTCTTATTTTTTTGATTGAAAAGAAATAGAAAAAAAATTGATTAGTAAGATATATGTATAATTGAAAAAAATTTAATAATCCGTTTTGTTTAATGGTTAAAGAAGAGGTATCTTACTGAAAATAAAAATAAAAGAACTTGTAGTAGGAATTAGGATAGATATATTGACATAATTTTCTCCTTTTA
Source organism: Persicaria tinctoria (assembly GCA_037127255.1). Classification (NCBI taxonomy): domain Eukaryota; kingdom Viridiplantae; phylum Streptophyta; class Magnoliopsida; order Caryophyllales; family Polygonaceae; genus Persicaria; species Persicaria tinctoria. The sequence continues at coordinate 13,441,525 of JBANSL010000020.1, read as the reverse complement.
TGTAACCATTAAGTAAAAATAATATGTTTTTCCTTTCCGAATAATAATAGTTAGTACAATCCCCGCACAATGGAACATTATGTAAATGAAGTATTAATAATATAACAAATTGCTATTTTAAAATTAAATAAAATATTAACAAAGTTGATAAATTAAAATGTGTACAAAAAAATAAAATTAAGATGGTTATTATACCTAAGAAAAAAAATATTCTTAATTAATAGTTAGATGATTAGTAAATGTGTAAAATTTTCACTTGTTAACAATTTGTGAGAATGGAGGAATTTTTTCTTATTTAATAGAGAGTTATAGATTTTTGAAATAAATTTAAAAATTCAATATTTTTGGATGTTTGGAATTAAACCAATTGATAAAAAAAAATGTAGAATATCTTAAAAAATAATTATATATTAAAGGGAGGATCCTACCTCAGTGAGAAAAAAAAAAGAAAAAAGTGATTGGCTGATATTGAGAGAATTAAGATACATAAAGTCTATTAGCAATGGAGTCTGGAAAGTCTAGCGCAGTTAGGTTAAACGCTCTCTTTAGCGAGCATTTACCTTGCCGCCGCTGCCATTACTTTGTGCCCAACACTGATGTAAGAGGAAATCGAGAAGTGCAATAAAATATAAATAATGTAAAGCAAACCAGATTTCGTCCCTTGCAAATAATTACAAGACTCCCTCCCGATGCAGCAGTGGGAAGTCAGGATCGATCCACGAGGAAGCGTGTCAGCGGATCCTAGGCAGCGGTGAAATCTCACGAATAGAAGTCGACCACAGGTTCTCGATCTCGACTAGGGTTAGTCGACAGAAGATCGGACAAGTCGAACAGCGCAGCAGCAGCTCCTGATTGTTGTCGATATCGAGGACACTCTACTCAATATCGAGTAAAGCCTTCTTCGACGTCGGGTACCTGCACAAGAAAAGCTACGACGATCTTTGATCGAATATCAGAAACTCGATATCGACAAGGGGTGGTCGATATCGAGGAGGGCAGAAGTAGGTGGACTACTCGCGCTTCATTGCAACTTCAGACATTGATTGAAAGGAAATAACTACTTGCATTAAATCAAACAGAGCTTACAACCAAAGGAAGCCAATTCCGCTCTCGCTTCACCAACTCCTCTTGGCCACTCTCTCTCTCCACTACTAATTGCTGTGTGTTGGAATGCATAAAACTCAGCCCCCTAAGGCTTTATTTATAGGCTTCTAATCCTTGCTATTTAAGGATAGAAATCTCTATCTATATCTAAATCTATATCTAAAAGCTTTAAAGATAAATAAACGGAATAACATAAATAAATCCAAAAAGGGAAATTATATCTAAAAGCCTAAAGTATCTTCAAGTGGATAAATCTTCTCTTCATTGGATGGATCTTGATAGGCTCGGATAGACTCGGATAGATCTTGATAGACTCGAACAACCTTCGGCCTCAAGGAACCCAAAACCGCGTCGGACTGCTCAAACCGCGTAACGCGGCTCGGGATCTTTCAACTCGATATCGAGTAAATTCCTCGATATCGAGAAAAATGGATGTCGACTTCAGCTTCAGCGGCATGCTCGACTAGCTGGTCCTCGACATGCTCGGGTGCTGGCTCTCAGGTGTTGTCGATATCGAGGAGTTTCCTCAATATCGAGTAGAGTGGCCTCATCGACTTGGCTGGCTCGGCATGTCGGGTAGCTTCTTCTCGATGTTGCTTGGCCAGGTGACTTCGTCTTATTGATATCGAGGAGTTTCCTCGATATCGAGGACTGGTGTTGCTTAGTGTCCAGGTGTCTGGTCATGTCGAGTAGCTCTCCGCAGCTCCTCGATCAGGCTTCTTCCTCGACTCTAGGCTGGTCTTCAAGGGGTTGTCGATATCGAGTAACTAACTCGATATCGAGGAGTGTGCTGGAGTCGTGTAACTTTGTTCCTCGGCTTCTCGACATGGTGCTCCTCGATCAGGGTGTGTCTGGACATGGTTTGTTGATATCGATGAAATGAAGTCGATATCGAGCACTCTTCATGCTCCGTCTTTTCTTCTTGGTTTTCTCCCGAAATGGCTCCATATTCTGCAATATTAAACATAAACTTATGTAGATCTCCATTTCTGGCAAATAAGCATATACTACATAAATTCGACACATTCCCAACCCGAAATATGCAAAGTGTATAGAATATGGAACTAAACTGTGCATTTCAACATGGCTACTTTAGTAGACATCAAACACCTTTGCCTAGTAACAAGTTTTGCCCACAGGGGTTTTCCGCCGCCGCCATCCCCATGGCTTCCCTTCTAACCCCTCACTGCCTCACCGCCAGTTCTCGGCTCACCACCGTTCTCGGCTCACCTCGCCATTCAACCCAAGGCTCCCAACTTCTTCCGCCTTAGCTTACCGCCGCCATAGCCACCGTCTCCGCTCCGCTGCCACCCACCGGTGCTCCACCTATCGCCTCGGTCCTCCGACTCCCTCCGTCATCCTCATCGCCCAACACCATATCTGGTGAGGCGCCTTAGCCATCGGATGCCCCTCCCGGTGTATGTTTTTCGCTGCTCCTCCAGCGCCCTAGCCACCGTATCTCAGCGCCGCCTTCAGCTCCTCCGCTTGGAGCTCCGTTGCCGACTCCTTCGGCTTCTGTTGTCTCCTTGCTTTGTCGCCGCACCTCCACCGCGGGTCTCCCACTTTAAGCCGCCTTGCCGTTTATCATCCTTGGTCTCTTTTATGGGATTACCAAGGAAAAAAAAATTGTTGTTATCTTTTGTCCTCGAACCAATCTCCATCCGTTTTTCCGCCTCGTTGCCTTGTTGATTGTTGTTTATTTTCTCTGCCTTGGCTCGTTCCTTCCGGCTCTATTTTGACTACTTAGTAGTCGCCCTCGATCTTGTTATCCTCCTTGAGGGGTGGGATGAGTTTTGGGGATTTGAATGGATAATGATTTGGCTTGGAGTCGGATTTTCGGATTGGCGTGCAGTGTTGTTCTTATTGTGTTGCAGGCTTCCTTGAACGGTGTTTGATTTTTCATGTTCGATGGCGTCGTGGATGTTCGTTAACATCTGATGGCTCTTTTGAGTCCACAATCTGAGGCGTCTGCTGGTGTCCCCAGAGTTCTCTATGTGCGTCGTCCCTTTGATCGACCATTTCGTTTGTCTCTTTGGCTTATGATTTTCAATGTAGGATGGCTTGTACATTTCTTTTTTAATTTTATTTATGTCATTTGCTTCTGTAATTTCCTTTCTGTCATTTGCTTCTGTTATTTACTTTCTGTTGTACATGATGGTTAATCCATCTTCCGGCTTGTCCTATCTCTCGGTTTCTGTAGGCTTATCTAGGGAACCAAATTATTATCTTGCTTAAAAAAAAGTCTATTAGCGACGGAGGGAAAACCTGTCGTTGATCCGCCAAAGTAAATCTCAAACCTCTAACTAGAATAGCAATAAGCAAGAGGTCGATCCCACAGGGAAAATTATAACTCAGGTGTAATTCATATGTCAATCAAAGTAACCAATTTGGGGGGGTTTTGTGTGTGAAAGTTCCGCCTTTTATCAAAGCGGAGTAAAGAAGCAAAGTAAATGGATTTGTTTTAGGCAATTAGGAGAAGCAATTCTACCTACAATTTTCCACTTTATTGGATTGAAGCGATCCTTGTAACTTCTTCTCGTCCTATTACATTTCCTATGAATGCCCTTGTCCCGACCTAATATAGTTACTAGTCCAACCAGTCCTAACAACCCTTATCAATCAAACAGTCCCTATAGAAGGATTTAACCCAATTGATAGCTTTAAGTTCAGAGATTAGTCAAGGTATTTGCAGTCCCTAAAGAGGGATTTAACAACACATTCAACTTCCTACTCATTCAATTAGTTCAACCAGCCCTAAAGGAACAAGTTTTCCACTTAGGTTAAGGTTCACAACTAGGAATCTATAAAAACTTAGCAATTGAATTGATTCTAATATAGGAAACATTCAAATATAGGAAACAAGGAACGAGAATTAAAAACGAAGGAACGAGAAGTTGAAGCATTCAAATATAAGAAACAAGGAACGAGAATTAAAAACTCACAATCAATCCAAATAAAGCTTCAAATTGCAGGCAGAATATATGAGTTTAATTCCTCATGGAAGACATCGCTCAAAATTTCTAAAGTGTCTGATGAAAGAATAGAATAGAAGTAATGAAAATAACATAAAACTTGGCCTTTTAAATCATCCAAAGTCGGCCATAAAATAAAGTAATAGATCTAGGTTTTTAATATTTAAAACGCTGCGGGGCGCAGCAGTATTGGTCGTCAGTGCTTGTGCGCAGCGTTTTAAATATTAAAAACCTAGATCTGGCGACGGCCGCGACATGCATGCTGCGGCCGCGGCATATTGTCTTTCACAGAAAATATGCTTTGAATTTGCTCTTCTTGTCAACAGGAAAGTTGTGGCTCTTTGAAAAAGCTTTCCAACGCATGATCATAATAGTCAATCGAACAACTAAGGCCTCCAGAAAGTGCAAAACAAGTTCAGCATGTCTGGCGACAACTTCTGCAGACTTGTTCTTCGTTTATGTCCGCTTCTTCTTCTCAGAACCTCTTGAGATCCTCATGTAAGCTTCTCCAATCAACTAGACATTCTCATCTAATGCGTTAACAACTCCTGTCTCATCATCGGATCCACGATTACCTGAAATAATCAATAAAAGTGTGTAGATTCCGACTCCACTAACATAGAGAGCAAATATGCAAATTGTACTTAATCCATCCATGAAATGCATCTTAAGTAAGCTAAATACAACCTATCATGCCTACATAAATGCATGCTATCAAACTCCCCCACACTTAACCTTTGCTTGTCCTCAAGTAATGATAGAATGAACATGAATCAACGCATACCACAGGAAATCCCTTCAAGTTCCAACCTCATCAAAAAGCAACATCATAGGAAGTGAAAAAAACATAAGCCAAGTAAACAAACGTCATAACATGTATTCCAGTGATCAAAGCTTGGAAGTAGACATCATCCAACCTCACCAGAAATATGTGTTTCACTCATGTGTTTAGGCTTTAAGGTACATCTCTCAACTCAATCCAAAATGCACTAAGCTCATAGACATTGACCACCATATCACCAAATATCTACCAAAATGTCATTACTTGCGGGACACAATAAAGATAACAAAATAAAACGTGACACTGTTTTTTTTTTTTGCTTTTTTTTTTCTTTTTTTTTTCTTTTTCTTGTCTAGGTGCTTTCCTTACGCGAGGCGCAAACATGGGTGTCATGAATGGTTCCGGTCTATCAACACCTCAACCTACTCATATGAAGTCCACTTGAACATCTTTTGACGCAAGTTGCAAACATGGGTTTCATGAATGAACCTGGTTACTCAATGATCAAGCTTTCTTTCCTAGTGGATAGTTTTCAACACCTTTTTGCGCGAATCATACCCATGGGTGTCATGCATAGATCCGGTTACTAAGTGCATCAACCATTGCCACCTTATTCACTAAATATGCACAAATTCAAACAAAAGACTCAAAATAAAAACATAAACTCCGCAAGCAACAAACATGTGAGTCGGTCTTGAAAAATAGATACTGCAGTCAATGCCAAGAGGTAGCAACACAAGGAGAGTAATTCATACAATTGAGCAAAAGATTTCAAATAAGGCTAAACATTCTCACAAGGTCATGTTTTTAGGACTTCAATATACTTTAGCTCAATCATACATGCTCAATTATATTCGCTAGCTCATGTTTCACAAAAATCAAATATAAACAAGGCCAAAACATCCAAAACTACATGGGATTTATATGATCATGCTTGAAATTTAAATAAGAGGACAAACTAAGCTAGATGGGTGTTTGAATAACACATATATATGCAATGCATGCTTTTTTTTGAATTTTTCGATTTTTTTATTATGAAAATAAACAAGAAATTAATAAAAAATAATTACATAAATTAAACATGGTGCAGAAATTTAAATATGATGTCTTATATGCACTATATATACAGAATTCCTCTCCCCCACACTTAAAGTTTTCATTGTCCTCAATGAAACAATAAAGACAACAAAAGTAAATCAAATATAATCGGGGTGAAGGAAAAGAAAGAGGAAAAAGAAAGAAAAACTTACCTCGAGTTGCCTGCCGAGAAGCGCCTTTGTTTCAAGTCGTTGGATCGACATAATGACCCTTGATTGGCCTAGGTTCCTCCACCAGGGTCACCTACACCTGTCATCTCATTGATAAGTGCGGGCACCCTTGGAAGGTGTAGCTTTCTGTCCAAGCATTCATCCATTACCCTTAGCTTCTCTCCTTGAGCTATGCTTGGGGGTTGTCCTGAAATCACAAAGGGTTTCAATTTGTTAGGAGGCTCAAATTTCCATAAATTATTTTCCTTAGGTGTCTCTAACAAATCACGAAAATTATTGTTTCGATCAATATCGTTATCAATAGGCATATCTAAAGAATTTTCAGGAGAAAGCTTAACATGATTAAAGAGAGAGAATTCTATCTTTCTTCCATCAAACTCCATAGTCAAAAAACCCTCACAACAATTGATTTTCATTTTCGCAGTTTTCAGGAATGGTCTTCCTAGTATAGTGGGTGTTTCTGGGGCTCCCTGCTCCATATCTAAAACAAAGAAATCAACAGGGGAAAACAAATCATCTACCATAACCAAAACATCTTCAATAACGCCTCTTGGCTTGATTTGGGATCGATCAGCAAGTTGCACTGTAACCCCAGTCTCAGTCAGAGCACCCAAAACCAAAGACATGTACATGTTATAGGAAATAACATTAATTGAGGCTCTTAGATCTAGCATGGCTTGTTTGAATCTAGTATTCCCAGATGCACATGGAATTGTAAACATATCGGGGTCTCCACATTTTTCAGGCAATTTCTTTTGCAACACAGCAGAGACATTTTCATTCAAGCTTACCTTTTCCTTCTTTTTCAGTCTTTGCTTCTTCTTTATGGTGCACAATTCCTTCAAAATTTAGCATATCTAGGAATGCTCTTAATCAATTTGAGTAAAGGAATATTTACCTCGCACTTGCTGAACGTCTCAAAAATCTCCTTATCGTTCTCATACCTTCTTGTATCCTTCAGAGCTTCCAGAAATGGCGGAATTGGTTTTTGAGTCTCAATGGGCAAAGAGGAAGAAGGAGGGGAAGAAGAAGAAGGAGGAAGAGGGGAGGAAGAGGAAAGAGAGGAGAAAGGCGGGATTTGCGTACCTGAAGCTGAAGGCTCGGCGGGACCACTGGCGGCGGGCGCCGCATTATGCTACGGGCGCAGCGCGTTTGATTGGCCGCGGGCGCCGCAAGGGTGCTGCGGCCGCCGCACGCTGTGAGTTCCGTCTTCTTCTTCTAGCACTTCTATCTCCTCATCCATTATTTCTTCATCGTCCTTTTGAGGTGTGACAACCTGTTCTTTGCCACTTTTAAGCATTATTGCACTGACATTCTCCCTGGGATTCTCAATTGTTTGCGATGGGAGCTTTCCTGAGTCATTTGCCTCTTTTGCGCTCAGTAGTTGAATGATTTGACTCATTTGATTCTCTAAATTCTTAGATCATTCACCTTGGTCCAAAACTGCCTGTGCGAGGGTCTTAGTGCACGTCTCTAAGTTCTTTGTGCGTTCAGCCTGGTTCATGGCGAATTGTATGAGGGCTTGTAGTGCATTTCCATCAGGTGCACTTGCCTGAGGCTGTCCTCCCTGGCGAAGGTCAGACTGTTGTTGTGGCCTTACCTGATTCCCTCCTTGCTGATTGAAAGGTTCTTGGTAGTTGCCATAACCATAGCCCTGCTGATAGCCTCCATTGTAGTTATTATTGTTGAAGTGCCCATGATTACCAAAGTTGCCTTACCTAGGCCTTTGTGGAGCAAAATTCCCAATTGCATTCAACTCAACACTGGGTTCTTGCCAAGTTGAGTACATATCCATAGGATGGGATGGATCGCTATAGGATTCACATGCTTTCAACTGCTGAGATGCTTTGTCAACTACCAGCTTCTTGATCATCTCTTTCATCTCTGCCATATTAGTCTGTAATGCAGCCATTGGGGCATCAATAGCAAGTACATCTCTAGCACGAGTGCTCTTGTTGAACTGCTTAGAGCCCTCAAAGAGCTCCTTAAACACTTCCCAAGCTGCAACAGACGTCTTATTCAGCATGTTTCCCCCACAACAAGAATTCACCGTTTTACGCTCATCATCAGTAAGCCCATTGAAGAGGAATAAGACCAAATCATTCTGAGAGAAGCCATGGCATAGGCAGCTAGCGCAGAGTTTCTTGAAGCGCTCAAAGTACTCATGTATCGACTCTGTCACGTACTGCTCAATGCTGCTGATGGACCTTTTCAAGGCATTGAGCTTTGTTGCAGGGAAGTACATCTCCAAGAAGACTCTCTTCATCTCAGCCCAAGTAGTAATAGATCCTGGTGGTAAATAGAAGAACCACTCCCTCGCATCATCCTTCAAAGAGAAGGGAAAAGCTCTCAGCTTGATTTGATCCTCAGTAACGTTCTCAGGTTTCATTCCAACAACCACAATATGGAACTCAGACAGATGCTTGTGAGGGTCCTCCTCACTCAACCCATGGAACTTGGGTATAAGATGAACTACCCCTGATTTCAGCTCAAAGTTGACTCTTTCCCCTAGCGCAGGGAATTGGATTGCCAGGGGTTGATGTGCCACATCAGGAGCGGAAAGCTCGTTAAGAGTGCGGTTTACGTCGTTAGCCATCTCTGCAATGTTTTCTACAGAGAAGAATTAGTAGCATGGATATAAACCATATAATATGGTCCACACCAAAAATCAGCACTAAAATCACACAAGAATCAATAAATTTCCCCGGCAACGGCGCCAAATTTAACGGAGGGAAAACCTGTCGTTGATCCGCCAAAGTAAATCTCAAACCTATAACTAGTATAACAATAAGCAAGAGGTCGATCCCACAAGGGAAGTTATAACTCAAGTGTAATTCAGGTGTCAATCAAAGTAACCAATTTGGGGGGGGGGGGGGTTTGTGTGTGAAAGTTCCGCCTATTATCAAAGCGGAGTAAAGAAGCAAAGTAAATGGATTTGTTTTAGACAATTAGGAGAAGCAATTCTACCTACAATTTTCCACTTTATTGGATTGAAGCGATCCTTGTAACTTCTTCTCGTCCTATTAAGTTTCCTATGAATGCCCTTTTCCCGACCTAATATAGTTACTAGTCCAACCAGTCCTAGCAACCCTTATCAATCAAACAATCCCTAAAGAAGGAATTAACCCAATTGATAGCTTTAAGTTCAGAGATTAGCCAAGGTATTTGCAGTCCCTAAAGAGAAATTTAACAACACATTCAACTTCCTACTCATTCAATTAGTTCAACCAGCCCTAAAAGAATAAGTTTGCCACTTAGGTTAAGGTTCACAACCAGGAATCTACAAAACCTTAGCAATTGAATTGATTCTAACTAGTTGCGCGGGCTAGATAGAATAAAACAATAGACAATCAAGCACAAAGAAGTTGAAACATTCAAATATAGGAAACAAGGAACGAGAATTAGAAACTCACAATCAATCCAAATAAAGCTTCAAATTACAGGCAGAATATATGAGTTTAATTCCTCATGGAAGACATCGCTCAAAATCTCTAAAGTGTCTAATGAAAGAATAGAATAGAAGTAATAAAAATAATATAAAACTTGGCCTTTTAAATCATCCAAAGTCGGCCATCAAATAAAGTAATAGATCTAGGTTTTTAATATTTAAAACGCTGCGCACAAGCGCTGATGACCAATGCTGCGGACGCAACATATATGTTGCGGCCCTGGCGGCGGCCGCGGTATGCATGTTGCGGCCGCGGCATATTGTCTTTCACGGAAAATATGCTTTGAATTTGCTCTTCTTGTCAACAGAAAAGTTGTAGCTCTTTGAGAGAGCTTTCCAACGCATGGTCATAATAGTCAATCGGACAACTGAGACATCCAAAAAGTGCAAAACAAGTTCAGCGTGTCTGGCGACAACTTCTGCAGACTTGTTCTTCGTTTATGTCTGCTTCTTCTTCTCAGGACCTCTTGAGATCTTAATGTAAGCTTCTCCAATCAACTAGACATTCTCATCTAATGCGTTAACAACTCCTGTCTTATCATCGGATCCACGATTACCTAAAATAATCAATAAAAGTGTGTAGATCCCGACTCCACTAACACAGAGAGCAAATATGCAAATTGTACTTAATCCATCGATGAAATACATCTTAACTAAGCTAAATACAACCTATTATGCCTATATAAATGCATGCTATCAATTAGCAAAACATGTTTTATCTATTAGCAAGATACACTTTATTTAATTACACTCAAAGCCCTTACTATCCTTCATGTATTCCGCAACTCTTCCTTCAACCGATTCTCCTCCTCCAACGCCGCAGGAAACGACCACTCCACCGGAGGACAGCGATTTGGATTTCTTGTCGCTGCTCGAGGTGCCACCGTCGCTGAAATCGTCTCGATCTTTCCTCTTTTGGTTCGGTAGATCCGGCACCGACCCTTGTCGGACTAGATCCGCCTCCTGTGAGAGCGCATTGCTGGTGATGGTGGTGAAATGAAATTAACCCAAAAATATATATGACCCTTGAACCCTTTGTAAACTTAACCCTGCAATTGCAAACCGCCGTCGCTGAGTGCCTCCCTAGCTCCCTTCCTATGGTTATCCCCTCCGTACAACACCTCCCCTCTGTATTAATTCTCTCCTTCCTTTAATTTGGGTGTGTGCCCTCTGAAAATTATTTCTCTGAGATTTAATTCCCGGATTTGCGCCGTGGTGAGCAAATTGCTAGTGGTGGTGGAGGGAGGTGGAAAGGGTGTGGTGATGGTGGTGGTTGACTTGTCGCCCTAATCTAGATCTCGGGAGTTATTTCATTAAAAAAAATGAAAAGGACTTGAGCGTGAATATATAAACTTTATTTTGTTGTTAGACAAAACTCATCATGCCAAATATCGAGATTTGTACATGGCGGCTTGTTATAGTTTCTTACTCTTTCCCTTCTCTTCATTTGCGATCAGATAGTCTATCGGATGCCCCTAATTTCTTATAAATTTATTTTTTAATAATAATAATAATAATAATAATAATAATAATAATACTAGTATAATAATAATAATAATAATAATATTTTATTATTATTTTTATGTAACAATTTATGTATTATTTCATTATATTAATACTCTGTATGACTTAGTTCGGATGTTTTTGATGAAATAAACGCACGTGTCTAAATATACATTAAAACGGAAACAAAAAGCGGTGCAATACAGCAAGTGGAAACGCACCCTACATATGACCAGTATATCCGTGAAAGCAATAGATAAATTATAAATAAAAGTTGATTATTTTATTTTATTTTATTTTTGATACAAGGTGGAGATTTGGGGTGATCAGAGCGTTGCGGCTGATCCATCATTCAAGAGGCAAGGGCATCCTCGCAGACGAGATCTTCAATCTCAGGAGGAGGACGGTCTAGTAACAGAGACACCAAAAGACCTAAATTAGTCTTCCTATACTCCAAAATCAGTCATTTAAGCTCCTCCAAGATCCCATCCAAGGTCGGAATGTAAAACTGCAGAGTGAATACTAAAAAAGCATAGATTCTTAACTTGAATACTTCACAAAAAAGATATAGAAATAGACAGCGGCCACCGCATGCCCCGACCCGACTCATTTGGTTAATTTTTTTTACCATAATAAAAAAAAAAACTCAACCAAGCGCCACCTCATTGAGTGGTTAGTCTTCCATTTCCATTACTTCGCTTTACTTTGTTTAATTGTGTTGTCTTTGGTGTTTCATTGAGGACAATGAAACTTTAATGTGCGAGGGAGGGAATTTAGTGTATATATTGCATTAATATTGCATTAAGTAGGTCATATTTAAATTCAGGTTCATTTTTAAAGTTTCATGTTATTTTTCTTTATTTTTGAAATTATTAGCTTTATCATGCATCTTGTTTATGTTTATGTTGTTTAAATTCAAAAATGAAAAACAAATTTTTTTCAAAAAGAATAAGAAATCCAAAAATATCATGCATTGCAAATATGTATTTTTCAAATAACCATCTAGCTACTTCGTCCTCTATTTCCTTACCAGCATAATCCTATGAATCCCATGGAATTCTGGATGATTTAGCTCTGTCTATATTATTTGATTTTTCTGTGAGGCATGATTTGGCGAATATAATTGAGCATGTATGATCGACGTTCCTAGGCATGATTGAAATCCAACAAGACTTGTCTCATCGACATTGATAATGCATATTTCATATAGGCATTATAGGTTGTTCTTATTGCATTTAGATAGGAGTTTTGCATATTTTTTGGTCTAGTTTCGTATCTTTCTTGTAAAGTATTCGAGTTTGTAATCTACGCGTTTTTAGTGTTTATTCTGCTGTTTTATATTTTGACCTTGGATGGGATCTTGGAGGATCTTAAAGGACATGTTTTGGAGCATATGAAGGCTAAGGAAGGAGAGCTATAAAGGATCAAGGAAGAAGTGAATATGATAATCGTCAGAGAAACACTCAACAAGAGGAAAAAGATGAAACTTTAAGGTTGTTGTTGGATAAGATGAGTGTTCAGGAGAAGTTATTGAGTCAAATGTCTAAGGAGATTGGAGAATTGAAAGCGAAAGATTCGGGGAAGTTGCCATCACAAGTGGTAGTTAATCTGAAGGAGAATGTTAGTGCCATGATCCTTATAGAAGGAAAAGAAGTGAATTTACCCACTGGGAATGTTGAAGAAAGGCCTAAGGGGGTGATTGACGTGGGTGTTGAAGATGGTAACAACTCGGAAAAGAAAACACCGCCACACGGCGCCCGCCGCCCTTGTCGGTAGGTGATCCGAATCTTGACGTTGAGCCATCCGCAAAGAAATTGTCAAAGGAGTGGTCTTCTAAGGTTCCAAGACCTGCACCTCCCTTTCTTCATACCTTAAGACCTGATCGTAAGTGGGAAGATGAACAAATCCTTTATGCTCCCTTTGCCTATTGTGAGGTAAATATTCCACTCTTGAACTTGATTAAAATTGTACCTCGCTATGCTAAGTTTTAATTTGAAAGAACTATGCACTATGAAAAGAAAACAAAGGATGAGAAGGAAGGAAAAGTTATAAGTTTGAATGAGAATGTTTCTGCCTTGCTACATAAAACTTTGCCTGAAAAATGCGGAGATCCAGGTATGTTTGTTATCCCATGTGCAATAGGTAATACTAAATTCACTAAGGTTATGTTGGATTTAGGAACTTCAATCAATGTTATGTCATACAGCTTGTATATGTTTTTGGGTCTCAATGCTTGATCAGAAACCGATGTTACTATGCAACTTGCTGATCGTTCTAGTATTAAACCTAGAGGAGTTGTTGAAGATATCTTAGCTAAGGTTAATGAATTGATATTTCTTGCTGATTTCTTTATATTAGATATGGAACTGGGTATGCCTAAAACCCCAATTATCTTGGGAAGGCCATTCTGGCGAACGACCAATACTAAGCTTGATTGCTTTGAAGGTTCACTAACCATGGAGTTTGACAGTAGAAAGATTAAATTTTCTATATTTGAGCTTATTACTCTTTATCTTAATGATTCTTTGGATGTTCTTGACTCTAATGATATTGATTGTAGGAATGAATCAAATAATTTATTAGATGCTTCTATTAAAAATGAGCCATTGATTATTGAGTCTTCTAACAATGAGAAATTCGAATTAGGGAAAGATGAGAGTGAAATGAAAATTGAGAATTTGTTTAAGCCACATGAAAATGTGTCTAATTCAAAGGAACGTATTATTCTTCCCTATGAGAAATTGATTCCTACCAATATTGAGGTTTTTGCAATTTCAGGGTAACCTCCAGGAGAAACTCATGCCAATAAGGAATTGATTGGTGAAATGGATGAACATATTGGAGAAATTCCTAAGGTTCCCCCTCTTGTTAAGAAAAGGACAAGTGTGGAGGACCTTGATTGGATAACTTGATCAAGAAATGCATCACGTCGCGCCAAAGACGTGAAGCAAAGGCGCTTCTTTGGGAGGCATCCCAAGGTAAACTAGGTAATATTATTTCATTTTCGCATTTAGTTTTTTCAATTCAATAAAGTAGGACTAGTCCATTTGTTGTATATTGGAGTAGTTGTGTGTTATAACTTTTTGGTAGGCGAAATTTGCTTGATCGAATGACGGAGTTGGCATTTTGCAATAATGGCGCCAATTGCCTAAAAACCGGCGCCCGCCGTCCCCTATTCACAGACGTGGTTTGGGATTTTTGGCAATATTGGAAGAGAGTATATTTCTATCATATTTTATATATATATTTTTTTATATATATTTTCGGTTTAGGTTAGTTTTATATCTTTTCATTCTATCTTATAGTTGAATATATATTCTATCTAGCTATATTAGGATTAGATTTTATTTATCTTTTAATTAGGGTTTTATCTATCTTAGGTTATTTCGGTTTATCTTAGGAGTAGGTTATTTGTCTATCCATCTATATTTTATATCTTATATTATTTATATTATTTCTAATATTGCTTTTTTTTATAGATGATCATTTCCTTTTCTAATTAACCATATAATCCCAATTCCCTAATTTTGATCATTCAAGCCTTTGTCTCCAAGAAAACACATAAACCTTAATTTCCTACTCGATTCCATTCCAAATTCCTAAAGAGCCTTGTGTTTCAATCAAGCTTCTCTTACCATCACCCATCAAAACACATCTTTCACTACCCTCATCCATAAAAACTCAATCCTTTTCATACCATTACCATACCTACCACCAAAGAAAGCCTTTGAAATCAAGTGTTGGTCATCACTTTTAAGTTTGGAGGGAGTTAGACGCTGGTTATCAATGTTTTAACTCAAATTCGTACGTTTGCATCCACCGGCGCCCGCCGCCCTCAAAACTGGCGCCCCTCGTCACTTGTAGAGGAGGATTTTTTGGTCGTTTTTATGGTGTTCTTGCACTTTCTTACTTGACTTCATAAGTTATGTCTCGTGCTCCCGCAATGGAGGCCCCTAAGTATTTGTCTGGAGTTGAGAATGAGCGTTGGTATCAACTAGGGAACTTGAGATATCAACCAACTCGATTCTTTCATTTGGAAATGTTGCAAAAGGCTTGGTCTTCTCGTTCTTGTATCCGCTCAACTTGAGAATGGAGGTCTAGCCAATTTTGTCTCGCTGAGCACGCCGACCTATCCTGCTTTGGTGCGCGAGTTCCTTACAACTCTTGGATTGCGTTCTGATAGGGAAGTCCGTTTTCGATTATTGGGTATTGAATGTACAATCCAAAAGCAATCCATGGCTCTTTCTCTAGGAATGAATAAACCTTGGTCTCCTACCTGGTGTCGTAGTATGAATAAATCTTTCTCTACGATTACTTGATCACGCATCCTGCCCTCTGTCTGTGTCACACGGTGTTGAGCCCTATGGTCTATGGGACAACAAATCCGAAAGCTATTGCCAAGAGGATGTGGATGTGGTTGTACTGTTTAACGCCAAAAGTTGAGTTTACGCCAGATTGGGTGCAGTTGTACTGATGGAGGGAAAACCTGTCGTTAATCTATCAAAGTAAACTCAAACTTATAACTAGTATAGCAATAAGTAAGAGGTCGATCCACAGGGAAATTTATAATTCAAGTATGAATTAAGTGCCAATTAAGTAACCAAAGAGGGGGGTTTTGAGTGTGAAAGATCCGCCTTTTATCAAAGCGGATTGATGAAAGCAAGAGTAAATGGTTGTGATTTAAACAATTAGGAGAAGCAGTTCTACCTACAATTTTCCACTTTATTTGGTTGAAGCAATCCTTGTAACTTCTTCTCGTCCTATTAAGTTTCCTATGAATGCCCTTGTCCCGACCTAATATAGTTACTAGTCCAATTAGTCATAGAAACCCTTATCAATCGAATAGTCCATAAAGAAGGATTTAACCCAATTGATAGCTTTAAGTCCAGAGATTAGCCAAGGTATTTGCAGTCCCTAAAGAGGGATTTAACAACACATTCAACTTCCTACTCATCCAATTAGTTCAATCAGCCCTAAAGGGACAAGTTTGCTACTTGTTCACAATCAGGAATCTACAAAACCTTAGCAATTGAATTGATCTAACAAGTTGGCCAGACAAGATAGGACAAAACAATAGACAATCATGCACAAAGAAGTTGAAGCATTCAAATATAGGAAACAAGGAACGAGAATTAGAAACTCACAATCAATCCAAATAAAGCTTCAAATTGTAGGCCGAACAGATGAGTTTAGTTCCTTATGGAAAACATCGCTCAATCTCTAAATTGTCTGATGAACGTAGAATAGAATAAAAGTGAAAGAGAAATAACATAAATCGGCCTTTTTAATAAGTCTAGTCGGCCATGAAACAAACCAAACAACTAGGGTTTTAATTAAGCAAAACGCGGCGTCGCTGACGACGCATGCTGCGGCCGCGGAACATGCTGCATCTCCATACCCGCGGCATCTCCCCATTGCAGCGGCCACGGCATGTCCCGCTGCGTTTCCTTTTGTTCAGCTTCGCAGGCAGCTCCAAGTATCATTGCTTCTCTTCCTTCCTTGCTTCTTTCCAATGTCTTTTGTATTCCTCTTCAAGATATTGCAACTCCCAAATGTGTTCAGATTCAATCTGCAAGATAAACACAAATTTGCGCAGAATCCGAACTCTTCCAGAATAATCACAAGATGCAAATTAACTACAAAGTATGAACGAAATGCAACCTAACTAAACTAAAAATGCCTATAATGCCTATCTAAGATATGCATTATCATGTACGTTTCTAGCTACTTGTGCGGAGACACTTCGACAGAGAGATGAGAAGCATGTTCACTTCGTCACTATTGGCGGAATGATTACCCTCATCACACGCTATTTGGGCCTTGATTTGAGCTCTTTGCAGCCCCTGCAACCGCCCTATTACTATGACATGTCTACCTTGCCGAGCACTCATTTGGTTGAAAGGGTATTCCTCCCAAACAGCAGCGAGGGGTGAGCATCACCAGTATCTTCCTGCGACTCTATCTGTTGGTTCTACCTTTTTTGCCTTCGGTGTTAGTCATATTCTAGCATTTGCTGGGATGGTCGTGGATACCTCATCAACAAGCAGATTCTTTTGGGAGATGATGCTAAAGATGATGATTTTGACATTTCCATTGAGAATGATACCTTGCTTGAGCTTACTGAAGGCCTTGACCATCGCTTGACTACATTGGAGGTTCAGCAATCACAACTTAACGCTTTCAGGAGTTATATGAGCATCAGTTGATCTTAGGCAAGAAGTTGGATGAGATCCAAGCCAATTTTTTTAACACCTGGATTCAGATATTGCAACAATTAAGCCAACGACCTAGATCCCAGACCCCACCTTCACATTGATTGGTTAGTTTATTTGCTTCCTTCACCCTCTATTTTTATTTTTTTCATTGTTTCTTTTTGTTCATGTTTATGCGTTGAGGTTCATGTTTATGCATTGAGGACAATGCAACATTTAAGGGGGGGGGGGGAGTGAAGTGAATTGTTAGTTTAGTTTATGTTTATTTTTTGTTTCATATTTAAATTGTTAGTTATTGATTTTTAGTTTATTCGAATATTAGTTGTAATTCATGCATCATGTTTAGTTTATTTGTTATATAAAAATGTCAAAAAGGAAAAAAAAATAGAAAATGGCAAAAATATTGAAAAAAAAAAAGAATCTCATGCATTGCATATATGTGTTATTAAAGATACCCATCTAGTTTAAATTTGTCCTATTAACTTTATGCTAGCATGATCTTATATATCACATAGAATTCTGGAATGATTTGGACTTATCTTTCAAAAATTGGTTTTTATGTGAAATATGATTTGGCATAGGTAATTGAGCATGTATGATCTAAGTTTGTGAGCATGCTTGATATTCAACAACAAAAATTTATCCTTGTGAGAATTTTGCCCTTGTAAGGATTACATCTATATTCTTTTTGCTTTTGTTTGTGTGATTTACTGTTCCTATGCTTTTATCTTTGAGTATTGACATGGTTATCTATTTTCAAGACCAATTATATACATGATCATTGCTTGATAAGTTCAAATATAGAGACACCTTTTAACCACATCTTATCCATGTCTACCTTATGTTATATCTTGCTTTGAAGCCAATCTGAGCCTTTAGCCTAATTTATTTGTTAGCTCCACAAAAAATTTCATTATTCCTAGCCTATGATAAGCATTACCCTTTTCCGGGAAATTAAGATTTTGAGTGGGTTTTGGATATCTATTTGGAGTTGATGGAGGAAAGAAGCTAAAGTGTGAGTTTTCATGGTTTATGGTTTTGAGAAGATGTAATGTTATGTACTTATAGTTCTCTCATTTTATGCATATTTTTATTTATTTATTTTCGGCTCATATAAAAAAAGAAAAAAAATCAGTTCGAAAAAAAAGAAAATAAAAAATAAAGAGCCAAGTTATTCATTTTTTCATATGAAGAAGATTGGATTTATTTTGGTTGAGAGCTAGATTGGTTGGGTGTTGTATATGCATATGTGTGCATAAGCATGAGTATGAAATGATGAGATTAAGTGTTTATTTTGAGATTTATGGAGTTTATTGATATATCCATTGATAGTTGAGTTTATATGGAGGGTTTTGGGCTTATTGTCATATGTTTATGAGATGTTGTGTTATTGAGAGCTTGATGTAGTAGAGTTGGTTTGTGTTATGTTGGGAGTTTTGGAATCTTATTTTCCCGGAATTAATAGCACTACATGACAAAATACAATTCCTTGCCCTTATGTTTCTTACCAAGCCCCATTACAACCCCCCTGAATGGAATCTTCTATGAAGGTTTCCATTGAGCGAAAGTCGTCTTAATGTTCTTATTTTTGCTTTGATGTATCCAGTAGAGATTTTGTGATATAAATGTCAACATTTGATTTGATGCTTTTATATGGAATTGAGGTAAGTGTATGCTTAAAGTCTAAACACATGAGTGCGAGAGATACACATTATCGTTGGTGGGGTTGGATTTTTGAGCATGCAAGCTACTTGATCCCATATATACATGTTATGACGTTTATATGCTTTATTTATATTTGTACTATTATTGATGTTGCTTTTGATGAGTAAAATTGTGAAGGAATCTCTTGTGGGATGCATAGATGATGTCTTTGTTTTATGGTCTCTTGAGGACAAGCAAGAGCTTAAGTGTGGGGGGATTTGATAATGCATATTTCATATAGGCATTATAGGTGGTTCTTATTGCATTTAGATAGGAGTTTTGCATATGTTTTTGTCTAGTTTCATATCTTTCTTGTGAAGTATTCGAGTTCGAAATCTACGCGTTTTTAGTGTTTATTCTGTAGTTTTACATTCCGACCTTGGATAGTATCTTGGTAGAGCTTAAAGGACATGTTTTGGAGCATATGAAGGCTAAGGAAGGAGCTATATTATAGCAAGGAAGCACAACGTCGAAGTTATGAAGGAAGTGGTCACTGTTGGGACCAGCGCCCACCGCTTTTCCCACGGCGCCCGCCATTACCCCGTGTTCAACAAAGCCGACTTTAAGTCTGAAGATATTATTATTATTATTATTATTATTATTATTATTATTATTATTATTATTATTATTATTATTATTATATTTCCTAGGGTTTCACGACTGTATTTAGTTTTTATTTCTTCCATATCAGTCATGTGTGTGGCATTAGGATTAGAGAATGAACACGATTAGAGAGATGAGAGTTATTTCGATTATGAGTTTCTAAACTCATAGTTTCGCATGTGATTCAAAGACATGGTTGAATGAATTATGAGGATTTGATTTCAATTAGTTATTTATGAGTATATTTATCATCTTGTTCTTATTGATTATATTTGTGTTCCTTTCTATGATTGATCACCATGTTAGGAATTACATCTATGCTATGAATCCGTTGTTGTTTTCTAGATAGCAAATGGAGCCATTGAATTAGTGATATTTCTATGTCTTTGTAGTGGATGATTTTGATTTATCTATGTCGATAGATGTTATAGGGCCGAATAGGGTTGTTCTGATTGTGTTCTATTTGCATTGAACCAATATGCCAATTGGTCTTATAACTTGAGTGTTTAATGTTATTCTTTAGTGATATTGAATAAGAAGATTGTATCTTTGTGGATATTTCAACTTTAATCAAGTCGACATATGCTTAGAAATATTTATTGAATCAATCATAGGATCTTGAACCTCAACCATTGTCGAGAATTACAGGTGAAATATCTTCTCTATCTTATTATCAATATTTTGCAATCATCGGTCTCTTTACTTTACTTTCTTATCAATTTGCTATAAATTATTGCTTTTTTCATAAGAATCATTGTTAGAAACATTGCATTGCAATCGTTCTCACTATGGGTTCGGCTCCGGACTTCATCGTTATACTAGTTTGTTGGTTTATCAATATATTGGTTTACTAATCTATTGGTTTGAGCTTTGAGTTAGGATATTATTGATATTTGGCAAAGGACGAAAAAATCAACGACGTTCGTCCCGCACCAGAGATGTTGTTGCCTTATAGGGATTAGATTCATACTCTCTTTGCTTTGTTGTGTGATTTACTCTTCTGTTGCATTTATCCTTTGAGTATTGAAATTATTTATTCTCTTTGCTCTGTTGCATTTATCTTGCTATGCACATTATATAAAAGGATTTTTTGCTCACCTTATAAATACACTAGTTGTTGTTATTTATTTTACTATATTTGTTCAAAAGAAAGAAAAAAGAAAAGAAAAGAAAAGAAAAGTTTATCTTATGAATAAAAGTGCATGAGCCAATTATACCTTAGTATTCTTTTATTTATGCAAGATGTATAGTTTGAGAGGTATATTTGGTTAGAAAGGAAAGGTTGAGTCTCAACGAGTTGAGAAGTTTGGTTGTTTCTATTTGAGTGATATGGTTTATAGTTGGGTCGTGTTGGCATTTTAGAATTCTTGATTTCCGGATTTTATTAAGCACCACATGACTAAATAATTTCATACCTTGTATTTCGTACCAAGTCCCATTACTACCCCGCCAAATGGAATCTTCTTTGAAGATTTCCATCGAGCGAAAGTCCTCTTGATGTTGCTTGTTTGCTTTGATGTATTCGGTGGAGATAAGTGTATATATGTGTCAACGCTTAAGATTGATGTTTGCCTACAGAACTCAATTGAGAGTTAAAAGCCTAAACACATGAGAGCGGGAGAAACACATTGTTTTCCCTATGAGGTTGGATGAATAAGCATGCAAGCTACTTGATCACTCAAATACACGCTAGGATGTTTGTCTGCCTTATTTATGTTTGTACTTGTTGATATGTTTCTTTTTTATAAGGTTGAGATATGAAGGAATTTTTCAGTGGGATGCGTTGATTCATGTTGATTCTATCATTGTTTGAGGATAAGCAAAAACATAAGTGTGGGGAAATTTGATAATGCATATTTTAGATATGCATTATAGGTAATTTTAGGCTAGTAAGGATGCGTTTGATGCATGATTTGGAGTTAAATTGCATTCTATGTTTTATATTGAAAGATTTCGGATTCTGCGCAATTTGTGACTGATTTTGCAGAAATAGGAATGCGAACATCAGAAGATAATGCAATGATCTTGGAGCTAGTGATATGCAAAGTGCTAGAATTGAAAGAAGAAGAGAAGATGTACATACCTAATGCAGCGGGCAAGAGAAGAAGTCGCAACACACAGGTGCAACGGTCGCGACATTTGACGCCAGCAACTGATTTAGAAGTTTAGCGCGTACCCGTTTTATTTTACCTAAACCTATTTTTATCTAGTTTTGGCCGACTCTTAGTTTGATAATAAGAGGGATTAGCCCTATCTTTATCTATCCACTACTTTTTTATTCACCGTTCAACAGATAATCGAGAAAGAGCGATGTTCATCATGAGCAACTAATCTCCCTTTGTTCTATCTATGATTTGAAGCTTTTTCTGGATTGAGTTGTGAGTTTCTGAATTTCGTTCCTTATTTCTTATATTGAATGTTTTGACCTTCTTGCACTTAATGTTTGATTGTTTTGTTCCATCTTTTCTGGCCAACTTGTTAGAATCAATTCAATTTCTAGGGTTTTGTAGATTTCTGTTGTGAACCTTAACCCAAGTAACAAACTTATCCCTTTAGGGCTAGTTGAACTAATTGGATGGGTTGGAAGTTGGATGTGTTGTGAAATCCCTCTTTAGGGGTTGCAAATACCTTGGTTAATCTCTGAACCTAAGGCTATCGATTGGGTTAAATCCTTCTTTAGAGACTGCTAATGAGATAAGGGTTTCTAGGACTAGATGGACTATAGACTATATTAGGTTAGGAGAAGGACATTCATAGGAAGCCTAAAAGGACGAGAAGAAGTTACAAGGATCAACTTAACCAAATAGAGTGGATAATTGTAGGTAGGAATACTTCTCTGTATTGTTTGAATCAAGTTTCTTTATTATTTCTCTCATTCTTCTGCTTTGACAAAAGGCATATCTTTTGCACTCTAAACCCCCCTTTGGTTATTCAATTGGCAATTGAATGACATTCGAATAGGTAAAATCCCCTGTAAGATTGACCTCTTGCTTATTCTTTATACTAGTTTATAAGTATGAGTTTTGTTTGACAGTAACAACGACTGTTTTGCCTTCCGTCACCCCAATAGTGCCCCAATTTCGAAACTTTATGTGGAGGGTTATCGAGGGTACTCCAATGCATGAGAGCGTTGCACAAGGGAGTTATGGATATCGAGCCTTGGTATGGTATATGCAGGGAAAAGGAGACTATTATGCATGTTGTGTTCGAACGTCAATAGACTCGGGAGGTATGGAGGTTGGTTCTACTATGAAGAGAGAGGGTGAGAGACTTTGAGCAATGGATGGAGAGGGTGTCCATGATGAAATTAAAACATGGAGCCTATGGGGTTGTGGGCTTAACTCGGAGAATGAATTGGGTATGCGTACAATTGATCGACATATATTCAATGGGATTAACCTGGTGCACATATTTGAGGATGCTTAGGAGAGAGTCGAGTTGCGTGCTAAGAAAGCATTAGAGATATAGGAAGGGTTGAGGAGGGGCTGGAGGAAAGATTAGACGATGAGAGATGGTTTCTGCATGCCCAAGGAAGGATACACGAAGATCAACTGCAATGCTTCCTCCCTAATGGAGAAGGGTTTAGGGTCAACATAATTGCACGAGACAACAACAATGCGCTGGGTTGGGCAGGTGTGAACCAAATCCAGCGGGGTTCAGAGCCTTTAGTTTCCAAGCTTAAGAATCTGGGCAATGCACACCGCAAAAGGAGAGGGGATTGGGGGCTATGATCATCGAGTCGGGTTGTCTTCACGCCATCCAGTAGGTGCAACAACGAGGACTAGTCAAAGAGACGCACTATTGCAAAGGGTGAACCGGATGGCTAGGGAGTTCCAAGTGTGTGAGTGGAGCCGCGTATGTCAAATGGGTTGGGAATCAACCCGCACATTTCCTAGCTCAATTACGATCCATGCTTATTTTTTATTTTTATTTTTATTTTTTTTTGTGTTTTGGGAGTTTGATCTTATACACGATTTATTCGATATTAGGTCAGTCGACACAAACCGTATAGATAATATTGAAATCAATCCTAGGATATTAAACCTCAACTATTGTCGAGAATTACAGGTGAAACGTTTTTCTACCTTATTATCAATACTTTGCAATCATTTCTCTATTTACTTTATTTTGCTATTTCATTAAGTTGCCACAATCTACTTGCTATTGTCATAAGAAATCATCCATATATAGAATTATATAATTGAAACCTTTTCTCACGTGGGTTCGACTCCGGACTTTATTGCTATACTAATCTTTTGGTCGAGCATTGGGTTAGGATATCATTACTATTTGGGAAAAGGCGAAAAACCAATGATGTTTACCCATCACCAAGCGTTTTCATCATAGTGGTAAAACATTTGCAATCATTACTACTTTTAATTTACTTATTTGGTTTATTCATCTCAATATTGTTCTTGCTTGCTTTAAATCATCATTGGATACACGAATCTAGTTATCCATGTGGGTTCGTCTCCTAGTTATCCGATAATAATTTATTGGTTAGCTAAAGTTATGATATATTATTTGCATTTGGGACTAGGACCATCGACACATCTATCCTACTCATCACCAAGTCGGGATGTCTTCACGCCATCCAGTAGGTGCAGCAACGAGGACTAATCATAGAGATGCTCTATTGCAGAGGGTGAAGAGGATGACTAGGTAGTTCCAAGTGTTCAAGGGGAGCCACATACGTCAAATGGGCTGGGAATAAAGCCGCAGAATTCCTAGCTCAATTACGATCCATGCTTATTTTTTTATTTTTATTTTTATTTTTTTTTTGTGTTTTGGGAGTTTGATCTTATACGAGATTTATTCGACATTGTATTTGGAGAATTGATAGGATTAGGGAAGGGAAAACTAATTACAATATCCCCACCTTTGGGGGTATGGTAAAAATATATCCTCAACTTTCAAATGTAATAAAAATATCCCGACCTTTGAGGGTAGTGGTAATATATTACCACGAGTTTTTTCACGCGTAAAAAATGATGACAAGGCAGCCTACATGGAATTTTTTAACAAGAGTTTTCTTAAACGAATTCCTTAGTAAAAAATAAAGAATTTCATCAAGTTCATACCAAATGTCTTTTCCTCCCTCCTATGTCCTTCCATGGTCACCTCTTGAACTATCTTCCAGGTATTCCAGACATCTCATTGTTCCTCTTCAATGATAGTCTTCCTCCCTCGTGATCGCTCATCTTGAGTTGTCTCTCTCACATCTTCTTCCTCATTGATTCGTTCACGGATTTGGCTGAGTAAGTTTTTTTCCCCTCTTTGTTGTTACTGCTGTTGTCGATTTAGTTTTGTTGTTGGCCGGTTTGGTGTTAGCAATATTCGTGTTGTGTTAATTTGAGGCAACTTTGACCGGATTAGTTACTTAGTTGAATCAATTTCGGTTTTTTAGTTTAATTTTGTTGTCAGTTTATTTTTTCCTAAGAAAACCGTTCAAGAAAACCCTATTTTAGTGCTAATTTGTGGGGAAAAAAAAGCTTTCATGTAGGGTGACATGTTAAATAAAATCCGTGTAGGCCGTCTTTGTCAACATTTTTGACCCGTGAGAAAGCCAGTAGTAATATATTATCACTATTCTCAAAGGTCAGAATATTTTTATTATATTTGAAAGTTGAGGATATATTTTTACCATACCATCAAAGGTGGGGTATTGTAATTAGTTTTCCCATTAGGGAATGAAATTTGAATTTTTTTTTCATTGGTAGTTTAAATCCACCCAACAGTTTTCCAAACTAATCTATTGACTTGTTTATGTGAATTTTGTCCGTATTGATAAATTTATGTTCTTTTCTCGTATTGAGTGGAAAATATTAACATGAGAGCTTTGATTGCGATTAATTTATGCATGGGTCCTCAAATTCAAATTGAAGAATTTTCTAAATGTATGGACTAGGGTAATTACCGCTATTACACTACTACTAGCTTCCCTATAAATGGTCGACACGCTTCAGAAACCTCCATCCATCCAACTCGATCCACTTCGACTGAGTCTCGATCAATCAATCCATCGAGTTTCTTTTCGACTCCAAGCGTTCAATTAGATATCAATATCACGCATCCTATGAGCATGGCAGTAGATCCTTCCAAGCACATGGGGCAACCAATGCCCCGTCCGGTTGTCGATCGTCCAGTCATCCAAAATTTCGCACCAAGCCCATGGGGCAACCGATTCCTCGATTACACCCCATATATATAATATAATATATACATTTTGTTCTCTTCATATATATGTAGGTATAATAAGTGCAGGCAGGGCGGAAGGAGGGTGGAGCATGAGGTTGCTCGAGCCCCTCGGCTCAGAGAAAATTGTTAAAATAATTAAAAAATATATATGCATTTTTTTTTGTAAGTTTTGATAATTTAAACTTTAAGGGTAATGAATAAAAAAGTGTTCTTAGCTTAGTTAGTATACGGAGTAGGAATTTGAAGTTTAAATCTTGTAGCTTTATTTTATGGAAGTTTTTTTCCTCTTAGTTTTTTAATTTAAAATCTCTATTTAACGTCACATATTTAATGTGCTTTTTACTATTTTTTTTTTATAAAAAAAGTTCACATATATATTTTAAAAAATTCCGATAATAAAGTCAGGTCACCCTCGATTTTTTTTCCTGGCTCTGGCCCTATGTGCAGGTGATTGAAGGCCAACAAGAGGTAGCTAAGGAACTCAACGATAAGATCAAAAGGGAGCTGCTTTCGGTTTCGGCCAAGCCATTGATAGATCAATTGCGTTTGATTGACGCAATTGAACGACTTGGAGTAGCGTATCACTTTGAGGAGGAGATTGAAGCTGCTCTGCGACGCATCCATCAAATGCTGATCGACCCTTCCTCCAATGATTTGTTTCTCACTTCGATTCGCTTTCGACTCTTAAGACAACATGGCTTCAAAGTATCTTCCGGTATGTCATGTATATATTGACTATTCCCAGTATATGAACAAACTTATTGTACACATGTATTGTCGATTTAAACCATGATGATAATCAAGTTATTAATTAACCAAACATTATTGTTAAACCATGTATACTTGTAGATGTGTTCAAGAACTTGGTGAGCTCTAATGGAAGCTTAAAGGAGGAGGTAGGGAGTGACGTACAGAGCCTGCTAAGCCTGTACGAAGCTTGTCATCTTAGGGTTCATGGGGAGGACATACTGGATGAAGTCCTTCCACTTACCATTTCCAAGCTCAATTCCTTAAAGGGTCAAGTCAGCGAACCATCGGTCAAAGAGCGCATAACACATGCCCTAAAGATGGCTCTCCACAAGAGAGTAACACGCGTCGAGTGTGTACATTATATGCGTGTCTACGAGGAAGATGATCCTTCGCACAACAAAACTCTGTCAGAATTTGCGAAACTTGATTTCAACTTGCTTCAATCCCTTCATAAAGAAGAAATTAGTGAATTTTGCAGGTAAACCCCTTTTTTCAACTGTTGTGATGTGAGGGATATATGTTTGTCGCACGTCGAAAAACATGAGAACATAAGTCGATCAGCTACTCCTATTACTAATTGGTTACTCGGACATGTGGACCCCTCATATAATATATATATATATTATGAACACCGGGCTTCATTTTGTAATTAATTTATATATATATATATAATTATTGATTAATTAGGTGGGGAAAGAGGATAGAGGTACTTGACAAACTGCCGATAAGGGATAGGATTGTGGAATCACACTTTTGGGCTACAAGTTTGTACATTGCTCCCCAGTATTCAATAGCAAGGACAACAGCCGCCATGGGATCCCAAATTATTACTTCAATTGATGATATCTATGACTCCTATGCCACGCTTGAAGAACTTGAGATTTTTACTGAAGCGATCTATAGGTAATCTCTCTCCCTACGTTATATATGTTGGATAAACTTATGTATTTAATTTATTATATATATATATATTAATTGATGATTAATCATATATATGTACGTACGTACGTGTATGCAATTAGGTGGGACCAATCTGGGTTGGAGAAACTCTCTGGAGAACTAAGGTGGTTCTATCAAAACCTCATTTTGGATGCCCATCAAGAAATGGAGCGTCTTCTCGCTCCTATTGGGAGATCGAAATATGTGCACTATGCAAAGGAAGAAGTAATTATATATATTGTTACAGTAATTTCATTAATTTATCATTTCGATCCTTATCAATTAATTAAGGAGTATTGATGTTAATCCACCATTAATCGTACTGTATTACACGACACAAATGAATGTAGATAAAAGCCTTAGTCCGAACCTACCTGACTGAAGCAATGCAAGATGGAGGAATGAGAATTACATTCCAACACTTGATGAGTATATAGCGAATGACATGTATCGGAACATGGCCTATGTCGCAGCGGCTGCTTACATCATCCTTGGGTTGGATGTCGTCACTGAGCATGAATATGAATGGCTCGCCAGCCTCCCAAAGCCCATCAAATCAATGTGCTATCTCTTGAGAATTCTTGATGACATTGGCGGCAAAAAGGTATTTAAATTGCTATTTAATTGGGAAATATATATATATACATGAATCATCAAATCTCATTTTGACACGAATCTTGTGTTGTGGGTACGTAGTTTGATGAGAATAGGGGGAGTTCAGCCTTGTTCCTGGAGTGTTACATGAAGGAATACAGTCTCTCATATGAACAAGCCTGCGACAAGCTCTACGACAAAACCAAAGAGTTGTGGAAGGATATAAACGAGTGTATGATTCGGCCAACTGAGGTGCCGAGGGCAGTTGTCAACTGTGTCTTAAACATGTCTCGTCTCACTGAAATTATCTACGATGATGGTGAGGATGGATTCACTTTAATCAACCAAAACATGAAGGATTACATAAAGGCTTTATACATCGATTCCATTCCGATGTCATTGATCGACCACTAAGCAGCTTCATCGATCTACAGAGGCATAAGCTAGAGAGGAGACGGGCATTAAATAAAATGCATCATAAAATATTAATAAGTCTACAATAAAAATAAGCAATAACTTCCTTTGCAGATCCAGATCGCGTGGTGGCCGGTGGAGATCGATCAATGACATGCTGTCATGTTTTAAGTAGTGATTAATAAAAGTGGGTCTTTGTGTGGGTGTTTTAATTTCAGCAATAAAGGTTGATGGTGATCATGGTGTATTGTAGTTTCTGTTTAAATCAAGTTTGATATGTACACATTTTGTCCAAGTATAATAAAGTGGTATTTTCCCTATGAAAAATCAAAGCTCGGTATAATTTTCACATATACCATTTATTTTGTTTTATAAAGATACATATATGGCCGCTATTTATAAATCATTTAACTCCGTATATCGATTAATTAGTGTATGTCTCGTTTCGAACACATAAATATGTTAATAGGGTATTATAAACTTATCTAAATTTATACCTTTGAAGAATAAAGCTTTCTAGCTTAAGCAAAGCTTTATACTATATTAAGCTCATGCTTGAATGTTCAGCTAGTGTATTCATATGCAATAGATCAAAAGGCCATTGCCCATGTGCTTGGCACATGTCACCTTGCAGGGGACCTATATAAGGGATTATAACATACTCTTTGAGGTAGGGTTTTGGGATCATGTCCCATGGAATGGCGGCTTGATTGGCCGATTATTCTCTTCCATCTTGCTCCTCAAGTCATTGCATATTTTGATCATTTTTCCTACTCAATCATGCTTGTTCTTGCTTGATCTAGTTTATTCCCTTAATCTTCATATGGTATCAGAGCTTGAGGCTGTTCTTGGGAGGCAATCTGCCTTTTTTCTTCCATTGTTTGCTGCATTGCTTATGTTCACTGTCGTTGCTGCTGCTGGAAGCTCTAATACTGAAGACAGAGTTGTTGAAGACATGGCTAGTTAACCAGTAAATTCAGGTGATCCTTTGTTCTTGTCGAACTCAGATCATCCAGGTGCCCAGCTTGTTGCTATTCCCTTTTATGGAAGCAACTATATGACTTGGAGCAGAGGAGTAATCATGGCTCTTGGTGCTAAGTGTAAAATTGGTTTCATTAATGGAACTTGTGCTAGACCTGCTGTGGGCCATGCAGATTTGGAGAAATGGATAAGAGCAGACTACATGGTTAGATGTTGGTTATTGAATTCAATGTCTAAAAATATTGCTAAAGGATTCATGTTTCAGGATTCTTCCAAACTTTTATGGGATGATATTATGGATAGATTTGGACAAAGGAATGAACCTCTTATTTTTCATATTAAGAGGAGGCTTGGGAATATTGTGCAGGGTAATATGAGTCTTGCAGATCTGTATAATGTGTTCAAAAGGAACTGGGATGAATTGCAAGTTCTAGAGTGTATGCCAGAGTGTGCTTGTGGTGCTTTAGCTGGATGTACTCGTGATTTGAAGAAGAAATTCTCTGAGATTGAATCTCGTAACAGGCTTATGCAGTTGTTGATGTGTCTTAGTGAGAAATATGAAGCTGCTAGAAACTCTATATTAGCCACAGATCCTTTGCATAGTCGTAATAAGGCATACTCTATTTTGCAGCAAGTAGAAAGGGGAAATGAGGCCTCTACTGATCATACTTCTCAAGGTATGAGTGCAGATTCTAGTGTTATGGTTGTTAACAAAGGAGGCAATAGCTATCAGTACAAGCCATCCAGTGGTGGTGTTGCTTCTGATAAGAAAGAAGTGAGGGACTGGAAGGAATTGAAAAGGATTAAAATGAATTCTACTTGCACTTATTGTAACATGAAAGGGCATATGGCTGAGTAATGCTTCAAATTGCATGGTATACCTGAATGGTTCAAAGAGCTCAAAGAGAAAGAGAAGAATAATCCAAGCAGTGGAATCACAGGGAGGAGATCTGCAAATGCAGCTGGTTCTATGGATTCTCAAATGCAACATTGGTTCATCTGCTAATTTTACAGGTATGCTACCGTTTAATAATGCAAATGTTGTTTTGACAGAGAGGCCTATGAATGAGTGGATAGTAGATACTAGGGCTACAGATCACATGGTGTCTGAGTCTCATAATTTACATGGTAAAAGAAGCTTATACAGACCTATTCATATTGGTCTACCAGATGGATCAATTAAGTCTATTACAGAACAAGGGCATATGTAGTTGACTGATGGTATTAACTTGAGTGATGTTTTGCTGGTGCCTGATTTTAAACACGGATTGCTTTTAGTTGGAAAAATCCTTGATGAAAATGATCTTATAGCCATATTCACAAAATCTTCTTGCTATTTCCAGGACCCTGGATCTAAGAAGATTTTGCTATCTGGGATTAAAGAGCATGGTCTGTACAAGATACATCCTGAAGATCATGATGGAACAGGACTTGATGGAAGAGCTTTAAGAAGTTGTAATAAAGCTAGTTTAAGTTTGGAAATAGTTCATGCTAGGCTTGGTCATAATTCTATGGCTAACCTCAGACATTTAAAGATGTTCAATTCTTCAGTTTTGGATAATTTTGATTGTGAATCTTGCTCTTTATCTAAGCATCATAGACTTCCATTTCAGAGAAGTGTGAATATTGCCAAAAGGCCTTTTGATCTATTGCATATGGATTTGTGGGGTCCATATAAATGTGTTACATATGATGGTTGCTCTTATTTTCTAACTATCCTTTATGATTGTACCCGGGTAACCTGTACTCTACTATTGAAGAGCAAACTGCAGGTTTTCAAAGCTATAAATGATTTTCTAGCATATGTGGAAAATCAGTTTAATAGTTCAATCAAATGTGTGAGGACTGACAATGGGACATAATTTGTGCAGAAGCAGTGTGTTGACATGTTTGCTTCTAAAGGTATTATTCACCAGAAAACCATTCCTTACACTCCCCAACAGAATGGGAGAGTAGAGAGGAAGCACAAGCATCTTGTAGAAACAGCAAGGTGTTTAAGAATACATGTTGGCTTACCTATGAAGTTTTGGGGAGAGTGTGTGCTTGCAGCTACTCATCTTATCAACAAGATGCCTACTGAAATCCTTAACTGGATATCTCTTCATGGAAGGCTTTTCAATAAGCCAGCAAATTATGATAAGTTGAGAGTCATTGGTTGCTTATGTTATGCACCAGTGGGGTATGACAAAAGAGATAAGATGAAAGCAAAGGGAATAAAGAGTGTGTTGCTTGGATATCCTTTTGGCCAGAAAGGTTATAAACTCTGGGATATGGAGTTACAGAAAGTGTTTGTTAGTAGAGATGTGATTTTCAAAGAAGATCGGTTTCCTTACAAAGAGCACCTTAAATGTGGGGTTGAGAGTCCAGAGATCAGACCACCTTTGCCTCTTGTTAATCCAGCTTCAGATGATGATTATGTTGATCATCACTTTATTAATGCTCAGGGAAGCAATTCTCCAACCTTCATAGCAGATAATGAGGTTGGTTCTAGTCACACTCCTCTTCCTTCTCAAATCCAGGATTCTTTGGAATCAGAAGGCAGTAATGGCCAAATGTCAGCTGAGATATTGCAAGATTTGAATGAATTTCCTCCTTTGAGGAGGTATGTTAGGCAAAATGTTGCTCCTAGAAGGCTTCAAGATTATGATTGTAGGCATGAAAGACAAAGAAATTTATTATCTCAGTCCTTTCTTGCAGAATGTCTTGGGGACAAAATTGATCATGATTGGGGAGCATTGAAGTCTTTTGCTTACATGGTAGTTGAACCTGAACCTTACAGTTACAACCAGGCTATACAAAACAATAACTGGATAGATGCAATGGATACTGAGATCCAGGCTTTAGAAAGAAATGGCACCTGGGAAGTAGTTGATCTCCCTTCCAACTTGAAAGCTATTGGGAGTAAGTGGGTCTATAAAATTAAATATAGACCAGATGGCACCATAGAAAGATATAAGGCCAGATTGGTGGCTAAGGGGTATAATCATATCAAAGGGAAGGACTGTAAACATACATTCTCACCTGTGGCAAAATTCTCAACTGTGAGAATCTTAATAGTTATTGCTACTGTCAGAAAGTGGAAGCTCCATCAACTTGATGTGAACAATGCTTTCTTACATGGAAAGCTTGAAGAAGAGGTTTACATGAAACCACCTGAAGGGTATGCTCTTGGCAAACCTGGGCAAGTTTGCAAGTTAAAGAAATCCATTTATGGATTGAAACAGGCATCAAGACAGTGGAACACAGAGCTGTGCAGGTTATTAGTGAGCTTGGGTTATACTCAATCTCTCGAAGACTACTCTTTGTTCATCAAGCAGGTTCCTAGTGGAATTATGGTTGCATTAGTCTATGTAGATGATTTGTTACTTACTAGTGATGACATTACTGTTATTAATCAGACTAAGGAAGCTCTTCATGAAGCCTTCACTATAAAAGATCTTGGCCAGGCAAGATATTTTCTTGGCTGGGAAATTATGAATGACCAAATGGGTAGTACACTACATCAAAGAAAATATATCATTGACATTCTTGAAGATTGTCAAATGATGGACTGCAAGCCTACTCTATTTCCTCTTCCAAGGGGTTTAAAACTGTCCACAGACAGTGGTGTGATATTTCCAGATCCTGAAAGATATAGGAGACTTGTTGGGAGGTTATTATTCCTCAATTTATCCAGGCCTGATATATCTTATGCTGTTCAACACCTCAGTCAGTTTATGGTTGAACCAAGACAACCACGTCTTGATGCAGCCATTCATGTAGTGAGATACTTGAAGAGGACCTTATCTACAGGTCTTTATTCTCCCAGAGAATCATCCATGATTCTCTCAGGTTATTGTGATGCAGATTGGGGTGCATGCCAGTTCAGTGCAAAATCTCTAACTGGCTATTGTGTGTTCTTTGGTGAGGCTTTAGTATCTTGGAAAACAAAAAAGCAAGTAACTGTCTCTAAATCCTCTGCCGAAGCAGAGTATAGAAGTATGTCCACTTCATCCAGTGAACTTGTTTGGGTTGAAGGGATCTTACAGAAGCTGAAAGTGGATGTTCCTTTACCTATTCCTCTCTACTGTGATAGTAAATCAACCATTCATATAGCAGAAAACCCTGTATTCCATGAGAGAACAAAGCACTTAAAGATAGATTGTCATTATGTGCGTGAGAAGCTAGAGGAAGGCTTCATTCACCCACAACATGTCAGAACAGGTGTTCAGTTAGCTGATATACTCACTAAAGCTCTTGGTGAAAGGCAACACTACTTCTTCTCTTGCAAGTTGGGACTTGTTGGAATACCCCCAAGTCCAACTTGAAGGGGGGGGGGGGGGGGGGTATGAAGAATAAAGCTTTCTAGCTTAAGCAAAGCTTTATATTAAGCTCATGCTTGAATGTTCAGCTAGTGTATTCAGCTGCACTTAGCTCCATTTCATCTTTCCCTTAGCACTTTTCCTTATGTTTTTGTCTTGATTGTAATAAGGACATTGCCCATGTGCTTGGCACATGTCGCCTTGTAGGGGACCTATATAAGGGATTATGACCTACTCTTTAAGGTAGGGTTTTGGGATCATGTGCCATGGAATGGCGGCTTGATTGGCCGATTATTCTCTTCCATCTTGCTCCTCAAGCCATTGCATATTTTGATCATTTTTCCTACTCAATCATGCTTGTTCTTGCTTGATCTAGTTTATTCTCTTAATCTTCATAATACCTATCATCTATATAAAAAAAAATTGTTAAAAAATATAACAAAAATAATAAATCTAAATTAAAATGTGATAATTAACATATGTGTGTGGGGGTGGGGGTTTATGTTATAAGTTTTTATAAACTATGGAAACATATTATTTAAATAAATTTTATTGGCCGAACTTTTTTCCTAGAATTTGTCACAATATATACGTCATGTGGGACCGTATGCATCAATTTTTAAATATTTACCTAGATAGATGAATGTGTAATCTCTATTTATATTTCGAACAAAAAAAATCTCTATTTATAGTATACTGATCAATGAATTTGGCAAATTCCAAGGAAGAATAATGTTGAATCTCGAATGATGTACAGTATTATAATCTATAGGGGGATGATAGAGCAAAAGTAATTCCATAAGATGTCTAGGGGCATAATTGTCATTTACAAGGTGAAACAATCAAACTCTAATTCTCATTATAAATATGATTGAACTACTAGGGTTAGGGAGGCTTCGCGATCAGCCAATACAATTCTGACTTGAGCGTCGGAGGCTCCTCCGGGGGAACGAGCCCGGCCCGCCTCTTCCTCTTCTAATCTATGTAGGAAGATCGATCGAGAGGAGATGCAGATCTGATTTATTACATTTGGCGCCGTCTGTGGGAATCTATTGATAGGAGGAAATCGAGTATGCAAATAAAATATAAATAAATCACAGCAAACCAGATTCCGTCCCTTGCAAATAATTACAAGACCTCCTCCTGATGTAGCAGCGAGAAGTCAGGATCGATCCACGAGGAAGCGTGTCAGCGGATCCTAGGCAACGGAGAAATCTCACGAACGTCAACCACAGATGTCCTCGATCTCGAGTACAGCAACTCGACAGAAGATCGGACAGTCGAGCGCAGCGCAGCAGCAAGCACAGGGTGTAGTCAATATCGACCAGAGGGTACTCGATATCGAGTAGGCTTCGTCGACGTTGAGTTGGGCTTTGTCGAGTACCTGCACACAGAAGCTACAACGATGCTAGATCGAGAATCAGTACTCGATATCGACGAGTGCTATTCGATATCGAGGAGACAGAAACTAAAACGAAACGAAAGAAAGTAAAAACAATTGCTTTGGGATTTCGAACTAAACTTAATGTAAAAAGCTTCCAAGATTGGGGTTTGCAACAATGATAACCAAGCATGCATAAGGCAGAGATAAAACAGATAATCATGTAAATTGCATCAAAGGACAAGCTTTCGCCTTCTCCAACAATTAGACAACTCTTTCAAGAAACCCTAATTGTCTCTACTGATTTTACGTTTACAATCCAAGTTGTTAACATGGATCTCTATTAGATGGGTAATAAACACATAAACAAGTAGTAGATGCTTAAAACATGACAAAGGTCGGATCTTTACCTCAAACACGCATGGCTATCGTCGGGCTCGCTCCAACCCTAGAAGTGGGTGGACTACTCGTGCTTCATTGCAACCTCAGACATTGATTGATTGAAAGGAAACTAATTGCATTAAAATAAACCAAAGTTTACAACCGCTGGAAGCCAATTCCGCTCTCGCTTCACAACTCCAATCGGTCGCTCACTCTCTCTCTCTCTCTCTACTTCTCCTACTTACTTCTCTCTGAAATTGAATGACTAGAAATCAGCCCCAATGGCTTTATTTATAGGCTTCTAAACCTTGCTACTCAAGGATAGAAACATCTATCTATATCTAAAATTATATCTAAAACCATTAAAGATAAATAAAAGCAAATAACATAATTAAATCTAAAAAGGGGAAATATATCTAAAGTGTCTCAAGTGGATAAATCTTCTCCTTCCATGATGTATCTTGATAGATCGGATAGACTTTGGCAAACTTCGAGCCCAAGGAATCCCAATCCGAGTAGAATTGCGTCGACACGTCACACAGCTTCTGGAATCGTCGTCGATCTCGACAAGGATCTTGTCGATCTTGAGTAGGATTGTTGTCGATTGGGCGTGGCTCGTTGTTTTGGCTAGCTGGTCCTCGACAGGCTCGGACATGGCTCATGGCACTCGTCGATCTCGAGGACCCCTTGTCGACATCGAGTAGAGAGGTTCGTCGACTAGGTTTGGCTTGGCTGGTCGGGCAAGTCTTCTCGATGTGCTCGGTCCTGGCTTCACGTCTTTGTCGACCTCGAGTACCCGTACTCGATATCGAGTTGGGTGGTTCATTGACTTGACCTCCTGGGGTTGTCGAGTAGCTCCTCTCGATGTGCTCGGACATGGTG
Source organism: Persicaria tinctoria (assembly GCA_037127255.1). Lineage (NCBI taxonomy): Eukaryota > Viridiplantae > Streptophyta > Magnoliopsida > Caryophyllales > Polygonaceae > Persicaria > Persicaria tinctoria. The sequence continues at coordinate 13,405,109 of JBANSL010000020.1, read as the reverse complement.
CTCAGTTGCTCGTCGACATCGAGGAAGGTTACTCGATCTCGAGTAGGGTGTGGAGTCGGGTTCTTCATCTTCAGCTTCTCGACATGATCCTCCTCGATCCTGGCCGGTGTCTAGACAGGGTTTGTCGAGATCGACTAAGGCTAGTCGATGTCGAGTAGCTTTGAGCTCCGATTCTCGCTGCTTGGTTTTCTTCCGAAATGGTTCCATATTCTGCAATATTAAACAGAAACTTATGTAGATCTCCATTTCTGACAAATAAGCATATACTACACAAATCCAACATATTCCCAACCCGAAATATGCAAAATGTAAAGAATATGGAACTAAAATATGCATTAAGACATGGCTACTTTGGAGACATCAAATCACCCCATACTTAGACTTGCTTGTCCTCAAGCAATAACCAAACAATAACCAAGACCCACAACACATCTTTCAAGTCTTCTCCTTTTGTCAAAAGCAACATCTCAAGTAGTAGCAATGTAAGACAAGTGAATTTAACGTCGTCACACATATATGAGCGATCCATAGGCATAGGCAGTATAAATCCAACCTCACAAGGATAATGTGCTTACACTCAACTCTCAAATGTGTTTAGGCTATGAAGATCAACTCTCAACTCAATTCCATACACAATCTCATAAACATTGTAATTTAAATATGAATCCACTTCGCAACCAATTATGAAAATGCAACAAGAAATATCAGGAGGACTTCGCTCAATAGAAGTCTTCAAAGAAGATTCCATTCGGCGGGGTTGTAATGGGGCTTGGTAAGAAATATTAAGGTATGGAATTATTTGGCCATGTGGTGCTTAATAAAATTCGGGAATCAAGACTCCTAAATCTCCAACATAACCAAACCATAACTTCTCAATCATATGCATCAACCAAACTCTCCAATTTATCTTAATGGAGTATGTAACCTTTCAAACTTTCTCAACCTCTCCAAAGTATGTATCTTGCAAATAATGAAAGAAATAAGGTAAATTTGGCTCATGCACTTTATTCACAAATATATATACTTTTTTTTCTTTTTTTTTTCGAAAATAAAAACCATACAACATTAATAGTGCATTTATAATGTGAGCCAAAAATCCTTTTACATAATATGTATAGCAAAAAATGTAAAACCAACCCTTATCTCAATAATTTCAACAATCCTTCCTTCTTGAAATGCAACATAAGCTCATTCTTTCCACAAATCATCATTCCAACCAACTCTAAGTCTTAATTCCCAAATGGGGGTCAGGCTCAATTTGGCTAAGGAAAATTTTGTGGAGTTTACAATAAAAGTCTCAGGCTAATGTTCTGGCTTCAAGCTGGGATAATGCAAGGTAGGTAAAGAGAGGATAAAATTGGCTTAAAAGGTGCCTCCATCATTTAATTCTCATCAACACAAACATATAAATGCATTGGCTTTGAATAACTATCACAACATTTAGAGATGCATAGGAAGAGTAAATACACTCAAGAAAGCATAGGGGTTTTTAATTTTCTCCCTATAAGGCCAAAATTCTCACTAGGACAATTTTTGTTGGATTTTAACCTTTAGCTTAGGATCATATGTGCTCAATTTCATCACAAGTTCACAATCCACATAAAAACCATTTTGAGGACTTAGGCTAAACCTTCCAAACACGCCATAGGATTTACATGATCAAGTCAATCATTATTTATCATCATAGGACATCTAAGTTAGGGTATAAAACTAAAACAATGCAAAAATTTAAACATGCATATTTTTTATTTTTTTCGACATTTTCTATTTTTTATTTATTTTTTTTTATGCAAAAAATCAAAACTAAAGTATGACGAAAGATTTAAAAGGCATAAAATTTAAACATGAATGCATAACATAAAAATTTAAAATTTCACCATGTAAACCCAAAAGCAAGACTAACACATATGATAATGATAATGAGCCCTTCCCCCACCCCATACTTAAAATTTACAGTGTCCCCACTGTATAAAATCAAATAAAAACAAGAGTAAAGGAAGGAACTCACAGGATAACAAATCGAGGAGGGCGAATCAGTGCAGGTCGAGTAACTTGCTGGTCGATCTCGAGTACATGTTACTCGATCTCGAGTAGCTTCTCAGCGTCTGGTGGATTCTGAAGTCGAGGAGCGTCTTGGCTTGGTCGATGTCGAGTACGTCTACTCGAGATCGAGTAACTTCTGGGCTTCTCCTCCTTGTCGTAATCGACTTGGCCTTCGTTGATTCTGACTGGTTTCAGGGACTTCTTTATTCCACCTTTTGCAATCCTTATATGCTTGCCGACCTAAAAGTGTTAGATTGCACAAGAAACAAGACTATGCACATGAAATATTCTAAAAGACATAAAATCAAAACCAAAAAGTTCAAAAAGTCCAAAAATTTCATAAAGTTCTATATACATGCTCTAAATTTTAGAGTCGCTAGGCCGACTTCTCCGTTTGCGCTCAAGGACCATTATTGTGGGGCCTGCTCATGCTTGGCCCTTCTCTTGGATCATCTAGGTCCTGATGGTAGTATGCACCCGCTGACAGGTGGTTGCTTGCATCATCTCCTTTCTCTTTCTTCTTCTTCCTTCCAGCCCTTAGTTTTCGTAGATTCTCTCGCCATGGTGTCTTATCTCCTCTTAAATCATTGATAATTTTCTTTATGGACTGAGGGGGAGTAAGATTCATACCTGAACTTACCTTTTCGGACCCAAAACAGAAATCTTTGGGCTTGGGGCTAGTCGAGATCGAGTACAGCTGGTCGACCTCGAGTACAGGGACCCCATACTTAGGCTCTTGGCAAGTCAGTGGCTCAGCAGAGGTTGTCGACATCGACAAGTCTTGGTCGAGATTGAGTGGCGCCTTTGTCGAGATCGAGTAGCTCTTGTCGACCTCGAGTACAGTGCTGGCGCTTTCCTCCGTTGTTTGCCTGGTCCCGTGGTTGCTGATGCTTTTCACCTCCAGCCAGGAAATTTCCTCTTTTGCAGGGCCAAAAGAGAAATCCAAAACCTCATCGCCTATGGTGAAGGTGAGCGATCTATTCTTGACACTAATTCTGGCATCTGTAGTAGCTAAGAATGGTCTACCAAGAATAATAGGGCTAGTAGGATCTTCAACACAGTCAATGATAAGGAAATCTGCTGGAACAAATAATTTACCAACCTGGATAGGGGCGTTCTCAACTATACCTGTAGGGATGACTACTGTATTGTTTGCCATGTATAATTTGGCATCCACGGGTTCTATGCATCCTATTTTGGCCTTCCGCCAGATTGATAGAGGCATGATGCTCACACTTGCTCCTAAATCGAACAGAGAATTATATTTATATTGTCCAAAACCCACAGTAACAGAAAACTTACCAGGGTCAGGTCTCTTTTCAGGGAAGTGGAGTACTTTGCATTCGCCTGCGATCTCTTAGATGGATCGCTTCTTGCTCAGGATTTCCTTTAGAAACTTTACATATCCAGGCATCTCTTGCAAGGCTTCTGTAAAAGGGATAGAAACATTCAGTTCTTGCAGCATATTAACAAATCTCGTAAACCTACCTGCAGTGGGATCTTTCTGTGCTTTTGAAGGGAAAGGCAGTGGCTTTTTCTGTTTCGGAGCCAGATCAGCTGTCGGAGGTGTTGCAGAGTCGTAGACGTCGGCCAGATGCTGCTCCTCGATCTCGACCACGGGCTCCTCGACATCGAGTTGGGTGGTCGACCTGGAGTTGCTGGTCTGCACAGCAGAGTCCGAGCTCAGCTTCTGGTCTTGGTCGAGTAGCTTCTTGTCGAGGTCGAGTACAGTCTCCTCGAGATCGAGTAGGCTTTGCTCTGTCTCGAGTTGCTGCTCTGCCTTGCTTTGCTGTTTCCCGAGCTCTGGCTCATGTAATTGATGCCCACTTCTGAGTTTGATAGCTGCGACGTGTCTGGTCTTCCCTTTAGGATTTGGTTCTGTTTGCCCAGGGAGCTGTCCGGATGGTCGTGGGATCTGTGCAGCGATTTGACCCATCTGCGTCTCTATTCCTCTTTTCCAGATGTCCAGTTCCCCAAATTTTGTAGTGATGTTCTGGAATTGGTTGTTGATGGTGCCCTGATTCCGACGCATCTCTTCAAGGATCAGCTGCAGATCATCCTTCTTTTGATCCCTTTCTGGATGTCCTGGAGCTCTGTAGGGTGGGGGGTTCCTAGGAGGACCTTGGTTCCATTGTGGTTGATAGAACCTTTGATCTCCCATATAGCGATTGGGACCCCCAGCGTAGGCTGCCTCTTCATGTGTCTCTGCCATCCTGACTTGCTCAGTGTGTGGGCACTCATTAGTGGTGTGCCGCTGTGATCCGCATTCGATGCAAGGCTGATTGACAGATAGATATTTTACTTGCTTGAGGAGCTTGCGATTCTGGTCTCTGTAGAACTGCTCCCTGACATTTGGGTCAATCTCCTTTGCTGGCTCATAGAGTGGCATAGATGGTGCTGGCCTGGCGTAGGAGTTCTCCTCATAGTTTGCAGTAGACCCATATTTGTTGTCATAATTGGTGAGCTTGTCCAGCACACCCTAGGCGTCAATTGGCGGCATCGTCAGATACTCATAGCGAGTATAATGGTTGATTCTGTCCTTAGTGACTTGATCAAGAGAGTTGAAGAAGATCTCCTGAATGACGTAGGGTGGTTGTCCATGAGTAGGGCAAGATCGCGGCAGTTCTTTGTAGCGTTCCCATGCCTTTGCCAGCGGTTCCCCTTGCTTCTGTTTGAAGGCGGTGATTTTCTGGCGGAGATGTGCTGTTTTGGCGGGTGGGAAGAATTTATTCAGAAATTCTTGCTCTACTTGGGCCCATGTTGTGAGTGATCTTGGTTTCAGCCCTTCAAGCCACTTCAGTGCTGGCCCAGCGAGAGACCAGCGAAAAGCTTTCCTCTTGACATATTCCAGAGTTGTACCTTCAGCAAGAGTACGGCACATGTCAGAAAAATTTGTAATATGTTCAAGAGGACACTCATTAAATTTGCCATAAAAAGCATTATTTTTAAGCTCTGTCAGAAATTGAGTGCGAATTTCAAAAGAATTATCAGGGATTAGAATCGCCAATTCAGGCACGACGAGAGTTGGATGCATATAATCCTCTACAGTAGTTGGGAACTGGGCAAGCTCAGCTTCTGCTTGCTCCCTTGTTGCTTTCTCAGTGGCGATAGCAACATCTTTAGCGGCTAGTTCCCTTGTAAGCCTGGCAATCAGCTGTTCTTGTGTTTCAGCGGCCGCCATGATCCTTTTCAGTTTAGAGTGGATGTGTAGGAAACGCTCCAGTTCGTCTAAGCTATCAAACTCGGGTGGTTGACCAGAACGGGGCATACACTTGTATAGTAACTCAAAGCATATGTGAGATTTAACTACCTAAGGCGCGAATGATAGCCTCCCCGGCAACGGCGCCAATTTGTTGATAGGAGAAAATCGAGTATGCAAATAAAATATAAATAAATCACATCAAACCAAATTCCGTCCCTTGCAAATAATTACAAGACCTCCTCCTGATGTAGCAGCGAGAAGTCAGGATCGATCCACGAGGAAGCGTGTCAGCGGATCCTAGGCAACGGAGAAATCTCACGAACGTCAACCACAGATGTCCTCGATCTCGAGTACAGCAACTCGACAGAAGATCGGACAGTCGAGCGCAGCGCAGCGGCAAGCACAGGGTGTAGTCGATATCGACCAGAGGGTACTCGATATCGAGTAGGCTTCGTCGACGTTGAGTTGGGCTTTGTCGAGTACCTGCACACAGAAGCTACAACGATGCTAGATCGAGAATCAGTACTCGATATCGACGAGTGCTATTCGATATCGAGGAGACAGAAACTAAAACGAAACGAAAGAAAGTAAAAACAATTGCTTTGGGATTTCGAACTAAACTTAATGTAAAAGGCTTCCAAGATTGGGGTTTGCAACAATGATAACCAAGCATGCATAAGGCAGAGATAAAACAGATAATCATGTAAATTGCATCAAAGGACAAGCTTTCGCCTTCTCCAACAATTAGACAACTCTTTTAAGAAACCCTAATTGTCTCTACTGATTTTACGTTTACAATCCAAGTTGTTAACATGGATCTCTATTAGATGGGTAATAAACACATAAACAAGTAGTAGATGCTTAAAACATGACAAAGGTCGGATCTTTACCTCAAACACGTATGGCTATCGTCGGGCTCGCTCCAACCCTAGAAGTGGGTGGACTACTCGTGCTTCATTGCAACCTCAGACATTGATTGATTGAAAGGAAACTAATTGCATTAAAATAAACCAAAGTTTACAACCGCTGGAAGCCAATTCCGCTCTCGCTTCACAACTCCAATCGGTCGCTCACTCTCTTTCTCTCTCTACTTCTCCTACTTACTTCTCTCTGAAATTGAATGACTAGAAATCAGCCCCAATGGCTTTATTTATAGGCTTCTAAACCTTGCTACTCAAGGATAGAAACATCTATCTATATCTAAAATTATATCTAAAACCATTAAAGATAAATAAAAGCAATAACATAATTAAATCTAAAAAAGGGAAATATATCTAAAGTGTCTCAAGTGGATAAATCTTCTCCTTCCATGATGTATCTTGATAGATCGGATAGACTTTGGCAAACTTCGAGCCCAAGGAATCCCAATCCGAGTAGAATTGCGTCGACGCGTCACACAGCTTCTGGAATCGTCGTCGATCTCGACAAGGATCTTGTCGATCTCGAGTAGGATTGTTGTCGATTGGGCGTGGCTCATTGTTTTGGCTAGCTGGTCCTCGACAGGCTCGGACATGGCTCTTGGCACTTGTCGATCTCGAGGACCCCTTGTCGACATCGAGTAGAGAGGTTCGTCGACTAGGTTTGGCTTGGCTGGTCGGGCAAGTCTTCTCGATGTGCTCAGTCCTGGCTCCACGTCTTTGTCGACCTCGAGTACCCGTACTCGATATCGAGTTGGGTGGTTCATTGACTTGACCTCCTGGGGTTGTCGAGTAGCTCCTCTTGATGTGCTTGGACATGGTGCTCAGCTGCTCGTCGACATCGAGGAAGGTTACTCGATCTCGAGTAGGGTGTGGAGTTGGGTTCTTCGTCTTCAGCTTCTCGACATGATCCTCCTCGATCCTGGCTGGTGTCTAGAAAGGGTTTGTCGAGATCGACTAAGGCTAGTCGATGTCGAGTAGCTTTGAGCTTCGGTTCTCGCTTCTTGGTTTTCTTCCGAAATGGTTCCATATTCTGCAATATTAAACAGAAACTTATGTACATCTCCATTTCTGACAAATAAGCATATACTACACAAATCCGACATATTCCAAACCCGGAATATGCAAAATGTAAAGAATATGGAACTAAAATATGCATTAAAACATGGCTACTTTGGAGACATCAGAATCCGATCAAAAAGACAACCGAGATCGATATTCCCAAATCGACAAAACAACGAAAAGTTCCAATTATCAGGGTTTTGGCCCTGCCATTACCTCGCCCCCTTCGGTCCTTTACATGGTCGCACCTCGCTGACCACCGACGGTGCACTATCTCTTCTTCTCCGGCCTGAACCCAGCAGAGCCTCGCCACACCCATGTGGTTTTGTTAGCCGTCGATCCTTGGTCATGGCGATCGTCTGCAAAGTCGTTGTACCCTTACAACGAGCATGCGCACCGAGCCGCTATACCATTCTCATCCAATACATAGTTCATCATCAATTCATCACTTAAGCGCTAGGGGCACGTACATCAGACTCCTCCCTATGCCACCGCTGCACTCTCGCCCCTTTTAGGGTTCTTCTCCGTCATCGCCCTCTCTAAACTCCGAGAATTGAAGTTAAGTATTCTATCTCGTTGTGTTAATTATGTGTTGTTTTCTTTTCTTTCTCATCTAAAAAAATAATAAAATAAAATTTAAATTGGATATGCAATTTAAAATGGGATCGGATGAATGCAACAAGTTTGTAAATTGTGTTAATTAGAGGAGAGAATTGTGGGATCCTACAAAATCCGAGATTTTAGATAAGGAAAGTATTATTGTACAATAATTGTGTACATTAATTAATTGAATTCAAAGTGTCAGTTATACAATTCGACTATTGTTATGAACGCCGTATTGATGACTAATATGAAGCGATTAATCTAGGATATACACTGACAACGGGGGATATACCCCGACTTTCAACGTGGAATCATCAAGGCATTTGTGGTTGCTCACACCACCGAGCCTTTGAGTCTACATCAACGATCAAAAGCGCTTCGGCACTCAGCAGGCCATCGATCCCCTACCAGGGCCTGCGACAGACAAGCATCGTCACCGTCTCACCGACATCGGCCATGATACACTACTAGAAAAGCGGTTAATATTAGACGCTTTCGGTTCGACGCTTTGATTTACCGTCGATGATATTTTTTAACGCGCGCTTCCACTTAAACCTTTCTCGACGCTTTTAAGTGTCATAAATCAAAAAAATATGATTTGACGCGTTTAAGCGTCGATGTTTCCATTTCATTAAAAATTAGTAAAAGGAACAGAAAACCCAAAAGAGGAGAAAAGGAAAAATGAAATAGAGAGACTAAGGAAACGCCAAACCCTAACCCTGAAACCCGCCGCCCTCAATCCAGCCACCGCGACCCCGGCAACCAGAAACCCACCCATTTCCGCCGCTATCGACCTAGCTGCCTAGTTCCCGGCCACCATCAACCCAATAACAAGGAAAAAATTAGATCTGAAATCATCCCCAATAAGCCGCCATGGACCCAAAAGAAGGATAAAATCGATGCCCCTGTGTCCGGGATCTGGAATCAATCTCGATTTCCATCTCATTACCGACGAGTCCGGAAATCGGAAGCTGAAGATCGATTCATGGTTTGGATCAAGGAAGACGACGGCCGCCATCAGGACGGCGCTCAGCCATGTCCAGAATCTCATTACCGGAGTCACCAAGGGCTACCGTTGCAAGATGAGGATGGTGTACGCTCACTTTTCGATCAACGCCAGCATCACCAACACTAACAAGGGCATTGAGATCCGTAACTTCCTTGGCGAGAAGAAGGTACATTTCTTTCAGCTTTCCTATTTTCTAGTTTGATTTTCATTTTGATTTTTTTCGATTTGATTCAACCTAATTTGCTCGCTAGACTATTCCTCCTTTTTCCCTCTACTTGGAATTTGTTCTAGATTCTTTCAGTTGCAACTCTCAATGTAATGTTTTGTTTTGAAAGTGAATTTTGATTTGTGAAGTTGCGATTTCTGATTGGATTGGTAAAACGTCTGATGCAGAAAAGCTGTAAATCATGTGAATGTTCCTTGTTGGATTTATTAGGTGCAAAACAAGTCATCATGAGTTCTTATTTTCTACCAGATGGAGTCCTTAGCTGACTGATATAGATTGTCCGGTGACCTGTTTATTACAATTGTCTTGTTAGATTACCTCTTTAATAGATGTTTTGAGAAGCTTTGGTTGTGTTTAAGACTTGATTAGGTATTTTAGTAGTTCGTTACAAGCTGCTTAAAGCTTGGCTGCTGAAGACTCCATGGTCTGATTAATTTTACTGTTCTAGTTTTCCATGCCATTAGGAATGTTGATTCATGAAAGTTGCATTTTCTGAATGGACTAGCAAAACTTCTAATGCTGTAAAGTTGTAAATCATGTGAATGTTGATTGTTTGGATTATTGGAAGCAAAACAAAGTATCATGAATACTGAAAATCTGAAATACTTACTTTCTACCTGATGGAGCAGCCTTAGCTGACTGATTTTCCAGTGAATTGTTTAATACATTTGTCTTGTTAGTTTGCTCCCTTTTACCTGTTGTTTAAGGTCCAGATGCATAAGAGGGGATCTTGTAGTGTTGCTGTCATATATTGGATGAGAACTGGTTGCATAAGAGGGGACCTTCTAGTGTGTTTAGACTCCATTAAGAATATTCAGGGAGTAGTTTGAAACTTTGGTATTTACTTAAAAGTGCTAATTTTTATTTAATTGTTGTAGTGATTCTAGCTGGCTTGTGTTCTGAAGATGACTTTCGAATAAATATTTGAGTAAAATGGAGAGATTGCAAAATGAATGCTTGAGTAAAATGGCTAGATTGCAAAAGGAGGGTTAAAAGAGTATTGTCTACCTGCGTGTTAGTATGATATTTGATCTTGTATATGTAGACCTATGATTTTCATCTTGATCTTGGAATTGTACTTTTTATTCTTTGCAGAAATAGAAAAGAAGTGTATAGTACTCTGGATCAAGGTTTATTGCCATAACAAGTGTATGTGTCATGGGTTCTCTCGTGATTGTTTAAAGGATATTTAGGTTTCAAAGCTAGAGGATTGTATATATGTATTTTAAACAGGGTTTGATCAATATATATAGATTTGTCTTGCTTTACAACTTTTTGTTTTATGGATTCTGTACATGTATTTTTCTTTTAGTAATATAATTAAATAAATAAATATAATGCAAATATTTTTTGTTTCATTTATTATGTTCTTGCACAAGTAGATATTTTTATTTTGATTCTCGAATAAGTGATTTGTCTCAAATATAGTAGAACAATGGCGAAAATGAAATAGTTTTAAAAAAAAAAAAACAATCTCGACGTTTTTTATGTCGAAATGATGTTATTTTCAATGGAACTCTGAAGTGACTAATTTGGACACCCAAAAGCGTCGAATAATTTTCGACACCAAAAAGCGTCCATTATTACAGTAAATTTGGACGTAAAAAAGCGTCGAATAATTTTCGACGTTGAAATTACCGACGCTTTGTTGAAGCGTCGAAAACAAAATTCTAGACGCTTTAAAGCGTCTAAAATGGCTCCAAAAAGCGTCCTTTATGGCCCTGTTTTCGGTGGCCTATAGGCCACCGAAACCGCTTCCAACCGTAGAGAATTGGGCCATCTCTGTTCATCGTGGGCAACCGATCACTGTCGGCTGGCCGTACCTATGCCCACAACTACCATTCGCCAACACTGTGACGTCAGGGGCATCTCGAACGACTCGGGGCCTTCCTAGGCCTCCACCATTGATGTCGCATCTGAGAGGTTCTCTTGTCTCTCTACAAAAGGCATAAACGAAGAAGACGGCGAGAGTTTTATTTCACTCTTCAGCTAGTCACAAAATTGGCCCGAATTTCTCAGAAACTACAAAATCGATCCAGAGTTCTCGTGAACTGCAGATCAACCCATACTTTCAGGATAATTACATAAAAGGGCTGACACTTTCAAGATTGAAGATTTTTGTCCTAAACACCGAGTATGGATGACAAGGGACAGGATCTCAAGGCATTGAAGTCAAGACAATTCGAAATCATGGAGTAGGGACACTCTCCACTCACATAGACCAAACAAGCTTCCTAGGGGAATTCGCTCATATTGATCGGGCTTGCCAAAGACATGTCAACCTGCTGACAATAAATAGCCAATTACGGGCCAACGATAGCAACTTATGGCCAATAGCTATTTACGGGTCAACGATAACCAATTATGGCCAACAGAATCGCCACTCATGGCCACAAAATTGCCAATCACGACCAAAGAATCGCCACTTAAGGCCAAAAGAATGCCGATTTCAGGCCACGAGAACACCACTTAAGGCCAAAAGATCGCCGATTTCAGGCCACGAGAACGCCACTTAAGGCCAAAAAAACGCCGATTTCAGGCCATGTTGTAAATGAGGAAATCGAGTATGAAATATAATGAAATAACTCAAACCAGATTTGTGCCCCAGCAAAAAATTACAAGACTCCTCCAATGCAGTAAGAGAAAGTCAGGATCGAATCCACGAGGAAGCGTGTCAGCGGAACCTAGGTAGTTGTAAATCTCACAGAGAAGCAACAGAAGACAGGAACAAAGAAAGAAAGACAGAAATAACAAACGAAAGCAAGAAATAAAAGCAAGACAAAAGCTACTCGATCTCGACTAGCTGTTACTCGAGATCGACAAAAGAACTGGACAACAGAAACTCAAAAATCACAGCAGACAGCAAAACCCAACAAGGGCAACTCGATCTTGACAACACCTAACTCGAGATCGACAAGAAATAGCAGAAACAGAAATTGCAGAATCGAAAACAGAAACTCGACCTAGACCAGATTTTACTCGAGATCGACTAAGGCCTACTCGATCTCGACTAAAACCTCCTCTAGATTGACTAAGAATGCAGAAAGTGTAAATTGCAAATTCGAACACAGAATTCAAAATTTCGACAGAAATAAATCAATATATAAAATAACTTCCAAAGCCAGGGTATCAACACCACAACGATAATCATGCAAAGTAAGACAAAAAGGCATAAAAGATCACGCTTTCCATCAAAATAACTTTCGTTACTAACAAATAGGCATATAGAGGCTTTCGCATAAACCCTAATTGTTTCTAACCCTTTTTCACATAATTAACCCAGGTTGCATTAAGATCACTTTCGCTTCAATAATACAAACAAGGATCACCTTCAACTCTCGCAAAAGAATCATGCTCATAGGGATAGAAGACGAATTGCACAAAAAGATCTGACCTTTACCGCATCACCTTACATGGCCACCGTCGGGCTCACCCCGACCCTAGAAGTGGGTGGACTACTCGCTCTTCATCACAATAGCAGGCATTGATGTATAAAAAGAAACTTGCATTAAACTAAATTCAAAGCCTTTACAATCCCGCCAATCCAACTTTCGCTAAATGCCAAAACCCTAAAAACCTTAGAACTCCTAAACTGTCTCTGTGGAACTACTTCTCTTGCTCTGAATTTGAATGATGAAAAACCAGCCCCTAGGGCTTTATTTATAGCCTTCTATTCCTTGCTAATCAAGGATAGAATCTATCTATCTATATCTAAAAAGCTTAAAAGATAAATAAAAGGATAAAAGGAATTAAATCTAAAAGGGGAAATAATATCTAAATAGGTAAGTATCTTCTTGTTGATAGATCTTCCCTTCCATGGATAGTTGATAGATAGATGTAGGATAGACTCGGCTTCCTTCGGCCCCAAGGACTCCTAAACCGACACGAACAGCCAAGGCGCGTAACGCGGCTTCGGGATGCGGCTCCTCGATCTCGACCAGGGCTACTCGAGATCGAGTAGGGCTGACGTCGACTTTGCTGGCTGGGCTTGGTCGGGTGGCTCTGCTCGACAGGCTCGGATCTAGGCTCCTGGCTCGTCGATCTCGACAAACTCTCCTCGAGATCGAGTTGGGTGTAGTCGAGGATGTGTGGCCTGGTGTGGTCGAGGACTCCTCCTCGGCGTGGACTCGGACTAATGCATGGTGGTCCTCGATCTCGACTAGCTATACTCGAGATCGAGTAGAGTTGGCTCGACTTCTCCGTCTTTGGCTTCTCGACTTGTCACAACTCGTCGACCCCGGACGTGGCATTGAGGTGTAGTCGATCTCGACAAGTGGTACTCGAGATCGAGTAGGGTTCCGGGAGTCGGGTTGCTCTGGCTCAGTTTCTCGATCAGTGCTCAGTCGACAAGGCCTGTGCTCGGACACCGTCCTCGAGGTCGAGTAGGTTTACTCTAGATCGAGTAACTATGGGTCCTAGCTTGGTTCGACTGGTTCCGCTGCTTCTTAACCTTGGACTTATGTAGTTGATTTCTGAGCTTTTCCGACCTTTCTTAGAACTGCTGTAATTTGCCTCGAATTCTGCGAAATTAAACAGAAACTGGTGTAGATTCTATAATTTGGCAAATACACATAAACTACATAGATTTTGTACTATCTTATCCCAAATGCATGAAATGTATGCAGAAATCGATATAAAAGTTACTGTAAAACATGGCAGATTCAGCTCACAACAAACACCCCATACTTAAGCTTGCTCGTCCTCAAGCAATATTTTTTATTTGTCATTCAGGGGAAGAAATAAAAAACTCTCAACATATCAGATTCATTGCCATATGACCCTGCAATCAATTACCATCCTCGAAAAGGTACTAGTGTCGCAGATCCATGCATGTGCAAATATAAAAGCAACATCTACTCACAAAAGGAGGGTTATGCAAAAACATTCATAAGTGACAAAGCATTAATAATCAAGAGGATTTTAATTTAAGCTCAAATAAGGAGTATATTGGTAAAAGGCTAAAGGTGGGCAATTTTTGGCAATGTGGTGCTAATGATCCGGGGAAATTGAGTATTTCCAAACTGAATTTCCACATTCCTTCTCCATAAGATTCATCACCTTTCATAATGCTTTTATCAATAATAATGCTTTTACCTCTCTGACGGAGGTAAAACCTATCGTTGATTCCGCCAAAGAAAACTCAAACCTAAAGCAAGTATAGCGATAAGCAAGAGGTCGATCCCACAGGGAAAATTATAACTCAAGTGTGATTTATGTGTCAATTAAAGTAACCAGTTTGGGGGGTTTTAGTGGGTGAAAGTTCCGCCTTTTATCAAAACGGAGTAAGCAAGCAAAGTAAATGGATTTGGTTTTAGACAATTAGGAGAAGTAATTCTACCTACAATTTTCCACTTTATTGGATTGAAGCGATCCTTGTAACTTCTTCTCGTCCTATTAAGTTTCCTATGAATGCCCTTGTCCCGACCTAATATAGTTACTAGTCCAACCAGTCCTAGCAACCCTTATCAATCGAACAGTCCCTAAAGAAGGATTTAATCCAATTGATCGCTTTAAGTTCAGAGATTAGCCAAGGTATTTGCAGTCCCTAAAAAAGGATTTAACAACACATTCAACTTCCTACTTATTCAATTAGTTCAACCAGCCCTAAAGGAACAAGTTTGCCACTTAGGTTAAGGTTCACAACCAGGAATCTACAAAACCTTAGCGATTGAATTGATCTAACAAGTTGGCTAGACAAGATAGAACAAAACAATAAACAATCAAGCACAAAGAAGTTGAAACATTCAAATATAGGAAACAAGGAACGAGAATTAGAAACTCACAATCAATCCGAATAAAGCTTCAAATTACAGGCAGAATAGATGAGTTTAGTTCCTCAAGGAAGACATCGCTCAAAATCTCTAAATTGTCTGATGAAAAGTAGAATAGAATAGAAGTCCTAGAAAAATAACTAAAATTGGCCTTATAAACAATCCCAAGTCGGCCATGAAACAAAACAAAAGCATCTAGGGTTTATTTAATCAAAACGCAGCGTTATGCGCTGACGGCAGATGCGGCGGCCGCAGCATCAGTATTCTTTTTGCAACGTCCCTGGCGGCGGCCGCTGCAAACCATGCGGCGGCCGCTGCATTGGTCTTTCACGGAAAATCCGTCTTGAATCAGCTCTCGACGTCAACATGAAAGTTGTAGCTCTCTGAAAGAGCTTTCCAACGCATGGTCATAATAGTCGATCGGACAACCGAGGCCTCCAGAAAGTGCAAAACAAGTTCAGCATGTCTGGCGACAACTTTTGCAGACTTGTTCTTCGTTTAGGCTCGCTTCTTCTTCTCAGGACCTCTTGAGATCTGCATGTAAGCTTCTTCGATCAACTAGACATTCTCATCCAATGCATTATCAACCCATGTCTCCTCCTCGGATCTACCATTACCTGAAATAATCAATAAAAACATGTAGATTCCGACTCCGACAACATAGAGAACTAATATGCAAATCGTGCTTAATCCATCAATGAAATGCATCTTAACTAAGCTAAATGCAACCTATTATGCCTACCTAAATGCATGCTATCACTCTCTAACCTCAGCACTGCCTTCTCGCGAGTTGCAAACATGGGTGTCATGAATGGCCCCGGATATTTAGTGCTTTGGACTCCTCACATGTGTGTCCCATCTCGCCAAACTATTATCTCAGCGAGCAGGGTCAATCTACCTTTATCTCCTGAGGTGATTTGATTTTCTTTCACTCATAAAATTTTCCATATTTTCAAATATTTTCCTACCAAACTCCGATAAAGATAAAAACAACACAACAACCATATAACAATCTCCATAATGTAACATTATTCTCAACATAATCCTCGGATAGGAAATAAGGTAAAGAATGGGCACTATTTAGATCATGTGGAGCAATAATTGAAATAAGGCATAATATGACTTTTGTGATGCATAAGCATAGGTAAGGCTAGGATTATAATGATATGAGCATTATATGGAAATATAAAGTCTTCCATCATCTTATCATGCAACATGTCAAAAGCAACTTCAAATTTTACCTCCTTTCATGGTTTTCAAGTAAATATGCACTTCATTGTGACTTCCCTTTACTAGGCAATTTCATGTTATATCTCTAATGAATCCAATTTTGCATCGTCGAGTTCAATTAAGCTTCCATGACATTATTCAAAAATTTCAATGGGGGTCATTTTTCAAAACTTTGGAAAACATGCATATGTAAGCACATAAATCAATAATGCATTCCAAAATAGCCATGTAGCAATTCAAAGAAATAAATTCTAAATATGCACAAATAATGTCAAGTATGGAAAATATGCATAAAGTAAGCCCTTCCCCCACCTCATACTTAAACATTACAGTGTCCTCACTGTATAAAAACAAGGGTAAAGAAAGAAACTCACTAGACAGGTGTGCTGGGCTTCATAATATTGAATGAAAGAATCGCCTGGGCCGAGTCTGAATATAGCTTGCTTCCATCCATGGACCTGAAAAGTGCAGAAGACATATACCCATAATAGAAAAACTAAAAGTGTTCAAAACCAAAAACAAACAAAACAATGTCCAAAAATAAATGTCTATGTACAAGCTCTAGATTTTATAGTCGCTAGGCCGACTTTCCATTTAGCTCAAGGTGGCATCTGCAGGGCCCATGTAGCTTGGGCTTCGAATAGGACTCAATTCTTGTCCATCAACTGCAATCCTCCAGAATGGATCTTGTTCACCACGAAAGGTCTCATCCTCTTCTTGTTGAATTTGTTAGGGAACTAATGATCCTTTGATTTAGAGACATAGAGCTTGTCTCCAACTTCATACTCCTTGGGATCATCATTGGATATCCTACATAAGCGCACATACCAAGGCAAGCCTCTCCCATGTATAGATAGATCTTTAATGGAAATAGGAGAAGAAAGATCCATACCTTGGCTTACCTTCGCAGAGACGGAATCGGGGACCATAGTGTTTGGTCGATCTCGAGTAGGGCTACTCGATCTCGACGAGTTTTCATATTCTGGTGGTTAGCTGCTCAAGGATGCAGAAGCTGGTGGAGGTGAGGGCTGGTCGATCTCGAGTGGGTCACTCGATCTCGAGTAGGATTCTCCTTCTAGTGGCTTCAGCGTCGTGGAAGAAGAAGATGGGCCAGCAAGGTGGTGGTCGACATCGACTAGGGTGGTCGATCTCGAGGAGTCCTGGCCGTCTGGTGGAGTCAGCGTCGAAGAAGGCGAAGTCGAAGCAGGGCTATGGTGGTCGATGTCGAGTGCTGTACTCGATCTCGAGGAAGGCTCAGCTTCTGTCTGGCTGCTCAATGACGCTGGTGCTGGTGGAGGTTCTTGGTTTTGGTCGAGATCGACTAGGGTCCTCGATGTCGAGGAGTCTTGGTCGATCTTGACCCCATACTTGGTACCTGTCAAGGCATCCGAAAAATAATTAGTCCATAACGACGTATCTTGGTTTGGGTCGATTGGATTTTCTGTGTCCTCCTTTAGGATTGCCATGATCTCCTCCACCTGTGCCTCCATATCCCTCTTTTCCAGCTCCTCAGGGGTCATATTTCTTACCTTGGGTTCCCCGCAGGTGATGTAGCCAGCTGAGATAGATTTTACCTCTTCCATTGAACTTGTATGCCTTTCAGTTTTATTAAATGGATACTCAATTACCTCATCGCTGATGTTGAAAGTGATCACTCCTTTCCTCACGCTTATGTTGGCATCCACCGTCGCCAAGAAGGGTCTTCCTAGAATAATTGGACAAGCAGGGTCTTCTTGCATATCAACAACTAAGAAATCAGCAGGGAAAAAGAATTTACCTACTTGTACTGGCACATTATCCACCATGCCTGTTGGAATGACCATCGTATTGTTGGCCATGTAAAGTCTAGCATCCACAGGCTCTAGGGCACCTATCTTAATCTTGGACCAAATTGTTAAAGGCATTATGCTCACACTAGCTCCAAGATCACATAAAGCATTAATTTGTATGGACCCAATCCAATGGTTATAGCAAACTTACCTGGATCTGGCCTCTTCTCCAGTATGTCCAAATGGCTGCATTCCTCTGTAATCTCAGCCATTGATCGCTTTTTGCTCAGAATCTCCTTCAGGAACTTGACATAGGATGGCATTTCATTGAGAGCTTCTATGAAGGGGATGGTGACATTGAGTTTCTGAAGCATCTTGATGAAGCGCTGAAATTTATTTTCTGCTGGGTCCTTTGGAGATTTTGTAGGGAAAGGCAGCTTCTTTTTCTGATTTGGAGCCAGAACAGATGTCAGAGGTGCTGCAGTTTTCTCGACGTCGACTTGGGACTCCTCGATATCGACCACGTCTTTGTCGATCTCGACCAGATTGGGTGGTGTCGAGTTGTTGTGCAGTGCAGACGAGGGCTTCTGTATTTTCTTCTCGAGATCGAGCAGGCCCTCCTCGAGATCGACTAGAGTGTTATCGACGTCGACTTTCTGTTCTTCGTTGTTCTGCTGCTTTCTGACCTCTGGCTCTTGCAGTTGATGGCCGCTTTTGAGTTTTACAGCAGCGATGTGTCCAGTCTTTCCCTTAGGATTTGGTTCTGAAGATCCGGGGAGTGACCCTGACTGTCTGGGGATTCCTGCTGCTAGCTGACCAATCTGTGTATCAACTGATTTTCGCCATATATCAATTTCCCCAAGCCTAGAGACGAAGTATCTTCTTGTTGATAGATCTTCCCTTCCATGGATAGTTGATAGATAGATGTAGGATAGACTCGGCTTCCTTCGGCCCCAAGGACTCCTAAACCGACACGGACAGCCAAGGCGCGTAACGCGGCTTCGGGACGCGGCTCCTCGATCTCGAACAGGGCTACTCAAGATCGAGTAGGGCTGACGTCGACTTTGCTGGCTGGGCTTGGTCGGGTGGCTCTGCTCGACAGGCTCGGATCTAGGCTCCTGGCTCGTCGATCTCGACAAACTCTCCTCGAGATCGAGTTGGGTGTAGTCGAGGATGTGTGTCCTGGTGTGGTCGAGGACTCCTCCTCGGCGTGGACTCGGACTGGCGCATGGTGGTCCTCGATCTCGACTAGCTATACTCGAGATCGAGTAGAGTTGGCTCGGCTTCTCCGTCTTCGGCTTCTCGACTTGTCACAACTCGTCGACCCCGGACGTGGCATTGAGGTGTAGTCGATCTCGACAAGTGGTACTCGAGATCGAGTAGGGTTCCGGGAGTCGGGTTGCTCTGGCTCAGTTTCTCGATCAGTGCTCAGTCGACAAGGCCTGTGCTCGGACACCGTCCTCGAGGTCGAGTAGGTTTACTCTAGATCGAGTAACTCTGGGTCCTAGCTTGGTTCGATTGGTTCCGCTGCTTCTTGACCTTGGACTTCTGTAGTTGATTTCTGAGCTTTTCCGACCTTTCTTAGAACTGCTGTAATTTGCCTCGAATTCTGCGAAATTAAACAGAAACTGGTGTAGATTTTATAATTTGGCAAATACACATAAACTACATAGATTATGTACTATCTTAGCCCAAATGCATGAAATGTATGCAGAAATCGATATAAAAGTTACTGTAAAACATGGCAGATTCAGCTCACAACAGGTCACGAGTACGCCACTTAAGGCCAAAAGAACGCCGATTTCAGGCCACGAGTACGCCACTGAAGGACAAAAGAACGCCAATTTCAGGCCATGTGTACGCCATTCAAGGTCAATGGATCGTCACTAAAGGCCAAAGAATCGCCGCTTACGACCACTTAAAGTCAATTTTAAGCCATAATAACGCCGTTAAGGGCCAGGAAAAGTCAACATCAACCAATAAGGATGTCATTTAAAAACGAAATGCTCAGCCCTAATGAAAACCATCAAATTGTTAATCACAAATAAAAGCAAGAATGTCATCAACTAACACTATCTCTCATTTATGGCAAAAAATTCATCTAATCATTTTGAGCAGTAACTTTCAGTTGATTAGTTAATAACGCACCAACTGCACTATATTGTGTTATTCGGTTGAGAATGCTAAAGCTTGCAGAATACAACGAAGACAAGGGGCAAGCATTACTAGTGGTCTTTGATCATAACAAGTGAAGAACATCGAATTATTCGTCTTCCCTCATTACTAGATCGTGATAAGGGAACCCGAGGGGCAATTGATAGAGCAAAAGTAATTTCATAAGATGTCAAGGGGCATAATTGTCATTTACAAGGTGAAACAATCAAACCCTAATTCTCATTATAAATATGATTGAACTACTAGGGTTAGGGAGGCTTCTCGATCAGACAATACAATTATGACTTGAGTGTCAGAGGCTCCTCTAGGGGAACGAGCCCCGCCTCTTCCTCTTCTAATCTATGCAGAAAGATCGATCGAGAGGAGATGCATATTTGATGTATTACAGGGGATAAAAAACAAAATGTGCATAAATAATGATGCTTCATCGTCGATAGGCACAATCCGCAAGGAATCTTCTCGTCATATATTGTTCGTCTCTCAAAGACAATCTACATAAACAACGATGCTTCGTCTTCTCTTCAATGTACGCGCTCTTCCTCTTCTAGCAAAAGCATGACTAAAAACACCACAAGGAGGCCATGCTGTCTTCGCAGTCTTAGTTGAAGTTCTCAACCAAACTAATCTCAAGCCATATCTCTTTAAAGTGTGATAATCCCCAAACGTCGCCTAATTAAGGCATGTACTAAATGAGTGTGCGTGTTCCTAGCATGCTACTGGGGCAAGTAGGGCCTTCCGAAACCATTTCGGAATGAGTCACTGGAAATGAATTGCGGTTAATATCTAAAGGTTCCCGGTTCGAAACCTGGATGACCGCTCTTTATTTACCAATTCAAGGGGCAATTAGGGCCTTCCTCATCTAAAGCATATAAATTAAAACGAGGGGTATAGTGATCAATTCAAGAAGACTTACCTTGGTCTTCAAGAGTCACAACAAGAAGTATGAAATGGCAAATGAATCACCCTAACAAATCTAACGACAACAGAAGTATCAACAATACAATTCAGTCAAAAGTTCTTACATCCGTCATCCGTGGCCTCAATGTCCAAACAATACGAAAACCTCATGAAATGACATAATCCCTTCTAGGATTTCCTAACATCTATTCTAAATGGATATACACATAAACATTGTTCATGTATGATACTATTCAGCATGCTTATATTTTAAGGTGAAGTTAGAATTTTACAACACAAGAACAATTGAAATTTAGGCATATCCCTACCTCATGTCTGCATATTCCACACAAGTAAGGACAACTATAGTGTTGTGGGGTAATTCTATAGAGTAGGTGGGGGGAGGAGGCGATCGAGAGGGACCCAAATAAGTTAGCATGAACAAAAAGACAACTTTGGATTTGAATCCTCAATTTTCAATGATATTTGCTGGAAGGAGAAAGAGGGATACGATTTATGAAATTTTCACTGGTCTTAAATTAATGGAGATAACAGAGTAACTAATAAAACCTAAGAGTGCGACTGTGCGAGAGGAAGTTTGGGTTTTCGAATGTAAAGGTTTTGAAAAAATCGGGTGCGGTAGGTTTGAAAGGAGATGAACAACACCAGATAGTGGATTCTTAATGGTTTGCCCAACAATAAATTTATTTCTGGCATCTACAAAGAGGAAATAAATGAAGAAATGGGACATTGACGCTCTGGTACCGCTTTGTAAAAATGATTTAACATTTCAAGCTATAGATTGAGCATTTTGAAAATAGACTAAAAAAAGGAAAACAAAGAGAGGAAGATCAACATACATACAATCGGCTAGATTAAAAAAGTGGCATCAAATAATTATATTTCAAAAGCGACATCAAATCATGTTGAGAATATGATTGTGGGTTGTCCCACATTGATTAAAATGTGAATCAAGTCTTGCATATAAGCCGGTGGGCTACCCCACCTAACACCAATTGGTTTTAAGATGGAACCTCAGTCGGCTTGTTTGCTCGTCTTGGTTGGCGCTTGTGCGTTTGGCGTGTGTGCGGTGTGCCCCCCCCCCCCCCCCCCACGTCGGATGACCAACCGTGAATTTAATATGGTATCAGAGCCGAGGTTCGGCTAGTTGCGGTGTGGTTTGGATTCCTGGTTTATTAGCTGGCCGACCTTAAGGCATTGAGTCGTCAAGTGCAACTGACAATAATGCATGGCCAGGCAGTTGCACTTGAGGTGGGTGTGTTGAATATGATTGTGGGTTGTCCCACATTGATTAGAATGTGAATTCAAAGCCTTGCATATAAACCGGTGGGCTACCCCACTTAAGCCGTCAAGTGCAACTGGCAATAATGATTGGCCAGGCAGTTGCACTTGAGGGGGGGGTGTGTTGAGAATATGATTGTGGGTTGTCCCACATTGATTAGAATGTGAATCAAAGTCTTGCATATAAGCCGGTGGGCTACCCCACCTAACACCAATTGATTTTAGGATGGAACCTCACTCGACTTGTGTGCTCGGCTTGGTTGGCGCGTGTGCTCTTGGCGTGCGTGGCCCCCCACGTCGGATGACCCACGGCCATGAATTTAACAAATCACTTAGAAAAAGTAGTATTACAGTAAACTAAAAATTGTCAATATGTTTGAAAAATGTGTCATCAAATAATTTCATTAGAAAAGTGACATCAAAGTAAAACTAAAGTATCATAAAAAAAAAAGTGTCATCAATGTTATAAAACATGTCATAACAAAAGTGTCATCAACGAAATTTTTTGGGATCAATGCGACTAACTAAACGAAATTTTTTGGGATCAATGCGACTAACTAATTTTGTTTGGGGTATAATCACTTAATGTATTTTCTAAAAGGTATATTTAGCATGATAACCCTATATTATTCCTCAAAAAATTAATTAACAATTGATATATATATATATATATATATATATAAAAAGAGAAAGAGAGAGCGAGTGTGTATATATATATATATTTCTATCCCAATTGTTTATTAATTTTTTGAGGAATAATATAGGGTTATTAAACTAAATATACCTTTATCGATATCTTTATCTTACTTAATTTTCAAGTATTGCAATCTCTGTGTAAAAACGGTTCAATAATAATATTATAGAACTGAGTTGTCTGATATTTTCTCAACCAATCTATATATTAAAGTTTTTTCCCTCTAAATTCCATCTGTATTATATTTAAATTTATAACGTTTGAACTTCCACTTTATTGTGTTTTTATTTATTTCAAGTCAGTATTGGATTACCGCCACCGGTTAGCCTAATTGATGAATACTAATTAATTGATATATTAAGCTTTGCAGGTTTGAATTAATGAACGTATGCATATGTACGCAGTGGTGGCCGAGTGGGCGATGGGGGCGGCCCAATAAATCATCATCACGGTATTTTTTTTTTAAGTATAAGGTTTGAACGTCCATCTTACATATATATTGTATTTTTGTTTTATTCCAAGTAATCAATATTAGGATTGTCGATTTTGTCTATAGAATATAATGCTTTAATATAGTTTTTAAGTTGCACGTATGTAGTATATGAAGCTTCATATCATGGAAATTTTTTTTTTTAAATGACGTTGAGGTTCCGAGGTTATCGATTAATCATCCACGAGTCGAGCACTAGCCACCACTCGAGCCGGATAAGCTAGACTAAATTCATGTCAAGGTAAATCAAGGAATGAGTATCGACTCAAGTACAAATTGCTCGTAGTGAAATTTAAACCCTTTACCTTATGATAGTGAGGCACAAGGAAGCACTCTTACATTAGGGTAAGAGGCATTGATGCTTCATATCTTTGAATTGGATGCATACGATCGATGACAGCCAGGACTTACTTTAATTGGCACCATTTAGTCACCATTGCTTGTATTTTTTTTAACTTAATTAATAAGGTAATGTGCTTTTGGTTTTATGACTCAGTTTGCCTATAGAATACAATAGTTCAATAGTTTAATAGTTTTTAAGTTCTACGTACGTAGTATATGAAGCTTCACATCTTTGAATTGAATGCATACGATGACAGTACCTACTTTCAGTACCAATTAGTCACCGTTTATTGTTTTTTTTTTAGAGGTGGCAAAGAATTAAATAAGATGTTTTAACTAATTAAGCAACCATCGTCCTTAATCATTCATAAAAATAATGTTACAAACAAGCACAGAATTATGAATAAAAATTGGGGTAGGCTAAAATCGTTTTATACAATGAATAAATTTTTAAAAGTTATTAATATTATATATATAAGCATCTAGTTATTAATATGACATATATAACACATATATAAACACCTAGATAAAAAAAAAAAAACTAAGAAGAGAAAAATAAAGAAAATAAAAATTTATAGGTAGGTGTTTTACATATGTAAACCCAATCAATTGCAAAAACAAATTTATCAATTCCTACTTCAAATATAAATTCAATTGAAATCAATTGCAAAGATTTGTCCATTCCATTAATGAACTCAATCGAGAACTTGAGGGCTCCAAATTACGAGGGCAGAAGTGTCGTTTGTCAAGAAAATGAGAACAAAATTTAAAACCTGGGGTGGTGGGAATTGAACCCTGGTGGTGGTTGATATTATAACCATTTTAAACTATCACACTAGCTAAACCAAATGAACTACACCACCTTTGTGATATGTGCTACTACTAATTAAATAAGTTCTGAAACTTTGGGGTAGGCTGTAGCAAAACCCAGTCCACTGATGTGTCCGTGCCTGGTTACAAAGCTCACTGTTCAAAAAGAGGATCGTAATATTACAAGTTTCCATAGTCCTCGTGATAAGACGACGTATTTAGGTAGTGTTAACATTTGCATTTAGATAGGTTTAGTGATAATGAAGTGCATGAGTTAGGTTAGTTATAGTATATTAGTTAATTATATAGAGAGTCGGAATCTGCGGATATTTGTGCATGTTTTAAGGCATTGGCGGAGACGAGTTATGACATGGGAAGGGCCTAACCCCGAGCAAGAGGCTAATAAGCAAGAAGAATTGATTGGAGCTAGTTATCCAAGTAGGTGATGTTGCACTAAAACGAGGGGTGGATGGGAGGGATCGAGAAGGTGGAGAGAGCATCACAACGAACCCAACACATTATCACCAATCACCAAAGAACGACGAGGAAGCAAGAGGGTCACGCAGAAAAGAGCAAAAGCCACCAAACCGCAAAAGCCCCAAACCAATGGCTTTTCGCAATAAAGAAAATCAAATTAATTGGCCTTGAATAAGCATGTTAATGAGCACAAATCAAAACCTTGAAATTAATAATTAAATTTAAAATAGTAAAGAACCAATTGAACAAAGAACAAAATATTCATAGCAAAATTTTCTAACTTGAACATAAGAGTTGATTTGTTTTTATTAAGACAATTAATCCTTACAAAAGATTTTTATGAGATTAATCATGCACAAGGGTAATTTTCTATGAGACAAATCCTATTATTAAGATATTTATGAGATAAATTATACAATTAGTTATAATAACTACTACCTCCGATCCAAAATGTAAGTCGTTTGACTTTTTAACACGTATTTTAAGGAGCTAAAAACTATATAATATATTAACTTTTTTATTATTATATTTTTACAATTCAATACTTATTACCAACAAATATTAAGTTGTAAAAAAATAATTTTAAAAAAGTTGATATTTTATATAGTTTTGGGCTTCTTGAAATACGTGTTGAAAAGTCAAACGACTTATATTTTGGATCGGAGGGAGTATTATTAATCATGCTGGTATGAAGTATCACCAAGCTCGGATGAGCTCAGATTGGTGCAATGAAACTGAATTGAGAGAGTTTGTTGTGGGAATTTTCTGTTATTCATCCATCATTTACATCATGTACAAGTTGCCCCTATAAATACAATCAACCTCTTGTTAACTATGGTTACCCAACTAGTCGCCCTTCTAACCAAGGTGGTAACAACCTTTCACAACTCAGTTTGTACCACTAGTACAAATTTGATATCTTACGGCAAATATTTCTCGGGAGTTTTAAAAACCTCTTGAGAGATGAAACTCGCAAAGGAGTTTTTATAAAAACTCCTGTTATATGTCTTATATTTTTAAGGAAATTGCACTAAATAGCCTAAAAAATGGGCATATTTGCACAAATAGCCAAGAGGGTGAAAAATTGACAAAAAATGACCTGGCCATACAATGCAAATAAAACTACCGGTTTTCTTGTACTGTTGGTGACCTGGTGTTGCAGGTGAAAGTAACCCAAATCTCTTCTCCCCTCGCTTCGCCTTCGATCTTCTCTATAATCCCCGCTCTCTCCTTCCTTTCTCGATCTGCAAATTGGCCGATAAACTTTCTACTTTTCTATTCCCTAGGTTGCCGGAGTCAACTACCACCCCCACCCAACCACTGCGCCACCGTTCATCTCTGACATCGCCACTGTTCTCTCTCGCTCTCTTTACCTTGAATCGAAATCGACAATGGCGGATCGTTACTTCCCCAATCCTACGCCGGATTTCGTGCCTGAATCGCCTAATTCCTCCGACGACGTGCGTCTCCCTTCTCCCTCCTTTTCGTCTCGCCAAGGTCGAACCCCTAGGTATGGCGACTCCATTCTCCCTCCTTTTCGTCTCGACCAGTATCTCTACCTCGCTTCCCCGCTTTTCTCTCTCATTGACAAACGTTTCTTCTCTGAGTTCTCTCCGCCCTTTCCCTCTTCCAGATCTCTCTCCCCCCCCCCCCCCAAAGAAATGCATACCTATATGTATTTCTCCCAAATCACCGCTCTTTCTTCTTCATCTATGATTTTTGTGATACTAGTTTCATCAATTTGCCATCTTTTATGCTTTTCGCTCTTCAATTTGGGGGTTTTGTGGTGAATTTGTTTGTGTTCTGCAGTGTGTTGATAAGGAAGGGAGAACCCCCTTGATATGGGCTTGTATGAATCCATAAATGGATAATGTTGCTAAAACCCTAATTGAATTAGGTGCTAACGTGAATGCTTATCGCTCTGGTATGTAATTTTGCTACTTCTATTTTTGTTTGGATTTTCTTGTCCTTCTGAGTTTTGAGGTTTTGGAGTGTCAATTTTATATCTTCCAGTTCATTAGTTCATAGCTTGGTGAAGTCATTAAATCCTAAATATTTGTGTAAGTTTCCATCCAAATTTGCATACATATATGTATTACTACTAGAATCGGCATGTACTACTTGATTCTTTAGATAAGTGAGGATCCATTTTAGTTTGAATATATGTTGGTTTCAGCGATCTAAGAGGCCAAATCTTTAGATAAGTGAGGATTCTTTACCCATCTCATTTCGAAACCTAAAACATGGTCAGTAGAAGTCTCAAATCCATTATTTATCCTACCTTACATACTTAATATGCCCTATCATACTTGCCTCACTAATCCTCTTATTTCAATCCTTGGAATTGCTTTCTTTTTGTTTTCCTTTATAGTGATTTCTAAGCACTGATGATTTTTTCCCCTTTTAAGTATCATGTGCCTTCATATGATGTTTGAATGGAAAACCATGCTAATTCTGATCATAATCATGATCGGTAAAATCTTAGTGCATTTACTGAGGAACACATGTACTTAGAAATGAAATGTTTTCCTACTTTAGTTACAATTTTGATTAATGATAAAATCTTAAATTGTTAGATTACATGTTCCAAACTTAAAGTGCTCATATCATATTACATGCATACTTATTCTTTTAAATATACTCACTTGCCCTTGTTCTTGTCAACCAACATACCATGGCTTCATCTCAGCTCTTCTGTCTTTTAGGATGGTTTGCGATTGCCTTCTTAGAGGTTTAACACTTATACACAACTAACACTGCCATGTCAATCATATATCCTTTGTTGTCTTGTACCAGTAAATCAAATGACCAATTATCTTTCATTTTATGGAGTTTGTTTCATATAAGAAAATAGTTGAGTTTTTTTTTTGTATGTTTGTGTGTGACATATTTCTGATTGATGTGCAGACGAGAAATGCTATTTCTGGAACATACTCAACACCACAGAGATCAGCTAGTTCAGCTATTCTTTTAGTTGGAGATCCTACAATGATGCGTGACAGAGCAGGGAATTTTGTGCTTCCTAGAGCAGATGTTATGAAAGTGAGAGATCGTTTGAGAAATGAGGAGTTAGCTGCAGGTTCTTTCTTATCTAGGATGAAAAGGATATTGAATATGCGCCAAGAAGCAGCCACTGATATGGGTAGTAGGCGAGAACTGTGTGCTCAGGCACGTATTTTGGCTTTGGAGGAGGCAATTGATACAAAATGGGTGTGTATATGTGTGATAAATTTGGTGGCTATTTGCTTCTGTTGTTGGGTTTGACAGCTAAAGCGGAAAGAGTGCAGGTAGAGAAGTTGTGTGTTACATATGCGTATGCATGTAAAATATCTGCTTACTAACAATGCCCCTTTGCTGTGACAGGATGAAGTCCGTTTGAGACTTTTTCTCGATAGTATTAGTCTTTCAGATTTAAGTGCCAAGAAAATTAAAAAGTGGTTACCTGAAGATCGAAGGCAGTTTGAATTCATTCAAGAGAGGTGTTATTTCCTCGTATACAATGTTCTTCCGTTAATCAGAAATATGTTTGGTTCAATTGGATGATTTGTTCATTCATATCTTTTATGATTGGTTTTAGGCAGGACTAAATTTTGCATGAAACTTGGCATCTATTAGAGCACTTAGACATTAAGATATCCTTTCTTTATTAATTGCATGAATGAACATTGTTTTGGATCGGTTACTACGTTCTCATTAGATTGAGATTTACTTGTTTCTTAATCTATACGACAATAAATAGCCTATTAGCTCAATTGGTAGAGCGTTGTGTTTGCACACAAAGATGTGAGTTCGACTCTCACATAGGCTAATGCGGAGTATGTGTTCATATCTCTCTGGACTTATACGATTGAACATGGTAGGAAATATATACACTAGTGGTAGAATAAATTTGTGAATCTGGTAGGACAAATTTATGAATATCTCTGAACTTATAAAATTATGATCTTGGTAGGAAATATATAGACTAGTGGTAGGACAAATTTGTGAACCTGGTAGGATAAATATACAATATTGGTATGATAAAAATGTAATCACCGAAATTCCTAAGTGTATAACTTGACACTAATGGTAAGATAGATGTACACGAATGGTAAGATATATTTGTACTATTGACAAAGAAGTAGAACTAATATTGACCAATCCACAAATCCCGGACTAGTAATCATTGAGGCGTGAATTCCCTAATCTCAATCTCAATTACCAATCCATAAATCCTAATCTCAATCCAATTTCTATCAATCAAAATTCATGAATCCAATCTAATTCAATGCTAGAATGACTGAATTAGAGCCTCTGCCCTTGGATATAATGTTACTTAGGTTTCCTTCATCTTCTGTTATAGACTGGAAACCCTCTACCATTGGTTGTTTTTATGAAAATTGTGGAACATAATTTACAGATTCTTTCTAGCTTGATTTTCCTTGAAAGCTATTTAAATTGGTAGGATAGATGCAGAAACATGGTAGGATAGATGAAAACTAATGGCAGGATAAAACAACGATATAGGTAGGATCAGAATGGTAGGATTGATGGAAACTAATGGTAGGAGAAAACAACGATATTGGTAGGATCATAATGGAAACCCAGTAATTCCTGTATAACTTGACACTAATGGTAGGATAGATGCACACTGATGGTACGATATATTTATACTATTGGAAAAATGTAAATGCATAATTGACTTTACGAAAAAAAATTACTTCCACATGAATCTCAGAAAAATGTAAATGCATAATTGAGTAAAACCTAGTCTGGAGAGATTTATGAATTTGTCTTACCATGTTCACAGATTTGTCCTATCACCAATGTATATATTTCCTGTCATGTTTATAATCGTATAAGTTCAGAGAGATTTATGAATTTGTCCTAACATGTTCGTAAAGTATCCTACCATTAGTATATATATTTTATGCCAGGTTCATAATTGTATAAGTTTAGAGAGAGTCATGAACACACATACTCCGTATTAGCCTATGTGAGAGTCGAACTCACATCTTTGTGTGCAAACACAACGCTCTACCAATTGAGCTAATAGACTATTTTCAATAGGTCCTTATGATCGTCTAGGCATCAAGAATTGATAATTTCGCAGGAAGCAAAAATAGCGCTTGGATTTGTAATCTTAATTTGCAAGTTATGCAATTGATCAAAAAGAGAGTATAAATTACGAACTCTCTGCAACTCGTCTCGTGAAACCGTCACCTTGGGGTAGTTCTATTATAAGAAAAAGGAACAACTACAAAGGATAGGTACAAGATCATTTACCCATCGCTGGCACTGTCATCGGACAAACTTCTTGCACTTTTTCAGGTATGAAAGGACAGTTGTACACTATTGGTAGGACGGAAATATTCTATTGGTAGGATGGGGACTGTATTGTTTCCTGGAATGAACGGGTAACTTTTTCCCCGTTCTTTCCGCTTCTCTCATATTCTGCCTCATTTTTTTTAGAGCATGTTATGGTGTTTCAGATCCTCCTCTCAAGCTTATATATGTTCTTGGGGGGACACACATCAATGCAATCATTGCTTTTTCCTCTCATAAATGCTCCCCCCTTTCCTCAAAGGAGGAACCCTATTTTGGCGCCAAAACTACACTAACAGCCCGCCAAATCAGCTACAGTGAATCTTTCCAAAATATCTTCAGGTATGGAAAGACAGGTTTAGCCTATTGGTATGACAAATTAATTCTATTGGTAAGATGGACAGTCTACAGTTTTCTGAAATGAACGGAGGATGCCTTTTGGTGCCACATGTCACTGACAGCTACAGTGCAGCTGCAGTGTCTCACCCCTTCACCTGCAACTCCCTCTCCCGGTTACCTTTTTTATTTGCAAAAAATGGTCATTTTCTACCCCATGCAAATAATCAAGGCACATGACTATTTGTGCAAATTTTTTTTTTTTTGGCTAGTTATGCAAAATGACCTATATTTTTTTAGAAAACAAATCTTGTATACTTTGACGGGGCTGTTTTTGAAAACTCCTTATACACACCAATTTCTCTCGGGATGTTTTTTTAAAATAACCGAAAGATATTTTGTAATATCTTAAAAAACTAAAAGGCGAGAATCATCAATTTAGGTCGAGAAGAAAACCCAAGGAGATCTGCCTGCAGAGGCTATTGATCAATTGCTCCGACAAAAACCGTACAAACGACGCCGATGATGTAGAAGCTTTAACCCCTTCGATCTCTCTCACTCTCGCTCTCGCTCTCGCTCTCAATTGTCATCGCCCTCGCTCTCAATTTCCTTTACCGGTCGTTTGCCTTCTCGCTCTCGCTATTCGCCGGCAATTGGCCTCGCTCCTTCTATTTGCGGACGCCAGTGCCCCCGCTTCCACTGTTTGTCGTTCGCCATCAGCGCCCTTGTCAATTGCAGAGGTTCAGCCGGTCAGACACTGCATTCGCCCTCCTCGACAGGTTCGTACTACTCTTCAGCCTCTGTCGCTCTTCACACTCTCCTCCTGCAGTGTTCACCCTCTCCCGTACGAATCTGTGTTGTCCCACTAATTGGGGTTTGCAGGTGTCGCAGGTCTCGGTGCTTCTGGGTTCGAATCTGTGTCGAATCGCAGGTCTCGGTATTTCTTTGATTTGAACCCTTGTGTACCACATATTTTACTCGATGAATCTGATGGAAAATGATGTATCATCTATCTCGGCCTAAAACAAGACTGTTGCTAAATATTCAGCACTTCCATGTTCATCTGCCTGTCATATTTTCTTTTATATGGTATTTGAGTTTTAGGGTTCTTTGTATGAGGGTAGGTCTTTCTGTTCTTGCTTCTCTAATTCAATTCTAGAACTGGCTGATCTAGAATTAGATTCCATGTTCAAATTCTAGTCAATCTGTTTGCGGTTTGATTCTTAGGATTAAAATGGAGTTAGTCATGTTGTAGCCAAGTGAAATTTTTGCTTAGAAGAGCAGCTTGAGTGTTCTCTTTCTATTGCTCACTACTTGATTTTATGACAGATTTCTAGTGTATACCTACCCATTTTCTCCATCATGCTAAGTAATGACATTTCTGCATGTATTTGGTTTTATGACAGATTCCTGGTGTATACCTTACCCGTTTTTTTGGCAGATACATATAGTTCTCAACTACAGCTAGGTCTCCACCCTTTTCAATGATTCAGTGTAGGTGCTTCTATATTCACCCTCTAATTTAGATCAATCAGACTGCAAAACTTCTTGTTCGGTGATTCTATCTTTGACCGGTGATATTGTGATAGCATCATAGCAAATTGAGGTTAGCTGCAGTTTTAAAAAAAATG
This sequence comes from Persicaria tinctoria, assembly GCA_037127255.1. Lineage (NCBI taxonomy): Eukaryota > Viridiplantae > Streptophyta > Magnoliopsida > Caryophyllales > Polygonaceae > Persicaria > Persicaria tinctoria. The sequence goes on along the minus strand of JBANSL010000020.1, from coordinate 13,372,819 downwards.
GAGATCGGGTAGAATTATAGGAATTATCAACTCTCTCAGTCTTTCTAATGAGAGAGTACACTTGTTGTTTCTAGTCTTTTTAATAAGCAAAGAATATATAAAAACCTTGCATCTTTTTTTTGGTAGAATTTTTTTGGGTAGAATATAAACCTTGCATCTATGTTGCAATTGTTACTTCTACCCATTTATCTCATATTCCCTCATTTCATAAAGTTCGGGGCTTCTAAAGATTTAATACCTTTGTGCAAGTTCATACGAAATGAGAACATCATATTCCATAAAATTCCTTACATTGACAATATTTAGGGGTTAATTCTGATTCAAATGGAAAGAGGGTTAATGTTTTATGTTTGTGTTTACATTTGCTTTCCTCCGAATTTCTGTTTTTGCATGATAATTGGTTATTTTTCACTTACAGTTTTATTTCCATCTCAGGGTATTTTTCTGCCAGGGGAAGGTACCACTTTGTCTGAGGAATGCCCGCGAAGTTTCCGGGGTGATTCTTGCAGTTAGAACACTCTGGTTTGATACAAAATTTGAGGCAGCTCTTAGTTTCTTTGACACTCAGGAAGCACAGATTGTTATCCTGGGCGCAGGTTAGTAGCTCTGCCTTGTCTTGGTTAAATAGCTGCATGTTTCATAAAACTGTCAGGAAGCTTGTTAAAATATGGAAATACAGTTTAATCTGCATATTAAACTGACCAGTTGTATCTAAATTGATTTCCTAAATCACTTTGAGAATCGTTATTGTAAATAGGGAGATTGAAATCGGGAATGACTATAATAGGATGTATAGTTTGCAATCCCAAACCACAGTCTCAGTCCTTTTCCTTCCACAACTCTTCTGTTACATATGGTGGCGGTAATGGATCATATTACACTAAATCTTCAACCAGAAGAACAGGAAGTGATGGAGTAAGAGCTCTGCTCAAGTTATATCATGTTATTGAGAACTTGTTGCATCTTCATTTACCTTATCATTTTGTGTCCCACCATCTCTCATTGCTTATCTTGATTAACATGCTATAAATTTTGTGGTCAAGGTGACATTTGAAGAGCACAAAGAAGCCGACAGCTCTACTGCACAGGCACTTCATCAGGTCTCTAGGGGAATTTATAGTAAGGAATTAATCAAATGGAAATAATGATAGTATTCTTGTGTCATTATTTCTGTTCTTAGGTTTAGTTCGGACGATTATATATTTAGTTAATACTTAATCTTCACATCATGTAGTTGAAAGTAAAGAGTGTTATTTTTTTCATTGTAGGGCCATACCTTGACAAGGAACCTCCATTCAGATGGTAAAGTGGATAATATGCGAACATTGCACAACCTCAACCAAGGTATTGCTGTGTTCAGTTGGAGTATGTGGCTGACAGTCTATATCAGAGCTGGTGTTGATTAGCTATTGACTTGCATTATCTGCAGATGAACTTGCTGATTTTGAAGAAACATGGAAGGGGAAAGCTAAAAAGCATTTTGCTGGTGTGGTTGAGAGAATGAATGTGCTTGATAATGCTGGTAAGAATTCAGGTTGGTTTGCCTATGTGCTTATTTCTCTGTCATAGTCATTATTTCTCTCTGTCATGCTTCTTCATAGATGGGGTTGGTTTTCCATTCCATGGTGATTGCTTAGATAAGAGCTTTTTATATTCTTATACATAATTCTGTTGATAAATTAAATAGCTTTTTATATTGTTAAGATACTTATAATATATAAGCTCCAAACAAACCATCGGTGTTTTATGCGGTACAAGAATTTTTAAGTGATATATTCTCGACCTTTGGATACATATCCTGTTTATTTAACAACTTGCTGCAATGTTTAATTATATTAAGCTCTCCACTTAGTGTTTTTGAAAACTAGAAATGCTTAAGCATACTTGAGCTTTGCAATGGATTGTGGTTGTACCTTAAACTTAAATATTAATTAGTTTGTCTTTTTCAAATATTTGGAACTTCATATCTGAGCTACATATAATCCATTTTCCTTGTCTTTTTCCATTATTTCACTTGTAAGAAGGGTGCACACCTGTGGCGTTGTGTATTGGCATGGCTGATAATTGATTTCTAGTATATTGTTTTCTCAAACAGCCTTACCAACCTGAATACACTGCTCCACCACGAACTCCCCTCACGAAGCTGCCATTGATATAGGGTAAGTTCAATTCAAAATTGTAGTGTTTTTGTGGGTGGGTTTTATACCAGCTGCTGAAGAGGAGTTCCAAATCTATTTTCATTTCTATGGGAGGGCTTTATACCAGCTGTTGAAGATTTCGAGGCTTATGATTTTATTTTCTTCTGTTTCTAATCCCTTAATTTTGCTCATACCAGAGGTTGGACTATCTCTTATCCCTTCTGGCAATAGCAGAGGCCAGAGCATCAGTTCTTCGAAGCCGAGTATGATGACTATGCTACTTCTAGTGCCAGTGACGCTGTATTTTTCCGTTCTGCTGAACTTGTTGTAAGCACTGCATATTTCCATTATGATGTTCTTGCCGTGTTAACAGGATGGTGAATGATCATGTCATCTCACATCAATCTTTGTAGTGGTTATATGAATTTATGTTGATATTGTGGTATTTGTGTACTTGTAATTCAATTGATTGTATTTTTCACATTCATTTGAGCACTGGGCAGGGTAGGGAAGGTGATAGAAAGCTGGATATTTTTTTTTTATATATAATAAATATTTATCGGGTGTTTTTTCATATATTTATCGGGTGTTTTTTATATGTAGGCTTGGGGGAGCTGGTTGGGAAACAGGGTCTCTCGGGGTTTTTTTAAAAAACCCCTGACCGAACGTTTTTTCTCGGGAGTTTTTATAAAACCCCTGAGAGATATTTGTCAGGAGAGCGAATAAAAGGAGGCCAAAAACACCCGACCGTTTCATTAAAAAACCCCCGACATACGTTAAATCTGTACTAGTGTACATAAACATTTATGAAACATCACACATATCTATCTTCCATATTGTAACGGCCCGGGATTATGATTCCCGAGTTACGTTTCGAGGGATAAAACCCCTCGTTAGGATCTTGCGCCTCGAGTACAGGTTGAAGGTTTGAAACTGAAGATGTGTAGTTTAAAGTGGGATTTTGTACCCAAATCCGAAAGGTCCGTTGGAGACCCCTTGGTAAACCCTTGTACCTGTCCTAAGTCTACAACGCGGAAAATCCTTTATCATGCAAAGGTCATAAGTTCTGAAAACGATACAACGGGCGCCACGGCAGAGCCGGGTCAAAGCAGAGTACAATTAGGGAGAAATCCCAAAAGCATGAATCTGGTGAAGTCAGGTTTCAAACACTCACTCTCTGCCATATGAATGGACCCCGTCATAACAGCACAAAATCAAGCAGTGTATCGGGTACCTGAAACTATACCACCAAGTAAGGCCAAGAGTCCGCCCGCGGGTCCTCTGACCGCGCTGAGGACATATAATACGCCTATACCTAGAATAAAGGATGTCTTCATGCAGTACTGGAATATTAACCACACTATCATGCTCCTAATTCATATGTGCAGAATATTGAAGAAGACCTTAACAAAGAATACCAAGCGGTATATCCCTCTTTTACCACCACCCCTCTTCCAGACAAGGTGGAGACTGGCCAGTTCGATGCTATAATCATATCAAATCTCATCATCATATCATATCTCATCATCATATCATATCTCATGCCCATCTCGTATCTCGTGATATATATAAATGACTCGAGGAGGACAACACCCGATGAAGCTGGGCTGCCCTATGACCCTAGCAAGGACTCTAGGACTCACAGATAACGGTCGTTCTGTATTCAAACGCATACAGAATAAGGATGCTCATTTGTAAATGCAATTCCTAAGCATGATACTACATGATATGCTCTTATGCATATGCAGCACCTACATACTATATGACACATCAGGCAAGAGGTACTGGTTACTGAGTAAGCCCTGGAGGTACTTACCTGGCCAGCAGATCAACAAAAGAAGAATCCAGCACACAGTAGTCACGATCACAGAGTATCACCTAAGTACAAAGTGGGATATACATAAGTGTACGTCTAACAATTAAACACGCAAGCACATATCAATCAATAGGACAAGTAACACATCGTAAATCTCATTGTAGCATAAGTTCCATAAGGTCTAATCGTTCTCCATAAACATCTAACCAATTCAGCATGTTTATACTCATCATATCCGCACATACTCCAACAGTTCATCAATATCATAAGTTATAATTTGTGTGATATAAAATCCTACTACCTCGCCATAACTATCCAACATTTAATCTCTTATAATAATCACCGAAAGTTATGCTATTAGTCACACATATCAGAACACCATGCTAGTCAGTCATAAAACAAGTCAGACTCTCAAGTTTAGATCCAAATCTATTTCAAATCTGAGTTAGAGTTCCGACCCTTAAAAACACTCGCTAAATTCCTTTTCAATTTATTATCTTAAATCACTTTCCAACTTTAAAATTCTTTTCCAAATTCCCTTTTTAAATCTTCAAGTCTAAATAATATATATGATATTTTAAATACCATTTATTAAACCCCTTTATAAAATATTTCCAGATCCCCTAAAATTCCGACCATTTTTATTTAATAAATCAACCCTTATAATTCTCCCAAAATATACTAATTTATCTTTTAAATCCTCAATTACTATTATAATATATTTTAATTACCGTTAATTAGTTACATAATAAACGGATAACCCGAACCGTACCGAACCAAACCGAACCCGTAATATTAAATCCAACCGGTTAAATGATAGTATAAATTGGCAAGGGGTCCCACAGCCACGTCAGCGTCATCTTCCTCCTCCAGAATTCAAAGGGAGCTCGCCTGCGCTTGTTGATGGAGCTCGACCCCCGCCGGACTCACCTCTCGCGCTCCCGTCTGCTCGCCTTCTCGCCCGGAACCGTCCGGCTCAGCTCTCGCACCTCCCATGCCCGGTCCAGCTCACGCTCGCAGCTCGTCTGCCCGTACCCAACAGCCTCGCCTGCGCCCTCGCTCACACTCGCGAAACCGCGCCGACTTCGCCGCTCTCGAGCTCGCTGGAGCTCTCGAGCACACCCCATCGTCCCGCACTCAGCTCACACTCTCTTTCCGACCCATAACAATATGAAACAAAGGATCGAAAGAAACAAAAGAAATGACCGAAGCTCACCGAGGTAAATTCGCGGATGTCGGAGCTTCGATTGGAGTTCTGGGCATTGTCGGAGGCTCACGATGGCTCGTCGGTCCTGCGTGGAACATGGGTGAGGGTGATGGTGAAGTCCGGGGATGATTCCGATTGAAAACGGAGGAGAACGGCTTACCGAAGCGGAGTTCGAGTTCGAGCAGGGAGATGATGGACGACGGTGCTCGCTTGGTCTCCGGCTTCTCCTTCTGTCGCTGCTGCGGTTGGCTCTTGGCAGGGCGTCGAGGAGGACTCCCGTGGCTGGCTCGAAGTGGAAAGGAGGAAGCAAGGAGTGGAAGTTACTGCTGCGATGCTCTTGGAAGAACAGGGGAGGGACGGTGGCGGTGATGGCGTCGGCGGTTCGGAGAGAATTGGAACAGAAGGAGGGATGGATTGGAGTTAATGAAGAAGGGAAGGGAGGATTTGCTCATCCTTGTTCCAATGGGAATCAAAGGCAGATGATGGGGAGAGGGAGTTGGTGAAAGTGATGGTGAATGATCATGGTGAGGGTGATGGTGAATGACGGGGATGATGATGGTAAAAATGACAGGGTAAGGGGTGTTAAAGGGGTATGGTGAGTGATGGGAGTAGGTGATGATTGAGCGTAGGATTGGTTAATAAATACCCGGTAATAAATCCCGAATACGTGAATTTCGAATCCCGTAATTAGTTTTTAATGTTAGTTTTTCCGACTCTCGCTCTCTCGATCAATTAGATTTTTTTTTAAATCGACAAGGATATCGCCATCTGATAATTATTTTCAATTTTCTAGGTAAAAGAACGAAAATCGTTCGTCAAATTTTATATTTCGGTCGGAATCCGCTAAACGAGCTTTTAATTCGATTTAAATTCATTTTTAATTTCCTTTTTTCCGAAAAATTAGGATTTGAAAATCCGAGTCTTTACACATATCCCCCTCAAGGTGGACGCGTATGATAGAATATGAGACCAAGCTTGCAAGCCAACACAAAATACCGCTGATCCCCTAATGGCTTGGTAAACAGATCGGCTAGTTGCAAATGAGACTGCACAAACACAGTAGAAATGAACCCTCCTTGCACTAGATCTCTAATGAAGTGGGAATCCAATCTAAGGTGTTTAGTACGCTCATGATAAACCGGATTAGCAGCCAATTGGAGAGCTGCTTTGTTATCCCCACATAGAGGAATTGGATGAGAGAAATCAACCATTAATTAGATCTCCCAATACACTAGTAGTCCAAACTACTTCACTCCCAGCATGTGACATGCTCCTGTACTCACTCTCTGCAAAGGAACGAGACGCCATTTTCTGCTTTTTTGTCTTCCAGTACACCAAACAATCACCCAAGAAACTGCAATAGCCAGTTAACGAATGACTAGTTTCCCTACATGTGCCCCAATCTGCATCTGAATACGCTCGAATGTTGAGACTGCTGTTACTTGGATAAAACAGGGAGTAGTTAATGGTTCCTTTGACATACCTAAGAAAGAACAAAGTTGCTCGAAGATGTGGTGCCCTGGGAGATGCCATGAACTATGTAAGCTGTTGCACAGTATAGGCAATGTCTGGCCGTGTGAAGGTAAGGTAGAGAAGTCTCCCAACCAGCCGACGATAACATTCAGGATCCGCCAACAACTCACCTTCATGGACACTTAGATGCAAATTGCGTTGCATTGGAAATTTTGTCGGCTTACAATTAAGCATTGCAGCATTAGAAAGCAAATCAATCACATATTTTTGCTGGTTTAGCAAAATTCCAGTCGAGGAACGAGAAATTTCCATTCCTAGAAAGTACCGAGCAAGTCCCAAATCCTTGATTGTGAAAGCTTGGTGAAGAAATTGTTTAAGACGCCCAATGACAACTTCATCATTCCCTGTCACAAGCATGTCATCGACATATACCAATGCAACAGTGAAACTGGACCCAGAAGCAAACACAAACAAGGAGTAGTCATGACGAGACTGCGTAAACCCAAACTGAGTAAGATGTTTTGTCAATTCAACATTCCACTAACGACTAGCCTGTTTAAGGCCATAGATGGAACAATTTAACTTGCAAACCTCCCCAGCTTTGAACTTACCATAACCTGAAGGTGGCAACAAATACACCCCTTCATCATGATAACCATGTAGAAACGCATTATTTACTTCTAGCTGATGTATTCCACTTCTTAACCGAAGCAATAGCCAACAAAATCCTAATTGTTGCAAGCTTAGCAACCAGGGAAAAAGTCTCCTTATAATCTCTATATCCTTCACTTGGTTAAAACTTTTTGCTACCAAGCGAGCTTTGTATCTCTCAACCTCCCCATTAGCTCTGAATTTGATCTTAAACATCCATTTGCATCCTATTGCTTGCTTACTCAGAGGCAGTTTAGTAATAGACCATGTGTTGTTGCTCTCAAGAGCAATGATCTCCTTACTCATAGCCTCCCTCCACTCTTCAATTTTGTTTGCTTGAGCAAAAGAAAGAAGGTTCTGTGATGTTCAAAACATTGAACAAAGAATGGACATAGTGTTGGGAATAATCAAGCAAGTCTGTTGGACGAATGACAGAAAACACAAGAGAACTAGACTCTTCACTTGTTGGAACATGTCCTCTAGAAGGCAGGTTTGAACATATGAAATCTTGAAATTTAGCAGGCCTTACAATCCTTCTACTAGGACGTTGTTCAACTGCAACAGCAGGAGAAGGACTAGGATATGACACTCCATCTGACTTTATAACAGATTCAGAATCAGGCACTATATCTAAGGAAACAGATGCATCAACTTCTGTCTTGACAGGAGAATGATCAACCTGTCCCACTTGGTGTGTAGAAACAGAAGGACTAGACTACAAACCAGAACGAGAACCATGGACAACCGGATAATCAACCTGATCATCCCCAAAAATAACTCAAGGAAGAGCTATTTGTTGTAAATCAGATGCATAATCGATCTCATCAGTATTCCCTTTGAAAGGGAAAACACTCTCTAAACACCACATCCCTACTTACAAACACTTTATGAGTCTCCAAATCATAACGTTTGTAAGCTTTTTGCCCTGACGGATAGCCTAATAAGACACAACGTCTTCCTGCAGCTTCCATCTTTGATCTATGAATGCTACGTATGTGAGCAAAACAAAGACACCCCACAACCCATAAGAATGAATAATCTGGTGGCTTATGAAAGAGCACCTCATGAGGAGTTTTCCAATTCAAGAAGCAGGTTGATGATGTAAGTGGCACTAAGGACACATTCACCCCAGAACCTCAGAGGTAAGCCTGCACTGACCCTAATGGCCCTAGCAGTCTCAATTATGTGTCTATGTGTTCGTTCTACCCTCCCATTCTGCTCATGAACATAAGGCACTGATCTTTTATGAACAATGCCTTTAAAAGCAAGAAGAGACTGCAGATGTTCATTGACAAACTCAGACCCATTGTCTGTCCTTAAACATTTGACATTAATGTCAAATTGGTTTTCAACCTGAACTATGAATCTGGTAATCACAGTTCCCACTTGGCCTTTATCACGCAGCAAAAAGGTCCAAGTAGCTCGTGAATAGTCATCCACCACGGTTAAAAATTACCTTGATCCACACAAGGAAGGGACTCTATACGGCCCCCACACATCCATGTGTAACAAATCAAAATTCTTAGCAACACGAGATCTACTTCTGTCAAAAGGGAGTTTGAGGGAGTTTGTGCATCTTAGCCAAGTGGCAAGTATCACAATCAAACATCCCAATGTCTTGGCCTTTAGCCCAATCAAACAACCTCATTTTGGACACAGATTGAAGGTTCGATAATGTATAACAAAGTAGAATAAAGATACTCTAGAAGGGGGAGGGGGGGGTTGAATAGAGTATGTCAACTTTTTGCTATCAATCTCAAGACTTTTGAAACGCTTGCCAAACCCTTTGGGAGTAAACTCAATTCTTTCGATTGGGATACCTGAATCACAACAAAGTTATACAATTCGAAACAAGTGCGGAAATAATGGTAAAGCAATAAGTAAAGAACACGACGAATTGTTAACGAGGTTCGACTTCTTTAAGGCTTAGTTCCCACCTAGGGTTCTTCCACAACCGTAGGATTCAACAGGCTTTATTGATTCACAAAACTTAGGATCCTAATAGCTCATCGAGAAGCCTCTCTCCTATACAATTGCAATCTAGTCAACTCACGTTCCCTTGGAGTCCTAGACCAATCTAGAAGAGCTCCATCTCTCTCAACTATCTAGTACAATCCTTATACACTCGCGAATCAATTGCCTAGTGCACACTTCCTGAGTTATATAAACTCTCGAGTATAACACTCTCTCAGAAAATATCCTATAAGCTCACTGTGTAACTCTCAAATGCTTTGACATAAAAGATAAAACTCTTAACACCTAGCAGAGAGTACACGTAGAAGAAAGATTGACTTGAGGGTTGAGTGTGCGTTGTAGTTCAATGATCGTCAGTGTTCAACTCATGTACCTCTTCTCTCTTCTTCATCTCCTTTTATACTCAATCAAATAGGCGCCATTTGAAACAAAAATCTTCACCCAACGGCTACTTGATATCATGGCTTAGGAAGGATCTTCGCAATCTTCTATTCCGGGAAACTGCGAAGCCACAATCCACCTGATTTGATCTTCATATCTTTCAGCTTTAAGGAAGGAGATTTCTTCGAAATCTTTGCTGTATGGTTAGTATAAAATATGTATAATAATATTCGGAAACCATACATAGATAATATATATAAGATAATCAATAAAATACATGAAATACAAGTTTTGAATTTCATCAATACAGCTTTAGCTTCAAGACCTTTGACACAAGCTTTGTGTCAAAGCCTTTGAAACCATTTTCGATTTTCATCAAGGGAGTGGAGTTATCACAGATGCATGACCTAATCGACCATGATTCAAAACAAAAGAGTTGGTTGAACCAGACAAAGCCGCAAAACCACTCACAGGCTTATTCAGCAAATCTTTATTCACTCGTCTGATGCCAGAATTTTGCCCAGGGATGCAACCAAACCCTGAGAATCTGTAAATTCCTCTATCTCTAATTCCAACAGCAGTCACTTCATTAGTTGAAAGGACCTGCATCCAACATTTCCGTTTGGAAAACACAAACATACAGTCCTCATCATCTAGCATCTTGGAGATAGATAACAGATTGTACTTGAAGTTAGGTATGAACAACACATCATTGAGAAGAACTTTCCTGCTCAATTTTATGCTGCCTGAGTACCTCACTGATTGTGTGATCCCATCAGGAAACCCAATCACAATAGGCCTTGCAAGAAGATGCAGATCGACAAACATCTCCCTGCTGCAGGCTATGTGATCTGAAGCCCTGGAGTCAACAATCCAAGTGATAGGTAGCTGCTGTACTTGAGAATTGAGAGAATAGGAAACCATACATGCAAAGTTTATGTAACCATCAATTCGGGTAAAATGTTTGGTCGAGTACTGTTCGGGTCGGGCTCGGGCTCGGGTTCAGTAAAATTGAATTTTAGATTGGCCGGGTTTCAGATTAAATTGGGTCATGTCCATTCGGGTTCGGGTCAAAGCGGATCGGGCTCATTCAGATTCGGGTCAAGACAGGGGTCTATCTTATTTTGGTTTCGAATCGAAGTGGGTATAATTTGTTTGAGTTTTGAGTCGAATTATATTTGTCCTGTTTGGATAATTAGGTTGATTCGGTTGAATATGTAATTATGTTAAATAAATGGTTCGGGTAATTTTGATTTTCCGGAGATGAAAGAAAATGATTTTAATTTTTATGTATTTTTCAAGTAAAATAATTTGACATTTCATAATATTTTTTCATTTATCGTATACAACACGCTCACACGAATTCTTACGTAATCAATAATAATAATAATAATAATAATAATAATAATATTTATTATTATTATTATTATTATTATTATTATTTCTATTTTTTTTTTTTTTTAAACTCCAAATAGTATAGAAATCAAACAACCGAATGTTTACAAGAAGTTAGCGGGTAGCCGAAAAACAAGCTGCGCGCCAACCCCCTTAGCAATGGAAAAACAAACTCTGGTAAAAATATGAGCAGCTAGACGAGAACTGGAATCTAAAGCTAAAGAGAAGGAGCGGATCCGTCCCAGAAGCGCAATCGCATCCCCATCCAGCTCACCAAAGGAAGAGAAAGAAAAAGGCAAAAACCCATAACCAGCAGCAGAGCATACATCCCGATACTTGGTGGTTCTGAAACCGGCCAATTCCTGAGCTCAATTTTGGGATCTAGATATCAACGGCTTGCCAGTTCTGAATAAGTTGATCAGTACTGACAGGGCAGCATCACAAACACAGTAGTTTCAAGCAACCATCCAGATCAGTTTAAAATTGATCGATCAACAAGTACCCTTAAGTTACACCCCATAAGCCTTTGCCATATATATATACTAGGTGTAGAGGCCATGCGATGCACGGCAACGATGTGTAGTCATTGCTTTTGTGCAGATCTGGAGTCTACTGATGCACCTTATGGCCAAAAATAGGAGTCTAAATAACAAAAACACAAAGGTGATGATATACATACTGCTGCTGAAAGCGGAAGTTGTTGGTTGCGATTTGGAAATTGTTGTAGATTCTCTGACATACCTCCAGGTGTACCATGCAGTGCTTGCTTTCAGAATTTGAAAAAACAGAAAGCAGATATCAGATAACATCAAATTCTGTCTGAAGCAAACAGAAAAGGTAGATGTATGATGTTACAGTTCAAACACTCACCCTCGAACTTGACCAACCCCTGCAACAGATTTTAACATCGATGAATGAGTTGGATTCAAAAGCTGACCCCAGCGTCCCCAAACCTTTGCTGCAAAAAGACATTTTTCCCCAGTAACTATACTGTCCATAAAAAAAAAGGGACAAAAAAAGGAGTTCCTAGGCTATTTCTAGCTGATTCTGTGGAAGCTAAATACCTTCATAGCAGATTCATCCGATGGATCTCTCTGAAGGTGGAGCTTTAACTTCTCTTCAATCATCTTTGTCGCAAAAGCATTTGCAGTTCCTGGATTCTGCCTCATTAGTGGGTCACCACTGGACATTCCATTGGCATTCCCATTAAGAAGATGAGCAGCATCTCGTCCCTGTTGTGGCTGGCCTTGCTGCAATTGCTGTTGCTGCTGTTGAGCAAGCTGCCTTTGCATTAAAATCTGCTGCATCTGCATCTGTTGTTGTTGGGACTTCTGTTTCTGCATCTGTTGCGCCTCTCTCGCTTTCGATATTTGACTCTGTGGCTCAAGGATATCAGCAAACACGAACTAAAAAATTCTCATACTTGTTCAATAAGAAAGTTTTTGAGCAATACACAGCTATAACATTAGAAACCAGTACCTAAATCCATATAATCGGTAAATCAACTAACATATTATGACCACGGTATATAGAAATAAAGAGAAACATTCCACTCCTTAATCCTTCTCATCAATCATCATAATGTCAATAATGCAACTCAGTACCTAGTTAGTTTGAAAGTGCCACGTATACACACCCACCTATTTTCCCTTGTCTATATTATCTTCTCTTTTCCTTCCAATATCATTGGCAATCAAGCAAGTTCGGATAACTAATCAACAATTCTTTTTTCCACTTATGCATCGCTTAATAAATAAATCTACAAGAGAGATGATGACTTGGCTTGTCTATTCCCTTTCAGTGATCTTAAACATGATGGTAAATTTCAATTAAAGAAAGGAATCTACACCTTTGCATTCAAAATTAGAAGTTCAAAATGAATAAAGATAGATTCAATACACAACAGAAAGTGAATGCATATAGCTCACAGGCTACAAAAAGAGTGACCTTTTAACATTTACAGCTCAAATGAGATGCCAAGTATATTAGTGCAACCCAAAGGATCACTTGCCATAAAATGCAAGAATATTTTTCCCAACTCATCCATGATCATGGAGAATTTTTTTTTTTTAAAAAAAAAAATTTAGAACACCACCTCATTATACGCTGCAGCTGATTCAGAGTGCTTGTCATTTGTTCTCGCAATAAATATGTCCCAGAAGACCGACCACCACTAAAAGAGTGCATCAATAGCTAGAAACAACAAAAAGCTAAGAATAAGCCTTTTTCTTCCTTGAATTGGTAAATAAAGAAGGGCCATTCCGGGGTTCGAACCGGGGACCTATGACTATTATCCACAAGTCCTTTCCAGTGAGCCATTCCGGAATGGTTAGAATAAGCCTTTTTCCCTACTGAGGAAAAGACACCCAGTACACCATAAACACGAAAGTGTTTCTTGTTCTATTAAAGCTTACCAACAGGATCTGTGGAGAATTTGGCCTCGTGTTGAAAAGTCTTGGCAGAATTAAGGAGTTTCATTTTCATGAAATAATCATGTATATAGACATCCAACCTGATATAGCAATCAAATTTCAATTAGTACCCCCCAAAAAAAACCTAGAGAAAAAACTTTTCCACACATTGAGGACAAGGGAGACACAATAGGAGCAAAATAACCCTAAAAAGGCAAGGCAAAGGTGAGCAGAACAAGAGAACCATACAATTAATATCCAGAAGGACCCATTACCATGTGGGAGATAACCTAACCCCCAAAACCCAAAAGGCCCTAAATTTAATCAGCTAAAAATGGATAAGATCCGGCCTAACATGAAGCGCAAACTCGACGTTACGGTAGAAACTCAACCCAAAACATCAAAAGATTGTCTATATGCTCTTGATAATAGAAAAACTGATCAATTCAATCAAGCAGAAGCTTGAAATTCCCCCCAGAAACACAAACCTCAAAGCTCAAGATTTCAAAATTCAACCCGCAGCAATCAGTTGCACCATCAGTTGTTAATGTTGGGTGTTCTTTTTTGATTTAGCTTGTTTTGGCTTCAGCTATTCAATCATTCATATAGCATCCATCTTGAAATTGTCTTTTAGAGATTACAGGGTGTCTGTATATATTATAGCAACAATCAACTCTGAAAAGAAATATATATGTTTTTCCCTATTAGTAAAGTAAAAAGAGGTTTTAAAACTATGTTTTATCAAGTAGTAAAAACTATATATCCTATAATGCATTAAGCATCACAGAAGGCAGAAGCAATTACCAGAAGCAACCAATGAATTCAGCCACTTTTGAATCCAAGATATGATGCTATGGTTATAGTAACAATTGAACATGAGCAGGGAAAAATAATTATTATCAACTGCAGCAAACCATCATCTCCTGAGCAACAAAATAGAATATCTATTCAATTCAGTAAACTGAATGTCTATTCAATTTTTTAAGGTTAAGGTTCTCTCTTCCTTCTAAACATGGAATCAAAAGTTAAAAATAAATAAAATAAAATAACCTAGAAAGAGAGAAATCCTCCATTTCTGACCACAAAAAAAAAGTCCTCCATAACTTCAGTTGGCTCTCAGTCCATAAATACCAAATTGAAAGAATTTTTTTAAAACGACAACTACAATCCAGTAGAGAAGACAAAAGGAGTTGAATTTCTCAACAACATATAAGAAAACACTAATCATGTGGAAGAAAATAAAACTGTTTTATTGAAAGTTGATGATGGTCAATTATCAGGCATGCTTTATTAATGGTCTACAACTAAGAGAATCTAATTTGTTAAAAAATAACTAATGGATGGAGTAATGGTCTACAGCCGAGGTATGCTTTATTCACATCCCTAACCTTTATTTTGTTCCCTCAAATCTGCCATTAACTCACTGTTAAGTTGATGATGTAGCATTTAAGACTATTATTAACAAAACAAAATGCTTAGTTTATAAAGCTCCGGGACTTAAATCGGACATGACCAAAAGTTTAAAGAAAATTAAAGAAATTACATGGCTACTTAATGGTGTGGATTTATGGGGGGATTGATGGAAGGATCAATTTTGGTACTATAAACTAAATATCAGGTGGCTTGATTAATATAACATAAAAAAAAGGGACTTGATTGAATGAACATGACGAAGATCAAAGACAATAGATGGACTTGTATACCAGAATGCTCTCTGCGAATAAGGGCTCAAATGCCTGCCTTTCCACCAAAAAATCCACGACCAAGAGGGCTATATGCCACAATCCCAAAGCCCAACTCTCTGCAAGAATGTGTCGGATTCGTGCATTTCAGTCACATACCGTATAACTTAATAGGTTTTGAAATATTATCATCAATCATTCATTATACAATGAACGAACTAAAAAAGAAACTATAATTTCAGTTGTGCATTCGCATTGGGACTAAAAAAAATAACTCTTACAAATAAAAAATCTCATCGACAGCCAGATAACCTGCATATGGGAATTATGTCGTCCGCTATGTCACGATTCCACAGTGAATACACCTACAAGAGGAGCGAAATCAGACAACATCTGCTACAGAGAAAGACACAAATCATACGTCAAATAATTAAAGAAATAAATAAAGATGAATGTAAGTACAGAAATTATGCATCAACGGAAGAACGAATCTACAATAAGGTCTAAAATTAGAGAAATTAAGATCGAATAGAATACAAAATGATCAAATCAAGGTGGATCAAAGTATGAAATATAGAACAATAAAGTTCGAAAACCCTAACTCAGAAAGAAACAGACTGTAATTTAGCAATAAATAAACCTAGGTAGGTCAAAAAAGAAAGAGAAATTGGATTTTCTGTACAGCTTCAACACTAAATAGGTAAAGTCGACAAACAAAAGAAACAACTCAAGCAGCAACTAAAGAACATCAATAATTCCAAGATACACATTAGAAGATTATAGACTCCATTTGAGTCGGGTCATTTTGGAATAGGGTCATTTCAGGCCTAGTTGTTTCGGATTTGAGTCAGGTCCATTTGAGTTACATGTCAGAAAGTGCTGGGTTGAATCCTAAAGTTATGCAGTTCGGGTTGGAATGGTAGGGTCATTTACATGTCTAGTAAGGTCTGTGTTACCAATCTTGGGTAAGATATCTTTAGTTCACAATCTAAGCCGTTTGAAATTTTATTGAACACTCTCTGTCCCACTCCCACCTTACACAGAGAGGAGTAGTTGGCTAATGCCCAAGCATTCCTACAAGGATGGATTTAATGGAAGGATGAGAGCTTACCATGATTGACTATATCTCATCCTCTGTGACAGGTGTTTGTTTTGGCTAAAGAGACGCTTTCCCTCCCATGGCAAGGTTGCTAGGTGCTCGAGGAACATCTGATTTTGGAGCTGCAAGTTGACGGGCATTTGCAGCTGAGGATTCTGCTGCTTGCAACTTAGAACCTATCAAATGATAATGAGCAGACTCAGGGATAAATGATACTTACATACAAAGTAGGGACCTAAAACTAAACGACTCAGAGCAAACTACAGACCTAAAACTAAACGACTCGCAGCAAAAAAATCCAAAGAAATGAACTGATGTCTGGCACATACAGCGATAACTCAATTTTAGAGGACCTAAGGCGAAGGGGAACAAAGAAAGATGAATTAAGCAGACTCAGGATTCTGCTGCTTGCAACTTAGAACCTATCAAATGATAATGAGCAGACTCAGGGATAAATGATACTTACATACAAAGTAGGGACCTAAAACTAAACGACTCAGAGCAAACTACAGACCTAAAACTAAACGACTCGCAGCAAAAAAATCCAAAGAAATGAACTGATGTCTGGCACATACAGCGATAACTCAATTTTAGAGGACCTAAGGCGAAGGGGAACAAAGAAAGATGAATTAAGCTAACAAGCTATTTTAGATGATACCAAAGGCTACTTTGAAGCTTATAATTAAAGTTTCCCGGTTATAACCAAGCTTGAAAGGAAGGTATGTCTACAGATCAACTTAAGACCAAACACTCGAATGAATCCAAAAAATGAGCAATTAATCAAGGCCTAGATATCTAACCTCACAAATAAGTAAGTGCATATAGATCAAGGAATTTCCCATGTGAAAAGAGGAAAAAAAATACGCCAATAAGAAAGTTATTCTTAGAAAATCAAAATCACCAATCATCCAATAACAAAACAAGTTCAAAGAACCACTTATCACCCTAGTGTAATCCTGCTTAAGAGAGGGCTTGGAGGGTTGAGATGTAAGCACCCTTACAGCCTTACCTCGAGCAATCAGTGTAATCGGCAAAGAGCATCGTTTACCTATAATCTGTAGACTAACACAAAGTACATTAGAAACAATTCCAACTACAAGTCTAACCCTATAAAAATTTGATTTTAAAACCCAAATCTCAACAAAGATAGAGATAGAGATCGAGATAGAACTCCATGTCACTCAGGATGATGGCTTTTAGAAGCGAAACATAATCACTAATGTAGAACTCGCAAATAAGGTAAAATTTCCCTAATTTCAAAACATAATCAGAGAATCAAAACAGAAAAGAAAGGAGAGGTCTAACCTTGAATTCCTCGACTTTGAACCCCAAAATTTGAGTACGGCCAATGAGGAAGGAGCTAGATGGAGCAAGATTGAGAACGGCTGAAGAAGAGAAGATAAGGAGAACGGCTGTAGGAAGCAATAGGGAAAATTGAGATGGAGAGAAGGACCTGCAAAGGAGTGCCGAGATGAAGAAAGGGTTCAAAAATACAAGACAGCTAAGGAAACACGAACCGAAAACAACATATTCATAAGTATTAGAATTTAGAAATATATTAATCTTGCAGGCTAAAATTTAAGAATATAACAATACAAAGAAACAATCACTGTTCTAAAGGTAAAAAATTGCACTCAATTGATTTCCCCACAAAACCATCTTCCACAAACCTTAACCAGAAGAAAGTGGAAAGGGAAAAACAAAGAACTGCACAAAAAGAAACATTAACTTAGTAAACAAATTGAAGAACGGGAGCAATTCACCAACATCCCATTCCCATGAAAACAAACTATTTTCATAAATAACAAACCAAAAACATATTCCTAATTCAACTGACTGCAGAATTCAAATGGATATAACTACCCTCAATCAATGAAATGCATATGAATACAATCAACGCCAAAATTATTGATCCTTTCCAAAGGAAATTACAGTGGATATGTTCTAGCATCATTAAGATTAAATTGTTCATGAATGGAAATTAAAAATCTGCTGCAATTGTTGTTTCATCCGGCGAATTCATCCAAAAAACAACCCATGAATGCTTCAATTCATCCTTTCCAGATAATTACATATCACATCAGCACACTTCAATCTTCAGATGAACACGTACCTTTTTATGATCACCTGACCTTCTATTGCTAGGTAAGTCCGTAAGTACATACAATCACACATAAACCAACTCACCCAATTTACATATTGACCTTCACATTACTACCCGATTGAACTAAAAAAACATGAATATCAACCTAAATAATGTACAATATCACCCAAAAAGCTTTACATCAAACCCCAATTTCCAATTTGTAGATCCTACTTTGCATTTTCAAAACCCAAACTCAAAATCCCATGGAGTGAATCCTAAAATTCCTAGCTCATAATCCTCAATCTGAAGACTGTAACCGCTAAACAAAGTCCCCAATTCTCACCATAACCCTCAATTTCACAACACCAATCCACAATTGCAAGGCCATAACCATAAATCCGAAGATCTCAATCCTCAAGTTAAAGGTCATAAACCATCTCTTGTCGCAAGACATAATCCATCGGCCAATGAGAAACAATTCCAACTACAAGTGTAACCCTAAAAAAATTTGATTTTAAAACCCAAATCTCAACAAAGATAGAGATTGAGATCGAGATAGAACTCCATGTCACCAAAGATGAGAACTTTTAAAAGCAAAACATAATCATTAATCTAGCTAGAACTCGCAAATAAGGTAAAATTTCCCTAATTTCAAAACATAATCAGAGAATCAAAACATAAAAGAAAGGAGAGGCCTAACCTTGAGTTCCTAGACTTCGAACCCTAAAATTTTAGTACGGCCAAGGAGGAACCCTTAACCTGAAGCAGCAGGCGAAGAAGACAGCACACGAACAAGGAACATACTGGAACTTCAGGAAGAAGGAAGATAATTAGACAAAACTCAAATCAGAATCCAGATGAGCCTGAAAGGATTATCAATCCACCTTACTACGTAAAAGCAAAAGATATATGATGTATGCCAAATCAAAGATGAGCAGGACATGACCAAACAACAAAGGTGAATTCATTCTATAGCTTAAAAGAGCGGAGACTTGATCCAATCGGAATACCAGAAGAAGGATCGAAGAAATATTTCCACACGACTTGACAAATACTGACGAGAGGAAAATTGGAGCAGGAAAATCAATCACAACATCAAACAACCGAGATTCATTCCTAATTTCAACAATAATAGAATCTGAGATCAAACGAGAAAGAAGCACAACCGTGTAACACATCTAGAAGCACCAATTGATGATGAGGTAAAAAAAAAAAGATCAAGATTGGAGATTTAGGGGATAATCTCACCGGAGTGATCGCCGATGTCTTGGGAACGCGAGAACTCTTCTCCCGATTGCTTTTCACCTTAGACTGCAAACGACGCCGGAAATTAGGTCAATTGGAGATTTTAGCATCTATTGGATGATTGCAAACGAAATCACCAAATCTCACAATAGTTGAATGACGGAAATTAGGTCACCTAAGAAGTTGAAACGCCAAAGAAGCCGAAGAGGGATATGAGCGGCTGCTTATAGGACGACGGTGATGGTGCCGATGGACTAAGCGACACCGGCGAAGGGTACAAGGTGTCAAGTACAACAACAGATGAAAAAGGACAAAGATAGGAGGATAGACAGAGGCACACGAGCAGAAGAACTCACGGTTGAGGAAGAAAAGTCGCACAACTCTGTACTGAACCTAATCGCCCAAGACGCATACACATTTTGGGAGAAAACAAGCGGAAAACTGGGAAAATAGGTATGGAGTGTAGGAAGCAAGAGCTGGAATTACAATTTACAAGAGAACCGTCACCCGAAGCAGGAGGTGGAAGAAAGAGATCGATGAACAGACGCCTGGAAGCTTAGAATGAATATGAGCCGTTGATAATTTTAACTTCAATGGTCAGGATTTAAAACTGCCCACACATTTATAGTAGTACTAGTACTGGAACCGTGCTCCGCACGGTGAAGTTTTTGTTGTGATAATCTGTATATATAAAAGTGAATTACAAAGAACGCCATATTTAACGAAACTCAAAACAACAATTGCAACTTGCAAGTAAATATCTACAAATTATAAAGTATTAAAGTCTCTACCCATAATCCCACCATGACCATGAAACATGACCAGCTTCACACCAAACTCCTTTGTTTATAAGCTCCTCTTGCGCCTTACAATGCCAAGGCAGCAGAAAGCCATCCAACGACCTTCCCAGAATCAAAATATCGTCATAACCTCTTGTTTGCCATTGATTCGATTTCAATTCAATAACATTCGACTGAAAATAGTCGTGTACGACAGATGGGGTTGATTCCAAGTTGGCAAGCTTCTCAAACAAAGGCACAACCCTTAATCGGCAGGTTCTTTGGGACAATGGTTGTATATTTGTAGCTACAAGCCTCAAACATGAGGCTCATAGACTGGGAGAAGTAAAAATTAGAAGCCAAAATTCTAGCTCATAAGTAGACATCTCTTGTAACCTTTGGTAAACTCTTGGGTTACCTGCACACGTGACATATCTACAAACCAATAGAGAGATAAGGATATAAAAAATAGGGGGGGCATAAAAAATAAAAAGGATATAAGCGAACATACTATCCTCTGAAATTTATAGCTAAATTTCTGATAGTATAGACATGAATAGTTTCTGATTGCGAAATAAACAAACCTAGAATTAAAGGGACTTAACAAGGGACCTTCTCAATGAACAGGCAATAAATATCGATAACGGCTGGGGCTGAACTGAAGAACATAAAATTTGCTTGGAGTAGCCACAGAAATACAAAATAAATTTGCATATAGACACTGAGCACAAAAACCCTACATTTTTAGACCTGGAAGAGATAAACATATAGATGTTTTGCCTTTTTAATCAGTTTTAAACTTAAATTAGGAAAATAAATCACACTCGAAATCGAAATGATACGCACGAGCATGAAATCAATCTCATGAAATTGCAAGGAAAGAGGTAAACTACAATAAGACGGATTCAGAATAAAGTCGTGATTGCTCCAATTCGAGGACGAAGCAAATGGGCGGTGAACCAGAAAAACAAAGATGAGTTGCATCTCCTTACCTCTCCTCTTTGTAGTTTGAACCCCTCGTGAACATCTTTGTAGCCTGGTAGAAGTTTACCTGCTGGAACCTCCTACAAAAGAAAAATCCTATGAAATCAAAAGGAGGCCGGTGAAAGGGAGAGCATAGAAACTTAACCAATTATCAGGATAATCCCACAATCTTCAGCATGATCCAAATGATTCTTAGATTTAAGATTAAATTTGGGGAAAAAAAAATTCAAGCATCACCTTTGACCCTACTATCAATTCTTATCAAGCAAAAACCAACCTAATGGTCCTACTATCAATTTCATCCTCAAATCAGACCAAAGGGACTTTTACTTCCTTTTAATGTAGGAATACTAAACTTTTATCCACAGTTAAATTCCATCTTTGACCTTGATCAAGGCATGCGTCAAAGCTTTCGATAGGCATAAACAACACTTTGTAAACACACAGACAAGAACAACTTAGCCAACTTTTCACCTCAACCAAAGTGGGTAATTCATCTTTATCTTGTCTCTAATTCCAATTCATCTGCATAGTATATACAAAAGGCAACATATCCTCTTACTTAACACTTCCGATATTTCTACAAGCTAGCCAGAGCATAAATCTGACTGTAATTGGACAAATAAGTCTCTCGGTACCTATTAAAGCATCACCTTTCCATACCATCTGCCAATTATCTAGTTGAGTTATCCATCAACAACCTCAACTTACCACAAAGTCATCCTAGCTGACTGATACCATCTGCCAATTATCTAATTGAGTTATCCATCAACAACCTCAACTTACCACAAAGTCATCCTAGCTAACTAAGTCATATAAACCATTCATTAACTTTGTCCGTCCAGAAACAGAAGCAATCAGATGAGCAATTATGAACCAATACGCAGCTCAGGTTCGCTCAAGTACTACCAGCTAATAAAATTTAGTCAACTGGCAATATAGAAAATTTTCGAGAAACCCTAGCCAATTTTTTTCTAAGGGAAAGGCAATTGCTTGATCAAAATCAGACATGTTTTGCCTTTCTGCATAGCAAAACCGATGCAGACACACAAAATAAAACGCCCAAAGACAAACAACTACTCAACTCATCAATTGGAAAACCTAGAGCAGAGGGATAGGAATTTCGAAACTGGGAGAAATATGTAATTGACTAATTACAATTTCACGAAACTAACCCCAGCTGCGAACTCGAAACCGTGTAAATCAAAACGGAAAATTGGGATGCAAAGATAATAATCAAATCAACAGGAATCAAGCAACCGATGAAATCCCAAAGAAGTACAAACCTTAGAGAGGCCCTGAAGGCAGTGGTGGTAAGCAATTGCTGGAGCGGCACCTTCCTTGGTGGGTGCTCAATGAACGCAAAACAGAGAAAGGATTGGGGCGGAGACGAAATTGACAGCAAAGGCAAGTACCTCGACGATGAAGGCTGCAACTACGAGGAGAGAGAAGAAGGCGGTGAGCGATGAGGTCCAATGAGAGAGGAGCCGTCGTCTGCAATGACCACGAGGGCGATTGAGGAAGACGGTAGGAGCAGAATACAAAGGAAAGCAGGGAAAGGCGGAAGCGGTGGTGAAAAGGTGGACAAGATGAATACAGGCCATAGATTCCGACTATTGTTAAACGGTTGAGATTCATAGCTAGAGTAGATTAGAGCGATAGGGAACGGTCGAACACCACTTAACTTCCACCGTCGATCTGCAATTTTAACTAATCCTATTGAACGGCCAGATAGTGGCCTTCTTCCCAAACTTTTATAGTAGTAAGGATATATATATCTCGAGATTGGTTCCTGTGTTAACCTCCCTTATTGCTTTGATTGATTAGAAATGGATGAGTGAGATTAATTGAGATTTTTTCTTTGGATAAACTACATATAACCACCCATAAATTATAGTATTTTTCACATAACCACCCATAAAAACTTAAATTACAGTAAACCACCCATAAATTAGTTATCTTTTCATAAGACCACCCACCCATTAAACCTCTATTTGTTTTGTTTAAAAAGATTAAAATACCCTTAATTCAAGCTTATTTGTATTTAATTCAATGATTTGTTTTCATAAGACTTCTCATTTGTTAAATAATCCGGTTTACTTTTACTCTTTTAAAAAATGATAAGTTATAATAAAATTATCGGAAATTTCGCGAGGTACCCCTGGGGTATTGCAATTTTCGCGAGGTATACAACTCTTTTGCATATTTCGTGTGGTGCCCCTGAGGTTTTGAATTTTTTTGCCCCGTGCCCTTCCTTGTTAAACTTAACGGATTAGGGTGAAGCTCCGTTAGTTTTCAATTAAAAAAAAAAAGAAGGGTAAATTACACATAACCACCCATAAATTATACTCGTAGTACTTTTCACATAACCACCCATAAAAACTTAAATTACAATAAACCACCCATAAATTTGACATGTTTTCATAAGACCACCCACACATTAAACCTTTATTTGTTTTGTTTAAAATGACTAAAATACCCCTAATTCAAGCTTATTTATTTATTTGTTTGGATTCCAATGGTATTATATTTATAATGCAAAATAGACAAGGTCGTTTTTGGTACACAAAAAATTTAAGGTACATTAATGGTGTGTTTGGATTCCGTAATTTATTAATTATATATAATGTAATAGTTTTATCCCAATGTATGTAATTATTTGGTTAAATTACTATTTTACGGTTTTACCTCAATTTTTATGAGATTTTAGTTATATAACCAACTACTCATATAAACCGAGGTAAATAATTAAATGGAATGGAATTCAAACACATCCTAAATACTCCAACCAATATATATCTAAATTGAATTTGCAACGTGAAGAGTTGAGACTTGTAATAGCTTCTAAAAGTCTCATTCTTCAAATGTTGAATAAGATAGGGATAAACTCTAAAATAAAACAAGATTATTGCTTTAAAAGAAGGGCAAATGTGAAATCATATCCTTTAAAAAATAAGCTAAGCTTATACATATCATTTGACAAATTAGCCAAACATGAATAATTTTATTATAATTTATCATTTTTTAAAAAGGGTAGAAGTAAAACTAGATTAAAAAGGGTAAATCATAGGACGTATTATAATTTATCATTTTTTGTTGTCAATTATTCGCTAAATTAATCTTATTATTCGCTAGTAATTATTAGTTAAGCACAAAATTGACAAACACACAAAATTGATTAATCGCACTACATATACAGATTAAAAACAAAATGCAATATGGAGTTAATCCATATATTAATCCACAAATTGCAATCCACTAATCAGTAATTCACTACATGATTAAAAACAAAGGTTTACTCAGATTCATTCAAGGTCATCATCGCCAACATCAATCATCGCAATTGAAGGTCATCGCCATCAGCAAAAAAAAAGGAGAAAGATTACTGCGCACACCAGCAAATCGCCACCGAATTGAAGGCCATCGCCAACATCAGTCATCGCCACCGAAGGTCATCGCCATCACCGACGGGTACTGCGCCATCCCCTCTGCCTTCGCCTACCGCATCGTTTCATCGTCATCGTCACTGTCACAGGTCGCCACCTAGGGCTCCGGTGTTTCTTCGAGGAAGATGGTTGCAACAGTGGCGGTTTCTGGCGATGTGCGATTGTTCCGCAGCGGCTCCGGCGTTTCATCGAGGAAGATGGTTGCAGCGGCGGCGGTTTCCGACGACGTGTGATTGTTCCGCAACGGCGTTTCTCTCGATCTCTGCTTTCTCTGTTCCGTGGATGTCGCCACCTAGGGTTCCGGCTACGACGATGCTTGTCATCGGCTTCCTCAAATTGAGAGTCGAGGAGGGAGGCCGATGCTGGCCACCATCTCGAATCCGAGCGAGGAAGGCCGTCGGGGTTGCGACGAGGCGAGGAGGGAGATAGAAGAGACGGTGTTCCCATCGCCATCGCTTGCACCTTTTGAAGATGATGGATTGTGGTTAGGGTTGAGATTGTGATACACGCGACTTTGTAGAGTTATGGGGTTTATTTTTTTCATTTTCATTTTTAATTAATAAAAATTACAGAAAAATCTCAGCCTTTCATTTTCACTCAATCAACGACTCAGATTTGTTAACACAAAACATGTTAAGACTTGTAAACATTTGATCAATTCTCTATATATATATATATATGACATATTTATTAATGTTACATGTATAAACTGCTTTATTCCGTGGTATATATATATATATATAGGCAACGTGGCTGACATATTTATTAATGTTACATGTATAAACTGCTTTATTCCGTGGTAGGTTTTTGGTAATGGTAACTATTACATGTTTTGGGGTTGCAAATTAAAGTTGGATTGGATGCAGTATGGTTTCTTATTTGATCCTTGGAGTAGGAATCACAATGAGAGGTTTGATCTTATGCGACGTTAGACCGGGGGTCTCACTCATATCCAAAGTCATCTTCCCTTGCGCACCCACGGGCACCGCCCAGTCGAACTGGTGAACGAGGTTCGCTAGCACAAGCTCAATGGTGGACGTGGCGAAGGTGATCCCCGGGCAGCCTCTCCTCCCAGCTCCAAAAGGGACCAACTGGAAATCATGCCCTCTGAAGTCCACGGTAGAGTTTAAGAACCTCTCTGGAGTGAAGCTCTCGGGTTCGTCCCAGCAAGTCGGGTCTCTTGCAATCGCCCACGCGTTGATGAACACTTGGGTGCCTGCGGGAATGTGATATCCGTCTACCGTCACATCTTCCCAACACTCGTGAGGGAGTAGCACTGGTAACGGCGGATGCAACCTTAATGTCTCCTTGATCACCGCTCTCAGGTACACCATGTTCGCCAAATCATCCTCCGATACCAACTCCTTGTCTCCGGCTATTCCTCGCACTTCGTGCTGCAGTTTCTCCATCACTTTTGGATGCCTCATGAGCTCGGTGAATCCCCACTCCATCGCGAGCTGCCCTCAATGGGTCCCTGCCACAAACATGTCCTGTTTCAACCATGTTGAACCTTAATTAGTATATTCAAATAAAATTGATTAATTAGCACATATAAATAACGTTATTTGAGCTTAGTTCAACATACTAGAAGGACGGCTTTCATGCTCTCGGTGTCGATAACAACGGAATTGCCTTTGGCGTTATCTTCCCTTTGAACTTCGAGCATGATATCGACGAAGTCTTTAGTGGTTTCGCTTGATGCTGATTCAGTCCCGCGATTGGCATGCTCGTGGATAATTCTTTCGACTAATTCATCTAAGCTTCTTTGAATATTCTTCACCTTGGCATTAAACCCGTTCAGAGTATTAATCCAGGCCAACCAAGGAAACACTTCCTCAAGATTTTGGGATCCAAACAACTCAGCCAAATCTTTGAAAAGCTTGGGGAAGTTATCGCCCCCTTTCTCAAGACTATTATACTTCTTTCCGAATGCCGTCCTGGAAATCACATCACTGGTTAGCAACGAAAACATGTCACTCAGATTTACCGTAGATGATGAGGTCGCGGATTTCCTAACATTGGCAGCCATCAAGGCCACCTCCTCCTTCCTCACTTGTTGAAAGGATCGGACCCTCTTGTTCGTCAAGAGATGGACCACGCACATGCTTCTCAGTTGCCTCCAGTGGTCACCGTAGGTCCCGAACGCTACATCCTTGCCCCCATAGAAGATACTCTTTGCCAGTTGATACTCCGGCCTTTTCGCAAAGGCGGTGTCATAGGTTTTTAAGACCGAAGAAGCCGCCTTTGCGGAACAAACAACTACAGTTGGCTTGCTCCCTAGCTGAAGGAAGATGAGACCCCCATACTTGTGGGATAAGGTGTAAAGAGATCGGTGAAGATGGCTGGAAACCTGGTGGAGGTTTCCGATGACCGGAAGCCTTGGTGGAGAGGGTGGAAGTGTTTTGCCTGGGTTAGGGGTTGAGGAGAACCATTTGTAGAGGAAGAAAATGAAGAGGAACAAAGGGAGGATTGACGGGAGGAAACTCGTCACTTGCTCTACCAATTGCAACCTACTGATTGCCATCTGGAATGAATTGCAAGCTCTGTGATCAAGTTCCCACAGTTGATGTGAATACAAGTTAATTGGCTCTATTTATAGATCGATGCAAGATACTTACTTGATTATGAGCACCACATTAGTAAACTTAATGTTCAAATCAAGTGACACACTATTATATCAACAACACGGTGGCAATTTTGAAAATTTTAAAACAGTTGGTGGTGAAATGCTTAGGAAAGAAAATACAAGGCTTGTCCATCTTCTTTGGTTGCCTTCTTTCTCCGCATCCTCTTTTCAGTTCCAGATTCATACACGGTACACCCCTCTCTTTACTGCTTTCTCTCTTGTTTGATACGGTATTTTTAAGAACCGAAATTTCACAAGGTACCATGTCGTAAGCGTAATTCGCATCATGTACCCTAAGGTTTGTTTGTTTTTTGTCAAACCCTTTCATCTCAATTTGAAAATTTTGAAATCACTTCTCGAGGAGCTCACTTCCGAGATCAATAACTCCTTGTTCGGAACTCTGTTTGCTATGTTCGACTTATCAAACTGACGAGGAGATTTTGCGCAAGGGACGACGTGGTCGGAGAAGCAAGATGACATTGGAAAACGGCCCACGAGTACGTTGTAGAACAATTTCAAACCCCGAAATTTGAAGTTTGTTGGCTTACAAGCCACCCTCTTTCATTTGTGCAACAATTATCGTTTGTACAATTTCAAACCCCGAAACCAACACTAATTGTTGTTTTCCATTTGTGCAAATGTAATCACCGTAAAAAAAATTGGTATTGACAGTCCCCATTTTCGGAATTGCTTGTAAGCGTGGTTGAAATTGATTACTGATTAATTGAAGTTTTCAAACATATACATTGATTATCATTATATAGAAAATTATGGGAAAGGTTTACTTGAAGAAAATTATGGGAAATGTTTACTTTTTTTTTAAGGAACGGGAATGGTTTATACTTCAAGAAACTGAAACATGCCACTTGAATGAATAAAGAAATTATAGGTCTCAGACATAATTGAAACACATTAATTTTGTGGGGGGTTTTCGACGGCTTGTGGGCACCGAAACAAAATGTTATCTCTGAACATATCTAGACTATTTTTTTTAAGCAAGATAAGAATTCGATACTTTATACAAGCTTAGAGAAAACGAGAGATCGGACAAGCGGGTAGATGGACTAACCATCATGTACAACCAGAACCAAAAGCGAACAGAAGCAAATGACAGAAGGGGGAAAACACAAATAAAATCCGGATACAGCCGAAATCTAGACAAAAGCAAAACAAACAATAAAATAAACCAGATGAGAAGCCAACACAAGAGGCAGAAGCTCTCAAACTTGAATGAGCAAGGGCTCACTAGCAAAGCAGCAGCAACATCGAAACGTGTGAAACACATACGACAAGGAGCTCAAACAAAGCAACGAAAGCCTGAGTCTTGGTCAAACGCGAAACATCCGAAGAAACCGAGGTAGTCAACAACATCACAAACCAACGCCACAACCCACCCACCAATCCGCCCCAAGAACACAAAAGCAACAGAAAATTGCAACCCAAAACCACACCCTTCCAACCCCGAACCACTCCACCTATACCAAGCACTAGGAATCAACACTAGTAGAAAAAGAGTAATATACCCCGGGCGTTTTTTAAATATACCCCGGATCTGACAATATAGTGCTCCGGGGTAGAACTAGGGTGGGGTTAATACATGGTCCGACTTTATACCCCGGATATATTTTAAACAAGGTTTCAACTACTTAAACATTTTAAATCCACAATTGAGCAACACATACATTAAACAAGGTTTCAACTACTTAAACATTTTCAAGCTAAATCATGTTCAACATCAACACTAAAACAACGTTTCACATCCATTAGTTATGTTTCAAATACATACACGAATCATACCCTTCCAATATGCTAGCAAAAGAGGATTCGATATGACTTGCAATGTTGCTTCAAACTCAAAAGGCGAACCGTCTAAACCCTTGCCTACAAAAAATTCAAAAACAAAATGGATCAAGATTAGCAGAATGGAATGCATTATCTATAATTTCGTTATCTCTAATTTCTAAATTCAACAAGTATCAAACCCCTCTTTCAATCTAGATATTAGATGTTGTGAGCCTAATTTGCCATGTTTTATACTATCTTTTATATCGATTTCTGCATGCATTTCATACATTCGGGGTAGAATAATATAGAATCTATGTAGTTCACACCTATTTGCCAAATTATGGACTCTACACTATTTTCTATTTAAATTCAGAGAAATCGAGGCGTTTTACAGCAGTTCAGAGGAAGGAGGAAAAGCTCGAAGTCAACTACAGAAAGTCCGAGGTCAAGGAGTAGCGGAACCAAGACAAATCGAGCAAAGAACGAGGAAAAATCGACTCAACATAGACTGGTCGATATCGACCAACCTTGGTCGAAATCGAGTGAAGTTAGTCGATTTTAACCCAGAGCCTAGGATTGAGTGATGAAGAAGAGAATTGGTCGATATCGACCATACTTGGTCGATATCGAGTGACCAAAACCGAGCCGGGATCTAGAAATCGAACCAGGAAGCTGGAAGAGGAAGGCACAGGTCGATATCGACCTAGACTGGTCGATATCGAGTGAAACTTTGGTCGAAAATCCTCCTAGAGCCAATATCGAGTGTCAGGAAGCAAATCTAAGAAGATGAGGTCAATATTGACCATATTGGGTCGATATCGAGTGACCAACAATGGCCGAAATCGAGCAGAATCTGGACCGAGTGTTGAGCTGCCTTTCTTCCACATTAAGCAAGAGATATTCTATAAACTCAAGAGGAGATTTATCAAGTTCTATCAAGATGGAAGGGATTTATCTACATTAGATATAGTTTCCGTGTTGATTTATTTCTTTCCAAAATTAATCTTTAAGTATTAGCTAGATAGATAGATTTAGATAGAGATATAGTTGTTCTTTCCTAATTTCTTATGGAATGAACACTATAAATAAAGCCTTAGAGGCTGAGTTTTATTCATTCAATCTTATTCCAATTCAATCTTAGAGAGAATATCGAGTAGGAGAGTAGAGAGAGAAGGCTTGTGGCCGATTTGAGAAGAGTTGTGTGAGAGCGGAATTTGGCTTCGATCGGTTGTAAGCTTTTATTTAATTCAATGCGATTTAGTTCCCTTTTATTGTTGATGTCTTTCTTGATGATGAAGAGCGAGTAGTCACCCAACTTCTAGGGTCGGGGTGAGCCCGAAGGTAGCCATGTAAGGTGATGCGATAAAGGTACAATCTTTTGATGGAAATTCGTCTTCTATCCCTATGAGCATGATTCTTTTGCGAAAGTTGAAGGTGATCCTTGTTTGTGTTATTGAAGCGAAAGTGATCTTAATACAACTTGGATTAATTATGTGAAAAAGGGTTAGTAACAATTAGGGTTTATGCGAAAGCCACTATATTCATATTTGTTAATAACGAATGTTATTTGATGA
Source organism: Persicaria tinctoria (assembly GCA_037127255.1). Classification (NCBI taxonomy): domain Eukaryota; kingdom Viridiplantae; phylum Streptophyta; class Magnoliopsida; order Caryophyllales; family Polygonaceae; genus Persicaria; species Persicaria tinctoria. The sequence continues at coordinate 13,342,067 of JBANSL010000020.1, read as the reverse complement.
AAAGCATGATTTTTTATGTCTTTATGTGTTATTTTACATGGTTATCGTTGTGGTGAAACCCTGATCTTGGAAGTATTTTAGTTTATTGTTAAATTTCACAAATTTGGAGTTTTGGTTTCTGTTCTGGGTCGATATTGAGTTACTGTGGTTGAAATATTGGGTCGATATAGAGGGGGGTAGGTCAAAATCGCCCGGGTTACAGTTTTCTGTTTTCGCTTCTATTGGTTTTGTTTTATAGTTTCTGAACTGAAAAGGCGGGCGCTGGCACGCTTCCTCGTGGACACGATCCTGACTGCCTTCTACTACAACGGGAGAAAGTCTTGTATTTATTTGCTGAGACAGGGAGTCGGTTTGATTTGATATTTTATATTTATTTTCATACTTGAACATCCTCCTGCAACATCAAATTTGGCGCCGTTGCCGGGGAAGCAATCAATCGCGCCCTTTTTAGTTATTTTTCTCTTTTTTTATATTTGTTATTTCTTTTTAGTTTCTTTTTACTTGTTTCTTTTTGTTTTTGTTTTTCAGGTGTATGTGAAGAACTAATCGCACGCCTATCGACCCGCTTCTAGAACCAGAGCGATACTTCCACCTTCGACAAAGGTTCAGAAGGATGTCGCAAATCAACGATGAGAATGCGGTCCCGCTCACACCTGCACAGAAGCTTGAGCAACTTCGCCAACAAATTGAGGCATTAACCACCAGAGAAGCTAAATACGCCCGACGAGAGGTACACAACATCAGCAACAGTGGGAAGTAACGGTAGATCGCGAGGTCAACGCGAGAAGGGAACTTGAGGAGCAGATTGGGCATATCCCAGCCAACGCAAAGGAGTATCTGCATCCTACTCTGGAAGTTCCAGAATCGCCGATCGTTCTTCCTGCTATTAATTTTGAAATTCGTCATTCTTTTATTACTGAAATTAGAAGGAGTCAATTTAGGGGAAGAATCAATTAAAGTCCTTTAGAGCATATCACCACTTTTATAGACTTATGCGAAGCTATAGCTGATGGTGCTAATCTTGAATACTTAAAACTAAAGACTTTTCGTTGGTCCCTTGCAGGAATAGCACAACAGTGGTTGGAAGGATTGCCTGCACAATCAATTCGCACCTGGAATGAACTACAGGACATGTTCCTCAACAAGTTCTTTCCTCCTACAAAGACAGCTGCCCTGAGACAACAAATCACGACTTTGAGACAAAAGCCAGGAGAACCATTAGCACAAGTCTGGGAGCGCTACAAAAGGCTTCTAAAATCCTGCCCTACGCATGGACAACCACCCTACGTAATCTAGGAGTTCATCTTCAACTTCCTGGATGCACCTACTAAAGATAGAATCAACAACTACAAAGCCTATGGGTATCTCGGATACACTCTGCGCCGAGCATACACTACTAGAATTTTGTTCATAGACATCGGGTATAAACCGATGTTAATAAAAAAAAAAATTCAACGTGTTAGTGGGTGGTGTTAAAAATCCAAACTTTGCCACATCGGTTTATAAACGATGTCTATAATGATTTATAACATTGTTTTTATTGTTGATAACGATTTAAGTACGTTGATATAATGACGTTTTGGTTGATGAACCTAATATTAAACCATTATTATTTTGCATTTCTAGCCATTTGAAGGTTCGTAGGAAAACCCAAAATATCACATTAACATCGCTATTTTTTATAAACATGATGTTTTACATTAATAACACATCGATTAGGAATTATTCAATTTGTGCATAATCTTTTTTTCATGTTTAATTTTTTATATTATTTTATATAAATATAATGAACCACATTTAATATTTTAAAAGTCGATGTTATTTATATATTTTCAAATCATTTTTTATATGAAAAACGATGTTTTGGTATTTTATCACATCGTTTTATATTACAATTTTGACATATACAAGGTTTTTGAAATCGATTTGTATACCTATGATCGCCGTATCCATAAAGATAGACATCGTTTTTTCTCTCTGAAGTCCGATGTTTTTCATCGAATACACTAATCATCCAATACCCCTTGTTGATCTATAATGTGACCCTGTTTTGGCTAATAGAAACTTAAACATTATGAAAAACCAACAAATGCATTAAATAATAAAAAATCAACAGTGTTCTTGATTGCAATAACGCGTCTAAATGTCTAATATACATTGGTGTCATAAGTCCCTTATGAGAGCTTTGTAATTACACGTTCACATGTCTCCTCCAAGATCTTCATAGCTTCGGTGAAGAGCACCTCCAAGGGTAAGGCCTTCGTTTACTCAATGGCTAAGCAACAAGAGAAAGAAAACTGAAACATTTTAGTATTCCAACATGGCACTAACATATAAAGAATGGAAAATGCATACTTGAGTGACCGCGATGGTTGAATGGAAAACAAAACAGGTGAGCCCTTCTATATCATTAGATCAGATCCCTCCTGAATGGAAGCAAATATATCACTTAACCTTGGTAATAAGTTTCAGTTCAAGCTACTAAGCACTAAAACAACTAGTATAGAAAGAATACCTCATAACTTTGTGCAGAACATTGTCTACAAGAGTAGAAACATCAGCAAAGCTCTCGTTTTGCTTCCAATTCCAATATACATTGTCTTGGCTTGAAGTGATATCACTGTCCTGAATCTATTATCATCATTACAATGCAATGCAATACAAAGTGGAAACATTAATTCTACAAATAATGTTCATTGAGGAAGTATAGTTAAGAGTTCATATAAATCAAGCATATGAAAGAAAGAAGCAGCGAAAAGTCATGAAGTGAGCTTACCAGGGCAGCCTTAGTAATAACCCCTCGCATGTACTCTTGCCAGGATAAACAAAAAAAACTATAAGGTGTGAATCCAAAAGAAACAAACTAATGGGAGGATAGTCTAAAATTTCCCCTAAGATATAGCAAAATCCACAAATAAGGGCAGAAATATTTACACGGGTGACTGACGACATATGCTAACAAACTAATGACTGCATGATAAATCAGTTCTTATCATACCTCCAATTTCCAATAGAACATCAAATGCAAACAAAACAGTCATATTCAATACAATCATGCAAAAGTAGTAAAAACTAGAAACTAAAAAAATAAAATTCACATGGATCAGTGAGCCAGATCAATTACAGAAACATAGGTAGAGAGTACAAGTGCAGCACTGAACTAACAGCCAGGTGAAAATGGGACATTAGTTAATAGTAGTGAGAAGAAAAAAACTCAAAATGACAAAAGGGAAAAAACAGACAGAAAAGCAAAGCATTACGAGTGGCGGTGATAAAAAAAGGAATGATAAGGCTGCATAGAATCTAGAGAATGAAGGTCAAGTGGTCCATCAAGTTCTCCATCAACAGAACATCAGGTTGATTTTCATCCGTGATAGCTTTGTTAAGAAGGTCAAGTGCTCCATCAAAGTCATTGTTGTCCAATAGAATCTAGAGAATGAAAACGTACATAAGTTAGCCTTTCTAGCAAACATTTATATAAGCTGAATTTTATGTGCATATGGATAAAAGTAAAATATGGCAAAATTAATGCATATTCGATTGCATATTTTTATGTTACAAATGTTGTAAAGTTTGTCAATTTTAACATTAACCATTTTTTCAAAATTAAGCATCCCAAATGAAACAGGGTATTAGTTTGGCATCAGAATACAAGAAACGTATGTATTTGGAGTACCTAAGTTTGGAATCAAGGAGAAAACAGAAAGGATACCATTATTAGAGCTGTGTAAGTCAAGGTTTGAGGCAAAAACCCATCACGTATCATCAATGAAACGAGGACATATGCAGATTTGAAACATCTTATATTGGACCAGCAATCAAACATAATATTATAAGTAGCAGAGTTTGGGGGGAAACCACATATCTTTATACTTTTAAATATTTCTATAGCCATGTGACTCTGCATAAAATTAAAACCCATAAACCAACACCATAAGACTATAAAATCAAGAAGTTAAGATAGTAGAAACTGTTGACTGTTGACTAGATATCATACCTATTTAGCCTCAGTTAGTGAATGCAATACATTATTATAGATCTCAATTCCAAGAGAGGTTTTGGATGACAAGCTGTTGTTCTGCTATCCGTAAGTATCATACCTAATCTTTTAGCAACGAGACAGGTTACAACTAGTGGCATGAGCTGGTGTAGCTGTAAAATAATTTAGATTAGCAGAAATGCGACTGGGAATTGGATTCAGCCCCAATATTTATTCAAAGCAGTTTACGCAAAAAGGGAGCTCTAACATACCTCACTGATAGATTCAGAGCCCTCAATAATGCCACATAGAGCGCAACCACCTGCAAAATACAGTCTTTAATTTTGATAAACTTGGTCATTCTGGCAGAGGATGAAGCACTTCTATTCTATTTTCATTGCATAAGGATTTCTAAATGTGAAGCCATGCAGATAAAGAGTTATTTTTATAAAAATGCTATGTTTTCTGCTCCAATTTTTTTTATTTAAGCATTGTGGATGTGAGTCTTCTTGATCTGTTTTAATTTTTATTCTTTCTGGTTATAAAAAAGAATCTGTTGAAAGACAAACATGATGTTAAAAATAAGATAAGTTATCCTTCTAATAAACAAAAAGATATAAGAAAATTTTATGACAGAGGGTAGATAAATAATTTCCCAGATTGCAACTAGCATCAAAGCAAGAAACAGGATAAATGGTTCAATTAAACTCATCCATAATCCTTGATATTATTTCATGCTTAGTTACTAGTGGAAAGTGAAAGATCTATCAAACACAGTTCCCAATCTTTGTAGATAGCAAAACATTTTGAATATATTACAGCTAAACTAAACATGCATTCTAGTTTATGCTTCCTTCAGGTCGAAAAAATTTCCTCTCAAATTTGGAGTTATTCACAAATAAAACTCAAATTCCTCTCAATTTATTCACAAATAAAACTCAAATAGCTTAACCAGAAATCTCAAACTGAAACAACTACATTGAAATAGAAATTACAAACCGAAACAATCACATTTGCCAAAAGTGTTAGAAAAGAAAAGGAGAGTCGTGCAAATTCACCGAAGAACATAAGAAAAGCATCTCAGAAAATAGAATTAAAACTCAGATAGCAACAAATAAAACTGAATTTTCAAACTTTTTCATCATCAAATTGAAGAGAAAACCATTAATAATCACTCAAATAACAACAAACTTTGGAAACCTAATTTCAATAGAAACATACAGGGAAGAGAATCGAAGGAGAGGAACTCCATACCAGCAGCAAGAGATGTTGGGTCTCGTCCAATATAACACTGTAGAGGTGTTGGGATGGAGTCATGTCGGTTTGGGTTGCAGTGAGAACATGAAGAACGAAGGGTTGGAGGATGCTCCGTAAGGAGTGTGCCCGGAGAAGAGAAATGTTGAGGTTAGGGTTTCGGATAGGGCATGCGCAAGAGAGAGAATGGTGACAAGGATGAATGCGGGAGAGGAGTTGAGCAGAAGAGTGGGCCTTGAGAGATCTCAGATCCGGCGAGAGAGAGTGGTAAGGTTTGGGGTTTCAAGAGAACATTGGGAGAAATAGTAGATCTCAGATCTGGAGGAAGAGGAGAAGGAGAAGTTGAGGATGAAATTAGGGATCGAGAAAGAGGAGAGGTGGCGGCGGCGACGGTCGTGGTGGCGGCGTTGGCAACAGTGGTGGGAGTGGTGGTGGAGACTGGTGAGGATGACTGCGGGAGAGACGAGTGGGAGTGGTAAAGAGAGAGTGGCTGAGTGCAGAGAGAGGGGGCACGTACATACCTAATTCTGGGCGGGTGTTCAAATTATTTCCAAGTGTTTGGGAGTAGTTATTCTACCGCCTTGAATTTCATCCAAGCGCGTTTTCGAATTTTTTCAAAATGACATTTTAACATTGTACAAGAAATAAGATCGATGTATCTAGTCTCAGTAGCATCGAAAATTTTAAAATAGATGTTATAATTATTTTAAACATCATGCGTTTTTCTGACCGATGTTAAAGACCCGATGTCTATTAACACAATTCTAGTAGTGATGTGAGGTATTTTGAGACACTGGCCAACTACGACAACACATATGGGACTTCTGAGGCCGCTTCTGACGAAAGGTATGAAAGGTCTGCCCCATCCATGTCGTCGTATATGCCACCCAACGAGGTTGATCTAGACGTCAAGGAGCAATTCCACAACGATTAGGTATGCCGTCTTACCAAGCAGGTTAAGTTTCTGCCTAAGGATAAGCCTTGCTTGGAATGTGGGTCTGTGCGGCACAACACTACTGCCTGCCCACACGTCGATTGACAAGAGGAAAACCTATCGTTGTTATTGCCAAAGAATACTCAAACTCACAACTAGTATAGTGTGTAAGAAAGAGGTCGATCCACAGGGAAATCTATTCAATTCGAGTGTCAATTTTAATCGCTAGTAAGAATATGGGGGGGTTTTGGTGTGAAAAAGATCCGCCTTTTATCAAAGCGGAAGCAGGCAAACAAAGTAAATTGATTGTATAATGCAATGGAGAGAAATAGGTTCACCTACAATTTATCACTTCGATTGATGAATTCAATCCTTGTTTCAGCCTCTAGTTCTTGTCTTTTCCTATCAATGTCCTTGTCTATATCTTAGGTAGATTACTAGTCCTACGAGTCCTAGCAATCCTTATGTCTAAATAACCCTAACACGGTTAAGATTCAATCTAGAGATAGCATTAAGAATATGAATTAACCAAGGTACACATAATATCAAGCTACGAGTCGATATTCAACATGTATTCAACTTCCTACACATCCAGTTAGTCCTACGAGTCCTAAAGAGATATGATTGCCACTTGGGTTAAGGTTCGCTACGAGGAATCTGCAAAACCCTAGCAATTGAATGAATCTACTGAAGGTTCGATAATATAAAACAATGTAATATAGAAATACTCTAGAAGGGGGGTTGAATAGAGTATGCCCGTTTTTCGCAGAAAGTCTCAAGACTTTTGGAGCTTGTACCAAAACCTTTGAGATTAAACCTGAATCACAAAGTTAGACAATCGAACCAAGTGCGGAAATAAGGTAAAACAATAAGTAAAGAACACGAGTAATTGTTTACGAGGTTCAGCACGAACTTGGCCTACGTCCCCGCCTAGGGTTCTTCCACAACCCTAGGATTTAAAAGGCTTTATTGATTCGCTTAGCTTAGGATCCTAATAGCTCACCGAGAAGCCTCTCTCCTATACAATTGAAATCTAGTCAACTCACATTCCCTTGAAGTCCTAGACCAATCTAGAAGAGCCCCACCTCTCTCAACTATCTAGTACAATCCTCTTACTCTCACAAATCAATAGCCTAGTGCAACTTCCCGAGTTATAAACTCTCGAGTAACACTATAAATGAATATATCCTATAAGCTCACAGTGACTCTCAAAGGCTTTGAAATAAACAACAAACTCTTGAGCGCTTAGCAGAGAGACACTTTGGAAGACAGATCTTTGCTTGAATGAATGAAAGCTCGTGTAGCACTTGTGTCCTCTGTCTTCTTCTTTCTTTCCTTTATATAGAAGTGGAATGGCGCCTAAGGATCTTCACCAACGGCTCTTTCGAATCAGGCTTGATCTTGAATCTTCTATTTATGGATACTCCGAAGCCATGATCCTCTTTGAATAGGATCTCCTCAATATGCGCCAAAGGAAAGATATAAACTCGAAATACTTCCTGAAAGATTAGTCATACATATATATATATATATATAATATAAAGGAAGTATATAATAAGATTAAATAATATTCGGACTAATAATACAGGTTTTGTATTTCATCAACTGTTAATGCTCCAAGGCCTTTGACACAAACATCCTTTCAAAGTCTTTGAAACATTTATTCCAATTTTCATCAAGGGAGGGAGTTATCAATCTACCCTTTGATGAAAGACAAAACCTGTGTATCCCTGCAACTTAGTCAAGCATAGATAATAAAATAGAAATCGGACTAAGTACTTGCAAGGGTTAGACAAATGTTGGATCAAAATTTTAAAGCATGCAAAAACCATCCAACCGAAAACCATAAATCAAAAACCAAGGTCTTCTAAGACCTTTAAGCAGAGGTTTTCAAAGTCTAAGCAACACCACAGATCATCTCCAAATGTTTTGAAAACGTTTCCAAAAAACCAGCAATGTATCAAGTGGGTGGGATAGGATTGGGTAGGGTTTATGCTTAGTCATCCGGAGCATCATCAGTGAGCCTCGTCCACAGTCCTTCCAATATCTTGGAAATCCCGCTCATTTCCATCATAATCTTCTTCTGCAGCTCCTTGATATCCAGGCGAACTTCCTCCAAGCCCAACTCTAGGTTGTCCATGCGTTCATCGAAAGCTGGAGCAGTGGGAAAGGCTTTTGAAGGAGTGGCAAGACTCAAGGTCCCTTGGGGAGACCGAGTGATGCCAATCTTTTCAAGGCCCTTAGAGTCGAACTTACCCATATGACGCAGCTGTTCTTCATTTTTGACATCAATTCCAGAAGCTTTGAAGAGAGGGGTCAAAAGGGTAGCAAAGGGGAGAGGAGAGCCTTTTCTAGCTTTTCTGGCATGAGCCATAGTTCCAAGGATAGTGTTGGCCAGATCAAGGTCAAGGCCATTTAAGATGCGGTAGAGCAGGACCATAACATTGTCGGTAAGGAGTGAGCCAGAGTTAAGATGGGGTAAGAGGCATCGAACAATGATGTTGAAAATTATTTTTGCCTCAAGGGTTAGGGATGTGTGGGTGAGTTGCTTTGAGGTGCTGTTGGATGCTTCGGGTAGGAGATACTTGGCTCGGGCAAGGATGATGCAATTCTCTTTTGAGGGGTGTATTTCAGAGGGTGGAACTGGGGTAGGTAAGCCAAGGAAATCTGCAAAATCATTGGAGTTGAGAGAGATTCTAACCCCTTTGACAACAGACTCCAAAGACCAACCATTGGTGTCATTTTTGGCTTTTAGGTTAATGTAAAACAGACGGGTAAGCTGGGGGTAGTAGACAGTTTCAAGGTTAAGAAGGGTCCAGGCTGGTGATTTTTTGAGAAGCTCAATGCATGGTAACTTCAAAGCTTCGAAGAACTCAAAATCCAAAAAATCAGAACAGGTAATCTTACGAGTTCGAAACTCATCTACCCATTTACCAGCAGTCTCAGCATCTTGAAACCAATAGAAGGGCAAGGATTGATTTACCTGGATATAGGCCGGGGGGTCGGCATTCTTTCTGCGAGCAACTGTTGGAGCAGCTCCCTTGACAGGCGCTACAAGACTCTTGACAGTGCCCTTCCTGGTGCGCTTGGGAGATGGAGGCTTGACAACAGCAGGGGCTTTCTGCTTCTTTGGAGACGGGAGAGGAGGAGAAGGAGAGGGAGATTCTTCCTCCTCTTCCTTAGACCCCGAGTCCTCACCGGACCCCGCTTTATCTCCTTCAGCTTCCTCGTCATCCCCAGAACCCTCTTGCTCTTCTTCTTCTTCCTCGGGCTCCTCCTCGGATGGAACCTCCTCGGCTTCGGCTTCCTTCCGAATCCGCTCAGCTTCCTCCTCTGCCAGTTTCCTAGCAAGCTCGGCCTCCTCATCAACCTTTTTCTTCTTCAAGGCTTCTTCCTCGGCTTCCTTGGCAGCATCTCTCTCCAGGGAGGCGTCTAGGTCATCTTCCTCCTCTTCCTCGTCCACTTCCTCAGCCAAAATCTTCCTCTTCCCTTTCTGTTTAGCACTGAGTGGCTTCTTAGCAGAGCGCTTTTGAGAGCTCTTGGGAACAATGGCCGTGCTCTCAGCGATGGTGCTCTGGATGACAGTTGAGACAATTGCTTGAGGAGCGGGTTCAGGCGTGGGAGAGGTAGCAGTGGCCTGGCGTCCCTTGGGGGTGGCGCCAAGTCTTTTGGGTGTGACAGCTTTCTTGGTCTTGGGTGCCATGGAGGAAATCGGCTAGGGTTTTCTTAGAACAGATTGAGAGGTTGAAGAGGGAGAAGGTGAAGGGGTTTGGATTAGTTCTGAGTTTATGATGTAATCGGGCACATGATTGGGTTTAAGTAGAGGGAGTGATGGGACAGGTTTAGAGTTCCAAGGAAAGAAATCATCACATTGCCAATTTGAAAGGTTTCCAATTCAAAATTCAAATGTTCCCATTAAAATCGGATTGAAAAACTGAAAGATTTAGTTCCAAATTAAAAAAATATCTTAACGGTTAAGAATAATTTTGAACAAAAAAATATAATTGATTAAATATCTAAAAAGATATTAACCAAAAATATATGATCCGATATATGTAATCCACCATTTAGTTCACACACCTTGACATAGTTCTCAAGGGTCTTGACACTAAGTAGAATTTATCTTTCGTAAAGGGAATGATCCACCTACAAAAGTGCATCCTTGTTAAGCATCCCAATCTCTCGTCTTATGAAGGTGAACCTGTCCTCTGCCAAAGGCTTAGTGAAAATGTCAGCCCATTGATAATCAGTTGAAATAAACGAAATGGACACATCACCTTTTTCAACATGATCTCTAATGAAATGATGCCTTACATCAATATGTTTGGTCCTTGAATGCTGAACAGGATTCTTAGTGATGGATATGGCACTTGTATTGTCACACTTAATTGGGATACCTTTGAGGTTGATGCCAAGATCTCGCATTTGTTGAGCTATCCAAAGGATTTGGGAGCAACAGGCTCCAGCTGCAATGTATTCGGCTTCTGCAGTGGATAGAGAAACTGAGTTTTGCTTCTTTAAGTGCCAACTGATCAAAGATGCTCCTAAGAATTGGCAACATCCTGATGTGCTCTTCCTATCCACCTTATAGCCTGCAAAATCTGCATCAGAATATCCAATTAAAGTGAAATCCTTTTGCTTTGGGTACCATAGTCCAAGCTCCTGAGTGCCATTGAGATATCGAAAGATCCTCTTCACAGCCACGAGGTGAGATTCTTTAGGATCAGCTTGAAACCTAGCACACATGCAAACACTAAACATGATGTCAGGTCTACTAGCCGTGAGATATAATAAAGATCCAATCATTCCTCGATACTCCTTTTGATTGACACTTATTCCAGTCTTGTCTTGATCTAGAGACAATGTTGAGCTCATGGGAGTCTTGGCTGCTTTGGATTGATCCATCTTGAACTTCTTCAAGAGATCCTTAGTGTACTTGCTTTGGTTGACAAAGATCCCTTTCTTGGAATGATGAACTTGTAATCCCAAAAAGAAGTTGAGTTCACCCATCAAGCTCATCTCAAATTCACTGCACATGATGTCAGAAAATTCCCTGCACAAAGATGTGTTAGTAGCACCAAATAATATATCATCAACGTAAATTTGAATAACCAAAATGTCCTTTCCTTTGGTTTTGATAAAAAGAGTCTTGTCGATCAACCCCCTTTTAAAATCATTTTCTAAAAGATATTTTGACAAGCGCTCATACCAAGCTTTTGGGGCTTGTTTCAAACCATAAAGCGCTTTGTCAAGTTTATAAACATGATTGGGAAATTCTGAACTTTCAAAACCTGGGGGTTGAGCCACATATACTTCTTCTTCTAAGAAACCATTAAGAAAAGCACACTTGACATCCATTTGATATAACTTTATGCTCATAAAAGATGCAAATGCTAATAAAATGCGAATGGCTTCAAGCCTGGCTACGGGAGCAAAGGTCTCCTCGTAGTCAATACCTTCCTCTTGATTGTAGCCTTAAGCAACAAGCCTTGCCTTGTTCCTCACAATTTTACCATTCTCATCTAGCTTGTTTCGAAATACCCATCGTGTGCCAATGACTGATTGATGCTTTGGCCTAGGCTTCAAGGTCCAGACTTTGTTCCTTTCAAATTCATTAAGCTCACTTTGCATAGAAATGATCCAGTCTAGCTCTTGAAGTGCCTCATCTACCTTCTTTGGCTCAATAAGAGAAACAAACGCGTGAAAAGCACAAAGATTTTTAAGTTTAGAACGAGTTTGAACACTAGAAGTAGGGTCAGAAATGATATCCTTTAATGAGTGTGATGAGGAGTATTTGAATTTCCTTTTGCTAGTCTCAGCTCTTTGATTCGTCACACTGGTAGGATTGACTTGTAGTACATCTGACTCCGTGGTCCTGTTAGGTTCAGTTACAGCAGTTTCTGACGTCTCAACACTGTTGGATTGGACACCAAGGGCTTTGGACGAATCTTCAACACCTTGGGCCAATTCTTCAGTGTTAAGAATCGGTTCCTACATGTTCCTCTTCTCTGTGTTCTTGGTAGCAGCATCATCACCTTCCTCGTTCTCTTCATGGATGTTAAGATCTATATCTGCAACACTTTCACTCAAAGCACCGTCATTGCATTCATAAAAAATAACATGTATACTTTCTTCAACTACCTGGTTCATTTTATTGAAGATTCTATAAGCTTTGCTACTCGTGGAGTAGCCAAGAAATATACCTTCATCACTACGCGCATCAAATTTCCCAAGGTTATCTTTTCCATTGTTATGAACAAAACAAGTACAGCCAAAGACTTTAAAGTAAGATATAAGAGGTCTGCGGCCTTTGAAAAGTTCATACAGAGTATTCTTTAAGATGGAACGAATAAGACAACGATTCAAAATGTAGTTAGCTGTGTTAACAACTTCAGCCCAATAGGTTTTAGGTAATGCATTTTCTAAAAGCATAGTCCTGGCCATATCCTCTAAGGTGCGGTTCTTGCGTTCCACAACCCCGTTTTGTTGAGGTGTCCTAGGAGCAGAAAAGTTATGGGAGATGCCATATTTAGCACAAAACAAATCAAACTGAAGTTGATCAAACTCCCTACCATGATCACTCCGAATTGACACTATGGGCTCATTTCTTAAAGTTTGCAACTCCTTACAAAGTTTTGAAAACTCAAATAAGGTCTCTGATTTTTCTTTTAAAAATGCAACCCAAGTATATCTTGAAAAATCATCGACAACAATTAGCATGTACTTTTTACCATTGGGAGATTTGACTCGCATAGGACCACATAAATCCATATGTAAAAGTTCAAGGGGTCTAGAAGAACTTACAACCTTTTTGGGTTTGAAAGAGCTACGTGTTTGTTTACCTCATGTGCATGCATTGCACATATCAATACCTTGGAAGTCCATCTCAGGTAACCCTCTTACAAGCCCTTTGGACACAAGCTTTTGTAGTGTATGTGGACTCACATGACCGAGTCTCCTGTGCCAGAGCTTTGGATCGTCCGTCAAAGCCTTTAGACATGTTAAGCTTCCTTGTGCCACTTGATCAGCATTTACGGCGTATATATTGTTGTAACGGTATGCAATCAATATAACTTCACCTGTATCTTCTCTGCACACTATACATCTTTTCTTGTTAAATCTGACATTGTTACCACTATCACATAATTGAGAGACACTAAGCAGATTATACTTCAAACCATTAACAAGATAGACATTTTTAATACTATGGCTGGAATCGCTTCCAACACTACCAATACCAACGATGTCGCATTTCCCTTTGTCACCAAGAGTGATTGTTCCCGTGGATTGCTCCTTTAGATCATGAAAGAGAGAGCTCTTCCCACTCATATGCCTCGAGCATCCACTATCAATAATCCATTTGTGATCTTTCACCTTGGTGATCTCCTGCAAGACAAACATCAACCTTTGTGGCTAGACCAATAAGCAAATTTGGATCCATTGTTGGGGTAAACCATATTTGGTAAAATAGTGCCTTTTGGAACCTAAACTTGTGTTATCCGTTCTTTTTTCAAATGAACAAGAAATGTATTGCGAATAATATATGAATCCTTTCTTCTATAAGGGCAGGTCTCTTTTACATGTCCCTTTCTAGCACAATGGTGACATATAGGAGAGGTTCTGCTTCCTTTTGCCTTTACAAAAGTGGTAATGTGTTGCTTCTTTAAAAACTTTGGATTGTAACCAATACCACTTTTGTTTAGAGAGCTTTGTTGCTCACCCAACATCCTATCGAGAGTACCTTTGGATTTGGTAAAACTTATGAGGGTTGTCTGTTGGTCTTAAATCTTATTATTCAGGGAGATCTTCTCGTTCTCTAAGTCACGATACTCATTTCTTAGAGAGGAGAGATCTTGCTTGAGTTCAGATTTCTCCGAGTCAAGCATCTTGACTTTAATGTCAAGACCTGAATAAGAAGCTTCAAGACCTTTGACCCTCATAGACAGATCCTCAATAGTTTTTTCCTGGTCCACAGTTCTCTTAATAAGAATGTTAGTTTGGGCAATAAGTTTCTCTTCATTGGCAATCATATTGGAAAGGAATTCCGATAGTACCTCTTTTGGACTTTCCATAAGTTCCCTTACAGTGGCTTCAAGCTTTTCATCTAGGGATCCATCTTCTGAGGCCATAAGACAAATGTTGGCCTTCTCATCATCGGAGTCAGAGTCGGAATCACTCCAAGTTGCCACCATGGCTTTCTTCTTCCATCTGTCACCTTTCTTGGGCTGGCTCTTTGTCTTTTGAGGGCAGTCCTTCACAAGATGATCTGTTTCACCACATTCAAAACAAGACAACGGTCTAGTCTTCTTTTTATACTTGTTGTATTGAGGCTTACCTCGAAATTTTGAAGACTCTGATCCATCCTTGTTGTTGAATTGCTTCTTCATTTTGAGAATTCTAGCAAGGCCTCTTGTGATAAGAGCAAAAGGATCATCCTCATCGTCATCCTCATCTTCGGAATCAGATCCATCCTTGGGCTCATCCTTCTTAGACTTGAGTGCCAAGTTCTTAGTGCTAGCTGGAAGTTCTCCATCGTCTTCATTAAGGATCATCTCATGCGTGATCAGCTTCCCAAGAAGGTCATCAAGGGGTAGAGTGGTGAGGTCCTGGGCTTCCTCTATAGCTGTTACTTTTGGACCACATTTCTCCTTTGGAAGGCACCTCAGTATCTTCCTCACTTTCTCAACGTTGGTAAAGCTCTTGCCGAGAGAGTCAAGTTTGTTGGTGATTTCTGTGAATCGTGTAAACATGGCCTTGATTGACTCATCAGACTTCATCTTGAAGAGCTCATACTTTCGAAGGAAGATGCTGATCTTGGTGTCTTTCACTTGGCTTGTTCCTTAATAGGTGACGACCAATTTGTCCCAAATCTCTTTAGCTGACCTACAAGATGAAATACGGTTAAACTCATCAATACTAAGACCACAATAGAGTAAGTTAATAGCCCTGTAGTTTTTGGAGATGGTTTCAAGATTTGCTTGGTTGTATTCAGACTCCTTCTTTGCAACTTTGGTATCATTTGGCTCATCTTTCTCTGGAATCTTCGGACCATTCTCTATAATGTTCCAAAGCTCTAGATCTTGGTCTTTGATGAACATCTTCATCAAAGATCTCCAGTGGACAAAGTTGTTTCCTACAAAGAGTGGCGGTCTGCTTGTGGACCTTCCCTGTGCAAATCCTCCGCTTGCTTCACTAGACATGATCGAAACTCACAAGATTGTTAGATCAAAAACAGTGAGTAAAGCTCTGATACCAATTGAAGGTTCGATAATATAAAACAATGTAATATAGAAATACTCTAGAAGGGGGGTTGAATAGAGTATGCCCGTTTTTCGCAGAAAGTCTCAAGACTTTTGGAGCTTGTACCAAAACCTTTGAGATTAAACCTGAATCACAAAGTTAGACAATCGAACCAAGTGCGGAAATAAGGTAAAGCAATAAGTAAAGAACACGAGTAATTGTTTACGAGGTTCAGCACGAACTTGGCCTACGTCCCCGCCTAGGGTTCTTCCACAACCCTAGGATTCAAAAGGCTTTACTGATTCGCTTAGCTTAGGATCCTAATAGCTCACCGAGAAGCCTCTCTCCTATACAATTGAAATCTAGTCAACTCACATTCCCTTGGAGTCCTAGACCAATCTAAAAGAGCCCCACCTCTCTCAGCTATCTAGTACAATCCTCTTACTCTCACAAATCAATAGCCTAGTGCAACTTCCCGAGTTATAAACTCTCAAGTAACACTATAAATGAATATATCCTATAAGCTCACAGTGACCCTCAAAGGCTTTGAAATAAACAATAAACTCTTGAGCGCTTAGCAGAGAGACACTTTGGAAGACATATCTTTGCTTGAATGAATGAAAGCTCGTGTAGCACTTGTGTCCTCTGTCTTCTTCTTTCTTTCCTTTATATAGAAGTGGAATGGCGCCTAAGGATCTTCACCGACGGCTCTTTCGAATCAGGCTTGATCTTGAATCTTCTATTTATGGATACTCCGAAGCCATGATCCTCTTTGAATAAGATCTCCTCAATATGCGCCAAAGGAAAGATATAAACTCGAAATACTTCTTGAAAGATTAGTCATATATATATATATATATATATATATATATATATATATATATATATATATATATATATATATATATATATATATATATATATAAAATATAAAGAAAGTATATAATAAGATTAAATAATATTCGGACTAATAAGACAGGTTTTGTATTTCATCAACTGTTAATACTCCAAGGCCTTTGACACAAACATCCTGTCAAAGCCTTTGAAACATTTATTCTGATTTTCATCAAGGGAGGGAGTTATCATCTACTCTAACTAGTTGATCAGGCCAGAGAAAATAAAACACATTCAAGCAATTAAGCACAAAGAAGTCAAAACATTAGAATAGGAATAAGAACTAGATTAAGAAATTCACAATCCAACAATCAAAGATCCAAACTGTAGGCGAAACCTTGAGAGTTTAGTTGCTCATGCTCAACGGGGCTCTCAACAATTGAATAGAGTGCAAAAGTTAAGTGAAATAATAAACTAGAAAAGTCGTAAATAGCTTCTAACAAGTCGGCCAATGAATAAACAAAAACCCTAATTAAAGTCCAACACCGAACGTTGCGTTTCTGCAAGGGCCGCAGGACGGCCGGCAATCAGCGAACTCCTTCGATATCTCTTCGCGGCGCGGGGTGGCTAGGCAAACTGCGGGGCGGCCAACGATTCTTCCGAGCTCATTCTTCCGTGACTTCAGCAACTTCTCTTATGCTTCTTAGCTTGTTTTTTGCTCTTCTCCAATTCATTTCACCTTCAATCTACTATCCTTGAAATAAACAATAAAATCATGTAGATTCCGCCTCTTCTATCTCAACAAGTGCTATGCAAATGCGGCTAAATATACGCAATATTCACAACTAAACTATGTTAAATGCACTCTATAATGCAACACTAAATATGCTCTATCAAATTCCCCCACACTTGAACCTTTGCTTGTCCTCAAGCAATAGAAAACTCAGCTCTGCAGCCCCACAGAATAGCAATTCATATATACACCTCGATACTCTTTAACTGCATGAAAAACTAGCAAACATAATAGATTAACAACATCATAGCACATAATTGCAATAATCAATGAAATCAGGCAACCATATCCATTCTAGACCTCACAGGGAATATGTGTTTCACTCTCACTCAAGTGTTTAGGGTTAAATGTTTACTCTCAAAACTCAATCTTAAAAAACTTAGCTACAATAGTCTTGCACCAGTGTTCTAATTCTCCACCGCTGGTGACTCTACACACAACAAAAGGCACGAGGTCTTTTAATTGGGTTGTAATGGGGCCAAGGTAGAACATATAAGGTATGGAACAATTTAGGTCATGTGGTGCTCATAAATCCGGGAACTAAGGAAGCAACCAAGTCATAAAACCACTCATAAACACCTCATACCTTATCTCTATAATGCCAAACAACACCAATATCAAGCATAAAACTTTACAAACCATACTCAACTCATTCATTTATTATTTTTTTTTCTTTTTGTTTTTTTTCTTTTTTTTTTCCATTCATGCTATATCAAATGATTTTCCTTGACTTTTGCCCATAATAAAATTTTATCCTCCTTAGGTCCCAAGTAATGAATGTACTAGCAAGAATCAAACATCTCATAAAGGTACCTCAAACATACAATCCACCACTAAAAACCATCATCCACACTATAGATATTCACCAACTATTCCTAAATTCCCGGATGGGGTCAAGCTATCATTGGCTATGGAAGCATTTTGTGGAGCTACAAAAGAATAGGCAGTTAGGCTCAAACTGGCTTCAAGCAGAGGATAATATGTAAGGTGGGAATAGAGTTAAATAGGGCTAATAAAGGTGCCTCAATCATGTTTAAATCATGTGCAGAAATAATAGTATGCAGCCTTGAAAAAGATAACTCAATGCAAGCCAAAGAGGAAGCAATTGCAGAGAGTACACTCAACAAGCAAGAGGACTAAATAAAGTGCAGTCTTGAATAGGCTAAAATAAGCTAACCAGGTCATGTCTAGAACTTCAAGATCACCCAAAATTCCAAGATTTTATGTGCTCAATCATTAACCAATCATGCTCACCAAATAGTATAGAAAATATATATTGAAGGCTTCAACAATCTAAGCACATCATGGGGCATAAATCTCAATAGATAGATTAGAGGACAAACTGCATCCATTAGGGGAAATAAAACCTAATCCTAGTAATGCAAGAACTGAACTCTTTTTTTTTTCAATTTTTTTTATATAGACAATAATAATGATAAAAACTAACATGCATACAACCACTAAAAACAACCAAGCAAATTAATAGGCATAATGCAGTGCAAACTTAAAACCAAAATACAAACGTGACATGCATGTCTTCTCCCCCACACTTAATTCTGATATTGTCCTCAATGCAGAAAAGAGAACAAAAACATCAAAATAAAAAGAAAAGGGAAAAGAAAAGAAACAACTAACATGCTCACTGATGAGGTGGTGGTGTCGGCGGGTAAGGTGGAAACTGTGGATAGGCAAATCGATTGAAGTCCTCCTGCCTCTGCCAAATCTGCTCCTGCATCCGTCGGATCGCTGCCTGGCTCTCAGAGACATCCTCCAGGTGAGAAGTCAAGCCACGGACATCCCGACGAATGTCGCCAACATCCACAGAGAGCTGTTGCTGCTGATCCCACATCAAATCCTAGCGCTGGGACATTTGCTGCTGGTGCTCCCACATGGCATCCTGACGACGAGACATCATCTGCTGATGCTCCTACATGGTGTCCTGATGGAGATACATCTCTGGCATCCTCTGCTCCAGCGCATAGTAGTTCGGACTAGCACTTCCAGATGTGCCAGAAGGTCCAGCACCACTACCTCCTAGATTCGTCTGAACTCCATGAACATCATCATCACCTTCCTGCTCAGCATCAGGAGCACCCTCCTCATCCTTATCAATCTCATCACCCATGTAGAAATCAACTACAGTAGGGCCAACAGGAAGATGTCGTGGCAATCTCAACTGAATCTTCCCCAGATGGCATGTCCGCCAGACCCACATCGGCGACTTCCCCTCCAAGTGGCTAGCTTTCCTCAGCTGGGCTTCATCATATAGAAATGAGTCATGCATAAAATCGGGGACAGTGCTAAGATCGATGCACTCTCGAGCTATGAGGGTGATAAGACGCCCAAAGCTAATCGTCGCCTTGTTGCGCTTGTCGATGATGTCCTTGCAGTTCACCAGAAACATATCCACCCAACCTAGAATAACTGGGCTCTCTGGTGTCAGACACCATAAAAAGCACATGTCCCTAAGTGAGATCTTGTTGACCTCAGCCTGTGCAAAAAATGTGTTCGCCAGAACCTTGTGGATCAGCCGTAATGCAGGATGGCGAATTCTCGAGTTGTACTGGCCCTTCTTGGCCTCAAAAGGCACCCTAGTAGACGACATCCAAAAATCCAAAGGACCCTCTCCCTTACACACATCAATCCATCCAGCAATAGGTGCAGCAATAATACCAAAAATCCGCCCCAATCTCTTCTTTGGCATCGGGAAATCCCTCCCAATCAATCGAAAATCAATAGATGTATGCCTCACACTCAAAGTTGCTAGAAATTCCTTACATAAGCTCGAATATGTAGGATCATACTTCCCTAAAAAATCTCCTAAGCCCCCATGCTCTAACAATTGCCTAGTACATACATCCATATCTAATAATTGAAGTGTAGGCTCATGAAATTTTTTTGTTACAAACTAATTTCAAGTGTTTAGAGCATTCCACTTCTCCTTCTGACTTTTACTCATTCCATGGGGTCTATACATTCTGAATTCGAAGGAAGAAAAATACCCATAAAGAACTAAATCAAGAAAAACTCACGAATTTCAAGTTCTACAGAGGCCGTGGGGCAGCCGAGGGTGGCGAAGGGGCGGCCGACGACAAGAGTGGCCGTGGGGCGGCTAGCCTGGCGACGGGGCGGCTGGCAATTTTCCGGATCTGGAATCTCCGGTCTCTGATCTGCTCTTCGATGTCGTCGCCGATCTATCTCCTAGGTGGATCCGAGAGAAAATTCTTGAAAAAACTTGGGATGAGCGATTATTGTGTAGATATAGGAGAGATAGGGGATATGGTGTGGTTTTTATGTAGAAGGAAAGAGGGAACAATGGGAAAAGAGGTGAAGGTTGAAGGTTTGGAAGTTGGGCTTCAATGGAGTTTTTGAGAGGTTGAAGAAGGTGAGGAAAGGAGGGAGTTTGGTGTGGGACGACTGATAGGGATAGGGAAAGAGAAAAAGGAGTGGATAGGGTTAAATTGGTGTAGTAAGTGGGGGCCCACACGGGCCCCTAAAAAATTTTCAATCCGGAAGAGGCCGCGGGGCGGCCAGGGTAGGCGACGGGGCGGCCGGCGATTCTCGCGAAGAGATTTCGCTGTGACCTAGCCGCGGGGCGGCATAGCTGGCAATGGGGGGGGGGCCCGCTTCTCCTTCGTTCCTTTCCTATGTTCTTTCTCCCTACAGTGTTAGCATGTCGAAGCAAACCAAAACTAACCTAAAAAGACTTAATGCAAAAGGAAAATAAGACCTAAACTATTACCTTGGGTTGCCTCCCAAGCAGCGCCTTTGGTTAAGGTCGTTGGATCGACAGTTTATTCATCCACTCATTCAAGACTTAAGCGGACATCGTCAGCGCCCTCAAAAGCAAATCAAACTCTCGTGCCCAATCGATATTCGAATGCACAATAAAGATGAAACAATTGGTAATTGAAAATATAGCAGTGAGAACCATTACCAACTTACCCTTCATTTGAGCTTCATTCTCCCTTGAGGGTATGTAGGACCACCAACGCAGTTCTACTGGTGGTTTGTTGAAGTAGTGGCTCCATGGATTGACATATTCACCAAAATCTCCCAATTTGCAAAAAGTACCAGTTTCTTGTTCAAGAACTGGTTCCGGACTTGGCTCCTTCATAGGCGAGTTGGAGATGATTTCTACGAATGGAGGGAGCATCGAAAGATACTCAATCTCTAGGGATGTCTCCGAAGATTTCGTGTCGATAACCACTAGGTGCTCTTCTTCATTATCGGAGAATTCATCGTTGCTTGCATCTTGGCTTTCATCAATTTGAGGAATAGAACATTGCTCAATTGCCAACTCCTTCAATATTTGAGAGAGTCGGATAATTGTTTCCCCATTTTGATTCACCATCTCATGTAATTGCCCTATTTGCTCCATCAAGACATTGGTGGAATCCTCTAGGGACGTGTCGGAGTACTCCATTGGTTGAAACGTCGAACTGTAGGATTCCTCCTGCGCCGATTGGTCACCCATGTAGCAGAAAAGATCCCACAGTCCTGATACTCCTAAACCAGCAAACCTTCAATTATTTATGGATCTGGCAAGTTCTAGAGTCTCAGGAGTCATGCCCTCAAAAACGCAAAGAACCACATCTCGCAAACTATCTCGGAAACCTCGTGAATAACGGATGTCAAATAAATTTTGCGCTCTTGTGAGGTAATTGTGAAAATACTCTCCCTAAAACTGCCATAACTTCAACATCTAGAAATATTAGCAATAAGGTGTCACGAACCGTAAGATAAATCCACGACGGGGTTAAATGTAAATATATACAAAAGTTAGCGATAAAAAAAAACACAATAAATTGATAATAATTCCCCCGCAACGGCGCCAAATTTGACAAGAGGAAAACCTGTCGTTGTTCTTGCCAAAGAATACTCAAACTCACAACTAGTATAGTGTGTAAGCAAGAGGTCAATCCACAGGGAAATCTATTCAATTTGAGTGTCAATTCTAATCGCTAGTATGAATATGGAGGGTTTTTGGTGTGAAAAAATCCGCCTTTTATCAAAGTGGAAACATGCAAACAAAGTAAATTGATTGTAGAATGCAATGGAGAGAAATAGGTTCACCTACAATTTATCACTTTGATTGATAAATTCGATCCTTGTTTCAGCCTCTAGTTCTTGTCTTTTCCTATCAATGTCCTTGTCCAGATCTTAGATAGATTACTAGTCCTACGAGTCCTAGCAACCCTTATCTCTAAATAACCCTAACACCGTTAAGATTCAACCTAGAGATAGCATTAAGAGTATGAATTAACCAAGGTACACATAATATCAAGCTACGAGTCGATATTCAACATGTATTCAACTTCCTACACATTCAATTAGTCCTACGAGTCCTAAAGAGATATGATTGCCACTTGGGTTAAGGTTCGCTATGAGGAATCTGCAAAACCCTAGCAATTGAATGAATCTACTCTAACTAGTTGATCAGGCCAGAGAGAATAAAACACATTCAAGCAATAAAGCACAAAGAAATCAAAACATTGGAATATGAATAAGAACTAGATTAAGAAACTCACAATCCAACAATCAAAGATCCAAACTGTAGGCGAAACCTTGAGAGTTTAGTTGCTCATGCTCAACGGCGCTCTCAACAATTGAATATAGTGCATAAGGTAAGTGAAATAATAAACTAGAAAAGTCTTAAATAGTTTATAACAAGTGTGCCAATGAATAAACAAAAACCCTAATTAAAGTCCAACACTGAACGTTGCGTTTCTGCGAGGGCCGCGGGGCGGCCGACGATCAGCGAACTCCTTCGATATCTCTTTGCGCCGTGGGGAGGCTAGGCAATATTCGGGGCAGCCAACGATTCTTCCGAGCTCCTTCTTCCGTGACTTCGACAACTTCTCTTATGCTTCTTAGCTTGTTTTTGCTCTTCTCCAATTCATTTCACCTTCAATCTACTATCCCTGAAATAAACCATAAAATCATGTAGATTTCGCCTCTTCTATCTCAACAAGTGATTATGTAAATGCGGCTAAATATATGCAATATTCACAACTAAACTATTCTAAATGCACTCTATAATGCAACACTAAATATGCTCTATCAACGATCAAGTACATCAAGGAGAGACTCACGAAGAGGTAAGGTACGCAGGGGGACACTACTTAGGGCCACATCAGAACCAGAACTGGAGCTACTATCGCCAGCCCCAGCATCAGAATCCCCCTCCCTACAGAGCTCCTAGTCACCCTGACAGAGAAGGTACGAAGGATGACCTGCAGACCATTCTTGAGGAGATGCGGAGGAATCATTCAGACACCAAGCAGTCTATCAACTCCATCTACACTCAGATGCATGGTGTCAACTCTAAGCTTGGAGAAATCGATATCTGGAGGAAAACGATTGACACACAGATTGGCCAGCTGGCAACATCCGTCCCTAAACAGTCAGGTACGCTCCCTGGAACCTCTGAACCTAACCCTGAAGGTAAATCGACTAGACAGGTGGCTACTATGAACCTAAGGAGTGGGAGATAGATGCAAATGATGGAGGAAAAGGGCACTGGAGACCAGTCGATATTGATCAGTCCCTAGTCGATATCTACAACTCCCTGGTCGAAATTGACCCAATTCCTCCCTAGATCTAGAGGCCAGCCAATCCACTCGATATCGACCAGACACAGGTCAATATCGACCAAACACAGGTCGACATCGACCAAATACCAGTCGATTTCGACCCCCTTCACTCGAAATCAGCACCTCCGCCAAAGAAAAAGTTGCCTTTCCCGACAAAATTTCCAAAGGATCCAGCAGAGAATAAGTCCTAGCGTTTCATCAAGATGCTTTAAAGGCTCAACGTCACAATACCCTTAACATAATCTCTTAATGAGATGCCATCCTATGTCAAATTCCTCAAGGACATTCTGAGCAAAAAGCGGTCACTGGATGAGATCGCAGAGGAGTGCAACCAAATGGACGTTCTAGAAAAGAGGCCAGATCTAGGTAAGTTTGCTATAACCATTGGATTTGGTCAATACAAATTTAATGCTTTATATGACTTGGGAGCCAGTGTGAGTATAATGCTTTTATCAATCTGGTCCAAGATTAAGATAGGTGCCCTAGAGCCTGTGGTTGCTAAACTCTACATGGCGAACAACACCGTGGTCATCCCAACATGCATGGTAGACAATGTGCCAGTACAAGTATGTAAGTTCTTTGTCCCTGCTGATTTCGTAGTTATTGAAATGGGAGAGGACCCTGCTTGTCCAATTATTCTAGGAAGGCCCTTCTTGGCGACGGTGGATGCCAACATAAGCGTAAGGAAGGGAGTGCTCACTTTCAACATCAGCGATGAGGTAATTGAGTATTTCTTTGATAAAACTTAAAGGCATACAGGTCCCATGGAAGAGGTCAAATCTATATCATCCAGGTACATCACTTGCGGGGAGCCTAAGGTAAGAAATATGACTCCCGAGGAGCTGGAAAAGAGGGATATAGAAGCCCAGGTGGAGGAGATCATGGCCATCCTGAACGAAAAAGCTGAGAATCCACTCGACATAGACCAAGGTAAGTCGATATGGACTAACTATTTTTTGGATGCTTTGCCAAGTCTTAAGTATGGGGTCAAAATCGACCAGGGAAAATCGACTGAGCCACAGGATAACTCGATATCGACCCACACTGGTCCATATCGATCCACCCATATCGCGTCACCCCCACCAGAAATCGAGCCAACCATTATCGAGCAGGATCACTCGATTTGGACCATTCTTGGTCGATATCGACCTGGGCATATCGAATCGATTTCTCCCCCCGAGAAGAAGCCAGATGATTTCGAGTAGAATCACTCGATATCGATCAACCCTGGTCGATATCGACCAACCCATATCGACTATTCTTCTTCTGCATCGACTGAATCTCCACTAGAGCAGCAGAACTCGATATCGAGTGACCTTACTCGATATCGACCAGATCCTCAGGAGGCCCCCGAGTCCGAATCTGCAAAGGTAAGCCAAGGTATGGATCTTTCTTCTCCTATTTCAATTAAAGATCTATTTATACATGGGAGAGGTTTGCCTTGGAATATGAAGGGTTTCCAATGATGAGCCCAAGGAATATGAAGTTGGAGACAAGGTCTGTGTTTCCAAATCAAATGATCATTTGTTCCCTACCAAATTCAAGAAGAAGAAGATTGGCCCTTTCACGGTGAACAAGATCCATTCCGGAGGAATATAGCTGATGGACAAGAATGGAGTCCTGTTTGAAGTCCAAGCTACAGTACATGGGCCCTGCAAATGCCACCTTGAGCCCAATGGAGAAGTCGGCCTAGCGACTATAAAATCTAGAGCTTGTAAATAGACAATTAGTTTTTGGGATTTTTGGACATTGTTGCTTTTGTTTTTGGTTTTGGACATTATTTTCTATTGTGGGTATTTCTCTTCTAACACTTTTTGCATGAACAAAGAAGGAAGGAATCAACAGGTCGATATCGACCAGTACACTCAAAATCGACAAGAGCCTACAACACTTGCACTCGATTCCGACGTCATGCACATCTGTCTAGTAAGTCACTTTTTGTAATGTTTAAGTATGGGGTGGGGGAAGGGCTTACTTTGTGCATATTTGATTTATTTGACATTATGTGTGCATATATTTAGTTTATTTCTTGAATTGCTTATACATGGCTACTTTGGAATTATTATTGGATATGTATGTGCTTATATACATGTTTTCCAAAGTTTGAAAAATGACCCCCATTGAAAAGTTTTAATAAGTGTCATGGAAGTTATATTGTAGTCGGCGATGCAAAATTGGATTCATTAGAGATATAGCATGAAATTGCCTAGTAAAGGGAAGTCAAAATAAAACGCATATTTCTTGAAAACCATGAAATGAGGTAAAATTTGAGGTTGCTTTTGACATGTTGCATGATAAGAGGATGGAGGACTTTATATTTTCCATATATGCTCATATTGTTATATCCTAGTCTTTACCTATGCTTATGCGTCACAAAAGACATATTGAACCTTATTTCAATTATTGCTCAACGTGATCTAAATATTCCCCATTCTTTACCTTATTTCATATTCGGGGACTATCTCGAGAATGATGTCACATTATGGAGATTATTATATGGTTGTTGTGTTGTTATCATATATGGAGTTTGGCAGGAATGTTTAAAATATATGGAAAATTTAATGAGTGAAAGAAAATCCGATCACCTCAAGAGATAAAGGTAGATCGACACTGCTCGCGAGAAGGCAGTGCTGAGGTTAGAGAGGTAAAAACATAATATTGAAAAAAAAGCATTGAGCGAAAGGTAAGAAATCAAAGGAAGAAGGAATGTGGTATGAGATTTTGGAAAGTACTCCATTTCCCCGGATTATTAGCACCACATGGCCAAAATTTTCCCACCTTTAGCCTTTTACCAATCTACTCCTTATTGAGCTTAAATTAAAGTTCTCTTGTTTATTAATGCTTTGTCACATATGAATGTTTTCCATAACCCTCCTTTTGTGAGTAGATGTTGCTTTTTAATTGCACATGCATGGATTTGTGACAGAAGTACCTTTTCGAGGATGGTAATTGATTGTAGGGATATATAAGAATGAATCCAAGATGTTGAGAGTTGTAAATTTCATCCCCTGCATAACAATTTAAAGTATTGCTTGATGACAAGCAAGCTTAAGTATGGGGTGTTTGTTGTGAGCCTAATTTGCCATGTTTTATACTATCTTTTAAATCGATTTCTGCATGCATTTCATACATTCGGGGAAGAATAATACAGCTTCTATGTAGTTCACACCTATTTGCCAAATTATGGACTCTACACTAGTTTCTGTTTAAATTCGTAGAAATCGAGGCGTTTTACAGCATTTCAGAGGAAGGAGGAAAAGCTCGAAGTCAACTACAGAAAGTCCGGGGTTAAGGAGTAGCGGAACCAGGACAAATTGAGCAAGGAACGAGGAAAAATCGACTCAACACAGACTGGTCGATATCGACCAACCTTGGTCGAAATCGAGTGAAGTCAGTCGATTTTCACCCAGAGCCCGGGATCAAGTGATGAAGAAGAGAATTGGTCGACATCGAGTGACCAAAACCGAGACGGGATCCAGAAATCGACCCAGGAAGCTGGAGAAGGAAGGCACAGGTCGATATCCCAATATCGAGTGTTAGAAAGCAGATATGAGAAGATGAGGTCAATATCGACCATATTGGGTCGATAACGAGTGACCAACAGTGGCGGAATTCGACCAGAATCTAGACCGAGTGTTGAGCTGGCTTTCTTCTACATTAATCAAGAGATATTCTATCAACTCAAGAGGAAATTTATTAAGTTCTATCAAGATGGAAGGGATTTATCTACATTAGATATAGTTTCTTTGTTGATTTATTTCTTTTCAAAATTAATCTTTAAGTATTAGATAGATAGATTTAGATAGAGATATAGTTGTTCTTTCCTAATTTCTCAGGGAATGGACACTATAAATAAAGCCTTAGGGGCTAATTTTTATTCATTCAATCTTATTCCAATTCAATCTTAGAGAGAATATCGAGTAGGAGAGTAGAGAGAGAAGGCTTGTGGCCGATTGGAGAAGAGTTGTGCGAGATCGGAATTTGGCTTCGATCGGTTGTAAGCTTTTATTTAATTCAATGCAATTTAGTTTCCTTTTATTATTGATGTCTTTCTTGATGATGAAGAGCGAGTAGTCACCCAACTTCTAGGGTCGGGGTGAGCCCGACGGTAGCCATGTAAGGTGATGCGATAAATGTACAATCTTTTGATGCAAATTCGTCTTCTATCCCTATGAGCATGATTCTTTTGCGAAAGTTGAAGGCGATCCTTGTTTGTGTTATTGAAGCGAAAGTGATCTTAATACAACTTGGATTAATTATGTGAAAAAGGGTTAGTAACTATCAGGGTTTATGCGAAAGCCTCTATATTTATATTTGTTAATAACGAAATTTATTTGATGAAAAGCATGATCTTTTATGCCTTTATGTTTTATTTTGAATTGTTATCGTTGTGGTGTTGAAACGCTGATCTTTGAAGTATTTTAGTTTATTGTTAAATTTCACAAATTTCGAGTTTTGGTTTCTGTTCTGGGTTGATATTGAGTTACTGTGGTCGAAATATTGGGTCGATATCGAGGGGGGTAGGTCAAAATCGACCGGGTTGCAGTTTTCTATTTTCTCTTTTGTTGCTTCTACTTTATAGTTTCTGAATTGAAAAGGCGGGCGTTGACACGCTTCCTCGTGGATACGATCCTGACTGCCTTCTACACAACGGGAGGAAGTCTTGTATTTATTTGCTGAGACAAGGAGTCGGTTTGATTTGATATTTTATATTTATTTTCATACTTGACCTTCCTCCTTCAACAGCATTAGGCAACTCAAAACTCATGCACCAACATAATATAAACATCAAACCCACTCTTTCAGGAAATACCTGGGGGATCTGTGGAAATGCATCAGAAGTTTTTCACTGCCCCTCGCTGGTGCAATAATAGGAGTAGAGAATCATGCCTACTAGTGCAATTAAAATCCCCAAGATGTTCCTCCAGCTAAATGGGTCTTGAAGTAAGATGTAACCAAATGCCAGAACTAAGCACGTTTTCATATGTCCAAGAATTTGATAAGGTTACCGGTGATATCTTCCCAATCACAAGAAAAGTACTAAAATTAACAAAGACAGAAATCAAACTGGACAAGATAATGAAAACTTGTAAACACAACAAACATTAAGATTAAATATTAGCAATCAATCTGAATGTACACAATATTAAAATATCAAGTAGATTGATCATAAAAAGGGTATCCAGTTGTTACCAGAACTTATGTTGTGTAATTGAAAGCAAAAACATTGTCACTTGTTAACAGTTTATCAAGAAATGGTCCATTGATGAGCAAAGTTGCTGACTGATATGGACAAGATTGATATAGGAGCTGAGTTGATGACACCTTGAACTTCTTTTGGATGGTATTATTCATCTAAAAGGGTGATAGTTA
This sequence comes from Persicaria tinctoria, assembly GCA_037127255.1. Taxonomy (NCBI): domain Eukaryota; kingdom Viridiplantae; phylum Streptophyta; class Magnoliopsida; order Caryophyllales; family Polygonaceae; genus Persicaria; species Persicaria tinctoria. Next base: position 13,313,064 of record JBANSL010000020.1, on the reverse strand, counting down.
AGAATTTACATATGACAAAAGAACTACATGCTTGCAGAAGATTTATATGGTGTGCTTAAACTATGCAAAACAGCAAATAAAGACTAAAAGAGGAGCCACGTGACAGAATAAATCCATCCATCAAGGAAACAGAGAGTGAAATAAACTCAAGAATTCAAACCAGAATGGAATCCTACATAGCAATAACAAATATGCAACTCAGAGGTATGAAAGGCCAATCTCAATATATAACAAATTAGCATGACTTATGAAAATGGCCAAGAATTAGAGTTTGCTTCTTAAGAAAGTGTGAACCAAAGATAAAACCTTTAGACTATAAAATTAGGAGAGGCAAAGGACAAGTTACAACACAACAAGAAGATATCCAGTTATAGATGGATGACAGTCTAATATTTGCATTTTTTTTCCGTTGATTTCAAAATTCCAGTTATTTGCAAGGTTTGTGATTTATCCTGTATAATGTTAAACTTTACTTAATAAGTATATCGACGGAAATTTCCTTCTTTTTAAAAATACAAATCTTTGGAAATATCATGTCAAGGTCACACAAATACATTGTTATAAAGACGAATGAGCCTGTTGCGACAACTACATCCTCAGGCCTCGACTATGAATAATGGTGGCTAAGCTAAAAAATGATTGCATTGAAGACATCATTCATTAAATCATCCAAAGAAAGATTCGGAACATATTCCTAGAGGCAACTGTAGTGAATCAGAATGAAGTGACTCCCCATTAGAACTTGTCAATGTTGATGCAATGAAATAAAAACTGGTAGTCAAACTGAGCAAACATGTAGAAATACAATAGATATAGAAAGAAAAAAACACTTTAACCAGAATCCAACGTGGATAAATAAGGATACGATTTGTGCAACACAGGTTGTGAGAACAACAAGAAGTGATAAGAAGGAGCCAAGTGCATTCAACTGTAGATCTGTAACAGTAGCAATCCCAACTCCTAAAAGAAGTATTTTAAGAGAAAGGTGAACAATCCAACTGGAAAAGTAAAGATGACAGATGCTTTAACAGAGTATAAAAAATAATACAACCATTTTAGTTAAAGAATGTGTGGACTGTAGACACAGTTGCACACTTGCAGATAAAGAAGTAGCTAGGAGATAAGATGATAATGAAATGAAACTAATAACATATGGAAATAAGATGATAATGAAATGAAACTAATAACATATGATGATAGAAAGTTGCAAAAGATAGTCATCAGCCTATGACTACCTGAATTTCTTATTGAGGAAGACTGTCTCCAGAAGCACCATGCAAGGTATGATTGCTAGTTTTGTCATCTTGAATAAATAGCAGGAAGTTTTATTTGGAGATTAACTAAATAGATAATGGAAAATGAGCAACAAAAATAATAGAACAAGAATGCTTTAAAGTGGTTGGAAAAATTACACATACAGAAATACAAAAGGGATCCAAACTTATAACTTAGCCAAATTAAAACAAACATATAGTTGAACCTTCCATTATAATATCTTGACAACCCGATTTCCATGACATATTCACATGTTAGCATCATCAGTAATGAGTAGCACAAATATTGATAACTCTACTCCCTTGATGAAAATCGGAATAAGTTTCAAAAGCCTTGACAGTTTGTTTGTGTCAAAGGTCTTGAAGCTTTAACAGTGTTGATGAAACAAAAAACTTGTTCTATATGATATTATGTTCGAATATTATTTTATGTTATTATATGCTTCCATTATATTATTATATATACACTAACCTTTCAGGAAGTATTTTCGAATATTGTTTCCTTCCTTATGTTGTAATTTGAGAAGATTCAAATCGGAAGATCATGGCCTCCGAAGTTTCCAAAGATAGAAGATCCAGCTCAAGCCATGATCCTCTCTAGCCGTTGGTGAAGATCCTTAGGCGCCGATTTGTTTCAATATAAAGAAAAGGAAGAAGAAGACAGTCAGACATCTGTTGAATACAAGCTTTCATACACTCAAGCCTTCAAGCGAGATCTGTCGTCTTCGTGTGCTCTCTGCTAGTCCTTAAGAGTCTGTTATTTCATTTCAAAGGATTTGAGAGTTACATAGTGAGCTTATAGGATATATTTTGTTATAGTGTTATACTCGAGAGTTTGTAACTAAGGAAGTGAACACTAGGCGATTGATTCACTAAGTGTAAGAGGATTGTACTAGATAGCATAGAGAGGTGGGGCTCTTCTAGATTGGTCTAGGACTCCAAGGGAACGTGAGTTGACTATATTGCAATTGTATAGGAAAGAGGCTTCTCGGTGAGCTATTAGGATCCTAAGTCTTGTGAATCAATAAAAGCCGGTTGAATCCTAGGGTTGTGGAAGAACCCTAGGCGGGGACGTAGGCCAAGTTCGTACCGAACCTCGTAAACAATTCATCGAGTCCTTTATTTATTGCTTTGCCTTATTTCCGCACTTGGTTCGATTGTTTAACTTTGTGATTCAGGTTTTTAGAGAAAAGACTAAGTCTAATCTCAAACGGTTTTGCACGAGCTTCAAAAGTCTTGAGACTATCTGCGAAAAACCGGCATACTCTATTCAACCCCCCCTTCTAGAGTATTTCTATATTACTTTGTTTTACATTATCGAACCTTCAAATATGAATAATCACTTCAAGAGACTGATCTACAATAATGAGTTAGATCATCAATATCTACTTACGGTTATTTTCACTAGATGAAAATAACCATAAATAGAAAATAAGTTAACTACCTGATAAAAACCAACAGAATTAAAACCCAGGTTGAGATTCAAAAGAACAATTGAGATTCCATTTAGAATACCGAATCCCAGCACAACACTTCGATCACAAGGATTGTGTTCAAACAATTTCAACTTTAGAGCTACATGAAGGGAACAAAAGGTGACTAGAAGATGCCAACTTGTCAAAGTTGTAGCTGCAATAACCATAATATCTCATTAGCTTCCTTACACTTACAGGGTTAATTTACCCAAGAGAAAAATATCATAAAAGAATTATACATTTTTCATTTCACAAGCTCTACGGTATATGAGATCCATATCTTCTTTGCTAAAATTCCAATCTCAAAGAAGAAAAGCAAGTAAAGTATGCAACATATAGCATTCCAGCTCTCACACCAAGCTCATCATCATGCTGATATGGCCTATGGGTGGGCTCAAACTTGCCAAACATGTATAGAAACAAGGAGGAAAGGCATGACAATCCAGTTATTAGGATTTAAGCCATGTAAATATATAAAGAAAATTTTTAAGAAGATTTTACATTATGGATGCAATAGATGCAGGCAATGCACACAAATGGATAAAACCAAAGACTTGACTGATAGCATAAAAAATTGGGGATCATGAAAAGAGAACGTGAACAACTTAGGTGATTTTGATTTCAAAATCACCTAAGTTGTTCGAGGCCACACATTTACTGTCTTTAGGGTGGTTTAGGAAAACTTTAATTCTCACCGGTGTTTTCATCAATTTACCTTATTTAAAGGGGTGGTTTTAGAAATCATCAAATTTGAATGTATGATTAAGGAGCACTAATATCCAAAGCCAATCGTCACTCACTCTTACTACCATTCAGTCAACACAAACAAACCAAACAAAAGTTGATTGCAGAGCGTGCAGAGAGTAGAGTTACAGACCCGAAACTACAAAAACTGGAAAAAAAACCAAACCAAACACGACTTAATTAAACCTACCTATTCATTAACCTCGTCATATTTACTGCACGGTAATTAATTGATCGAAGAGCTATCAGTGTTTTCATGAAAATAGCATCACAAATTGGGGATCATGAAAATAGCATCACAAATTGAAAAGTGAACATAACTTTTTTTTAAAAAAATTACCTAAACTTAGAGGAGGATTTCTTGCTCAATATATTGCTAAGCCAACCGGCCTAAAGAGGGATCACACAAAGGAGGCGGAAAGAATGCCTCTTGGCCGGCCTGACATGAACAGAGAGGAGGGCGACACAAATTCCTTGCAAATCCAACCCGTCGAAATTCCTTGTGCCCAATATGAGCAAACTAGCCTACATTGAAGCTTTGCAAGATACAAAATAGGATTCGAATAAGAAGAGGGACACAAATTAGGGTTTTTGAAAAATCTGAAAATTAGGGGCTTTTGTTTACCTAGGAAGAGGAGGTTGTGAATGGGGGGTTTCCTTCACACATATGAGGCCGACGACGAGGATGGAAGCGAAGAGAGCTTCGGTCAGCAATGGAGGTCAGCAATGGCGGGTGAGTAATCTGCGTTGTGGCTCGGCTGGTGAGGAATCAGTGACGGAGGAATCCGATGATGGAGGATGGAGGTTGGAGGTTGGAGGTCAGAGCACCCTCGGCGATCGGCGGTTGGAGCACAGGAGGATGGAGGATGGAGCGCCCTGGACAACTGACGGAGGGAAAACCTGTCGTTGATCCGCCAAAGAAAACTCAAACCTATAGCAAGTATAGCAATAAGCAAGAGGTCGATCCAAAGGGAAAGTTATAATTCCAGTTGGATTTAAGTGTCAATCAAAGTAACCAATTTGGGGATTTTTGTTTGTGAAAGTTCCCCCTTTTATCAAAGCGGAGTAAAGAAAGCAAATTAAAGGAATTTGTTTTAGACAATTATAAGAAGCAATTCTACATACAATTTTCCACTTTATTGGATTGAAGCGATCCTTGTAACTTCTTCTCGTCCTATTAAGTTTCCTATGAATGCCCTTGTCCCGACCTAATATAGTTACTAGGCCAATCAGTCCTAGAAACCCTTATCAATCAAATAGTCCCTAAAGAAGGATTGAACCCAATTGATAGCTTTAAATTTAGAGATTAGCCAAGGTCTTTGCAGTCCCTAAAGAGGGATTTAACAACACATCCAACTTTCTACTTGTTCAATTAGTTCAATCAACCCTAAAGGAACAAGTTTACTACTTAGGTTAAGGTTCATAATCAGGAATCTACAAAACCTTAGCAATTGAATTGATTCTAACTAGTTGCGCGGGCTAGATAGAATAAAACAATAGACAATCAAGCACAAAGAAGTTGAAGCATTCAAATATAGGAAACAAGGAACGAGAATTAGAAACTCACAATCAATCCAAATAAAGCTTCAAATTGCAGGCAGAATAGATGAGTTTAGTTCCTCATAGAAGACATCGCTCAAAATCTCTAAAGTGTCTGATGAATGAATAGAATAGAAGTGCTGGAAAATAAACTAAAAGTGGGCTTATATATGATCCCAAGTCGGCCATAAACAAATAACTAAGGTTTAGGGTATTTTATTATTCAAAACACTGCGAAATAACGCTGACGACCAATGCTGCGGCCGCACCATGTGCTGCTTCCTTCTGCCCGCTGCAGCGGGCCCTGCTGCGGCCGCAGCATGCTGTTTGCCGATTCTTCTTGTCTTCCTTTGCGTGTATCTCCTCTTGTCTTGCATCTTTCTTCGTTACTTCCTGACGAAGGGAAAGTCGTTGATTCACCTCGCCAAAAATAAATCCCAAACAAACAAACTAGTATAGTATGCAAGTAAGGGGTCGAACCCTAGAGAATCAAGTATTTCTAAATATTGTGTATTTATCAATATAAAAAGATAATATTTTTATGAATGAAAATAAAAGAAAATAATACTGACAAAAGCAAATAAAGGATAGAAGAAAAGCGTTTCCACCTACAAGTTCTCGACTTTGGTTGGTTTTATTGATCATCGAATCCTTTTCAAGTTATTATCTTTTCCTACGAATTCCTCTCGTCTTGGTTTAAGTAGATTAAAAGTCCTACGAGTCCAATTAATCCCTTACACCTCAATGCAACCTTAACACGGTCAAGATTTAACAAAGAGATAGCAAATAGTCCCAAGAACTTGAGCATATAAATAACACCAATTAAACACGGTAAATCAATGTTTAAGATATATGTCAACTCCCTACATAGTCATGCTTCAAACACGGAATCCACAATCTTATGCGTGCTACTACGGAAATAACACAAATACGAAAGTATTAAATCCTAGCAAGAGATCAATATTATCAAGGTAGCTAATCAAGATAACATCAATAACATAATCAATATCGCACAAAGAAGTTGAAAGAATTATAGAGGAAAAATAACTTAAATTAGAAACTCACAAACCACCAACCAAGTCTCGAAAGTGTAGGCGAAAACTACAAAATTAGCCAAACATGGCTTACCTAAGCTTTCTTCTCTTCAATGGTGATTTCTCTACTTGAAAATTAATTGAAAACTTCGCCTAGAACATCCTATTTATAAGCCTAATATCTTCCATAAATAAGGTAAAAGATAGATAAAAGATAAAAGCTTCCTAAACAAACTAGATAAAAGATAGAACTTTCCTAATTTAACTCAGCGTCGGATTCCGCTGGCAGCGAAAATTTCCGCTGGCAGCGAATGGCCTCAATCAAGCTCCTGTTGGATTTTCGCTACCACACTCGCTGGCAGCGAATGCCCATGCCTTAGAAATTTTTCCAAGCCTCATCGGGTCCTTCCTTTGCGCTTCCGCGAGCTGCTCCTCCCGCTGCCGCGAGTTGCTCCTTCCGCTGCCGCGAGTTGCCGAGTCTCTGTCGCCCTGGTGATTCTCGCTGGCAGCGACTTTTTCCGCGGCAGCGAGTGGCTCGCTGCAGCGAGTCCAGTCGCTGGCAGCGAATGCTGCCTGGTCGGCCGGGCTGACTCGACTCGCCGGCAGCGAACTCCATTCGCTGGCAGCGAGTCGAGCCGGCTCCTGGACATGCTCCAGGTGACTCCACACACTGGCAGCGAGATCCCATCCGCTGGCAGCGAGATCCCATTCGCTGGCAGCGAGTTCTGCTCAGGACACCTTCCCGCACGATGTTGCTGACTTGATCCGCTGTAGCGGAAAGACATTCGCTGTCAGCGAAAATCCAACAGTACACCATCACGTAGATCTTCGAAAGAGCTTTCCAACGCATGCTCATATGCGTCGATCGGACATCCGAGGCCTCCGGAAAGTGCGTTACAAGTTCAGCTCGCCGGGCGGACAGCTTTCGCGACTCGCCCTCGTTTTCGCTCTTAGACCTCGATTTCGTTCTCCGTTGCTCCTTGGGTTGTTCCATTCTCTTCAGGACTTCTTCCTTAAGCTCTCCCAAGTCTCGCCTTAGTCTTACTTAGCTCCGTTCCTCGTGTTCTTTGCCTCGGATCTACGAATCTACATAAAACCATCGAAATAGCGTAGATTCCGAACTTTCCCACAAAATGAATGCTAATCTAATTAACACTAAAACATGATTATATAACAATGAAATGCAACTAAACTAACCTATAATGCCTATTGGAAACATGCCTTATCAAACTCCCCCACACTCAACCTTTTGCTTGTCCTCAAGCAATACAAAAATAAGAGCAAAACCATCATACCACAAATATGATCTTCAAGCACTAACCTTGTCAAAAGCAACATCAAAGTGTAGGATCCATGAGCATGAAAGTTAACATCTTAGCAAGTATATGAGCGATTCAAATTCAAAGGCACATCTAGTCCAACCTCACCGGGATCATGTGTTTACTCTCTCTCTCTCTCTCTCTCTCTCTCTCTCATATGTTTAGGCTTAATAATGCAATCTCTCAACTCAATCCAAAATGCAAAAAGCTACATAGAAATTGACACAAATATCACATATTCTCCACCGTGGATGCCATCACTTATAAGAAACATCAAGAGGTCTTTTATCAAGGTTGTAATGGGGCTTGGTAAGAAATTAAGGTAGGAAAATATTTAGGTTTGTGGTGCTAAAAATCCGGGAAAAAGGGATCCCTAAGAACAAACGGAAGAACACTAAAAACCAAATACTTCCAAATTCAAAATAACTCAAACTTTCACTCTCAAAACACTCAACAAAAGAACTTTCTCTCAACCATACAATTTTTCCAACTCTCACATACATGATAAAAAGCTCTTATTCATTTTTTCTTTTTTCTTTTTCTTTTTTTTCTCTTTTTTTTTCAATTTTTCTTTTCTAGAGCCAAAAATACAATAATGCATAATGTGAGGAATAAAACAAAAATTACATAATAATCCAAAATTCGTAACTCTCTTAACAATATTTTCTTTTCCACTCAACCACATCAATCATTCACCAACTCTAATCCTAATTCCCGGATTGGGTAAGGCTTATCATCGGTTAGGATAAATTTTGTGGAGCTTCAAAGAAAAGGCTAAGGCTCAAATTTGGCTACAAGCAAAGGACACATATGTAGGGTGGATATGGATAATAATATGGCTAAGAAAATCATGCCTCTATCATTTGAAACTCATAAGCAATAGACATATAAATTCGGCCTCAAATATAGATAACAATGTCAATCTCAAGAGGTAATTGCATAAGGAGAGTATAATGTCACACAAGAAAGCAAAAGGGAATAAATATATCAAATATCCCTATAAGGCCAAAATTCTCACTTGGACAAGTTTTTGTTGGATTTCAATAATGCCAAAGACTAAGAATCATACTTTCTCAATTGAACTAACAAGTCAAGCTCCCAATAAAAATCATTTCAAATATGTGACAAGGCTAGACAATTCAAACATACTATAGAACATATATGGTAAAACTCATAAAAATAAAATAGAGGACAAACTAAGGCAAGATGGGTATTTGTAAAACACATATATGCAATGCATGATCTTTTTGGATTTTTTTTTTTCAATTTTTTTTTCATTTTCCAATGCAATAAAATAGCGGAAAAATAAATAAAGATGAATGCATGAATATATGAATGCAACCCTCCCCCACACTTAAACTCTTCATTGTCCTCAATGAAAATCAAAGACAACAAATCATAAAAATATGAGAGAAAAATGGGCAAAGAATAACTCACATTGTGGAAAAATTTCAATGGCGAAGACGACAAAGCTTGGAAGAAAAACGATGAAGAACGACAATGACGAAGACTGAAGAGCAACGAGCACGGATGAATGAAGATGACGAAGAATGAATAAGATGCGTTGCGACGAAAATGGACGAAGAATGGGCATGAGCCATGAGCGCGGTTGATCAAGCCGCAAGCGCGGCTAGTGCTAGCTTCGGACACTGAGCATCGCTGCTGAATTCGCTGGCAGCGAGTTTTGGTTCGCTGGCAGCGGATGAAATCAGCTCTTGTGACATCTGGGCGGCTGGACTCGCTGGTAGCGAATCATGATTCGCTGGCAGCGAATTGAGCCCAGATTCTCTATTCTTCGATCTTTTTTTTTCTTTTTTCTTTTTTCCTGCATGGTTATCTCAAAAATATCCGAAAGCATCTATCTACCATATAGAATAATTAGGAAATTTCTAATTTATTAAACAACAAAACTAATTAAATAACTAGGAATTTAAATAACTAATTTAGGAAAACTTACCTCGGGTTGCCTCCCGAGAAGCGTCCTTGTTTATCGTCATAGACTTGACGGTTTATTCGTCCATGCGTTCAAGACTCACTCGGACATTGCCAACGCCCTCTTTAGCAAATCAAATTCCGATGCACACCATCTAGGTAGGCGAGCACCACATATGAAGAAGCCGAAGTCAAAAGATGTGATATTGAAGAAGGTCTCCAACTCTTCATATGCTCGAGCGTGACTTCCCGCTGAGGGTATGTAGTACCAACAACACAGTTCTATTGATGGTTTGTTGAAGTAATGCTCCCAAGGATCTACATATTCACCAAAATCCACAAAAGTGTAAGAAATATCATTACCTTGCTTGGGAGCCATAGAAATCGGCTCCGGACTTGGTTCCTTAATGGATGAGTTGGGGATGATTTCTATAGGTAGAGTAGGTTCCAAGATACATGGTTCCTCATGCATGCACTCATGAGACTCCATGTCAAGGGACATCGGCCTCCCTTCTCCATCTTTGATTGAACCATTGATGCTTGCGTCCTCATGTATCTCGCCCGCCATTGGTTTGAAAGGTAAGGGTGTGGATGCCAACATGTAGTCTTCTTCCACCTTTGCCATGTCACCCACACAAAGGAAAATATCCCACAATTCCGGCCAATCCAAATCATAAAAGCCTTCGTTTTTCAAAGATTGGGCAAATTCTCGTATCTCAGGAAGCATGCCATCTTGAACGCAAAGTACTTGTTCTTTCAAATCATCTTGGATACCCCGTGAAGCACGGTTGTCCACTAAATCTTGCACTCGTGCGAAGTAATGGTGAAAGTATTCTCCTTGGTATTGCCATAACTCCAACTCCATTGCAAACAATTAGTAACGAGGTGTCGCGAACCGTAAGATAGGTCCACGACGGGGATAGATATATATATATACAAATATTAATAACTACACAAAATAAAGAAGTAAACTTGATTCCCCGGCAACGGCGCCAATTTTACGGAGGGAAAGTCGTTGATTCACCTCGCCAAAAATAAATCCCAAACAAACAAACTAGTATAGTATGCAAGTAAGGGGTCGAACCCTAGAGAATCAAGTATTTCTAAATATTGTGTATTTATCAATATAAAAAGATAATATTTTTATGAATGAAAATAAAAGAAAATAATACTGACAAAAGCAAATAAAGGATAGAAGAAAAGCGTTTCCACCTACAAGTTCTCGACTTTGGTTGGTTTTATTGATCATCGAATCCTTTTCAAGTTATTATCTTTTCCTACGAATTCCTCTCGTCTTGGTTTAAGTAGATTAAAAGTCCTACGAGTCCAATTAATCCCTTACACCTCAATGCAACCTTAACACGGTCAAGATTTAACAAAGAGATAGCAAATAGTCCCAAGAACTTGAGCATATAAATAACACCAATTAAACACGGTAAATCAATGTTTAAGATATATGTCAACTCCCTACATAGTCATGCTTCAAACACGGAATCCACAATCTTATGCGTGCTACTACGGAAATAACACAAATACGAAAGTATTAAATCCTAGCAAGAGATCAATATTATCAAGGTAGCTAATCAAGATAACATCAATAACATAATCAATATCGCACAAAGAAGTTGAAAGAATTATAGAGGAAAAATAACTTAAATTAGAAACTCACAAACCACCAACCAAGTCTCGAAAGTGTAGGCGAAAACTACAAAATTAGCCAAACATGGCTTACCTAAGCTTTCTTCTCTTCAATGGTGATTTCTCTACTTGAAAATTAATTGAAAACTTCGCCTAGAACATCCTATTTATAAGCCTAATAACTTCCATAAATAAGGTAAAAGATAGATAAAAGATAAAAGCTTCCTAAACAAACTAGATAAAAGATAGAACTTTCCTAATTTAACTCAGCGTCGGATTCCGCTGACAGCGAAAATTTCCGCTGGCAGCGAATGGCCTCAATCAAGCTCCTGTTGGATTTTCGCTACCACACTCGCTGGCAGCGAATGCCCATGCCTTAGAAACTTTTCCAAGCCTCATCGGGTCCTTCCTTTCCGCTTCCGCGAGCTGCTCCTCCCGCTGCCGCGAGTTGCTCCTTCCGCTGCCGCGAGTTGCCGATTCTCTTTCGTCCTGGTGATTCTCGCTGGCAGCGACTTTTTCCGCGGCAGCGAGTGGCTCGCTGCAGCGAGTCCAGTCGCTGGCAGCGAATGTTGCCTGGTCGGCCGGGCTGACTCGACTCGCTGGCAGCGAACTTCATTCGCTGGCAGCGAGTCGAGCCGGCTCCTGGACATGCTCCAGATGACTCCACACACTGGCAGCGAGATCCCATCCCCTGGCAGCGAGATCCCATTCGCTGGCAGCGAGTTCTGCTCAGGACACCTTCCCGCACGATGTTGCTGACTTGATCCGCTGTAGCGGAAAGACATTCGCTGTCAGCGAAAATCCAATAGTACACCATCACGTAGATCTTCGAAAGAGCTTTCCAACGCATGCTCATATGCGTCGATCGGACATCCGAGGCCTCCGGAAAGTGCGTTACAAGTTCAGCTCGCTGGGCGGACAGCTTTCGCGACTCGCCCTCGTTTTCGCTCTTAGACCTCGATTTCGTTCTCCGTTGCTCCTTGGGTTGTTCCATTCTCTTCAGGACTTCTTCCTTAAGCTCTCCCAAGTCTCGCCTTAGCCTTACTTAGCTCCGTTCCTCGTGTTCTTTGCCTCGGATCTACGAATCTACATAAAACCATCGAAATAGCGTAGATTCCGAACTTTCCCACAAAATGAATGCTAATCTAATTAACACTAAAACATGATTATATAACAATGAAATGCAACTAAACTAACCTATAATGCCTATTGGAAACATGCCTTATCACTTCCTTCCAATGTTTCTTGTGTTCCTCTTCGAGATATTGCATCTCCCAAATGTGTTCCGATTCAATCTGCAAGATAAACACAAAATTGCGCAAAATATGAACTCTTCTAAAATAATCAAAAGATGCAACTTAGCAACAAAGTATGAAAGAAATGCAACCTAACTAAACTAAAAATGCCTATAATGCCTCTCTAATATATGCATTATCAAATTCCCCCAAACTTAACCTTTGCTTGTCCTCAAGAAATGATATAATGAACATGAATCAATGTATCCCACAGGAAATCCCTTCAAGTTTCAACTTTATCAAAAAGCAACATCATAGCAGGTGAAACCCCTCGTTAGGATCTTGCGCCCCGAGTACAGGTTGAAGGTTTGAAATTCTATCCTAACATTTTAAAGTGGGATTTCATACCCAAAATTCGAAGGGATCGTTGGAATCCCCGGGGAAGTCCCCTGTACATGTCATAAGTCTAAGCGTGGAAAACCAACAGTCATGCAAGTAGTAGAATCAAGGTGTAATACAAGAGGGTGCCACGGCAGAGCCGGGTCAAAGCCAAATCAATAAGCGTATTTATCGAAATCTAAGGTTAGACCATTTCTTTGGAATCGCCCAAGAGAGTTCCCATGTTACAGAAGCAAGGAACAATCATGCTGCAAACAAACCTAAAACAAATATGTATGCGGGGCGGTATCAGATCAAAGCCCTACGCAATATAATCCCAATAAAGATGCTTCTAGATGCAAGGCGGAATATTAACACACTAGCATGGTCCTAAGATCAAGTACATAAATATAATAAGGCCTTAGCACCGAATACCAAGTGGTATATCCCTATCCTACCTCCACCCCCTTTCGATAGGGCGGAGACTGGCCAGTTCGTGAATGCATTCCATATAATCGGGTGGCACGCATGCCCAACCCGTATCCACAATAAAGCCCGCAGACATCTCATAATATAAGGAAGTTCATGACTCGATTGACTCAGGACGGGACCCGATGAGACTAGGTCGTCCTATAACCCTAGCAATGACTCTAGTTACTTCACAGATAACGACCGTTCTGTTTACAAAAGCAATGAGTAAACGAATGCTCAATCATGAGTGCAATCCTAGCAGGATACTACATGGCATGCTTTATTATGAATGCAAGCACCTAGTATGCACATGGCTACAAGCAGGGAGATCTCTTTTTCGAATCTGAGTGAGCTCATATAGGAACTCACCTGGCTATGCTGAACATCATAATAGAAGATCCGGCATACATCATCATAATCACAAGGTATTGCCTAGATACATATCAGAGCATATATGTATAAGTCTATGTCTAATCATTCAAGCACTCAAGGCATATCATTCAACGAGAATAGCAACCATATCGCAATCATCATTCCATCAAGCTCAACCATGCATCATATCTCGAAGGCATAAATTAACGATACACAAGTCCAACACTTCATCATGCCTTTATTCAATCAATCATGCCATTAGTACACACCAATCATGATATTAGTCAACCATTCACATCAATCATGCTAGTTAGTCACCAATCACCTAATTCCCGAGTTAGTCCCGAATCCGCTTTAAAATCCGAATCAACTAGTTAGAAATTCTGATCCTTGAAAACGCTCATCAAATTCTTTTTTTTTTTTAATTCAAGTCCGATAATATTATATTCCTTTTAAATCACCCCAATATTATGTCGTTAATCTCAAAATAACATTTTATATTTTAAATTCCGAACAATATTATATAATATTTTAAATATCATTCTCTTTTAAACACTTTCATAAAATATTTCCAAATCCATTAAAATCTCAACCATTTTATTTGATAAAATCAGCCTCTTAGTAATTTACCAAAACCACCCTTATTTTATAAAAATTGCAAACCGGCCTCACTTGTTTTAACCCTCCCAAAACCGAACCTATTCTATTAAGTTAGACCCAACATCATTTCCCCTTACAAAGTAATAATCCAGCCCAAAACATTTGATTTTATTGAAGAGAGGATAGGCCCAAGAAAATCAGGCCCAAAGGCAAACCTCTCATTCTCCCTTTCATTTAATGGAATACAGAAATAAAAAAAAGGGAAGGGCCCCGCGCTGAGGTGGAAGTGGGACCCGCGCCTGGTCTTCTTCTTCCTTTGCTTCTCCTGGCTTCCGTTCGAAGGCGAAATCCGACGGATTCTCCTGGCTTCCTCCTCCGTCCTCCTTGGCGTCGTCCATATCCCTCGCTCCGGGCTTGCTCGCTCTCGCGCTCACAAGTCTACTCACTCACGCCCTCGAGTTCACGCTTTCTCCCTCGCCCTCGGACTCTCCCGCTCGAGCGTCGTTAATTCTCGATCTCGCCGTTAGCCTCTCCGAATCGCTCTCACCCTTACTCCCAGTTAGATCAGTCAACACAGGGATGAAATCGACACCGAAATCGGATAACGGAAGTCAAAGAGAGGTTAAAGGCTCACCGAGGAGGGCTTTGAATGCGCCGTAGGTGCTCGGAGGCTCGACGGGCTTCGTCGGAGTTCGATTGGGCTTTCCGACGACTAGGGGAGGCTCTCCTTGGTCCTGGCTGGAAGAGGGGGTCAAGAAAGGTGGATCTTTGCGAGTTATTGGATCGAAAAAGGATGTGGAAGGTTACCGGGATGCTCGGTCGGAAAACAGGGTAGGGAGGAGTGGTTTGGCGCCGGCGACTAGCTCCTTGCGGCTGCTCGGCTCGGCTTCGTCCTCGTCGACTGAAGAGGAGGAGTGGAGGTGATCGTAGTGCTGGTCCCAAACTCGAAACAGGAGGAGATGAGGGGGGTTGTTTTGTGGGTTGTTCTTGAGGGATGAAGAGGGGATGAAGAGGTACAGGAAAATGTGGGTTTGTGGGTGTGTTTGGGGTTGCTGAGAATCAAATAAAAGGGGAAGAGGGGATTGGCGACAGACGAGGCTCCAGAGAGGGAGGTGTTGAAGTCGCGTGGTGGGTTTGAGGATAGGTTGACCGTTTGCCGAAATCGGAGAAGTAGGGGGTGATGGAGGAGGAAGGGTGTGAGTGTGTTTAGCCAATAAGGGAAAGCAAGGCTGGAAGATTCTCTTGCTGCTGTAGGTCCACAGAGATAGAGAGGAGCAACTTCTGAATTGCTAGAGATGGGGAAGGGGGAAGGTGACAATACAAGGTGGTCCCCAAACAAATTTTAAATACCCGAAATAATAATCTCGAAATCTGCTCTCACAATCTTATCCCGATTCGATCATAATACACTTCGAAATTATGAAGATACCGACATTCCAAAGTTTATTTGAAATTCCGAGGTAAAATGACGGAGTTGTCCTTAAAAGTTCAAAATTAGGACGGAATTCGCTTTAAAGATTTTAAAATACGATTTTCACGACGAGGACGAAGATTTTCAAATATCCGAATTTTTCGACATAAATCCATTTTCTTTTATTTATTTTTAAATTATTATTATAAAAACCGAGACCTTTACATCATCCACCTCTAAAAACAAGTCTCGTCCTCGAGACTAAAATCACTTTAAAGTGATGGGATGACATTTGAAATAGGTGAGTCCAAGGATCATGCCATTGATCCCGCAAGTACCTCATAAGTGCCCCTATGAGATTCTTACAGTATCGTCGTCGTGATTATAATGTCCCCGATAGGTCGTAGCGAGAATGTGATATGGGCCCTTACCACATCATTGCCCCGACTTCGCAGTTACATCATAACTCGAAAAGCATTATAGCATCTCCACTAGGTCTTAGCAAGCAGTCTATAAGGGCCCCTATAAAATGCTTGTATCCACTTTATGGAGCATTATAATGCAAACTCGTGTCGGAAAAGTTTCAAAAGGGTTTCTCAATTTGGAAAGAATTGGCCTCAAAATCACTAAAGTTATCAATCTCGTTTCATTTCTCAAAATCCAAGTTAATCATTTTTTTTAACACCATTCGAAATCCCTCAACCCAACGTTAGTCAAGCAAGTTTCAAAACTGAGGAGGTGGAATCATCCACTTCTAAGGGCTAATCCCATATTTCCTTCCTAGGTTCCAAGTCTGAATCAAAGTTCATCAGTTCGGTCATAGCATCCTAGCAATTCCAATTCATGGCATCATATAACATATAACAATCGTATAAGATATCAATCGTATCACGAATTCATAAGAGTTCATATTCGCGTCAACGATAGTCATATACCATAACAGATCTAGCATAACATCGTACATAATAGAATCTAGTAGATCATACCACAGAAGTTGCACATCATATCAGTCAGATAAGCACATCATACTTACGCTAACTACCAAGCATCATGTTAGAGGCAGACAAGTGCTTCAGCACACTAGCATTTCATCAAGTTCAGGGAATATCTATTGTTACTACTAACAACTCACTATCGCCTATGTCAATACATCAAGGAATCATCATCGTCTATCACATGGAATTCGCACAACACTCAGCCCCAAGTAAAGCATACACTAGATCACATCCTCAAGAGAATCTGCCTATAACTATCAACCATAACAAGACACGAACACTACTCCTTCTCTCTCGCATCAAGATTGACCTCACCTAGGTCCACCAACTCAAATCCGACACTATTTCTAAATACCATTGCATTCCGCTTAGTATACAACCTTTCTAGCCTCATAACTATCCGCAATTCAAGCCCTGCATCCCAAACCAATTACTAGGTCTCCCAACTCTTACGCCACCAAGCCATCTAAGGATCAATCGGCTTCAATATCCCAAGCTCAATAACCTTCCACTCAACTATCTAAAACCCATATTCCGAAGTTCCCAATCGCACAATTCCCTATTCCGACAACCTTAGCAACTCGACCAACTACTAAGGCTCTCTATAAAGCACACTCTCGTCCTAAAGGTTCCCTACCAGTCCCATTTCACCTCTTAATAGAAATCTCAAATCCTTAACCGAACTGCTCTGTCGATCGACCATGGTGATCCTTAACAATCTCGCTTACTCTTCCTAGGTCCTCAAGACCCCATTATCTCCCAAAGAGACATCTCGAATCCTCTTGCTAACCTGATCACACTTCTCGTACCACTAATCACTCTCACTAGCCATCCACCTCTAAGAACCCAACTCATATCGACCATCTCACACCTGACACTCTCATCCTTATCCTCGACGTTACCAACACAAGCATCCTACCTTGCTAGAATCCACTCAACCGCCTACTCTCGACAACTCTAACGCAGAAACCGTCTAGTGCTAACTCATAACCACGAATCATCGAGTTCCTCATCACCCGCGCCTATCCTCAATGACCAATCACAGATTCTACCTACTTGTCCCATCCCGAATCTCACAAAACCTGAACATCCACGACTCCTCAGCCGATCTATTATAGGTCCTCATATCAGCATATCCCCAAATTTCCTTATTCCAAATCTTAGTAACCTTAACCGTTCGAAATCCTCAAGTCGTCCTACTCCAGTTTCTCATCTCTTCATATTCCTAAAATGCCTCAAGCTCCTACTTCTTAACCATGACACCTTACCATCCAAGGCCTTCTTTTACCGATCATCATTTCCATAGAACTCCTATGACATTTCATCCGAACTTTCCCAAGTATCATAATCTCGCCACACCTTCTAAAATCATTCATCCTCTAGCGCTCTCAATGTCTTCCGCCTTACCTAGCTACCAACCTTTCCTCGAAGGTTCATCTCACATCCTCAAATACCTCAATAGCCACAATAACCTCCACTCATAAATCCCGATTCATTCCCTATGCTAAAATCCTCCAACAACGCATCTAGAGATCATTCACTCATGAATTCTCGAAGCACTACCAATTCTATCCAAATGATTCCCAAATACTCTTCACACGTACAGTCCTGATATGAACAACCTAATATTTAAGATCGATAATTTCCCAAAAACTTCATACTACTCATCCTTAGCACTTCCTCAATCTCCTCCTTTACCAAAACCGCTCCCAATCACCGCACATACAACCTAGTCCCCAAATTCTATGATTCCTTATACATTCCTCAATCGCTCATCAATAATGCTATCCACAATCCGATCCTGGACTACCTAGACACTCTCCCCTGGGTACACTAACCCGATCCACTCCTAGCTCACTCATTCACCTCTAGAACTACAATACTCGCACACGCTCTCGCCTTAATCTACCTCTAACGAAGACCTCTCCCTCAGAATCTCACCATACTGACTCCACTCTTCACCTTAGACCTACCTAGAAGCTCAATTATACTCGCTGACTACTATCTCCGACAAATCCTAACTTACTCGGTTCTACTCTTGCCGACGCATCTTTCTTATACCCCCTCTCACACAACCACTGACTTAATCTGAAGACCTCAATCTACCTGCTACTTTCCAACCTGTCTCACCGAAGAATCTCATGACTCAAGCTCAAAAGGAAAACACCTCCACCTATATAACCCATAATCGATTTACTAGAAGGTCAGTACACTTAAGCATAAGGGCACATCATCACAGACATAAGTTAGTTAGGCAATCATTCACTATCAGCTCAGCACATCAGACCTCGCACCTTCATTTTGTCAGTTCCAAGCCTATTGCAAATCACCGATTCCAATTCACATCGAAGAGATCACAATTCGGATGAAGAACGTCATTCCTTGAGTCATCTAGGAGGATTACGTCTGTAACTGCCATCTTCGAAAGGTGTCCGTCCCTTAGTGACGTCGATCCTAGGGTCCATGGGCCTACCACGCTTCTGTTGCACCACTCTGATTCAATTCGATCGTTCGTTTTCTCTTCTATGTCGATGTCCATCGAGGGGATCGCGAGGGGTTAGAAGTCACGGAGATAGGGGAGGGCAAGGGAGGACAATACGACTTTCTTAAGGATTCAGACATAGATCAGGACTAGAGATGACGAGACTCATGACAAGACGCAAACTCGAGAGTTACAACAATGCCCTTAGGGTATTCTGTGAGGATACAAGTGTGGCAAGCAAACGCTTAGAAATCATGAAATATCTCAATCATATTATTCCATACTAGTATGTACCTATCTCTAGGGATAACGATCTATACATTCATAACATATTCATATAATCAACTTTTCATGCACGCGGAACAAGCTAGCAACCTATCTTCTCATTCACTAATCATGCTCGATATGTTTTAAGATCATATATCCACAAACCGACAATAGATATATACATGATGAGATATCTACGATATAACGGGCATTGTAGAACGCCACATGTATGATTCATCACTCATTTTAGGAACACACATATGCAGATCGAGACAATGTAAGGTCAATTACAAGCATGTTGATGTGCACCCTAATAATCATGCTAGAGGATATGGTAAGGTCATATGGGCATAGTAACCATCACATCAACTACAACCATGTTAATATAACAAGACAAGATGGCACACAATCATGCGAGGGCCTATGATTAGAAGGCATATGTCCTACATGGTACTAGAAACACTCATTAAGCATGTAGAAGGTCAACGAGGTTCAATTTGATTAACTTAGCATGTTAATAATTTATTTCATATGTTAATCATTTAACGAGGGTTGACCACACTATCATGGACCTAATTCAAGGGAGATAACAAATCATGGAAATTCATACATGCGGCACATATACTCATTCACAATTGCAATCATGCAAGATATGAGACAAGTCATGCTGACATATATCAATGTATTATGTCATGCAATTAGAAGGAGGGTTACTATTATAACCGGACAGAATTCTCCAAGGACAATCATCGACTCATTACCTCGTTTCCCGTGGGACACTAGTATGACTCGCTCGGTAAGACACAAGGACATTCACGTTGTTCCCGAGAGGTAAGGGTAGAACTCGTGTTTAGACTCTTGCGGAAAGAAGACATGGCTCACCACTACGAGGATCAAAGGGGTGACTCCATGAGACAACTCACTCCTAACTCGAAACTACTTCAGTCATCGCTCCCACTAGCATACTCAAGTAACCCTCACATCCCACACGATTTTCGAAGGTAATTAGTTAACCAACCCAAATTTCCCGTGGAAGACACCAACCTCCGGTACAAGACTCGGTAGAAGCATAGATGGTGGGGTACCAAGCATGACTCGAAACGATGAGAGCAGATGCTCTTTGACACTTGCTAACATGCCTAAATGTATTGGTGGGACAAATGACGGAGTTAGAATCATCAAATGGTTTGAATTAGGGAAGGGCTATTCCAACAAGACAGGAATTCCAATGACATAAGAACGAGGTATTCTCCCGCTATCCCGTTTGCATAGTTATTCAATACATTATTCAGGTCAAGGTATACTAATTAGTTCTCTATCCTAAGCACAACAACACTCAACAAGGAAGCAATCAACGCGATTAATATGATCCTCTTCGAGGAGTATCGCCCTCGGGCCCAGTTGCATATAATCACAAAGACGATCTATGCCGTCCTTCGAGGGACGACTGACCGGAGGGGCAAAACCTCACGGTCTCTACCTAACTCGCCACTCCAGCCACTACGACGCAAAGCCTTGGAGTCTTGTAGGCCCATCTGTAAAGAACAAGCTATATTTTGCATACCCGTTCCCAACTACATCCAATAGGGATGGTCTAGCGCCTTCACTACCCCTCCGTTTCCTTTTGTTTGATTACCAGATTTATTGAGTCAAGTTCATATTTAGTCCATTTGAGTTAGCCATATTAAATTCATTTTGCCCTTTTAAAATTTTTTGAAAAACCATTTGAAAACCTTGGGCCATTTTCAAAACCACTTCAACCTATCATACTCGGTTTGCATAACCTGAGCTCTGATACCATCTTTGTAACGGCCCAGGATTATGATTCCCGGGTTACGTTTTGAGGGATGAAACCCCTCGTTAGGATCTTACACCCCGAGTACAGGTTGAAGGTTTGAAATTCTATCCTAACATTTTAAAGTGGGATTTCATACCCAAAATTCAAAGGGATCGTTGGAATCCCCGGGGAAGTCCCATGTACCTGTCATAAGTCTAAGCGTGGAAAACCAACAATCATGCAAGTAGTAGAATCAAGGTGTAATACAAGAGGGTGCCACGGAAGAGCCGGGTCAAAACCAAATCAATAAGCGTATTTATCGAAATCTAAGGTTAGACCATTTCTTTGCAATCGTCCAAGAGAGTTCCCATGTTATAGAAGCAAGGAACAATCATGCTACAAACAAACCTAAAAAAAATATGTATGTGGGGCGGTGTCAGATCGAAGCCCTACACAATATAATCCCAAACAAGCAGACACATACACACGCTAGTCCTAATAAAGATGCTTCTAGATGCAAGGTGGAATATTAACACACTAGGATGGTCCTAAGATCAAGTGCATAAATATAATAAGGCCTTAGCACAGAATACCAAGTGGTATATCCCTCTCCTACCTCCACCCCATTCCGATAGGGCGGAGACTGGCCAGTTTGTGAATGCATTCCATATAATCGAGTGGCACGCATGATAAACCCGTATCCACAATAAAGCCCGCAGGCATCTCATAATATAAGGAAGTTCATGACTCGATTGACTCAGGACGGGACCCGATGAGACTAGGTCGTCCTATAACCCTAGCAATGACTCTATTTACTTCACAGATAACGGCCATTCTTTTTACAAAAGCAATGAGTAAACGAATGCTCAATCATGAGTGCAATCCTAGCAGGTACTACATGGCATGCTTTATTATGAATGCAAGCACCTAGTATGCACATGGCTACAAGCAGGGAGATATCTTTTTCGAATCTGAGTGAGCTCATATAGGAACTCACCTAGCTATGCAGAACAGCATAATAGAAGATCTGGCATACATCATCATAATCACAAGGTATTACTAAGATACATATCAGAGCATATATATATAAGTCTATGTCTAATCATTCAAGCACTTAAGGCATATCATTCAACGAGAATAGCAACCATATCGCGATCATCATTCCATCAAGCTCAACCATGCATCATATCTCGAAGGCATAAATTAACGATACACAAGTCCAACACTTCATCATGCCTTTATTCAATCAATCATGCCATTAGTACACACCAATCATGATATTAGTCAACCATTCACATCAATCATGCTAGTTAGTCACCAATCACCTAATTCCTGAGTTAGTCCCGAAACCGCTTTAAAATCCGAATCAACTAGTTAGAAATTCTGATCCTTGAAAACGCTCATCAAATTCTTTTTTTTTTAATTCAAGTCCGATAATATTATATTCCTTTTAAATCACCCCAATATTATGTCGTTAATCTCAAAATAACATTTTATATTTCAAATTCCGAACAATATTATATAATATTTTAAATATCATTCTCTTTTAAACACTTTCATAAAATATTTCCAAATCCCTTAAAATCTCAACCATTTTATTTGATAAAATCAGCCTCTTAGTAATTTACCAAAACCACCCTTATTTTATAAAAATTGCAAACCGGCCTCACTTGTTTTAACCTATTCTATAAAGTTAGACCCAACATCATTTTCCCTTACAAAGTAATAATCCAGCCCAAAACATTTGATTTTATTGAAGAGAGGATAGGCCCAAGAAAATCAGGCCCAAAGGCAAACCTCTCATTCTCCCTTTCATTTGGTGGAATACAGAAATAAAAAAAAAGGGAAGGGCCCCGTGCTGAGGTGGAAGTGGGACCCGCGCATGGTCTTCTTCTTCCTTTGCTTCTCCTGGCTTCCGTTCGAAGGCGAAATCCGACGGCTTCTCCTCGCTTCCTCCTCCGTCCTCCTTGGCGTCGTCCATATCCCTCACTCCGGGCTTGCTCGCTCTCGCGCTCACAAGTCTACTCACTCACGCCCTCGAGTTCACGCTTTCTCCCTCGCCCTCGGACTCTCCCGCTCGAGCGTCGTTAATTCTCGATCTCGCCGTTAGCCTCTCCAAATCGCTCTCACCCTCACTCCCAGTTAGATCAGCCAACACATGGATGAAATCGACACCGAAATCGGATAACGGAAGTCAAAGAGAGGTTAAAGGCTCACCGAGGAGGGCTTTGAATGCGCCGGAGGTGCTCGGAGGCTTGACGGGCTTCGTCGTAGTTCGATTGGGCTTTCCGACGACTAGGGGAGGCTCTCCTTGGTCCTGGGTGGAAGAGGGGGTCAAGAAAGGTGGATCTTTGCGAGTTATTGGATCGGAAAAGGATGTGGAAGCTTACCGGGATGCTCGGTCGGAAAACAGGGTAGGGAGGAGTGGTTTGGCGCCGGCGACTAACTCCTTGCGGATGCTCGGCTCGGCTTCATCCTCGTCGACTGAAGAGGAGGAGTGGAGGTGATGTCTATGTTTTATGCCATGTTTTATATCTACTCGAGATCGAGGAGAGCCCGGTCGAGGAAGAGCTGATCGAGAAGACGAAGACGAGGACATGCCGGGTTACACTCTACTCGAGATCGAGTAGACCTACTCGAGATCGAGGAGCCCGGAAGCCGTGTCCGAGCATGTCGAGCAGAATCACCCGAGAAGACCTAGTCGACAAGGCCGGTCTAGTTGAGATCGACGAGAGGTACTCGAGATCGACTAGATCCGTGAAACATGACCGAGCCTGTCGAGCACCAGTTAGCCGAGATGACGAGCCACGCCCAGTCGACAACACTCCTACTCGAGATCGACAAGACCCTTGTCGAGATCGACGACGGTTCCAGAATCCGCGTTACTCGGTTTGACGAATCCTACTCGGTGTGGGATTACTTGGGCCCGAAGATTGCTGATTCTATCCAAAATCATCAAGACACATCATGGAAGAGAAGATCTATCCATTAAAGACATTTAGATATATTTCCCTTATTTAGATTTAATTATGTTATTGCTTTTATTTATCCTTAAAGTCTTAGATATAGTTTTAGATATAGATATAGATATTATATCCTTGAGTAGCAAGGAATAGAAGGCTATAAATAAAGCCCATGGGGCTGATTTTAGATTCATTCAATTTCATAAGTAGAGAAGTGGTCCACAGAGACAGTTTAGGGAGTTCAGAGGTTTTAAGGTTTTGGCGTTCAACGAGAGTTGGATCGCCGGGATTGTAAAGTCTTTGAATTTAGTTTAATGAAAGTTGTTATTTATTTCCAATCAATGATGTCTGAGGTTGCAATGAAGCGCGAGTAGTCCACCCACTTCTAGGGTTGGGGCGAGCCCGACGATAGCCCTGCATCTGCATGTTTGAGGTAAAGATCTGACTTTTATCATGTTTTGAGCATCTACTACTTGTTTATGTGTTTATTACCCATCTAATGGAGATCCATGCTCAACTTGGATTGTAAACATAAAATCGGTAGAGACAATTAGGGTTTCTTGAAAGTGTTGTCTAATTGTTGGAAAAGGCGAAAGCTTGTCCTTTGATGCAATTTACATGATTATCTGTTTATCTCTGCCTTATGCATGCTTGGTTATCGTTGTTGCAAACCCCAATCCTGGAAGTCTTTTACAGTAAGTTTAGTTCGAAGTCCCAAAGCATTTGCCTTTACTTTATTTCTTTGTTACGTTTTATTCTCTGTCTACTCGATCTCGACCAAGCCTGGTCGATCTTGAGTTACTGATTCTCGATCTAGCATCGCTGTAGCTTCTGTGTGCAGGTACTCGACAAGACAAGCCGAAGTCGACAAGACCCTACTCGATATCGAGTAGCCCTGGTCGATTTCGACGAGACCCTTTGCTTGCTGCTGCGCTGTGTTCGACTGTCCGATCTTCTGTCGACTACCCTAGTCGAGATCGAGGACCCTGTTGTTGACTTCTGACCGTGAGATTTCTCCGCTACCTAGGATCCGCTGACACGCTTCCTCGTGGATCGATCCTGACTTCCCGCTGCTGCATCAGGAGGAGGTCTTGTAATTATTTGCAAGGGACGGAATCTGGTTTGCTGTGATTTATTTCTATTTTATTATTGCATGTCTCGATTTCCTCCTATCAACAAATTGGCGCCGTTTCCGGGGAAGCTATCATTCGCGCCTTAGGTAGTTGAATCTCACGTCTACTTTGAGTTACTTTTCAGGTGTATGCGTCGTTCTGGTCTATCACCTGAGTTTGGCAGCTTAGACGAACCAGAGCGTTACCTACACATCCACTCAAAACTCAAAAGGATCATGGCAGCCGTTGAAACACAAGAACAGCTGATTGCCAGGCTTACAAGGGAACTAGCCGCAAAGGATACCACTATCGCCAATGAAAGGGCAGCGAGGGAACAAGAAGCTGAGCGCGCAAGGCAAGCAGAAGCTGAGCTTGCCCAATATCCAACCACTGCTGAGGATTATATGCATCCAACTCTCGTCGTGCCTGAATCGGCGATTCTAATCCCTGATAACTCTTTTGAAATTCGCACTCAGTTTCTGATAGAGCTTAAAAATAATGCTTTTTATGGCAAATTTAATGAGTGTCCTCTTGAACATATTACCAATTTTCATGACATGTGCCGTACTCTTGCTGAAGGTACAACTCTGGAATATGTCAAGATGAAAGCTTTTCGCTGGTCTCTAGCTGGACCTGCACTGAAGTGGCTTGAAGGGCTGAAGCCGAGATCTCTCACCACATGGGCCCAAGTAGAGCAAGAGTTTCTGAACAAATACTTCCCACTCGCCAAAACAGCACTTCTCCGCCAGAAAATCACCGCCTTCAAATAGAAGGAAGGGGAACCGCTGGCAAAGGCATGGGAACGCTACAAAGAACTTCTGCGATCTTGCCCTACTCATGGACAGCCACCCTACGTCATTCAGGAGATCTTCTTCAACTCTCTTGATCAAGTCACTAAGGACAGAATCAACCATTATACTCGCTATGCATATCTGACGATGCCGCCAAGCGACGCATGGGGTGTGCTAGGAAAGCTCACTAACTATGACAACAAATATGGGGTTCCTACAAACTATGATGAGAGCACCTATGCCAGACCAGCCCCGTCTATGCCACTCTATGAGCCAGCAAAGAAAATTGACCCAGATGTCAGGGAGCAGTTCTACAGAGACCAGAATCGCAAGCTCCTCAAGCAAGTCAAATATTTATCTGTCAATCAGCCTTGCATCGAATGCGGATCACAGAGGCACACCACTACTGAGTGCCCACACACGGAGCAAGTCAGAATGGCAAAGACACATGAAGAGGCATGACCCCAATCGCTATATGGGAGATCAAAGGTTCTATCAACCACAGTGGAACCAAGGTCCTCCTAGGAATCCCCCACCCTACAGAGCTCTAGGACATCTAGATAGGGATCAAAAGAAGGATGATCTGTAGCTGATCCTTGAGAAGATGCGTCGGAATCAGGGCACCATCAACAACCAGTTCCAGAACAACACTACAAAATTTGGAGAACTGGACATCTGGAAAAGGGGAATAGAGACGCATATGGGTCAAATCGATGCACAGATCCCACGACCATCCGGACAGCTCCCTGGGCAAACAGAACCAAATCCTAAAGGGAAGATCGGACACGTCGCAGCTATCAAACTCAGGAGTGGGCATCAATTACACGAGCCATGTTTTATATCTACTGTTATATCGATTTCTGCATGCATTTCATGCATTTGGGATAAAATAATACAGAATCTATGTAAGTTATGTTTATTTGCAATATATGGAGGTCTACACAAGTTTTTGTTATATTTCGCAGAAATCAGACGCACTTTGGAGCTTAAAGGAAACTCATGGAGAGGCTAAGAATGGTGCAGCTGGAGAAGAGGCCATTTTTCACCATTCTTCATTCTGAATCAAGCTTTGATGTCTTCATGAGAGTTGTAGCCCTCGAAAAGAGCTTTCCAACGCATGGTCATATGCGTCAATCCGACGAACGAGGACTCGGGAAAGTGCGTTTTAAGAACAGAGCAGAAAGCTGAGAAATCTTTACTCGAGATCGAGTACACTCTACTCGAGATCGAGGAGAGCCTGGTCGAGGAAGAGCTGATCGAGAAGACGAAGACGAGGACATGCCGGGTTACACTCTACTCGAGATCGAGTAGACCTACTCGAGATCGAGGAGCCCAGAAGCCGTGTCCGAGCATGTCGAGCAGAATCACCCGAGAAGACCTAGTCGACAAGACCGGTCTAGTCGAGATCGACGAGAGGTACTCGAGATCGACTAGACCCGTGAACCATGACCGAGCCTGTCGAGCACCAGTTAGCCGAGATGACGAGCCACGCCCAGTCGACAACACTCCTACTCGAGATCAACAAGACCCTTGTCGAGATCGACGACGGTTCCAGAATCCGCGTTACTCGGTTTGACGAATCCTACTCGGTGTGGGATTACTTCGGCCCGAAGATTGCCGATTCTATCCAAAATCATCAAGACACATCATGGAATAGAAGATCTATCCATTAAAGACATTTAGATATATTTCCCTTATTTAGATTTAATTATGTTATTGCTTTTATTTATCCTTAAAGTCTTAGATATAGTTTTAGATATAGATATAGATATTATATCCTTGAATAGCAAGGAATAGAAGGCTATAAATAAAGCCCATGGGGTTGATTTTAGATTCATTCAATTTCATAAGTAGAGAAGTGGTCCACAGAGACAGTTTAGGGAGTTCAAAGGTTTTAAGGTTTTGGCGTTCAACGAGAGTTGGATCGCCGGGATTGTAAAGTCTTTGAATTTAGTTTAATGCAAGTTGTTATTTCTTTCCAATCAATGATGTCTGAGGTTGCGATGAAGTGCGAGTAGTCCACCCACTTCTAGGGTTGGGGCGAGCCCGACGATAGCCCTGCATGTTTGAGGTAAAGATCTGACTTTTATCATGTTTTGAGCATCTACTACTTGTTTATGTGTTTATTACCCATCTAATGGAGATCCATGCTCAACTTGGATTGTAAACATAAAATCGGTAGAGACAATTAGGGTTTTTTGAAAGAGTTGTCTAATTGTTGGAAACGGCGAAAGCTTGTCCTTTGATGCAATTTACATGATTATCTGTTTATCTCTGCCTTATGCATGCTTGGTTATCGTTGTTGCAAACCCCAATCCTGGAAGTCTTTTACAGTAAGTTTAGTTCGAAGTCCCAAAGCATTTGCCTTTACTTTATTTAATTGTTACGTTTTATTCTCTGTCTACTCGATCTCGACCAAGCCTGGTCGATCTCGAGTTACTGATTCTCGATCTAGCATCGTTGTAGCTTCTGTGTGCAGGTACTCGACAAGACAAGCCGAAGTCGACAAGACCCTACTCGATATCGAGTAGCCCTGGTCAATATCGACGAGACCCTGTGCTTGCTGCTGCGCTGTGTTCGACTGTCCGATCTTCTGTCGACTACCCTAGTCGAGATCGAGGACCCTGTTGTCGACTTCTGACCGTGAGATTTCTCCGCTACCTAGGATCCGCTGACACGCTTCCTCGTGGATCGATCCTGACTTCCCGCTGCTGCATCAGGAGGAGGTCTTGTAATTATTTGCAAGGGACGGAATCTGGTTTGCTGTGATTTATTTCTATTTTATTATTGCATGTCTCGATTTCCTCCTATCAACAGGAGGTGATCGTGGTTCTGGTCCCAAACTCGAAAGAGGAGGAGATAAGGGGGGTGGTTTTGTGGGTTGTTCTTTAGGGATGAAGAGGGGATGAAGAGGTAGAGGAAAATGTGGGTTTGTGGGTGTGTTTGGGGTTGCTGAGATTCAAATAAAAGGGGAAGAGGGGATTGGCGACAGACGAGGCTCCAGAGAGGGAGGTGTTGTAGTGGCGTGGTGGGTGTGAGGATAGGTTGACCCTTTGCCGAAATCGGAGAAGTAGGGGGTGATGGAGGAGGAAGGGTGTGAGTGTGTTTAGCCAATAAGGGAAAGCAAGGCTGGAAGATTCTCTTGCTGCTGTAAGTCCACAGAGATAGAGAGGAGCAGCTTCTAAATTGCTAGAGATGGGGAAGGGGGAAGGTGACAATACAAGGTGGTCCCCAAACAAATTTTAAATACCCGAAATAATAATCTCGAAATCTGCTCTCACAATCTTATCCCAATTCGATCATAATACGCTTCGAAATTATGAAGATACCGACATTCCAAAGTTTATTTGAAATTCCGAGGTAAAATGACGGAGTTGTCCTTAAAAGTTCAAAATTAGGCCGGAATCCGCTTTAAAGATTTTAAAATACGATTTTCACGACGAGGACGAAGATTTTCAAATATCCGAATTTTTCGACATAAATCCATTTTCTTTTATTTATTTTTAAATTATTATTTTAAAAACCGAGGCCTTTACACTAGAAATGAAAAAAATGACAGAATTGACATAATATACATATAATTCTCCTCCCCCACACTTACAGTTTTCAGTGTCCTCACTGAAACAGTACATACAACCAAAATAAAACATAAAAATTCAGGGTAAAGGAGGTAGAACTAACCACTGACTGAGGGGGCGGCTGGTGTGGTAGCGACTAGTACGGCGGGATATGAGGGTACTGCTGGCGGAAGTAGTAAGCCTGCTCTCTACGCAACTCCTCCATGTGATAGTTTGTCTCTCGCACATTGCGGTCGATGTCGTGGAGAGTGAACTCGAAGGAGTCCTGGCGCAAGGACATACGGTGAAACTTAGTAAGCATGTGGTCCTGCTAGGGGTCATCCTCAACAGAAGAAAAGCGAGCCCCCGCAGAAGAGCCAGCGGCATGCTGTGCATCCCCCATATGATAGTCTGTCTACGCAGGGGCATCCTCCTCAGGCTCGGCATCATCATCCTCATCATCCTCATCATTATCCTCTACCTGGACCGGATCAGCTGCATTGTATAGGATGTTGTTGGAAGGGCCATAAGGTAAGGCCCTAGGAAGGCTCAGTCGGTTCTCACTACGCTGGGAAGCACATTCGCAACATCTTCAAGGTTCATCGGGAAAAAAAGACAAGACTATCATTTACTCGTAAGGATCAATGGAAACGCATAGAGCATTTAAGGAAAACCGACCCTAAATTAGTGAATCAATCCAAGGTGAACAAAAGGAATAGAGCTTCAGAAAATGAAAAAGCAGCAGGAGTATTTAGAGGGAGTTCTCGCAGCTTGACCAAATGGGTGGAACATATTGTAAGTGCCCTTTGCAATCATAATTAGAACTTTATAGTTGAAAGTAATTAAAGTTTAAAAAGTTACTATGTAATCAGCTATGCAATTATATACATGTATACTAATTGTAGTTTCAGTTTCATTTTTTTCCTTACACAAATTATACTATGTAAATTTAGGAGAAAGACACTGGAAAAAAACAAATGGTTTCCGATATTGTGCGACAATTGTGGCAGACTCAAGATGGTGTTTGGACAAGGACACAACCAACTGCAATTGTAGTAAGTAGTTATTTATAAATATATTGGCTCTTTGGTAGATATTTTCCCATTTGAGGGGTTTGTGATAAATTTAGCTAGGTAAAAGTAATTTGATTGGTTTTGTGCTATTATCTATTTTTGGTTTGTCATTCAACTCAATCTGGTCAACATATTTTATGATCAGTTGTCCTGACTTGTTTCACTTTCTTTATTTGAATTAGTTTATGCTTGTGTTAACCGAAGCTCTTTACTTGAATATGTTGATATACACTGATTGACTTACCTCAATTTGAAGTAGTGGAGGTTTCAACTTAACTAATGGATTCTTTGATTTGACCTGGAATTATTTTATTGAATTATTTTGGTTTGTTGAATGTATTGTGATGCTGGGATGTTGTGGGTTATGCTCGTGATGATTATGGTTTACCTTTTTTTCTTTAGGAGGAATTTGATCGTCTTGCCACTCAACTTACTCCTATTGATGAAGAAGTTGAAGGTGCATCTCATGACTCAATCACTAGCACTATTGGAACTGAATTGTGGATCAAAGCATGTAAAGAGGTCAATGATGGTAAACCATTTGGGTTGGGTGAGGCAGGGACAACACTAATTCGCATCGGCATGGTTGCTACTATCAACAATGCCAATTCAATTAACACCGAGGTTGAGCCTCTCAAGGATGAGATAAAAGATATTCGAAATGAGATGAAGTCATCACTTGCTACATTACAAGATGAGGTAAGGGCATCATTGCAGGAGTTCATGCAAGAACAACGAAATCTACTTCGACAATTGTTCGACAACCAATCAATCATTCCCTTGGCTTCCACCCCTCTTTCGGAATCAGGTCCTACTCCATAGATGTTTGTTGCTGACACTTAAAGCAACTTTTTGGCACAATCTAGCTAGCACAACTCAGCACACACCATTCTCACAAGCTGTTGGCACAACCTTTTTGGACTAGGTGATTTTTGAAACAATATACCTGGCCTGTGGTGCACTAAACACTTGCTACTTTGTGCATCTTTTGCTTGTGGTTTGGTTTGTTCCTTTTTGAACTTAATTTGTGCTTTAAGTAATATATAGTATATATTTAGTATGTCTAATTGTTGTTTAGATTGTGTTTTTTTTTTGCCTCTTGATAAGTTAATATTTTGGTTGAAATATTTATCAGGCCTAAATTTGGTAAAAATTTGGACCATTATAATCTGTTGAAAATAACCTCAAATTTAGCCATAAAAAAGTCATCAAATAAAAGAGGTTAACGTTCGAGTCTATTTCCATTGTGGCTACAATACCCTTGAAAATGCCCTCAAATAATTAGCCTCAACTTTACCTTCAAAAAATGTTAGCTTAGCTTGCAACATATTTTCCTTGAAATAGTCGAGGCTATTTTCCTCGATGTTAGCCACGTAGAAATATGTTGCCATCACCCACCCACTTACCCATGGATATTGCAACAAAGTAATGTATGGCTAATAGCCACATATTTAGACACGAAAAAATGCGACGGTACATAGCTTCGAACGTACCCCAATCTATATTTCTGGCCGAGTAGCTTCGAAACAATAGTGTCGTGGCTAACTTTAGTGGTTAAGATTCGCCACGCTCATTTTCGGCATGATTTTATATTTGAGGTATATTTCATGGCTAAAGTTAAGGCTAATCTTATTCGAGGGCAAGTTGGTGGCTAAAGGTGTGGCTAAAAGCGTGGCTATGACAGTGTTTTCTAGTAGTGAATTTGTATAAAACTTCGCCCCCCCCTCGATAAATTTCTAGCTCCGTCCCTGCTCAGAATGAAACAAGTGAGGTGATGTTTACTGCTGCAAGGAAGACGCAGGCGTCGGAAAACGTTGAGCTGGTGGAGGTGGAGGGACTGGCATGGGCTCTTCAACTTAGTCTACAGATGGGGATAGCAAATATCTGGGTTGAATCTGACAATGCAACACTGGTGGCTTTGCTGCAGAAGAATGAGTTTCCAAGAGGAGAGATGGGTCAACAACTACGGATGATACATAAGCTAGCTGCTTCCCTTGCCGAGTGTCGATGGAGTCAAATACGACGACAAGCGAATCGGGCGGCAGACTTCTTGGCAAAGATCAGACCAGTAGAGCCTGTTTTCATTTCAAATTTTAACATGATTCCTTTTGAAATTTGAACTAAGATTGCTTTTATGGGGTGATGCAAAGTAATACTAATTGATTGCGGTTTTTTGCTTTAAAAATAAAAGGATTAGAAAACCGGATATGTAAGTTCTATTGATGGTCCAACGCTCCAACTTTTAATTTGTACCAAATTAGTGTAAGTGTTTATAATTATAATGGCAATACACTATACGTCCGAGCACCACTGCACCACAACTTTTTTTTCTTCAACCCAACTACGCTCTCAGTGTTGGGGGTGGATGGAATATTTGCTTCATGGAGGTGGCTGCAAGTCTTCTTGCCTTTGGAGAAAACTGAGTACATACAATATTGACCGATGGAGTAGTTTTCCGAATGTAAGAGGAAGCAGCACTTTATAATTCTGAAACATCTCCAACAAAATTCTCCAAAAAGTCACATTATAGTACAATCTGACAGCATACAAGATTACAAGTCAACTGCCAAGATAAGGGTTTAGCAATCAACTGAGGATTTTGTTTGCTTTTTGCTTTAGTAACACTCTGGTCTTCATTCCGTTTTCCCAGCTAGAGCAGCCACCGGTTCATGGAGCTGCATCGTTATGAAGGCATCATCAGTTGGTAACAAATGTCATCAGCAAAATAAATATATATCCCCAGCGACAAAAACAAGTACACTAGTGACCAGACTGGACCAACTTGAGCAATCCTAAGTCTCATAAACCATTTGATTTTTTCCCTTATTGTTCATTCATAATAGAAAAGAAATATAAAGTTAGCCATCATGTAAATCTCTCCAAGGAAGTCCGCAAGAAACCACCTTATAAACCGTACAGTTTCCACAACTTAACATGTTTGGGTCAGAGAGCAAGTTTTTATGTAAATCAAAGATATTTCCTCAAAAAAGCTTGAAAAGATTTGTATTAGGAACTCTGACCCTCTATGAAGGGTAACAAACTTTTTCCATCAGAAGAGACGAGGTTGTTAAAAATTGGGATTTGCAGGGGCAAGGTAGGCAGCAAAAATAACTAGAAATTGTTTGGACTGAAAAGAAGAACGGCCAATCAATCAGCTCCACAAGTTTCTTTGGGTCTGGCAAATTTATTTTTCTCAAAAAAGAAATTAGGTTAATGATTTCAAAAAGTACATATATGATATTTGCACTAATCTGAGAGCGTACAAACTGTGATTAGGTTTCAGCCGATTCCATGTAATGAGAATATTGACAATGAAAAAATTTGGCAAGGGTTTGAGCAACTTACTACATTTGCAACAGTCAACCAATGGAATGAGCGTACAAAAGCATCGTCTTTTGAGGGAACAGCGTCATGATTCCAGACTCTGATATTTTGAGATTTAGCTAACACCTCCCAGTCATTCAAAAGGTTGTCATCCCCGATAGAAGATTTAGCTTTGACAGATACTTTCGTATCCTTTCCATTCTTGACATTTTTCTTTCCTATAATGAAACCTGCAAAGCAAGAAAGAACCTAAGCAGACAAGATATGGTATTTGGAGAATCGCCAGAGAAGGCAGCGAAAACCAAATTCCCAAATTTACAAGGTTGCTCAGATTCAATAATCCTTGGACATAATGAACTTCATTTTATATAGAGTTGATTCCTTGTTTCGAATTAATGGAATCACATTTAACACACAGGTAAGACACCCACATCCTCTTGTCTACTTGCTTTCCAGCATTTACAAATTGCGGAAAACTCTCTCTTGAATTCGAGAACAATACTAAACAGCAATAACAAATATACAAACCCCAAAATGTATTAAATGATAAGCTTCGCTACCGGAATAGCCATCTGGAATAGGAATGGTTGTTCCCAGCAATTTTCTTCCCCTAAAGGCCGCTTCCTCCACCACAAAATCATCAACCTCCATGCCTAAAATCAACCACACAAATAGAACAAAGGAATGAAAAACCAATGAAGGTAAAAGCTGGCCTAAGGGCTACACAAAATTGAGCGGTAACATGCCTGCATTTTTAGGCTTGAAGTAGTGAGAAACTTCCGAGGATCCAGTGTGCTTAATGCAGCAAGGGAGGTGATGGATGTGACCACTCAGATCAACCCCACGAGTAGAAAGATCGATGCTTCCCATGTTTACTGCATGACACCCCTCCATTTGAAGGGGGTGGAGAGTAAATCACAAACCCTAGTTCCATTTCATTTTTATCAGCAAAACCGGCAAAAATAATATGAATAATTTAATATAAAACTGCATATATGACTATGGTTTTCTTACAAGCATTTATACAAGGCTATGAATTCGGTAGGACTATAAACTCGAGAGTGGTTTCATCGTGAACATATATTATTACAATACAAGTCCGCGGTTTTTACGGGCTGCGGCCTATTTGGCCCGAATGACTTGGCAATCCCTTTTAGGCTATTTTATGTTGTAAGTTTGTGAGTCTTTGTATTGCCTTTGTAGTTTGTAAAGTTTTTTTTTAAAAAAAAAATATATATTACAATAAACCGAGTCATTCGAAAGCCTTAGTTCAAACATAAGTACCCTAAAATGTCTTCAAAGTTCAAACATACCACTACCAAATATTACAAAATACCAAGTTACCAACAACATGTAAGCAAACAAACTATGGTTCAAATTTCAAACTTCAAAATTAAGGAAGCAAATTCCATGGATATGGATTGCTCATAATTCTGTTAGCAAAACCATCAAATAAGTCCTTAAACTTCATTCCAATTCCATGTTTCAACAATAGTGTTTTAGCTTATATAATCAAAAGTTTTGAGTACATATGACCTAAAAATTCCTGCAAACACAATTTCTCAAGTAGAACAACGCATAAACAAGTTCATATTCTTTCCTAAGCAAATAAAATTCCCTTTTGGACTTCTCATAACAATGGACTTCTCAAATTCACTTCTCAAACTCAGCCCCTATTTCTCAAGTAAAATAGCCCCAATTTTCGGCATCTGAGAATCTCACATTCCCATCAGCCAACAACCAGTCAGCCCCAAATTCTAAAATATATATGACATGATGTATTACTTTTCAATAAATCACAAACCCTCGCTCGCTTGCTTCCATTTCCAGGTTCTTCCTCTCCTTCTTCTTCTTGCATCTTGCTGATCGATTGATAGGTTCTTCTTCTCCTCCTTCTGCTTGCTCGATTTTCTCTGATTTTTGCTCTTTTTTTTTTTGCGATTATATGCTCCATGTGCTTGATCGATTTCTGCCCGTGTGGCTACCTTTCCTGATCGATTTCATCGACTATGGGTATATGCTCCATCTGCTTGATCGGCTATGGGTATATGCTCCATCTGTTTTGTTAGACCGAGGTTATCGCCCTGTTTTGTTATACCCGTCAGACTGAGTTTGATGGGTTTGAGTTTGATCGGCTATGGGTATATGCTCCATCTGTTCTGCTTGATCGGCTATGGGTATATGCTCCATCTGTTCTGCTTGATCGACTGAGTTTGATGGGTTTGAGTTTGATCGGCTATGAGTTTGATGTGTTTGTTAACCTACGTAGGTTTTTGCTATCTTGCTGATCACTTGCTTGGTCTGATTTTTTTGCTATCTTGCTGATCTATTTGCTCTATCTGCCCATATAACAATAAGGTCATGTGGTCTGATAATTTTTTTTACTTTGAATTCCTCTTAGAAATGGACACACTTGAGCTTGATTTGATAAGGAGAAAGGAGGAACGACGAAAAATCATCCTACAAGTAGTGATTGCAATCGTGAAAGTGATAAACCTTATTGCTATAAGGTTCCATGAACGAGCCCTACAAATTGATAACTTTCAAATTGAAAAAACGGATAGGATGACCCATAGATTGGGCAACTTACGTAGGTTGATTAGAGAGAGTGATACTACTTGTAGGAATGAGCTTCGGGTCAATAGAGAAACATTTGGAGTGCTTTGTACAATGGTACAAGATATTGGGGGATTACAAAAGACAAAGAACATGGATGTAGAGGAAATGATTGCAATGTTTCTATTCACATTGGCTCATCATCAAAAGAATAGGTCAATTGCAAATTACTTTGTGAGGAGTGGTGAGAGTGTGAGTAGACACTTCAATTTTTGTATTCTTGCGGTTTTAAAGTTGCATCATCACTTGCTCAAGAAGCCTACACCCATACCCGAGGATTGTGAAGATGGTAGATGGAAACTTTTTAAGGTAAATGGAATAAAATTCTTATTAAATTGCTAACCTAAGTATAATCTTCAATGTTATCAATAATGTAGTCATCCTATCTTGTCATGTAGAATTGTCTAGGAGCTTTAGATGGAACACACATTAGTGTTCATGTGCCAAATACCCACTGATCAAGGTATCGAACTAGAAAAGGGGACCTAGCGATGAATGTATTGGGTGTGTGTACACCCAATATGGAGTTCATCTACCTATTGCCTGGTTGGGAAGGTTCAGCACATGATGGTCGTGTCCTTCGTGATGCTATATCTAGACCAAATGGTTTGAAAGTCCCAAAAGGTAACCATAAAAGTACTATATTATTACTTAAGTCCTTTGTGAAAGAAAAACATACTAATTATAAAATTTACCTTGGTTAGGATGTTACTACTTGGTAGATGCTGGGTACACAAATTGTGAAGGGTTTTTAGCTCCATATAGAGGTCATAATTATCATCTACGAGAATGGGGTAACTATCAATCAGAAAAACCGGAGGAGTATTTCAACATGAAACATGCAAAGGCTAGAAATGTTGTGGAGAGAACTTTTGGGCTATTGAAAGGAAGATGGGGTATTCTGCGAAGTCGCTCATTCTATCCATTACGAACACAAGGTCGCATTGTTTCAGTATGTGCATTACTGCACAATCTTATTCGTAAACACATGCCAAATGATGTTACACCGGGCCTAATGTTTGAAGAAGATGAGGATGAGTACGAAGATAAGGAGGAAGAAACTTCTAACGACGAGGAAGAGAGTGGTGGGAATGAAGAGTCGGCACAATTCATCACTCACATTGTTGTATCGGAGGAGTGGACTAATTTTAGGGATAATTTAGCTCACACTTCTTTTAACAATTGGGTTTCGGGTGCTTAATAATTGATGATCGATTTCCATGTTGTAAGACTTTATGTTAATCTCAACTTCATGTACTACTTTGTTCTTGTTTGTAAGACTATTTCACATGTTTTCATCAAGTACTTTGTTCAATCTTGGTTGTAATTGAATTTGTAATTGTGTTTAGGATGAGTAACATTATGGACTCACGTGGACGTGGGAAAAAAAAAAGAGAAAGTGGACGAGTCCGGAGGTGGATGTTACCTTAGATTTTGTGTTAGAGCTAAAAGGTGATGCTCGATGAAGATGTGAAGGTGGCTTTAGGAATGGGTTTCATTAACACTTAGCAGAGAAGCTAGAAAATTTCTTTCCAAGAGTTGGATTGACAGCTGCGCAGATTGAGTCCAAGTTAAAAATTTTGAAGGAGAAGTACACCGTCATCCATGAGATGACGAAACTATCTAGATTTACCTGGGATGAAGAAACTTCTATGATCAATTGTGAGAGGCAATCTTACGATGACTACTGTAAGGTAATATGCTACTTGATTATGTATTCGAAGAGCTCAATCTATTGTCATTCTTATTATCTTTTTATATTTGGTTCTTTTTATAAATTCTATTTTTTTATGTGATGCTAGATTCATCCAAGGGCAGCAGGATTATGGAAGAAACCATTTCCAGAATTCGCCAAGTTGGAGTTGATTTTTGGGTCTGACCGAGCAACTGGTGTCGATGCTGAAGATATGGAGGACGGGGTCAACAACCCAGGCAATGAGTACGTTGACCTAGAGTCACCGTTAGAGGAGAGTGACCATCCAGCTAGTGATGAAGGATCACATCCACCACTGTCAAAGAGGCAGAAAAGGGCAGGTAAATCTCCTCTCGGAAACAACCATGTTGATGCTGAATTCTGTGAAGCCATTAAGGCAATGAATGGGCATTTGCATATGTTGTGAGCTGAATTTGCCATATTTTACAGTAACTTTAATATCGTTTTCTACATACTTTGCATACATTTGGGTTAACTAGTACAAAATCTATGTAGTTTATGTTTATTTGCCAAATTATGGAATCTACACCAGTTTCTGTTTAAATTCGCAGAATTCGAGACGTTTTACAGCAACTCTAAGGAAGGTCAGAAAAGCTCGGAAAACCACTACAGAAGTCCAAAGTCAAAGAAACAGCGGAACCAGTCGAATCAAGACGAGAGCCCAGGCTACTCGATCTCGAGTAGACCTTACTCGATCTAGACGAGCATGTCCGAGCACAGGCCTTGTCGACTAGGAGCAATGTCGAGAGCCAGACCAACCCAGCTCCGGAGCCCTACTCGATCTCGAGGACCACTAGTCGAGATCGATGACACCTCAGCGCCACGCCCGGGGTTGACGAGAAGAAGAGCTGGTCGACAAGCCGAGGACAAGCCGAGGACGACCAGGTGGCACTCGCTGCCAGCGACTCGACTCGCTGCAGCGGACCGCTCGCTGCCGCGGAAAAACTCGCTGCCAGCGGGATGCACCAAGCCGACGGAGAAGCCAACTCGCTCCAGCGGAAGGGGGCTCTCGCACCTGCGGATCGACGACCTCGCTGCAGCGGAAGAGGCAACTCGTGGAAGCGGAAAAGAAGAACCCAACTCGATGTCGATGAGCCTTGTCGAGGTCGACGTCGCCCAGGAGCCTTGTCCGAGCCTTGTCGAGCAGAGTCACCCAAGGAGTCCAGTCGACGACGAATCCTAGTCGACATCGACGAGCCCTTGTCGAAGTCGACGAGCCCTTGTCGAAGTCGAGTAGAACAGCTTCTGGAATCGCGTCGACGTGAGCAGTCCGAGTAGAGTTGGGATTCCTTGGAAGTCGAGAAGACCGAATTCTATCCGGTTCTATCAAGCTACATCATGAAGAAGAAGTTTTATCCACTTTAAGACAATTTAGATATATTTAGATTTTTTATCGCTTTTATTTATCATTAAGCAATTTAGATATAGTTTTAGATATAGATATAGATATTCTATCCTCGATTAGCAAGGGTTAGAAGGCTATAAATAAAGCCCTAGGGGCTGGTTTTTCATTCATTCAATTTCAGAGGTAGAGAAGTAGTTCCACAGAGAAGTTTAGGAGTTCTAAGGTTTTTAGGGTTTTGGCTTTCTGCGAAAGTTGATTGCTGGGATTGTAAAGGCTTTTGAATATAGTTTAATGCAAGTTTCTTTTCATCAATCAATGTCTGCGATTGCATTGAGGCGTGAGTAGTCCACCCACTTCTGGGGCTGGGGTGAGCCCGACGGTGGCCATGTGAGGTGATGCAGTAAAGGTCAGATCTTTTTATGCAATTCGTCTTCTATCCCTATGAGCATGATTCTTTTGCGAGAGTTGAAGGTGATCCTTGTTTGTATTATTGAAGCGAAAGTGATCTTAATGCAACTTGGGTTAATTATGTGAAAAGGGTTAGTAACAATTAGGGTTTATGTGAAAGCCTCTATATGCCTATTTGTTAACAATGAAAGTTGTTTGATGGAAAGCATGATCTTTTATGCCTTTATGTGTTACTTCGCATAGTTATCGTTGTGGTGTTCATACCCTGGCCTTGGAAGTCTTTTATTATATTGATTTATTTCTGTCGAAAATCTGAGTTCTGTGTTCGAAATTTGCAATTTAAAGTTTCTGTCTTTCTTGTCGATACAGAGGAGAGTCTTGTCGATCTCGAGTAGGACCCTAGTCGACATCGAGTAGAGTCTTGTCTAGGTCGAGTTGAAATTTCTTCTGTTGTCGTCGATTTTTAGTTTCTGTTTTCGATTTTTGACTTACTGTTGTCGATTTCGACTAGGCTTGTCGAGATCGAGTAAAGTTGCTGCCTTGCTTTGTTCCTTACTTTCGTTTGCTTTTGTTCTTTACTTTCTTTCGTTATTTTCTGTCTTTGCTTTTTTTTTTCTTTTCTGTTTTGCTCTGTCTTTTCTGCTTTTATTTCTGTCTTTCTGCTGCTTGTCTGTGAGAATCTGTTGCTACCTAAGAACTGCTGACGTGCTTCCTCGTGGATTCGATCCTGACAACCTTCTACTACAACGGGAGGAAGTCTTGTATTTATTTGCTGAGACAGGGAAGTCAGTCTGAACTTTACTTTATATTTATTTCATACTTGACCATCCTCCTGCAACAACAAATTGGCGCCGTTGCCGGGGAGGCAATCATTCGCGCCTTAGGTAGTTAAATCTCACGTCTACTTTGAGTTACTTTTCAGGTGTATGCGCCGTTCTGGTCTACCACCCGAGTTTGACAGCTTAGACGAACCAGAGCGTTACCTACACATCCACTCTAAACTCAAAAGGATCATGGCGGCCGCTAAAACACAAGAACAGCTGACTGCCAGGCTTACAAGGGAGCTAGCCGCAAAGGATACCACTATAGCCAATGAAAGGGCAGCGAGGGAAGAAGAAGCTGAGCGCGGAAGGCAAGCAGAAGCTGAGCTTGCCCAATATCCAACTACTGCTGAGGATTATATGCATCCAACCCTCGTCGTGCCTGAATCGGCGATTCTTATCCCTGAAAACTCTTTTGAAATTCGCACTCAATTTCTTATAGAGCTTAAAAATAATGCTTTTTTTGGTAGATTTAATGAGTGTCCTCTTGAACATATTACGAACTTTTCTGACATGTGCCGTACTCTTGCTGAAGGTACAACTCTGGAATATGTCAAGATGAAGTCTTTCCGCTGGTCGCTGGCTGGACCTGCACTGAAGTGGCTTGAAGGGTTGAAACCAAGATCACTGACAACATGGGCCCAAGTAGAGCAAGAGTTTCTGAACAAATTCTTCCCACCCGCCAAAACAGCACATCTCCGCCTTCAAACAGAAGCAAGGGGAACCGCTGGCAAAGGCATGGGAGCGCTACAAAGAACTTCTGCGATCTTGCCCTACTCATGGACAGCCACCCTACGTCATTCAGGAGATCTTCTTCAACTCTCTTGATCAAGTCACTAAGGACAGAATCAACCACTATACTCGCTATGAGTATCTGACAATGCCGCCAAGTGACGCATGGGGTGTGCTAGAGAAGCTCACCAACTACGACAACAAGTATGGGTCTACTGCAACTTATGAAGAGAACCCATACGCCAGGCCAGCACCTTCCATGCCCCTCTATGAGCCTCCTAAGGAAATTGATCCGGATGTAAGGGAACAATACTACAGAGATCAGAACAAGAAGCTCATAAAGCAAGTAAAGTATCTTTCTGTCAACCAGCCTTGCATTGAATGCGGATCGCAGCGGCACACCACTCCTGAGTGCCCACACACAGAGCAAGTCAGGATGGCAGAACACCACGAGGAGGTAGCTTACGCAGGGGGTCCCAATCGCTACATAGGGGACCAAAGGTTTCAGCAACCACAACGGAACCAAGGTGTCCCTAGGAACCCCCCGCCCTATAGAGCTCCAGGACATCCGGAAAGAGACCAGAAAAAGGATGATATACAGACAGTCCTGGAGGAAATACGGAGAAATCACTCAGAAACTAGGCATTCCTTCAACTCCGTCTACACTCAGATGCAAGGGGTCAACTCTAGGCTTGGGGAGATTGATATATGGCGAAAATCAGTTGATACACAGATTGGTCAGCTGGCAGCAGGAATCCCCAGACAGTCGGGTGCGCTCCCTGGGTCTTTAGAACCAAATCCTAAGGGAAAGACTGGGCACATCGCTGCTATAAAACTCAGAAGTGGACATCAACTTCAAAAGCCAGAGGTCGGAAAGCAGCAGAACGACGAAGAACAGCAATTCGACATCGACAACACTGTAGTCGACATCGAGGAGGGCCTAGTCGACGTAGAGGAGAAACTTCAGAAACCTTCGTCTGCACTAAACAACAACTCGACAACGCCCAATCTAGTCGAGATCGACAAGGACCTAGTCGATGTCGAGGAGCCCCTAGTCGAAGTCGACAAAGCTGCATCCCCTCCGACGTTTGTTCCAAATCCGAAAAAGAGGCTGCCTTTCCCCACAAATTCTCCAAAGGACCCGGCAGAAAAGAAATTTCAGCGCTTCATCAAGATGCTTCAGAAACTCAACGTCACCATCCCCTTCACAGAAGCTCTCAATGAAATGCCATCCTATGTCAAGTTCCTAAAGGAGATACTGAGCAAAAAGCGATCAATGGCTGAAATTACAGAGGAATGCAGCCATTTGGACATACTGGAGAAGAGGCCGGATCCAGGTAAGTTTGCTATAACCATTGGATTTGGTCCATACAAAATTAATGCTTTATGTGATCTTGGAGCTAGTGTGAGTATAATGCCTTTAACAATTTGTTCCAAGATTAAGATAGGTGCCCTAGAGCCTGTGGATGCTAGACTTTATATGGCCAACAACACGGTGGTCATTCCAACAGGCATGGTGGACAATGTGCCAGTACAAGTAGGTAAATTCTTTGTCCCTGCTGATTTCTTAGTTATTGATAT
Organism: Persicaria tinctoria; assembly: GCA_037127255.1. Taxonomy (NCBI): domain Eukaryota; kingdom Viridiplantae; phylum Streptophyta; class Magnoliopsida; order Caryophyllales; family Polygonaceae; genus Persicaria; species Persicaria tinctoria. Next base: position 13,270,084 of record JBANSL010000020.1, on the reverse strand, counting down.
GCAAGAAGATCCTGCTTGTCCAATTATTCTAGGGAGACCCTTCTTGGCGACGGTGGATGCCAACATAAGCGTAAGGAAAGGAGTGCTCACCTTCAACATCAGCGATGAGGTAATTGAGTATTCCTTTAATAAAACTGAAAGGCATACAGGTCCAATGGAAGAGGTGAAATCTATCTCAGCTGGCTACATCACCTGTGGGGAACCCAAGGTCAGAAATATGACCCCTGAGGAGCTGGAAAAGAGGGACATGGAGGCCCAGGTGGAGGAGATCATGGCAATCCTAAAGGAGGACGCAGAAAATCCAATCGACACAAATGAAGGTACGTCGTTATGGATTAATTATTTTTCGGATGCCTTGACAGGAACTAAGTATGGGGTCAAGATCGACCAAGACTCCTCGACATCGAGGACCCTAGTCGATCTCGACAAGACACAGAACCCTCCACCAGCACCAGCGTCATCGAGCAGCAACACAGAAGCTGAGGGCTACTCGACATCGACTAGGCTTGTCGAGATCGACCACCACCAGGCTCCACCAGCTCCTGCTTCCTCGATGCTGCAGCCACCAGGAGCAGAACCCTACTCGACATCGAGTAGGCCACTCGATATCGACAAGCCCTCGACTTCACCAACTCCTACATTCTCGAGCAACCCACCACCAGAACCTGCGGACTCATCGAGATCGACTAACCCTAGTCGAGATCGACCAAACACTGTGGTCCCTGATTCCGTCGCCGCAAAGGTAAGCCAAGGTATGGATCTCTCTTCTCCTATTTCCATTAAAGATCTATCTATACATGGGAGAGGTTTGCCTTGGTATGTACGCTTATGTAGGATATCCAATGATGAGACCAAGGAGTATGAAGTTGGAGACAAGCTCTATGTCTCTAAATCAAAGGATCATTGGTTCCCTAACAAATTAACAAATTCAACAAGAAGCGGATGGGACCTTTCGTGGTGAACAAGATCCATTCTGGAGGATTACAGCTGATGGACAAGAATGGAGTCTTATTTGAGGCCCAGGCTACATGGGCCCTACAAATGCCACCTTGAGCTAAATGGAAAGTCGGCCTAGCGACTATAAAATCTAGAGCTTGTACATAGACTTTTTAGGACTTTTTGAGACTTTGTTTTTGGTTTGAAACACTTTTAGTTTTGCTATTGTGGGTATATGTCTTCTACACTTTTCAGGTCCATGGATAGAGGCAAGCTATATCAACATTCATACTCAGCCCAGGAGGTGCTTCCATTCGAAATTTAGAGGCCCTACACATCAGTCTAGTGAGTTTCTTTCTTTACCCTTGTTTTTATACAGTGAGGACACTGTAATGTTTAAGTATGGGGTGGGGGAAGGGCTTACTTTGTGCATATTTGACATTATTTGTGCATATTTAGAATTTATTTCTTTGGATTGCTACATGTCTATTTTGGAATGCATTATTTATCTATGTGCTTATAAGCATGATTTCCAAAAGTTTGAAAATTCCACAAGTTTGAAAAATGACCCCCATTGAAAATTTTGAATAATGTCATGGAAGCTTTAATTGAACTCGACGATGCAAAATTGGATTCATTAGAGATATAGCATGAAATTGCCTAGTAAAGGGAAGTCATAATGAAGTGCATTATTTCTTGAAAACCATGAAAGGAGGTAAAATTTGAAGTTGCTTTTGACATGTTGCATGATAAGATGATGGAGGACTTTATATTTCCATATAATGCTCATTGTTTATATCCTAGCCATACCTATGCTTATGCATCACAAAAGCCATAATATGCCTTATTTCAATTATAGCTCCACATGATCTAAATATTTGCCATTCTTTACCTTATCCGGGGATTATGTTGAGAATGATGTTACATTATGGAGATGTTATATGGTGTTTGTGATTATTGTTATCATATTTGGAGTTTGTAAGGAAATTGCTCGAAATATATGGAAAATTTAATGAGTGAAAGAAAATCCAATCACCTCGGGAGATAAAGGTAGATTGACCCTGCTCTCTGAGATAATAGTTTGGAGAGATGGGACACATTGTGAGGAGTCCAATGCACTAAGTATCCGGGGCCATTCATGACACTCATGTTTGCGACTCGCGAGAAGGCAGTGCTGAGGTCAGAGAGGTAAAAGCATTATTATTAATAAAAGCATTATGAAAGGTGACGAATTTTATGAAAAGGAATGTGGAAATTCAAGTTTGGAAATACTCCATTTCCCCGGATCATTAGCACCACATTGCCAGAAATTGCCCACCTTTTAGCCTTTTACCAAATCTACTCCTTGTTTGAGCTTAAATTGAAGTCTTCTTGATTATCAATGCTTTGTCACTTATGAATGTTTTTTTTGCATAACCCTCCTTTTGTGAGTAGATGTTGCTTTGATATAATTGCACATGCATGGATTTGTGACACTAGTACCTTTTCGAGGATGGTAATTGACTGTTGGGTTATATAAGGATGAATCTGATATGTTGAGAGTTTTTGATTTCTTCCCCTGAATGACAAATAAAAGTATTGCTTGAGGACAAGCAAGCTTAAGTATGGGGTGTTTGTTGTGAGCTGAATTTGCCATATTTTACAGTAACTTTAATATCGTTTTCTATATACTTTGCATACATTTGGGTTAACTAGTACAGAATCTATGTAGTTTATGTTTATTTGCCAAATTATGGAATCTACACCAGTTTCTGTTTAAATTCGAGACGTTTTACCGCAACTCTAAGGAAGGTCAGAAAAGCTCGGAAAACCACTACAGAAGTCCAAAGTCAAAGAAACAGCGGAACCAGTCGAATCAAGACGAGAGCCCAGGCTACTCGATCTCGAGTAGACCTTACTCGATCTAGACGAGCATGTCCGAGCACAGGCCTTGTCGACTAGGAGCAATGTCGAGAGCCAGACCAACCCAGCTCCGGAGCCCTACTCGATCTCGAGGACCACTAGTCGAGATCGATGACACCTCAGCGCCACGCCCGGGGTTGACGAGAAGAAGAGCTGGTCGACAAGCCGAGGACAAGCCGAGGACGACCAGGCGGCACTCGCTGCCAGCGACTCGACTCGCTGCAGCGGACCGCTCGCTGCCGCGGAAAAACTCGCTGCCAGCGGGATGCACCAAGCCGACGGAGAAGCCAACTCGCTCCAGCGGAAGGGGGCTCTCGCACCTGCGGATCGACGACCTCGCTGCAGCGGAAGAGGCAACTCGTGGAAGCGGAAAGGAAGAACCCAACTCGATGTCGATGAGCCTTGTCGAGGTCGACGTCGCCCAGGAGCCTTGTCCGAGCCTTGTCGAGCAGAGTCACCCAAGGAGTCCAGTCGACGACGAATCCTAGTCGACATCGACGAGCCCTTGTCGAAGTCGAGTAGAACAGCTTCTGGAATCGCGTTGACGTGAGCAGTCCGAGTAGAGTTGGGATTCCTTGGAAGCCGAGAAGACCGAATTCTATCAAGCTACATCATGAAGAAGAAGTTTTATCCACTTTAAGACAATTTAGATATATTTAGATTTTTTATCGCTTTTATTTATCATTAAGCATTTTAGATATAGTTTTAGATATAGATATAGATATTCTATCCTCGATTAGCAAGGGTTAGAAGGCTATAAATAAAGCCCTAGGGGCTGGTTTTTCATTCATTCAATTTCAGAGGTAGAGAAGTAGTTCCACAGAGAAGTTTAGGAGTTCTAAGGTTTTTAGGGTTTTGGCTTTCTGCGAAAGTTGATTGCCGGGATTGTAAAGGCTTTTGAATATAGTTTAATGCAAGTTTCTTTTCATCAATCAATGTCTGCGATTGCAATGAGGCGTGAGTAGTCCACCCACTTCTGGGGCTGGGGTGAGCCCGACGGTGGCCATGTGAGGTGATGCAGTAAAGGTCAGATCTTTTTATGCAATTCGTCTTCTATCCCTATGGGCATGATTCTTTTGCGAGAGTTGAAGGTGATCCTTGTTTGTATTATTGAAGCGAAAATGATCTTAATGCAACTTGGGTTAATTATGTGAAAAGGGTTAGTAACAATTAGGGTTTATGCGAAAGCCTCTATATGCCTATTTGTTAACAATGAAAGTTGTTTGATGGAAAGCATGATCTTTTATGCCTTTATGTGTTACTTCGCATGGTTATCGTTGTGGTGTTGATACCCTGGCCTTGGAAGTCTTTTATTATATTGATTTATTTATGTCGAAAATCTGAGTTCTGTGTTCGAAATTTACAATTTAAAGTTTCTGTCTTTCTTGTCGATACAGAGGAGAGTCTTGTCGATCTCGAGTAAGACCCTAGTCGACATCGAGTAGAGTCTTGTCTAGGTCGAGTTGAAATTTCTTCTGTTGTCGTCGATTTTTAGTTTCTGTTTTCGATTTTTGACTTACTGTTGTCGATTTCGACTAGGCTTGTCGAGATCGAGTAAAGTTGCTGCCTTGCTTTGTTCTTTACTTTCGTTTGCTTTTGTTCTTTACTTTCTTTCGTTATTTTCTGTCTTTGCTTTTTTTTTCTTTTCTGTTTTTCTCTGTCTTTTCTGCTTTTATTTCTGTCTTTCTGCTGCTTGTCTGTGAGAATCTGTTGCTACCTAAGAACTGCTGACGTGCTTCCTCGTGGATTCGATCCTGACAACCTTCTACTACAACGGGAGGAAGTCTTGTATTTATTTGCTGAGACAGGGAAGTCAGTCTGAACTTTACTTTATATTTATTTCATACTTGACCATCCTCCTGCAACAACAGCATACCCTAACTGAAACCGTGGTGAGGCAAGACAATCGTGAGGAGTATGTGTCTCAACAGAAAAAGATGTTGATGTCTGAGATAGCCATGTTGGACGGAGTTTCTGAACTCGATGCGATTGAGGCTAGTAGAGTTATATCGAGGACTCCGAGTGAGCTTGAGAACTTCTATAGTTGCCCAAATGATCATTGGAAGAAATTATATGTGCAAAGCATTATTTGTCGACTTCGTGCTTCTTCAGGCAGTTCAGGAGCTACGGGGTTGTAGAGGGGGTACTACGGTGGATGGGTAGTGTGTTTGCAAGACCATTTAGATGCCATTTTGTAAAAGTGTATGCCTAAACTTCTATCAAACGTACGAGGCTACTACTAGCCTTATTTTTGCACATTTTGGAAGATAGTATGTTGATAGGTTGGCAAAACACTTCGTATTTTGCAACACACTCATATGGTAATTTGATGAAATATTATGGTATTAGTAATATGCTTTCAAAGTTCTCGATTTTTTATCATTTCGAAAGTTATAAGGTTTTTGGTTCATTTTTATTACATTTTCTCCTTTTGTTTTTACTCTGATATCTATATACCCTTTCCAAACAGCAGATATAGGATATAGATATCAATCTCATACCCATAGTCAATACCCATAGCCTTATATCTATATCTCATATCCATAGCCTATATCCTATATCTATATACCCTTTCCAAACGAGCCCTGAATTCAGTAATTTAGACCAGCATAAAACAATGAAGAATAATTAGAATTAGATTAAGAATGAGAAAGTCACAATCACAAACCTTGAGTCCTTAAGTGCTTCAACGGGAGAGATTGAGCGACCGGGTCACGAGAGAGAGAGGAGAGGCTCTGTGGGCTGGCGCTTGGCGGAAGCGGAGAGTCTGAGGGGCGTACAGGGAGAGGGAGACTCCAGTTGTAGTAGAGAGGGAGAAGGAGACGAACGGCGGTGGCTCAGAGGCGCCGAGATGCCGGAGGAGAGACGCGAGGGTTGAGATTCAAGACTGTGAGTCTGCGACTGAGGGAGGGGGTCGAGGAAAGAGTGCGGCAGGCAAGAACTAAGATCTTTTTCAGGGAAATGGAGTATGGGGCGGGTAACGGGTGAACGAAGTGATTCTCTCATCGGTTTCGTGGGTAAATACTAACCCGTTTGTTTTCGGGTAGAGAAAGTTAATAATTACTTTATGAATATAGTTCATATTTAAGTTGAAATTCATTGATTATTATTCTCCGAATTCCCATTCTTCTCCCATTTTTCCAATAAAATTTGTTACTTTTTCTCAAATTCTATTCCCTGATTTTAAGGAGGGTAACTAACACCCCGTGGTGTGGGACAAACGTCGTTGACATTTTCGCTGTTTGCCAAATAGTGATAAAATCCAAATTCAAACACAAAATCAATAGATTAGCAAATCAATGACTTGATAAACCAAATAACTATTAGTATAGCGATGAATTCCGGAGTCGAACCCACAGGGAGAAGCGATATACTATTCCAGAACTCTTATGAGCAAACAATGATTTATGACAAATAACCAAGATGTAAAGTAACCAACTTTATGATTGCAAAATAAATTGATAATAAGGTAGAGAAGATATTTCACCTGTAATTCTCTGACAATGGTTGAGATTCATGGTCCTAGAATTAATCTATCAATTACTCATAAACATTTGTCTACTTAACTAAAGTTGAGAGATTCATAAAGATATATACAATCACCTTATTCAATATTACTAAAGAATAGCATTAAGAATTCAAAATGATTTAGGATTATTCCGGTTTGTCTTAATTACATTGAATAACGTTAAGAAGAGTGTGATTTCATCTACAATTTGCAACAATGGTTGATTTTACTTGATCCTTGACTCAATTCCCAATTATTCAATCTCAATTTATTATTCCGATTTTGGTTTATAGGGATTGACATTCCTTGCGGAGATGACAATCCTTATCGGCAAAAAGGTCACTCAAACTGTCATTACCCTACACAATCAAGATCATCATCGCGAAATCATTCAATTATGCTTGCTACGAAAAGTTCTAATTATTCTCGCAAATCAATTGAAACCCTAGCATGATGCAATCCTACAAAGATGCAAATCAAAGTAAAACTAATAACATAAATCAGCACAAGGACAATGAAATAAACATGGAAATAATATAGAAATCAAGTCTCACGATTCAACCAACCAAGTCTTGAATTGAAGACAAAACCCCGAGAATCCTAGGTATTCATGACGTACATTGGATCACTCAAACATCAATCCTCTCATCTCTCTTAGTTAGTCAATAGTTGAATCAATAAAAAAATTACTGAAAATAACCTAATATAGGCCTCATTTCGTCGTCCAAACCCTAGCATAAGTTTAGATAAAAGTTCTCATAAAGATAGATTGGGCCGTGTATCACAAATCCGGATTTGACGAGGACGGTGGGCACCGCTCTTACACTGTCGACTGCTTCGGCAAACTGAACTTGTAACACCCTTTTTGGAATCATTCTTTGTCCGATTGACGCATATGAATATGCGTTGGAAATCGTTTTCCAAGCACTACGATTCTTATGAAGACCTTAGAAGCTAATTCCAAATTCTCAGAACCTTAAAGATGGGATTTCTCCATGTTCTCAATTTTCGCTCTTGTTCTTTACCTCTTCTTTGTATGTTCCATGTTTTCTTCACCTTTTGAGTTCGAATCATAAGACCTACAAATAAACACTAAAAACTGTAGATTTCGAACTTCGAATACCGAATGAAAAAAATGAAAATTAGCTATAAAACACACAAGAAACATACTCTAAAATCTAAATGCATCTAAACCCATCTATAATGCCTATCTAAAATATGCATTATCAAACTCCCCCACACTTAAGCTCTTGCTTGTCGTCAAGCAAAATAATAGAAAGCAACCTATACCTACGAGTTCATCATTCATACAATAGCCTTAATCAAAAGCAACATCAATTGAAATAACCACATGATCAAGCGAATAAACATCATAGTATGTATTTAGCGATCAAAGCATAGAAGTAAAAACCATCCAACCTCACAAGGAATATGTGTTTCACTCATGCTCTTATGTGTTTAGGCAATTAAGTTCAACTCTCAACTCAATCCAAAATGCACTAAGCTCATAGACATTGAGAGCAATATAAGCAAATCTCCACCGAAATGCTATCACTTGCAGAAAACAATAGAAATAGACAATTTGGCTCTAGAATTTAACTTTTTTTCCATACCTTACTTTTGTCCCTAGGTGAATTTTATTCTCCCTAGGTTTAAGCTTTTGGTTGCTTCTTTTTTTTTCTTGCAATGGTTTCTTTCGGCTTTGGTATTTTCAACACCTCAACTTACTTGAATAAAGTCCACCACTTGAATATCTTTTGACGCGAGTTGCAAACATGGGTTTCATGAATGAACTCGGTTACTCAATAATCAAGCTTCCTTTCTTAGTGAGTAGCTTTTGACACCGTTTTGCGCAAATCATACCCATGGGTGTCTCAAACCATTGCCACATTATTCCACTCAAAACTCACAAGCAACTAAAGCCAAATGTATAACATAAAAGCATAAATTCCGCAAGCAACAAACATGTGAGTTGGATTTGACAATAGCTAATGAAGTCAATATATATCAAGAGGTAGAACATATGGAGATTAAATCACACATCAAAACAAAAGGAATTATAAATGATTCCAACAAGGCTAAAAATAATCTCACAAGGGTCATGTTTTGTAGGATTTCAATCATACTCAAGCGTAATCATACATGCCCAATTACATCACCAATCATGCTCCATAAGAAGTACATTTAAAGGCGATAATGAAAAGCACTTCAAACTTATCGTTGGATTTACAAGTTCATGCCATAAGAAATTGCAGAGTTTCGCAAACTATGGTGGGTGTTTGTATAACAACATATATGCAATGCATGATTTTTTTTTTACACTTTTCATCACTTTTTTCTTTTCTTTTTCTAATTCAATAAAATAGTGGAAAATTAAACTTGAAACTGAATTTAAACGTGACCTAATGCACTATATGACCTAACTCACTATCCCCTCTCCCACACTTAAATCTTTCATTGTCCTCAATGAAAATCAAATAAAGACAACAAAATTTAAGATAAAATCATCTGAGGGAAAAGGAAACCTACTTGATCGTGGTGGTGGCAGCTACAATCGTCAGACAAAAACAAGCTTTGGAACACTGAGGGTGGCGGCGGGCGCCGGTCATAGGGAGGCAGGTGCCGTCTGTGCAGAACCATGAATCCGAGTTGCAACGTCAACGTTTCGATGTCCAAACTTCTTCCAAATTGCTCTTTGAAGATCGGGAGTTGGTTTCAAAGCATTCTTTTGATGATAAGGATGGTGATGGTGTGAAAAAAGAATTGAATTTGATGGATGCAGGGTAGTGATGAATGTGGATGATGGATGGGAAAAGAAATGCTTTTGATTGAAACTCAAGGCTTAGGTTTTGGAATTTAGATTCAAGCGAAGAAATTAGGATTCTGGTGTGGCTTGGAGAAAAAGGCTTGAATGATCAAATTTGGGAATTGGGATACATGGTTAATTGAAAAGGGAAAGGATCATCTATCAAAAAGTAAAAGAACTATTAGAAATAGAAAGAAATAATAAAAGAAAACAAAATAAAGAAAAAGATAAAATCTAGTCCTAAGATAAATAAAAAGTAATCCTAAGATAGAACAATCTAACCTAAGATAGATAGAATAGATAGAAGATGAATAAAACTAACCTAAAATAAAAAGAAATCTAATCCTAAAAATAGATAGAATAAAATATACTCATAAAAACATAAAAGACATCTAATCCTAAATAAGATAGAAGATGTAAACTAACCTAAAAATAAAAAATGATAAAATGACAGAAAATACTCATTTCCAATGTTACCAAAATCTGATCGAAAACATGTCACTAAGAACCACGACGGGCGCCGTGTGAAAGGTGGCGGGCACCGTTTCATGCAGAATGCCAACTCCGTCATTTAATCAAGTAAATCACATGGTTAACTCAATAATTCTCCAAAAACATATATCTAAATGGAACTTTATTATTTTATTGAATTTGAAAAACTAAGTACCTAACTAAGAATTGAAAAACTTTGCAAACTATAAAACATATCTTGTGTTGCCTCCCAAGAAGCGCCTTTAATTAACATCATAGACTCGACGGTTTATTTTGTTCTTACCTTAAGACTCATTTAGACATTGTTAATTCCCATAAAAGCAAATTAATCAAATTCTTGTGCCTAACCAAAATTTGAATGAACACTAAACATGAAAAACTTGGCAATTAAGGACACCTTGTAGTGAAGCTTTGACACTCCTCTACTTACCTGAGGTTGATCTTTTTTAGAGGGAATGTAAGACCACCAACGCAGTTCCACTGGTGCCTTATAAAATTAATGCTCACAGGGATCCAAATATTCAACATAATCCACAAAAGTGTTAGATATTTCATTACCTTGCTCATGAGCCACATATATCGGATCCGAAATTGGTTATGTGATTAGCGCGATCGAGATGAGCTCTTCGGATGAATCAAGAGCCAAAACATATAGATCCTCATGCGTGCGCTCATGAGATTCTATTTCAATAGGCATTGGGCTTTCCATTTCACTGGGTGATGGGTAAGAAGAGATAGTGGATGGTGAAACGGAAGGTATGATAGATGACGGAGAAGAAGGCATAATGGGTGACGGAGATGATAGTATGATGGGTGATGAAGGAGAGGGCAAAATGTATGATGCTGGTTCTGGAGGGGGCGATGGGCGCCAGTCATCCGCGGCGGGCGCCGTTTGTTCAGAATCGTCGTCCTTCTTGTTTTGCTCACCCACTAGCTTGTGTTCTTCCTCCAATGCTTAGTCAGCCAGGTCATAGAAAAGATCCCATAATCCCGACAATCTAGGGTTGCATAGACCATCATCACCCATGTCATTGATAAGTTCTCGCATTTCAGGACTTACCCCTTCATAAACACAAAGAACCATATCTCGCTCACTATCATCGATACCTTGTGATTTACGCTCGCTCACTAATTCTTGCACTCTTTTGAAGTAATGGTGAAAATATTCTTCCTGGTTTTTTATATAGCCTTAACATTTTTAAAAAAAAATTGTTTCGAAAGAAATAAAACAAAATAAAGAGATATAAAAACAAAACAAAAGAAACAAAAATCAATAAACACACAAAACAAAGAAATAAATTAACTTGCTTCCCCGGCAACAGCGCCACTTTTGACAGAAGGGACCTAGTATAGCGGATAAGTAAGGGGTCGAACCCACAGAGAAACAAGTATTTCTATTGCAATATGTATTTATCAATTTCAAAGTAAAGAGAAGATATGAATGTAAATAGACAATAAGGAATATAGAGGAAGTATGATGAGTTTTAGTTAGAGCGAATAAAAGATAGAAGAAGAGTGTGGTTTCATCTACAATTTGCAACAATGGTTGATTTTACTCGATCCTTGACTCAATTCCCAATTATTCAATCTCAATTTGTTATTTCGATTTTGGTTTATAGGGATTGACATTTCTCGCGGAGATGACAATCCTTATCGGCAGAAAAGCCGTCCAAATTGTCATTACCCTACACAATCAAGATCATCCTCGCGGAATCACTCAATTATGCTTGCTACGAAAAGTTATAATTATTCTCGCAAATCAATTGAAACCCTAGCATGATGAAATTTTACAAAGATGCGAATCAACGTAAAACTAACAACATAAATCAGCGCAAGGACAATAAAATAAACATGGAAATAATATAGAAATCAAGTCTCACTATTCAACCAACCAAGTCTTGAATTGAAGACAAAACCACGAGAATCCTAGGTATTCATGACGTACCTTGGATCCCTCAATATGAATCCTCTCATCTCTCTTAGTTAGTCAATAGTTGAATCATAAAAACTACTGAAAATAACCTAATATAGGCCTCATTTCATCGGCCAAACCCTAGCATAAGTTTAGATAAAAGTTCCCATAAAGATAGATTGGGTCGTGTATACCAAATCTAGATCTGACGAGGACGGCGGGCGCCGCTCTTACAGTGCTGACAGCTTCGACAAATTGAACGTCATAACATGTAATCAAGGCATATAAACGTCATAACATGTATATATGAGATCAAGTTGCTTGCATGCTAAAAAAATCAACCTTACCAAGGATAACGCGTATCTCTCACTCTCATGTGTTTAGGATTTAAGCATACACTCACCTCAATTCCATATACAAGCATCAACTCAAATGTTGACATTTATATCACAAAATCTCCACCGGAAACGTCAATGCAAAAATAAGGACATCAAGAGGACTTTTGCTCAATGGAAACCTTAATACAAGATTCCATTCGGCGGGGTTGTAATGGGGCTTGGTAAAGAAACATAAGGTTATGGAATTGTATTTGGTCATGTGGTGCTAAAAATTCCGGGAAAATAAGATTCCAACAACTCCTAACATAACACAAACCAACTCAATAATACTCCAAAAATCCTCCATAAACACAACTCTCAAAATATATCAATAAATTCATACTCATATCATAATCACATCATTACATACTCATGGAATCTCCAACATCCAACCAATCTAACTTTTAACCAACATAAATCCAATTCTTCCTCATTATGCATAAATAAATAAACTTGGCTCTTTATTTTATTTATTTGCTTTATTTTTTTAACTGTTTTTTTTTAATATGAGCCGAAATACATATAAGAACAAATGCATAAAATGAGGAACTAAGAAGCACATAACATTACATCTTCTCAAAACCATAAACCATAAAACTCACATTTTAGCTTCTTTCTCCTCACCTCCAAAATAGATTCCGTAACCCACTCTAAATCTCAATTTCCCCGGAAGGGGGGTAATGCCCATCATAGGCTAGGAATAATATAATTTTGTGGAGCTATCAATAAAATAGGCTAAAGGCTCAAGTTGGCTTCAAAACAAGATATAACATAATGTAGACATGGATAAAATGTGGCTAAAAATTTGCCTCTATCGTTTGAACTTATCACGCAATGAACATGTATATAATCGGTTTTGAAAATAAATAACCATGACAATACTCAATGATAAATGCATAGGAAGAGTAAATCACACAAGAAAAGCAAAAAGAATATAGAGGTATCCCTTAAAAGGCCAAAAATATCTCACAAGGACAAATTTTTGTTGAATATCAAAGCATGCTCACAAACTTAGATCATGCATGCTCAATTACCTATGCCTAATCATATTGCACATAAAAACCAATTTTAAAGACATGGTCAAATCATTCAAGAATTCTATGAGATTTATAAGATCATGCCCGTATAAAGTTAAATAGGATAAACTCAAATTAGATGGGTATCTTTGATAACGCAATATTCATTGCATGAGACCAAACATTTTTTTTTAAATTTTGGACTTTTTTTTTCATTTTCGACATTTTATATAACAAATAACATAAACATGATGCATGAATTACATAATAATAAAAAATAACATAAAATAAAGAACTAAAAATTGAAACATGAAACAAAAAATGAACTAATTTACTCACTTCACTCCCCCCCCCCCCCCCACACACACTTACATATTGCATTGTCCTCAATGCATAAACATACAAAAAAAGGAACAATGAAAAATAAAATACAGAGTTTGAAGGAAGCAAATGACTAACCAATTACTGTGAAGGCGGAGTCTAGGATCAAGACCGTCAACAAGAGCCAAGTGCCTTGTAGTTGATCGATCTTCCCAACCAAAATCACATGTGACTTGATTAACTTCATCAATTCAGCCGCCTTCTGCATCTTAAAATCAGTCAATTTCTTTTCCAGGCAGGCGATGCGCGAGGTATCTCGAACCACGAGTAACGTCATCTCAATCCGTATATCGTCAATATCGCTCGCAAGGGTCATAGGATTAGGCGTGGCCACGGGTTACGGGTCAACCCGTGACCCGCCGGGTCGTACGGGTCAACGCCCCGCCGGGTCGTTGACCCGCCGGGTCCGGGTTGGCGGGTAGGGGCGGATAGCGGGTTAGGGTTAGGGTCGGGGGATTAGTGAGCCGTGACCCGCCGGGTCGGCCTATTTTAAAAAAACGACCGTTGGAGGTGGGGCCCACAGGTCGGAGCTATTTTTTTAAAAAAAAATATGGCCGTTGTAACTCGGGGCTATAAATACCCGACTCCTCATATCACAAATCCCATCCAATCCATCAATCACCTATCATTCTATCAATTTGATTTTCAGAAGCTCCTACGTTGTAATCATGTCCGGTGACAACCTCAAAGAGGCGTTGTTTCAAGATCACTACGATAAGGCGGATGTGCAACCCGATCGATCATTCGTAGCCGTTTGTCGTCATTGTGCTAAAAGGTACAAGATGCGGAATAACCTTGGCCATGGTAATTTGAAGTATCACATCACCAACAAGCACCCCGAGAAGATTAAGAACGATGGCGCTTCGGGCTCGAGTGGAACGAGTGGTGGTAAAAACTAGTCTATTATTCCTACGTCCTAAGTCTTAATAATAAGAAGTGACTAGTGAGTATTGTAGACTTGTAGTAATATAGTGAGTTTATGTTTTACGTTTTTATGTTATTATGTTATGTTATGTGAATCGGTGAATGTGAGTCGTGATTTGTAAACGTGTATTCGTCTTTCGGTTTACAATAAACTTGTGTTCGAATGATTCAAAGAATATTGTTTTATAAGATAATATTTTTACTAATTACCTAACAACTTATAAAAAATTACCTAAACAATATATATTACATTTAAAATGTTCAAAAAATAAAAATCTACATAAAATATATTGGAAACTTAACATATAAATTTAATTCAAAGTTAAGCTAGTTAACTAGTAGCCAAACACCACCCAAGTGCAAATAAAAAAAATAAAAAATTTGAATCGGGGGGGGGGGGGGGGGCGGGGGGGGGGGGGGGGGGGGCAACGGTCACATTTCAAACGGTCGACCCGTCGGGTCGAACGTTGGACCCGCCGAGTCGAACGTTGGACCCGGCGGGTCGACCGTTGCCCAACGGCTCCATTGGAGGGAAAGGCTCGATTTTGGCTCTATAAATAGCCCCTTTCCCTCCCAATTCCAACCCACACCTCACTCATCTCCTCTAATCTCATCTCAATCTCTTTAATCGCTCTCTAATCGCTCGATCTTGTCTCTCGTAATCTCCTAAGTCTCTTCAATTCAAAATGTCGGGTTTCATCAACCGAGTTACTAGGGGTCGCAAGAGTGTTAGTGGAGCCCCATCTTCATCGATCCCGAGTGTCGGAGGAGGCGGGTCGAACTCAGCGGCGGCACCAAGCCTTCGTCGAAGTGCATCGGTCTCGGCGGCGAGCGGATCCCGGCGTCGTCGAGATGATGCTCTTCTTGCCGACCACGTCGACGAGATCGAGGAGGACGAGGAGGCCGAGCTCGAGGCAGAAGGGACCCCCACCACCCAAGCCGGAACTCCGACGATTCCGACCCAAGAGTCCGGGTTCCCTGCCGAAGGGAGCCAAGAAACTCCGGCCGATGGCGACCCTATTACTACGGCGGAAGTTCGAGCCGCTACTTTCAAGTATTGGTTCACGAAGGGTCCTAGGGAGCCGGCTTGGGAGGAATCGAGTTGCGCCGCCAAGTGCAACTTTTGCTCCACGGTCTACAAGCACAAGAAGGGAGGCGGATATGGGAACTACGGTCGACATATCCGCTTGAAGCATCCCGAGAAGCTCGGCCTCGCCAAAGGGCAAACTCAACTAACCGGGTACGCATCTTCTTCCTCTCAACCCCTTGGTTTATGGTCTTATGATTATCGTAGTTGTCATGATCAATATGCGGAAATGATAGCTGCCGAGGGTTTAGCTTATAGTTTTTCACAACGTTTATGTTTCAATGAATTTATTACTCAAAATGCTCAACCTGCATGGCAAGGTATTAGTCGAAACACGGTTAAGAGGAAAATACTTAGACGGTATAACACCTGTAAAAATGAATTAATTGAATATTTTCAAAAAAACCATGATTTACACGTTTCGATTTGTAGTGACATTTGGACCGACCATTGGCAACATCACTGATACATGGGTGTTACTTGTCATTGGGTTGATCAACGTTTTCAATTGCACAAACGTGTTTTAGCTTTTTGAGTTTTCGACGAAGCACACACGGCACGAAACATAGCAGGTGTCCTTTTAACGGTTTTACAAGAATATATAGATTAACTAAAAGAGTTTTTAGTATCGGTTTTGACAACGCTTCTGCCAACACCGCATCTATCCCCGATTTAATCCAAAACTCTCAGCCCGCGATAGGTGGCAAGTTTTTCCACATCCGTTGCGCCCCTCACATTTTAAACTTATGTGTTCAAGATGGTTTATTATATTTACAAAGTGTTGTTGAACCAATTCGATTTGTTTTGCGGGCACTTTGGCGAAGCAAACAGCTTCGCCAGCAATGGAGTGCTTATTGTCGTAGCCACCAAACCCGCCCAAAAACGTTCCCCAAGGACGTTTACAAAATGATTTACGATTCAATCGCTTACAAGGAACTTCTTTCCGGTTTTGCAACACTACACATCCCGGACTCACACATATTTGCCGATGTGTGGACTCAGGCCCGGGACGTTGTGGAGATTTTCAAAGTTTTTTACGACGCAACTCAGACGTTTTCCCACGTTTACATGCCTACATCAAACATTTTTTGTTTTATTGCAATGAACGTAGCATTAGCCCTTCAAGACGGAGTTAACACGCCTTCCATTTCCCAAGCATTTATGGAGATGCGGCGGAAATGGATCGCATATTACAAATTTATACCCGACATTTTCCTCGTAGCGTGTTGTTTCGACCCTAGATATAAATTAAGCGGAGTTCAATTGTTTTTAGAAAACTATTATCCGACTTTAGGAATTGAGGATGATCCTGATTGCAATGTTACAATTATTGTTGCTAGAGTTAGAGGATTGTTAGAACAATTATATACTGAATATTCGACGGGCGATAGAGCGCCCTCCGGTCGTCCTCTGGCGCCTTCCGGTTCAAGCGGGTCACGAACCAGCATCACCGCTAGAACTAAGGCACTTGCCCGAGATATCTTTGGGTCAAAGAGGTCGAGATCTTCGTCGAGCCCCCACTCGGAGCTCAACGAATATTTGTCCACTAACTTTGATTTTCTCAGCGATGAAGAGGAAGATTTCGATGTCCTTGAGTGGTGGAGCCGACCCGAAAGACAAAGATTCCCGACATTGCAGGTAATTGCCCGACAAATACTTGGGGCACCTTGCTCCACCGTAGCCGTCGAGCAGCTTTTTAGTCGCGGAGGTCAGATTCTTTCGGAGAAGAGATCAAGGTTGCTTCCCGAGAACCTCGAAGCCCAAGTTTGCCTTGCAGATTGGAAGAAGGCGGAGAAGCGGATGCAGAAGAACAACTTGGGGACTGATTCCGAGGATGATGACGGAATAGAGACAGAGTCCGTTGGGAGCTCCATTGATGGCGCGGTCACAGATGGCTCAGGAGGTGGTGGAGGATCCGACGATCAAGAAGACTAGAAGAGGAGGTAACCGGGCCGGGGTTCAGACATACAGGTAAAAGAACTACGTGGGCTATGATTCCTCACCCCCGGGAGGATACGTAGGCAGTCGGGAAACCGATTCAAGCCCTTCTTCCTTCCCCCCCAACACTCCCTAATACAAATATTGTACAACTTTTTTGTAATTTGTAAAACTTATAGAGTTATAAGTTGTAGACTTTTTAATTTGTGAAACTTACATATTGTATTTTGTACATAAAGACTAAAGAGTCAAGTTATTATTTGTGAACACGAAAGGATATTTGTCAAACACATAGGCGTTCAATTTCCGTTCCCTTTCTCGACAAATTCGATCCGACAATTCAGATTCCGAGTCCGAAACAAGTGCAAACCCGTCCAACCCGGGTTCCAACTCGGCGGGTCAGACCCGGCGGGTCAACCTGTCGACCCGACGACCCGCCAGGTGACCCGAACCCGCCAACCCGTGGAAATCCCGGGTTAGGGTTCAGGTCGCCTTCCTCCGACCCTTGACCCGGCGGGTCGAACCCGTCGACCCGCCGGGTCTGACCCGTGGCCACGCCTACATAGGATCATCAAACT
The DNA here is from genome assembly GCA_037127255.1 of Persicaria tinctoria. Lineage (NCBI taxonomy): Eukaryota > Viridiplantae > Streptophyta > Magnoliopsida > Caryophyllales > Polygonaceae > Persicaria > Persicaria tinctoria. The sequence continues at coordinate 13,252,227 of JBANSL010000020.1, read as the reverse complement.
TCCGCAAATCAGTATCAATAGGAACATGGCTTTGGGGCAAATCTATTAATCTCGGTCCCACCGGTAAAATAATCGGCAGATACTGATGATGAGACTGCTGGGGTCTAGAGAACCAATGAAATTTCTCAATAGCATAAGGCAAATGCAGCTTCTCAGCCATCCGTGGAGACATGAGAGTATCAATGTCCCACGTATAAGAATGACTCACAGGCTGCAGCGAACTGACATCAACACCATAATATATGCCAAAAGTGTGATCATGCCCCCAAAATGGGTAACAAGAGGATGGCTCTCACTGCGCTGGTCACGACCCTTCTCACACATCCTCAAAAACATGAGTACCTAGTCTGGTACTATGGTAGACTCACGAGTCAGGCAATACATAAAATGAACTAAACCAAGATCAACGATAGCGATGTTTTCATAATCATAGAAAGTAGAGCCCAAAATCCATAGACAGAGACGAAGAGCAGGATAAGTAATCATATCATTGGGCCTGTTGCTCTTGAAAGTATCAGGCATCCCTGTCAAACTCCTCCAATTCTATGATGAATCAAGAACACGCATGGCCTGCTGCCATTTCCTAGAGCACTTATTCGAAACACTAAAAGCAACCCCAATTGCAATATAGGAGGAATTGCAATCTCTTACCCTTAACTTAAATCGAACATCCTAGGGTGAGATTACATCCAACGTAGTAAGGAACTCCTTGACCAAGCAGGGGTAAGTTGGAGCCCTTCTACCAACAAAATCATGCAGCCCTCCATGTGCCATCAAGATCATTACCGAATTGAGCAAACCCAACCTCTAAAATCCATCTTCATCAAAGAACTTGGTTGATGGGTAAGCACGCTTCCCCAGTTTATTCCAACATAGCACCTCATTGTCATTGAAGTAGGATGATACCTCTTTCTTAGCAGATCCACTCATGATTAAGAAAGAGCAAGACAAACACAAGAGAACTCCACAAAACAACAAAAAATGACCTATTTGCAGGTGGCGGCGGGCGCCGTGTAAGGGGCAGCGGGCGCCTTGTATCACAGAACACAAGTTTGAGTAAAGATGTACATTGAACAAACGACGTCCCAACTCCTCCAAACTCAAAATATGACGACCAACTTGGTTTCAATAGCCTTATTGGGTGATAGATAAGGGAATGGTATGGAAAAAGATTGAATTTGATGGATTTGGGGTAGTGGTGGAAAGTGTTTTGATGGGCAAGAACTCAATTGAAACACAAGGCTTTGGGGTTTTGGAATGGATTCAAGTAGGCTCTTTGGATTTTATAAGTTTTCTTGTAGAAAACTTTTGATTGATCAACAACAGGGAATGGGAATTTATGGTGATCAGTTGAAAGGGGATCCATCTATCAAAAAGAAGATAAAATAAATTAGAAATAGATAAATAAAATAGAAAACAGAAATAGGAAAAAGATAAATCCTAATCCTAAGATAAAGGAACTAATCCTAGATAGACAATCTAACCCTAAGATATTGCTACTCCCTATTTTTAATCAATCAAGCTTGCCCAAGAAATCTATAAAACCCAAAAGCCTACTTGAATCCATTCCAAAAACCTAAAGCCTTGTGTTTCAATCGATTCTTTCCACCAAAACACTTTCCACTATTATCCTACATCCATAATTTTCAACCCTTCCCATACCATTACCCCTACCTATTACATAAGAACCTTTTGAAACCAAGTTGTCCATGAAAGTTTCAAGTTTGGAGGAGTGTGGACATCGGTTTTCCAACGTTTTCACTCAGATTCGAGGTTCTTAGTACACGGCGCCAGCCGACCTAGACACAACGCCCGTCGTCCCTGCAGTGAGCCCGTCTTTTGGTCGTTTTCGTGGTTATCTTCGGTTTTCCCTCGAGTGAGCTATGTCTTGAGCTCCCAAGATGGGTACTGCAACCTGTTTGTCTAGAGTTGAAAAGGAGCATTGGTTCCAGCTAAGAGATGTGAGTTACCAATCGACTCGATTCATTCATCTGGAGACATTGCAGAGGCTTGGTCTTCGTGCTCCAGTATCTTTGTTGCTGGATAAGGGAGGTCTAGCTAACTTTATATCAATGAGTGCGCCAACCTATCTTGTTTTAGCGCATGAGTTCCTGTCAACTCTGGATGTGCGATCTGATAATGATATCTGTTTCATATTATTGGGCACTGAATGCTCGATTAAGAAAGAAGTTCTATCTCTTGCGCTGGGAATGCATATACCTTAATCTAATCGTTGGCGTTGAAGCTTGTATGCTACGACACCTGCTGAGACTTGTGTTATAGTTTTATGCCATTCTGGAGAGACCGAGAACTTTCACGATTATTTGATTACGCACCCTGCCCTTCGGCTATGTAGCCTATGTCATAGGGTGTTGACCCTTGCATTCTATGGTTCTGCTGATCCGACGGTCATTCCCAAAAGTATGTGGATGTGGTTGTATTTTTTGATGCCAGAGGCCGAGTATGTACCAGATTGGATAGAGTTGCTTCTAGATTCTTGCGCAGACGCACTTCGGATGAGAGATGATATGAGTGCCCATATTATTACTTTTGGTGGATTGATTACTCTCATAGTACACTATATGGTTATGGATTTGAGCTCCCTGCAACCCTCGACATCGCTTTTCTATTATGATATGTCTTCCCTACTGAGCGCTCGTCTAATTGAAAGGGTAGGCCGCCCTAACAGTAACAAGTGTTTCCGTTGTATATTTAGCGCGAAGGATGAGCACCAGCAGTATCTTCCTGTGCACTTACCTGTTGGCCCTACATTGGTTTCTTTCTTTATTCGTCATGTTCCAGCACCTGTTGGGATGGTTCTGGACCCGTCCTCTTCAAGCAGAATTTTTCTCAGAGAGGAGGCCGATGATGACCTGATATCCCCACTGAAAGTAGTTCTTTGTTTGAGTTTATCGTGATTCTTGATAGTCATTTGACGGGTATGGAAGATCAGCATCTGAGAAGTTTTCCTAGACTGAGCATGATTTGATTCTAGAAAAGAAGATAGAAGAGTTACATACATGTCTTCTGAAGCCTTGGTCGCAGATATTTCAGGACATCAATCAGCGGTCTGGACCCCAGGCGCCGTCTTCACAGTAATTGGTTAGTCATTTGCTTCCTTCAAACCCTTTATTTTATTTTTTCATTGTTATTTTGGTGTTTCAATGCATTAAGGACATCAATCAGCGGTCTTGGGTCTAGACCCCAAGCCCAAGACAATGTCTTGGTGAGGTGTGAAGCGGCTCCGAGTGGCTCCGATGTTGGGGGGAGAAGGCTTCCGGGTGCTAGAGCTCGACCAGGAGGACAAGCGTTGCAGCTCTGAGAGGTGTTGGGAAAACGACAAGGATAAAGGCGAGGGTGATGGTGGTTTTCTGGTGGCGAGGGAAGTCAGTGAAAGGAGGAAGCTTTTCCTTTTTGGTTTTGTGTTTGAAAGGGGAAATATCAGAGGGAATAGAGAGATGGAGAGGAGAGTAGGCTCTTCTTGGGTTCAAAAGCAAAAAGAGAAAGAAGATGAGAGTCTGAGGAGTTGCTCTCGGATTGTCCATGAAGGAAAAGAATTGTGGGTTTAGAAATTGAGAATCATACTTAGAAGAGGGAGGTGGGTGACTGTAATTGGCGTGGGTACACTCTAAGCAAGGTAAGGGGTTTCTTTTGGCACTTTGCCAAAATTGGGGAAGGCAAGGCTTGAAGGTGGAGATGGAGGTGAAGATGTCTAACTCATTTGGGGTGCAACTGTGAGGTGAAAGAGATGTTGTGCAAACAGACCGAGAGAGAGAGAGAGAGAGAGAGAGAGAGAGAGAGAGAGAGAAGGAAATTGAAATAGGGTGAAATTGGTCCCCGTAAATAAGTGAAATAACAATTGAAATCCTGAAGAAATCAAACCCGGCTATACCGACGCTAAAATATCCCGACGCTCTATCCCAATCTCGACACTATAAAATTATATCAAATTTGTAAATCAATTTCAAGATACCGAAATTAAATTAATTTATCAAAACTCGCTACTAGAGAGAGGGATCAAATTCCGTCAAAATCAAAATTCTAAAACGTTGCCGGAAGGATTTTAAAACTGAAACTTGGTGGTCGAGGATGGGTTTTTATTCCACTTTTACAAATTGAATAGAATAATAAATATCTAATGAAAATAATTTTAGAATAATATTAAAAAAAAATTCGGCCTTTACATTCATCCACCTCTAAAAACAAGTCTCGTCCCCGAGACTAAAATCATTCTAAAGCAAGGGGATAAAGTTTGAAATTGGTTAGTCCAAGGATCGTGTCATTGGCCCCGTAAGCACCTCATAAGGGCCCGTATGAGGTCCTCACTGTACTCTCGACGTGATCATAATATTTCCAATTGGTTGTAGCAAGTATGCGATATGTGCCCCTACAACACCCTTACCTTGACCTTTCGGTTGTATCATAATTCGAAAGCAACTATGGCGCCCCTACTAGGTCTTAGCAAGCATTCTATATACACCCCTATAAAATGTTTGTATCCACTTCGTGAGGCATTATAATATAAACTCGCATTGAAATGTTTTAAAAGGGATTCCGCAATTGAAAAAGATTAGCCTCAAAATCGTTGAAATTCTCGGTAACGTTTATTCCTTACAAATCTAAGTTAATCCTTTTCAAAACCGTTCAAATCTTCAAATCCAACGCTTAATCAAGCAACTTTACACCAAAACAAGTCAAATCATTTCAAACCAAGATTTTGTCAACATCTTCCAAAAACCGAATCAGTTTCTCGCATAACCATCAATCAAATTCAGAAGCTTGTAGGTGGATTCATCCACCTCTAAGGGCTGATCCCATATTCTCTTCATAGTTTCCAAAATCAAATCAATCTATATGGCAGTCTCAATTCAAGCAAGATTCACAAGCCATAAGCAATCCATAACCACATAACCAATCGATCCTCACGAGTACATCATATGACAAGTCTCAAACATATGCCAGCGCAGTGCCACAAGATCACATCAACATCTCCATATCATACTAAAGGTCATAATATGCATCTATGCCAAAATTATAACACACATCTCGATATCACACCAAGGTCATAAAAGGTACCTCCTCATCATAGAGTCAACGAATCAAAACTCATTGTCAACACATCAACACAATAAGTCATGCAATTAAGATTCTGCACGGGGGGGGGGGGGGGGGGCTCAAGGAGTATATCAGTCATCGAAAGTCATCATATTCACTAGACATCATCTTAACTCATCACAATGCCATATAATGATCATTTAGAAATCTGGTATCATTATCTCATATATACAAATCATATTCGTCCTCAAAGTCATATTCATCATTTAACATATCCATAATCATGCTTAACGATCATATAACATAACATCATGCTTTATCGCCCTATAATATAATATCATGTTTTCACATAGCAACATGTCATTATCTCATTATTCATATAACACATTGTAACATGCTTCTAAAACGCATAACATGATAGTAATGCTTCAATATATCATGATAACACTAGTCACTACCAATTAGATTTCAGTATTGCATGACAACATGTAATATCGCTCCATATCAGGTTCATCATGGTTGATATCTAACATCATGCTAGTACACTTTAATAAACAACATAATCACGATAATCATCACCCACACGTTTAAGAAGAAACAATCATGGACATTACTACACATAAGGGCTACATCATATCAACTAGCATTTATATCAATAGCATCATTAGTTCATCATTAAACATTGCAACTGCATCAATAAATCTCAATTTACTGTCATGCTCAGTAGTTATTGAAAATCATCATATATGCACATAATTAAGTCAAGCAAACAACTTCCATCATAACCTTATTAGATAAACAATTCAGACTTTTCAGCAATCGCATTTCACATTTTGCAGACAAGTAAATTAAGTCATGCTTAGCAACTCAAAGTATCAACGCATCAAGGCATCATGGCACATTAGAACTATAAGGCATCAAAGCATATCATCATAGACAACAGACAATCAGGCAACAATTATCACCAAGTTATCACAACAACACGTAAATTTCATCATCAAGTCAGTGCAATATCATCATCAATAAGGTCAGAAGGATTAGCAATTCGAACGGAGGACACTCTGGCTTGCAAGTCACATCATACTCAGTAACCAAAATCCTCGAAATGTGTTTGTCCTGCCAAAATCGCTGATCTTCAGGCCCGTGTGTTATGGTCCCACGCTTCCGCCGCGCTGCTCTATCGCTATATAAGTTCCCATTCCCTCTTCCATATGGATGCTCGTCCAATGTATCGCGTAGAAGTCCAAATTAGCAGAGATATGGGAGTGACAAGAGCGGACAACCCAATGTTCATTTCGAAAATCAATATGGACTCAAGCTAAAGATGACAAGATGATGAATGATTTATAGTCGCGTAAACCATATCAAAATAAAGTCAAACCTACAAACTAGTATAGCAAGTAAGTAAGAAGTCGATCCCACAAAGAATCAAGTATTTCTCCGCAATGTGTATATACCAATTAGTAGAAAGGGGGGTTTTGGTGATTGAAACAAGAAAGAAAGCAAAATAAACTATAAACAGATTGATGCAAAACAATTTATAGAAGATCGATCTACGTACAACTATCCACTTTATTTGGTTGAATTGATATTGTAACTTTTTATAGTCCTTTAAGTCTTCCTATGAATGCCCTTGTCCCGACCTAATATAGTTACTAGTCCAATCAGTCCTAGAAACCCTTATCAATTGAACAGTCCTTAAAGAAGAATTTAACCCAATTGATAGCTTTAAGTTAACAGATTAGCCAAGGTATTTGCAGTCCCTAAAGAGGGATTTAACAACACATCCAACTTCCTACTCATCCAATTAGTTCAATCAGCCCTAAAGGGACAAGTTTGCTACTTGGGTTAAGGTTCGCAATCAGGAATCTACAAAACCCTAGCAATTGAATTGATCTAACTAGTTGGTCAGACAAGATAAAACAAAATAATAAACAATCAAGTACAAAGAAGTTGAAGCATTCAATAAAAGAAATAAGGAACAAGATTCAGAAACTCACAATCAATCCAAATAAAGCTTCAAATTGCAAGTAGAACGAAGAGAGTTTAGCCGCCCATGGCGAACATCTCTCTCTCTCCAATTGTCTGATAGAACGTAGAAGAGAATAGTAGTAGTGAGAAATAACATAATATTCGGCCTTAAAAGAAGTCTAAGTTGGCCAAAAAAATCAAACAAAGAAAACTAGGGTTAAACAAAACGTTGCGCAAACGACCAGTGCCGCGGCCACGGCATATGCTGCAGCCGCAACATATGCATTCTTTTGCAATCCCACGGCGTCTCACTGGCTGTGGCCGTGGAGCGCATGCTGCGGCCTCTGCATTGGTCTTCCACGGAAAATTAGTCTCGAATTTGATCTTGTTGTCAACAGGAAAGTTGTAGTTCTATGAAAGAGCTTTCCAACGCATGGTCATAATAGTCAATTGGACAACTGAGGCCTCTAGAAAGCGCAAAACAAGTTCAGCATGTCTGGCGACAACTTCTGCAGACTTGTTCTTCGTTTATGCTCGCTTCTTCTTCTCGGGACCTCTTTAGATCTTCATTTAAGCTTCTTCGATCAACTAGACTTCCTCATCTTAATGCATGATCAACCCATTTCTCCTTCTCGGATCCACAGTTACCTGAAATAATCAATAAAAATGTGTAGATTCCGACTCCACCAACATAAAGAGAAAATATGCAAATTCTACTTAAATCATGCATGATATGCATCTTAACTAAGCTAAATGCAACATATTATGCCTATCTAAATGCATGCTATCACAATACTAGAGACAAGACTCCGACCCGAGGATAGCAACGATGCCCTTATGAAAGTCGGTGAGGTTACAATTTGTGACACGTAGCAAGAGTTCATCACAAGCAATTCAATTAATCATATCAATCCACACTAACATGTATCTATCTCAAGGAACAACGACATACATGTACATTCCAAAAGACACAATTGAGTCCTACACTGATGCATACGAAGTAAGCTAGCATTCTATTATTCCGTGAAAGCCACAACGTCTAGTAGCCTTAAGTGAGATATGCAGACTTTAGCAAACAGAGCGCGTATCATATATATGGACAATGCACGAGCAGGATATACACACCAATAAGCGAGGTCAAATATAGCATGTCGAGGTATACTGTATCAACTAGACTAAGTGGCATGCGAGAGCACATAAGGATAATATGGAAATTTCATATCTAGCAACAACGACCACGTAGTGAGTCAAGGATATCATGAATTTAGACATTGAGATATATCTAGGAAGAGTAAGTCCTACATGATGCTAACGATACACAATAACACATGGCATCGATCTTCACGGAGCAGTCAGGAGAACATCACGGACAATAGATTATGAGCATGCTAGGAACAAACTGTCATAGGAGTGCATGAAATGGTACAACAACTATATCACATTATGGGACAAGCATGTTCGCGTAATGAAGTAAGTACAACAAGTTACTACTCATTGAGTCATATTGGAATCACGAGTCCTATAAGGTGTTACTAGAACATATCGAACATGGGTACAATCAAGGTACCTCAACTATCTCATCCTAACATTCATGTGCCATACAAGTGCAAAATGATGATATAATGTAGTGTGTGATCATGCAAAGTGTCAAGTCATACATTCATACAAGCATAAGAGGTTATCATAGCGTATTAGTAAAACACTACCGAGCGACTATATTGCAAGCATGCAATATAGTCGCTCGGAAGGTTTTGTAAGTTTAAGTTTTATTTTGAATGTTAAAGTTAGTTTCTTTTATTATGTTTTGTTTCTAATTTCCTTCTTCTAGGTTTGGGGTGATCCCAACATAGATATGTGTGTTTGATTTATAAATCCATGAATTTATATGTCTTTATCATCATCTACCGATGTGCTTAATCCTTTGCGAGAGTTGAGGAAATTCCTTATTCATGATATTGAAGCGAAAGTGATCTTATTATGAATTGGATAGTAATTAGGGTTTATTTGCGAGAGCCGACTAATCCTAATTAAGAAAAGGTAGAAACAAATTAGGTTTTTATGAGAGAGCCTCTATCACCTAAACTGTTAGAATTTGCAAAAGTCGATTCTTTGATATAAAGCATGCATCTTTATGTGATTATAATCTACACATATGTTTATTGTTGTGGTGATCCCTATCCTTGGAAGTTTGCATCTTTATTTATTTTATTTCATTATTTTTATCCTGCAAAGTTACCCGACACCGACCACCTCTTCTCCTATCATTCCCTCGATATCGACCAAGTCTTAGTCGACGTCGACAACAACCTCATCGCCTTTTCCCGCTATCCCTGAACCCCAAAACACACTAAACCTAGAACCGCTGACTTCTCTCTTGATGACGAACTTGACTCCCCTATACTATAGCGGGGGTCTTGACTACAAATTTATTTGGTCGAGAAACCCTCTCGTCAAATTGGCGCCGTTGCCGGGGAGATATCAATCGCACCTAGTTTAATTGTGTTTAAGGTTCAGAAAAGCCCATCCCTTTTTCTTACCTTATCACATACCCTACCACCACCTACCTCACTGGTACCAACTGGGTGCCAAGCTTTTGCCACTAATTTGTGTTCTTGATTGTGATTTCAAAGCTTAGGTACAAAGATGGAAAACTTTGTCGAAGGGAATCCAGCACGGGAAGAATGGTTTCAAGATTTGAGACGAAGAAATAGGATCGCAGTGGAGGAATCACGATTAAGGGAAATAGCTCGGCTGGAAGACAAAATCCGAAGGCTTGAGTCTTCTATTCAGTCTAAAGGACCATGCCCTCCTCTCGACGAGCCAATTGACCCACTCGATGTCGACAACCAGGTATGTCCTTCCTCGAATTTCATTCCTACTTTGCTACCTATTGTTGATGAATCATATGAAGGATCCCAAGGCGAAATAGCACTAGAAGAGAAGAGGTTGGACATTGTTGACCAGGGCATTCCAATATCGCTTTTACCTTACAAGGTGAAGGCTATCCCCGATGATTTTGAGCAACTAATGTTCATATTCAAGTATGGGGTCCTAGCAAAGTGGCATGAAGCTCCGCATTATGAGGTGGAAATATCTCTTCCCACTCCACTGTTTTGCTGTAGTGGAGATGCACAACCAAGTCAACCTATGAAGCGGAAGAGGTATGATGATGAGGTATGTATATTTTCTTTATATCTTCCCTTATACATGCTAGCTCGAGCCAAGGAAGATGAATGGGTGGAGCCATAGAGCGTCCACTCGGGGAGGTTTAAGCTTCTTCATATGATTCCCCCGGATGACATCCCACGCTTCCCACCACCGGAGGAACCACCAGATCCACCTATACCTCCGGACAAAGATGAGTCAGGCTAATGCTTAATGAAGAAGTCGGCCTAGCGACTATAAAATCTAGAGCTTGTAAATAGACATTTATTTTTGGACTTTTGGACATTGTTGCTTTTGTTTGTTTTGTTTTTTTTGTTTTGAACTTTTAGTTTTTCTATTGTGGGTATTTCTTTTCTAACGAATCTTGCAGGGAAGAAAAAGTTGTAGACTTACTCGACATCGAGTAATCTACTCGAAATCGACCAAACATCTAGAGCAAAAAGGAGCCTGTGGTCGAGAAGGATCACCCTGCAGGCAACAAGTTACTCGATCTCGAGTAAACTTGGTCGACATCGACCAATCTCCTCGAAGTCGACCAACCTTGTCGATTTCGACCAGTTCTGGAGCAACATTACACTCGATTTTCGACATCCTGCACATCTGTCTAGTGAGTTTCTTTCTTTACCCTTATTTTTTATGCAGTGAGGACACTGTAATGTTTAAGTATGGGGTGGGAGAAGGGCTTACTTTGTGCATATTTGACATTTTGCGTGCATATTTGAAGTTTATTTCGTGAATTGCTTATACATGGCTATTTTGGAATTTATTATTGATTTATGTGCTTACATACATGTTTTCCAAAAGTTTATAAAAATCACCCCCATTAAATTTTTTGATAAGTGTCATGGAAGCTTTATTTAACTCGACGATGAAAAATTGGATTCATTAGAGATATAGCATGAAATTGCCTAATAAAGGGAAGTCACAATGAAGTGCATTATTTCTTGAAAACCATGAAAAGAGGTAAAATTTGAAATTGCTTTTGACATGCTGCATGATAAAAGGATGGAGGACTTTATATTTCCATATAATGCTCATATTGTTAAATCCTAGCCGTATCTATGCTTATGCATCACAAAATCCATATTAAGCCTTATTTTAAATATTGCTCCACATGATCTAAATATTGCCCATTCATAACCTTATTTTCCATCCGGGGATTATGTTGAGAATGATGTTACATTATGGAGATGTTATATTGTTGTTGTGTTGTTATCATTATTGGAGTATGGTAGGAAATTGTTTGAAATTTATGAAAAATTTAATGAGTGAGTAAAAATACGATCACCTCAAGAGATAAAGGTAGATTGACTATGCTTACTGAGATAATAGTTCAGTGAGATGGGACACACAGGTGAGGAGTCCAAAGCACTTAGTATCCGGGGCCATTCATGACACCCATGTTTGCGACTCGCGCGAAGGCAGTAGTGAAGTTAGAGAGGTAAAAGCATTATTATTAATAAAAGCATTATGAAAGGTGATGAAATCAAAAGAAGAAGGAATGTGGTATGAAAGTTTGGAAAGTACTCCATTTCTCCGGATTATTAGCACCACATTGCCAAAAATTGCTCATCTTTAGCCTTTTACCAATCTACTCCTTCATGAGCTTAAATTAAAGTCCTCTTGATTATTGTTGCTTTGTCAATTATGGATTGTTTTTGCATAAACCTTCTTTTGTGAGTAGATGTTGCTTTTTATTTGCACATGCATGGAATTGTGACATAAGTACCTTTTCGATGATGGTAATTGATTGCAGGGTTATATGAGAATGAATCTAAGATGTTGAGAGATTTGATTTCTTCCCCTGAATGACAAATAAAAACATTGCTTGAGGACAAGCAAGCTTAAGTATGGGGTGTTTGTTGTGAGCCTAATTTAATTTGCCATGTTTTATAGTTACTTTTATATTGTTTTCTGCATAAATTTCATACATTTGGGCTAGAATAATACATGATTTGTGTAGTTTATGTTTATTTGCAATATATGGAGGTCTACACAAGTTTTTGTTATATTTTGCAGAAATCGGACGCACTTTGGAGCTTAAAAGAAACCCACGAAGAAGCTAAGGATGGTGCAGCTGGAGAAAAGGCCATTTTTCGGTATTCATCATTCTGAATCAAGCTTTGATATCTTCATGAGAGTTGTAGCCCTAGAAAAGATCTTTCCAACGCATGGTCATATGCATCAATCCAACAAACGAGGACTCGGGAAAGTGCGTTTCAAGAATGGAGCAGGATGCTGAAAGCGACAGAGTTACTCGAAGTCTACCAAACTGGTCGACGTCGACCAAAATTTTACTCGACAACTGCTCCAGAGGACGAGATCGAGCACGAGCTGAGCAGGAGCCACTCAAGGAGCCACACTTAGTCGACATCGACCAAATTTGGTCGATGTCGAGGAAACTCGACGAGCCCATACGATAGCCGAGATCGAGTACAATCCGAGAAGTGAAGACCTTACTGGACGTCGAGGAACGTACTCTATCAAGGAGAAGGAAGATCTATCCACTTTAGCTTTATTTCCTTTTTGATATAATTATTTATTTCCATGTTTTATCTTAATGTTATTAGATAGATAAATATAGATATAGATATAATTTCTTTCTTAGAATAGCTAGGGAATAAAGCCTATAAATAAAGCCCTAGGGGGCCGATTTTCATTCATTCAAGTCAAGTCGTCTTAGGGCGCAAGGAGAGAGGAGAGAGAGAGGAGGAGAGAGAGAGAGAGAGAGAGAGAGAGAGAGAGAGAGAGAGAGAGGAGGAGGAGGCGAGAGAGAAGAAGGAGGAACGTTTGGAAGGTTTTGTAAGTTTAAGTTTTATTTTGAATGTTAAAGTTAGTTTCTTTTATTATATTTTGTTTCTAATTTCCTTCTTCTAGGGTTGGGGTGATCCCAACATAAATATGTGTGTTTGATTTATAAATCCATGAATTTATATGTCTTTATCATCATCTACCTATGTGCTTAATCATTTGCGAGAGTTGAAGAAATTCCTTATTCATGATATTGAAGCGAAAATGATCTTATTATGAATTGGATAGTAATTAGGGTTTATTTGCGAGAGCCGACTAATCCTAATTAAGAAAAGGTAGAAACAAATTAGGTTTTTATGCGAGAGCCTCTATCACCTAAATAGTTGGAATTTGCGAAAGTCGGTTCTTTGATATAAAGCATGCATCTTTATGTGATTATAATCTACACATATGTTTATTGTTGTGGCGATCCCTATCCTTGGAAGTTTGCATCTTTATTTATTTTATTTCATTATTTTTATCCTGCAAAGTTACCCGACACCGACCACCTCTTCTCCTATCATTCCCTCGACATCGACCAAGTCTTAGTCGATGTCGACAACAACCTCATCACCTTTTCCCGCTATCCCTGAACCCCAAAACACACTAAACCTAGAATCGCTGACTTCTCTCTTGAGGACGAACCTGACTCCCCTATTCTATAGAGGGGGTCTTGACTACAAATTAATTTGGTCGAGAAACCCTCTCGTCAGGTATAAATCTGCGCACATCATAACCAAGGATCCTACTTGATGCTAATGGCATAACATGACATTCGTTACATATATGCCCATGAATGACTGACACAACGACGTGCAAGAAATTACATTAACATAGCCCATCGATATAGAAGCATGGGAGGAATATAACAATGCATAATGCAAGTCTACGCAACATGCAATATGACTAGCACACAAGGCATGTGTTCCAAATCAACAACCATTTTAATAAGACATGCATTTACCAAGACTTCGCGTCAAATAGCATGATCACAATTCAAATTACTAATTTAGCCAACAAGCCACGGGTAATATCGACTAATCATGCAGAAGAAATCATCTTACGACATTCATACAAGGAAAGTGTAACACACTATCATGGACTTACTCTAAAAGAAGGCAACAACTATATACAGACTCCTATCATGCAATTCATGCTTCAAATCAGTCGTTAGTACGACCAGTACAACATGTCAATTAGGCATGCGAATGCGACATATGACCAAGACAGGAAGCAAGGTGCAACACGGGACCTAAGCAATGGGGTAAGCATGGGTACAAAGTGTCATACAACCACGAATTTACATTAAGAATCATCATCATAACATGTAATGGGAATTACGTATCATATAAAGCATGTTGATATCAAGTTGTAACATGTATCCATCAAGTAAAGAACTCACTCTATCATGATACCAGAACTGAACGATCACACTATCATGAACCTATCCTCATGGAGACCATTAATTATGCAGCTTCCTAACATATGACATTTACATTCATGCACTAGTACGGCGATGCAACATACTAAATAAAAGCATGCTGGGATAATAAGAACGTAAGATCAAGGCATATAAGCACAGTTCCATACTAAGGATCAAACTGTAGGTCAAGGAGTAGTACATATAGAATCACACAATCATGGACATGGCAATCAAGATAACCCGAAAGAGATCCATAAGGGCAATCATTTACTCTTCCCAACTCACTCATAACCCCTCTTTCCCATGGGACTCGGATGCAACCCTGGGGACAAGGAGACACCGGTTGATTGTCATAAGAATTGAGGGAAACAACCCCAAAAATACCTTGCCCTCCAACTTGACCTTTTCAAGAACCAGGAACCAACATACTCGATCAGGATTTCTGACAACATTGTTTTCACCAACCTAATTTCCCGTGAGGAACTCAAACACTCGATTGAATAATCGAAAGGTTTCATAAGGGGAGGGGTGGTTCCACACAAGATGGGCTTGACCGTATAGGAATGAAGATCCTCCCGCTATTCCGTTAGCACAATCATTTCAAATACATTTCATAGTTAGGCACAACAGTCAGATATTCAGCATGACAACAATTACCGTGGAATCAGTCATCAACATTTTGCATATAAACACAACCAAGCTACCTAACTTGCAACTCCAACAACCACGGCACGAATCCTTGGAGTCTTCTAGACCCACCTGTAAAGATCAAGCTATATTTCGCCTACCCGTTCCCAACTACATCCAATAGGGATGGTCTATCGCCTTTACTACCCTCTCGACCCCCTTATTTGGTTCCAATCTATCTCTTTAACAAAATTATGATTTCCAGGTTACGTTTCAAGGGATGAAACCCTTTGTTCGGATCTTGCAATCCAGGTACAGGTCGAGCTTTCGAACTCATTTAAGATTAGAAGAAAGAGGGATTTCAAACCCTAAAACCCTCGAAGGGCCGTGGAGTACCCTTAACCTGTCATAAGACTATGTCGCAAAATTCATTTCAAACGAAAGTAGAGCAAAAGCAAAGTTTAGATACAAGTGCCACGGGCGGGTCAAAACCAAATAATAGTAGGTGATTACCATTTTACCAAGTTAGAATATTAGCCAGATTCTTCGGTTTGCCAAGAGATTCCCCGTCACATAAGGAAGGAGAAAACAAGAGCGGTACCTAACACTATCCACGAAGTCAAGCCCGGTAACCGCCTGCAGGTCCTCTGACCACGCTGAGGCCACATAACATGCCTATACCTAAATAAAGGATGTCCGACGTTCGTACTAGGCATGGAAATGGGGCGGGGACTCCCCGATCCACGCGGGGAATCCTTGTCGCGGGGACGGGGATGGGGAAATTAAATGGGGACGGGAACGGCGATGGGGGCCAAACTGATTCCCCACGTGGGGACAGGGACGGGGACGGGGACGGGGATAGTAGTTCTCACCCCGTTCCCCGACCCGCCCCGCCCCACCCTCGTTGGGAAAACCCGTGGGGATCCCCGATTGGGAGTATGAAATCCCCATTTGTGTTTAGATCTTACATAAGTTTAAACAATTTTTCTTTTATTTTTAAACTTTTACCTTATAATTTACGTTTATGAGATATTATATGTAATATTCATATCATATTTTTTTACATAACTTTAATAATATTATCTTATAGTTTTCTATTAAATGGGGTAAACTATGAATTTCAAATGGAGAACCCGACGGGGAAACCCACAGGGAATGAGAACGTGGAAAATTAAGCGGGGACGGGGATTCCCCGATGGGGACGGGGACCCGACGGGTAGGGCTGTGAATAACCGGGTATCCGACACGACACGACACGACACGACACGACAAAAACACGAAACCGATAAGGAGAAAAGTGTTGATCCGAACACGACACGATAACTACCGGGTATCCGACACGATAACACGACACGATTTCGTGTCGGATACCCGTATAACACGACACGACATTTGTGAAAAACTTTTTTTATTTTGGAAATTGCAAAACAACACCGATCAATTTTGGTAATGGCTCTACAATACAGATTGAAAAACATCATCAATTTTGAGCACAGAGTAAAAAACACCCACAGGCCACCTTTTCATCACATGCCACATTCTCTAATTCAACACTCACGAGCCACGATTGAACCACAAATTGAAAAACAACGATCGGTCGGGCACCTAGAGCCTAGAAACAACTTACAGGATCTGAAGTGAGCGTAGAGCGAGGTCGATGATGAACTTAGGTGCCGGATCTGAAGCGCCGAATGTAGATATGAAGAAAGAGACTACGAGAGGACTCGACAGGCGACGACGTGGGCTGACTGAGAGCAACCGGCGAGCCGTGGGCTGAGGATATTGCGAGGGAGTGAGGACTGAGAAGAGCCGGAGACGAGAGGCAAACTGCCGAGCTGTTGGCTGGGGCTAGCGAATAGGAGAAGAGAGGGCTCGAAACGAGACTGAGGAGAGCCGGAGAGGAGAGCTCGAGATGTCGGAAGGGCGGCGAGTCTGGAGTGGATCTGATGTGGGTGGCGGCCGAGTCTGGAAAATAGAAGAAGAAGACCCCTCGCAAAAGCCCTAGACACTTGGACAGTAAAAAAAAAATGAAATGATGGAAAAACAAAAAAATTAGAGTATCTAGATTCAAAACCTAGACGTGTTGTCTTTCACGCGCACGCGAGGAGCACACCCAACCACCTGGGCAAATGAAGTTACGTGATATTCATAGACATTTATAATATATGTATTATGACATAAAACTAAGATTATAAAAAAAATAAAAAATATTATCGTGTCGTGTCGGATACCCGACAAGTGAAAAATGCCGATCCGAACACGACACGATTATTATCGTGTTTTACCGTTTCGTGTCATAATCTTGTCGTATCTTTGTCGTTTCGTGTTTTTTCGTATCGTTTTGTTGCGGTTTCGTGTCGTGTCAACCGTGTCGTATTTTTCTGCACAGCCCTACCGACGGGGATGAGGAAGGGGGACATTTTTCATCCCCGCACGGGGACGGGGGGACCTTTTGAAAACGGGGATGGGGATGGGGAGGGTACTCCCCGCCCCGAACCCGCCCCGTTGCCATCCCTAGTTCGTACGGTCCGCCCTCGATCGATTATCGGCTCTTCATGGTTTGGTGCACGTAGTTCGGTGCAAATCCCGCTCCGAGAAAGACCAAAAAGCTTGATCGGGGCCAGCCTAAGCCGATCTCAACACTCCGAACCGATCGATATTACGTTGTCCTTAGGCCCTTATTTATAGAAGGAGTCTCCTCCTTGCTATCCCGGGGTTTAATATATATATATATATATATATATATAGCGGGAAGTAGGCGTGGCCACGGGTTACGGGTCAACCCGTGACCCGCCGGGTCGTTGACCCGCCGGGTTCGGGTTGACAGGTTGGCGGGTGGGGACGGGTAGCGGGTTAGGGTTAGGGTCGGGGAATCCGTGACCCGTGACCCGGCGGGTCGACCCGCCGGGTCAACCTGCTTTTTAAAAATATTTTTTTTTTTGAAAAATTTATTTTTAATAAAATAAAATATTAATATTATGTAAATTATTCTTAAAATAATTCACAATAATACATAAACTAATATGCAATATGCAATGTGAGACAAATAAACCCCATCCTTCTCCTTTTATAAACTTGGAAGTCTTCCTTCCTTCCCCTCATTTCCAATGTGGGACAAAGGTTTTGTCCCACATCGAAAATATAGAATTAGAATGAGAAGGCATGGGGCTATATATATGTATCCCACTACCACATTTCTTCCACTTCACTTGTTTCCTACATTTCCTACATTGGAAATTAAGTTGGAAATGAAGTTTGAGAAATATATTCTCATATTTTTTTCTCTTACATCACACAATGAAATTATTGTGGATGAAAGAATTAATATGGAGATATAAACTTCCTACATTTTTAACACTTTATATCAAAGTGATAAAATGTGTTGTGAATATAAAATCTTTACATATTATTTATTTATTTATTTTAATAGTCATTTTTTCAAAAAAAAAAAAGATTTTTTTTTTTAAAATAATGTAACCCGCCGGGTCAACGGGTCGACCCGAACCCGTCAACCCGTGAGATTTACGGGTTAGGGTTCGGGTCGGCCAACCCTGACCCTTGACCCGGCGGGTCGAACTCGTCGACCCGGCGGGTCCGACCCGTGACCACGCCTAGCGGGAAGCCCCTATTAATTTATCCTATTAAGATCGTATAATCTCCTTTGGGTCGGATCACTGTGTTAAATAATTAGCCTTATTTTCATGGCATCGTCAATGGTTACAAGGTTAAATAAGCAATTAAAAATCGCATGATGTATTTTTTTCCTATAAATTAATAACCAGTGTTATTTATGCCATTATAAATTAAAAAGTCTAAATTACAATAATAATAAAAATTTGGTCGTATTCAAAACTTCAATTAATCAGTAATCAACTTCAACCACGCTTACAAGCAATTCCGAAAATGTGGGCTACGAATACCAATTTTTTCCGGGTGTTTACATTGCACAAATGGAAACCAACAATTATTTCATTCAACTATATAACAATGAATATTGGATGGCTAGAAGAATATTCAGATTTCAATAGGGGTTGAATTTTGTTGCTGGCCTTGAAAACAAGAGGGGTTTGTTGCTGGCCTTGTAAACATATATAATTGGGCCATGGCCATGGAGACGGATTTTTGAAGTTTGTTGCTGGCCTTGAAAACAAGAGGGGTTGAATTTCAATCTCACCGTTTCTTAGAACTGAAATTTCACGAGTTAAGGGTAACTGATGAGGGTATAATTGTTTGATATATTTCACCGGTTTTTTTTTAAGATATATTTCACCAGATATTCTTGAAGTTTTCTTTAATATAACCTAATATTAAAAACGTGGTTTATAAGTTCTATTGCTTGTAATTATATACTATATCTGATTTTAATAGGGAAGTAGATCAAGGTACGGTTATTAAAACTGAAGCAGCAACAGTTCTCATAGGCATGAAGGTAGCTCGAAGATTAAGCTTGAAAAAGATCGTTGTAGAAGGAGACAATCAAGAGCTGGTGTGATGCAGTAGGAAGTCGTGGAAGGTATGCAAGCGCGAGCCTTTGATGATAAAGGGTTCGCAAGCGTCGAAACCCTACAGGATAGGTCTGGAATCCACCAGAAAGGGGTCTTGGAATCCACCAAGGGGATAAAAGAGAAACTCTCTAAAAATTCATCATTCAGATTCATTGAAAATAAAGACTACAACGAGTTTATATAGGGAATACTCCTAAGAAAACCCTAGTTCTCAACTTGGGCCCTAAGGCAAAATAAAATTCTATCAATAAAAATATATGAAATAAATAGATAAATTCCTAATTTATCTTACAATAACCCATAAAATAGATAATCCTAATTAAAAGATAAATATCCTAACTAAAGATAAAAATGCTCCTGCATCAGTCTCCCCCACCTCTGAAGAACTCGACCCCGAGTTATCTTCTAGATGTTGGATCCCATCGGCGGTTCTTGGCTGCCAACGCTGTCGTTGCCAAAGTCACCTCCGTTGCTGATGCTGAACACCATCTTCAACTGATCTGTCAGATCCTCGAAAACCATGGCAATCCATGATCATCTCTTGATGAAGATACGCCCAGGCCAGATGTTGATCTCCCATCGTGCTCCAATTAAGTTGAAAACGGACAGGAGAATCCTGCTCTGATACCAATTGACGTAGTAGGAAGTCGTGGAAGGCACGCAAGCGCGAGCCTTTGATGATAAAGGGTTCGCAAGCGTCGAAACCTTACGGGATAGGTCTGGAATCCACCAGAAAAGGGTCTTGGAATCCACCAAGGGGATAAAAGAGAAACTCTCTAAAAATCCATCATTCAGATTCATTGAAAATAAAGACTACAACGAGTTTATATAATGAGGCAAAATAAAATTCTATCAATAAAAATATATGAAATAAATAGATAAATTCCTAATTTATCTTAAAAAAAACCATAAAATAGATAATCCTAATTAAAAGATAAATATCCTAACTAAAGATAAAAATGGTCCTGCATCATGGTGAGAATTCTTTCTAAAGGAAAAGACAGCAAATGAGAGATTATGTGCCAGACAGAAGAAATCAAGATCTTGGAAGCAGCTTTCGAAATGGCTGAATTCAATAACATTTACAGAGAAGCGAACAAAGTTGCAGATTATATAGCCACTAGGGGTATCATTAGTGATAGATCTACAATCTCTTTTAATAGGGAATTTTGTACCATCATTCGTGGATGATCCAGGAGCGTGTTTAAACATTTCACCCCAACTTTTTTAAAATTTTCAAAATTGCCATCGTGTTGTTGATAGGGAATGATTTCTAATCCAATGACTACTATTCTCAGTACTCACTTCCGAGTCAGGATCCTCTACACCCTTTGGTGAGACACCCGGTGTGACACAAAATTATTTTGAGTATAATTTCATTTTAAAAAATTTTTAAAAAATTATATTTATATTCTATACATTTATATTTTTATGTCTATAAACTTTTTTCATGAAAAAACAATTTTCAAAAAATATATATAATTAAAATAACAAATATTTGATAAAATAATTTTTATATTTTTTTAAAACTTCATTTTTCATTATGAAAGTTTATAGACATATAAATATAAATGTATAGAATATAAATATAATTTTTATATTTTTTTTTAAAATGAAATTATACCCAAAATAATTTCGTGTCACACCGGGTGTCTCACCGAGGGATGTAGATGATCTTGACTCACTCACTTCCTATGTGATATAATAGTGCGTTACTTGATTTGGACATTAAGCTTAATTACTAATGTGGTACTCATATTCGAGTACGTATCTTGAATCGATCTATAAATAGAGTCAATTAACTGTTGCACAGAGCCTGCAATTCATTCGAGATGGCAATCAGTAGCTTGCAAGAGCAAGTGATGAATTTCCTCCCATCAGTCCTCCCTTTGCTCCTCTTCATTTTCTTCCTCTACAAATGGTTCTCCTCAACCCCTTACCCAGGCAAAACACTTCCACCCTCTCCACCAAGGCTTCCGGTCATCGGAAACCTCCACCAGGTTTCGAATCATCTTCACCGGTCTCTTTACACCTTATCCCACAAGTATGGGGGCCTCATCTTCCTTCAGCTAGGGAGCAAGCCAACTGTAGTTGTTTGTTCCGCAAAGGCGGCTTCTCTGGTCTTGAAAACCTATGAGTCCGCCTTTGCAAAAAGGCCGGATTATCAACTGGCAATGAGTATCTTCTATGGGGGCAAGGATGTGATATTCGGGACCTACGGTGACCACTGGAGGCACCTGAGAAGCATGTGCGTGCTCCAGCTCTTGACGAACAAAAGGGTCCGATCCTTTCAACAAGTGAGGAAGGAGGAGGTGGCCTTGATGGCTGCCAATGTTAGGAAATCCGTGGCCTCATCGTCCACGGTGAATCTGAGTGATATGTTTATGTTGCTAACCGGTGATGTGATTTGCAGGGCGGCATTCGGAAGGAAGTATAATAATCCTGATAAAGGCGGCGATAACTTCCCGAAGCTTTTGAAAGGTTTGGCTGAGTTGTTTGGATCCCAAAATCTTGAGGAAGTGTTTCCTCGGTTGGCCTGGATTAATACGCTCAACGGGTTTAATGCCAAGGTGAAGAAATATCAAAGATCCATGGATGAATTAGTCGAAAGAATCATCCGTGAGCATGCCGATCGTGCGACTGAATCAGCATCAAGCGAAACAACTAAGGACTTCGTCGATATCATGCTCGAAGTTCAAAGGGAAGAAAATGCCAAAGGCAATTCCGTTGTTATCGACACCGAGACCATGAAAGCCGTCCTACTAGTATGTTGATCTAAGCTCAAATAAGGTTATTTATATTGAATTAATTTTATTTGAATGTACAAATTAATTAACGGTTCAACATGGTTGAAACAGGACATGTTTACGGCAGGGACCCATACATCGCAGCTCGCGATGGAGTGGGGATTCACCGAGCTCATGAGGCATCCGAAAGTGATGGAGAAACTGCAGGAGGAAGTGCGAGGAATAGCCGGAGACAAGGAGTATGTATCGGAGGATGATTTGGGGAACATGGTGTACCTGAGAGCGGTGATCAAGGAGACATTGAGGTTGCATCCGCCGCTACCAGTGCTACTCCCCCGCGAGTGTTGCGAAGATGTGACCGTAGACGGGTACCACATTCCCGCAGGAACCCAAGTGTTCATCAACGCGTGGGCGATTGCAAGAGACCCGGCTTGCTGGGAGGAACCCGAGAGCTTCACTCCGGAGAGGTTCTTAAACTCTACCGTAGACTTCAAAGGCCACGATTTCCAGTTTGTCCCATTCGGAGCTGGGAGGAGAGGCTGCCCTGGGATCACCTTCGCCACGTCCACCATTGAGATTGTGCTAGCGAACCTCGTTCACCAGTTCGACTGGGCGGTGCCCACTGGTGCGCAAGGAAAGATGACTTTGGATATGAGCGAGTGCCCCGGTCTATCGTCGCACAAGATCAAACCTCTCATTGTGATTCCTACTCCAAGGACCAAATAAGAAACCATATTGCATCCAATCCAACTTTAATTTGCAACCCCAAAACATGTAATAGTTACCATTACCAAAAACCTACCACGGAATAAAGCAGTTTGTATATGTAACATTAATAAATCTGTCAGCCACGTTGCCGACATATGGTTTGGTTCAAGAGTCCAGACCTCTTATTGTGTACTTTTTTTTAAATGTGGAGGAAACATGTGTGAGTCCGTTTTGATTTTTTTTTTATTTTGCAAATAATTTTTTTAATTTTTAAAGGATTGTTTTGGTCTCTTTTTTTTAAAAAAAAAATATATAATATATTTGTGAAAAATATATAAAATATATTTGAAAATTAAATAATGATGGATGATTTGTTTTTCGGACCTACCCGATTTCATTCATTTTTAAAAATTTGGCGATTCCACGTAATAATGTTTCACATGCTAACACATAATATTATGTTATCTTTTCTCCATCTAGCTTATATCAAAAGTTACCAATTCTACTAAATAATTTGTCATATTCTACCGAATAATGTTTTTTTAATCAATTTCAGATAAAAGAAACCTCGAATCCCTAAGCAATATTTACGATTTATACGTACAAATAATGCTCCATATTTCAACGAATAATGCTTCACATTTCACCGAATAATATTTATGTCAAAAAAAAACTCAATATATTGACAAAATTCGACACATATCTAGGAATAATTGACGAAAAATTCGACACGTACGAATAACCATGTGGGTATTGGTGGCCTCTTGGGGCCTAGATCTGCGAGGGTGTCGAGCGGATTGGTGTTCAGATTTGGGCTTGTACGTGGAAGACAGCAACAATCAGGCAACCTAACTCAATCCTTCCCGTCCGGCTCTCTGTTGCAAATAATCAAACTTCAATTGGTGCCCACGACTGCAGCTCGGCTTCTTTGTAAAGCACTTCCAAAACATCCCTCCCTCTTCGCCGCCATCTCCAACGCCCTTTGGCACCACCAACACCTCATCTTCAGGCTCGACTCGCTAAGAAAACAGCACATAGCACCGCCTCGCCATGCCTCCGCGTCACCGCCTCAACGACCCTTCGCCGCCGATATCAAACATGAGTGGTAGAATGAACAGGCTAGGGGAGTCGAATTAAAGGAGAGGGAGAATGAATATGGGAGTCGGAGCCTACCTCGCCTCCATCGTCCTCCATTGCCACCACCATCCAGATCTACCGCCATCGTACCTCCGTCGCCGACTCATCTCCATCCTCCATTTGTCACCGGCATATATCCATCCTATTCTCCCTCTAAGAGATCAACAGTGTCGGCTGCTGGCACCAACCGAAGATAAAAGACCCCAATCGCATTCGCCTGGAGTGAAGTCTCCTAGGCAATGGATTGATTAGCCCAGAAAAAAGATACTCGCATAGCCGCCGATGGTGGAATCGGCTTGTCAATGGCGTATGCTCAGGCCGCCTCTCTCTTTGGCTCCACTCTGTTCATTCGGGTACACAAGGATGAAGATGAGACTAATTATTATTTAGGGTTTTATCTACCCACTTTCTCACGCGCTCCATCCTGAGTTTTAAAATGCTTTTTCAAAACAAAAATTTAATAGCTGGAACGCATGTCACGATCTCCCCCATCGATTTTATTTAGATCAAAGGACCACAATTGTACACAATGTACACTCCTCTTTAAGGGACGTGCACAATTGATCCATATATATATATATATATATATATATATATATATATATATATATATATATATATATATATATATATATATATATATAGGATAGATCATATGTACTCAGCTCCTATTGTGTATCATGTGAACAAATCTTAGTCGTTGATTTGGTGAAAATTGAAGGCTGAGATTATTCGAATATTTAGATTAATTACAAATTAAAATGGAAAAAACACACCCTCACCCCTCTATAATTGCGCGTGTAACCACTGTCAATCCCAACCCTACCCCCACATTCAATATGTCGAGCCTTTTCCACGGTAGAGGAAGAGAAAGGTATGCGATCGGGCGAAATCGATAGGGCGAGGACTAGGCCTCATGGACGCGCGATTGGCACTCTAATGACGACGGCGAGGCTATTTCCGGCAGTCGAAGGCGGAGGGCGATGTGAGCATCCCATGGCAAGAGAGTTTTCTTTTATTTTCGTTCGCATATCCGGTACGTCTCGATCTCTTTTGGTTTCGACTTTCGATCTCTCTTGGTTTGTATTGTAATTGAATGATCTATTTTTCGACTTTTGATCTCTGTTGGAGGAGGGACGACGACCCGGCTTACCCAAGCTCAATCGAAGCATTTAAATTGATCCATGGTAAGTTTATTGATTTTGGTGAACAAAATTGGGGGGTTTTGTATTGTTGGTGGAATGGGTAGGATCGAGATGTTCAAATGCAGGCGAAAGTCGAATTCAAAGGCGGTGGCGGTGGTGGCTGGCGAAGGCGACAGTGGATGCGATGGTGGCCGATGAAGGTGGATCCGTGAGATGGGGCTCGGCGGCGATAAACAATGTTTCAATTCGATTGTTTCAATTCGATTTGTCTTGGAACACCCTTTTTTCATTAGGTGTGGCTGCATAGCTTTGTTTCAATTTGATTTTTCTTGGAACGCCCCTCTTTCGATTTATTTTCAATTGATTGGCCCTTAATTGATTTTGGACTATTCAATTGGAGTTTTGCTTGGCCTAATTTGATCGAAATTGTGTCCTTTTTGCCTCGATTATTTTGATTGTGGTGGTGGTGAATTTAAGGATTTCAATGATAGTGTAAATTAGGTTTATTCGTTTGTATGTATAACTTTATTTGTATGTATAATTTGGTGGGTTTTGTTTATGAGTGAATATAAAGATGTCAATGATCAAGTGATACTGTCGAATAATCAAACGATATCATCAAATAATCTGCCGATAGAATCGAATAAATTTTAGTTATTTGGTAAAATGACATAAGTAACCGAATAATATTGTAGCACCATCGAATAATCAAGCGATACCATTGAATAATCCAGCGATAACATCGAATAATCCATCGATAATCACTCATATAAGAGCGCATAATCCTCAATATACCACCGAATAATCATCATAGACGACCGAATAACCAACCATTTGTAAAAGTAAAAAAAATCCAGATACCATCGCATAATCCGTCGATATCATTGCATAATATGTCGATACGATCGAATAATCCGGATATACCATTGAATAATTTAAAGAGAGTGCATCACACATGCCCCCAATTCAGTAAGTGGGCAATAAAAGATGCGGGTCCCACTAAAATTTGTAATTAAAAAAAAGCTAAAATTACATATTTATCTCATCCATCCATTTCATTAAATCAATGGTTTTGATTTGTTCACATGATACACGTTAAAGGGCTGGGTACACCAGAACCAACCTCTCTCTCTTATATATATATATATATAGGGTGAGGTTAAAGTGAAAATGGGGCTTAAGATGAAAATAATGCTTAAAGTGAAAATGAGTTAATTAAGAGAAAAGTTGCGCGGGTTTGGCTTAAAAAAAATTAAACCGGACCGGTTTGAAAGAAACATGGGTTCACCCAGCCCCTCTCTTTCTCTGATCTGTGTTAGGGTTTTTCTATCTCCATCCCTCTCTCTATTCAATCTCGTCCTCTCTCTCCATCTCTCCGTCCCTCTTCCTTCGAATTCACCCAGCCTAACGTTGTCAATGGCGCACCAATGGTTAGTTGCGGAGGAGGCAACGGCGAAAGGGGCGGAGGACGGCAGCGATGGCGAGAGGATGAAGGTGAACTCGATGCTTCAGGTCTAGCGCTTGGCGGCCGGGAGAACTGGTGAAGGAAGCATCGCTGGGAGCTCGCCAATCGTCGTCAATGGCGCTGCAAACGGTGTCGAAGCTCCTACGCTCTGGCTACGCCGCCGAAGATGAAGAAGTAGATGCTGCCACACTCGAGCTCGGAATTCGGCGAGGCGATGGCGATCCGGCAGACATCTGGAAGTTCTCCATGGAAGTAGATGCTACGGCGGGAGAAGGAAGCACATCTGGAAGTTCTCCATGGAAGCGGAGCGAGATCTGGAAGATCGGAGAGAGACTAAAAGAAGGGGATAAAAAGTAAGCGCGTGAGGCTAAAATCTGGCCCAATTTTTTTAATTTTTATTTTAATAAATCTGACCAATCAGCTTACTTCTTTCCTTTTCACCGGACCAAATTATTCTCACTTGAACCCTACCCTATAGGTTCAGGTACACAACCCTCTAAAAGTGAGAAGGAAAGAAGCGCCTTGATTGGTCCACGTGTCCAAAAGTTACTGCCAAATAAGATGAGACGCGCCTCTCCAAATTAATTAGCAACACACATCTAAATTAATTAGTAACACCCACACTCTCAGTTGTACACGCGCTAATTAACACACAAAACTAATTAATTGCATGCGCCTATCCACCGAACTTGCTAATTAATTGGAAAAAGTACGTACACATATAAAAAATGCTTGGCATGGACTTTTAAAAATTCTTTTTTGCCATTTTCACTTATTAAAAAAATATAAAAAAAATATTTTTGGGTGTAATTTAATTTTATCTACCCATAGACACCTACTTTGTATATGTTTTGTTGAAAAAAAAATTAACAATAAGTGGTTCATAAGGTTCGCAAGTACTTAGTGGTTCAACCTGCTTACTCCTAGTGGTTCAGCAATTTCATTCACAGTGGTTCAGCAATTTCATTCACAGTGGTTCATCAATTTTATTCATAGTGGTTCAGCAATTTCATTTACAATGGTTCAACAATTTTATTCATAGTGGTTCAGCAATTTTTTTCACAATGGTTCAGCCATTTTATAAAATTTTCATTCTTCTTTTATTTTCTATTAATGTTTATTTTAATTATTTATTTATTTATTGTAAAATAAAATATTTCATGAACCAATATTATTTATTTCATGAACCAATACTATTTATTTGATGAACCACTACTCTTTATTTGATGAATCACTACTCTATATTTATTTAATGAATCACTTGGTATAAAAACCCTGAACCACTTCGTATAAAACTCATGAACCTTGGTATTTAAATCCTGAACCACTTCGTATAAAACCCATGAACCTTGGTATTTAAACCTTGAACTACTTGGTATAAAAACTCTGAACCACTTGGTATAAACTCTGAACCATTTACTCTTAAAACCCTGAACCACTTGGTATTAAAATCTTGAACCACTTGGTATGAAAAACCTTGAACCACTCGATATTAAAACCCTGAACCACTTGATATAAAACCTTGAACCATTCGGTTTAAAAACCCTGAACCAGTTGATATAAACCTTTCAAAGTCACCACCCATTTATAATTTCCAAAGGTATTTATTTTATAAACCATTATTAATCATTTAATAAATCACTTCTCCACATTTATTTCGACAATAAAGCATAGAATTCATATTTCAATTTGTAAAATCTAGATTAAATTCATTCAAGTCGTTCTTTAATAGTTTAATAATCTCAAAAAAAATCCAAATTTGAATCATCAGTCAAACGGACAATCATCTCTACTAACTAATCAGTGTTCTTCCCTGTCCCCACCACCACTTTCAAATTAAGAATTCATCAGTCAAACGGACAATCATCTCTACTAACTAATTTTGATTCTCTTGTTTCTCTGGTTTTTAATCAATTTTGATTCAGGTCTGGGCAGTGGACAACGAGGGCGTGGCGGAGGACCGGTTTTTAATCAATTTCGGCGACAATCAATTTTGATTACTGAATCAATTTTGATTCAGTTAGTAGATCTGAACAATCATCTCGACGACACGAGTCGGAGATCCAGACGCCGGATCTGCGGGCGAGGTAGGAGAACCAATGGTTAGTTGCGGAGGAGGCAACGGCGAAAGCGGCGGAGGACGGCAGGGATGGCGAGAGGATGAAGGTGAACTCGATGCTTCAGGTCTGGCGCTTGGCGGCCGGGAGAACTGGTGAAGGAAGCATCGTCGGGAGCTCGCCAATCGTCGTCAATGGCGCTGCAAATGGCGTCGAAGCTCCTACGCTCTGGCTACGCTGCCGGAGATGAAGAAGTAGATGCTGCCACACTCGAGCTCGGAATCCGACGAAGCGATGGCAATCCGGCAGACATCTGGAAGTTCTCCATGGAAGTAGATGCTACGGCGGGAGAAGGAAGCACATCTGGAAGTTCTCCATAGTGGAGCGAGATCTAGAAGATCGGAGAGAGACTAAAAGAAGGGGATATAAAGTAAGCGCGTGAGGCTAAAATCTGGCCCAATTTTTTTAATTTTAATTTTAATAAATCTGACCAATAAGCTTACTTCTTTCCTTCTCACCGGACCAAATTATTCTCACTTGAACCCTACCTACATGTGGGTGATTATACATATATATATATATATATATATATATATATATATATATATGGTATAAAGTGCACACCCCTTAGGGTGTACTTTGTGCACGATTCCTGGCCATTGGATGGGAGTAAGCGGATGGTTGAGATTAAAAGGATTTTGTTCTTTTTTTTTAAATATAAAAAAAGGTGGGGCCCACACACTAATTAATAAAACCGAACTTACTCTCTTTTCTATCATTATGTGGGCGCGTGTGGTTTTTGGGAATAAAAGCCTAATCCCTAATTGCTTCTTCTTCATTTTGTTTTTGGCCGACAGTTGATTCTTCTTCATTGTTTCACCCATGGAGCCGAAGAGATCCAGGCGAGGCGGTGCCGGCGACGGTGTCCATGGATGGGGCTTCGGCAATCGGTGAGTTCACATGTTGGCAGGCGCGATTTCGTTGGCCGGCGAGTTCGAAATCGGCGAGATCTCAGATCCAAATTGATGGGCAGTGGCACCCGTTGGCCGGCGGAGCCAATTGAAGAAGCCCCAATTCCGGCGGCGATGGCGATTGAAGAAGCCCCAATTCCGTTGGTTGCGCGAGTTCCAAATCGGTGAGTTCTCAGATCCAAATTGTTGCGCCCTCCTCCTCGACCTTGCTATGGCGGAATCCTACTCGACCCTCCTTCTCGAATCGAAGGCGACGGCAAAGGCGTGGTCGATGGCCGTCCCGCCCCGCCCCGCTCAGGCCATCGCCTTCTTCGATCAGATGGAGACTGATTGCGGCATCCCTAGACCGGTTCGCCGCCCTGAACCATCGGAGTCACCATCGATCCACCGGCCACATCGGAGATGACGCTAACGACGTGCGGAGCTGCTTCTACTACTCTATTGCCGATCGGGTAAACCTCTCTCTCGATTTCGTGTCTGTTCTATCCCTGGATGAGATGTTAAATCTATATAGAATTGGAGCAGATGATCGAGTTGTATGCAAGAGTCTGTTTGTTGTTATTCAGTGATTTTGTAGCAGATGAGATGTTGAATGCAATCAGCCCTGCAATAAGGATTTACTGTTTTTGAAATTGTCGAATTCTTCTATAGAATGATTAATATTAGGGGTTTGAATTGACAGCCTGCAATCTTGTGGAATAGCTGGAGTTGTGGAAGAGCTGGAGTTTGATTATTTGCAACAGAGAGCGAAGGATTGAGTTAGGTTAATTTTTGCTGTCTTCCACGAACGAGCCCAAATCTCCCTTGTTCAATCCGCTTGACACCCTCACAGATCTAGGCCCCAAGAGGCAACTGATACCCACATGGTTATTCGTCAGTTATTCAAACATTCGTATCGATTTTTTCATCAATTATTCATTCATATGTGTCGAATTTTGGTTATTTATGACAATGAGTTGATTAATTATTCGGTGAAATCTGATTTATTATTTGTCAGTATATTGAGTTTTTGGTTGACATAAATATTATTCGGTGAATGTGAAACATTATTCGGTTAAATATGAAGCATTATTCGTAAGTATTGTTTAGGGATTCGAGGTTTCTTTTATCTAGAATTGATGGAAAAAAAAACATTATTCGGTATAATATGACAAATTACTCAGTCGAATTGGTAACTTTTGATATGAACTAGATGAAAAAAAGATAATATAATATTATTCGGTAGCATGTGAAACATTATTCAGTAGAATCACCAAATTTTTAAAATGAACGAAATCGGGTGGATCCGAACAACAAATCACCCATAATTATTTATTTTTCACAAATATTTTATATATTTTTATAAATAAAAAAAGAAGACCAAAAATCCATTAGAAATTAAAAAAATTATTTGCAAAATAAAAAAAATCAAAACGGACTCACACATGCTCCCTCTACATTTAAAAAAAATGAAAACATTAATAATGTGCGGGTCCCACAAAATTCACCCAAATTCAAAATTTGAAAATCAATTTCAATGTGGAGGGTGAAGACACGCACACACAGTGTGTGAAAGTGGGTGTGTTTTTTTATGTGGGGCCACCTTTTTCATTTAACAAATAAAACAAAAATCTAATTAATCTTGACCCTCCATCTTCTATCAATTAACGACACAGATTCGTACACAAAGTACACTCTAAGGGGTGTGCACTCTTGAACCAATCCCTATATATATATATATATATATATATGCACATACATACACGAGGGTGGTGGTGAAATTTGTGAAGATATCTAGGTCTTTCATTTAGGACAAATCAACCGCCAAGATTAATCCGACTTTTAATTTTAAAAAAAAAAAACACCGAAATTAAACCACCCTCTCCTGATTCTCCTCCACTGTGCGTGTAATACACCGCCACTTTTTACCTTTTTTTTTTTTGGTGGGGTAAAAGTAAAATAATATAAACTCTCAATTAGGCTATTTGTAAATTGTAATTCACATGCCTAGTGCTCAGCAACTACACCTTCGGCTTCGGCAGTTTGGCTTTTGATTTAGTTTTTTTTTTTTTTTATTATTATTATTATTTTCAAACGGTAGTTTCTAAAAATGTAAAGAAAATATTAATCATAGTTGAATAATTCCGACAAATAATTTAGTTTCTATATACGAATAATTTCATTTGATATACTAATAATGTCCATCATAGTTGTACGTTATTCGCTTATATTAGATAAATTATTCGTATGTAAGAGGACGATTTTAATGGGTTTATTTATTTTGGTGAGGTTAAAAGATTATATATTTTTTTGTATTATTCGGTGAGATTACAAAGAATATTCGTATTTAATAAGAACAATTTATGGTTGAAATTGAAGAGTATTCTCGTGTATATACTCAATTATTCGATTAAATATGAGAGATTATTTGGTTATGTTAAAGAGATTATTCATATATGTAAGATAATAATGGTTTACATGTTTATTAGGTTATATTAAAGAGATTATTCATATACTCGATTATTTGGTTAAATGTGAAAGATTATTCGATTGTTTACATGTTTATTATGTCAAAATTATATTATTCGGTTCAATTAGAAAGATTATTCGGTTAAATGTGATATACTATTCGGTTAAAATTATATTATTTAGTTAAATTAGAAGATTATTCGGTTAAATGCGATATATTATTCGGTTAAATTTGAAAGATTATTCGGTTAAATTATAAATATTATTCATATGTAAGATGACTATTGATTCTTCAGCTATGAATCAATCAACCTAATCTAACACACAAGAACACTCAAAATGAAATGAAGAGAAGTAAAACTGAACTCTCAGAAATTAGAGATTTTATTTCATTGAAAAACAGGTTGCAATGTACATTGATAGCTGTATTTATAGAACACAGGAAGGAGAAGCACACATAGGTGTTTTCCACGTCACATTCTGTTACAACAGAACAACAGCAACACAACTCTTCTTCTAACTAATTAACTTGAGCTGGTTTAACACTCCCCCTCAAGTTGATAGTTGGAACACATTTACAACTCCCAACTTGCTTAACATCTTTTCAGAGATGTCTTGATTCACTGTCTTGGTGAATATATCTGCTGGTTGTTCTTTGGTGGAGATGTAGCCCAATACAATCTCCTTCTTTAGAGCTTTATTCCTTACCACATGACAATCACCTTCAATGTGCTTTGTCCTTTCATGGTACACAGGATTTTTTGCAATATGGAGAGCAGATTGGTTGTCACAATGTAGCTGAACTGGTTCCATCTTTACTCCCAGATCAGACAGTAAATTTACCAACCAAGTTATCTCATAACATGTCATAGCCATAGCCCTATATTCTGCCTCAGCTGTGGACATAGCAACATAGGACTGCTTCTTGGTTTTCCATGAGATCAGTGAGTTACCAAGTAGTATACAGAATCCAGTTAATGACTTTCTAGTCATAGGACAGCTTTGCCAATCAGAGTCACAGAAGGCCCTTAGCTGTAGTTTAGACTCTTTGGCCAAGAGTAGACGTTGTCCTGGAGCTTTCTTTAAGTACATCAGTACATGTTTGGCAGCTTGCCAATGTTCCATATTTGGAGCATGCATGAACTGGCTGAACATTTGTACTGCATAACATATGTCTGGACGAGTAATGGTAAGGTAAATCAATTTTCCTACCATTCTTCTTTAAGCTACTTGATCCACTCCTTCCTTGTCTCCATCTAGGCTGAGTTTTACTCGAGGATCCAAGGGAGTGGCCACAGGCTTTGCATCTGTCATCCCAGTCTCAGCTAGCAATTCTAGAGCATATTTCCTTTGATTTAGGAATAATCCCTTGTCATTTCTGTCTATCTCAATACCCAAGAAATATCTGAGATCACCTAACTCTTTCATCTGAAAATTTCTATGAAGATGAGCCTTGAGCTTGCTTATTTCACCTTCATCATTTCCTGTGATGATCATGTCATCTACATATACCAATAGAGCTGTGATCCTTTTCTCATTCCTTTTTTATGAATAAGGAATGGTCATATTCTGATTGTACAAATCCTGCAGTAACAACCACTTCAGAAAATTTGGTAAACCATTGCCTAGGTGCTTGCTATAATCCATACAGGGATTTTTGCAATTTGCACACTAAATCCTGCTTAGCTTGCTGATTCTGTATCTCACACTCCCCCTGAACAGAGGGCTGGAAGGATTTGAGAAGCTGGTATGCAGGTGGTAACTCCATGTAGACTTCCTCCTCTAGATCACCATGCAAAAATGCATTGGTGACATCCAATTGAGAGATAGACCAATCCTGTGCAGCAGCAACTGCCAGCAATGCAGTCCTCACAGATATCATCTTTGCAACAGATGCAAATGTGTCACTGTAGTCAATTCCTTCTACTTGACTGAAGCCACGAGCTACTAACCTTGCTGTGTACCTATCCAAGGTACCATCAGCCTTGAGCTTGAGTTTGAAGAGCCACTTGGAGGTTGCAACAGATTGATGCAAAGGACGTGGAACCAAACTCCAGGTATGAGTTCTTTCAAAAGCATCCAATTCAGTGTTCATTGCTTGACACTATTCAGGTGAGTGCAGTGCTTCCCTTACAGACATGGGTTCAGATAGAGGTGCACTATTGCTAATGAAAGTATTATATGCAGTGGGGCAATTTTTGTAAGAAACAAAGAAGGATAGAGATAGGGAGACTTACTGCAGGAGGCAGACCTTGCAGCTGGAGATCCAAGGTGGGCAGTACACACATAGTCCTTTAAACAGAGAGGTGGTTTGGTGATTCTGTGAGATTGT
This sequence comes from Persicaria tinctoria, assembly GCA_037127255.1. Classification (NCBI taxonomy): domain Eukaryota; kingdom Viridiplantae; phylum Streptophyta; class Magnoliopsida; order Caryophyllales; family Polygonaceae; genus Persicaria; species Persicaria tinctoria. The sequence continues at coordinate 13,217,681 of JBANSL010000020.1, read as the reverse complement.
CTTAGAGGAGCTTGAGGCTCACAGATATTCTCAAAGGTTGATGTATTGGGTGAAGAGGAAGGGATAGCATCAAATGTTGGTGGCACAGGAGATGGAGAGTAATCTGCCAGAGATTCATGAGGTGAAGGAGGATCAAGAGGTGGCTGAACAGAGTTATGATCAATGGAGATCATGTCAAAAGGCCAATCATCAACATATGCTGGTGAGGGTGGGGTCTCTGGGACTATAGATGGTGTGTTTACTTGCTCAGGGATTTTAGATGGATTTGCAGAAGCACATGGGAAATAGTCTTCAAAAAATTTCACATCCCTACTTATGTAACATTTTTGATCTTGTAGATTGTAAACTTTGTAACCTTTGAAACCAAAGGGATACCCCACAAAAACACAAGGGTCAGATCTTGTATCAAATTTCTTTTTATGTTGAAAACCAGTAGACATGAAACAAAGACAACCATATACTTTCAGAAAAGAGTAATCTGGTGTTACTTGGAAAAGAACTTCATAAGGTGATTTATGTTCAAGAAGAGGTGTAGGTAACCTGTTTATAAGGTAACTAGCAGTGAGGATACAATCTCCCCAAAATTTAATGGGCAAAGAAGAGTGAAATCTTAGAGCTCTAGCTGTTTCCAAAATATATATATGTTTTCTTTCCACTCTTCCATTTTGTTGGGGAGTGGCTGTGCACGAGCTCTCATGTAAAATGCCCTTATCAGATAGAAAAGTTTTTAAGTCATTGTTGAAGAATTCAGTCCCTTGATCAGTTCTCAAGGTTTTAACAGTGGTGGCAAACTGATTTTCCACTTTTGCAAAGAAATCCTTTAAAACAGTAGCAATGTCAGATTAATGAGCTAAGAGATATGCCCAAACACTCCTACTTTTATCATCTACAATAGTCAGAAAATACCTTTTCCCATTGTGTGTGGGTGTTTTATATGGTCCCCAAAGATCACAATGGACAAGTTCGAAAATGTTTTTAGCATGAGATGTGCTTTTGTGAAAGACATTTCTAGTTTGCTTTGCAATGGGACAAACAGAAAAGGCAAGGTCTGAAATTTTATTCATATCATGAGAAATTGAAGGTACATGTAGAAGTTTGTCTAGAGGTGCATGACCTAGTCTGAGATGCCAAAGAGCATTAAAATCAGACTTACAATTTGACTGAGGAAGGAACATATGAATTACAGGTGTGTTAGCACAGAATGTGCCTTGTGTTTTTTTAATCTCCTGTGACTCATGTATGAGAATGGGAATCTCTGGTTCAGGAACTAAGTGATACAGCCCATCAATATCTCTACCAGCTGCCACAGGTTTCCTCCTTACAGGGTCCTGGATAAGACACATGATGGGTATGAGATTAACATGGTAATGCAGTGTACTTACAATAGTTGTTAGAGACACTAAGTTCAATTTAAAATCTGGAATGTATAGAACATTTGTACGTAAGAGTTAGTGAGGGTGTTAAGCATACATTACCAGAATGAGTAATGCTGCTTGTATGACCATCTGGAAAGTGTATTTTAGAAGGAGGGATCATAGGGACAATGTTTGTAAGGTATTTCAAATCACAAGTCATGTGATAATTTGCACCACTGTTTAAAAGCCAAGAATCTGTAAGAGGAGACACTACACCACAGAATAAGGTACCTACAATGATCACATAATTTGATTGTTGTGCTTGGCTCATGATTTTGAGGAGAGATACCATCATTTTCTGCTAATCTGCAGTCAGGTCTTGCATCAGGTTTCCTTGCTCTTCTGGAGCTTTGTCTGTGACAGCATTTGCTCTGTAGCTTCCATTTCCATTTTTCTTGGAGGGCTAGGTGTTGTTCCTTTGCATTTGTGGCTTGTACTTGCTTTTAGAGTGTCAGCTTGGGTAGCCTATCACCTCCCAGCATTTCTCAGATGGATGATACCCCTCACAGTGGCTGCACTTCTTTTTCTTTCCTTGATGTTCACCATCTTTAGCCTCTTTTCCATCTTTCTTGCTATACATGGCAGTTACATCAACAAATAATTGCCCGTACAATCAAATTGACATAGACATAATATTTTTTAAGAAATTTGGAAAAAAAATTCAGCAAATAATATTATAAAATAAGAAGGTGTAAAAATATTAGCACTTAAAAAATAGTAGCAAAAACTATCGATTATTTATATGTATACAAATAATATTATAACAATTCATTAAAAACAAGTATTAAATGTTTTTTTTTTATATTCGAAAGTAAGTATTAAATGTGATAAAAAGAAGTTAAAAGGGCAAAATCCGAGTAGAAATGGAAATTGAATTCCCGAGAAATTTAATTGACGGGAATTCTAAAAATATGTTTGATTGATTTTTTATTCTAGGAGATTAAATGAATGAAATGGAAATTTCTAAGTTAAAAATGGGGGAAGTTGAACTTACCTAGGGAACTAGGTAAGTGAACTTCCTCCATTTTAGGGGAATTCAGGAATTCAACTTCCTGGGAAGTTGAATTCCTGCGTTTTTTAATTGCAAAAATATCAACCAAACACAGGAGTTTCTCCTACTTCCTGAGAAGTTCTACTTCTTGGGTTTTTAGGTTGCCAACCAAACGAGCTCTAAATGAGATTGAATTTGGGAGGAGTATTGCACGTGCATTAGATTGAGAGTGCCCAACTCAAGGTGTGGGGCCCACAATTTCTTTTTTTATAAAAATCTGAAAACTATGTTAAATCCACACCCTTCATTTCATCTCATCCAATAGATTAGATTTGTTCATAAAATACATTCTAAAAAGTGTTTACAAAAGATTGTAGTATATGTGTACTCCGGAGAGTGATACACATACACTATTTTCTTATAAACCTATTTTCATTTCCTTATAAAAAAAATATTAGTACTAAACCTATTATTGAATTTGTACGGAGTATATTTGTAACATGCCCTATTTTCTTTATTTTCATCCATTTATTATGCCCTCATATCTTTTTTTTTAACATTATACGAAATATATTCATAACATACCTTATATATATATACATATTACACGAACTCTTATACAATATTAACAACTTTATTTTTATTATTTATTTTAGTGAAATACTAATTGATTTAAAATCTAAAATGTTAAATGAAAGTAAGGTAAATGCTATTTCTAATAGTATATTGAAATAAATGATATTCTTGTTATAGTTACTAAAATTACGGACTAATAATTTAAAATGGATTTTTTTTGTGAAAAAATAAAATTTTGAAACGGTTACAATTTTTGTAGGCTAATTTTTTTTTAACTTTTTTAAATTTATTTTTAAATGTACACATGGCACTTTGTTATTGGGGGTGTAGCATTCTACACATACACTAGGTGTATGTGTAGATTTGTCCACCTACTCCCGTTGGTATATGGTGGGCCCCAATTCCCAACTGATAAACCCGTTGGTATACTATTGAGTAATTTACATATTAACAAAAAGGAAATGGTACTCTGTATTGGAAAGTCAGTTTTTTTTTTTTTTGTTTTTTTTTTATAAACACCCACTTTATTCAATTTTGTAAACTAAGGTCATCCACATTGCTATACAGTTGTGATGTATTATGACAAAATTTTAAAAAATAAAAAAGGAAAATTGGAGTACACAAGTAAAATGGACTAACAGAAGGGCATGTAAAATTGCAGGACGGGGCTGACAATGTAACGGCCCGGAATTATGATTTTCGGGTTACGTTTCAAGGGATGAAACCCCTTGTTCGGATCTTGCAATCCAGGTACGGGTCGAGGTTTCAAACTCATTTTTATGGTCAGTAATAAAGAGGGATTTCAAACCCTAAAAATATCGTAGGGCCGTTGGGTACCCTTAACCTGTCCTAGGGACTAACTTGCGAAATTCATTTCAAACGGAAGCAGGACGGAAGCAAAATTAAGATACAAAGCGTCACGATAGAGTCGGGTCAAAACCAAAACATAAGTGGATGATTACCATTTATAATGAGTTAGAGATTGAGCTAGGTTTTTCGATTCGCAAAAAGGGAACCTCGTCATATAGACATCGAGCAATCAAAATCTGTAAAAAATACCTTAAAAAAAACGGGGAAAGGAGTCAGATCGAGCCACTCATGCGGGACCGGCAGTCCTCGCTGAGGCCACATAGTATGTGCTATACCTAATAAAGATGCTCTAATGCAGTACGAAAGTCAAACACACTAGCATGCTCCTAGTTATAATAATGTGTAAAAATACTGTAAAGAGCCCAAGACAATGTCAAGTGGCATATCCCTCTCCTACCTCCACCCCCTTCCGATAGGGCGGAGACTGGCCAGCTCGTGAATGCATTCCATCATAATCGTGCGGAACGCATGCCTAACCCGCTCCACCATAAAGCCTGTAGGCATCTCATAATATAAGGAAATTCATGACTCGATTGACTCAGGGTACCCGATGAGGCTGGGCTACCCTATGACCCTAGCAAAGACTCTAGGACTATCACAAATAACGGTCGTTCTGTTTCAAACGCATAAAGTAAGCAGATGCTCATTCAATTAGTGCAACCTAAACAGGATACTACATGACATGCTTTTATGCATATGCAACACCTAACATAAAATGCAACAACAGGCATGAATGTCCAACCTGAGTAAGCCCTCTAGGGAACTTACCTGAAGATGCAGAACAGCAGGATAATACAAGCAAAGGCCCAAATGCAAGTCCAAAACGATCCAAAAGCAATATACACCTATCATCAAGCCATTGTCATAAGCTACCGGACCAACATTCATACACACGACACCCAAGTGCTCAACATCCTCAAAACCAATCGATGGTAAAACCATTTTCCAAAACCTTTCCGATATGATCAACATAAACCAAAATTATTCTCCCAATCAAACCCTTTGTTAAACTCATTCCAACAATAACTTTCAAACTTCCTTCCCAAAACAAGGATCCCGACATTAACATTAAAACCTTAAGACCAATACTTCAAAATCATATTATAGAACCAATTCGGACATTTTATTTCAAAATCATTATATAACAAAGCCTGATATTTAGTCACCACAATAATTTTATTTTCACAACCATATTTATAAATCAAAATCCATACTTCGTGTCAAATTTCCAAATATCACAAGTTAAAACATCACTAAAGGCATATTGTAATTAATTTATCTTTTAAACCATTTTATAATATATAATAATACTTTCAGAAATATATTTCCTCAAAACAGAATATTATAAGTAATAATAATACTAACTATAACAATAAATACAATCATATAATATAACCATAATGTATAAAATAACATAAAGCCAATAACATAAAATAAACCTTGTTCACAAAAGCCCAACTCACAACCCAAAGGATCAGCCGACAACAAGGAAGAGAAGGCCCAGAAATGAGGACCCATTCTCACAGACCCGGAAAACCGACCCGGAACCTTACCCGGATCCATCTCTTTCCCTGTTCAAAATGCCCAAGGAAATGATATAAACCAGAAACACAACCCGGATCCGGAAGCCCAAGCCCAGACAAAATAAGAAAAGAAAAGGAGAACCCGGTTGAGGCCCTTCTCCCCAACTCAGAGCAGAACACCGGCAGCGACAGAACGAAAGAGGAAGAAGAAACCCAAGCTCTCTCTCCGGCGGACCTCGCGCCTGGTATCAACGGTTCGCCACTTACCTCACTGGCATTGGATTTCAGGGCAGTCAGTCTGATCACTCCCTTTTTGTGTTCCACTCAGGGTCTGACACCGCCTATCTTCTTTTGTACGTTGATGACATCGTGCTCACCGCTTCCTCTACATCGCTCTTGTCTAGGCTGATGGCCCTGTTGCGATCAGAGTTCTCCATGACTGATCTCGGTTCCCTGAGCTACTTCCTTGGGGTCTCTGTGTCACGCACTCCTACTACCTTGTTCCTTCATCAGCAGAAGTACGCTCTTGAGATCATCGACAAAGCCGGCATGACGTCTTGCAAACCCGCCACCACCCCTGTCGACTGCAAGTCCAAGCTCGACGCTGCCTCCAGTCCTAAGGTTGAGGATCCTACATCCTACCGTAGTCTGGCCGGTGCTCTCCAGTATTTGACATTCACCAGACCGGACATTGCCTTCGCCGTACAGCAGATCTGCTTATACATGCATGATCCCCGCGAGCACCATCTTCAGGCGCTCAAGAGGATAATCCGGTACATCAAGGGCACCTCTGACATGGGTTTACATCTCGCTTGCAGCAGGTTTGACTCCCTCACCGCCTATTCTGACGCTGACTGGGCAGGTTGTCCTGAAACTCGACGCTCTACATCTGGTTTCGCAGTATACCTGGGCGACAATCTGGTCTCGTGGTCCTCCAAGCGTCAGGCCACCATCTCCCGCTCGAGTGCCGAGGCTGAGTATCGTGGTGTTGCCAACACCGTCGCTGAGACCTGCTGGCTCCGCAACCTTCTCTGCGAACTCCGGGTTCCCCTTCGATGGACTACACTGGTCTACTGCGACAATGTCTCCGCTGTTTACCTGTCATCGAACCCAGTTCAGCACCAGCGGACGAAGCATATCGAAATTGACATCCATTTCGTCAGAGAGAAGGTCGCCCTAGGCCAGGTTCGAGTTCTACATGTCCCTTCCGCACATCAGTATGCAGACATTTTCACAAAAGGATTACCTACTCCTCTTTTTACTTCTTTTCGTTCCAGTCTTGCTATTCGCTCACCTCTAGCTGCGACTGAGGGAGGATGTTAGCATTATATTATTTATACATGTACAGTTACCATTGTACCCTCAGGGTTTTCACCCATTGATATATATACAGGAGTAGGCATCTGAGATCCGTTAAGGACTCAGTTCTCCAAACTCTTACAAGAAGGAGGTGATGGCGGCTTGGCTTATCTGCGTATAAGGCCTAGGGTTTGTGTTGTCCACTTTATAGGGACATATGGACTAAACCGGGTGAACAGTTGGGTGTGAGGGAGCAATGTGTGTGTGGCTGTTTGCAATCAGACAAAACCAACAAAAAGAAAGAGAAAGGAGCCTCTGATTGTGGGTTTGTAACGAGAGAGAGAGAGAGGGGGAAGAAAAGAAAAGGGAATGGAAATAAGGAAATGAAATGGTCCCACTTATACCAATTCATTTCCCACTTATACCAATTTGAAATCCTGACACCCAAATTCAAAACCCGCTAATCCCGACTCTAACACAATACTGACGTTAAAGTATCTCAACATTCTGTCCCAATCCCGACATTCATATTTGAAACCTGTTAATCCCGATTTTAACGACATTCAAAACGAATTTTCGAATGCAAAATTAAAATAAAAATTCTAATCACATTTCCAAATTTTAGCACACGAAAGCGGAAATAAAAATCCATTAAAATTCAAATTTTTAAAACGATGTCGGAATGACTTTTAAATCGAAACTTGGCGCTCGAGGACAGAAATTTCAAATCTCCCAAATCTTAGAAATCGAGATGATTTTAAATTACTATTTTAATAATTTAAGATTCTAAAATTTCCCGGTCTTTACATCATCCACCTCTAAAAACAAGTCTCGTTCCCGAGACTAAAATTACTCTAAAACATGGGGATGAAGTTTTAAATTGGCGAGTCCAAGGATCATGCCATTGATTCTATAAGCATCTCATAGGGCCCGTATGAGATCCCTACAGTACCCTTGACATGAATCATAATATTCCCAATTGGTCGTAGCAAGTATGCGATATGGGCCCTTATCACATTCTTACTCCGACTTTTCGGTTATATCATAACTCGAAAAGCAATCATAACGTGTCTACTAGGTCTTAGCAAGCATTCTATATGTGCCCCTATAAAATGCTTGTATCCACTTCGTGAGTCGTTATAATATAAAACCGGCTTTGAAAAGTTTCAAAAGGAATTCCGCAATTGAAAAAGATTAGCCTCGAAATCGTTGAAACCCTCGATATTGTTTATTCTTTAAAAACCAGTAATTTTTTTTCTATATCATTCAAAATCTTCAAATCCGAAGTTTAATCAAGAACTTTGCACCAAACAAGTCAAATCCCTTCAACTCAAGATTTCGTCAAAATCTCCCAAAACCAAATCAGTTTCCCGCATATCAATTAATCAAATTCAGAAATCAGGAGGTGGAATCATCCACCTCTAAGGGCTAATCCCATATTCTCTTCCTAGTTTCCAAATCATGCAACATCATTCACAACTCAACAAGTACCATAACCAAGAGTTTCATCAACTCTTATATAAGCATAATACCATAAGCCATCTCACACATGGAAAGTCCCACATCATATCATAGTCACAAACCATCACATAACCGTTTAACATAAACATAAACATGCCAACAAGTCTCAAGTAACAAAGGAACAACAAACCTCAACATACTACAAATCATAAGGTATATCATCATCATACTGAAGGCATCACAAGTGCATAATCGAATGCTCATCACGTAAGCACACATGTCCAGAAATCAACGAGTTAGATGTTTTGGGGTTAGTACGTCAGTACACATCAAATCTCACTATCGCATATTGGTATTGCAACACAAGTAGAACAGATTCATCATGTTAACATATCAACACAACAAATTCATGCTATTAAGATTCAGAAAAAAAAGGAAGATCAAACAGTATATAAATCACCAAAATGTCAGCATGCTCTGAAAGACATCACCTTAACTCATCACAATATCGAATGACAATCAGTTAGAAATCATGCACCATTATTTCATATATACTAATCATGATCATACTTAAAGTCATATCTATCATTTGCATAACTAATAATCATGCTTGTCAACCATATGGTACACATCATGCTTACTACCACATAATAAAACATCATGCTTCCACATAATAGCACATCATTATCTCATAGTTCATACTCATCATTACTTCATATATCATATCATAGCACATCCTAACATGCTTCTAAACCAATATAACAAGATATCAAAGTATTAATATATCATGGTAACACTTGTCACTACCAACTAGATTTTAATATTGCATATCAACATTTAATTAATTCCATATCAGGTTCATCATGGTCGTTATCTAACATCATGCCAGCAGATATAAATAAATCACAAAATCAAGAAAATTCCTCACATCATACCAGTCAAAATAAAACACAATCCCCACTCACCCATCTCCACTCTCAAGCCAAGATTAATCCTCTTCTAGACTCAACAACACTAACTCCGACAAAATCCCCCGAAGAAATCCCAATTCATTTCGATACTCCAATCTCACCCCTCATTCCATCAAGCACTCCCACACACCATCCACCTCTAAGAACCCAACTCCTATCTCTAACTTTACACCCAACTACCTCTAATACCATGTCCTCAATATTCACAAGCCCTTCCTTACACTTCTCGTACTACCCGAAGCATCACCAACATCACCTAGAAGCTCATCAGAACCACCAACATTGCCTCCCAAAAATCCCAAAGCTCACTCAGTCTTACTTAAGCCGGTATCCCTCTCTCGCAACTCACCTTCTAGTACCATTGATCATCCCAACCGCCAAAAATTCTTTCACCACTCTCCAACCACGCTACCAAATGACCTCCCCCACATGTTGAAGGAAGAAGCAATCATGAAAATCATCAAACATAAGGTCTACATAATATCAACTAGCATTCATAACATAACATCATGGATTCAACCAGTCTCAGTTAACATCATGCTCAATAACCATCGCAACCATCATATATGAACATAATCAAGTCAAGCTAGCATGTTGCATTATAACCTTATCAGATACAATTCAGGCTTCTTAGCATATGTAGTTCACATTTTACAGACAAAGGAATTCAAATCATGCTTAGCAACTCAGCATAGCAACAAGTCAAGACATCATTGTATATGAGATCTATAAGTCATCAACTAAAGAACGACAAGGAAAGGCGAGAGCAACGGAGGGAGCGAGAGGTTGAAGGCAAATCAAAGAAAGGGCGAGAGAGAAGAGATGAGAAGCCATGGAAGGAGAAAGAACGGATGCCATGAGAGCTCGGGAGCAAAAGGGGTTGGCGAGGGCTTGAAGTCTTCATTTTCGATTTGAACATGAAGCAGGAGAAATGAAAGAGGAGAAGGCTTATATATATAGTAGCTCAGGGCCAGCTGAGTCTATAGCGACTCCTCTTCAGTCCTCGAGCAAGGGGAACTGGCATGCCAATCGACGGGGATGGCTGCGACGAAGAGGAGGGGAAGTGGCATGCCAATTCGGTCCTCGAGCGAGCTCGTGGAGTCCAACGGGTGGGCCTCTGCACCATGGAAGTTGTCTACATCTTATGGCTCTTATGCCCAGATACTAAATCCATACTCCAACAATCTAGCTTCTTGTTGAGATTAATATCTAGATTGCGTTTGAAATCTTGATCTGAGCACATATTCAGACTTAATTTAAAATTCAATCTGCTTGTTCTTTGTCAATAGGACGGTGTTTGAGTTCGCTCAAATTAGGGTTTGGATGTATTACAAAAGGAGGATCCTGTGTGGGATATCAGCTCAGAGACTGTCAATTCTCTCATTGGCCTTTCTATTAGAGACAGTGATTCTGGCCACCGCTCCTCTCGCACCCATCACCGGCCACCGCCCTGAGGTCCTCGGCCTGCCTCGCTGTTGGCTTCCCTTCCCACTGTGACACCCTTCTCCGTCTTCACAATCCTTCAAACCAGATATGTCCCTCAATGTTGGTATTTGTGAAAACAATCCACAAGTTTTGTTAATATTACACTACTTACCCGTCCATAACAGTAAAATCATGATTTTTGGACAAAATAAAACTTTTGGGTGCGAGACAAAAAAATTCGAAACCCCAGAGTTACCAGGCGAAATATATGAAACTCTTGTTGACCACGTAAATTAGGCGTAACCTCATGGTTGCCTCGCGAAATTTCCGTAAATTTTTTAAAGTAGAAATTTGTTAAAGTATTTAAGTGTATTTTAATTAACCCTTTTTAATAAGTTAGTAGAGAAATAAATGGATTAAAAAAAATTAGTGTAGTTCGTGTGTAATTATGGCTTATTTTAAATTTAATAAAATAATAATATAAATATACAACACATTATTATTATTATTATTATTATTATTATTATTATTAGTATATTATTATTATTATTATTATTATTATTATTATTATTATTATTATTATTATTATTATTATTATTATTATTATTATTTTACTTTAAAAAGAATGAATATTTACAATCTTCTACAACATAATTTTTTTTTCTTGAAACATTTATTTTAAAAAATGAAATGCAATATAATTAATTATATATAGAATTTTCCAACTTTAATACAATATGACCGCATCGTGTGCGGTCATATTGTATTAAATAAAGGGCTCGAGACTAACTAGTTAAGTACTCGCACCGTGTGCAATTTTTTTAATTTAAATAAATTTCATACTAAAACCCATTTATTCACACACACACACATTCTTTCTTTCTTTTAATTTGAAGAAATTTTATATTAATGCACATTCTAATTCTAAAATATGTTAATATATTAAAACCAAATAACTTCTTTAGAAAAAAAAATTGTGTCGTGTTAATAATATAATTGTAAAAAAAATTGTTTATACCTTTAATTAATCTGGTCTTTTTTTATATATAAATATAATATAAACTTTGGACAAGTTATTATTTGAACTTTATGAAGTTTCCATATACATAGATGGATAGATATTGAGTTTATTAAATAATATTATGTTAAAAAAAGATATAAAATAAATGGATGAATAAAAATTAAGGAGATTGAGAATTGATGTAATATATCCATATTTAACAAAATTGGGTAAAATCTTGTAAAATATATTCATATCTAATGAAATTGGATAAATTAATTATTGATAAAGTCATTTAATTAGTATAACCATGTAATATATTGATAAAGTTATTATCTTCTAAAAATATGTTCATATATAGCGAAAATAGGTAAAACCTTATCTTATATAATAATCTTTAAAATTAGTTAGTATCTTCTAAAAATATATCCATATCCAATAAAATTGGGTTAAATTTTATCTTATGCATATATAGATATATTGATTAAATAGAGTTAGAATAAAATTTTATCTTATACGTATATTTTAAAATTAGTTAATATCTTCTAAAAAATATATCCACATGTTTGTCTAGTTGCTTATAGCTGTCTAGTAGCTCAAGGATCTTGTTTGTTAAACAACTTTGGTTATAGCTCCGAGATCTTGTTATGAACAACGGGTAGCATGATTCAAGCAACAAGGTGAAAATCATCCATTTGGATGCCCTAAATAACCTTGCAGCAAAGAATATCCTACACATTTAGAGCCCCTAGAGTTTATGCACTTACACCTAGGGGTATTCTTTTCTCACAAGAGGCAAACAGAAAATACATATATAACAAGAAGAATCAACATGATATTCTTTTCTCATAAAAGAGGGATTTACAGGAGTGTACAAACAATTTTCCCGACAAAAAAAAAAAGATGAAGATGCATCAAGAACTGATGGTCTGATTTTTACCTTCACTTGAAGCCTCCAAAATTTAACATAATCTAGAACTTCATCCAGCATGGCTGCCCTATTTGTTTCTCAAGACGGATGCAACATTAACTTGTGCAAGAAAAATGAAAAGATTTCTCCAAAGCTAAATAAAATATCTGTTACCAATTTATAGTTAATTATATCATATTTTAGGAGAAAGGTGACATGCTAAATGAAGAGGATGAGAGATTATTCATGATTTCACAACTCAAATCTCCATCAATAACTTTCGATACTATTTCACAACTCAAATCTCTGAAACCCCAAGAAGTCACATTAGAATATTGTCAACAGATCCCAAACAAGTATGTTTGACATTAATCACTCCATATTTTACCTCTTCTATGTGAATGATTAGAAGTATTCAAGCAAATGCTCAAGTTACTCAACAAACATTATGAAAAGAAAGCTCTAAATGACTAAATGTACATTTCATATGTAAATGTGCCAGAGAACATAGAAAGTTAAAAACCAGAAAGGTCAACAAAATTATAGATGCAAGGTATAATTCTAAAAGCTTCAGGAACCGAGGAACAACTTACAGTTGTATTTGGAATCATGCCCAACGACCTTATCAGTTTCATCCACTAAGATGCATCTGCGAGTACATCAATGCAACGAGAACATAAATTCAGAGATTGTACAGGGAAAAAGTGTCAAACACCAAAGCTTCAGCACAAATATAAACATAGAACTAAATCCATGAAATTTGGGCAAAATAAACAAAGAAGAAATTGCACTGCTAGATACGACGAAAACAACCACCGGACCTGGCTAGGGTTTCGACTGGGGGCAAGATTTCAGATCTCGAGGGAGGGAGACGCCGGCGAGAATGAGGTGAAGAGATGGTGTCAGTGGCTGGCGAGGATTAGGAGATCTCGGATCTGGAAGGAGGGAGACGACGGCGAGGAGGAGGTGGGAAGATTGTGCGGGTGGCCGGCAAGCAGTAGGAGATCTCAGATCTGGAGGGAGGAAGATGGCAGCGAAGAGGAGCACTGAACCCGGGAGGATCGACGGTCGTCAGAGAGAGCGCTCAGATCTGGAGAGAGAGGATCGAACATGGAGGATCTTGAGAGAGATTATCGAAGGAGGAGTTGGGGATTTGGGGGCTCGGGTCTGGAGAGAAGAGAGTAGAACGTGGTTAAAGGGAGTGAGGAGAGAGAGAGAGAGAAGACTCGATTTTTTTTAAGTGTACCTCAAAATTTGGAAACCCAGGCTATGAAAAATTTCTAAGTGTTTTAATCCCGCCCTTTCCCGCTTTTTTGCCTTTTTTCGAATTAACAATTTTACATCTGTTTATAAATTCGACCATCGTGTAAACTGTTTTAAACATCACATAAAAATTATTGATGTCATAAATTAATTTAACATCTGTTGATTTGATGACAGACTTAAATCATATGATGTCTAATTGCAGTATTCTAGTAGTGAGATGTGAGTGAGAGCTCGGCGCTGGAGCGGGATTTGAGCGAGAGCAAGGGAGCATAAGAAAATTGAAGCCATGGGAGCTCGGAAAACCTAAGAAAGGTAATCCTTCTCCTTTTCAATCTCAATTCGTTTCCTGAGTGTGAACAATTGTAAGTTCGTTGCGCTAATTGCTACCGGTTGATTATGAAATCAATTGACGGAACGACAGGGTTTGTGAATATCATGCTCTCGGTTTGTTATCCCTGTCGAAATCACCTTCTACGATGTGCGTGCTATTCTCTTTTGATTTCTCCTGCACATATCCTATATCTCGGAATGTTGATTTCCTGCTTCTTGATGGTCTTGGATTTCAATTGTTAGTAAAAATTTCGATTTCTTGCTTTGGGATGACAGGATAAGAGCTTTACTTTCATACTCAAAACTCCCCCAGCATCAGTTCTCCTTCTTGAAGTTGCAGGTACTACTTAATTGGTCATCAGATTTGTCCAATTTCTTGAAGATGCTATTGGCAATTTGTAAATCTATTCTAAACTTGAAATTTCATGCTGGTTAGTGTTTGGTTCACAATCTCTCTTGTGATGGATTTTTTTAAAGATCTTTTAGGACTTAAACATTCATTAGGAATATGTTTTGACCACGATTAATCATTATTTCGAACGGCTAGTATAATTGCTATGACTTCCATGTTGTTAGAGGACATTGTTTGCTTCTCTGATTCTTCGCCAATGTCATGATTGATCTAGCTAATCCTACCAGATATTGTTTTCATATTGGAGTAGTTTTGTGTTAGTGTAAATGATGCACGGTACATCTCTAGTTAGTCAGTTTCTCATGATCTAGACACTGCAATCATGTTATCGGAATTGGATGATAAGGGTCGGAATGCGAACTTTCTTGGTTGTATGAATAATAGTTCAAATTTGGTGCAATGCAGGTGCTGAGAAGGGTTCGAAAGATCAAAGCAAGAGAAGGTGGGAAAGGTAACTGTCGAGCAACTGCTTGGTTGTATGGAAATGATCTTATGTTGTAATTGAACTAGTCCACCTGTCATTTTAGTATTGACATCCGTCATGTATAAGAATATACACGTCATGTTAATTAAGTTCCCATTTGTGCGTAGGGTGTCGAAGTTGTCAAGGATAAGGGGCAGAAAGAGGCCCCAGGGCATTGGGGCCCAGGACCGGCCAAGGGTCCTGAGCCAAATTCTACTCTTGTTGTTGTTGTTGCCTCTGAATTGTTTGTCAGAGCGCTTGACAGGTCAAATTTTTCTTCTTCTGCTCAGTTTACTGAATTGTGTTGTTTTCTCTCATGTATGAATGAAGCTGAATTTGTTGTGTGTTTTTGTGGCAGTACATGCTGTTGTTTTTTGTTTTCACATGTTTGCATTTACTTTAAAGTCTAAGGTGAATATCTTTCCCATGTCTTTTTTTTGGGTTAACCGGTCATATATCATATGTAGTATATGTTAATTGCAAATGAAAATCCCTTAAAACTTTTCAAGGAAAGAGAAAGGTTAATGTAGATAGATAGCAATGAGATTTCGATCAATAAGCAGCAATTGATGAAAGAATGAAAGGGTGATAGCTTTGGGGTTATCCTGAGAAGAGCTCGGCTAGTTTCATAAAACTGCTCAAGCTGATGTTTTAAGTCCAAACATGGATCTATAGCTATTAATTTGTTCATATGTCAATTTCTTAAATCAGGAAAAAAAATGATGATAATTCTGTGTAACCATAATCACTCTAGAACACAGTATACTTCCAAAATATTTCTTCTCATTTATGAGCTCTCTCGCCCACTTCAAAGAAAAGCATTATACTATGAGCTATGTTTTATATTTCATTGATTGGTGTATTATCTGAAAAGATCCATCCAATCCACTTTGATGACTGCCTTGAGTGTTCATGTATCTTGCCTTTTAAAAGAAATTTAAAGTTCTTCTAACATTTCTTTTTCTGTTTGTGTCCTTCCTCCTTAACAAAGCAGGGTTCCTCGGTTATAACTACAATATGGTTTTTGAAGGAAGGACCAGATGTTAATATCCATGGATTTAATGTGTATCATAAGAATCGTGTACTCCTGTTGTTGTTTACTAATATGAGATTAGATAGTCCTTTACTAATATGCGGTGCAGGACTGCATTTTTTTTTATTGAGCCATGTACTGTTGTTGTTGTTTGTAATGTTATTTTGTAGTAAGATTATGTGTTGTAATCAATGAATAAGGTATTGTGTTAGTCAATGTAAAGATTAACTATCTACCATATGGTCATGAACCGGTTCCAAAAAGATGAAATTGTGGTAATCAATGAATAAAGTATTGTGTTAGTATATGGTACGAGACAAAAGGTGTGAGCATACATGACAGGTAATAGGTTTGACATGTCACCTATGTCGCTTGACATGACACCAGACTTACCCCACCATTGACGATGCCATGGAAAATAGACTATATAATAAACACGAAATATTACGTCATAAATGTGTCACCCAATGCAAATAGATGGTCGGTCCCACCATTAGCACTTCGCGAGCAAAGTATCCATCCAGACTTGAAGAACTAGACTTAGCACTCCCAATCTCTATTAATCTCTGTTTCCCTCGCGACTCAGAACCAATATAGGGGTCACAGTTAACTCTCTTTTCTATCTCGTGGACCCCCCGAAGACCTAGCAAGCAGCTCGCTGGCTCAAGCACCTCACCTCTAATAGCACCACGTGTATTA
Organism: Persicaria tinctoria; assembly: GCA_037127255.1. Classification (NCBI taxonomy): domain Eukaryota; kingdom Viridiplantae; phylum Streptophyta; class Magnoliopsida; order Caryophyllales; family Polygonaceae; genus Persicaria; species Persicaria tinctoria. The sequence continues at coordinate 13,201,037 of JBANSL010000020.1, read as the reverse complement.
CCTATGCCCCTAAGCGTGTGGGCATGCGCTACACGTGTCCCATGGATAACCACCAGGTTGCTAGCCAGCCGCTCGCTTGAATTCCCTATAAATACCCCCCTCCGAACTCAGAATAAAGGATCCGATTCTGAAGATAAGAAAGGCATAAGAGCTCTGATTGTCTCCCAGACTTAAAACCCCCGGAGTTGAGTTCTAGAGATCCTCGGTCGGAGAAGAACGTTCCGTGAGATAACAACTTCGCCAAACTTCCTCGGTAGATGACGATTGAACAGTAAAACATGATTCATCGCGAATCAAACTCATAACCCTCATCGCTTGGACTAATAAACTTACAATCTGATCATCGTCTCATCAAGCGAAGGCTTGTAGGTATTTCAAAAGCATTATGCCATCATAAGTGAGGTAATAAGTATAGGCAAAATCTTAAAGACCTTTTCAACATCGTGACTAAATAAATTTGGTGCCAAAAAGCCCTCTTAAAGACCTATGTTGGCGCCTCACGCGCCCCCCGAAGGTACGTTGAAAAGACATCTTCCCCCCAGAGGACGACGGCTAAAAGGTGCCTTTCCATCTCCCTCATAAAGATTTTTTGACTCTCGAGAAATCACCCTGGAGAAAGACAGAAGGGCGGAGTCAAAAGGATTTCCTCCGCTCCTTTTTCATCGGAAGCACCCCACGAAGTCCGAAAAAACCGTCGGGGGTCATCCGAAAAACTGAAGATAGAATAAATATTCCCTCTCAATACCTCCCTACTATTACGGACTACCCTTCCGCCACTCCAACAAGGTCAGTCACAACTAAGGAGACAAATGGGAAAGTCAGGGGTGGGACACCAGGGCGTACCCCGATCGCCACCCCATAACCGCCAATGGTTTTGATTTTTCCAAACAAACCCTAAAAATCTCAGGAGGATGACACGAGCTTAGGAAATTAAAAAAAGCAAAAGAAAGATCAAAGACAACTTACTTGATCAATTACGGAGGGAAGCACTGAAAAACTCAGGGAACTGGGAGCTAACCGCCACCTAACGCCGACCTCGGTTCTTCGAAAACACGAGAAACCCTTGAAAATCCCTCTTCCTTCCCTCCTCTTTGGAAATTCAGAAATGTGGAATGAGAATGAGCAAGAGTAAAAATCCTCCTTATAGGTCCCTGTGGGGTGTTGTTAGGAGGAAATCGAGTTGCAAAATAGAATGTAAATAAAATAAGGCAAACCAGATTCCGTCCCTTGCAAATAATTACAAGACCTCCTCCTGATGCAGCAGTGGGAAGTCAGGATCGATCCACGAGGAAGCGTGTCAGCGGATCCTAGGCAGCGGTGAAATCTCACGAACGTCGACAACAGTGGTACTCGACCTCGACTAAGGGTTAGTCGATAGGGGTCAGGCACAGTCGAACACAGCGCAGCAGCAATTACAGGGGCTCGTCGATGTCGACAAGGCCTACTCGATGTCGAGTAGAGTCTTAGTCGACTTCGCTTCATCTCGTCGAGTACCTGCACAAGTAAGCTACAGCGACTTTGGGTCGAAGATTAGTAGTCGAGATCGACGAGTGCTATTCGATCTCGAGTAAGACAGAGATTAAAACGAAATAAAATAAATGCAAAGGCTTTGGGATTTCGAACTAAACTTAATTTAAAAAGGCTTCCAAGATTGGGGTTTGCAACAACGATAACCAAGCATGCATAAGGCAGAACCAAACAAATTATCATGTAAATCGCATCAAAGGACTAAGCTTTCGCCTTTTCCAACAATTAGACAACTCTTTCAAGAAACCCTAATTGTCTCTACCGATTTTATGTTTATAATCCAAGTTGTTAGCATGGATCTCCATTAGACGGGTAATAAACACATAAACAAGTAGGAAAATGCTCAAAATATGATAAAGGTCGGATCTTTACCTCAAACACGCATGGCTATCGTCGGGCTCGCCCCAACCCTAGAAGTGGGTGGACTACTCGCGCTTCATCGCAAACTCAGACATTGATTGGAAAGAAATAACTTGCATTAACTAAATTCAAAGACTTTACAATCCCGGCAATCAACTTTCGTAAACTGCCAAAACCTTAAAACCTCTGAACTCCCAAAACCGTCTCTGTGGAACTACTTCTCTAACTGAAACTGAATATCTAAAACTGAGCCCCTTGGGCTTTATTTATAGCCTTCTATTCCTTGCTACTCAAGGATAGAATATCTATATCTATATCTAAAACTATATCTAAAATGCTTAAGGATAAATAAAAGCGATAAAGAAATTAAATCTAAATATATCTAAATGTCTTAAAGTGGATAAAACTCTTTCTTCTTCATGATGTAACTTGATAGATTCGGATAGACTAGACCATCATCGGCTCCAAGGACTCCAACTTCGAGTAGGATTCGTCAAGCCACGTCAACAGCTTCTGGATTCGTCGTCGATGTCGACTAGGGCGTCCTCGATGTCGAGTAGAAAAGTCGTCGACTGGGCTGGCTTGTCGTCTCGGCTAGCAGGTCCTCAACGTGGCTTCTTCCGCTGCAGCGAGCCGCTTCTTCCGCTGCAGCGAGTCCGTCCGTCCGCAGGTGCGAGAACCCCCTTCCGCTGGAGCGAGTTGGCGAGCTCCCTCGTCTTGGTGCGTCCCACTGGCAGCGAAGATTTCCGCGGCAGCGAGCGGTCTGCTGCAGCGAGTCGAGTCGCTGGCAGCGAGTGCTGCCTGGTTGTCCTCGTCCTCGGCTTGCCTCCTCTCCTCGTCGACTCCGGGGGTGGCGCTGAGGCGTCGTCGATCTCGACTAGGGCTTATCGAGATCGAGTAGAGCTCCGGAGCTGGGTTGGTCTGGCTCCTAGTCGACAAGGCCTGTGCTCGGACATGCTCGTCTAGATCGAGTAGGGCCTACTCGAGATCGAGTAGCCTGGGCTCTCAACTTGATTCGCTTGGTTCCGCTGCTTCTTTGACCTTGGACTTCTGTAGTGGTTTTCCGAGCTTTTCTGACCTTCCTTAGAGTTGCTGTAAAATGTCTCGAATTCTGCAAATTTAAACAGAAACTGATGTAGATTCCATAATTTGGCAAATAAACATAAACTACATAGATTCTGTACTAGCCGACCCAAATGTATGCAAAGTATGCAGAAAACGATATTAAAGTTACTGTAAAATATGGCAAATTCAGCTCACAACATGGGGCCAGCCAGCCCAATGGGCCGAAAGAGCATGATAGGCCCAAGAAAGGTTTATCTAAGAAAAAAAAGGGAAAATAAGAGCTTTTGCGGAAAGCATCGTACTTTTCGAAACCTATTCGCAAATATAGTGTCACTCGCGATCCGGTTACGAGGAGATGTATATGACGATGCCATGGAAAATAGGTTATATAATAGACACGAAATATTACGTCATAAATGGGTCACCTAACGCAAAAGGATGGTCGGTCCCACCATTAGCACTTCGCGAGCAAAGTATCCATCCAGACATGAAGAACTAGACTTAGCACTCCCAATATCTATTAATCTCTGTTTCCCTCACGACTCAAAACCAATATAGGGGTCACAGTTAACACTCTTTTCTATCTCTTGGACCCCCCGAAGACCTAGCTAGCAGCTCGCTGGCTCAAGCACCTCACCTCTATTAGCTCCACGTGTATTACCTATGCCTCTAAGCGCGTGGGCATGCACTACACATGTCCCACGGATAACCATGAGGTTGCCAGCCAGTTAGTTGCTTCGTATCCCTATAAATACCCCCCTCCGAACTCAGAATAAAGGATCCGATTCCGAAGATAAGAAAGGCATAAGAGCTCTGATTGTCCCCCAGACTTAAAAACCCCCGGAGTTGAGTTCTAGAGATCCTCGGTCAGAGAAGGACGTTCCTTGAGATAACAACTTCGCCAAACTTCCTGGGTAGACGACGATTGAACAGTAAAACATAATTCATCGCGAATCAAACTCATAACCCTCATCGCTTGGACTAATAAACTTACGATCTGATCATCGTCTCATAAGGCGAAGGACTAATAAACTTACTATAAATAAAGCCCTAGGGGGCTGGTTTCCAGACATTCAAGCCAAGTCGTCTTCAGGCGCAAGGAGAGAGGAGAGAGTGAGAGGAGCCGAGTGGGAGAAGAGAAGGAAAGATTGGAAGGTTTTGTAAGTTTTAGTTTGAGCTGAATGTTAAAGCTATTTTCTTTTATTATGTTTTTTTCTAATTTCCCTTCTTCTAGGGTTGGGGTGATCCCAACATAGATATGTGTGTTTGATTTATAAATCCATGAATTTGTATGTCTTTATCATCATCTACTTATGTGATTAATCCTTTGTGAGAGTTGAGGAAATTCCTTATTTGTGATATTGAAGCGAAAGCGATCTTATTATGAATTTGGATAGTAATTAGGGTTTATTTGCGAAAGCCGACTAATCCTAATTAAGAAAAGTTAGTAACACTTAGGGTTTATGTGAAAGTCTCTATATTCCTATTTGTTAATAACGAAAGTTATTTGATATAAAGCATGCTCTTTTATGTGAATCATGATCTATACATATGTTTATTGTTGTGGTGATCCCTAACAATGGAAGTTTGCTCCTTTATTTAGTTCATCTTTATTATTCTATTTTCTTTCTTTAAATTTTGCAGCATCCACTCGATACAACCCACCATTCCCTCTCCATCCCTCAATATCGACCGATTCTCTTCGACGTCGACAGCATACTCACACCTCTTCCCACTATTCTCAAACCCCGAAACCAACTAAACCTAGAACCGTTGACTTCTCTGTTAAGGAAGAACCTGACTCCACTATCCTATAGCAAGGTCTGGACTATAAATTTATTTGGTCGAGAAACCCTCTAATCAGTTGCCCAAAATTTCGAAACGAAAAAATTACCCCCATTTTTATGACATTTTATAAACGCCATAAAATTTATGCCATTTTTAAAAATGTCGTAAATTACTTTATAAATTTTACAATTGAAACCATGACGTTTTATAAACGCCATAGATTTTACGGCGTTTATAAAACGCTATAAAGAAATTGCACTCTAAAAAGTTATAGCGTTATTATATTTAAACGTCATAAAAGGTATTTTAATGGATTTTTATTAAAAACGCCATCTTTTAAATGTCATCAATGACTATATTTGTAGTAGTGAGGGTCCTGCAGAAAAGAGCAGAAGCCACTAAACTGCAAAAGCCCCAAACTAATGGCTTTTCGCAGTAGAGAAAATCATATTAAGTGTCCTTGAATAACCATGTTGTTAACGTCACCTTGATAATAAGACCTTATTAGAGGTTAATAAGGCCTTACTAGTTGATGAAACCAAAACCCTCGGTTCCAGGTTTTGGTAAGGTCTTACCGTACTGGCTCAAGTGTTACACGGTCTCAGTGTTAATGGGCTTGTTTTTATGGGCCTGTTATTATCTGGACCAACAAGTTATTGAGCCTAGATTTATTGGGCCAGATCTGAAGTCAGGGCTTCGATATATAGAATCGGGCTAAGATCTATCTTTCTAACCAAATAAATATGATTAGCTTCTTTGTTTATATTCTTCAGGGATTTGGTTGAACAAGTCCTCAACTCCTTCAACGTTTCAATTGATCAAATCTAGTGTATCCGGACGTTGCTTTTGGGAAAGATCTTCAAATGCCTATCCCGACAGATTTTGTGCAACGTCATTCAACAAACATTGAAGCCTAATTCAAACGTTCGAATTCTATCAACGTACTCGGACCGGCTGGCCTTTATAAGGAGATGAAGAGGAGAGCAGTGAACACAAGTATCATCTACAACGTACAACCTCTTCCGCAAACTCTTGTCTCCCGCTACAATCAATCTCACATCTCTCTTTGCTTTTAGAGTGTTATTTCTTTGAGTGTGTGAGGTTTCTTTTGAGCCTTATAGTACAATTCATTAGGGTTATACTAAGGGTTCTTTACCCAAACGTATAGGATACTCCAGTATCCATAGAACTTTGTTTCACTGGTGTGCTTGGGTTGCTAGATAGGAAGTAAGTTTAGAAGAGGGAAGGTCTTCTAAAAGTTGTATCTAGAACTCATATGAAGAAGTGAAATAAAGTTGAGTTGAATCCTACGGGTTGGATAACCCTAGGTGGGGACGTAGACGAGGTTTTGTCGAACCTCGTTATCATATCGTGTGTCCTTTACTTTCCGATCTTTATCCTTCGTGTGTATCTTTGCCTTGCTTGTTATTCGCTATTCTAGTCTTAACTTGTTCATGTGTTTCAGATAAGGTCTTATCTCGGTTGGTAAGGTCTTACAATTTCTTATATTGAGAATAGTTCTCATACTCTATTCATGCCCCCCTCCTTTTTGAGTATTTGTTAGCTATTTATTTGCCTATTCCGCACTTCACATGTTAATGAGAACAAATCAAAACCTTGAAATTAATAATTAAATTTAAAATAGTAAAGAACCAATTGAACAAAGAACAAAATATTCTTAGCAAAATTTTCTAACTTGAACATAAGAGTTGATCTGTTTTGATTAAGACAATTAATCTTTTACAAAAGATTTTTATGAGATTAACCATGCACAAGAGTAATTTTCTATGAGACAAATCATATTATTAAGATATTTAAGAGATAAATTATACAATTAGTTATAATAACTAATTGTATCTAGAGCTGGCAAATGGGCTGATCGGGTCGGGTTGGGGCCGTGCTTGTTCGGATCTGGGCACTGACGGGTCCGATCAATTTGGGTAAAATGTTTGGTTGAGTACTGTTCGGGTCGGGCTTGGGTCGGGTTCAGTCAAATTGAATTTTAGATTGGCTGGGTTTCAGATTAAATCGGGTCATGTCCATTCGGGTTCGGGTCAAAGTGAGTCGGGCTCATTTCGATTCGGGTCAAGACACGGGTCTGTCTCATTTTGGTTTCGAATCGAAGTGGGTATAGTTTGTTTGAGTTTTGGGTCAAATTATATTTGTCCTATTTGGATAATTAGGTTGATTCGATTGAATATGTAATTATGCTAAATAAGTGGTTCGGGTAATTTTGATTTTCCGGAGATGAAAGAAAATGATTTTAATTTTTATGTATTTTTCAAGTAAAATAATTTGACATTTCATAATATTTTTTCATTTATCGTGTACAACACGCTCAGCCCATGTAGTTTCATACGTAAGCTTCGAAATTTATGGGTGTTCTAGTGTGGATAGATTCATTTGGTATTCGGTGGTTAGGGTTTGTGGACGCTCTCGAATTAGGATTTGTTCTTGATTTTCCGAATTTGGTTGGTTGGATTCAGGGGTTTTGGTTGTGATTCATCGGTCATGGTTGTTGTTTTTGATGGATTTTTTATTTGCTAAAGTTCATTGTTTGCCTCGCACATATTTTTTATTTGCTTAAGTTTGAGCATCCCTATATCAATTTCATTGACATGTTTTTTCATTCTAGTTTGATTAAGATGTATTGAATGCATCGATACCATCAAATAATCATATGATATAACCAAATAATTTAGTGATATCATCAAATAATTTTTAGTTATTTGTTAAAATGACATAAGTAACGGAACCATTGAATAATCAAGCGATACAATCGAATAATCAAAAGATACCATCAAATAATCAAATAATACCATTGAATAATTTATTTTTGGTAAAAAGTTTAGGGCGTTTTTAGGGTACTAGCCGATTAGAATAATCCATTGATACTATTGTATAATCCATTGATACGATCGAATAATTCATCGATACGATCGAATAATCCAGTGATACTATCGAATAATTCGAAGAAAAAACAACCGCCTATCACGGGGCAAGTGGATACCATCGAATAATCCATCGATACGATCGAATAACTCATTGATAGCAAGTGGATATCATCGGATAATCCATCGATACGATTGAATAATCCATTTATACGATCAAATAATCTTATAATATCATCGAATAATTTAAAGACAAAAAAATTTCAGCCCTCAAATGGTGTACACGCGCCTTAATTTTATATTACAAGTGGAGCACATTTCATGCTGGGGCCCACCACTTTCTTAATTAAAAAAATTGTAAAATTGTCTATTAATCTCAGCCACCCATTTCAATCAATCAACGATCTTGATTTGTTCACATAATACATATTAAGACTTGAGTACACCAGAACAACCCATATATATATAACTATGGCACAGACCTTATATAAGTCGGCAACGTGGCTGACTTATTTATTAATGTTATATAAACTGCTTTATTCCGTGGTAGATTTTTGGTAATGGTAACTATTACAAGTTTTGGGGTTGCAAATTAAAGTTGGATTGGATGCAATATTGTTTCTTATTTGATCCTTGGAGTAGGAATCACAATGAGAGGTTTGATCTTGTGCGACGTTAGACCGGGGGTCTCGCTCATATCCAAAGACATCTTCCCTTGCGCACCCCCGGGCACCGCCCAGTCGAACTGGTGAACGAGGTTCGCTAGCACAAGCTCAATGGTGGACGTGGCAAAGGTGATCCCAGGGCAGCCTCTCCTCCCAGCTCCGAAAGGGACAAACTGGAAATCATGCCCTTTGAAGTCTACGGTGGAGTTTATGAACCTCTCCGGAGTGAAGCTCTCGGGTTCTTCCCAGCAAGCCGGGTCTCTTGCAACCGCCCACGCATTGATGAAGACTTGGGTGCCTGCGGGAATATGGTACCCGTCTACGATCACATCTTCGTAACACTCGCGGGGGAGTAGCACTGGTAGAGGCGGATGCAACCTCAATGCCTCCTTGATCACCGCTCTCAGGTACACCATGTCCCCCAAATCATCCTCCGATACATACTCCTTGTCTCCGGCTATTCCTCGCACTTCCTGCTGCAGTTTCTCCATCACTTTCGGATGCCTCATGAGCTCGGTGAATCCCCACTCCAACACGAGCTGTCCTGTATGGGTCCCTGCCGCAAACATGTCCTGTTTCAACCATGTTGAACCGTTAATTAGTATATTCAAATAAAATTAATTCAATATAAATTAATAACCTTATTTGAGCTTAGGTCAACATACTAGTAGGACGGCTTTCATGGTCTCGGTGTCGATAACAACGGAATTGCCTTTGGCGTTATCTTCCCTTTGAACTTCGAGCATGATATCGACGAAGTCCTTAGTGGTTTCGCTTGATGCTGATTCAGTCGCACGATCGGTATGCTCACGGATGATTCTTTCGACTAATTCATCCATGGATCTTTGAAATTTCTTCACCTTGGCATTAAACCCGTTCAACGTATTAATCCAGGCCAACCAAGGAAACACTTCCTCAAGATTTTGGGATCCAAACAACTCAGCCAAACCTTTCAAAAGCTTCGGGAAGTTATCGCCGCCTTTCTCAGGACTATTATACTTCCTTCCGAATGCCGCCCTGCAAATCACATCGCCGGTTAACAACATAAACGTATCACTCAGATTCACCGTGGACGATGAGGCTGCGGATTTCCTAACGTTGGCAGCCATCAAGGCAACCTCCTCCTTCCTCACTTGTTGAAAGGATCGGACCCTCTTGTTCGTCAAGAGCTGGAGGACGCACATGCTTCTCAGGTGCCTCCAGTGGTCACCGTAGGTCCCAAACACCACATCCTTGCCGTCATAGAAGATACTCTTCGCCAGTTGATACTCCGGCCTTTTTGCAAAGGCAGAGTCATGGGTTTTTAAGACCAAAGAAGCTGCCTTTGCGGAACAAACAACTACAGTTGGCTTGCTCCCTAGCTGAAGGAAGATGAGGCCCCCATACTTGTGGGATAAGGTGTAAAGAGATCGGTGAAGATGGCTCGAAACTTGGTGGAGGTTTCCGATGATCGGAAGCCTTGGTGGAGAGGGTGGAAGTGTTTTGCCTGGATTAGGGGTTGAGGAGAACCATTTGTAGAGGAAGAAAATGAAGAGGAACAAAGGGAGGACTGACGGGAGGAAACTCGTCACTTGCTCTACCAATTGCAAGCTACTGATTGCCATCTGGAATGAATTGCAAGCTCTGTGATCAAGTTCCCACAGCTGATGTGAATACAAGTTAATTGGCTCTATTTATAGATCGATTCAAGATACGTACTCGAATATGAGTACCACATTAGTAAGCTTAATGTCCAAATCAAGTGACACACTATTATAGTATTATATCACATAGGAAGTGAGTACTGAGAATAGTAGTCACTGGATTAGAAATCAATCTCTATCAACATCACGGTGACAATTTTGAAATTTTTCAAAAAGTTGGGGGCTGAAATGTTTAGGAAGCAAAATACAAGGCTTGTCAGTTGTCCATCTTTCTTGGTTGCTTTCTCCCTCCGCATCCTCTTTTCAGTTTCAGATTCTTACCGAATCAAGCCGGCCTCAAACCCCTCACTTTACTGCTTTCTCTCTCTTGTTTGATACTGTATAGTCTGTATTTTTAAGAACCGAAATTTCACGAGGTATATCCTGGGGGAAGCGTAATTCGTATAGTATACAATTGGTTGACATATTTCATTTAATACTCCTGTATTTTTATTTTTATTTTTTTGCCAAATACTCTTTCATCTCAATTTAGAATTTTTGAAATCACCCCTTCGAGGAGCTTATTTGCGATATCGAGAACTCCTATCTCGGAACTCCGTTTGCTATGTTCGACCTATCAAACTAACGACGAGATTGCGTGCAAGAGTTTGACACAGACGACGTGGTCGTAGGAAGCAAGTTGGCGTTGGAAAACAACCCACGAGTACGCTGTATAACAATTTCAAACCCGGAAAAAAATACAAAATCTTCAACCAGGCACGAATTAGATTGAATCGTTGATTGATTAAGCTTCTAAAAAGTTAAAGTAACATGTAGGAAGAGGCTCCTAGATGTTGGGAGGAATTAGAATGAACCCGCAGTCGTTGTCGGCAATTAAAGCTCTACTACAAGCACCTCTTTCATCCTCGTTTCTCCATGAAAATGTCTCAGTTCAAACCTTACACCTTCATAAAGATTCACCCTTTCAACCCCCATTCCTAGTTCGAGCCAACTCGACGTCAATCGATCCAACCCCGCTCGCCCGACGTCGAAAAAATTGCCCTCCGTGGCCAGCCGATCTGGGTTAGTCTCGGGCTCTTATTTCTCTTCCTACATGTTATTCCTACTTAATTGGTGGAAGCTTAACCAATTTTCGGGTTTGAAATTGTTCTCCAATTGCGTACTTGCAGGCTCTTTTCCGACGCCACCTTACTTCCTACGACCACATCGTCTATTCCAATCTCCTAGTTTGATAGATCAAATGTAGCAAACAATGTTCCAAGCTAGGAGTTATCGATGTCGCAAATAAACTTTCCGAAAGGGTGATTTGGAGAGGGGGGAGGAGGGGAACTTTAGGAGTACCAAGCAAAATATTTCTTTCGCAGAAAGATGTAATATATCAATATTCATTATAATATAGTTGAATGAAATAATTGTTGGTTTCCATTTATGCAATGTAATCACCAAAAATAAAATGGTATTCGTAGTCCCCGTTTTCGGAATTGCTTGTAACGTGTAAGCGTGGTTGAATTTGATTACTGATTAATTGATGTTTTCAATACGACCAAAAAAAAAAATTGAAGTTTTCAAACTTATACATTGATTATGATTATATAGAAAATTTTGGGAAATGTTTACTTGAAGAAACTGAAACATCCCATTTGAATAAAGATTTTTTTTTTTGGTACTTCAATAAAGAAATTATAGATTTTTTTTATCAAGCGAAATTATAGATCTGACACATAATTAAAACACATTGATTTTTGGAAATTTTTAATATATATATATATATATATATATATATATATATATATATATATATAAGGTCGGGTTCAGGTATACACAAACTCAAAAGTGAGAAGGAAAGAAGTGACTTCATTGGTCCATGTGTCCAAAAGTAAATTAAAACGTGTTCCCTATATACACCGCAAATGGTGCGTCGGATCGGACGTTGTAGCAACGTTGGATTAGACGGTGTAGCAACGTTCAATTTGACGTTGTAGTTGGTGGTAAATTTTGCCCAAGGGAAGGGGATCCGACGTTGTAAGAACGTCGATACGAACGTTGTTGCAACGTCGGATCCGACGTTGCAGACTGGAGGCCAAACAGGCTCCGTCGGGCTTAGCAACGTCCATTTGGACGTGCCTTCAACGTCAGATCTGACACTGTTGCTACGTTAGATATGACGTTGTTACTACTTCCAAATTTCCCCCAATCAGCCCTCTATAAAAGGGAATGAAGACCGAATTTGAAAAATGCAACACAACAATTCCACATTTTCTTTCCTTCCACATTTTCATTCTGTACACATTTTCAATCCTTCCATGGAGCCAGTTACATCTGGAATAAAAGGCTCAACCTCCCACATTGATTTTGTAATCACAAGGGTTCGATAACCAATGCCCCCAGAGGAATCCAAATGTGATTGCAGCAGTCCAGAATACAGTGGCATGCATCCATGCGCGCTCTTTCGGGTCGTGTGTGAAAATGAGAATCACATTTAGGCACCCTTGCAGTTCGGGTGTCTGGACTGTAATGATTTTCATCCGGGCATTCGTGGAGCGTATGAGTAGAGGGTTGGCCGAGATCTTCGTATTCAACATACCCAGTCATTCTTCCCTGATGTAAACAGACATGACCACGTTGATGTGGCTTAAGTGGCAGGGATACTTGTGAGGGAAGCAAATATGGAGGTTGGAAGCTTTCCATTCAACGAGTTAAAGATTAAAATCATTCCGAAGACGAATTAAGTATAGGCTGGTCGATTGTAAGAAACAATTATGTTGTTATTCATAGTGTATTTGTTAGTTTTAGTAATGTCTCGATGTGTAATCTAATCGTTACTTGATCGTTATCTATGAAGTGAAGTGTTTGTAAGTGATTGTTTGTTGTTGTGAATGGGTAGAAACCATCGAAAATAACAACGCAAACAACACAAACTACACAAATATAGTATACCGACAAAATACGAAATGTATGTCATAAACAAACGGACTATAATGTATCTACTATAGAGATCGAATGTAGCCCATGAAATGCTCATACATCTGGTCTAGTTGGGGATGCCTGACCAATGCCTGAATAGCCTGGGTCATCTCGTCGACCCGGGCCTGGCACGCAGCAGTCTTAGTCTCAGCCTCAGCCTCATTCCCATCTGGTCCGATGACGTCGTCTAGGTGGGCAGGCGCAGTTGGAGGAGCATCAGGTAGTACCACTATCGTGGGCAACAAATGACATCGACTTTGGGATTGGAACCAAGCGAGGTATTCAGCTGAGACGCCTACGTTACAACTCTCGATCGTCCTCCGGTGACCAGTGACAAGGTAGAATCTCTCAGCGTCCTGATCTGCCCAACGGTGGTGATGTAGGCCGAACATCACGATGTAACGCCTCTTCAGGCAAAACGGTCGTTGCGCGAAGGTTGGAGGGATGATGGCCAATGGCTGCTCATGCACACGGCCGAACTGTCGGAGCACCCTATCTGGCATGTACGACTCAAAGAGGCCACCGAATATGAGGTTGCCTCGATAGGTGGAGAAGCGAAACTGACCTGTAAAATCCAGGTCTCTGCCAAAAGGCATCCACTCGACCTAGGTTGAAAAAAAGATATAAGGGAAACAATCTTACTCGACATCGATATGTAGTTAAAATCAAAGAAAGTGAGAAACAGGTTACCTAATCGATGGTCTTGCGGTCAAGCTGTGCTCGAAGCCTCCTCTCACGCTTGCGCTTGTGGACCAGACACACTTTACAATGTCGGATTTGACGTTGCTATGTGGCCCTATGTTGGATATGGTACATTACAATGTCTAATCCAACGTTGCTAGAACGTTATATCCGACATTGTATGATACATTATCTTCGTTAAAAAAGGAAAGGAATCCTCACTCAAAAAGAGAAAGGATTTCCCACTATAAGTTAGGCCATGAGGGGGTCGAAATTAGAATATCTCGTTTAAGTGAAGAAGAGATGGCAGCCGGTAACACATCAAGACCTTTCTTCTCGGTCATAGGGAGTGTCCCTCGGGATTTTTTCCGGTGGTTTGAAGACGCCTCGCTCACACAGATACTGGTAAGCCCCTTTCAGTCTCACATCTGATTTACAATGGTCCCAACTCACTAAAGAGATCTTTACGTTTGCAGCCCCTGCCAGGCAACTTCGAGGAAGAATACGGGAGGGCAGACGTCGAAAGAATATTGCTAACTAATGGGCCCGGGAGGAGAGGCACCAGCATCCGGGTAGAGCGCAACAGCTCCGGGTCACTCTGGCTTGCACAAGGATGGAATACCTTCACGAGATCGCGCGACATCAAGGTAGGCGCTGGTTTGATTTTTAGCTACTTAGGCAACGCTCGATTCCGGGTCCTCGTAGTGCCGCCGGAGAACGTTGCACCATCAGAGGAATAGAACAACGATGATTCCCTCTAAGGTGGGACACGACGGAGACCCGAAAAAAACCTGTTAACTAAGTTATTTACTGTAATCTTCTATAAGTAATATGAGAACTGAGGCAATCTAAACCTGTTAACTAAGTTATTTGATGTAATCTTCTATCAGTAATATAAGAACTAAGACAATCTAAGCGTTTTCAAGAAAAGAAGAGACCGACCACCCCGAATAACTTTTCTTGGGTTGAATCTTTTCACAAGTAACCTTTTATTCCCTGCAACAATCACAAAACATGTTTGAAAACCCTTCACGAGGGGCAAAACACCACAACAAAATAAAAGGCGCAGACATCACGCCAAGTTTTCACCAACATACTACTCAATAGAAACAGAGATAATAACTGAACAAGTGTTGTTATAGTTAACAACGTTGGATTTAACGTTGCTATGTGGACCGACCAAGCCCACTTTGCAACGTCGAATTCAATGTTGTCAAGTGTCCGGCCCACCCAGTCGTCCTTCAGTTCACAACGTTGTGTATGATACATTACAATGTCCATTTTGACGTTGCTACAACGTCTAATCCAACGTTTCTACAACGTTATAATTGACGTTGTATTAGCAGTGCTAAACACGGATTTGCAGTGTATATAGGGAGACCCAAATTAAAAATAGGAGACACGCCGGATTCTCACAATTAATTAGTGACACTCACCCAAATTAATTAGTAACACCCCACTCTCACTATACACACACCAAATCAAACACACTAATTAATTGCACGCGCCAATCAATACCACCTACTAATTAATTAGAAATTGTACGTACATGTAAAAGTGTTTACATGACCTTTTAAAAATCATATTTGGAATTTTCACTTGTTAAAAAAATATATAAAAAAATATATTTGGGTGTAATTTAATTTTAGCAACACATAGACATCCACTTTGTATATGTTTTGTTCAAAAAAATTGACAAGAAGTGGTTCAGAAATTTTATTCACAGTGGTTCATCAGTTTTATTCACAGTGGTCTCACAAGCGAGCATTAGTATTGCCGAGCTTTTAAAAGTTCAATGGACTGGCCCGAAGGTTTGATCGTGTGCTCGGACAATGAACTTTTAAAAGTGCATTGTCCCGAAGCGTATATAGCTCGTAGGTTGGATCGTGTGCTCGGCAATACTAATGCTCGTATGGACTGGCCCGAAGCGCTTGTGAGACACCTTCCGAATTTCAGTTCTGACCATATTCCTATGCTTTTTACTATTGATGCGCCAGTTAAGATGAATAAAAAGCGCAGACCTTTTAGATTTCAAGTGGCCTGGTTCACGCACTTGGGGTTTGGGGAGTTTGTTAAGGAATCCTGGCACAGTGAGACTAATGCTCCGACAACTCTGAATTTTTTAAGGGATTGCCTGTTAATCGAAAGACGTTTGGTAACATCTTTGAAAGGAAGGATGAGCTTTTGACTGAGATTAAGAAGGCGTAGTTGGCGCTAGCTGCTAATCCTTCGGATGCCCGTTTGGAGGAGGTGACCAGAATTCAAAGAAACTTAGACCTTACTTTGGAACAAGAAGAAATTCTTTGGTTTCAGAAGTCGTGGGAGAGCTGGCTTAGAGCTGGTGATCGGAACACATCGTACTTCAACCTTTCTACCGTGATTCGCCGTAAGAGAAACAGGATCCAAGTCCTAAGGGAGGAGGATGGTACTGAGATTTCGGACGGTAAGATTATTGAGAAGAAAGTGGTGGATTTCTTCCAACAGTTGTACAAAATTCCGGATGAAGAACAATTTCCCTTTGTTTGGGAGAGTGGTGCTTTTCCACACATGTCGACTGAAAGTTGGGAGCAATTCGGCAGACCGTTCTTTAACGATGAGATATTTCAAGCGGTGAAAGAGATGGGATCCTTCAAAGAGCCGGGTATAGATGGATTTCAGCCAGCATTTTTTCAGAAATGTTGAAGCACAGTGGGTGGTACTGTTGTGGAGTTCGTGAGGAATTTCTTTGCTACTTCCAGGCTGCCGCGGTCGGCTAATGAGACCCTCATTGTGTTATTGGTGAAGGTGGTGAGGCCAGAGACGGTAGCTCAGTATCGACCGATAAACCTTTGCAATGTCCTTTACAAGATTATTACAAAGGTTATGGCTAACCGTATTCGACCTTTGCTTCAGAATCTTATTGGCCCGATGCAAGGTTTTTTTGTGCCGGGAAGAAAGATTACGGACAATATTGTTGTTGTGCAAGAGTTGGTGCATTCGATGCGAAGGAAGAGAGGCAAAATGAGTTGGATGATCCTCTTGATCGATTTCGAGAAAGCATATGATCGGTTGCGGTGGGATTTTTTTTGCGACACCCTTGTTGATGCAGGGTTCTTGTTAATGTCGAGATTACTAGGGAGTTCGACCCATCGAGAGGCATTATGCAAGGTGATCCGGTGTCTCCATACTTGTTTGTGTTATGTATGGAAAGACTTAGTCAGTTGGTGGATAAAGCTGTTACTAAAGGGGATTGGAAGCCAGCGAAGATCACCAGGACAGGGTCGTCGATATCACACGTGATGTTTACCGATGATATCATTCTGGTGGCTGAGGCATCTGTGCAACAATTGAAGATTATAAATGGAATATTGGAGGTTTTCTGTAGAGCTTCGGGTCAGCGGGTTAATGACAGAAAATCGAAGCTTTTTGTCTCGCCGAATGTGTCCATGGAAGTGATTGAAGAGCTGAAGCAGGAATGTGGTTTCGAGGTTACGGACAATCTCGGTAGCTACTTGGAAATGCCGGTCTTGCACACTAGGATCGGGGGGGGGACTTTCGGTCCTCTAGTGGATAAAATAAACAACCGCCTGGCAGGGTGGAAGAGAAATCACTTGAGTTTGGTGGGTCGCGTGAGTCTCACTAAGACAGTTTTAGAATCACTTAGCAACGTCCATTTGGACGTGGCTTCAACGTCAGATCTGACACTGTTGCTACGTTAGATATGACGTTGTTACTACTTCCAAATTAACCCCAATCAGCCCTCTATAAAAGAGAATGAAGACCGAATTTGAAAAATGCAACACAACAATTCCACATTTTCTTTCCTTCCACATTTTCATTCTGTACACATTTTCAATCCTTCCATGGAGTCAATTACATCTGGAATAGAAGGCTCAACCTCCCACATTGATTTTGTAATCACAAGGGTTCGATACCCAATGCCCCCGGAGGAATCCAAATGTGATTGCAGCAGTCTAGAATACAGTGGCATGCATCCATGCGCGCTCTTTCGGGTCGTGTGTGAAAATGAGAATCACATTTAGGCACCCTTGCAGTTCGGGTGTCTGGACTGCAATGATTTTCATCCGGGCATTCGTGGAGCGTATGAGTAGAGGGTTGGCCGAGATCTTTTTATTCAACATACCCGGTCATTCTTCCCCGATGTAAACAGACATGACCACGTTGATGTGGCTTAAGTGGCAGGGATACTTGTGAGGGAAGAAAATATGGAGGTTGGAAGCTTTCCATTCAACGAGTTAAAGATTAAAATCATTCCGAAGACGAATTAAGTATAGGTTGGTCGATTAATAGAAACAATTATGTTGTTATTCATAGTGTATTTGTTAGTTTTAGTAATGTCTCGACGTGTAATCTAATCGTTACTTGATCTTTATCTATGAAGTGAAGCGTTTGTAAGTGATTGTTTGTTGTTGTGAATGGGTAGAAACCATCAAAAATAACAACGCAAACAACACAAACTACACAAATATAGTATACCGACAAAATACGAAATGTATGTCATAAACAAACGGACTATAATGTATCTACTATAGAGATCGAATGTAGCCCATGAAATGCTCATACATCTGGTCTAGTTGGGGATGCCTGACCAATGCCTGAATAGCCTGGGTCATCTCGTCGACCCGGGCCTGGCACGCAGCAGTCTTAGTCTCAGCTTCAGCCTCATTCCCATCTGGTCCGATGACGTCGTCTAGGTGGGCAGGCGCAGTTGGAGGAGCATCAGGTAGTACCACTATCGTGGGCAACAAATGACATCGACTTTGGGATTGGAACCAAGCGAGGTATTCAGCTGAGACGCCTACGTTACAACTCTCGATCGTCTTCCAGTGACAAGGTAGAATCTCTCAGCGTCCTGATCTGCCCAACGGTGGTGATGTAGGCCGAACATCACGATGTAACGCCTCTTCAGGCGAAACGCTCGATGCGCGAAGGTTGGAGGGATGATGGCCAATGGCTGCTCATGCACACGGCCGAACTGTCGGAGCACCCTATCTGGCATGTACGACTCAAAGAGGCCACCGAATATGAGGTTGCCTCGATAGGTGGAGAAGCGAAACTGACCTGTAAAATCCAGATCTCTGCCAAAAGGCATCCACTCGACCTAGGTTGAAAAAATGATACAAGGGAAACAATCTTACTCGACATCGATCTGTAGTTAAAATCAAAGAAAGTGAGAAACAGGTTACCTAATCGATGGTCTTGCGGTCAAGTTGTGCTCGAAGCCTCCTCTCACGCTTGCGCTTGTGGACCAGACACACTTTACAATGTCGAATTTGACGTTGCTATGTGGCCCTATGTTGGATATGGTACATTACAACGTCTAATCCAACGTTGCTAGAACGTTATATCCGACATTGTATGATACATTATCTTCGTTAAAAAAGGAAAGGAATCCTCACTCAAAAAGAGAAAGGATTTCCCACTATAAGTTAGGCCATGAGGGGGTCGAAATTAGAATATCTCGTTTAAGTGAAGAAGAGATGGCAGCCGGTAACACATCAAGACCTTTCTTCTCGGTCATAGGGAGTGTCCCTAGGGATTTTTTCCGGTGGTTTGAAGACGCCTCGCTCACACAGATACTGGTAAGCCCCTTTCAGTCTCACATCTGATTTATAATGGTCCCAACTCACTAAAGAGATCTTTACGTTTGCAGCCCCTGCCAGGCAACTTCGAGGAAGAATACGGGAGGGCAGACGTCGAAAGAATATTGCTAACTAATGGGCCCGGGAGGAGAGGCACCAGCATCCGGGTAGAGCGCAACAGCTCCGGGTCACTCTGGCTTGCACAAGGATGGAATACCTTCGCGAGATCGCGCGACATCAAGGTAGGCGCTGGTTTGATTTTTAGCTACTTAGGCAACGCTCGATTCCGGGTCCTCGTAGTGCCGCTGGAGAACGTTGCACCATCAGAGGAATAGAACAACGATGATTCCCTCTAAGGTGGGACACGACGGAGACCCGAAAAAACCTGTTAACTAAGTTATTTACTGTAATCTTCTATAAGTAATATGAGAACTGAGGCAATCTAAACCTGTTAACTAAGTTATTTGATGTAATCTTCTATCAGTAATATAAGAACTAAGACAATCTAAGCGTTTTCAAGAAAAGAAGAGACCGACCACCCCGAATAACTTTTCTTGGGTTGAATCTTTTCACAAGTAACGTTTTATTCCCTGCAACAATCACAAAACATGTTTGAAAACCCTTCACGAGGGGCAAAACACCACAACAAAATAAAAGGCGCAGACATCACGCCAAGTTTTCACCAACATACTACTTAATAGAAACAGAGATAATAACTGAACAAGTGTTGTTTTAGTTAACAACGTTGGATTTAACGTTGCTATGTGGACCGACCAAGCCCACTTTGCAACGTCGAATTCAATGTTGTCAAGTGTCCGGCCCACCCAGTCGTCCTTCAATTCACAACGTTGTGTATGATACATTACAACGTCCATTTTGACGTTGCTACAACGTCTAATCCAACGTTTCTACAACGTTATAATTGACGTTGTATTAGCAGTGCTAAACACGGATTTGCAGTGTATATAGGGAGACCCAAATTAAAAATAGGAGACACGCCGGATTCTCACAATTAATTAGTGACACTCACCCAAATTAATTAGTAACACCCCACTCTCACTATACACACACCAAATCAAACACACTAATTAATTGCACGCGCCAATCAATACCACCTACTAATTAATTAGAAATTGTACGTACATGTAAAAGTGTTTACATGAACTTTTAAAAATCATATTTGGAATTTTCACTTGTTAAAAAAATATAAAAAAAAGTATATTTGGGTGTAATTTAATTTTAGCAACACATAGACATCCACTTTGTATATGTTTTGTTGAAAAAAATTGACAAGTAGTGGTTCAGAAATTTTATTCACAATGGTTCATCAGTTTTATTCACAGTGGTCTCACAAGCGAGCATTAGTATTGCCGAGCTTTTAAAAGTTCAATGGACTGGCCCGAAGGTTTGATCGTGTGCTCGGACAATGAACTTTTAAAAGTGCACTGTCCCGAAGCGTATATAGCTCGTAGGTTGGATCGTGTGCTCGACAATACTAATGCTCGTATGGACTGGCCCGAAGCGCTTGTGAGACACCTTCCGAATTTCAGTTCTGACCATATTCCTATGCTTTTTACTATTGATGCGCCAGTTAAGATGAATAAAAAGCGCAGACCTTTTAGATTTCAAGCGGCCTGGTTCACGCACTCGGGGTTTGGCGAGTTTGTTAAGGAATCCTGGCATAGTGAGACTAATGCTCCGACAACTCTGAATTTTTTAAGGGATTGCCTGTTAATCGAAAGACGTTTGGTAACATCTTTGAAAGGAAGGATGAGCTTTTGACTGAGATTAAGAAGGCGTAGTTGGCGCTAGCTGCTAATCCTTCGGATGCCCGTTTGGAGGAGGTGACCAGAATTCAAAGAAACTTAGACCTTACTTTGGAACAAGAAGAAATTCTTTGGTTTCAGAAGTCGCGGGAGAGCTGGCTTAGAGCTGGTGATCGGAACACATCGTACTTCCACCTTTCTACCGTGATTCGCCGTAAGAGAAACAGGATCCAAGTCCTAAGGGAGGAGGATGGTACTGAGATTTTGGACGGTAAGATTATTGAGAAGAAAGTGGTGGATTTCTTCCAACAGTTGTACAAAATTCCGGATGAAGAACAATTTCCCTTTGTTTGGGAGAGTGGTGCTTTTCCACACATGTCGACTGAAAGTTGGGAGCAATTCGGCAGACCGTTCTCTAACAATGAGATCTTTCAAGCGGTGAAAGAGATGGGATCCTTTAAAGGGTCGGGTATAGATGGGTTTCAGCCAGCATTTTTTCAGAAATGTTGAAGCACAGTGGGTGGTACTGTTGTGGAGCTCGTGAGGAATTTCTTTGCTACTTCCAGGCTGCCGCGGTCGGCTAATGAGACCCTCATTGTGTTATTGGTGAAGGTGGTGAGGCCAGAGACGATAGCTCAGTATCGACCGATCAACCTTTGCAATGTCCTTTACAAGATTATTACAAAGGTTATGGCTAACCGTATTCGACCTTTGCTTCAGAATCTTATTGGCCCGATGCAGGGTATTTTTGTGCCGGGAAGAAAGATTACAGACAATATTGTTGTTGTGCAAGAGTTGGTGCATTCGATGCGAAGGAAGAGAGGCAAAATGAGTTGGATGATCCTCTTGATCGATTTCGAGAAAGCATATGATCGGTTGCGGTGGGATTTTGTTTGCGACACCCTTGTTGATGCAGGGTTCTTGTTAATGGCGAGATTACTAAGGAGTTCGACCCATCGAGAGGCATCAGGCAAGGCGATCCGGTGTCTCCGTACTTGTTTGTGTTATGTATGGAAGGACTTAGTCAGTTGGTGGATAAAGCTGTTACTAAAGGGGATTGGAAGCCAGCGAAGATCACCAGGAGAGGGTCATCGACATCACACGTGATGTTTGCCGATGATATCATTCTGGTGGCTGAGGCATCTATGCAACAATTGAAGATTATAAATGGAATATTGGAGGTTTTCTATAGAGCTTTGGGTCAGCGGGTTAATGACAGAAAATCGAAGCTTTTTGTCTCGCCGAATGTGTCCATTGAAGTGATTGAAGAGCTAAAGCAGGAATGTGGTTTCGAGGTTACGGACAAACTCGGTAGCTACTTGGAAATGCCGGTCTTTCACACTAGGATCGGGGGGGGGGGGAGACTTTCGGTCCTCTGGTGGATAAAATAAACAACCGCCTGGCAGGGTGGAAGAGAAATCACTTGAATTTGGTGGGTCGCGTGAGTCTCACTAAGACAGTTTTAGAATCGATCCCGGTCTACTTTATGGCTACTGTCTCTATTCCGAGGGCCACATGTTATATCATTGATAAGAAATGCTGAAGCTTTATTTGGGGGGATGGAGAGAATGGGCGCAAGACCTACTTGGTGGCTTGGAATGATGTGTGCAGACCCAAATGCAAAGGGGGTTTGGGCATAAGATCCATGAACGAGCTTAACATTGCTATTAGTGGGTCTCTTGTGTTGAGATTTATTAATAATAATGATAATAAAAATGTTTGGTGCAATGTTTTGCATGCAAAGTATGTGAGGGAATCACAAACGTGTGTGCTTGGGACATCTGTGGTTTGGTTGAGCATACGAAGAAGTTTGGACATGGTGGTGAAAGAATGTGCTAGATGGATGATAGGAGACGGTCGAACGGTGAGCTTCTGGAGAGATAAATGGTTGTTGGATGATACCCTGGAGTCTCTGGCCATTGGCGAAATTTCGAACGAAGACCTAGACAGACCAGCTTGTTCGTATTGGGTTACTAGGGAAGGTTGGAAGTGGACTGAGATATTGGGCTTAGTTTCGACGGAGTTGCTGATGAAGATGGCCGCTAGCGCTATTATGGAAGAAGGAGAGGGCCGAGATAGATTGTTCTGGAGCTACTCGCCGGATGGGAATTAATCAATTAAGTCGGCTTATAACCGATTAACTAATGCGAATTCTCTTGTTTGTGTTGACAGTGTAGTGTTCAACATAGTTTGGAAACTGTAGGTGACGGAAAGGGTTAGGACTTTCCTTTGGCTGGTCACTCGGGGCACTATTCTTACAAATGAGGAGCGTTGTCGGCACCATCTTGCTGTCGAACCATGGTGCTCGTTGTGTGCGGATCTGCCGGAGTCTATGCTGCATATTTTCATGGATTGCCCATTTATTTCGAGTATGTGGAAGGATTGGGTTGATCCTAGTGTGAGCACTGATTTCTACTCTATGTCCTTTGCAGAGTGGTGGAGAGTGAACATCATGTTGGAAAGAAGATTGGACGACGACTCAGAATGGGCCAGTGTGTTTGCTAATGCGACATGGTGGGCATGGCGATGGAGGAATGAAAGAGTCTTCAACAATCATACCAGTCGTCCGGATAAGGTGAGGTTCGTGAAGGAATACACAAGGAGCTACAAGCAAGCCTAGTGCAAGACTAAGGGAGACACGGTCAGGAAGGAGAAGAAGATCAAAGAGATAGGCTGGGAAAAACCGGACCCGGACTGGCTGAAGGTCAACGTCGATGGCTCGGTTAATAAGAACGGGGAAGGTGCTGCTGGCGGTATCATTCGCAATATGGATGGCAGGTGGCAAGGTGGTTTCGTCCAGAAGATTGGTTGTTGTCCGGTGCTCGTGGCTGAGCTATGGAGCATTGTGGGAGGTATTAAGATGGCGTGGGATTTAAGTTTTCGCAAGGTGGTTATCGAAACTGACTCCTTGACAGCCCATAACTTGATCCAAAACGGGGTGGTCGAGAGCCATCCGATGTCTAGCCTGGTCGAGTGTTGCCAAGGCTTTATCAAGAGGAGTTGGACAATTCAACTCAAACATGTCTTCAGGGAAGGGAATTGTGTCGCCGACTCCCTTGCCGAGCTTGCCCAAACTTTTCCGTTAGGTTTACATATGCTCGAAGAGCCTCCCGATTGTATTTCTAGCTTGCTCGAAGAGGATCGTAGGGGGAGGACTACCCCCTGGCTTTGTTTAGTGTAGTCCAACGCTCGTTTTAGCCTTGGAGGGGTTGTCCTCTAGGTTTATTTACCAAAAAAAAAAGACATTTTTTTTTCTTTTTATAAATGGTACGTGTGACCTACAAACAAATCAGCCTAGTCTTAACGATTGGCGCATGGTTATTACGAAGGGAGAGGGAGGAATTGTAGAATTGGTACGTGGGACCCATAAGTTTTTTTTTTTGAATCGGAAATAATTCGAGTCAGTCGAGAGGCCGAAAAGATCGGCTCCCGCAAGTACATATCAGCCTAATCTCCCAGCAATTTTAGTAAGTGGATTAAATTATGTTGGGTATAAGAGATTATTCATATATATATAATCTATTATTCGCATATAGAAGTCCAATATTTTAGAATTATCTATGTAGTTAAAAATAATAGAAAAAAAGAAAAATAATAATAATAATTATAATAATAATAATAATATACATTTAGAATTACTATTCAATAAATCAAGAATCATTATTTGCATATATAGAATTATTATTTGTATAGTATAATAATTATCATGTACATAATTACAAAATTACACAAAAAATAAAATAAAATTGGAGCACATGCAAAATGTCTTCCGTGTTGCCCGTGTACAATGAATTTGAGGCCCACATTTTTTGCCTAACACTCACGCGCCTATCTTCATTTACTAAGGTTGTGGGCCCCGCATTTTTTTAAAAAAAATCTAAAAATTCTAATTAATTTACACCCTTATTTAGTTTGCTTCAATGGTCTAGATATGTTCTTAGGTTCCCACCCTAAAGGGTGTTCTCATCCGATCTATATATATATATATATATATATATATATATATATATATATATATATATATATATATATATATATATATATATATATATATATATATATATATATAATGCCTTCCGTGTTGCCCGTCTAGATGTGTTCTTAGGGTTTGCTTCAAATGTAAAAAGTCCTTAAAGTGTAAAATTTGCTTATCGTGTAAAATTTCCTTAACTAGTGTTTTTTGGGCAGATTACTATAGTGCGAGTTGGGCTACCACACGCGTTTTAATTGAATAAAGGTTTCAGGGAGGAACGGCCCAAATAAAAATAAAACAGGTCTTGTTTATCCAGTTCATCGTTCTCCTTCCTCCTTCGTTCCGCATCTCAGATCTCTCTCCCTCCTCTTTTACTAACTCACGTCCTCTCCTCCATATTTTTCCAACAGCGGGAGGTCGAAGGAGCTGACGTAATCGGCGTTGGTTGGAGGTGACATCTACCGCCACTGCTGAGATGTGAAGATTTGTACTCTTTCGTTTACTAGTTCTCTCCTGTCCCTATTTGATCAATCAGTTCCGATTTCATCTTGATGTCCTACTTAGGGATCTAAGGTTCGTATCTCTTGCTCCACCATTTTTTTTTCGATTTTGATTTAGGAATTGCTGAATTTTTAGGGATTTAGGATTAGAGATTTTGGAGATTTGGCATATTGATTTGGGTTAACAGTGAGTAGTATCGTACATTGAACATCAACGGGCCTAAGAAAACCACCTAACAACCATTTCACTTCATCTCTAGCAAGTTATTTTTCCCCATCTTCCTTGAAAGTACCATGGTTGCAAAATAGCTAATAGAATCTACACGATTTCTCTGCCCCGTTGTGTGCTTCCCCTGCCAAAACCATGAATGGGGTTTGGAGGAGCGGGGAACAGGAATTTGAAGCCCCCACTTGTTTTGGAATGGGAATTAACTCCCATCATGGGGGTTCACCTCAAAACTTATATGAACTTTTACATATTATATAACATAGCCTAAGCAAAGAAAGGAACTCTCAGGCACCTTCACTAACCTTGGAACAAGGAAGCCTTTAAAAGTTGCCCTTGGCTTCATCCTTCATCAAAGCACTGGATCCATCATCAAAACCGGAACCAGGCGCTGCTTTATTTAGGTCAAGAAACCCCCTTTCTCCAACCCCACCTCCCATTACTTCATTTGGGTTAATTGACACACTGGAGGGCCCTTCGTCCGGTTGCTCTTCCTCAACTTCTTTGACCTGAAAGCTGCCTCTGATTAATGGTTGTACAAATCCACTTTCCTCCTTTACACCATTAGCAGCACAATCTGGGCTTTCAATTGTGAATTCTCCATAATGGAGCATATATGAAAACTAATATGTATCTTGGTAGGTGATGTGGCAATGTAGGGTAATTTCAGCTAATTTATGTATAAAAACAAATTGATTGTCTTTCGAAAATGGTTTCAGTGCTACTGACCTTTATACTGATGGTTCTTTGTACATATTGAGTGATTCGATTAGCATATCAAGTCATTGACTTACCATTTCTTTGAAATTCATTTCAGTATGATATTGATATGGCTTTCACCAATTCTAGTGCCTTACCATTCATCGCATGATCTTGTGTCGAATGTGCATCTTCTACAACCTCATCCATTCACGGATGATAATTTGTTCTTTGATGCTGCTCTAGACGAATTTTACAATGCATCAAGCACCGAGGATGATCTACTGATGGATACCTAGCAGAAAACGAAGATGCCTGGGAGAAGATGATCAAGGATTTGAGAGCTCTCATGTTTGAACACTGAGTCACAAAGCTTGAGTTGAGTGACATGGTACTGGCTTTCAAGTTCTTCTTTATCTTTGATTTCTACTGATCTTTAAGTGGTTGGAACTACTTTTCTAGTTGTGATACTATCATATGTGTAACATGTGTTTAGTGAGAGTTTTACTCCTACATGCCCTTCTTTATCTTTGATTTCTACTTGTTCTGGGCCCTTCGGAAACACTCAGGATATATTGGGTTAATGTTGTCATTGTTTTATGGTTTTTGCTTGAAGTGTTGCATTTAGTTGTTCGTTATCCTTTCTGAGAATGATTTTGAATTTCAAGTCCTAACATTATATATGTGGAATTTGAGTACTATGTTCTTACAGGCTTGTTCAATCGAGTGCTATGGTAAATATAATTTTTGCTTTTGTATGCTTAACTTGTATTGAAGTATTAAGGATGCACGGAGACTTGGCTATACATATCTCATTCTTTTATATAATGCACTAAACTGGAGTAAGCTGACTAAACCTAATTTTGAGTGCAGATTGCACTTATACCTGGCAATAAGTATTATGGCGATTCTGCCATTCACACAACTAGAGTGGGGAGGCTCCTGAGGGAGAGAGAGTTAAGTAGGTTGAGGAGAAACAATAGGAAAGAATTAGTAGATGAAAGCAAATAAGCTTGAGAACCTCTCACAGGATATTTCTGGTGTCGAACAATTTGTGGAGAGGTTAGCTGGTACAGGGCAAAACGGAGGATTTGAAAGAGCCGAACGAAGCCAACCCACATAGAGACTTTTAGCATTAGCTAATTGGCTGCCGGTTTCTGCTGTAAGGAGAGGTGAAGATTCATGGTCATGGGAGATCAGTGCTGGGGTTTAGTCAGTGCACTTCTGGGTATGTGGATGGCTTTTGTTCCTTATTTCTGCTCATGATATTGACTTGAGCTCAGAACTTGCATTTACAGTGGAATCACAATCAAGTGCAATGTGTTATGATTTTGATGTTGTATTTTTCATTTATATTCTTAGTAAGCGTATTTTAAGTGCGCGTATTAGTGTCATTAAAAGCCTATTAGCTCAAAATGGTAGAGCAATGTGCCTACGCACAAAGATGCGGGTTCAAATCCCGCATAGGCTATCTATGTTTATTGCTTGCAAATACTACGTTCTCTTCATGAATAAGAGTATAAGGTGCAAAAATAAAATAGTAATGTGCAAATATAAGAAGATAAAGTGCAAAAGTAAGATACAGTTATGCCTATTTAGAATACAATTGTGCACGTTTAGAATACAATTGTGCAAAAATAAGATACAATTGTGCAGATTTAGAATACAAGTATGCATACAACAACTACTAAAAATTAATGAAGGAATCTGACAAATCTTATCTCAATCAATTGTGCTAAAGTAAGATACAATTGTGCAGATTTAGAATCCAATTGTGTACATTTAGAATACAATTGTGCAAAAGTAAGATACAATTGTGCATATCTAGAATACAATTGTGCAAACGTAAGATACAATTGTGCAAAAGTAAGATACAATTGTGCAGATTTAGAATACAATTGTGCAAACGTAAGATACAATTGTGAAAAAGTAAGATATAATTGTGCAGATTTAGAATACAATTTTGCAAAAGTACGATACAATTGTGCACATTTAGAATAATAGTGTACAAAAATAAGATATAATTGTGCATATTTAGAATACAATTGTGCACATTTAGAATAATAGTGTGCAAAAATAAGATATAATTGTGCATATTTAGAATACAATTGTGCAAAAGTAAGATACAATTGTGCAGATTTAGAATACAATTGTGCAAAAGTAAGATACAATTGTGCATATTTAGAATACAATTGTGCAAAAATAAGATATAATTGTGCACATTTAGAATAATAGTGTACAAAAGATATAATTGTTCAGATTTAAAATATAATTGTGCAAAAGTAAGGTACGCCAAAAAAAACTCCTAATCCCATCACCTTTTTCAAACTAAGAATTTATTTCAAAATTTCCAACCAATAGTTCATTCAAAACTGAAACCAATCCATTGCCCGAGCTTTCTAATTGATGTCATATTATTAGCAGACATGATATTCCGAATTAAACATTGAAACAGAGTATATAGATCCAGGTGGAGTCGAACCACCAACATCCTGAACAACGGGTGCTCATTCCTAATTGAGCTTATGGATCTTAACACAAGTAACAAGCTAACCCAAATATGGACAAGCTCAGAACATTTGAGTTCTAAAATTGCACTTTTTGGTTTTATATTTGCACATTATCAAACTAAAATTGCACTTTTTCAAGCTAAGAACATTTTTTGTAAGAATCAAGCAAATAATCATTAGACAAGAACATTAGATGATATAAAATAAGAAAATCCAGGTATTTTCAGTAAAGTAGTTGATGTGAGCCTGCGATATGCCTCAATATATCCATTAATTTCCATTCATGAGAGCTAAGAAGTTAAACCAAATAGTTTTGTGTTTAGTTTATTAGAATGTAGCGACTAGTAACCAAATAGGCATATAGCATATGACGGTGTGATGTAAAAATGCTACAAGCACAAAGGGATTGCTAATCACAGAATTTGAAAATGGATGCTATACCCTAAGCTGCTCAAATTTGACTCAATAAGCTGCTCAAAATTGACTCAATACGTAGCTTGTTGGAGATCAAAAGACCAAAATCAGTAGGTATTAGAACAATCAAATGCAGATTATATCAATGAAGAAAAACATGATGCAAACCACACACATTGCGTGCACCTCATGAAAGACCATTGCGTGCACCTCACGATGCAAACCACACACATTGCGTGCACCTCACGATGCAAACCACACACGATGCAAACCACACACAGATTATAGTCAAAATATTCGGTATTCACACATCTTGCCTTCATCACAAGCAAAACTATCATGTTTCGCAAAATCTTAATCGAACCAAGTTTTCTCCGTTGACTGATCATCAAATATGCAGTACAGTATAATATCACACACTAACCTGCATCTATGCAGTTCAACTGTCTTCAATCTCCTTTTCCTTAATCGCACTATAAAACCCGACAAGTCTCTTGGATCAAACAAGCATCTTCCTAGATCACCA
This sequence comes from Persicaria tinctoria, assembly GCA_037127255.1. NCBI lineage: Eukaryota > Viridiplantae > Streptophyta > Magnoliopsida > Caryophyllales > Polygonaceae > Persicaria > Persicaria tinctoria. The sequence goes on along the minus strand of JBANSL010000020.1, from coordinate 13,171,257 downwards.
TAGGCCAGGGAACGACGAAGACAGTTAAACAAGCATGACTATTGCAGCAATTGTCTTCCAGTTCTTTTCTGCTCTAATAAACTCCTCCAATGGTGAGTTGCACTTGTGAATCCATTAATCTCACGCCGGAACTCGGTGCCCATATGATCAACATAAGCACACTAAAATCAACAGGCGAAGAGATTAGCATCAAGTCCAACTACATAAATCACCAAACATAAGGGCATTGATGTATACATTTTGCTTAAGAAGAATATACCGCATTCTTGATAATGTTAATTTCCTTGTAGTGACATTTCAATGTAGTATTCTTGAAACTGAATCACAATGTACTGGATTGTAAAAAAAATGCATACTAAGAACAGTTATTCATCATCACTGCAGAACTCTAAAGCTCCTATATTATTGTAATATATAAGTAGAATATCACTCAGAACTCATATAGCAGCTTGAGAACATTAAACAACTTATCAACCTTTACTACATCAACTTTGATTGCAAATTCAACTAATCTGGTATCTATTAATCGTATTTTTGCTAGGGGTTTAGAATGATTAACCTTAAAGTCAAATTGATGGATGCCTTCATAGCTTCAATTAAATCTAAACAAAGTTACAGATCCATATTCTGATGGTCCTAAAAGACAAAATAACTGATCCTTTGCAAAATTGACCTATATGCCCTGAATTGAAGATGAACTACAGTTGAAAACGAGGATAATGTTATTGTTTAACTGAATTGAAGATGAACTACGGGTAGTCATACAATTGGAAGTGATTGGCAAAACAGGAGGAGGAGGAGGTCATCTTACCAGATAATCAACTGAAATCAATGGAGGAACAGGAGAGTAAGACCTGGTAGCGGCGGCGATGATGGGAGATGCTCAACGGCGTGGATGCCAGAGATGGAGGCATGGATCATAAACTTCGACTCGCCGGAGATGCTCAACTGTGACTTCTCAAATCGTAAACATCAAAATTGAGGCGAAGAGCAAAAGCAAAAGAATACATCACAGGCAGAATCATCCCGCTTCCATGAAATTGCGGTGGAATCGACGGAGAGGAAGCCAGGTCGACACCGAAGAATTTAAAACCCTAGAAATTGGGGATTTTAATTTTCATTACAATCCAAGCAATTCGAGGAAGAAGAAATTGAGGATTCGGGTGGAATAAAGGGAGAGGAAGATCACCGACGTCCACCTTCTTCTTCCCCTGCCGACGACGAGCCATCTCCTCTCCCGTTACTTCCATGCCCGATGCTCTGAGCGCAGAGGAGAGAGATGACGATGAAGACGCGTGAGCGAAGGTGATGGAGACGGTCTGACGCGTGCCGTTTCAGTTTTTTTTTAACAAACCGGTTGTTCATTTTTTTTTAAATGGGGCACGCGGTCGGTTTCACAAAATTTTACACGTTAAGGATGTTTTACATTTTAACGCTTCCCTATATATATATATATATATATATATATATATATATATATATATATATATATATATATATATATATATATATATATATATATATATATATATAAACTGTCAGCATGCTTGCGTGATTTAAAGTCATGCCCTACATTACAAGTGTGATATTAAGAATAGCGTATATGTGTACTTATATGTAGGGTCGACCGGCCAAGCGCGAGCCTCAATCTGATCCTATGCCCTTTTAATGTTTTTAGGTATATGATATATATGTATAAAGATGTTGATATAACTCTATGATCGCGGGACTTATGCATGGCGGAAAGAGAGAGTTGATACTCTGACATCACAAAATTATTATGGATTTGGATTTGAATAACTGGATTTCGTTTTGACCCGGCTTAGCCGTGGAACACCTATGTAGTTTATTTATAGTTATGCTTGGGTTTGAATGATACAATGATTTTCACGACTTAGGCCATAGGGCAGGTACATGGTTGTTATTCCGGGTCTCCAACAGACCTTGCGATATTTGGGTTCGAAATTCCACTTTCCCATACTAATATTCGTTTTCAAAACTTCAACCAGTACTCGGTGCGCAAGATCCGAACGAATGATTCCATCCTTCGAAACGGAACTCGGGGTTCTAAATCCCGGGCCGTTACAATTAGAGCTTTGGATTTGGTTCCACAAGTGCTCGACCAAATCATTATTCAAATTCACATGAGTTTGTCTATCCCGAATCACATCACTGGAAATTGATGTTTTTATAAAGATTTGGATCAAAAGGCATATTTGGAATGTGTGGGGTATATATTTGGATTATTGTAATCCATAGTTAAGAAAATAAGTGCAACTACAATAGATCATGACGTGGGTATATGTAGGGTAAAATTAGACTCTAATTATAGAGAAAAATAAATTTAAACCAACGAGATATTTTATTTTAAAAAAAATAAATAAATATTTTTTCATTTTAAACATCATTATATTTAATAAATGTGAATTAAAAAATAGAATTAATTTTTCATTAAAAAAATAAAACAAAATTACAAAAGTGAACATTTTACCTATCTCTACCAAAGTAACTTTTTCATTCCCTGTACCTTAAGGTATAACCTACAACCATGAGTCTACCTTTTAGTGATCTTATGTGAGCAAAACCCACAGTTGCTCATGCTCTTAATGGAGGTCTGCATTCTGTAATGTGAGGAATGAAAACTAAACACCCTAATACCCTAATACCCAAACCACTACTCTAAACGCTACTACAACCAAACACCTACGTAGCTTTTCAGAAGACAAAACGCTTATTTCAACCGCTATTTTTAAAAGCTACCACAACCATTTCAGCTACTCCAACCACTACAGCTACTCAAACAGCTCCGACACGCTACTATATTGCCAAACGCAATCTAAGTTATGCCTTGCACAATCTAAGACCATATCCAACAAAACCTCTAAAATGGATAAAAGTGAAAATTTTGGAGAAAAGATGACGTTTTGACTTCAATAGCTCATCTATCTTGTTATCTAAAATAGAGAAATGAGGAAAGAAATGGGAAATTTCTCTATATTTGTAGGAATGGTAAAAATTCTCTAAACACTCTATATTGAATGTTAGCACAAGATTCGTTGGAATTCAACCATATAATGGAGAAGTACAAATAAAATGTTATATATTTGTTTTAAATAGATAAAAATAGTAATAATTAAAGTATTATTCAATGTAGAAATATGTAAAATAAAAGAATTGTTAAAAGTCGATCATAATTTTTTTCAAAGATTTTTATATTTTTTTCTCCATTTAGATTTTAGAGTGATGCTCCCTGCATAGTCTACTGCCTTGTAAAAAATTATATCTTATTCTTTTCCATTCAAATCTAATAAGTTATGCCTTGAATAGTCTAATGCCTCGAAAAATCTAATCTAGGAATATTATGGTTTACAGACAACTGATTGGATAATTCGTCCATATATAGAATAGAATAATGCGTCCATGCGCGTCATATGGTTGACTTTTCTTTCTACGTTTCGTCCATAGTCCTCTTCAAGACATTTCGTCCATAGTGTAATTTGTCCATAATCTAATCGGTTCTTGCGATGGCCTTGGACTATATATGTTTGTTTATCCGTTAGTCTTACCACGTGATGCATTGTGCACAGCTTTTCAATAGCTGGGAGCCTGGGACAAATTTTCCTGCAATATTTCAAGAGCTCCAAATTTGGAGCTCTTTCAGTCAACTTTTCTACCCATAAGATAAATAAATAAATAACTTTTTCTCTCATAACCAACGGGCAAATAAACAAATAAATAATCCAGTGACTTTTTTTTTATATATACAGTCAATAATTAGAACATCAGTATCTTAAATCATGCATCGTTATAGATAATTACCCAAAAAAAAATGTATATGAATAAGGTTGCACACATAATATCAATATTATTACATTAATGCTTAACAATGTAATCTATCGCTTGATTGACTTTTTTTTAACATTGGAAAATTCTGAAACTCTTGAAATAAGCAAGAATAAGATCTCTCTTCACTTATTATTTGAATCTCTCAAGGACGTCTACATTAGTTGGCGATGACGATGGTAACTATTAGATTGTCATCTTTGTTGAGAATAATTCATATCCCAAATATGTTAGATAAATGGGACAATTTAACTAGTAGCAACATGGATCATTCCATAATGATGAAAGTGTGTAGCCATGAAGGCTCTAGAAAATGGATGACAATTCTAGCTTTTGTAATCGGTAAACGAGTTACTAGAACACTCATGAATATTAGCTAGGAAATTAATTAGGGACTAGATATTTGTAGACAATTCCATCCTTGCACCAAGTGATGATCGGGAGGTTATAAATAGGTAGTGTGTAGTGGAGTTGTGAGTAGTCCTCCTAAGAAACGAGTGAGTGTGTGAGTCAAGTAAGTTGAGTCTTTTAAAAGTGAGTGTGAGTTTGTGAGTGTGATCGAGTTGGTTAAAATGTGGTTCATCCTGAGTACGGTGTGTGAAAGAGTCTTTGTATGGTGTGGTTTGTACAAAATATATTTGTACATTAATACAAGTCCTTGTTTGTTTCATCCGAATTACACATAATCGAGTGAGTAGCTACCCGTGTTTTCCCCAACAGTGGTATCAGAGCCGAAGGTTGCGAAGGGCGTCAGAGTCAAAGAATCGGTGTAGCATTTGTTGGTGAAAGGATTCCGTGTAGACGAGATGGCATTAAGTGTGATGAAGACGTTCCAGATCCCACTCTTTGATGGAAAGACCAACTTCACGATGTGGCAGAGTACGATTCAAGACGTAATGGTGCAGCAAAGTCTTGATCAAGCCCTTGAGGAGGACAAACCTATATCCATGAGCGAGAGAGAGTGGAGCAGACTCCAGAAGAAGGCGGTGAGTACCATCCGGTTGGCGCTTGCTCTCGAGATCAAGTCTAGTGTGATGAAGGAGACCTCACCAAAGACGTTGTGGGAGAAGCTCGAGAGCATTTATGCGTCGAAGTCGTTGATGAACCGGTTCTGCTTGAAGATGGAGTTATACTCGCTTTGGATGGAGGACGGAGGTAATCTTCATGACCACATTAACTCTTTCAATCCACTAGTATGCCAATGTATGAATGCAGATGATAATATTAAAGATGAAGAGCAAGCATGATTGTTGTTTAGCGTCATTATCGAGGTCCTACAAGCCAATTTGGTGCAGACATTGCTTGAAAGAAGGACGACTCTCACTCTAGAGGAGGTAACGACTACATTACGAGAGAGTGAGAGGATGATAAAGAATAACGCTCTCAACACAAGAGGGGATAGCATACTAGTTACTGAGAATCGAGAGCGAGGGAGGAGCCAGTCAAGGGGGAATGATCACCAAAGGTGGAGATCCGGATCACGTCTGCGTCGTGACCCAGGTAATGTAGAGTCGGCGAATGGTGACCCAAGACGGAGACAACAATCATATCAACGTCGAGATTTTACTGATGTGGAGTGTTATTATTGCGGGGAGAAGGGTCACATACAAGTGAGGTGTCCGCAATTCAGGGAGGACGTGAAGATGTTGAGAAAGACATCCTTGCAGAAGAATGATGATGGCTCCCAAACAAATGTGGTCAGTGTAGCTGATGGTGAAGCTGGTCATTATGATGAGGTGTACTTAGCAACCAGTGAAGTGGTTGCCAAGTCTGAGTGGGTGATGGATAATGCTGCGTCGATGCACATTTGTAGGGATCAAGCGTTATTTGACACCTTAAAGACTGATGGAGCATTTGGGCATTGCAACCTCGCGAGCGGAGATAAGTTGAAAGTAGAAGGCATTGGGAGCGTGAGGATGAGGCTCTGAAATGGTGCAAGTCCCACTCTTCGTAACATGAGGTACTGATAGCATGCATTTAGGTAGGCATAATAGGTTGCATTTAGCTTAGTTAAGATGCATTTCATTGATGGATTAAGCACGATTTGCATATTAGTTCTCTATGTTGTCGGAGTCGGAATCTACACGCTTTTATTGATTATTTCAGGTAATGGTGGATCCGAGGAGGAGACATGAGTTGATAACGCATTGGATGAGAATGTCTAGTTGATCGAAGACGCTTACATGAAGATCTCAAGAGGTCCTGAGAAGAAGAAGCGAGCCTAAACGAAGAACAAGTCTGCAGAAGTTATCTCCAGACATGCTGAACTTGTTTTGCACTTTTTGGAGGCCTCGGTTGTCCGATTGACAATTATGACCATGCGCTGGAAAGCTCTTTTAGAGAGCTACAACTTTCCTGTTTAGAAGAAGAGAAAATTCGAGATGGGTTTTCCGAGAAAGACCGATGTAGCGGCCGCAACATGTATGCCGCGGCCGATGCAGCAGGGCTGCGAAGAAATGCTGATGCTGCGGCCGCAACATCCATGCGGCGGCCGCCACATTTGCCGTCAGCAATTATGCACTGCGTTTTGATTAATGAAAAACCCTAGATCTATTTGTTTGTTTTATGGCCGACTTTGGATGATTTAAAAGGCCAAGTTTTATGTTATTTTCAGCACTTCTATTCTATTCTTTCATCAGACACTTTAGAGATTTTGAGCGATGTCCATGAGGAACTAAACTCATTTATTTTGCTTGCAATTTGAAGCTTTATTCGGATTGATTGTGAGTTTCTAATTCTCGTTCCTTGTTTCCTATATTTGAATGTTTCAACTTCTTTGTTCTTGATTGTCTATTGTTTTATTCTATCTAGCTCGTGCAACTAGTTAGAATCAATTCAGTTGCTAAGGTTTTGTAGATTCCTGATTGTGAACCTTAACCTAAGTGGCAAACTTGTTCCTTTAGGGCTGATTGAACTAATTGAATGAGAAGGAAGTTGAATGTGTTGTTAAATCCTTCTTTAGGAACTGCAAATATCTTGGCTAATCTATGAACTTAAGGCTATCAATTGGGTTAAATCCTTCTTTAGGGATTGTTCGATTGATAAGGGTTTCTAGGACTGATTAGACTAGTAACTATATTAGGTCGGGATAAGGGCATTCATAGGAAACTTAATAAGACGAGAAGAAGTTACAAGGATCGTTTCAAACCAAATAAAGTGGAAAATTGTAGGTAGAATTGCTTCTCCTAATTGTCTGAATTACAATTATTTACTCTTGCTTTCATCAATCCGCTTTGATAAAAGGCGGAACTTTCACACTCAAAACCCCCCTCTTTGTTTACCTGATTGGCATCTAAATCACATTTGAATAGTGAATTTCTATGTGGGATCGACCTCTTACTTGTTGCTATACTAGCTATAGTTTGTTTGAGTTTTCGGTCGATTCATATTCGACCCGTTTGGATAATTAGGTTGATTTTGACTCCGTTGAATACTTAAATATGTAATTTACTTAAAATAAATGATTTTGACTCAGTTGAATACTTGAATATGTAATTTTGACTCGGTTGAATATACTCATTGTCATTGACTCATCGGTTGTCGACCGATTTTCAAAAAAGTCATAATCAGAAATTCGGTATTCAACAACATCGTCCTTTTTTAAACATTTAAACCAATTGATCGGTGCTATAATTAAATCAAATTAATTGTACATTTAGGATTTAACCTTATTTTAACTAGCAATTTGTAAATGGGCTTATTTGTGGTTTGACTATATCATTGGCATATTCCGTTTTCAATGCCCATTTCATTTTGGTTTAATTTAGTGGATGTCCAAAAAAATGGACATAATTAAATAAATGTCTACTTTTTAAAAAATTTAGGTAAATGTCCATATTTGACACTTTTACCCTTCCTTCCCATCCCTTACCCTTCCTCCTTCCCCCTTAACTTTTTTTAATTTTGACTTTGACTAGTCAACATTGACCATTTCAATCAATACCTAGATTTGATTACAATTATTTTCGATGACAGTTGTTTGTGATAATTTTTTTGGTGACAATTGTCTTTTTTTGTGACATTTTATTTTTTTCCTGGTGACAATTGGGGGAAATTTTTTCTTATGACAATTGATTTTTTTTTCTTGGTGACAGTTGTTGGTGACAATTTTTTCAGTGACAACGATTTTTTTATGACAATTGACTTTTCCAGTGACTGATTTTTTTTTACGACAATTATTTTTAGTGACAGTTGTTTGTGATAATTTTTTGGTGACAATTGTATTTTTTTGGTGACATTTTATTTTTTCTGGTGATAGTTGAAGAATTTTTTTCTGGTGACAATTGTTGGCGACATATTTTTTTTTGTGATGAATAATTTTCTTCTGGCAATTGAGTTTTTTTAATAATAGATGATTTTCTTGGTGACAACGGTTAGTGATGAGGTTGATGACAATATATTGTCACCACTATATTGTAACCTTAAAAAATTATCACGATAACATTATACATCACCAAGGCATTGTTAATTGTCGTCAATCCATATTTTAAAGTGTTTAACCGTAAACCCTCACAAAAATATATCATTATAACACTTTCATTAAAATAATCACCATGATACTATCCCCACAATAAATGTCACCATCACATTAAATATCATCAAATTCTGTCGTCAAATAAAATTTTAAAAGTTTGACTAGTTTATCTCATATGAAATTGTCACCAAAATATTATTTGAACAAATATCAAGTACTAGTGAACACTGTCACAGAACTATTATCATCAATTACATAACATTGTCATCGTACAACAGAATATTGTCACCGTGTTTTTGGTGACAGTTGATTCGGTGATATTACCGACCTATTGTCATCAATTGATCATTTCGGTCTATACCTATATTTGGTGAAAGTTTTTTCCGATGACAATTGATTTACATTTTTTTTGTGATAGTTGATTTGGTGACCAACTTTTTTTGGTGACATTTTATTTTTTCTAGTGACATTTGAATGAATTTTTTTCTTGTGACAATTGCAATTTTTTTTTTGATGACATAATTTCTTTTTCAACCTCAAATTTGGTCTAAAGTTAATTAATTCATCTTGCACTAATGAAGCCCAACAAAACACATGCCTCTTTGTTCACTTTGGCCAATCCAATTGAAAACGGTGTCGGTGTCGTCAAATTCCATCAAATTCCAATTGCACTTTCTTTGGATTTCAATTGAAAACAGCAGTTGCAGTCTCCGAGTTGACTAATTGGTGATGCTAATCAATTAGGTGCCCAAGTGCAGATCGGAAGCAACAGGATCGCCCGCGCAAGTATGTACGCGAGAAGATGTGAATCTCAATCGACGGTGGAGATTGCACAGCTAGAATTTGGGAGCAAGGGTTGTTAGGCAATTAATTGGGGTTTAATTAGAATAGGGGTAGTTAGGGTCTTATGAAAATAAAATGAACATTTACCTAATATCCATTTAAATGTGGACATTTACCTAATTAGGTTTCCTAAATGGATATTTGAGCAAATTTTTCTTTAAACTTTCGTTTCGGCTATATACACCGCAAATCCACACGTCCTTAAGGACGTGCAAGTGGGTTTTCAGCCACCCGAGCCCGGACGTGCAAGCATGTTTTTATTTTTTTTAAACGTGCTTGCACGTCCTTAGGGACGTGCAAAAGTGCACGTGCTTAAGCATGTGATGCACGTCCTTGAGGACGTGCAAGCCCGTCTACTAAAGACGAAGCGAACGTGCCTCTTCGTCTTCCATCCATTCCCTCTTCGTCTTCATCTTCGCCAAAGAGAGAGAAATCGAGAGAGAAAGAGAGAGAGAGATCGCCGGAGTGAGAGAGAGAGAGGGAGAGGGAGAGAGAGAGAGAGAGAGAGAGACTGTCGGAGAGGGAGAGAGAGACAGAGAGAGATGGAGTCGGAGAGAGAGGTGGAGGCAGAGGCGGAGGCATCGACGATGGAGGCGGAGGTGGTGGCGCCCATGGAGGCAGAGGTGATGGCGGAGGAGGCCATGGTGGCGGAGGTGGTGGCGTCGGAGGCTGAGGTGGTGGCGGTGGTGGTGGCTGAGGACGGTGATGGTGGTGGAGCAGCAGTGGGGGAGGGGTCTGGTGGTGGTGGTGGTGGAGGCGGCGGAGTGGCGGAGGTGGAGGATCCCCTATTACCTCCGCGGAAGCGGCGGACTATGGAGGTGTCGTCGGTCCCGATCCCACCGATATGTTCTTTGATTTATTTATTTTGTTTGATTTATTTTTATAGTTTTATAATATAGTTTTATAATATAATTTGATAGATTATAATATAGTTTTATAATATAATTTGATATATTATAATATGTTTTTAGTATTTATTTTGTTTGATTTATTTTTATAGTTTTATAATATAATTTGATAGATTGTAATATAGTGTTATAATATAATTTGATATATTATAATATGTTTTTAGTATATAGTTTGATAGAAAATAATATAGTTTTAATTTCATAGAATATAATAGATAGTATATAGTTTGTATATTTTGATAGTATATAGTTTTCATGGAAAAACATTAAAATTGATTAATATATATTACAAGACATTAAAACATATTAAAATATATTAAAATACATCAAAAGACATTAAAATAAATTAAAATAAAAACATTAAAATATATTAAAATACATAGAAATAAATTCAAATTGAAAGACAATAAGCACGTGCCATACGAGGAGTTAAGGGAAAGATTTGAGAGAGAAGAAGCATGTGCTGCTTGAAATACTGCTCGACATCGTCCACAAGCGACCTCAGCTCGACGTGAACGTGATGATGTGTTCGGAGGGTTCAACTGGGGTCGAAACAACGTTGATCCCTTCATGTTCGGGCATATTGAGGGTGTGAGGGGCACAATTGGAGATGGTCATTGTGGATACCGTGCTTTGGTGGCTTTGACATCACCTAGGGGTGATATTCGAGCCGAACGAGCCGAGCTTGACATGTTCAAGCTTGGCTCGAACGGGGGACGAGCCGAGCCGAGCTCGAGCCTAAAATCTATGGCTCGCGAGCAAAATCACATACTCGAGCTCGGCTTGATAGGCTCGTTCAAGGCGAACGAACGAGCCTAAGCTCGTTCAAGCTTGTTGCCCAAGCTCGTTCGTTCAGGCTCGATAGGCTCGTTTGAGTTGTTCAAGCTCGATAGGCTCGTTTGAGCTGTTCAAGCTCGATAGGCTCGTTTGAGCTCTTTATTATCTATACAGGAATTTCTACACTAATACTGAAATCAAAATGAAAAGTAGATATTTTCTACTAACAACACATAAGAAAAGCATACAATATAAAGTTCGATGTCTAATTTGACAATTAGATTACAAGCACAAAGACTAAAATTAAAAGCTTGCAGATGTTCAATCTTGCAGCTTGGTTCCTCTTCTTCTAGTCAAGCTCCTCTTTTCTGCCTGGTTCTACAAGTGAGACAATCATTCATCTATAAGATAATGCCAATAGCAAAGGAGAATAACTGCAATGCAAGATTAAGATGCACATCAAAGGAAATGTATTAGCCTATACACATCAAAGGAAGTGTTTTCGACCAAAAAAATAATCAAAGGAAGTGTATTAGTTCATACATCAAGATTAATATCCAATTAAACTTAATTTAAAAAACTTTATAAGCATGAACTGAACTGAACAATAACAAATTAACACTGCAACAACTAGCCTTTGAAACATCCAATTAAACTTAATTTAAAAGACTTTATAAACAATAACAAACACAATATCCTAATATCATATAACATATAAGCGTGAATTGAACAATAACAAACATAATCACAAACAAGTGCATAAGCTAAGACAAGCAATAAAAATAAGGGATAGCAGTAGAGGCAAATCAATAAAAAACCAAGGATAACAGTAGAGGCGAAACCCTAAATTGAGACAAGTTAATCAATAAGAATCAATATCAGCAAAGCAATAAAAGGGTTTGAAGGAGAAGAATAGACATACCTTTCACTTTCACAGATCTGAGATCTCTTTCTCAGATCTGAGATTTGTTACATATCTGAGACACATATGCGGAGTTGAAAGAGATCTGGGATCGCTGGATTGGAAAGCAAGTTTAGCAGATATGAGATCTCCTTCTCTAATATGAGATCTGAGATCTCTTGGCCGGCGGCGACGCAGAGAGTCGCAGGGTTGAGGTCGAGGGAGCGCGGTGAAAAGAGGAGCGGATCTGAGAGCAGCCGACAAGCGAAGCAAGCCAACGCGGGAGCAGTCTGAGATCTCTTTATCACCGGAACAGGAGAGAAGTTTACCCCCGCCGAAATTCGCCACGAACAGGAGAGTGACACAAAGAGGAGCAGATCTGGACTGTTTGAGGACGTCGAGGAGGGAGTAAGGGGTACGAGCCACGAACAGTTCGCCGCCGAAAGGAGGGAGAGAGGGGAAGAGTTTGGTCGGCGTCCGAATGAACGAACCCAGGAGGAGAGCTGGAGAAAGAGGGAGGCAGGAGCGTTCCACTTTACCTCATACATATCTTATAACCTAGGGGTAATTTTGGAAATTAACACATATCGAGCTTCTGGGCTCGGCTCGGGCTCGTGGCGAGCTTAAATTACTGTTCAAGCTCGGCTTGTTAAATGTATTCGAACGAGCCGATCCCGAGCTTTGTCGAGCCAAGCCCGAGCCCAGCTCGAGCTGTTCGGCTCAGATAACAGCCCTAACATCACCGATCGGCGAGACTGCTTTCCCGAAACTGAAAGCGTTACTATGCAATCACTTGGAGGATCACGCCGATCTCTATACTGGTTGTTATACGGGAGAGTACCCATTCCAGGAGTTCGTCGACTACCAGAGATGGGCGGGACCTGTGCATGGTGATAGGAGACGGTGGATAGAGCTACCCATCATGGGTTTAGTATTTGCAACGGTATATCAAATTCCTCTCGTCGTCCTAGCTTGGCATCATCGTTCACATGTCTCCCCATGACCTCACCGACACCTGCTAACAACCCTCAATCAGCAACCCTTGGTGTAGCCTGCATCGGAAACCAAGACCATTTTGTCGTGGTACGACTTCAAACGTCTTTTTTATTACCTATTCTTGCTTTTCATATATATGTCAATACTATAACTCTAATTTTCCTTTCTCATAGATCTGGTTGCGTCCTAACGCTCCTATTCCGCCGCCTCCGCCAGAATGGGTCGCACATCATCAACCTAGCGTCGAAGGATGGGATGCTCCGTTAAGCGCAGTTTGAGAGATTTCGAGCCTTTGTGTCGAGTCCGGTCGCTCTTTACTATTTTCCTAGATTTTATTCCACCAGTTTATTAAAATTATGGATGTAAACCTTTTTTTCCGTTCCTTGTAACATTATTCGCATATTATCCGAATGAAAACCTTAACAATTTGTTTGTTGTTGTTGGGGAGACTAAAACGTGTACAGAGAGTATGTATATGCATTTAATGCAGTATAATCATCAACTCCACTAGCTAAACACTTCAATTTTCTCAATTAACATTACAAAACACTCGGAAACCCTAAACCCTAAACCCTAAACCCTAAACGCGAAACCCTAACTAGGGTTTGCACGTCCTTAACAACGTGCATGCACGTTGTTAAGGACATGCATGCACGTTGTTAAGGACATGCAAAGGGTCTGCTAGTGGACGTGCATAGTCCCACACTTGCACGTCCTTAACGACGTGCATGCACGTCCGTCCAAATCCTTAATCTGGATTTGCGGTGTATCTATCAACACCCTAAACTTTTGAGTACAAAATAGTTTCATCAGAGGAGGACATATGGGATATCAATTATAACTTTAGTATAGAATATGAAAATTTTATCATTTAACATATTTTAAATATAAAAAAAAAAGTAAAATGTTGCAATAGAAAAACATTTAATCTAAAAAGAGAAAATAAATAGTCATCATGATTATTTTTATATACAATTAGATTATTAAATATACTATTTTTCGATATTGAATACATAATTGTTTTAAAAATATACATATGTGATTTATAAGTTAATATAATGATGACAAATTGACAACTGAGTTGTAATATGATAGTAATTTTTTTATAATCTTTAAAAAAATATCTAATATAGAAGATATGTAAACAAACTTAATAAAATAATTACAAATATGTGACATGATTTAATGAGAGGACAAAATCTAGTTGGGTAAATTTTTTAGAGATAATTTTATTAATCAAAGGATGACATGTGAAAAAAAAAATTGTTTTAGTATAACATTGTCCATGGACAATGTTATACTAAAAAAATCTATATTAAGGGGTCGTAATTAGGTATAAGATTGTGTAAGGTAAATGGAATGAAAACACATACATATTTTTTAATAGAAAATATATTATAGATAAGGTTTTTGGGTCTATTTGAGCAAAGAATACTTATTTTTTCAAAAAAAAAAAGCAAGTTAAGAGGAGTAATAACTAGAGTAGTATAAGAGATATGCATGGTTGTCCCTTATTCAAATTAATGATTGAAATGATGGAAACAAAAACAATTTTTTATGAAAAGTTGAGAGAAGATGGTAATAATTAAAATTTTTAATAATATATTTGAAATGATAAATGGACCACTTTTTTATTAGTTTGCCTTGTCTTTTTAAAATTTAAACCAAACGGGACGTAAATAGTAATGTGACCAATGCGTCCTTAAGATAGTCGCCTTAGGTAGTCGACATTTCTTTCTATCGACTTTTCGTCCATAATCCAATGGGTCCTTGCGATAGCATTAGACTATACTTAGCCTGGCTCACATCACATTGACATCCATGCACTTCGGAGCACATTTTTCTGGTTATCTGTTTCTTTCAAAAAGAATCCATTTCTTTCTATCGACGTTGGAGTATGTGATTGGTAATCCGTTGTTAGTCTTACCACGTGACGCAACTTGCCTGTTGGCACAGCTTTTCAATAGAGCTGGCTGCTGGGACAATTATTTCTGCATTTCAAGGGCTCCAAATTTGTAGCTCTTTGAGTGAACTTTTCCACTAAAAAAAAAAGCATTTTTTTTTTAATATCTCTTAACCAATAAATAAATAAATATTCTGGTGAATTATTTATTTATTTATTACGGTAGCCAAGAACTAACCCCATTCTTATGAATAATTAACCCAAAAAGAGTCCATATGAATAAGGTTACCACAAAGTATCAAAGTCCATTAATGCTTAATAATGTATTCTATCGTTCGATTTGATTTTTTTGTAACATTAGAAAATGCTGAAACTCTTGAAATAAGGAAAGTATGCAAGATGGATTTCTTCACTATCATTTGAATATCTCGTGGAGTGCGCGGTTGTCTCTTATATTCTTCGCCTAGCTCCTCGACAGTGAGATTGACTTTGTGTTAGCCACTGTTATCCCCATACACATACGCCTAATATATTCAAATCCTCTCGATAAATTTTACACTTTGAACTGTTTCAATGTTTGCTTTGCTAATAGGTGTTGTTAGTTGTTTGCTTAATTTAATTTGTTTGTTGTGTGTTTCTCATTTTAATCATGATGCATGTTTCATTCGTCTGGCGAGCTCTCCTTTTAATTTACAAGACAAAGGTATATCTGATATTTCAAAATATTAGCTTCAATAATCAGCTTCTTAATGTTTAGAATATATATATATATGAAAGTGTTGGTTAATCATAAAAATTTTAATAAAAAAATATGTTGAAATTAAGAATATCTTAGTTCCATAATGAAGTTAGGGATGTGTTGGTTCATGTTGATTAAAGATCATCTACATAAAGCAGCACATATGTAGTCAGAGGATTTCAAGTTCCTGATGTATAAGTAAGTGTCAAACTTGCTACTTTTGAAACTCAGCTTTCTCATGCAAGCATTGAACTTCGAGTTCCATTGCATAGGGGACTGCTTCAAACCAGATGGAGCTTTTTAACAAACAAGCATGGTCATGTTTGTTAGTATCTACATAAAGCATGACACATGTTTGTTGCTTCATGTAAATAGTATCAGCTAAATCACCATGCAAAAAAATAGTTTTTACATCCGTTTGATCCAATTCCCAATCATAGACTATTACCATTGCCAAAAGCAGTCTCATGTCTTGTATATATTATATTTCAAAATAGGAGCAAGTATATCATTATAATTTATGCCTTCTTTTTTAGTAAAGAACTTAACAACAACTCTAGCTTTAAATCTAGGGGGATTAGATTCATAACCTCCTTCTTTAATCTTGAAAACTGATAATGCGTTATTCATCCTGGCATATTGAGTCATTCTTCAGGCATTTAGGTTGTATTTAGACATGTTTCTAGCATAAAGAACATTCATTATCTCATAAGTTAGAAAGTTCGGAATATAAGCGTTTTATGTCTATTCGATGCAGATTCCCGAAATCAAATCTCAAGAGAGGAACAAGACTACTCTTTGGAGCTATAGAAATATAAACAAGAATCGAGAAATGAGACAAGAGAAGCAGCGAAGAGGCCAAGACACAAGAATTGGAGGAAAATGTACTCTACAGAGGCGGCACCCCAGCGGCGCCCGCCGATCTAAAAGGACTCGCAGAGGAATAGCGGCACACGCTGTGTTGACAACCGTTACTGAGGACCGACGCCCACCTATTCCGTATCATCAGCAGCTTTTGACGCAACCAAATCCTGCCAATTGGCCTTGCCTTTACCCTAATTCTGCCAACCCCTAGCACTATAAATACGCCTCTTCTCCATCCATTCTACAATATAACTCAAAACACACCACTCTCCACTTATCTCTCTCTTCTCTTGCCCTTTTGAAGGCGAGTTCAATGCAGGAGTAATTTTCCCATCCTTTTCTGTTTATGATTTTCATGCATCTTTCAAGCTTTAATTTTTAAGGTACCTTATATCAGTACTTAAGACTCATTTCAGTTTCTTACATATTCTAGACACGGTTGATTTTGTGAGGATTATGTTTTATAATTACTTCTATTTATGATTATTTACACATCCTTTGCATTTGACTACTTATATTACGATTATATTTAGCTTCCCGACCTATATATAATTACATATTGCTAAGGTGTTGATTACATCCGCTAAGTAGGGTCAAACCTATAATAGCAAACACGTCTTGATGAACAAGTCGGAATTCTAGATAGTGTAAGGAGGTCAACTAGGTGACAACTTGCTATACATTATGTCAAAGTACTAAAGGAATGAGTAATTAATACTGATCGTTCCCCATTGCTAGACTAAGATGCATTATATGCATACAGAAACCAATCTGGTAGAGTAACTGATAGAATTGATAGTAATTGGATAATCTGATGATCACCATGCCAACCATTGCTATGAATTTGTACGGAGCTGACTCATTCTCAATTGCCTACAACCCACTTCTTTTTTTTACTTATTTTTGTTATTTGAATTACCGCTACATTCACAACCATCTGCTTTCGTTACTTATTGACAAGAGAAACACATAAGAAGAGGCTATGATTCCCCTGGATCGACACCTACTTATTAATCTTCATAGATTCAATCTCTTCATTCATGGCTTGTATCCAATTTTTAGCATGCCCGATTTTCATAGCAGATTCATAAGTGTCAAAAGTAACAAGGTTAACAATCTCAGTGGCAAGCAAAGCATACTCTACAATATAAGATGAAAAATTTCTATTAGGAATATTGATTGTAGGCTCTCCATCTCTAACCAACATCCAATCAATCAGATCAGAATAAAAAGAAGGAATATAATTAAATTTAGTAGGAGGTAGAGTAGAAGATTCCCTGATTTTATGAATGGCCTCCCCTAATTAGGATGTATGCATTTCATTGCCTCATCATTTCCCGGTACAATAGAATCAGAAGCTCTCTTTATGCATTATCTAGTGAGTCAAGTGAAGTATCCTTTTCATCCTCTGGTGCAACAACAGGATCAGGGGTTGTGCTATTTACAAAGGGTGCTTCAGCTCCACCATTTTTGGATACAATCATGGCAGAATGACCAATTTTAAACTCAACCTCATCCTCAATTTCAATCTCCTCAGGTCTAACAAACTTTATTCCATCGTAGGAGTCTTGGACTAGAGTACCTGCAATCTTATTGTCAACTACTTGCTTGAAATTTAATTCATCTTCATTAAATGTCATATTCTTGGAAGTTATAACTTTGCAACCTCTAGGCCACAAGAGAAGCAATATGTACCCCTTTACACCCACAGGATAGCCCAACAAGACACACTTCATTGCCTTTGGTTGCAACTTGCTTTGTGAAATATGATAGTTGAAATATGATAGTAAGCGTTGCATCAAAAGGGTATGAGCTATGTCAGGATTTGCTTCATACCAATCCACATATCATGTGATGTTTTAAAATCAATCACGAAAGATGGATATCTATTAATAAGGTATGCAGTAATGAGTACAACTTCTCTCTATAGGGAATGTTTCGTCCTAGAAACTAACAACGAACATCTAGTTTTTTCAAGAAAAGTTCTATTCATCCTCTCACTAGTGCCATTCTACTGAGGCGTGATAGGTATAGTAAGAAGTCTCTTTATGCCATTCTTTAAACACTAAGTGTCAAAATCTTTGTTACAAAACTCAAGATCATTGCCAGTTTTAAGACACTTAACCTTGTACTCAGATTAACTATCAGCCATGGTTTTCTAGTTTACAAAAGCAACAAAAGACTCATTTTCATGTGCAAGCAAAGTAATCCTAACTTTTCTAGAATAATGATAAGTGAAGGAAATAAAGTATTCTTTTCCTCCTATTGTTTTAATTTAAGCAGCGCCCCACAATTCAGAATGCACATACTCGATCAAGGGGTTTCTCAAGTTAATAATTAGTAACTGGAAAACTATGTCTAACAGATTTACCAAAAACACAAGTTTCACTCAAAATCAAATTTGTAGGTTTGTCAACAAGCAAGCCATGTTTATACAAATAATACAAACACTTATTTCCATTATGAACAAGCATGTTGTGCCATTTTTTAGCCAAATCAAAAGACATAGCCGCATTACATTCAACCATTTTGAGTTTAGGGGAAGCAAGGAGATAGTAAAGGCTACCCTTTCTTATGGCCATTACAATTACTTGATTACCTATGCTTACCAATCTAACCTTGTTCTTAGAATTCATAGTGCAATTCTTATCTTCAAGAACAGATTATGACATCAGAATTCTTCTCAAGCAAGGTACCCACCTGACATCTGCAAACTTTCTTACCTAGACATAATGCATTCTCAATGCCACAATACCAATACCTTTAATCTCAAGCAAGGTATGATCACCATGTTTAACATGACCCATTGATTTCTCCCACGGGATAAAGAAAAATTATTTGCAAGGGGTAGCATGCATGGAACATCCTGAGTCTAAAATCCACACATTATCATCAATGGAATCATCAAGCTTCAATGTTTCATATCTTGGCCATAATACTCATAAATAGCAGCAATATTCTTATTTTTATCCTTGTTTTGCTCGACCCTTTTCTTCTTTCTACAATCCTTCTACATATGACCCATGTTACCACGAAAATAACATTTTATATTTCTCATGTCAAAATGATTATTAGATGTGAATTTGTTATCTTTCCTATCATTTTTATTCTTGTTGTTCGTATTTTGATGATTGTCTTTGGTAAACATTATCTCAGATTTCTCGGATTGGTGCCTAGCTTAGACTTAAATACCTTTATGATCTCATTATTTTCAGTGATAGATTCTCAATCATTATTCTAGTGAGATCATCTTTACTAAACTGGATCACATCACGGAAATTATCAAACTAAGCAAGCAAAGCATTTAATAATAGAACAACTTGGAAATAGTCTTTAACAGTTTCACCATATCTTTCAATATTTTGAGTCACCTTTAACAATTTATCAAAGTTAACTTGCAAAGTTAGGTTAGTATCCATTTTAAAGTAAACAACCAACAAAGGAAAGAAATCTTAGAAGGCACATACTTAGAAAGGTACATCTCCTCATAAGCATTCCAGAGAGATTAAGAGGTAATGTAGTTTATCACATGTACTCTTGCAACATTATCAGAGTATCTCAACATGATCTTTCAGTGAGCCATCAAACCGAGCTCAAAATCTTGGATCTCATCCTTGGATATAGAGACTCCTAGAGCATCCTCTCCTTTAGGAGGATCTTCTCTTTCAACAAGTGTCTTAATTGCCTTTCTTTTTTTCATCACTTTCAGCAGCAGAGATGGCTACTGAAGCGACTAAATCTGGAAAAACAGCTTTCCAACACTTCTTAGTGATGAGAATTGCCTTCATCTTCACCTGCCACATGGAAAAATCCATCATCCCATTGAATGACTTATTCTTGAAAGTATTGTCTCCCATCGTCCCAGGAAAAACAACTTATCAATTTAAGAAGCAACAAAGAACAGAGTATATCCAGTGGATGATACCTGGAGTGTGAACCCAGGGTTTTGATAACAAGTGTCGTATGTCCCCATGGGGAGGAGCATAGCTAGACTTAACAAAGAAATACTAGGAAAAGCCCACATATGACGATTTTTTTTTTGTTGTTGTCCCAAAGGATCTCGGAGACCCACCAAAGCACGAATGTCTGGAAAATATAAATAAAAAAAAATACAAGTCAACATAACTCAAGAAGGTAAGATAAAGGGAACCACGCCTTGATGCCAAAATGTTATGGAAATCGTCATTTCGAAGAAACCTACACCGCGGAGCCTCAGAGGGGATCTTGCCCAAAATCCAGTAGATTGAAGTGCAAAAACAAAAATTCAGTTTACAAACACACAACTAACAAAAAAAAAACGGAAAACCCTTATGAAAACATATGTATGCAAGAACGAAGAGATAACACAATAACAACAACAATATCGGAGATAAGAATCTCTCTTTCGCTAGATCCAAGCTCCCTCAGTGAAGCTGACACTGGATCTAGGAGAACAAACATAGGTTGTGTCGAGGATGATCGTCTCGAAGCCTCATGCGTCGTTGTTCTCTCCTTCTTCTTCCTCACGACTACTCCTCTCTCTCTCTCTCTCTCTCTCTCTCTCCCTCTCTCTATCGGATTAGGGTTTCTTACTGCTAGGCTCTAAATGTTTAGCAAGATTTAGGGCTATCCCCGACCCTCTTATATAGATGATTTACAACCGAAGCGCTGTTGGTGCGGTGTAGAATGTTGTTACCTCTCTACAACACCAAAAAGAATAACCTAAACCAGCAACACAACTAGCAACCTAGTAACTATTATAGTGGAAGAGTAAGGGGTCGATCCCATAGAGAGAATACCTTTCCATTCTATCAAATCGTTATCAGAATCGAACAAGATCAAGAAGTGATTGAATATCAAAGCAGATGAACTCAACAAAAGTAACAATGGTGAATTGCTGATAATTATGAGTGAGATAGTTCCCCCTACAATTCATCAACAATGGTTATGTCTTTGATCATTGACTTCATCTATCTTACCTTGTTTGATTCATCTAATGGTGGATCACTCCAACCCTAAGGAATTCAACAATAACAATCAACAAACAACCAAAGATAGAGGCACAACTCCCTAGCCCTAATTGGTATAATTGATAAAGTAAAATTGTTAATGTCCTACATACCTAATCAATGCTTTTAGAGGATCAATTAGTTATGTTGTGCTACTAATCCAATTAACTTGCAGCGGTTAATTAAACCTTTAGCAGGAAAGGAAATTCCGTCAAGGTGACCAATCAAGAGGGAATACATGCAATCAATCAATAACAAACAATGACATTGAATCAATCAAACTCAAAATAGATAGAAATTAAGTCTCACAAATCATATAACCATGTCTCCGAATTGCAGGCGAAACAAAAAAGGTTTAGTTCCTCATGGAAAGCCTTCCTCTCAATATTTCTATTGGAGTTCTGTTCCTTAGGTTTTCTCCACAAAAACTTAAACTCCTCATAAAGTCGGCCAAGAAACAATAGTATAGTTTAACCTAATTGGTTTCCAAAAGACGGAATGGGAAATTCCGAAATCGACACGGGCGGTGATGCAGTGCAATTGTCGATGCAGTGCAATTGTCGATGACTCCTAGTTACATTAAGGACAATATGAAGGTTCCATTCGATGGTCCTATCACTCGTGCAAGGGCCAAGAGAATTCAAGATGCAACCAAAGCCCTTCTTGTCCGTTACCAAGGTACATTGGAGCAAGGGTTTAGGCCACCCTGGATCACATTGCTCATGACTACACCACCAGGATAGGAAGTGAGCTTGCGTCCACAATCGGAGCTCATGAAGACTCATCAGCACCCTCCATGACTCAACCTTACTCGGCACCACCATGGACCACTCGAGACCACCTCTAGTCGAGTAGGCAAAGAATCCTTTCAAGTGGATGGAGGCACATGTCGAGTTCCCTTGTGCTTGGGCCGGTTTATTTACATAATTAATAAGTTGTTATTTTATGTAAGTAGATTTAATAAGATGCAATAATTATATCTCCTATAGATTAATTCTTGTCTACTAAGTTATTTATATTCTATCTTATTTAGGTTTGAATTATCTTTAGGTTATTTTTATCTATCTTTATCAACCTAAATTATATCTTGCATGATTAGAATTGGTTGTTAGATTTTCTAATTAAACATTGTAATTTCTATTGAATTACTCAGATTGAATGGAATTGAGGAACCCCTTTATGGATTAAAGGGTTCTTCAATTTCAATCCCAAAAACTATCTTGCTCTTGTGTTCTATCATCCTTCGGCACACAATCACCATCTCTATCACCTTGTTTCTTTGATCGAACCAAAAACCATACACAATCCTAGACACCGAAACCGTCGCAAGAGAAGAGAACCTGGGCCTTGGCATCACTCGCGGCAACCTTCGCTCCCAGGGAGCGCGGCGCACCGGCTCCCTCGTGCGCCCGCGCTCTCGCATCCTCGACTCGCTCTCGCTCTCGCTCGCCTCTGCTCTCGCTACCAGCGAGCACTGCCGAGGTCCCACACCTGCACACCCTAAGGAGGATCGCTCCTGTGTGCTCGGCCCTGCCTCCAACAAGTGTGTCTAGTTCCGCACACCAGTGTCGTGCGCGTGCCCAGGGGTCTGTTTGGATAGCCAATGTATTATGTTTATAATACATTCATTTAGATTATAATTTAATTTTCATTTAAACAACGCTTTCCATTACTATTTCAAAATACATAATTTTTTTTTTTGGTTTTTTTTCTTTTTCCAGATCTATCATCTTCAACCTTGCCGAGTGCCATCGACGTAGCATCTCCGTCTCTTCCCCCAGTGAATACACCTCCGACGACTCTGCCGACACCACCGTCGTCCTTCTAATCAACGGTCTGCGAAAGATCTCCGCCGATGATCGCTATGTCCACCGCGGATCTTGGCCGGAGGCGATTTCAGTCTTCGCGGCTAGGTCCGCATCTCCCCTCTCCCGCTCCCACTCTGAATTAACAAGAATTTGTTTGTATGCTCCTTAAAAATCCCCAATTTCTTTGAACAGTTTGAGAAAATTGACATCAATCGTTCAATACAATCATCTAAAGTCGTTCTTATGATTTGCAAGCAAGATCTGGAATTCGCATTAGATGACAATAATTCTTAATTGGACTGGTTGCAACTGGGAGGCAAGAAAGTGTGAATCGCAAGAAGGCCTTCGATTGCGATGCCTCCAGTCGGCCGTTGTCGCTTCGTCTCTTACCGCTGTCCAGAATTTGTGGTGCCTCCTTAGTCGGCGGGGGACCGAGAGGATTCATGGTGCAGGAGGAGGAAGAAATATGGGTATGGGGAGAAGGTGAATGTTCTAGAATTAGGGGAGAAATTATAGTTTTGTTTTATTTATTAATTTTAACAATTAGATTTAATGTTAAAAAAACCATAAAATTTAGAAGGAGTGCTTATAATCTACTTTTGGGTTTAATACATGTATTTTGATTATAAACATAATACATCGGGAATCCAAACAGACCCCGGATCCCTCGCTTCTCTCTTTTCGTCGCTATTTAATTAGTTTAAATCCATCGCTTTAATTAGTTTCTTAATTAGTTTAATTAATTTGTCAATCCGGAGATATTGGAAGAGCATTGCAAGATCGGGCAAATATACGGCGTGGTTCTTGATCTTGAGCTCACAGGCGAAGGATCGGGTATCCCAAACGTATCAAGTGGTATCAGATTTCAGGTGTATGCAAGTTCTTTACTCTCTTGATTCTTTAATCGAGTGATATATTTTCGTGCCTTATTTTTCACCATTCCCACTACATAAAATTTAAATCTTTGTTATTCACCCTAAAAATAATTAGCACTTTAAATTAGTTCTTTTCTTGTTTGAATCTTTAATTTGGAAGATATTGAGTTCTTGATTGCATGTTTTGATCTTTATTCCTTTTTGCTACATATCATGCCTATGAATGTGATTTATGGATTAAAGCATTATATGAACTTGCACCACTAAAGAACCCTAATTTTTCCAGTTTCTAGTCTATTTCCCTTATTTCTTTATTTTCGCTTACTTTTAGATCATCGTACCTTTGTTTATTTTTATTCTTTTTCTTTTTATTTGCTATTTTTGTCGCATTACAGCCCTTACAACAGCGTTCTTAGTTAAAAAAAACATAAAAAATCATTCATCTTACCTTACATTGTTGAGTTCGTAACTCATTGTATATTGTTCTTTCTTTTATAAGCTACTTGTTAGATGATCTATTTGGTTTAAAGCATTACAAAAGAACCACCTTTGTGTGATTTTGTGTTGTGCCGACACAAGAGCCTTGATCACTGTTGTAGGAGGAAATCGAGTTCAAAATATAGAAATATAAATAAAACCGGATTACGCCCATGCAAATGATTACAAGACTTCCGCTCGATGTAGCAACACGAAGTCAGGATCGATCCTCGAGTAAGCTGGTCAGCAGATCTCAGGCAGCGGAAGAATCTCACGGGCAGAAATCGACTTCAGTGTACTCGACCTCGAGTAAGGTTAGTCGACAGGGGCCAGGCAAGTCGAATCCGAGCAAGCAGAAATCACTGGTGGTGGTCGACGTCGACAAGCCTTACTCGATGCCAAGTAAGTTTTGGTCGTAGTCGAGTAAACCTGTTCAAAATCGAGTAAATGCAGAGACAGAAGCAACAACGATCTTGCTCGATCGAGAATGAGTAGTCGACGTCGACCAAGGTTTGGTCGAAGTCGAGCAGAAACAGTAAAATAAAATAAAGAACAAAGCTTTTCGGATTCGGAATAAACTATGTGAAAGAAAACTTCGAAGATCGAGGTTTGCAACAACGATAACCAAACATGCATAAGGGAGGACAAATAACGATAATCATGGAAATCGCATCAAAGGATCAAGCTTTCGCCTTTTCCAACAATTAGATAACTCTTTCAAGAAACCCTAAATGTATCTACCAATTTTATGTTTACAATCCAAGTTGTTAGCATGGATCTATGTTAGATAGGTAATAAACACATAAAAGGTAGTAGATGCTCAAAACATAATAAAGGTCGGATTTTTACCTTAACCACGCTTGGCTTTCGCTGGGCTCGCCCCGACCCTAGAAGTGGGTGGACTACTCACTCTTCATCGCAATCGCAGACATCATTGATGACAAAGAAACTTGCATTAATAAACCAAACCGAGCTTACAACCGATCGAAGCCAACTTGCTCTCGCTCCTTCACTCCTCTCGGCCTCCACTCTCTCTCTCTCTAATACTTTCGATTGTATGATTGAATGAATAAAAATCAGCCCTATAGGCTTTATTTATAGGATTCTAATCCTTGTTAATCAAGGAAGGAATATCTATCTAATATCTAAAGATAAAACTCTACTTGGAAATAAATCTATCTAAATAAGTAAAACGAGATAAATCCTAGGGTAATTAATTGTTCAACCCTTAGGATAGACAAAAAGATAAATATCTAAATCTTCATGTGTTGGGAATCTTCTCTCAAAAATATCTCCATCGGATTCAGGATAGAACCTTAACAAGACTCGGACTAGCTCGAAATCGGCCACTGGGGTCAACTCGATATCGAGTAGCCTTACTCGGTATCGACCAAGATTTCTTCACTTCAGCTCCAGCAACTCGATCTCGGCCTCCAGAGTGAACATCGACTGAACTCAACTCGATATCGACTAAGTCAAGTCGATATCGAGTTCTTCCTTTCTTCTTCAACTTCTCGGGTCGATTCTGGGACACTGACTCGGTTTTGGCTTGGTCGACTACGATCAAAGTTGGTCGACGTCGAGTAAAGTTGCCTTCTCTTCACAACTCCTCGATCTGGTTCTCTTCCTCGAGCTCGGGTATGTTCTTGGCCTTGGTCGATATCGAGGAAGTAAGTCGATGTCGAGTAGAGTATTGAACTCGAGTTGGCTTCTTCTTCCTTACTCGACTTGGTTCTGCTCTCAGTTGTGGTCGACTTCGAGTAAGACCTGTTCGAAGTCGAGTAGATCCTATCTTTTGGTTTCATCTCGGAATGGCTCCAAATTCTGTAATATTAAACCAAAACTTATGTAGACCTCTATTTCTTCCAAATACGCATATAATACACAAATTCAACATATTCTCTAGCCCGAAATATGCAAAGTACTTAGAATAAGGAGCGAAAATGTATATAAAGACATGGTCTCTTTAGTGGACATCAGTCACATCCCTCTTTTTCTGAACCGTGTTGCAACCGTCAGATAATAGTTGACTGAGTGTGTGCACTTTCTTACCCTTGTGATTGCATCGTGTCTATTGCTTCATATTCATATTATTTCGATCATAACATTGTACCTTTTCTTCTTTACACATTACCCGCTTGTTTATACTTGATATCCGACTTGTGGCTGATTTCTTTTGCAATTTGATCTTTACTTGTTGTCTTCAATATTGAAAAATTATGTGTCCAGGGAAGATTACTGAATATTGTGCCTTGTTTTTCTCGCCTCTTTGATTTCTAAAACTGAATCACTCTTAGGATCAAAAGGGATTGCATTACTTGGTTTCTGGTCTTTGCTTCGTTTACTTGTTGCTCTTCTGATATTGTAGGAATATGTCTAACGACAACGACCCCAACTCTTCCCCTACCCCTCCGCCCCCACTTACTACGGACAATGTGGAGTCCATGATTGCGAATGCAATCACCCAGTTGACCAATCGCTTAACCATTGATAGGGCTAAGGATCGTGCGGATTTCTCTGCCCAGATCAGCCAGGCAGTTGCTCGCCAATTCGAGGAGAGGTAGAATAAGGCTTCTGGATCTACACTGCCCGCAGGTAGTAAGCCGCCTCCTTCAGGTAATACCCCTCCCTGAGGTAATACCCACCCTTCAAGTATCCCCCTCCTTCTGGTCAATTACATTTTAAGCTTAAGTCTGCTACGCCTAACCCTTTTGAAAGAGATAATGATAACGATCATCTAGCGGGCTTCAGTGGTAAAAATGATCGCCGTAACCGTACACCCCCTCGGCATCAACATCAGGATTGTCCTCATCAACACCAGCAGTCACACACGAATCCTCTATTCATCACATCTAACTGGGATGACAGTCGCATCAACTCTGATCTGAACGACATGCCCCACTTGGAGGACGCATACCAAGAGGTAGATCCTAACTTTGATGATTTACCTCCCCCAAATTTTGGTCGTCCTAGATTTGATAATGCACAGGCTATCCATAGGCGCGATGTTAAAATTAAATTAGAAACTTTTGATCGTACTAATGATCCTTAATCTTATCTTATTTAGGAGAATCATACAAATTACTTTCTTGAACATCTGCGCTATGAGGAAACAGAGAAGTTGGAAGTTGTTATATTACATTTGACAGGTATGGATCACACTTGGTGGTTATGCACTCGTGAGATGCACCGTCGTCAAGGTAAGCAACATGTTGAAACTTGGCCCCAACTTCGCTATCTTCTGAAGAAACGACATGTGCCTGAGGAATACACAGAAACAATGAGGATGTGTCTACTTCTTGCCTCCAAGGAGCTTGCTCACCCATGGAATAAAGAGACGAGCTTGAACCACTCGCTCATCAGGCTAATGTTTATCTTACTGAACGTGCTTTATGTACTCAATTTCTTGCTGGTCTTAATATCCCTATTAAAAATACATTGGCTATACATTCTATTAGGGATATTAACACTTTATCTCATAAGGTACAACTTCTGTATGAGCAACAACAGCAGCAACAACAGAGGACTAGATTCGATCAAGCCTCCCAATGCAAGGTCGCAGGTTTGTTCCCTTTGCTTCTTCTGGTCAATCCAAACCTTCTGCTAACCCTTCTATGCGGAAAAAAGGGAATTTCCAACTCACCTCAACAAGGATATCAGGTTGAAACTAGACGAGTTGCTGCACCATCTAAGGAACGCACCGAACGCATCCGCTGCTTCACTTGTGGTGGTTTTGGGCATGTCTCTTGAGAATGCCCTCAGAAAAGGAGGGTCCTTCTCAATGATTTGGGAGACCATTACTATGAAGAGGAGACTCTCGAGGACCATGTAATTTCAAGTGAAGTGGAGGAGGACCAGCCAATTGAGCCTAACGACGAGATCGACACCAGCGACTTTCAGGACGTTCTCTGCCTTGTCAATCGTCGTGTCCTACACATTCAGGAGTCTCCCATGGCTGATCAAAGGGAGAACATCTTCCATACCAAGTTTGTGGTTCGCGAGGCTACCTTGAGCGTCATCATCGACGGTGGGAGTTGTTGCAATCTCATCAATGAAAAGGTAGTGGATTTCTTACATTTGACTACTACTCCTAGAGCTACTCACTATGGATTAAATGACATAACTGATGATGGATCTGATATTATGGTTACCAAACAATGCTTAGTTTCATTTTCTATTGGATCTTATCATGATAAACTATTATGTGATATTGCTAGGACGGATTGTAGTCATATTTTGCTTGGTCGTCCTTGGTTATATGATCGTTCTGTTGTACAGGATGGTCGTGCGAATACATATGCCTTCACTTTTGATGGGAGGAGAGTTACTCTCCTACCCCTTTCGCCTCAAGCTGTTTTGAAGGAACAAGTTCGCAAGAAACAACAGCATGGCGCTCAAAAGGAGGCCCAACGGAAGGAGAAGCAACACCTAGGCTCGACAAGCCACACCGCACCCGCGGCCACCACACCTGCGCCCACGGTCTACACACCCGCACCTGCGGCTTCCTTGGCGCCTAAACCATCTCCTTCTCTATCGACACAACCCTCTCATTCCTCGCTCAAGGGCTCTGTTGAACGATGTTCTTTGGCCTCTCACCCTCAGAAAGAGACCGTCACCTGGAATCCTCATCGACCTCACATCCTATTGGTAATGAAAGAGGTATTGCTAAATGTTGTGGATTTGAGTCATATTCTTGCACCTATTGCTGCTCTTTTGCAGGATTATTTGGATGTCCTTCTAGTTGATCTACCCCAAGGATTGCCGCCTATTCGAGGGATTGAACATCAGATTGACTTCGTCCCTGGCGCATCCTTGCATAATCGCGCCGCCTATAGAGCTAGTATTGAGGAAACAAAGGAGCTGCAACGCCAAGTCACGGAGCTGATGGATAAGGACTTTGTGCGAGAAAGCCTCTCCCCCTTGTGTTGTACATCTCATCTTGGTTCCAAAGATGGATGACTCCTGGCGCATGTGTGTTGATTGCCGTGCAATCAACCAAATAACGGTTAAGTATCGTCACCCTATTTCTCATTTGAATGATATGCTTGATGAATTATATGGTGCTTGCATTTTCTCTAAAATTGATGTTAGAAGTGGCTATCATCCAATTAAGATGAAACAAGGAGATGAATGGAAAACGGCTTTTAAACCTAAATATAGTTTATATGAATGGTTAGTAATGCCTTTTGGTTCAACAAATGCTCCTTCTACTTTTATGAGGCTTTTGAACCATGTGCTTAGACGTTACTTAGGCAAATTTGTCGTTGTATATTTTGGCGATATATTAATCTACAGTAAGAACCTCCATAATTACCTTAGTCATTTAAAATTGGTATTTGATTGTTTTAGAAAAGAGATATTATATGCCAATTTAAAGAAATGTTTTTTTTTCATCCGAGTCTACCATTTTCCTTGGTTTTGTAGTGTCTGCATCTGGACTGAAGGTAGATGAGGAGAAGGTTCGTGCTATATAGGAGTGGTCCCAGGCGCAGACTCCTACACATGTCCGCTCATTCTTGGGTCTTGTTGGCTTCTATCGACGCTTCGTCAAGGACTTCACCACTATTGCCGCCCCTGGCATGAGCTGACCAAGAAGGATGTGACGTTTCGCTGGACAGACGCACATCAGAGAGCGTTCGATGCTCTCAAGGATCGCCTCACCCATGCCCCTGTGCTGCAACTCCCTAACTTCGCCCAACCATTCGAGCTCGAGTGTGATACTTCTGGCACTGGCATTGGTGGAGTTCCGCTTCAAAATAGGCGCCCTGTTAGGCAAGAATTGTTAAAGGAACAATCTTGCAGAACACATTTTAATTTGAATTGTTTATTTGAGTACAACCCCTTTTGGTTATCCCCTTGATTCAAAGTCATATCGATACCGAAATTTGAGTGGTGTTTTTGACTTGGGCTGCACCCGAATTTTGAAGGGTTGCCTACGTATCTCTTAGAAGAGAATTAAGCCTTACGTAGTTCAGAGGTTTTAGAATTTCTGTATGGTTTGGTTTGGATTTGGTTTTGTTTTCTTATATGCATCAGAGGATGAAGTTCAAGCCCACCTGCTAGGAAGGGTAGCTCAAACAATACTCCACCCGAGCAACCTGAGCCCACCTTCTAGGAAGGGTAGCTCAAGTAACACGCCTATCATAATTTGCATAGAAAACGATTTGACTTTGACATGGAGTTTAGTTTGGAATTTGACTTGTGTTTTGACTTATAGATCAATTTGAGGATTGTGGATTTTGATTTTTGAAATTTGGTGTGACTGAACTCGACGAGGAGGAGCTTTGTATCGAGTTAGAGTAAACACTTTGGCTTTGATGAAAATTTGATATTTGAGACGATTAGAATCGACATATGAATTTGATTATATTTGATTGGAAGTTTGGATGTGACTGGACTCAATGAGAATTTGCTTTACACCAAGTTTCCTACGTATCCACTTATTTGGTGGAATCAAGTCCTCGTAGTTCGGAAAAATGACAAATTTGAATTGGTTGAATTGGATTTGATTTTTGGTATGACCAAACTCGACGAGCAGAAACTTTATATATATCAAGTCATAGTGGACACTTTGGATTTGATGGAAACAAGATTTTTGGGACGATTGAACCCACTGAGCAAAAGCTTTGTATTGAATTACAGTTGACAGTTTGGCTTTAATGAAAGCTTGAGAATTGGTTTGGGACGACTCAACTCGATGAGAATTTGATTTGGATCGAGTTTCCTACGTAGCTCATAAAAGAGCATCAAGTCAGGACGTAGTTCTTCCTTTGAACTTGAAACAACTTCATTTGATTTTTGGGCATATGATTGAATCCGATATGCATGTTTTTTTTACCGGATCTCCTACATTGCTCGTAAAGAGTATCAAATCTTAACGTAGTTCTACACGAACAAATTTATTTGATTTGGGTTTAACTTCATTTGGAACTGAAGAAAGTCTTTTTGGAATTTGCAATTGAACTCGACGGACTTTGGTTTGACATCGAGTTTCCTACATATCCGACGACTCGGAATCAAATCTTATGTAGTTCTTATGGCACTTCACATGATTTTCTGTTTGAGCTTTGAGGCGAGACTCGACAATTGTTGAGCTTGATGATGCTTTGCATCGAAATTGTTTGTCGAACTTCATCAGCCCTAGTCGCCGAACTATATTGGTGTATATGACGAGCTCGATAGACGACTCGGTGGGCATGACTAAGGTTTCCAAGCACCGCCGTTATGCTTCCCGATCATCTAGGAGGCTCTCTGGCAAGTGCCGACACAGCAGCTCACGGTGAGCGGACCCGAACTGTTGCCGAAGAACTTGCATAAACCATGTGATCATGCCGACTTTGGAGCCTTGTCACAACTGCTACAAAGCTCCGATTTCATTGATTGTTGTATCGATTGTAAGTCTTTGTTGGCCTATATACTCCCTGGGTTGAACGCCATATGGCTTTAAATTGGGCTGCTGGGCAGTTCTTTTGCAGAAACTGCAAGAACTTGTCAATTTCACAGCCTCGCTACCACTGCTACAGAGCTCCGTTTTTGTTGGTCTTTGTTTGGACGCTTTTTTTTTTTTTTTGCAGTGCCCTATATTGATCCCAACTCTCTTTATACTTAGACATAGATGGAGTTGTTCACAATAGTATCGCTAACTTGACTGCTATATATATATTTGTCATATAGCATATATATGCTCTTCGTGGCTTCTTTTGCGTGGTGTTCGAGACTGACTCGATCAATCATCGGGGGACGGTTTTGGCCTTTCGTTAATATGGCCAAAGTTGGAGATTAGAGTCAGGGGCATGCAAAGATCATCGTCGGGTGCTCGAGGAGCGCACAAAATATGCTATGTTGTGCTGGAATCCTCCAAAGGTGGTCGACAGGCCAACTTCTGGCGTTTACTGCGGCCACCACAAAGCTTAGTTTTTGCCGTCGTTTCTTCTGGCATACCCCTTGCATAGCCTTCTTTTAGCCCCATCTTTCCATGGTTTTGGATACACCTCGATCTGTTGATATCACAGCCCGTAACATGACTTTCTGAGCGGTTGTTCTCCCTCCGTAAAAGCATGATTTCGGGCCTATTTGTATACTCCCTTTTGTCGGGGGTTCGAGGCCACTTCGACGACTCTTTAGAGGAAGTTGTTGGCTGTCGGTGGTAGGTGGAATGGCATAGGCTAAGGAACTCGGGTCATAGGATTGCCGAGTTCATTGTTGAGCGATCGAGAGGCACGGAAAAATGTGTAATTTGACACAAAGTGGGAGTGATCTTGCTGATAGGAGTTTTGCTCCTATCAATATGAAATTTGGTTTATGTTCTGACCAAGGCTGATTTGGAATTGCCCTTGTATTTTGTATCTGGTGTTCAAATGAACATTTTAGGACTTCTGGTTGAAAGTCCTTTGTCTGGATTCCAGGGAATGACCTCTTTTGCTTATGGGACCTCGGAGCTTTCTTCCGTACATGGTTCTTGGTTTAAATGAGGTAGCGTTTCCTCTTCTTCTTCATCATTTTGTTTAAACTGTAATTTAGCACCAATTTGAGTGCGTTTGAGTTTTGATGATTTGTTAAGGATGCTCCCGGGAATGAGATTCTGTTGAAATTAGACCCCATTCCTCTTGAACTTGCACCGTAATTCATCCCCAATTTCTTTGTCCGTGTCCTGCTGAAATTTTGGCAGCATTTCGACTCTATAAGTCGATCTCACGGGATCGGTGTAGTGGTGAAAGATTTAGCTTTAAAACCAACTACAAGATCGTTTCGACACTAGGCGAAAAATTTAGCTTTCGAGCCTAGCGTCCCACCGGTCTTCAAATTGTTATATAGCTTGGGCGAAATTTTTAGCTTTCAAGCCCAGGACCTTTTGTGCCAGCATTTCGCTCCAATATATATGACGCCGTAGGATCGGTATAGTGGCGAAAAATTTAGTTTTCGAGCCAACTACAAATTTGTTTTGACCCTAGGCGAAAAATTTAGCTTTCGAGCCTAGCGTTCCACCGAAAACCAGCATAGAAAAATAGAGTAGCGTGAGGAGTTATGAACCTCTGCCTCTTGCAATGGAGGATTGGATTTCTACTGTATTTCTTCCTTGCTTTTTTTTATTGACAGTAGTTCTCTTGCTTTTTTTTGTTTTTCTCTCTTCTTCTTTCTTTTTCTGGTTTCCGGGCCTTCCGGCCTATGCCCCTCTGAAACAAGTGTGTGTATATATAACACCACTGCTACAGGAGGAGCTAGACACAAAACATGCCCTTGAATCGATCAGCCGTTGGAATTGGAAGGTATAAATGTACCAACATTAACTCAGCTGTTTCACTCCCTTATTTCCACCGTTACATGCCCCCAAATTAACATATCTCCTTTAATTGCTAGACGTCTCTCTTTCGTAACCGGCCTCCACGGTTTCATTTAATGTCTACCCATTAATGGTGTAAACATAAAGATCACTTAACCATCAAATCAGTGGCGGATCTAGGATTTTCGGTAAGAGGGGGCTAAAAAACACTTATGGCAAGTTACGAATCGAGATCAATGTAAATAACAAGAATCAAACTCTAGAGCCATTTTTGTTCCTTATACGTAAATAGACATATGTTAAATTAGGTTGTTGGTTTATTAATGGTTACAAATTAAGTAAGAAGATATAATATATGATGATATATATATATATATATTGTTGTGCCGGGAAGCAAGGGGACGTCAGACAAACCCCTTTAACACACACGAATCGGGATGGACAAGAACGGTAAACCAGAGAGCCAAACTCAAGCAACTCAAACCAATAATCAGACACAAACAGAAGATAAAATAACCAAGCACAAAGAACACCAGATTTAAGTGGAAACCCCAAAACGGGGAAAAAACCACGGGAGACAAAAACTTCCACTATCAACAATAACAAGTGGGTACAATCTTCCCTAGACAAAGCTAGAGGCATACAACATCATTAAGCATCAACAAGCTTGGCCAAATCTCCACATTTCATCACCCAATTTGGTGGAAATCAACAAAACCCAAGAGAGGACACTAGCAAAGGGGATATGAGATTGGAGGCTCAAAACGACGATCCAACCGTACAAAATGAAGCCTATGATGAGGTGAACAACATACCAGAAAATCGTCCCAATCGGAGGTCGTTTGGTCGTCGATCGGGACACTTCAAATTGGGATGAATAGTTGCATACGGGATTCACTCCAAGCTCTCTCTTTTCTCCATTTCTCACTCTTGGTTTTCTCTCTCTTACTTTCCCAAATGGAAAGACATCCCCTTTTATAAAGGAGGAGGGTAAAACTTCACATGGTAAAAACCATATGGTAAATAGTCCATTGGACTCTTCCCCCATATAGGAGGGAAACCTAACATATCTCCCCCTCAATCCTATATGGGGGGCTCGAGCAAGCCCGCCTTTGAGCGGCACTTGATGAGCTTCTCCTTTGACAAAGTCTTCGTCAGCATATCTGATCCGTTGTCATTTGTGTGAATCTTCATGAGCTCAAAATCTTCATCTTCTACTCTTTCTCGAAGCCAATGATACCTTCTCCGGATGTGTTTGGTTCGAGAATGGTAGGCGACATTCTTGGCAAGGTGGATGGCACTCTGATTGTCACAATAGAGTGGGTAGCTAGCTTGCTCCACTCCCAACTCCTGTAGGAAGTCTCTCATCCATATCAACTCCTTACTAGCTTCAACTGCAACCATATACTCTGCTTTTGTCGTTGACAAAGCAACACACTTCTGCAGTCTCGATTGCCATGAGACTGCTCCCCCTGCGAATGTAATCAGATATCCAGATATGGATCGGCTCGTGTCAATATCGCCTGACATGTCTGCATCTGTAAAACCATCAAGCATAGGTTTTCCAGGACCAAAGCACAAACACGCTCTCGAAGTGCCTCTGAGATACTTGAGAATCCATTTCACTGCAGCCCAATGCTCCTTTCTAGGATTACTCATGAACCTGCTGATAACCCCAACTCCATAGGCGATGTCTGGCCTAGTGCAAACCATGGCATACATCAGACTACCAACGGCTGAAGCATAAGGCACCTTCTTCATCTCCTGTTTCTCTTTCTTACTTGCAGGACACTGATCAGAACTCAGCTTCATGTTCACTGCAAGTGGAGAACTCACGGGTTTAGCCTTGTCCATGTTGAATCTTTGCAGCACCTTCTCAATGTATCTTTCTTGTGATATCCACAACTTTTGATTCTTTCTGTCACGGGTAATCTGCATAACCAAAATATTTCTTGCAGGGCCAAGGTCCTTCATAGCAAGGGACTTCTTCAACGCAGTTTTCAAACTAGCAATCTTGTTGGTATCCCGACCAATAATAAGCATATCATCCACATAAAGCAAGAGAATCAGAAAGTCACCTTCGGCGTAATTCTTCACAAACACGCAGTGGTCGGCATGTGTCTTGTGGAATTTGTGGTCGATCATAAAAGACTCGAACTTCTTGTACCATTGCCGAGGTGCTTGTTTCAAACCATACAAGCTCTTTCTGAGACGACAAACTATCTTCTCTTTTCCCTTGACTTCAAAACCTTCAGGTTGCTCCATGTAGATTTCTTCTTCCAAATCACCATGAAGGAAGGCGGTTTTCACATCAAGCTGCTCGACCTCTAGGTCCATGCTAGCAGCCATGCCTAGAACAACCCGGATGGATGACATCTTCACAACTGGAGAGAAAATCTCATCGAAATCTACACCCTTTTTCTGCTCAAAACCCTTCATCACAACTCTGGCTTTGAACCTGGGAGGTGTACCATCTTCTCCAGACTTCAAACGAAAAACCCATTTGTTCTTGAGAGCTTTCATGCCCTTAGGCAATTTCACCAAGTCATAGGTGTGGTTCTCATGCAAGGAACTCATCTCATCCTGCATGGCATTGTACCACTCCTTCTGATGCACATCTGACATAGCTTCCTCATAGCATTCAGGCTCTTCTGAATCAGTCAACAACACATAATCGTTGGTTGAGTATCGGGAGGAAGTCTGTCTCTCTCTGGTGGATCTTCTCAACTCAACTTCAGGTTGGATAGGGGGCTCATCTTGTTGGGGTTGTGGAACTTCTGGTGGATCAACATCACCATCATCATGCTCATCTTCCTGCTGATTCTAAACTGAACTTCTCTGCACAACTTGAGGGAAAACGGGATCAAAGGTGACTGGAGCAGGAGAGGAAGACGACGGTCGCTGGAGCTTGTAGTCATCAATGGTCTTGTCTTCCATGATCACAACATCTCTGCTTCTGACCACTTTCTTGTCTGTAAGATCCCACAGTCTGTACCCAAATTCATCCTCTGAGTACCCTAGGAAGATGCATGACTTTGTCTTGCTATCAAGCTTGGATCTCTGATCTCTAGCAACATGAACATATGCTAGGCATCCAAAGACTCTCAAATACTGGAAGGAAACATCTCTCCCAGTCCAAACCCTCTGTGGAACATCACCATCAAGAGGAACTGAAGGCGAGCGATTGATGAGATACACAGCAGTCAACATTGCCTCCACCCAATAAGACTTTGGCAGCTTTGAAGTCGACAACATACTTCTGACTCTTTCTGCTATGGTTCTGTTCATCCTCTCTGCGAGGCCATTCAGTTGTGGCGTCTTCGAACTATTTTCTCAAGCCTGATGCCATGACTCTTGCAATACTGCTCAAACGGACCCCTGTACTCTCCACCATTATCTGATCTGACACACTTCAACTTCAAACCAGTCTCTCGTTCAACTCTGGCTTGGAACTCCTTGAAAACTGTCAGAACCTGATCTTTGCTTTTCAACACAAAAGCCCACAATTTTCTAGAGTAGTCATCAATAAAAGTGACGAAATATTGTGCACCACCAGACTTGCAATCCATAGAGCACACATCAGTATTAACAAGATCTAATGCGTGCTTTCTTCTAGATGGAGGTCGAGTATGAAATGCTACTCGATGTTGCTTTCCAGCTAGGCAATCAACACAAGGTTTGAGAGAAATACCTTGCATATCTGGGAGAATGTCCTTCTTGGAAAGCATTTGCAAACCCCTCTCGCTCATGTGTCCAAGCCGCTTGTGCCATAGCTCTCCGGCACCATCATCAATCACATTTGCTTCTTCTCTACAAATCTTGGCTTGCATCACATACATGGTATTCTTCTTCTTTGCCCGCGCTACAATCAAGTTTCCCTTGGAGCACTTCCAAACACCGCCTTGTGCATTTTGAGCATAACCATCATCATCAAGTATCCCAGAAGATATCAAATTCAATATGATATCAGGAACATGGCGAACATTTCTCAAAATCAAATTGCAACCAGTGGATGTCAACAAACAAACTGTGCCCATGCCAACAACATTGGACACACCATCATTTCCCATCCTCACACGGCCAAAATCTCCACAAGTGTAAGAAGAGAAGTACTCCTTGTGTGGAGTAATGTGATATGAAGCAGCTGAATCAACAATCCAAGTGCACTCATCACTTGCAAGATTCAAGGAACCTTCATCAGCCGCCACAAACAACTCCACTATGTCATCACTGATTGTAAGAGCAGCGGTGTCTTTATCTTCTTGATTTCTCGACGTCTCTGACTTCTCGGGTTCTTTGCCTTTGTCCCTCTTGAACTTTCGGCAATACTTTTGAATGTGACCCGGCTTCTCACAATAATAGCAAATGTACTTGCTTCTAGACTTCGATCTCCCTTTGGACTTGTCTCTGTTCTGTTGCTGTCGTTGCTTACTCCTTCCTCTGTTGTTACCAGAACCTTGCGTCACATTAGCCTCTGACTGTGAGGAGACACCCATCTCCTTCCTTCTAGTCTCTTCGTTCAAAAGACTAGCCTTCACACATTCCATAGTCAGCTTGCCTTCCGGAGCGGAATTACTAAGTGACACGACAAGTGTACCCCAACTATCCGGCAATGAGGAGAGTAGTAGTAGAGCCTGCAACTCATCATCTAACGACATCTTCGCAGAAGCTAACTGATTCACAAAGCCCTGAAATGTGCTCAAATGCACAACAATGCTCTCACCATCTTTGTACTCCAATTTCACAAGCTTTCTCATCAATGACGCCTTGTTGAGGGCATTCTTCCTCTCATACATCCCTTCAAGCTTACACCATAACTCATAAGCATTCGTGTCATTGGCAATATGCTGGAGCACACTCACATCAACAAATTGTCTGATCGTAGCTACCGCTTTTCGATTCAAAATTTTTCATTCAACATCAACGACACCCGTTGGAATCTCTTTGTGCACAATCGGCTCATACAAATCTTTCACATACAAAAGATCTTCCATCTTTATCTTCCAATCTGAGTAGTTGCCTGAATTCAACACAATCATTCCCTGAAAACTGTTCTTTTCCTCCATCCTAAACCAAATGCTCTAATACCAGTCAGTTGTGCCGGGAAGCAAGGGGACGTCAGACAAACCCCTTTAACACACACGAATCGGGATGGACAAGAACTGTAAACCAGAGAGCCAAACTCAATCAACCCAAACCAACAATCAGACACAAACAGAAGATAAAATAACCAAGCACAAAGAACACCAGATTTACGTGGAAACCCCAAAACGGGGAAAAAACCACGGGAGACATAAACTTCCACTATCAACAATAACAAGTGGGTACAATCTTCCCTAGACAAAGCTAGAGGCATACAACATCATTAAGCATCAACAAGCTTGGCCAAATCTCCACATTTCATCACCCAATTTGGTGGAAATCAACAAAACCCAAGAGAGGACACTCGCAAAGGGGATATGAGATTGGAGGCTCAAAACGACGATCCAACCGTACAAAATGAAGCCTATGATGAGGTGAACAACATACCAGAAAATCGTCCCAATCGGAGGTCGTTTGGTCGTCGATCGGGGCACTTCAAATTGGGATGAATAGTTGCATACGGGATTCACTCCAAGCTCTCTCTTTTCTCCCTTTCTCACTCTTGGTTTTCTCTCTCTTACTTTCCCAAATGGAAAGACATCCCCTTTTATAAAGGAGGAGGGTAAAACTTCACATGGTAAAAAACCATATGGTAAATAGTCCATTGGACTCTTCCCCCATATAGGAGGGAAACCTAACATATATATTTGTAAAGTGGGTTATGACTTATGACTATATACTGAGTATAGCCCATCCCATATTTTGGGATCTAGTTTCGGACAATGTTCTTGTCATGTGGATTTTATGACGTCGGGTTTTAGATTTAAATTACTCATGATAATTTAATTTGATCATGGGCGATTTGAATCCATGAAATTTTACCCGTCAACAAGCCCCATTGCCTATTTCAGCGAGAAGTTTGGCCCAGCAGAGCTCAACTATTTTACCTACGACAAGGAGCTGTTCGCGCTGGTTCGCTGCTTACAGACATTGGCAGCACTATCTCTGGCCTAAGGAGTTTGTGATCCATTCTGATCATGAAGCTCTGAAGTACCTCAAAGGACAAGCAGTGCTCAGCAGACGACTTGCTCGATGGGTGGAGTTTCCGGAGACCTTTTCCTATGTGATTCACCACAAGAAGGGAAAGGATAATGTGGTAGCTGACGAGCTATCACGCAGGTATGTCCTCCTTAACCATATGAATGCCCATGTTTTGGGTTTTGCTTTGATAAAGGATCGAACTGTGTATGCTTCTGATGGTTTCTTTAAAACTACATATGCTCAATGTGTGTCCAAATGTGAAGTTGATTCATATTTTCTTGATAATGGTTATTTGTT
Organism: Persicaria tinctoria; assembly: GCA_037127255.1. Classification (NCBI taxonomy): domain Eukaryota; kingdom Viridiplantae; phylum Streptophyta; class Magnoliopsida; order Caryophyllales; family Polygonaceae; genus Persicaria; species Persicaria tinctoria. Next base: position 13,131,161 of record JBANSL010000020.1, on the reverse strand, counting down.
AAGATGGGCAAGCTTTGTATCCCATCTTATTCTATTCGACGATTGTTAACTCTAGAAATTCATGAGTCTAGAGGGCATGGTGGATTCGAAAAAACATTAGCTGAACTTAAGGAACGTTACTTTTGGCCTAAAATGTCTAATTATGTGCTTAGATTTATCAAAATTTTTGTCACGTGTGCTAAGGAAAAATCAAAAGCTAATGCAAATGGTCTATATCAACCTTTACTTATTTCAAATGCACCTTGGGAAGATGTTTCTATGGATTTCATTGTTGACTTGCCTAGAACTTCTAAGGGTCATGATTCTATTTTTGTTGTTGTAGACAGATTTTACAAAATGGCTCATTTCATAGCATGTCACAAAACTGATGATGATATTCATGATGCTCATTTATTCTTTAAAGATGTTGTTCGCTTACATGGATTGTCATTGTCTATTGTTTCTGATCGTGACTCTAAATTCTTCAGCTGTTTTTGGAAAACTTTATGGTCTATGTCACCCCCGAAACTATTATTTTCTACTTCTTATCACCCCCAAACTGATGGCAAAACTGCTGTTACAAATAGAACTCTTGTGGATCTCCTTAGAGTTATGTTACGAACTAACCTCCGGAGGTGGGAAGAATGCCTACCATTTGTTGAGTTTGCTTATAACAGGTCTAGGCATTCAGCAACCAAGCAGACTCCATTTGAGGTTGTATATGACCAAAATCCACTCACCCCAGTGGACATGATGCCACGACCTCTCAAGGAGAAAGAGAGCATGGATGCAGCTAAGCAGGTGGACTTCATCAAGCGGTTGCATGAGCGTACCAAGGGACAACTGGAAAGGAAGACTGCGCAATACAAGGCAGCGAAGGACAAGCATCGCAAGGATGTGCAGTTCAACGTTGATGATCTAGTATAGCTGCATCTTAGGAAGGAAAGGTTTCCGCAATAACTGAAATCTAAGTTGGACCCTAGGGGAGATGGACCATTTCGAGTGGTTCAGTAGATGGGTCCTAATACATGCAAGCCGGATCTCTCTACTGACAAGTACAGTGTGCATTCTACCTTCAACGTCGTCGATCTATCTTTGTTCGTGCCTGACGATGACTCTGACGATGATTTGAGGACAAATCGAAATCATGTGGTGGAGAATGATGCAGTGCAATTGTCGATGACTCCTGGTGACATTGAGGACAATATGAAGGTTTCATTCGATGGTCCTATCATTCGTGCAAGGGCAAAGAGAATTCAAGATGCAACCAAAGCCCTTCTTGTCCATTATCGAGGCACAATAGAGCAAGGGTTCAGGCCACCCTAGATCACTTTGCTCAGGACTACACCACCAGCACAGGAAGACTCGTCCACAATCGGAGCTCATGAAGACTCATCAGCATCCTCCATGACTCAACCTTACTCGGCACCACCATGGACCACTCGAGACCACCTCTAGTCGAATAGGCCAAGGATCTTGTCGAGTGGATGGAGGCCCATGACGAGTTCCCTTGTGCTTGGGCCGGTTTATTTACATAATTAATTAGTTGTTATTTTATGTAAGTAGATTTATAATAAGATGCAAGAATTATATCTCCTATAGATTCATTCATGTCCACTAAGTTATTTATATTCTATCTTATTTACGTTTGAATTATCTTTAGGTTATTTTTATCTATCTTTATCAACCTAAATTCTATCTTGCATGATTAGAATTGGTTGTTAGCTTTTCTATTTAAACATTGTACTTTCTATTGAATTACTTAGATTGAATAGAATTTAGGAACCCCATTATGGATTAAAAGGTTCTTCGATTTCAATCCCAAAAACTATCTTGCTCTTATGTTCTATCATCCTTCGGCACACAATCACCATCACTGTCACCTTGTTTCCTTGATCGAACCAAAACCATACACAACCCTAGACACCGAAACCGTCGCAAGAGAAGAGAACCTGGGCCTTGGCATCACTCGCAGCAGCCTTTGCTCCCAGCGAGCGCGGCGCACCGGCTCCCTCTCGCACCCGCGCTCTTTCATCCTCGACTCGCTCTCGCTACCAGCGAGCACTGCCGAGGTCCCGCCCCCGCACACCCTGAGGAGGATCGCTCCTATGTGCTCGGCCATGCCTCTAACAAACGTGTACTCCAGTTCCGCGCGTGCCCAGATCGCTCGCTTCTCTCTTTTCGTCGCTATTTAATTAGTTTAAATTCGTCGCTTTAATTAGTTTCTTAATTAGTTTAATTAATTTTTCAATCAGGAGATATTGGAAGAGCATTGCAAGATCGGGCAAATTTACTGCATGATTCTTGATCTTGAGCCCACAAGCGAAGGATCGGGTATCCCAAACGTATCAGGCGGCGGGTGCCGTTCCATTTGTGGCCTCAATCTTCAATTTGTGCATTCCGAAACCAAGCTAATTTCCTCCACACCTCTTTCTAGACTTCTTCACATGTTTCCTCAGGTTCCTAGCTCTCCAAACTCATCCTTCGCAAGCCATAGATGCGTCCTTCTAGCGTCGGTTCATAAATCTGCAAAAAAGCATAAAAAGAGCATAGATTCCAAACTTGCAAGACTCAACACTATTGACTCAAACTACTCAAATAAACACAAAATAAGCTACCCTAGACTCACTAACAACTACCTATAATGCCTATTCAAAATACACATTATCATTTGTCTTTCAAAAAATGAAAGAAAGCTTCACTAAAGACGAGCTCAGACCCAGCATATCCATCCGACCGAAATATGAGAAAACAAGCCCACTAAAAATATTAGGCCCGTAATCACATATTTGAATAATGCACCATATAAGACCCTCCGAGCTAGATTAGGGTGAACCATCCAACCTAGCTCGAGCCAGGGGTTGCCAACCCAAGAGCCATGGTTGTCTTCATGTGGGTCGTTTGGTTTGTTCTAGTGCGTGTGTGTCGTACTCAAGTTTAGTTAAGCGTTTTACAGGATTACACACTACTACATATAAAGGCCTAATGTAACACTAAAATGTATTACATTACACATTAAATATGTTATATTAGAGAAAAAGGTAACACTTTTTAAGGATTACATTTGCGGCCGTTGCATTTGACCTAATGTAACAATTTTTACTAGCTAATGTAACATTGGATGATTAATGAGACTATATGTTACATTTGATACCAAAATTGTCACATTTTCATAAAATGTTACATTTTCAAATTAAATATTACCTTAATAGGATTTGTTACATTTAACAAAATATGTTACATTCACATAAGAATGTTACGTTTGAAGAATAATGTTACCTTTACTTTCAAGTATTACATTTCAATGAAATTTGTTACAATAGATATTTAGGACCTTATTATTATATATTATATATTACATATTATATATTACATATTACATATTACATATTACATATTATATATTACATATTATATATTACATATTACATATTATATATTACATATTATATATTACATATTATATATTACATATTACATATTATATATTATATATTACATATTATATATTATCTATTAGCTACAAGTAATAAAACGCAATTATAAAAAAATAAAACTTTCATTCAACAAATTAAAAATCCAAAAGATATAGTGCACTGAGTATTGCTTGTGCACTAGTTAGCAAGGTCATAAAATCTAGAGTGATGATAAGCAAAATTGGCATATGATTGTTTTGCCAAAAGGCCACATGAAATCTACAAAATATACGCAAGCCTTACAAAAAAAAAAAAACTTTCCAGGCCGACAAAAGATTCACCGCCAACCATGTTGATCAACTAGAAGCACGTTCTTCAGTTTTCGGTTTGTCCTTGCCTGTCATCCTGAAAATTCATGCAAATCATTTTTTTTCAGATTCTAAATATGCATAAAAAGCATATAAGATTTTGGGGTGGGAGGGGGGAATGGATTTCAGATACCCAAGAATGAGGGTGTGCTGAGGCAACATACTCCAACAAAGTATCAAGTATTTGAATCGAGTACAAATTTCAGAAAATTAAACATTGCCATAAAAACGGATATGCTGAATAAGTGAATAGAGAATAACAGGTAGCATCACCTTGAGTCCTAAATAAGTATAGATTGAATATCTCAGAAAATCTAATTTTTTAAAATAAGATTTTAGATAAATTAAATTCAAGAAATTGCCTTATGAAAAAACTGATTTTGGAAATTTTGTATATGATAAATCAATACCAATCTCCTTAAATATGATTTTAGTAAATTAGTTGTTGTGTACTCCATATCATGTTCTAAAATATGTCTTTCCTTTGCTATCATGACATACATTATTCTTTATTTTTCAAACTTTGGAGATAGCTAGGTTTTTCATATTTCAAAGATACCTAACATGCCTTCATATTTTTCGATTTCAGAGATACCTAGGATTTTTAAATTTTAGATTTTAAATTTTAGAGATAGCTAAACTTACCTTCAGATTTATAGGATATCTAACTTGCTGTTAGATTTCATATTTCAGAGATATCTAAGATTTTCAGAAAATCAGAAAATCCTATATCTACGAGCTAGTATGATATAAATGTCATATGTAATCAGAAGTAAAAGAATAGAATTGAAAGAGAACAAAGGCATAGACTAAGAACTAGAAGTATCCATTTTATCACCCAAAAGATCGGGAATTTGAAGTTGTACATCAAGCTTTGTAGCTTGTAATTGAGAACTTATAGTCATACACAACATATCTCACCGACAGAAAATGCCAATAGAAAACTACACATATAAGGAAACACGGTAATATGGGTGAAAAAATTATGCAAGAAGAAAGATAGGCTAATTATTAACCTAATAAACTCCGAGTCTGAATTTTACATATAATATCACATTTAAAGGGACATGTAGTACTAATCTCCAATATAAATTGAATAAATGTTAATATGTGATATCAACTACTGGATCTAAAATTTCTTCCCCACTATAGTTTTGGTCTTTTAGCTTTGGCAAAGGTATCATGAACTTTAACTAGGTTAGGATCTAGCCATCAAGGTTCTTAGATATAAGCATATTGCTCAAGCATTATAGGTTGAGTTTGCCTAAGAAGTTACAAAAAGAACATGACAAGTTGTAGACCTATGGATTTTATGGCTAAATAAGCATTAAGCTAGAATGTGAGGATGTTTGGGATTATAGAGAACAAAAGCTTGACTAATTAAGCAAACACAAGTTTTCTTTCATTGTATCCATCATCCATATAATCCTTCTAATCCAAAAAAGAAATAGCATAATTTATAAACATCTTTCGAAAACACCTTGTAGCAGTGCAAGCTTTCTACCAAGGGTTAAGATATATAAAATACTAAAAAAATTATTAGTTTCAGATTTCTGGTTCTATAAGAATTTCTACTTATGGTTTAGTTATGAACATTTAATTCTTATAAAAATTACAAAACATTGGATATGTACCAATAGTCTTATATATTTAGGTTGTTTTCTATCCTCATAGTTATATTTAAGAGTTCTTGCAAGGAGGAAGTTAGATGATCACATGCATAAAGAAAAAAGAGGGGGTGAAGCTTTGTCAACTGATTTTCAATCTCATTTCAAAGATAATCATTAAAGATGAACTAGCTAGAGCAAAAACATTAAGATAATAGGGAATATAGAACATCATAATGAACATGTATTTAGGATTATAAAAAGTCAAGAAGCATCTTTACAAAGAAACCTTTTACTAAAGTACAATGCATGAATCAACTCATCAAAATATAAAACAAAATACACAATGGCAGTCCAAGAAGTGTTCTTATGTATTCCCATTTTTTTGTACCTATACTTTTCAGATTCAGCTAACGAGACTCAAATTTCCAACTGGAGTGAGATAATTGGATTAAAAAATTATTCAAAATCTCTTTACAATTAAATAGAGCATGGAATGAATTTGAGGACTAATTTATATCCAAGTATGAGTGAAAGAGGGAGTATGTATATGCTTAATCAAACTAAAAATCTTACCCTTTTGAAGATCTGAAATAAAGAACTTGAACCTTTGTTGTCTAGCTACGGAACTTCACACTGTCCAACTCTATAACTAGAATTAAAAACAGAACCTGTAAAATGCAGCCATCGACTAATTTAGTCCCCTATTTGATTGGATATACCACCTTCAAATCTTGAACTATATTAGTCAGTACTTTGTTGTTCATATGCATTTTCATGCCAATTCGGCTCCATGTCCTTAGAATTCAGTTGAAGATAATAACAGAGCACATATAAACACAATTGGTGTTCAATCTAGATGATTACACATCTCTTCTGTGCACAAGTTTAGATAACAAGGGACACATCTCTTTTGTGCACAAGTTCAGCTAACAAGGGACACATCTCTTATCTATACTTTTCAAGTTCAACTAACAAGGGTCACATTTGAAACTAAGATGAGATGATTTGATAAACTAATTTTTATGTAAATCTCTCTATAAAAGGGGGCATTCCCTGGAATTTAGGACTAATTTCCACATTTAGCAAACCCTAAATTATCCCCAACTTTCAAATTAATAAATAACTCGAAATTATATTTGTCTAGGAAGGAAAGAGGGAGTATATATACTAAAAAAAACTCACCTTTTTAAAGATTTGCATAAGAAAAGTTGAATCTTTGTTGTGTAGCTGGTTGCCTCACTTCACATCTGTTAGGTTTATAGGTAATGTTGTTTTCATGGGTTGAAGGTAAATTCGATTCTTTTAGATCCTTGTGGATAATCAAGACAATTTGAGTAGACCCAAAAAGGGTAATATCATGGATAGACCTCGAAAGGTAATCTCGAGGGAGAAAGCCAAAAAGGCAATCTCCACCGAATTCTTTTAGGCGAAAAAACTAAGTGTTCAACCCCTTTAGAAAAGATATATAAAATGGCTTGGATAATGGCAAACGAGTCACTCAAATAAATTGAGTTTTCCTTCAACGTTCATTGCCCCAATATGCTAAAGGGTTCCACTACAATAACGTTGTGGGATAAAACGTTTCCTATACAGTAAAAGGGTGGCATCCCATTTCATTATTGCATATACACATACATTGTTTGTGTTTTAAGTGTTTGTTATTCCGATTGAGAGAGACATCGGAAAAACTCATGTCTTTCCAAGTGGATGGCAAAGGCTTTTTATAGGCAAAATGGGTTGGTAGTTTTTGGGTGGTTATGGGTAGTTATTGGTAGTTATTGGTGGTTATGGGTAGTTATGTTGGTTAGGCGGTTACCCCCAATAACTACCCACAACCGTTGGCCCAATAAAGGCTCAATAAAAGCCCAATAAGAATCAGCCCAATTAAGGACAAGCTAGCATGGTGGAGCAAGGTCACTCATAAAATATAAAATGTGCATGACATTTATACGTAGCTGGGTGTAGCTACTATGCAGCTAAAATGACTAAGCTAAAGCTTCAATGAAGCTAAAACCCTAATCAAGCTCAATATTAGAGCTAGATCATTTTTGGAGTTATGGAAGCTTGGGTAGCTCTCAAAATTTGCAACAAGGCTATAGAGCCAGGGGCGGATCCAAGGGTGGGCGACACCAGGGCGTCGCCCACCCCGATCCCGAAAAAAATACAAGAATATATGTGTTATGTAAAAAAATTGAAAGGTAAATTACAAGTATCTTTTGTGGCTTAGTGGTTAAGCCCACCCCATTTCAAATAGAATTCAATCAACCATGGTTCAAATCCCACTAGAAACATATTTTCATTTATTTTTTCCTTAATCTATTTTTCATTATTTTCAAATTCTTATAATTTATTTGGTATTTTACAATTAAATAGTTGTAATTTTTCTTACAAATTTAAGATATTCTTTTCATATATTTTTTTAATAAATATTTTTAATAAAAATAATATAAAAATTATCTTAAAAATAATTGTGTCCACCCCGAAAAAATTTCTGGATCCGCCCCTGTATAGAGCTTAATATCTTCCTTTACAAATCATGAGACAGTGATTTAACTCACTATAAGTGAACAAAACTTGATCATAACCATACTAGATCGAATACCGAGCATATCCCTAGAGGTGGCAATCGGGTGAGTCGGGTCGGGTTCGGGCCGGGTTATTCGGTTTCGGGTCATATTGGACTCGGGTTAATATCGGGTCTGATGACAATTCGGGTCAGATCGGGTTCGGGTCGTGTTTATCCGGGCATTAGTTTATCGGATACAATCGGGTTTTCGAGTCCTATTCGGTTCGTGCGAATCGGGTTTCGGTCTAAACGAGTTTGGGTGAATTGGGTGTCGGTCTAAACGGGTTCGGGTGAATCGGATTTCGGTCTAAGCGGGTTCGAGTGAATCGGGTTTTGGTCACAACAGTTTTGGTTGAATTGAGTTCAGTCAAATCAAACCCGCAAGAATCAAATTGGATAAAACAAATCTTCTATATAGATTAAGTTAATGTTTATCAATTCTTAAATTAATACTACATTCGTTAAAAAAATGTAAGTCTTCTCACTTTTTATAATATTTTTTTAAAAAGTCAAAATCATATAAAATATTATTTTTTTAATATTAATTTCATACTTATTACTCATAACTACGAAATTATAAAAATAACAAAAAATTGACATTCATATAGTTTCGGCGTCTTAAAAAATGCTAAAAAGTTACCTTTTTAATGGAGAGAGTACAAAATTATATTTAATTATACTATATGCATGATAATATTACCATCCATTATTAAGTAATCAAATACTTAGGTTCTTTTGGGTATTTTAGGCAAAATGCTAAGATTTTTGTTGATTTCGGATATAATCGGATTTGGGTTATTTCGGGTGTCGGGTATAATCGGGTTCGGGTAATTTCGAGTTTCGGATATGCTCGGGTTGAGCAATTTCGGGTTTCGGGTTGATTTCGGATCGGTCCCTTCGGATCTAATTGGGTTCGGGTTCTTACTGGGTTCGGATTGCTTTCGGGTTCAGGCTTAACTCGAATCGGATCGGTCGGCCTCGGATCCAAACTTTTTTTTCAATTATTCGAGTGTCGGACGGGTTCAGATCGGATCAATCGGATCGGTTTTCTCGGGTTAGGTCGGGTATTGCCAGCTTTACATATCCCTATTGCTTACTTTTATGGAAAACATCCGAACAAACTCAAGACCGACTTTGTCAATTTTGATATCATCGCATGGGTCTTTCCTCATGATTTCATTTCCTCTTAAAATCTTAGAATTACTTAGGACCGATCACATGAGCCGTGCCTCCCGCACACCCTAAGCTCGAGTGATGCTCTTAGTAATTCTCACACTTAACATTTATGATTTCTGACAAATGGATTGATGATTTTTCACAAATCACCAACAACCTCTTGCAACTATAGGACTAGAAGGTTGTGTTACGTAGGGAAACCAAATTGAAATTTCATTTTGGAAATGATGGATAAGATAGCTGGGTAAGCTGATGGTGGGTAGAAGGAATGGGTGAGGCAAGCTATTAGACAGGTTTTTTTTTAACAACAATGGAGGGCAAAGAGGGACAACCGGACAAGGGAGAGGAAGAGAAGAAGAATTGAGAAGAAGAGCTGAGTTTGTCAATTAGCAGCTGTCCTGAATCCTGATGTTATGTCAAATTGCATTCTTTCCTATCATCCTATGTTTTCTTTTGACTGACAAGAGTGGCGCGTTGTTGCTCTCTTATTGGCGGATTTATTTTCTTTATTTTTCCACAAATTTGGACTGAAAATTGTTAGCTTTGGCAAATCATCTGTACGTTACAACTTACGGAGCACATGTCTACTTTAGCTTAAGTGAAGATTTTATAACAAAAATTTCGCCTGGTACCCTTTTGGTATTGCGTATTTCGCACGGTGTACAGAAGTTTTGCTAAATTCGCACGGTACCCCTTAGATTTGTACAATTTCGCACCGTGCCCCTAATGGGTTAAATCTGATAGATTTCAAAAACCACCATTAAATTACTTATCCCTAGTCTCTCCTACCGTCTTGCGCGCACGGGGAACTGAAGAGAGGAGAGGAGAGAAGGGAACCGGAGAGGGAAGAGCCTCGTCGACCGCACTGAACCGCCGCCGCCGCTGCCGCTGCGCCACCACACCGAACCGGCGCCGCCGGCCACAACAACCGCCACCGCTGCTGCTCACGTGCCCTGTTGCACCAGAACTGCTGCTGCTCGCGTACACTGAACCGCCTGTGCTTCGAAGCCTCTTACCGGAGGAGTGCAGGGATGGAACCGCCGACAACAGTGCAGAGTTGCCGGAGCGGAGACGTCGACAGCAGTGAAGGTAATTTCTACCGATTGAAGCAATTCCAAACTGCGTTTTTTTACAGATTAGCGATTTGAGTGTGAAATTTGTGCTTCAAGCGTGATAGGATTAGTTTTTGTTTTCAGAATTTCATTGTATAAATATCAATCAGAATTGAGATTGAAGATTGTTGAAATTCAATTTCTGTCAATTTATGCAATTTCTATCGATTAGGGATTCGAGTGTGAAAATTTGATTTGGTTATCCTCCTGTAACAACAAATTGGCGCCGTTGCCGGGGAGGCAATCATTCGCGCCTTAGGTAGTTAAATCTCACGTCTACTTTGAGTTACTTTTCAGGTGTATGCGCCGTTCTGGTCTACCACCCGAGTTTGACAGCTTAGACGAACCAGAGCGTTACCTACACATCCACTCTAAACTCAAAAGGATCATGGCGGCCGCTAAAACACAAGAACAGCTGATTGCCAGGCTTACAAGGGAGCTAGCCGCAAAGGATACCACTATAGCCAATGAAAGGGCAGCGAGGGAACAAGAAGCTGAGCGCGCAAGGCAAGCAGAAGCTGAGCTTGCCCAATATCCAACTACTGCTGAGGATTATATGCATCCAACCCTCGTCGTGCCTGAATCGGCGATTCTTATCCCTGAAAACTCTTTTGAAATTCGCACTCAATTTCTTATAGAGCTTAAAAATAATGCCTTTTTTGGTAGATTTAATGAGTGTCCTCTTGAACATATTACGAACTTTTCTGACATGTGCCGTACTCTTGCTGAAGGTACAACTCTGGAATATGTCAAGATGAAGTCTTTCCACTGTTCGCTGGTTGGACCTGCACTGAAGTGGCTTGAAGGGCTGTGACGGAGGTAAAACCTATCGTTGAATCCGCCAAAGAAAACTCAAACCTAAAGCAAGTATAGCGATAAGCAAGAGGTCGATCCCACAGGAAAAATTATAACTCAAGTGTGATTTATGTGTCAATTAAAGTAACCAGTTTGGGGGGTTTTAGTGGGTGAAAGTTTCGCCTTTTATCAAAGCGGAGTAAGCAAGAAAAGTAAATGGATTTGGTTTTAGACAATTAGGAGAAGTAATTCTACCTACAATTTTCCACTTTATTGGATTGAAGCGATCCTTGTAACTTCTTCTCGTCCTATTAAGTTCCCTATGAATGTCCTTGTCCCGACCTAATATAGTTACTAGTCCAACCAGTCCTAGCAACCCTTATCAATTGAACAGTCCCTAAAGAAGGATTTAACCCAATTGATAGCTTTAAGTTCAGAGATTAGCCAAGGTATTTGCAGTCCCTAAAAAAGGATTTAACAACACATTCAACTTCCTACTCATTCAATTAGTTCAACCAGCCCTAAAGGAACAAGTTTGCCACTTAGGTTAAGGTTCACAACCAGGAATCTACAAAACCTTAGCGATTGAATTGATCTAACAAGTTGGCCAGACAAGATAGAACAAAACAATAAACAATCAAGCACAAAGAAGCTGAAACATTCAAATATAGGAAACAAGGAACGAGAATTAGAAACTCACAATCAATCCGAATAAAGCTTCAAATTGCAGGCAGAATAGATGAGTTTAGTTCCTCATGGGAGACATCGCTCCAAATCTCTAAAGTGTCTGATGAATAGAATAGAATCCAAGTTAAGTGCTGGAAAAATCACTAAAAGTCGGCCTTATAACACCCAAGTTGGCCATAAAACAAATAAAGAAGATCTAAGGTTTTTAATTATTTAAAACGCTGCGGATAAGCGTTGACGACCAATGCTGCGGGCGCAGCATAGGTGCTGCGCCCGCCGCACACTGTTTCCTCCAACCCTTTGCAAATTGATTGGCCGCGGGCGCCGCAAGGTTGCTGCGGCCGCAGCCAGGGGCTTTTCACGGAAAATCTATCATGAATTCGCTCTCGACATCAACATGAAAGTTGTAGCTCTCTGAAAGAGCTTTCCAACGCATGGTCATAATAGTCGATCGGACAACCGAGGCCTCCAGAAAGTGCAAAACAAGTTCAGCATGTCTGGCGACAACTTCTGCAGACTTGTTCTTCGTTTAGGCTCGCTTCTTCTTCTCAGGACCTCTTGAGATCTTCATGTAAGCTTCTTCGATCAACTAGACATTCTCATCCAATGCGTTATCAAATCATGTCTCCTCCTCGGATCCACCATTACCTGAAATAATCATTAAAAGCGTGTAGATTTCGACTCCGACAACATAGAGAACTAATATGCAAATCGTGCTTAATCCATCAATGAAATGCATCTTAACTAAGCTAAATGCAACTTATTATGCCTACCTAAATGCATGCTATCAGGCTGAAACCAAGATCACTGACAACATGGGCCCAAGTAGAGCAAGAGTTTTTGAACAAATTCTTCCCACCCGCCAAAACAGCACATCTCCGCCAGAAAATCACCGCCTTCAAACAGAAGCAAGGGGAACCGCTGGCAAAGGCATGGGAGCGCTACAAGGAACTTCTGCGATCTTGCCCTACTCATGGACAGCCACCCTACGTCATTCAGGAGATCTTCTTCAACTCTCTTGATCAAGTCACTAAGGACAGAATCAACCACTATACTCGCTATGAGTATCTGACAATGCCGCCGAGTGACGCATGGGGTGTGCTAGAGAAGCTCACCAACTACGACAACAAGTATGGGTCTACTGCAACTTATGAAGAGAACCCATACACCAGGCCAGCACCTTCCATGCCCCTCTATGAGCCTCCTAAGGAAATTGATCCGGATGTAAGGGAACAGTACTACAGAGATCAGAACAAGAAGCTCATAAAGCAAGTAAAGTATCTTTCTGTCAACCAGCCTTGCATTGAATGTGGATCGCAGCGGCACACCACTCCTGAGTGTTCACACACAGAGCAAGTCAGGATGGCAGAACACCACGAGGAGGTAGCTTACGTAGGGGGTCCCAATCGCTACATAAGGGACCAAAGGTTTCAGCAACCACAATGGAACCAAGGTGTCCGTAGGAACCCCTCGCCCTATAGAGCTCCAGGACATCCGGAAAGAGACCAGAAAAAGGATGATATACAGACAGTCCTGGAGGAAATACGGAGGAATCACTCAGAAACTAGGCATTCCTTCAACTCCGTCTACACTCAGATGCAAGGGGTCAACTCTAGGCTTGGGGAGATTGATATATGGCGAAAATCAGTTGATACACAGATTGGTCAGCTGGCAGCAGGAATCCCCAGACAGTCGGGTGCGCTTCCTGGGTCTTCAGAACCAAATCCTAAGGGAAAGACTGGGCACATCGCTGCTATAAAACTCAGAAGCGGGCATCAACTGCAAGAGCCAGAGGTCGGAAAGCAGCAGAACGACGAAGAACAGCAAGTCGACATCGACAACACTGTAGTCGACATCGAGGAGGGCCTAGTCGACGTAGAGGAGAAACTTCAGAAACCTTCGTCTGCACTAAACAGCAACTCGACAATGCCCAATTTAGTCGAGATCGACAAGGGCCTAGTCGATGTCGAGGAGCCCCTAGTCGAAGTCGACAAAGCTGCAGCCCCTCCGACGTCTGTTCCAAATCCGAAAAAGAGGTTGCCTTTCCCCACAAAATCTCCAAAAGACCCGACAGAAAAGAAATTTCAGCGCTTCATCAAGATGCTTCAGAAACTCAACGTCACCATCCCCTTCACAGAAGCTCTCAATGAAATGCCATCCTATGTCAAGTTCCTAAAGGAGATACTGAGCAAAAAGCGATCAATGGCTGAAATTACAGAGGAATGCCGCCATTTGGACATACTGGAGAAGAGGCCGGATCCAGGTAAGTTTGCTATAACCATTGGATTTGGTCCATACAAAATTAATGCTTTATGTGATCTTGGAGCTAGTGTGAGTATAATGCCTTTAACAATTTGGTCCAAGATTAAGATAGGTGCCCTAGAGCCTGTGGATGCTAGACTTTATATGGCCAACAACACGGTGGTCATTCCAACAGGCATGGTGGACAATGTGCCAGTACAAGTAGGTAAATTCTTTGTCCCTGCTGATTTCTTAGTTATTGATATGCAAGAAGATCCTGCTTGTCCAATTATTCTAGGGAGACCCTTCTTGGCAACGGTGGATGCCAACATAAGCGTAAGGAAAGGAGTGCTCACCTTCAACATCAGCGATGAGGTAATTGAGTATTCCTTTAATAAAATTGAAAGGCATACAGGTCCAATGGAAGAGGTGAAATCTATCTCAGCTGGCTACATCACCTGCGGGGAACCCAAGGTCAGAAATATGACCCCTGAGGAGCTGGAAAAAAGGGACATGGAGGCCCAGGTGGAGGAGATCATGGCAATCCTAAAGGAGGACGCAGAAAATCCAATCGACACGAATGAAGGTACGTCGTTATGGATTAATTATTTTTCGGATGCCTTGACAGGAACTAAGTATGGGGTCAAGATCGACCAAGACTCCTCGACATCGAGGAACCTAGTCGATCTCGAAAAGACACAGAAGCCTCCAACAGCACCAGCGTCATCGAGCAGCAATATAGAAACTGAGGGCTACTCGACATCGAGTAAGCTACTCGACATCGACCACCACCAGGCTCCACCAGTTCCTGCTTCCTCGACGCTGCAGCCACCAGGAGCAGAACCCTACTCGACATCGAGTAGTCTACTCGATGTCGACAAGCCCTCGACTTCACCAGCTCATGCTTTCTCGAGTAGCCCACCACCAGAACCTGCAGACTCATCGAGATCGACTAGCCCTAGTCGAAATCGACCAAACACTGTGGTCCCCGATTCCGTCGCTGCAAAGGTAAGCCAGGGTAAGGATCTCTCTTCTCCTATTTCCATTAAAGATCTATCTATACATGGGAGAGGTTTGCCTTGGTATGTGCGCTTATGTAGGATATCCAATGATGAGCCCAAAGAGTATGAAGTTGGAGACAAGCTCTATGTCTCTAAATCAAAGGATCATTGGTTCCCTAACAAATTCAACAAGAAGCGGATGGGACCTTTCGTGGTAAACAAGATCCATTCTGGAGGATTACAGCTGATAGACAAGAATGGAGTCTTATTTGAGGCCCAAGCTACATGGGCCCTGCAAATGCCACCTTGAGCTAAATGGAAAAGTCGGCCTAGCGACTATAAAATCTAGAGCTTGTACATAGACTTTTTAGGACTTTTTGAGACTTTGTTTTTGGTTTGAAACACTTTTAGTTTTGCTATTGTGGGTATATGTCTTCTACACTTTTCAGGTCCATGGATAGAGGCAAGCTATATCAACATTCATACTCAGCCCAGGAGGTGCTTCCATTCGAAATTTAGAGGCCCTGCACATCAGTCTAGTGAGTTTCTTTCTTTACCCTTGTTTTTATACAGTGAGGACACTGTAATGTTTAAGTATGGGGTGGGGGAAGGGCTTACTTTGTGCATCTTTGTGCATATTTCACATTATTTGTGCATATTTAGAATTTATTTCTTTGGATTGCTACATATCTATTTTGGAATGCATTATTTATCTATGTGCTTATATGCATGATTTCCAAAAGTTTGAAAAATGACCCCATTGAAAATTTTGAATAATGTCATGGAAGCTTATATTGAACTCGACGATGCAAAATTGGATTCATTAGAGATATAGCATAAAATTGCCTAGTAAAGGGAAGTCACAATGAAGTGCATATTTTTATAAAAACCATAGAAGGAGGTAAAATTTGAAGTTGCTTTTGACATGTTGCATGATAAGATGATGGAGGACTTTATATTTCCATATAATGCTCATATTGTTTAAATCCTAGCCTTACCTATGCATATGCATCACAAAAGCCATATTATGCCTTATTTCAATTATTGCTCCATATGACCTAAATATTTGCCATTCTTTACCTTATCCGGGGATTATGTTGAGAATGATGTTACATTATGGAGATTATCATATGATGTTTGTGTTGTGATTATTATCATTATTGGAGTTTGGAAGGAAATTGTTTGAAATATATGGAAAATTTAATGAGTGAAAGAAAATCCAATCACCTCAGGAGATAAAGGTAGATTGACCCTGCTCTCTGAGATAATAGTTTAGAGAGATGGAACACATTGTGAGGAGTCCAAAGCACTAAGTATCCGGGGCCATTCATGACACCCATGTTTGCGACTCGCGAGAAGGCAGTGCTGAGGTCAGAGAGGTAAAAGCATTATTGTTGATAAAAGCATTATGAAAGGTGATGAATTTTATGGAGAAGGAATGTGGAAATTCAAAGTTTGGAAATACTCTATTTCCCCGGATCATTAGCACCACATTGCCAAAAATTGCCCACCTTTAGCCTTTTACCAAATCTACTCCTTATTTGAGCTTAAATTGAAGTCTTCTTGATTATCAATGCTTTGTCACTTATGAACGTTTTTGCATAACCCTCCTTTTGTGAGTAGATGTTGCTTTGATATAATTGCACATGCATGGATTTTTGACACTAGTACCTTTTCGAGGATGGTAATTGACTACTGGGTTATATAAGAATGAATCTGATATGTTGAGAGTTTTAGATTTCTTCCCCTGAATGACAGATAAAGGTATTGCTTGAGGACAAGCAAGCTTAAGTTTGGGGTGTTTGTTGTGAGCTGAATTTGCCATATTTTACAGTAACTTTAATATCGTTTTCTGCATACTTTGCATACATTTGGGTTAGATAGTACAGAATCTATGTAGTTTATGCTTATTTGCCAAATTATGGAATCTACACCAGTTTCTGTTTAAATTCGCAGAATTCGAGATGTTTTACATCAACTCTAGGGAAGGCCAGAAAAGCTCGGAAAACCACTACAGAAGTCCAAGGTCAAAGAAGCAGCGGAACCAGTCAAATCAAGCTAAGAGCCCAGGCTACTCGATCTCGAGTAGGCCTTACTCGATCTAGACGAGCATGTTCGAGCACAGGCCTTGTCGACTAGGAGCAGTGTCGAGAGCCAGACCAACCCAGCTCCGGAGCCCTACTCGATCTCGAGGACCACTAGTCGAGATCGACGACACTTCAGCACCACGCCCGGAGTTGACGAGAAGAAGAGCTGGTCGACAAGGCGAGGACGACCAGGCGACACTCGCTGCCAGCGACTCGACTCGCTGCAGCGAGCCTCTCGCTGCCGCGGAAATCCCCGCTGCCAGCGGGCGGCACACCCAGAGTCGACAAGCCGAGGACAAGCCGAGGACAACCGAGCAGCATTCGCTGCCAGCGACTCAATTCGCTGCAGCGGACCGCTCGCTGCCGCGGAAAATCTCGCTGCCAGCGGGATACACCAAGACGACGGATCTCGCCACTCGCTCTAGCGGAAGGGGGTTCTCGCACCTGCGGATCAACGCACTCGCTCCAGCGGAAGGGGCAACTCGCGGAAGCGGAAGGGAAGACCCAACTCGATGTCGATGAGCCCTTGTCGAGGTCGACGAGACCCGTGAGCCAAGTCCGAGCCACATCGAGCACCAGCTAACCGAGACGACGAAGCCGAGCCAGTCGACAACACTCCTACTCGATGTCGAGGAGACCCTAGTCGACATCGACGACGAATCCAGAGCTGTATGACGTGGCTTGACGAACCCTACTCGGAGTTGGATTCCTTGAAAGCCGAGAAGACCAAAATCTATCCGATTTTATCTACATCTATCATGGAAGAGAGTTTTATCCACTTGAGACAATTTAGATATATTTAGATTTAATTTCTTTATTGCTTTTATTTATCCTTAAGCATTTTAGATATAGTTTTAGATATAGATATAGATATTCTATCCTTGATTAGCAAGGAATAGAAGGCTATAAATAAAGCTCATAGGGCTCAGTTTTATACATTCAATCTTAGAGGGAGAGAAGTAGTTCCACAGAGACAGTTTAGGGGTTCTAAGGTTTTTAGGGTTTTGACTTTCTGCGAAAGTTGATTGCCGGAATTGTAAAGGCTTTGAATATAGTTTAATGCAAGTTTCTTTTTATAAATCAATGTCTATGATTGCGATGATGAGGCGTGAGTAGTCCACCCACTTCTGGGGCTGGGGTGAGCCCGACGATGGCCATGTGGGATGACGCAGTAAAGGTCAGATCTTTTTATGTAATTCGTCTTCTATCCCTATGAGCATGGTTCTTTTGCGAGAGTTGAAGGTGATCCTTGTTTGTATTTTTTAAGCAAAAGTAATCTTAATGCAACTTGGATTAATTATGTGAAAAGGGTTAGTAACAATTAGGGTTTATGCGAAAGCCTCTATATGCCTATTTGTTAACAATGAAAGTTGTTTGATGGAAAGCGTGATCTTTTATGCCTTTATGTATTACTTTGCATGGTTATCGTTGTGGTGTTGATACCCTGGCCTTGGAAGTCTTTTGTTATATTGATTTATTTCTGTCAAAAATCTGAGTTCTGTGTTCGAATTTGCAATTTAAAGTTTCTGTCTTTCTTGTCGATACAGAGGAGAGCCTTGTCGATCTCGAGTAGGACCCTAGTCGACATCGAGTAGAGTCTTGTCTAGGTCGAGTTGAGATTTCTTCTGTTGTCGTCGATTTTTAGTTTCTGTTTTCGATTTTTGACTTACTGTTCTCGATTTCGACTAGGCTTGTCGAGATCGAGTAAAGTTGTTGCCTTGCTTTGTTCTTTACTTTCGTTTGCTTTTGTTCTTGACTTTCTTTCGTTATTTTCTGTCTTTGCTTTTGTTTCTGTTTTGCTTTGTCTTTTCTGCTTTTATTTCTGTCTTTCTGCTGCTTGTCTGTGAGAATCTGTTGCTACCTAAGAACTGCTGACGTGCTTCCTCGTGGATTCGATCCTGACAACCTTCTACTACAACGGGAGGAAGTCTTGTATTTATTTGCTGAGACAGGAAAGTCAGTCTGATCTTTATTCTATATTTATTTCATACTTGACCATCCTCCTGCAACAACAGGCTACTGTTTATAACTTTGAGTTGGAACAAATGGATGTAAAAACTGCCTTTTTGCATGGTGATTTAAATGAGGTTATTTATATGAGACAACCTCAAGGTTTTGTCAATAAGAACAAACCTGACTTTGCATGCTTACTTAAAAAGTCTATATATGGACTCAAACAATCACCTAGACAACGGAATATCAAATTTGACACATGCATGAAAAGAAGTTTGAGTTTTAAAAGGAGTAAGTTTGACACTTGCTTATACTTTAAAGGTCATAAGATTGGTTCTGTGCTATATGTTCTGTTATATGTGGATGATATATTGTTGATGTCTAAATCCAAAACTGATATTGATGCCACTAAACATGAACTTGCTAAACATTTTGATATGAAAGATCTTGGCCCTGCCAAGAGAATTCTGGGTATCAAAATAACTAGAGATAGGAGAAAAGGTAAGCTATGGCTTGATCAAACTGACGATGTGCTTAAGGTTCTGGATAGATTCCATATTAAAGATGTGACTCCTAATGCTATACCTCTTGGTTCACATCTTGACCTTAGTAAAAATCATGTTGCATTATCTGCTACTGAGTCTTATAAAATGAAAAGGATTCCTTTTGATGCTGCTATAGGCTCAGTTATGTATTGTATGATTTGCACTCGTCCTGATCTTGCTTTCTCCATCAGTGCTCTAAGTAGATATATGTCAAATCCATGTGAGAAACATTGGAATGCTATGAAATATCTTTTAAAATACCTGTTTGGCACTACTAAGCTGAGATTGTGTTATGCTAAGCATAGTTCTGTAAATGAGTTATATGGATATGTGGATTCTGATTTTGCTAGTAACAAAGATAATAGAAAATCCATTACTTCTTATGTTTACACTTGGGCTGGGAATTGCATATCTTGGAAATCCCAGCAACAACCCATTGTTGCTCTATCTTCTACAGAAGCTGAGTATATTGCAGCCACTGAGGCTTGCAAAGAAGCCATATGGCTGCAGAGTTTGTTGCATGAGATTGAAAAGAAAACTTATACTACTGTGCTGCATATTGACAACCAATCTGCTTTATATTTGTGTCGTGATCCCATGTATCATGAAAGAACCAAACATATAGATGTTAGGTATCATTTCATTAGGGAAAAAGTTGATGATAATGTGATACATGTTGTGAAAATAGATGGTAACTATAATCCTGCTGACTTTGGCACTAAGATAGTGCCTAGAGAAAAATTTTTGTTTTGCAGGAATTTCCTTCACTTAGATGAAGGAGGCTAAGGATCTCAAGCAGGTATGAAGGGCCGACGATGGACTTGGTTACCTAATCCACATTTAGGAGATGGTCTGCCTGGAGCGGACTTAGAAAAATATAGGGGGCAATTGTTGAGATATATGTATATTTGTCTAAGTTGTATAATATCTTTTATTATATGTTTTGTAGTGATACAATAACTATAGGTTATGTGTAATAAGGCTTAGATTATGCTTAAGCTGGATTTAGCTAAGTATTAATGGACTGGATTGAATTGAGCCATTGGGCTTGATCTCCTAACCATATATACTAGCCCAATCCAAGCCCATATTCGGAAGCCATTACACTGGCCCTTTTTGGGAGAGAGGTGGCTGAGCTCTAGGGTTGAAGCTTCATCCGATGCACTGCGTTTTCATCTAGGGTTTTTAAGCTCTATATAAGGCTTGAGCTCTTGTTGTCTTCCGTCGTCCAACTCACTGTTCACTCCAGCTCCAAAGAGAAAGAGAGAGAAGAGATAGTTCTAGGGTTAGGGTTTCGATCTTCGATCCCCTCTCCTCCGACGGCCACTGAAGCTCATCTTCCTCGGCGTTTCCACGGTGGTGCAAAGGTTGCTGGCTCCTCTAGTGATCTCAGCCGCCATCTCAGAGGGTTACCTTCTCGATCTGGAACTGTGTCTCCAGATCTGAGAACTTCAAAGGGAGTTCTTCTTCCTTTGGTTTTGTATAGTTGTTGTTTTTCGTTTTTTGTTCTAGACTTGCATATTCTGTACTTGGCTTTGTCCAAACCCCCTTGTATTCTTTCGATTATCATAGTGGATTAGGGCCGACTCTTGAGGCCCCGGGGATGTAGGATCGTGGATCCGAACCTCGTAAAACTCTTGTGTGTTAGTTCGATCTCTTGTCCTCTGTGTTTATCGATTGCATGTTTGCTTGTCTCGCTCGATACGAATTCCTACTTCCCTCTTCAAGCCTGAAACAAATTGAGGAATTCGCAAGAAGCATATATCGGATCAAAATTCGGCGATCTTGGCTACTTCATGCCATGCTTATAGAGAATCCAACTATCCTCTCAAACATAAATGTTGTTACCCCTGTCCAACTATTCCATAGGTTTTTCGGTAAACACGCGTTCAAAAATGTTGGCACCAACCGCTTTTAAAATTGATTGATCATTTCCCCTAAAATTTAAATTCAGTGATCTACACTAGACACCTTTCAGTTTGAAATTATTACATAACTTGACGTTTAAATTACACAATTTTTAAATATATCATTCTTGGACATATAAGTAATTATGAAGTCCTTGGAGCTACCATGTGGTCGGCCGACTGTCATGGTAACTTGTGGAGCTATTATATATTGCACGGAAAAAAAAAACTAAATTGCACAGAACAGTATAAGGTCCGGGTAATCATTGCATGCATATATGGTTTCCTACTTCATCCTTGGAGCAGGAGTCACAATGAGGGGCTTGATCTTGTGCGACCCCATGCCGGGAGACTCTCTTATATCCAGAGCTTGTTCCCCTTCCGCGCCCACAGGCACTGCCCAGTCGAACTGGTGAACGAGATTCGCTAGAACAAGCTCAATGGTGGACGTGGCGAAGGTGATCCCAGGGCAGCCTCGCCTCCCAGCTCCGAAAGGAACAAACTGGAAATCATGTCCTTTGAAGTCTACGACGGAATTTAAGAACCTCTCCGGAGCAAAGGTCTCAGGCTCTCCCCATGAAGCAGGGTCTCTTGCAATCCCCCACTCGTTGATGACGACTTGGGTGCCCGCAGGAATGTGGTATTTGTCTATTGTCACATCTTCGCAACACTCGCGGGGAAGTAGCACTGGTAGCGGTGGATGCAACCTCAAAGTCTCCTTGATCACCGCTCTCAGATACACCATGTTCATCAAGTCATCCTCCGACACCAACTCCTTGTCTCTAGCTATTCCTCGCACTTCCTGTTGTAGTTTCTCCATCACTTCCGGATGCCTCATGAGCTCAGTGAATCCCCACTCCATCGGGAGCTGCCCTGTATGGGTCCCAGCCCCAAATATGTCCTGTTTCAAGCATGATATGTTGGACCGTTAACATGTACTACCTCTGTTCAGAAATAAGTGACGTTTGACTTTTTGGCACATTTTGTAAGGAGTTAAAAACTATATAAAATATAAAGTTTTTAATTGATTTTTTTTATAATTTTATACATATTAGTTATAATTTTAAAATTACTAAAAAAAATTAATAAAAAAGTCAATATTTTATATAGTTTTTAGCTCCTTAAAAACGTGTCGAAAAGTTAAACGACACTTATTAGTGAACAGAGGGAGTATATTTAAACCCCGGATGGCCGCTCTTTATTTACCAATTCAAGGAGGGAGTATATTTAACGTTATTTGAGCTTATATGTAAGATGAATGAACATACTAGTAGGACGCCTTTGATGGTTGAAGTGTCGATGCCAACGGGGTTGCCTTTGGCGTTATCTTCCCGTTGAACTTCAAGCAAGATATCCACAAAGCCCTTCATGGTGTTGCTTGATGCTGATTCTGCCGGAGCATTGGCATGGTCTCGAATAATTCTTTCCAAGAATTCATCGAACGCCCTTTGAATCTTCTTCACCTTGGCATTATACCCGTTCAACGAATTAATCCAGGCCAACCAAGGAAACAAATCCTCAATATTTTGGGCTCCAAACAACTCAGCGAACTCTTTTATTAGCTTCGGGAAGTTGTCGCCGCCTTTCTCAGAGCTATTATACTTCCTTCCGAATGCCGCCCTACAAATTCCATCACCGGATAGCATCATAAACATCTCACTTAGATTCACCGCAGATGATGAGGCTGCGGATTTCCCAACTTTGGCAGCCACCAAAGCCACCTCCTCCTCCCTCAGTTGTCGGAAGGACCGGACCCTCTTGTTCGTCAAGAGTTTGAGCACACACACGATTCTCAGGTGCCTCCAGTGGTCATCATTGGTCCCAAACACCAGATCCTTGCCGTTGTAGAAGATGTTGTTAACCAATTGATAGTTCGGCCTCTTTGAAAAGGCGTAGTCATGGGTTTTCAAGACCTCCGAAGCCACCTTTGCAGAACAAACGGCTATCGTTGGCCTGCTCCCTAGCTGAAGGAAGATGAGGCCCCCATACTTGTGGGATAGGGTGTAAAGAGACCGGTGAAGATGACTTGAAACCTGGTGGAGGTTTCCAATGATCGGAAGCTTCGGCGGGGAGGGTGGAAGTTTTTTGCCTGGGTTGGGAGTTGAGGAGAGCCATTTGCAGAGGAAGAAGATGAAGAAGAGCAAAGGGGGGACTGGCGGGAGGAACCTCGTCACTTGCTCTACCAATTGCATGCTACTATTTCCCATCTTGAATTAATGAATTGCAATATGTGAATTCAAGTTAATTGCCTTTATTTATAGATTGATGCGAGATATTTTTTAGCATAAGCAACGTAATTAGCAAGCTTTTATGTTCAAATTATGTGGCTAGGTGATGCAGAATGAGAGACTTACGTGTCGTATTGGTTTGTGTAATGTTGTATATAAGATTAAGATTGTGTCCAAGGTGCTTACAAATAGGTTGAAAAAGTTACTTGTAAAGATAATTTTATTTAATTTTAAGGGTTAAAATGTATTAAAACTTGTAAAGTATGTACATAGGAGGGGTTTGTCGTAAGCTCGTGGGAGCCCAAGTTACAAGTTCTAAGGAGGGAAACTAGTGGAACCAATTCCCTGATACGACGTTGAAGTTACGTGAGTTGGAGCCACTCGGTAACACTAAAATGCGACGCAATTGAGCCTTATCATGATGCAATTGGGGACGATCGATCGATCTACTCAGTCCATTCAGAAAAATTATGTATGAAAATATTTTTAAAAATTATATAAAAAAATTAATATTATATATGCTTGTTATCATTTTAAAGCAATATGTATGAATAGTAACATATATTTTTCCCAATAGATGGAGCACTTATTAGGATGGATGTTTTATACCATTAACTAGTTCAGTACACGCACTCGGTAAGACCAAGGCATATTGTATATGCACTTTACAATATTTTTTTCGTGCTTTATAATCTTATGTTTGCACTTTATAACCATATCCTAACACTAAGATCTATAAGCTCGAATTGGAAAGAGCGTCTGGACAAATGTTCAGGAGGATGGTGGTTCGACTGCACCTAGATCCATTCATGCAATTCGGAGTGTTATTCATGCAATTTATAGTTTTATTTATACATTTTAATTATAATCTTATTTATTCACTTTATATTTGATCAAAAGTTGAAGTAAAGACTTATTGATATTAGTATATGGACTTTATAATATTATTTTTGCACTTTTATAATATTAATTGTGCACTTTAAATTATTAAATGTGCACTTTATAATATTATTTGCGCATTATTCATGCATTTTTATCATTTTATTTATGCACTTCATAATCTTAATTATGCACTTCATACTCTTATCCATGCACTTCATCATTTTATTCTTTCACTTTATTATCTTATTTATGCATTTTATAATCTTAATTGTGCACTTTATAATCTTATTCAAGTTAATTAATAGATGCGAGATATTTTTTAGCAACCGTGATTAGCAAGCTTTTATATATGTTCAAATTATGTGCCTATGTGATGCAGAATGAGAGACTTATGTGTACGTATGTGGCTATGTTCAAATTTTTAAGATTGTGTCCAAGGTGCTGTCAAATAGGTTCAAAAAGTTACTTGTGAAGATTTTTTTATTTTATTTAAAGGGTTAAAATATATTAAAACTTGTAAAGTATGTACATAGGAGGGGCTTGTCTTAAGCCCGCGTCGTGGGAGCCCAAGTTACAAGGTGTTAGGAGGGAACCTAGTCGAATAAATAATTATGAATTAAATCAATTTTCTGTCCAAGCAAATAAAATACAAAAAACCCTCTCGTTGTAGTTGTAGGGAATCAGGATCGAATCCACGAGAAAGCGTGTCAGCGCTCGCCTTTCTATTTCCAAATCTGGCCCAATTTCGACAAGTAGACCACTCGATATCGACTATAGTGAGTCGATATCGACTGAGTCAGTCGATTCCTACTCGAAACTTGCACAAAAGAAAACAACAAACTCGATTTCGAGTACAGGAGCACTTGATATCGACTTAGTGGGACTCGATATCGACTGGTATGGGTCGAAATCGACTTTGTATGCAGAAAAACGTAAACTTGCAGAAAATTAAATAAAGTGTCAGAAAAGAGCATCCAAAGAATATGAGGATGAATAAGAAAAAAGATCGCAAATTTAGGGTTTTGATTCAATAAACTATAAGACTTCCAAGGTCGAGGATTAATGCCACAACAATAACCATGTAAGAATTATGTCAAATTTATAAAAGATTATGCATTTTCATCAAATAACCTTCGTCATTAACAATTAACAATATAGAGGCTCTCACATAAACCCTAATTGTTACTACCATTTTTGATAATTAATCCAAATTCATATTAAGATCACTTCCGCTTCAATAATACAAATAAGGTGATTTGATCGTCGTCGCCCATGAGCTCGACTCTTTTTTACTACAAAGATTTGTCTTCAGAGCAGAACATCAACTTTCATTTGTGAAGATTGTTTGGCGACACCTCGGTATTTTGGCTCGTTCTGGCTGTATAAAATTCCGATTGAAGCCGATGAGCACTTGTTTGAAAGATATTATAAGTGGCTACAACTTTATTGAAGGATACAATCATTAGTTCAGCTTGGAAGATGGCCGAAATCTGAGATATTTTGAGCACTCCGAAATTCAGGCAGCTTGTCGAAAATGAAATAAATGAAGACAGAATGCAATTAGTAAAGTCGGATTAAATGACAGGGCTTTAGAGATTTCCGAACTTTCATCTCTTTGATGGCAACCAAGACCATTCGGTTCCCCCCATTATGGTTGTCCATCTCTCCGTCATAAATCTCAGAAAACCCTTTCGTATTATCCGTCATCAGTTTATCGATTTATTTTAATTTCTTTTATTTTTCAAAGCATCCATATTTTCTTATATAAAGGGATGTAAGAACTTCTTTGAAGATAAGTTGAATTTGGAGAAAAAGTGAGCATTTTAGCTTCCAGTGATTCGGGTCAAGAATCTCGTTCTTAGGTGAGAGGCCAGGAACAAAACCTTCGGTGAGATGCGGAAGGAGATTCCTTAGTGAGAGACGATGGAATCAAGGGGTCGGAAACACTCAGATTGCGAGGCTGAGAGTGTGGAAGATCGAGTGTTGGAGAGAGCTCGGAGTGCGAGGCCGAGAGAGCTCTTGCATCACATATCCCTCAACCCCCATCCCCTAATTTACCACCATTCTAAGGCATTCCACAGCCCCACCATCACCATCAAACCACCCCCAATCGTCACTCCAAAGCAGCCCCTCAATCCCTCTCAAACAAGCCCCGTTTGGAATCATCTCGCGATCTGCACAGGCGACGTCTCGGTAAAGCGCGATTTCCCGCTTTGTTTGACCTTCGATTGACGAGATCTGCCCCAATCCGCGACCGTGACTTCAAGATCTACAAAAGTTGTACTTGTATGTCCCCAGAAGCCGAGCCAATCGACGGGAAATCGGAAATCTTTGAAGACTGATCTGTTGCCTCATAAGCTGTCCACAATTTCCCAACTTCTCGGAACTCTCGCCGCCGGTCCCTTTTGCTTGAGCCCGGGTGTGAGCACGTCATAAGGATTTACCTACTACTGTCGTAGAAGAATCATGAAAAATAGGGATAGAAGATGAAATTGCATATAAAAATCATACATTTGATGTATAAACTTACATAGCTATCGTCGGGCTCACACCAACCCTAGAAGTAGGGTGACTACTCGCGCCTCATCATCATAGCAAACATCAAATTCATAAAGGAAATAACTACTTGAATTGAAATAAAAAGAGAACTTACAACCGAACAAGCCACAATCGCTTTCGCTTCACAGCTTACTCGACTTTCACTCTCTCTCTCTCTCTCTACTCTATTGCCTAAAAAATATTTGCTCAATTGCTTGAGAATATAATGAATAAAAACTAGCCCCCTAGGGATTTATTTATAGTGCTCAACAGTGATGGATCCAGAATTTTGTTTAGATGGGGGCTAATTTTTTTTTTTTGAGAAGAGACTTTACACAACTCATAAGAATACATAATTTCATAGGCAAAGATGTTACCAAAATTATGGGTTCCAGAACAATATATACCCTCTCCATTATTCCTTCTTTTATATATATATATATAAATTAAATTAAATTTTCAACCTTGCCTTTACCCATCCCCTATTTTGCATGAAATAATGTATTCCTTTATTGCGATCTTCCCCTTTCCATTGGATTGTATAGTTTCTTGGCTCCGGAAAGAGCCCATTTGTAATCTCCTCAATTTGAGTTGATTATCAATCTATTTTGCCGAGACTTGTGAGGCAAAAACTTGGTTTTCATGGGTCTAATGATTCTGGGTTTTTTTTTTGTTTATGGGTTTTGATTCCCCTTCGTATAACTGTTCAGCTGTTCTATTTGGGAATTTTGATCGGAAATCGTAAAGAACAAAACAAATCCACAAACAACAATTTCATATCACAAACCACAAATTCACAAATTTATTTCTCAAAACCATAAATCACAATTCCAAATCTCAAGGCACAAATTCATAAATTTATTTATCAAAACTACAAATTCTAGTACAAACTCTAATCTAAATTCACCCAAATTGATTCTCGAATCCACAAATTCTAATCTAAATTGATTATCATCACAATCAATTGAATTTAAAAACAATCAAATTAAAAGGAATAGGAATAAAACTAACTAACCGGGGTTGATCGAAGGAGTGAAGAAGAACGAGGATTGTCGACTGATTGCAACAGTGCGTCCGTGAGGGAAGGAGACAGCGGATTGCCGGGGTCGAGGGGTTGGGTGCAGTGGCCAGTGCGGCGATGCCAGGGCCGACCGGAGGTGTACCTGAGGCAGCGGGCGAACCTTCTGGCGGCTCGGGTTCGCTTTCGCTCTATGTTAGTTCGTTGTGTGACTGTGTCTGTCTTAAAAAAATAGGGTTGCATTGCATATGTTTTTTTTTAAAAACGGAGTGGAGTGCAAGGAGAATCGAACCTGGGTTTGCACTCAACCCTAATTTAAAATAATCTCTTGCCTCTGCTGTGTCTAAACAGTTGAGACATATTGTCTTTGTGTTTCTTAGGCAACATAAGTAATATATATTAGAAGTCAGAGATATATAAAAATATACCTATACCCTTTTTCAGGTTAGAGAGAGGGCTTCAGCCACCCCGAGCCACCCCAAGCCCCCCCCGGTAGATCCGTCACTGGTGCTCAACCCTAGCTATTCTAGGATAGAACAACTATATCTCTATCTACTTCCTATCTATCTATATCTAAAGATAAATGTTCAACAATTAAATAAATAAAACAATTAAAATTCCCCTAGGAGAATATGGGAATTACAAAAGTAGATAAAAGGTCTTCCATGTAGATAAAAAAAATATCTTCCTTCCAAGGCAAGTAAACCACTCGGAATCGGACTCGGATTCGGCCTTAGTGGTCCACTCAATATCGACCAAATCGGGTCGACATCGACTCAATTCTATTTCTGCTCCTTGCTTCACTCGAAATCGGCTCCGGTGATAGATGTCGACTACGTGTCCACTCGATATCGAGTGTACTGACTCGATATCGACTCCTCCGTGTGGCTTTCGGGTGCTTGGCCAATTCCTGGTGCTGTGTCACTCGATATTGAGTGTATGGACTCGATATCGACTTCATGTGTCGAGTCGAAATGCTTCCCTTTTGCTCCTGCTCGATTTCTGGTGTTCAGCTCCACTTGATACCGAGTTGTTTTGGTCGATTTCGAGTGCTCTTGGCAGCTCTCTTCCGCTTCTCTGAATTGATCATAAAACGTCTCGATTTCTACAAAATTAAACAAGAACTAGTGTAGATCTCCATAATTGACAAATAAGCATAAACAACAAAATTCCTGCATTATTCTAACCCCGAAATATAAAATGTTGACAGAAATCGGTATAAAAGTTAATGCAAATTAAAAATGGTAAAATGAGCGCACATCAGCACTCCATTCTTATATGTCCCTGCAATCAATTACCATCTACACACAAAAGAAGGGTTATGCAAAAACAATTCATGAGCAACAAAGCAACAATAATCAAGAGGACTTTATTTAAACACAATAAGGAGTAGATTGATAAAAAGCTAAAGGTGGTATGTATTTGGCCATGTGGTGCTAATGATCCGGGGAAATGGAGTAATTTCCAAACCTTTTATACCACATTCCTTCTTCCTTTGATTTCTCACATTTCTCTCATTGCTCAATGTTTTTTTAACTATAATGCTTTTACCTCTCTAACCTCAGCACTACCTTCTCACGAGTCGCAAATATGGGTGTTCTGAATGGCCCCGGATACTTAGTGCTTCGGACTTCTCACCTTGGTGTCCCATCCTGCAGAACTAACATCTTAACGCAGGCAGGGTCGATCTACCTTTATCTCCTGAGGTGGCCGGATTTTCTTTCACTCATTAAATTTTCCATAAACTTTGATTCATCCTGCCAAAATCCGATAAGGATAATAACAACAACCATATAATAATCTCTAAAAGTAACTTCCATTCTCAACATATGGCTTAAATATGGCTTTTTGATTCAAATAAGCGCAGGTATGTCTGAGAATATAAAAATGAGCATTATATGGAATATACAAAGTCCTCCATTCTCATATTGTGCAACATTTCAAAAGCAACATCAAATTTTCCTCCTACTTAAAGTTTACGGTGTAAGCATTATATGCACTTCATTGTGACTTCCCTTTACTAGGCAATTTTATGTTATATCTCTAATGAATCCAATTTTGTATCGTCGAGTTCAATTAAAGCTTCCATGACACTAATAAAAAAATTCAATGGGGGTGATAAAATTGAACTTTGGATAAAAACATGTAAGCATATGCATGAATAATAAATCCAAAGTAATCACGCATGAACAATTCGAGAAATAAACATAAATATGCACAACGTAAGCTTTTCCCTAACCCCATACTTAATGTTTACAGTGTCCTCACTGTATAAAAACAAGGGTAAATGAAGAAACTTAGTAGACAGACGTGTAGATGCTCGAAATAGGTGCTGAAGATTTCTTTTGAATGGGTCGATATCGAGTGAACCAGTCGATATCGACTGGGTTCACTCGATTTCTACTAGTTCCATACTTCAGGGTAATTTCTAGATCACAACATATTTCCTGGTCCAAATGTTCAGTCGATATCGACTAGATGGGTCGATATCGAGTCATCCGTACCTGCATTTTTTTTTTAATAAACAACCAAAATAATAAAAACAAGTAAGTTCAAAACCAAATATTCAAAACATAAAAACTAATTGTCTAATACAAGCTCTAGACATTATAGTCGCTAGACCGACTTCTTTTTTTGTTCTTTAAGGTGGCATCTGCAGGGCCCACGTAGCTTGAGCTTCGAACAAGACTCTGTTCTTATCCATAAGTTGCAACCCTCCAGAGTGGATCTTATGCACCGTGAATGGACCCATCTTCTTCTCCTTGAAATTTTTAGGGAACCAATGATTCTTGGATTTAGAGACATACAACTTGTCTCCTACTTCACAGTCTTTTGGATAGTCATTGGAAACCATGCAAAGTCTCACATACCAAGGCAAACCACTTCCATGTAAAGATAAATCTTTGATTGAAATAGGGGAAGAAAGATCAATACCTCGGCTCACCTTTACAGCTTCGTTTTTGTTCGGCTTCTAAGGGTCCGGTCAATATCGAACAGTGTCAGTCGATATCAAATGATGTTGCTGCTCTGGGAACTTTTCAATCGGGGGAGAAGACGACTCGGTATGGGTGGGTCAATATCGAGTCTTATGACTCGATATCGACTGGCTGGTGTCGGCTCCTACTAGCTTCGTCGATGGAGGTGCAGTCGACTCATCATGGGTGGGTCGATATAGAGTCATCCTACGGCTTAGTCGATGTCGGTGCTATGTGTTGGTCGATTTCGAGTGACTCACTCGATATCGAGTGGTTCAATTGGAATTCGACCCCATACTTGCATTCTGCAGAATCTGGAAAAAGTTCAGTCAATATCGACTTACCTAACTCGATTTCGATTGGGTTTTCAATGTGCTCGTCCCAGATTTCTTGCTCAATATATTGCTAATCCAATCCGCCCAAAGAGGGATCACACAAAGGAGGCGGAAATAACGTCCCTTGGCCGGCCAAACATGAACATAGAGGAGGGCGACACAAATTCCTTGCAAATCCAACCCGTCGAAATTCCTTGTCCCCAATCAGGGTAAACTAGCCTACATTGAAGCTGTGAAAGATGCAAAATAGGATTCGAATAAGAAGAGGGACACAAATTAGGGTTTTTGCAAATTCTGAAAATTAGGGGTTTTTGTTTACCTAGGAAGAGGAGGCTGTGAATGGGGGGTTTCCTTCACACAGATAAGCCCGGCGACTAGGATGGAAGCGAAGAGAGCTTCAGTCAGCAATGGAGATCAGCAATGGCGGGTGAGCAATCTGCGTTGCTGCTCGGCGGGTGAGCAATCTTGCATGCGCCTCGGCGGGTGAGGAATCGGTGACGGAGGGAGCCGATGATGGAGGTCGGAGCGCGCTGGAGGTCGCAGCACCCTCGACAAACTAGCCTACATTGAAGCTTTGAAAGATGCAAAATAGGATTCAAATCAGAAGAGGGACACAAATTAGGGTTTTTGCAAAATCTGAAAATTAGGGGTTTTTGTTTACCTAGGAAGAAGAGGTTATGAATGGGGGGTTTCCTTCACATAGATGAGGCCGGTGACGAGGATGGAAGCGAAGAGATCTTTGGTCAGCAATGGCGGGTGAGCAATCTGCGCTGCGGCTCGGCGGGTGAGGAATCGGTGACAGAGAGAGCCAATGACGGAGGTCGGAGCACCCTCAGCGGTCGGCGGTCGAAGCACAGGAGGATGGAGGACGCAAGCCGGTTGGAGCGCCCTGGAAAGCCAGATCTCGCGCATAGGAGAAACCGAGAAAGAGAAGCTACAGGGTTTTTTTTAATCAAAAGAAGCGAGATCAGTTTTAGTAAAAAAAATTAAATAAAGAGAATAACCTTTTACCCCGGATATTTGTCAAAAAACGCACGGGGTATAAAATATGATACAATTAATATACCAACATAATATATCCCAGATATATTATACCCTACAATTACAGTTTTGCCATTATACCCTACAATTACGAGATCCGGGGTAATAGGCTATGGGGTAAAATCCCGATTTTCTACTAGTGTGAATAAGCTTATTAAACATGCAATACGACTCTCTAATGCACCTTAGATCTACATATAATGCCTATATAAAATATGCATTATCAGAAACTGAGTGCAATCTCACATTCTGTTGTATGCTGAGATGAGACAAGCGAACATGTGTTTGTTTACAAACTGATTCGAGTCTTATGCACTAAACATAGTAAATGATTGCAAAAGCACTCTTGCAACTGTGTATTGTGTTATGGTGGATGATATCTATGTCCATGTTGGAACATAGATGTGGATCTTAGTGATCTAAGGGAGGAGACACTAATGTATGTATCAACATCAGTCTATAGGTGTTATCTCCAAGGAGAAGAGACGTTGATGTCTAGCAAGAAATTGTCTTGCTTGTCCTTCCACCACGGAAGCTGAGGTTCTTAATCATCAGTAGCTTCCAAGTAGATTATGAAAAAGGATTCTCCTGACAACACAAAATTTGGTTATGACGAAATATGGCGAGCAGATGTCATGACTATGGGTTGTGACTGGCCATTTTTGTCAATACCAAGATTTCCAAAGGACGTTGGAGATCAAATGATATTCAGATCAAACCCTGTCTAGTCAGAGAGACGTTTTTCAAGAACAACATTGTCATAATATGTTTAACTCTTTATGGTTATGCGAGCCACCTCTCTTATTTGAGTTTTTAGCAAGTGGGAGACTTTGGTCTTAACTCATATGTTGTGCCATTGACATGGTGAAAACTGGTGATGTAAATATGAAATATGTTACATGTCACTAGACTATAGTTTGTTCTCTCACACGAACAAACGTTCCTATAAGTGTTCGTCACTTTAGGTGTAAGGTATCTCAATTCTTATGGGAACGGAATGAGATGATAACCGCCTTGACCGTCTTTGGATGTCAGGATGAAGTCTCTCCGATTGGGATATACTGAATGGGTAGTTTATAGTAAGTCATTCATATGACTTGTAACTATGCTCCTGCGCCCATTGTTTCAGAAAAGCAAGGTGTTGTAGGGTTAAATGGTTCGCAAGTCTGCGTGACTATTGTAACGGCCCGGGATTATGATTCTCGGGTTACGTTTCGAGGGATGAAACCCCTCGTTAGGATCTTGCGCCTCGATTACAGGTTGAAGGTTTGAAATTCTACTCTAACATTTTCAAGTGGGATTTCATACCCAAAATTCGAAAAGATCGTTGGAATCCCCGGGGAAGTTCCCTGTACCTGCCATAAGTCTAAGCGTGAAGAACCAATAATCATGCAAATAACAAAGTCAAGGTGTAATACAAGAGGGTGACACGGCGGAGCCGAGTCAAAACCAAACCAGTAAGCGTATTTATCGAAATTTAATAGACAATGTTGGTGGGGTTAAACCAGTTCTTTGAGATCGCCCAAGAGAGTTCCCACGTCACGGAAACGAGGAATAATCATGCTGCAAAACAAACCTAAAAAAAATGTATGCAGGGCGGTGTCAGATCGAAGCCCTACGCAATATAATCCCAAACAAGCAGACACATACACACGCTAGTCCTAATAAAGATGCTTCTAGATGCAAGGCAGAATATTAACACACTAGCACGGTCCTAAGATCAAGTGCATAAATATAATAAGGCCTTAGCACCGAATACCAAGTGATATATCCCTCTTCTACCTCCACCCCCTTCCGATAGGGCGGAGACTGGCCAGCTCGTGAATGCATTCATTCATATAATCGGGTGGCACGCATGCCCAACCCGTATCCAAAATAAAGCCCGCAGGCATCTCATAATATAAGGAAGTTCATGACTCGATTGACTCAAGACGGGACCTGATGAGACTAGGTCGTCCTATAACCCTAGCAATGACTCTAGTTACTTCACAGATAACGACCGTTCTGTTTACAAAAGCAATGAGTAAACGAATGCTCAATCATGAGTGCAATCCTAACAGGATACTACATGGCATGCTTTATTATGAATGCAAGCACCTAGTGTGCACATGGCTACAAGTAGGGAGATCTCTTTTCGAATCTGAGTGAGCTCATATAGGAACTCACCTGGCTATGCATAACAACATAATGGAAGGTCCGGCACATATCAATCATAAACACAAGGTATCACCTAGATATATAGTAGATAACACATATAAGTCTATATCTAACCATTCAGTCATACAAAGCACACATCATTCAATAGCATCATAACACCTCGAATTATCATCCCGTCAAGTTCAATCATTCATCATATTGTCACATTCCACGAGACCATATCATTCTCCATAATTCACTTAGCCACATTCACATTCTCATAATAACATATCCGTATATATCTCAACAGTTCATTATAGTTCATAAAGTATAAGTCAAGCGATACATAATCCTAACATATCATGCCATTAATCATTCATACATGCCATTAGTCCACACAAAACATGATATTAGTCACTCAATCATATTATCATGCTAATTAGTCATCGATCACATAATTCCCAAATTAATCCCGAAAACCGTTTCGAAAACCGAGTCAAATAGTTATAGATTCCGACCTTGGAAAATGTTTGTCAAATTCCTTTTTTGATTTAAATCCGATAATATCCTTTTAAATCTCCAAGTCTCATAATATTATAATTTCTTTTAATCATTGTAATATTATATCTTTAAATCTTAATAATAGTATTTTATATTTTAAAACTCAAATAACATGATGTAATATTTTAAATACCATTTTCATAAAATATCTCTAAATCTTTTAAAATCCTAATCATTTTCATTTAATAAAATCAGCCCCTATTCAAATTACCAAAGCAGACCTTTATTTGTTAGATTCCCAAAACCGAGCCTATTTTTTTTAATCAAATAAAACCGAGCCCTCTTTACAAAATAGGCCCAAAAAATCCTTATCAAATATGGAGCTTATGAATAGGCCCATAAAATCAGGCCCAAAAGCAATTCATCCTCTCTTTAAATTCTGAACCGAAGTGTGGATTTAAAAAAAAAATGGAAGAGGGCCCCTAGGGTGATGTGGCAGCTGAGGTGGCGAGGGGCCCAGTCTTCTTTCTTCTTCCTCTTCTAATCGAATGAAAGGAGGAGCAGAGCTCCATTTTTGCCCAAAACCGAGAAAAGGAAGGAGAGGAGGAAGGGTCGTCGGCGATGGCGCGGGGCTCCGACCACCTATTCCCGACATCGACACACGCACACACAAGGCAAGGAGGAAGGGAAGGAGGTGGAAAGAGGAGCTCACCGAGCGGATTTGCCTCGTCGGAAAACACTCGAAAGCGCCTCGATTGGACTCGCCGGAGATGCGTCGGATGCTCGACGGGCTTCTTCGGAGGCGGAGATTGCTCCTCGGACCTAGATCGATGGTGTTTGATGAGAAAGGTGGAGCTTTTCGTCGTTTTTGATTAGAAAAGGTGAAGGGGAGCTTACCGGCGGCTTCAGAGGGTGTGGTGGCTTTCGTCGTCTAAAATAGAGGAGGCAGAGACGGTGGTGGTGTCTTGCTGGCGGCCTCGGTCTCGTTTGGCAGAGGAGGAGGAGTGGAGCGGCCTCGGTCTTGGGCTGCCCCTGGCTACTGATGCGCCTCGACAGAAGGGAGAGAACAAGGGAGGGGTGGTGAAGTGGTGGTGGTGAAACACGGAGGTGGCGGAAGCGTGGTCAGCCGAGCAAGGAGGTGGAGAGTGAGGGGTTTTGGAGAAACTCGTTCTCAGCATTCTCAATGGAAGGGAAAAGGATAAGGGGTGTTTGGATCCTTGGGTTGTGTGGGTGTTGAAATGGTCAACAAATATGATTTATGGGTGAAAAAGAGGTTGTGTTGAGAAAGGGGTTTGTCTTGTTTCCCCTTTTTGGTGAGCATATAGATGGGGAGAAAGAGAAGAGTGTTGACGTGTTGTGGTGTCTCTTCAAACAAGAAGGGGGGGAAGTGGGTGGAGCCTCTTGATTTTCAAATCATCCAAGAGATCACAAAAGCTGATTTTTGGAATGTGGGAGGAGGAAGATGACAAGATGGGTTAAAAAAGAATATAAGTCATCCCATATAAAATAATACCCGGAAAATAGATCTCGAAACTAGTCCTAACAATCTTATCCCAACACAATCAAAATAACGCTTTAAAATTACAAAGATATCGACACTTAAAGTTTATTTAAATTCCCGAGGTAAAGTGACGGAATTATCCTTCAAAGTTCAAAATTAGGCCGGAATCCAGTTTAAAGATTTTAAAATACGATTTTCAAATGTCCAAATTTTCTAACTTAAATCCATTTTATTTTATTTATTTTTAAATTATTATTTTAAAACCCGAGGCCTTTACATCTATGAGATGAACACCTTTATAGATAGAGTGGACAACGCTTTAGAGAACCGCTCCCTGTAGCACACTGTCATACTAGTGTGTGCTAGTCGACCCTATGAGGTGATAGATTGATCCCATCTCTATCACTGTGTGAGCTAAGATATGTATAAACATGGCAGCCCTTAATGACTAATGGCTTGGGTTACTGATTGTGGTGGTGATGCGCTAGTTTGGTTGTGTTCCGATGGCCATGAGTGATGCGGTCTAAGTGGGGGCCCTTCTGGGAAAGTGATCATAATTTACATGAAAGTAATGCCAATGTGAAAGGAAGGTATTATGAGTAATTGTTGACGAAAATGGGATTTGCTGGATTCGACACTTACGTACTATTGTGAATTGAAATTACAGTTGAACGAAACTGAGAGGGGTCCAATTTTGTGTGTCAACTAGTCCGATGAAAGATAATCCTAGGGATGCAGCAATACTTTTCAACTAACGTTGTGACCTAGTCCCCAACGGGATTTTTATGCAGGTAGTATTGCTGGGTCGCGCGATCTATACATGACGAGTATGCGATTGAGTTTTGGAGGAATATGATCTTTTGTGCGAGTGGGAGATGTTAGAATTATTTTATAATTCGAACATTATTTTATATATACGCCCAAAAGATAAATAGCCTAATTTATATAATTAAGGAATTAATTCTTATTCATTAAGAATTAATTCATATGATGATAGATAATATATATATTAATTTGTTATATATTTATCTAATAAAATAAGATATACGTTCTCTTATTCCTATAAGATAAGGAGAAGAAACGCTTCTCCCGATGAGTCAGTAATTCACTGAAACCCTAGAGAGTCTGTTCGTCGGATTTTCTGGAAAGAAAACCCACATCGAATTCTCATGGTGTGTAGGCTATGAATTGTATGTTTTCCCTGCTCTTGAATCTCTAACTAGATTTAGGGCTATGGAGATCTATCCGGTGATCAAATTCGAAGGCAAAACGATCTTGATCCCACTTCCGCTATTCGAGGTAGTCCGTACATCTCTCAAAATCTATCAAATTCAATCTTTAATTTCCTCATTTTTCTTTAGATCTATTGTTGCATGTATTGAATCGATCTATATATGTTTTGTGCACTTGGATTTGCAACCTGCCTTGTCATCTCTGTTGAACATAGTGGATTTCGGGCTCCCGCCGCGGATGTAAAGGTTAAACGTCCAACCGCTTCACCATTTCTCTTTGTTGGTCTTGATTACTACTTATTTGATCGATTCACTTGTTACTCGTGGGTCTTTGAGAACTCTAGACACAAAGGTGTGTTTGATGCGAAGCCGGCTTGTAAAAAATGCGATATCTTGGAATGCAATGTTTGTAGGTAAGTGAACGGTGTCGTTATTTTGAGCCAGTGGGTTATTCCAATTCCAAATTAAAATGACAGTTGTTTACTGTTATGACTAAAAAGACCTTCATTTGTTGGATTTCTACGATATCCAGATATGCATAGAATAGGCAACCTAATGCGGCACTAGCAATGTTTCATATAAAGATAACTGGAACCATTCCGGAATGGTTCAACCGGGAAGGACTTGTGAGTAGTACCCATAGGTCGTCGGTTCGAACCCCGGATAATCGCAAAGAGAAGTGGAATGAGGTTGCTGCCTTGCTGAGTTGCTGGCATCAGGAAAGAAATAAACGCGAAAATTGAAGCTAAGCCCTTGGGTTGAGAGTAGCAGGTACAACAAAGGCCGAAGCAATGTCGAGAGGGATCGAATTCAAATCTGTGCGATTGGGGCTGATAGTCTAAGAACATTCTACCTTCATCTGCTTCATTTTTTAATTGCATCAACAATCCGTAAAAGGTTGGTTTCTTTCGCAAATTTCTATTTTCTATGTTATATTGCTGTGTAGCTTTTTCGCGCGGTGCATTGCTTCAGATAAATGCAGGAGCATCCTCCTTCATTCAGATCATATATCGGCATGAGTTTTTTGTGTACATATCACGCGTTTGCAAAGAAATGATATTGCTTAATGTCTTTGACAATCAACCTTATTGCAGAGGCAGTCGTTGCAACTGCGACGATGGAGAAGACAAAAATGAGAGTCCAGTGCCATGCTTTCTTTTCTGGTCTAGCCGTCTTCCACTTCACCTGCGCAAAGTATATATGTTGCATCATTATTCATATCATTAGATGAATTAGGAGGGATTATTAACCAACAAGTGCACAGGTTACCTTGAGAAAAATCATGCTAGGAAAGATGAAGGTTAATGGGACAAGTGTAAAGGATCCCAAAAGGTTGATGAAGTCGCCCATGAAAGGAATAGCCGCCGTAACCAATGTATTTCCCGTGAAGACGAAAACTCGCAGGAAGAATCGTCGTATAATGTTTTGTTTTGAGTATATGCTCTCACCAGCCTTTAAAAACTTTGTGTCAAGGGTCTCTAGAACAGGTTGGACAAACATCTGGTTTCACAATAATGCAAAATTGTCAATTTTTATAATGATAAAACATGTCTAGTATTATCGAATAAATCACTACAAAAACCAATAATCTCATCGAAAAATAACTAGAATTCTCCTTGTGTATAGTAAACTAGTGAATAAATCACTTTCGCATTCCCTGTAGTTAAACTAAACACCACCTTAGATCTTGAATTGCCAATAAA
Organism: Persicaria tinctoria; assembly: GCA_037127255.1. Classification (NCBI taxonomy): domain Eukaryota; kingdom Viridiplantae; phylum Streptophyta; class Magnoliopsida; order Caryophyllales; family Polygonaceae; genus Persicaria; species Persicaria tinctoria. The sequence continues at coordinate 13,091,628 of JBANSL010000020.1, read as the reverse complement.
TCATGTTGATATTTCATCAACTATCATCAAATTAGGGGCTTTTGAACATGGAAATTACTCATTTACACACAAAAACTTAACAAGATATGATGAGACTTACATGTTGGGATATGATATTTTGGAGAAAAACAGCAGCGTTAATGAGGACTTTGACCCAGTTAGGGCCGCTTAGCTGCTCAGGGAGGTACACAGAAACCTGTGTGCCATAAGCCCAGTAGCCAACTATGCACACCCCATAATACACCGCTAGCCCCGCAGTATACTGCATATACAGCGCTTTTCGCATGTTCTTCACTACTGGTTTCCTTAAAGTGGACTGCAAAACATTCAAACAAAGTTAAGATTTCGTACTTACTTGAGACTCTTTGTCATGCTTTTTCTCTTGCTGATTTGTTTTCTAATATATGTATAATATATACCTGAATTTCAAGTAACATTCCTGAAGTGTTGCACACAATAATCGCTGAAACAGCACCCAGTGCATTAAATACCTTATCTGTCTTGGTACCTCCTACATGATAGTCTTGATCCTTGTTTTTAATGCCTGTAGAACACTAAGTGCGTCAACACCTAATCATGGTCATGGATGCTTAATATATTCCTCAGGATCATATCTATAGACTATGGGACATATATACCATCCTTGATTGTGATTGTGGATAGGAATCCAATGTAGCCGAAGGTAAGAACAGCAGAGGCTCCCAACCAAATCCTCATGGCTGACATGTTTGGAACGATGAAAGAAAACATCATGTACGCCACTCCTGTCATGACGATGAAGTACTGAAGCCTTAAGGTAGAATCACCGACTACAAGATTGATATCCTGCTTGCAGAGCATTCATCACATCTATTAGTGTCAAAACATATTCTGATTTTCTGTGTATGATTCTTTTTAAACAGATATACCTTGAGTGCTTTTCCTCCTAGTAGGATAAACCCCATGTTTGCGAGTATTAGTGTCAGAAACTGGAAAAACCATGTGAGGTAGTACATCTTCTTCCCTTCAGGCAAAAGAAAATACAGTGAGATCGATCAAGATCAATCAAAGTACAGATCGATTTGCTATATATGAGATTACTAATTACCAAACAGAAATCCCATTATGTCTCTATATCTGATGAATCTGTGGCCTTCAATGGAGTGAAAAGCCGATAAGAGCCAGTTAGCATAGGCTGTGAAGAACCCAACAACTACCAAGCTTGTAATACCCCACGTCCATCCGAGCGGCACCATTATCAGGGTTGAAAAGCTCAGTATCCATCCACAGTTGAAACTTGTTACCAGCATCAACCCCACCTGCTGCCATGAATCTGCAACCAATTTTCAAGTAATCACTTCCAACTCAAAACTGCAACTTCAAGTAAGCAGGTGTTTCAAGAAAGAGAGAAAGAGTGGTATACTAACCATTGTCGGTAACATGTGCAGAAGCAGCAAATCCTTTGTGTTGAGCTTCACCTCCGTTGATGTTGCCTGCTTCTATGTTCAGCGCTTCAGGAGGGTAACCATTTCCGCTCTCTACCACCATGGCGATCCTATCCTAATGCCGAAAAGATACGAGGATATATTCGCCTATCCTTCAATTCATACAACCGAGGTATATCCTTTCATTGTATACAGCTGCAGCTACATTCTGAGCCAATAAATAGAGTGATATAAGACACAAGTCACCCAGGATTCCGGCTTCCACAAATTCCACAATGGTGTGCTTCTGTGCTATTTTTCAATAATTTCTTGTTTGGACATAATCAATTATTTATCCCCAAATCCCAGACGTGGTATATATATATATATATATACTTAAAAATGGACAAAACTTGATTTGGATTCTCTTTTTTCTTAACTAGCGATTGTAAGATGAAATTAAGCTCTTTCATGCTAATCTTAGCTATGCATAAGCCGAGTTGATCGAGTCAATCTTCTTTAAGTACTATATATTCTATGTATGATGATGAGTTAATTTCACATGTGATGTGAGACACGATGTATGGGCTCAAAGATCTCTGCGCGCGCGCACATGCCTCCTAGATTGGGGTCCTGCATACACCATTCATTTCAATCTAGCTTTGATGCTGAGAATGTCGTCCCACATGTTCAAGACCCGGTGATGATCCAATCATAGAGGACAAATTAGTGTGGATGATCGGGTGCCTTGACAATTTTTTTATATATGAATTAACCTCGATCACCTCCTTAACAACAATGTGTTCAGTACGTTTATAGGATTTTACCAGTCACTTGTACAAGCTAGGCCAGGGATCCTTAATGAATCAATAGTCGATCCTTTTATTATAACAGGCCTCCTTCGACTATGGACATACTTTTTTGTGCACTAAATTGAACCTTAAGTGCTGATCGATCTTGTGCAGATGGAGTCAAGTTATCCCGAGTCTAAATTGGCGTACTATCTTATATCTCCATTTTTATGTGTTTCAGATTCATTAACCACTCCTTCGATTGACTGAAAGTTATTTGGCTCAAATAATATACTGTACTTGTTAGGTGATCTTTATTAGTGCGCGCTTTGCCTGTAATGTGAGAGTTAGGTGCGGCCTGCATTTCCATGACGTTGATAAAGGCTTCTTGCTTCTGCCTCCACAAAAATAACTCTATACGTACGTGACTCATACGACGTTCAAGTTACGTGAATTGGAGCCACTCGGTAACACAAAATGCGACGCAAGGGGAACTTATCATGATGCAAGGCTTTCGATCACATATATAATCTGGTTTGATGGATCGGTACTCTTATATATAATTAAAGATGGAGTTTCAAGTTTTTCATTGCTTAGTTATGATCAAATGTTCTTCTTATTATTAGAAATCATCAAATAACTGCGTTAATTTTAATATAAAGAATATAATTGGTCACTAATTATTTTCAAATTTCAATTGTCTTTTATATTGGACCACCTGTAATTAAGATTGATCGAGGTTTTTGGGTGAGTAAATATGGTGAAAATTGAGATGGGGTCGATCCACTCAGTCCATTCAGCATCATGTATGAAAATATTTTTAAAAATTATATAAAAAGTCAATATTATATATACTTTTTTTTTATCATTTAATAACAATTTATGTATGAATGGTAACAAATATTTTTGCCGAATAGATGGAGTACTAATTAGGATGGCTGTTTTATACCATTAATAATATGAGAATGAATAAAAAAATAATCAAACATACTTAAATATGAGATTTTATATATGTATCTATATCTATTATAAACTCTTATAATATAAAAGTTTTCATATTTTTCTTACATCCATCTTAATTGTCTCCTTTTTAATCAATCATCATTTTTCTTTTTTCTTTTCGACCCCCATTCGCAGTTGATTTTCATCTTTTACATAATTAAGGATTTAATTCAAAATATTATATACATATATATAACTATTTGTAAATCTTTACACACTATCATAATACAGACTATCTTAAATAAGTTTATTATACATTTTTTATGAGTTTGTTATTATAAGTTTAATTCAAATATTATTAAACTAATGTTTCATTTGATTATATATATAATATTAATTTATAATTTATTTTTAAAAATTCACCTTATGGCGTGAGAATTTGTACTAATTGTTATTATAACCAAAATTTTGTTATTACTCTATTTAATGAATTAGTAAAAGTACACCAAACGAAATTTAATTAAGATTTGACCTTTTACCGTATAAAACATCATATATATAGACTTTGTAGCTGTAAATAGTTAATTATTTCTCTTAAAACACATTGAGTCAAATTATATGAAAACAAATAAAATTGAGAAAGATGATGTTCATCAAAGTATGTTAAAATCCCAATCCAACGTAGCAAAAATAGATAATAGACAAATAGATTTTAAATGAACGGGGGGGGGGGGGGATCATAGAGTACTTCACCAGCTCTACGTATTATTTGAAGTGTGAACAAAAAAATATAAAAGGATAATCATCTAACAAAATGAGTTATAAATCACGAACGCAAATTATTTTATATTTAAACTTCTGTACTCCGTATTAATTAAGATGAATCAATTAAAAGGAGCAAACTTTATATTTAAAATGATGATTAGTACTGTAGTTCACACTCAAGATTTAAAATGGTTAAAATTAATCAAATAGATCCAAATATTTGTAAGTGGTGGAGCAAAAGGATGACAAAATATTGTCAAATAAGAGCACCACCCACACCCTCGTTGAATTTGGATGTCACTACTTGACACCTATCATGACAAATTGACACAATTCTGACCCCACTTCAATGACATTTTGGAGGAGTATGGAATAGTAGGATATGTTTATGATTATCCTTATTTTGGGAGTTTAGAGAAGGAAAAATGAAAATAATTACAGCATATTATATGTTTATCTTATATTAAAATAAGATATTTGACCCAAAGGCGTGTCATCTCATTTAGCATTTGTCCTAGGTGATTGGATTTGTTAGTATTTATCCAAAAAAAATTCATAATCTCCTTTTTGCCCCTACTCCCACCCTCTACGCTTCCCTTTCTCCTCTAAACGTCGCCTCCCTTGCTTCCCCTACCTGTTACTCCCTCGCCTCCGCCGACGAATTCGTCGATTGTCTAAGCTCCTTCATCTGGTTCCCAGTCACTACGGCGCCTCCGCCTCCGCCGCATTTGCTCCAATTCCAAGTCCCACATCGATGAGATCGAAAATGATACGGGGTTAGCCGTAGGATGACTCGATCTTCGACAATCAATCAAGAATTAACAAGAACGTAAGCAAAAGACTCAAGAACACCAAGAAACTCACTCGAATGTCGACAAGAACAAGACAAAACGCAGCAACTCAATTAAAGCAAACTGAACTCAAAATCGACTAAAGACTAAGAAACAAGACTCGATTGAAACAAATAGAGAGACTCGAAATTGATAACAATAAAGACCGATAGTTTGATGATTCGAACTAAGATAGAACGAGATAAATACACCAGGCCTCCTTAGAAGGTAGGAACCAAATACCAACGACTATAAAGCTCGCCTCTCCAACCTTACACAACCAAACGGACAACTTGGAGGCACAAGGAGAGGACTTGTGAATACCAGGATCACCAAGCTCTCGCGAGGTTGATGAACTCAAATCAAACCAAGCTAGATCTATACCAATTGTGCAATCGATGAGCAACGCTTCAAATCGATTGACTTACGCACTCAATTGTGTTTCACACAAATCTGAATTTTCATAAGCAAAGAGACGTGAATCGTTCTACATGATGGAGGCCTAATTATATAACCCTAACAAGGCTGATTTTCGGCCAAATAAAATAAAATAAATAACTTAAAGAAATTATTAAAATAACCCTAAAAGTCTCCTAAAATAACTTAAGTAGAAAAGTTACTAGAAAAGTTACTAGAATACGAAATAAAGCAAGGTTCCAACACTTAGCCAAATCGGCACCTAAGAACTCTAAGATGGATCGGCTTCTAGCATGCCTATACACATATAGGTCTTCAATGTAGGCTTCGGGAGTTGAACCGTGCTCGAGAACAAAGCATAACTCACAAATAGGAATGAGTTTCTCTAAAGCTTCTTAGCTCGGGCTCGAGTCATAGGTCCTTTTCCAAGTATGATCGGTGTGTCTGAATGTGTAGAAGATGGTCCCACATCAACCTCCCCTTCTTAGAAAGGATTCGATCACGAATCCAAGTCCTCATCCATGGCAAAGTATGGAATGAGATCCGCGACATTGAAGGTTGCGCTCACGCCATATGTTCCAGGAAGCTCCAGCTTGTAGGCATTGTCACCAACCTTCTGTAGAACCTTGAAAGGTCCATCTCCTCGTGGTGCAAGCTTGCTCTTCCGCTCATTTGGAAAACTATCCTTCCTTACGTGCACTCACACGATATCCCCAGGCTGGAATGTCACCAATCTGCGCCCCTTGTTGGCCTTATTGGTGTTGTATTCAGCCTTTTGCATAAGCTTCTGATGCGTCTGTTCATGTATCTCCTTGACGAACTCGACATGCTTACCTGCTTCAAATGACTCTTTTTATATCATAGGATATGGAGCAAGATCAAAAGGGGTTAGTGGATTAACACCATATACACATTCAAATGGAGTGATTTTGGTTGAAGAATGCATGGTCCTATTATAAGCAAACTCCACATGAGGTAAGGCTTCTTCCCAAAGCTTCAAATTCTTTCTTATAATGGCTCTAAGGACAGGGTTAATGTTCTATTTGTCACCTTAGTTTTGCCATCAGTTTGGGGGTGACTAGAGGTGGAGAATAGAAATCTAGTTCCCAATTTATTCCATAAAGTACGCCAAAAATGACTAAGAAACTTAACATCCCTATCACTAACAATGGTTTTAGGCACCCTATGCAACCGTACTACCTCTCTAAAGAATAAGTTCGCAACATTCGTAGCATCATCGATTTTATGGCATGCAATAAAGTGAGCCATCTTAGAGAATCTATCTACCACCACAAATATAGAATCCCTCCTCTTCTTAGTTCTAGGCAATCATACAATGAAGTCCATAGAAATATCTTCACAAGGGACTGAGGGTGTAGGAAGTGGTGTGTATAATCCATGGGGCATAAGCTTAGACTTGGCCTTTAGGCAATCAATACATCTCTTAAGGCAATGTTCTACATCCCTAAGCATATATGGCCAATAAAAGTGTGACTTAAGTGTATGATATGTCTTATCTCTCCCAAAATGACCCATTAATCCTCCACTATGGGCTTCATTAACCAATGATAAACGAAGAGAACACCTAGGTATGCACACTTGATCTTTCCTAAATAAGAATCCATCAAATATATAAAATTGGTCGGTAGGACCTTTATCTAGGCACATTCGAAAAACATCCCCAAAGTCAACATCATTTTCATATAATTCCTTAATATAAACAAAGCCTAAGACTCTAGAATCCAAAGTGGTCAATAACACATGTCTCCTAGATAATGCATTAGCTACCACATTTTGTTTGCCTTTCTTATACTTTATCACATAAGGAAATGTTTCTATGAATTCCATCCATCTACCATGCCTCCTATCAAGTTTATCTTGGCTCTTAAAATGCTTTAAGGATTCATGATCAGTTCTAAGTATAAACTCTCTAGGCCATAGGTAATGGGACCATGTCTTAAGGACTCTAAACAACGCATATAACTCTTTATCATAAGTAGAGTAATTAAGACATGCACCTTTCAACTTTTCAGAAAAGAAGGCTATAGGCTTACCTTCTTGCATAAGAACTCCACCAATTCCAACTCCGCTAGCGTCACACTCGACCTCGAATGGCCGAGAGAAGTCGGGTAGTGTGAGTAATGGTGCGTGAGTAAGCTTCTCCTTGAGCTTGTCAAAAGCTTCCTCCTGAGCTGCTCCCCACCTAAACTCACACCGCTTCTTTGTGAGCTCCGTAAGAGGGGCTGCGATGGAGCTGAAGTTGTAACGGCCCGGGATTATGATTCCCGAGTTACGTTTCGAGGGATAAAACCCCTCGTTAGGATCTTGCGCCCCGAGTACAGGTTGAAGGTTTGAAACCGAAGATTTGTAGTTTAAACTGGGATTTCGCACCCAAATCCGAAAGGTCCGTTGGAGACCCCGGGGTAAACCCCTGTACCTATCCTAAGTCTACAACGCGGAAAATCCTTTATCATGCAGAGGGCATAAGTTCTGAAAATGATACAACCTGTGCCACGGTAGAGCCGGGTCAAAACAGAGTATAAGTAGGGAGAAATTCCAAAAGCATGAATCTGGTGAAGTCAGGTTTCAAACACTCCCTCTCCGCCATATGAATAGACCCCGTCATAACAGCACAAAATCAAGCAGTGTATCGGGTACCTGAAACTATACCACCAAGTCAGGCCAAGAGTCCGCCTGCGGGTCCTCTGACCGCGCTGAGGACATATAATACGCCTATACCTAGAATAAAGATGCCTTCATGCAGTACTGGAATATTAACCACACTATCATGTTCCTAACTCATATGTGCGGAATATTAAGTAAGGCCTTAACAAAGAATACCAAGTGGTATATCCCTCTTCTACCACCACCCCTCTTCCAGACAAGGTGGAGACTGGCCAGTTCGATGCTATAATCATATCAAATCTCATCATCATATCATATCTCATCATCGTATCATATCTCATGCCCATCTCGTATCTCGTGATATATATAAATGACTCGAGGAGGACAACACCCGATGAAGCTGGGCTGCCCTATGACCCTAGCAAGGACTCTAGGACTCACAGATAACGGCCGTTCTGTATTCAAACGCATACAGAATAAGAATGCTCATTCGTAAGTGCAATTCCTAAGCATGATACTACATGGCATGCTCTTATGCATATGAAACACCTACATACTATATGACACATCAGGCAGGAGGTACTGGTTACTGAGTAAGCCCCGGAGGTACTTACCTGGCTAGCAGATCGGCAACAAAAGAATCCAGCACACAGTAGTCACAATCAGATAGTATCACCTAGTACATGATTGAATATACATAAGTCTACATCCAACTATTAAGCACTCAAGCACACCTCAATCAATAGAACAAGTAACACATTATGGAAGTCATTTCATCGCATCATCCGCTCCACAAGACCACATCGTTTTCCATAAATCATTCAACCAATTCCGCATTTTCATATACATCATTTCCACATATACCCCAATGGTTCATCAAAATCATAAGACATCATTTGTGTGATATAAAATCCTACTAGATCGTCATAGTTATCCAACATTTAATCTCATATAATAATTCACCATAAGTCATGCTATTAGTCATACATATCATACTGTTAGCCAAACGATCATATTATCATGCTAGTTAGTCATCAAATAAGTCTTATTCCCGAGTTAGTTTCAGAACCGTTTCAAATCCCAGTTAAATAGTTAAGTATTCCGACCCTTGAAAATACTCGCCAAATTCCCTTTTAAGTTTATTTATTAGATTAATTTCCAACCTTGAAATTCTTTTCCAAATCCTTTATAAATCTTGAAGTCCCAATAATATATTTTAAATCTCAAATAGTATTACATGATATTTTAAATACCCCCCTTTATTTAACACTTTTATAAGTTATTTCCAAATCCCCTAAAATCCCGACCATTTTTATTTAATAAATCAACTCTTATAATTTTCCCAAAATATACTAATTTTAATCCCGCTAATTAGTTAAATAAATAAACGGATAACCCGAACCGAGCCAAAACCGATAATCCAAACCCCGTTAAATAACAAAGACATATAAATGAGCAGGGCCCCACAAGACCCACGTCAGCTCCCTTCTTCCTCCTGAATTTCGAATGGAAGGAGTCCCGCCAGGCGCCATGGCCTTCCTCGCGCAAATCCCGTCGGCTCCTCGCTCGCTGGCTGCTTGACGTCACTAGCCAGCTCTCGTTCCCGCACCCGCTGCCTCACCTGCTCGCTCGGTCAGCCTCCCACGTCCAGCAGCTCTCGCCTCTGCTCACCGGCGCACGCCTCGCTGCTCTGCCTCGTGTAGCCCATCGCCAATTTCGAGGTCGTCGGAGATCTCGCCGGAGGTCTCGAGCCCACTCGAACGTCCCACACTCAGCCCACTCTCACCCCCCAATTAGTCTAAGCATCGAAAAAGACTAAAAAAAAGAAAACGAATCGAAACGAGAATAATTCCGGAGCTCACCGAGATGGGTTTTTCGCGACTTCGGAGCTCTCGATCGGAGTTCTGGGCTTCGTCGGTGGCTCGCGATGGTTCATCGGACCTGCTTCAGACATGGGTGAGAGTGATGGAGGAGCTCGAGAATGGTTTGGGTCGGAAAAGAAGGAGAACGGCTTACCGGAAGGTTGGTTCGTGCGCAAACAGGGGAAATGATATGATGGGGTTGCGGTGGCTCTCGTGGCGGCTCCGGTGGTGACTCCTCCGCCGCTGGTGGCTCCGAGGGATGCTGCAGCTGCTGTTGGGGTTCCGAGGAGGAAGGAGGGAGGAGCAAGGGGTGGCGTTGGTGCCGATGGTGATCGATGGAGGGCGACGGTGGTGATGAATGGAGAACAACGGTGATGAAGATGGAAGGGAGCAGCGGAAGAGTGGGGAGAAGCTGAAGAATTTGAAGTAGGGAGAGATGTGAAGTGATGGGAGAGATGGCGTACAGAAGAAGAGGACCGGAGGGATGGATTTACAGATGCCACAGGTGTAGGGGAGCAGTAGAGGCTAGGCGGGAGGGTGGCTGGGGACAAGTAAGGATTTGACTGAGAATTGACGTGTATTAATTACGGGCATCAGTTAAAATTAAATACCCGGAATTAAAACCCGAATACGTGAATTTTGAATCCCGAAATTAGTTTACGAATGTTAGTTTTTCCGAGTCCCGCTTAGTCGATCAATTAGATTTTTGAAACTGAAAAGGATATCGCCAGCCGATAATTATTTTAAATTCACGAGGTAACATGACGGAATTGTTCGTCAAAATTTTATATTCCGGTCGGAATCCGCTGAAACAAGTTTTTAAATCCGATTTAAATTTATTTTTAATTCTCTTTTTCTGAAAAATTAGGATTTTGAAAATTCGAGCCTTTACATCATCCACCTCTAAAAACAAGTCTCGTCCCCGAGACTAAAATCATCTTAAAATAGGGGATGAAGTTTGAAATTGGTGAGTCCAAGGATCATGCCGTTGATCCCGTAAGCATCTCATAAGCGCCCCTATAAGATCCTCACAGTACCGTTGCTGTGATCATAATATCCCCAACAGATCGTAGCAAGAATGTAATATGGGCCCTACCACATCCTTACTCCGACTCCGCGGTCATATCATAACTCAAAACATCACAACGTGCTCTTTAAAACATCGTTCAACACTTCAAGTTCGGCATTAGTCAAAAGCATTCCTAACCTCTCCATTCATCCTATCATCCACCTCTAAAGGCTAATCATATATTCCCTTCCTAGGTTTCAAGTCATAATTAAGGTCCACCAGTTCAATTCCTATCATTTCCATCATCAATCATAATGTATATATATCGAACAACAATAGCATCTCACGTCTAATAGCATAACATAATCACCTCAAGAATAGCCACATACCATAGCATATCTATCATCGTATCATATATGGTAGAATTTATCACATCATTTCACGAAAGTTACACACCACATCAATTAGATAAGCACGTTATATCAATCAGCTAAGCACATCATACTCATGCTACTGCCAAGCGTCATCGCATTAGAGGCCAACAAGTACTTCCGTAAATTAGCATCCCATCGAGTTTAGTGAATAACTATGTTAGTACTAACAGTTCACTATTGTCAACGACCATATATCATAGAATCAACATCGTCTATAACATAAAATTCGCACCACATTCGGCCCCCAAGTGAAGCATACGCTAGATCACAACCTCAAGTGAACCTGCCTATAACTACCAATCATGACAAGACACGACCACTACCCATCAGCTCTTGCATTAAGATCAACTTCACCAAGGTCTACCAACTCAATCCACTACCAATTCTAGGACCCATTGTATCCTGCTCACATACAACCCTTATAGCCTCATAACTATTCGTAACCAAGGCCGAATACCCAAACCAACTACTAGGTATCCCAACTCATATGCCATCAACAATCTAAGGGCCAATCCACTTCGACATCCCGATCTCAAGTCCTACCTTCCACTCGACTATTTAAAACTATCTCTCGGAGTTCCCAAATCACAAAATTCCCTCGTTTCGACAAGCTGAACAACTCGATCTACTATCAAGACTCCATATATAACACATCCTTGCCCTAGGGTTCATCTATCAACCCCATCTTTACCCTCAAATAGAAAATTTCGAGTCCTCAAATGAACCACTCTCACGATTGATCTAGACACTTCTTAACAATCTCGCTAACTCTTTCTAGGCTCTCAAGACTCCGCCCGACCATCATCTCCTAAAGGGACATCTCGAATCACCTTGCTAACCTGATCATATTTCCCATTTCGCTAACCACTCTCACTAACCATCCACCTCTAAGGACCCAACTCATGCTGACAATCTCAGACCTGACACTCCCGACCAATTCTAACGCAGAACCCAACTAGTGGTACTCCCAACCACGAATCACCATGACCCTCAAGCCGACCCATCCTAGACCATCTTCCCTCAACTCCGCATGTTTTCCCAAATTGCCTCAGATCACGCTTCCTTAAACTTTGAAATCTCTACCACTTAAACCCTTATATACCGATCAACATTTTCACCGAATTCCTATGACATCCTCGTCCGAATTTCCTAAGCACCGCAACTTCACCAACCAAAAAAAAAAATCTCTTCTCCTCTAGCGTCCTCAATACCTTCTGCTTTGCCCAGTTCCCAAATCCCTGCTCATAATCTCTCTATCTCAACCTTAAGCCCACAGTCTTACTAGGAATGTCAACTACATCCTTGCCTAGCTACCAGCCTTTCCTCGAAGATTCATCTCACATCCTCAATTACCTCAATAGCCACAATGATCTCCACACATAAATCCCGATTCATTCCCTATCCCAAAATCCTCCAACAATGCATCTAGAGATCCTTCACTCATAAATTCCCCAAGTATTACCAATCCTATCTAAACAACCCCAAATACTCATCACACGAACAACCCTGATATGAACAACGTAATATCCCCGATCGATAATTTCCCAAGAAACCTCATACTACTCTTCCTTAGCAATACATCAACCTCATCCTTTAATGAAATCGCCCCCACTCTCAGCACACATCACCTAGTCCCAAATTCTACGATTCCTCAGACATTCCTTAATCGATCATCCTCGACACCGCCCACGATCCGCTCATAGACTATCTAGACACCTTCCTTAGTACACCAATCCGTCTCACAAAACCTCCCCTCAAGAATCCCCCGATCAACTCCTAGCTCGCCCATCCACCTCTAGAACTACGCCAACTGCCTATACTCACACCCACTTGTTAGGTCACTCTCGTGCAACTAGTCTAGGCCTCAACCGCTCACACCGCGCACCTACTACTTACTGACACTCCTAGCTAGGACATCTCCCTCAAAATCTCAACATACTAGCCCCACTCCCCACCTAAGACCTACCTCGAAGCTCATCTATATTCACGAACCACTATCTTCGACACATCCCAACTCACTCGGCTCTACTCAAGCTAACGCATCATTCATGCCCCCTATCTCACACGACCAATGACCCAATCCGAAGACCTTAATCCACCTGCCACTTTCCAACCCGTCTCACTGAAGAATCTCACGACTCAAGCTCAAGAAGAAAGCACTCACATAGATATAACCCATAACCTACTCACTCGCAAGTCAGAATAACAAGCACCAAGGCACATCGTCATAGAAACAAGTTAGTCAGGCAATCATTGCTACCAATATATTCAGCACATCCGTCATCACACATTCAATTATGTCAGTTCTAGGCCTATCACAAAACATCAATTCCGATTAGTATAGAAGAATCCACGATTTGAGTTAAGAACGTCCTTCTTTGAGTCATCTAAGAGAATCACGTACGCGGCTACCATCTTTCAAATGTGTTCGTCCTTTGTATACTTTTGGCGACGTCAGTCCTGTGTGGTCTATGGGTCATGGACCCATCACACTTCCGTTGTGCTGCTATGGTGCCACTTGGTCGTCGGTCCTTTCTTACATGTCGGCGCTCATCGAAGGATTGCAAGGGTTAGAAGTTACGGAGATAGGGGAGAGACAAGGGCGGACGACACAACTTCCTTAAGAGTTCAGACATGGACCAGAACTAGGGACGACGAGACCAAGGAGAAGATCCTAACCCGAGAGTTACAACGGTGCCCTTATAATTGTGGCACACAAGCACATAAAAAAATCAAGAGATATCATCACATTATTTCACACTAGTATGCACTTATCTCAAGGGATATCGATTTATGCATTCATAACATGTTCATATAATCATCTTTATGTGTGCGCAGAACAAGCTAGCAACCTATCATTTCATTCACCAATCATGCTTGACAGACTAAGAACATGTATGCACACACTGACATGGGATATATATGTCATAAGTTATGCAAGACCTAGCAACCGTCACAAGATATCCTATGCACGAATTATCACTCAATTTAGATACACACATAAGCAAGTCATAATATTGCGAGATTAAGGCAAGCATGCTAAGATGCACTTTAAAAATCATGCTAAGGGTATAGTCAATTCATGCAGAGTTGGTATAGCAATTATCTCATCACATACATCCATATTCACATACTAAGACTAAGATGTCACAAAATCATATGAGGACTTATAACTGGGAGGTATATATCCTACATGATAGTAGCAATACTTATTAAACATGTACACAGTCATGAAGTCCAATGAGGTTCATCTGGCATGTTAAGTCATCCAATTCACATTTTAACATACAACGAGAGTTGAGCACACTATCATGGACCTAGTTCATAGGGTGACAGTAATCATAGGAATTCAATACATACGGCACATACATTTACTCATAAGTGCAACCATGCAAGGTACCCGAAAGAAGATGGTAGAATTCGTGTTTGACTCTTTTGACAAGGAGACACGGTTGACCATTACGAGACTCAAGAGGGATGACTCCATAAGATAACGCACTCCTAACTCGGAAGAATGTCGATAGTCAACCTCAGGTAACCCTCAAATCATACACAATCCCCGAAAGTAGTACGTTGATCGACCCAATTTCCCGTAGAGAATGTTGACATTAAGTATGAGACTCGATTGACATCTATGGTTGGGATACAAATAGGACTCAAGTCTAGAGGAACCAACACTCTCGACCCTTACTATCACATCCAAGTGCTTTGGTGGGACGGATGACGGAATCGGGATTATCAAGGGGGTTGTACTATGGAAGAACTATTCTGACAAGATAGAAAGTCTTATTAGATAAGAATAAGGTTTCCTCCCGCTATCCCGTTTGCAAATATGGTCATTTACATGTTCAAGTTAAGGCATTCTAATTAATTCGCTATCCTAAGCACATTAGCACTCAACACGGAAGCAATCAACAAGATTAATATGATCCTCTTCGAGGAGAATCGCCATCGGGCCCAATTGCATATATGTACATATAACGTAAGCATAAAGACGATCTATGCCGTCCTTCGAGGGACGACTGGCCGGAGGGGCAAAACCTCATGACCTCCTAACTCAACACTCCAACCTCCGTGGTGTTCCTTGGAGTCTTCTAGGCCCATCTGTAAATAAAAGCTAGTATTTTGCCTACCGTTCCCCGAATTCTACATCCATAAGGGATGTCTACCGCTTGGGTCTCTACCCACGAGATTATTTCCCCTTTATTCATTTTAGGTTTTAAGTCCAATTAAATTCATTTTGCCCTTTATAAAATATTTTCCAAAACCATTTGAAAACATTGGGCGATTTTCAAAACCCCTTCAACCTATTGTACTCGGATTGCACAACCTCAGCTCTGATACCACCTTTGTAACGGCCCGGGATTATGATTCCCGAGTTACGTTTCGAGGGATAAAACCCCTCGTTAGGATCTTGCGCCCCGAGTACAGGTTGAAGGTTTGAAACCGAAGATTTGTAGTTTAAACTGGGATTTCGCACCCAAATCCGAAAGGTCCGTTGGAGACCCCGGGGTAAACCCCTGTACCTATCCTAAGTCTACAACGCGGAAAATCCTTTATCATGCAGAGGGCATAAGTTCTGAAAATGATACAACCTGTGCCACGGTAGAGCCGGGTCAAAACAGAGTATAAGTAGGGAGAAATTCCAAAAGCATGAATCTGGTGAAGTCAGGTTTCAAACACTCCCTCTCCGCCATATGAATAGACCCCGTCATAACAGCACAAAATCAAGCAGTGTATCGGGTACCTGAAACTATACCACCAAGTCAGGCCAAGAGTCCGCCTGCGGGTCCTCTGACCGCGCTGAGGACATATAATACGCCTATACCTAGAATAAAGATGCCTTCATGCAGTACTGGAATATTAACCACACTATCATGTTCCTAACTCATATGTGCGGAATATTAAGTAAGGCCTTAACAAAGAATACCAAGTGGTATATCCCTCTTCTACCACCACCCCTCTTCCAGACAAGGTGGAGACTGGCCAGTTCGATGCTATAATCATATCAAATCTCATCATCATATCATATCTCATCATCGTATCATATCTCATGCCCATCTCGTATCTCGTGATATATATAAATGACTCGAGGAGGACAACACCCGATGAAGCTGGGCTGCCCTATGACCCTAGCAAGGACTCTAGGACTCACAGATAACGGCCGTTCTGTATTCAAACGCATACAGAATAAGAATGCTCATTCGTAAGTGCAATTCCTAAGCATGATACTACATGGCATGCTCTTATGCATATGAAACACCTACATACTATATGACACATCAGGCAGGAGGTACTGGTTACTGAGTAAGCCCCGGAGGTACTTACCTGGCTAGCAGATCGGCAACAAAAGAATCCAGCACACAGTAGTCACAATCAGATAGTATCACCTAGTACATGATTGAATATACATAAGTCTACATCCAACTATTAAGCACTCAAGCACACCTCAATCAATAGAACAAGTAACACATTATGGAAGTCATTTCATCGCATCATCCGCTCCACAAGACCACATCGTTTTCCATAAATCATTCAACCAATTCCGCATTTTCATATACATCATTTCCACATATACCCCAATGGTTCATCAAAATCATAAGACATCATTTGTGTGATATAAAATCCTACTAGATCGTCATAGTTATCCAACATTTAATCTCATATAATAATTCACCATAAGTCATGCTATTAGTCATACATATCATACTGTTAGCCAAACGATCATATTATCATGCTAGTTAGTCATCAAATAAGTCTTATTCCCGAGTTAGTTTCAGAACCGTTTCAAATCCCAGTTAAATAGTTAAGTATTCCGACCCTTGAAAATACTCGCCAAATTCCCTTTTAAGTTTATTTATTAGATTAATTTCCAACCTTGAAATTCTTTTCCAAATCCTTTATAAATCTTGAAGTCCCAATAATATATTTTAAATCTCAAATAGTATTACATGATATTTTAAATACCCCCCTTTATTTAACACTTTTATAAGTTATTTCCAAATCCCCTAAAATCCCGACCATTTTTATTTAATAAATCAACTCTTATAATTTTCCCAAAATATACTAATTTTAATCCCGCTAATTAGTTAAATAAATAAACGGATAACCCGAACCGAGCCAAAACCGATAATCCAAACCCCGTTAAATAACAAAGACATATAAATGAGCAGGGCCCCACAAGACCCACGTCAGCTCCCTTCTTCCTCCTGAATTTCGAATGGAAGGAGTCCCGCCAGGCGCCATGGCCTTCCTCGCGCAAATCCCGTCGGCTCCTCGCTCGCTGGCTGCTTGACGTCACTAGCCAGCTCTCGTTCCCGCACCCGCTGCCTCACCTGCTCGCTCGGTCAGCCTCCCACGTCCAGCAGCTCTCGCCTCTGCTCACCGGCGCACGCCTCGCTGCTCTGCCTCGTGTAGCCCATCGCCAATTTCGAGGTCGTCGGAGATCTCGCCGGAGGTCTCGAGCCCACTCGAACGTCCCACACTCAGCCCACTCTCACCCCCCAATTAGTCTAAGCATCGAAAAAGACTAAAAAAAAGAAAACGAATCGAAACGAGAATAATTCCGGAGCTCACCGAGATGGGTTTTTCGCGACTTCGGAGCTCTCGATCGGAGTTCTGGGCTTCGTCGGTGGCTCGCGATGGTTCATCGGACCTGCTTCAGACATGGGTGAGAGTGATGGAGGAGCTCGAGAATGGTTTGGGTCGGAAAAGAAGGAGAACGGCTTACCGGAAGGTTGGTTCGTGCGCAAACAGGGGAAATGATATGATGGGGTTGCGGTGGCTCTCGTGGCGGCTCCGGTGGTGACTCCTCCGCCGCTGGTGGCTCCGAGGGATGCTGCAGCTGCTGTTGGGGTTCCGAGGAGGAAGGAGGGAGGAGCAAGGGGTGGCGTTGGTGCCGATGGTGATCGATGGAGGGCGACGGTGGTGATGAATGGAGAACAACGGTGATGAAGATGGAAGGGAGCAGCGGAAGAGTGGGGAGAAGCTGAAGAATTTGAAGTAGGGAGAGATGTGAAGTGATGGGAGAGATGGCGTACAGAAGAAGAGGACCGGAGGGATGGATTTACAGATGCCACAGGTGTAGGGGAGCAGTAGAGGCTAGGCGGGAGGGTGGCTGGGGACAAGTAAGGATTTGACTGAGAATTGACGTGTATTAATTACGGGCATCAGTTAAAATTAAATACCCGGAATTAAAACCCGAATACGTGAATTTTGAATCCCGAAATTAGTTTACGAATGTTAGTTTTTCCGAGTCCCGCTTAGTCGATCAATTAGATTTTTGAAACTGAAAAGGATATCGCCAGCCGATAATTATTTTAAATTCACGAGGTAACATGACGGAATTGTTCGTCAAAATTTTATATTCCGGTCGGAATCCGCTGAAACAAGTTTTTAAATCCGATTTAAATTTATTTTTAATTCTCTTTTTCTGAAAAATTAGGATTTTGAAAATTCGAGCCTTTACAGAAGTCGCGCACAAATCTACTATAGAAGCTCGCCAGTCCTTGGAAGCTTCTCACTTGGCCGATGTTGGTAGGGGTTGGCCAATCTTGGATTGCTTTGATCTTTGCTTCGTCGACTCGCAATCCACTTGAGCTCACTACAAATCTAAGAAAAGACACTTGATCATTACATAATTCACATTTCTTTAAATTTGCATATAAGCGTTCTAATCTTAGAGTAGAAAGTACAATTCCCTTAAACGTGCTTCATGTTCCTTAGGTGACTTGCTATAAATAAGAATGTCATCAAAATACACAACAACAAATTTACCTATGAAATTTCTAAGCACATGATTCATTAATCTCATGAAAGTACTAGGAGCGTTAGTTAAACCAAAAGGCATAACAAACCATTCATATAGTCCAAATTTAGTTTTAAAGGTTGTTTTCCATTCATCGCCTTCCTTCATCCTAATCTGACGGTAACCGCTTTTTAAATCAATTTTAGAGAAAATGGAAGAACCATGCAACTCATCTAACATGTCATCTAGGCGGGGAATAGGATGGCGATATTTCACAGTTATGTTGTTAATAGCCCCACAATCTACACACATTCTCCATGAACCATCTTTCTTAGGGACTAACAACACAAGCACAGCACAAGGACTCAAACTTTCCCTAATGTATCCCTTATCCAATAGTTCCTGGACTTGGGATATATTGAACCTCTTGGGTTTCAGTGGGATTCATTCTATAAGCAGGCCTATTAGGCAAAGAAGCCCCTGTAATGAGATCAATTTGATGCTCAATTCCTCTAACAGGGGGTAGACCGGCTGGTATGTCCTCGGGGAATACATCCTTATACTCTTCAATAAGAGATAGGATGTGAAGAGAGAGGGTAGCTCTAAGCTCCTCACTCAACATGTTCAATCCCTTGGATAGGAGCATGAGGGTTGTTTCCCCATCCGCAAACTCGTCTAAAAATGCACTCTTGGAACCCAAGGATACCTCCTTAGACCGAGTAGGGGTAGACACATGGCTCGACTGAGCCTCCTTAACTAACTCACATTTAATTACCTTTCGCTTCTCAATCTCGTCAGCCACTTGTGTTGGCGTCATAGGCTTGAGAACTACGTTCTTTCCCTGAAAAGTAAAGGAATAGCAGCTAGTAAAGCCATCATGCAAGACCTTACGATCAAATTGCCAATGACAACCTAATAAAATATGACAGGCTTGCATAGGTACAATATCACACAATACATCATCTTCATAATGTCCTAGTTTGATATGAACTTTAACTTGCCTATTCACCTTTAAATTACCACAGTCATTCATCCAATGCAATCTATAAGGCCTATGATGTTGAATTGTAGGAAGTTGTAATTTATCAATCATCTCCTGACTAGCTAAGTTACAACAACTTCCTCCATCAATGATCACATTAACAACCTTTCCCTTTACTAAGCATCTAGTATGAAACCGATTTTCACGTTGATTGTCATCACAAGGTGCAGGAACAACATTTAAGACTCTCCTAACAATCAATGATTCACCATGTTCATAATCAATGCCATCATCATCTTCATCATAAGTAAGAAGGTTAAGGTTTTGATCATTATCATTTGCATGCTCTTCATGTTCATCACTAAAATTTTCATATTCATATTCGCCTAAGTAATTAATCATGAGAGTTTTCTTATTGGGACAATCCTTCATAACATGACCACTACCTTGGCATTTAAAGCACACAATGTTCCTAGATCTAGTAGTAGAGGGGTTAGGATGACTCCCTTTGGGGCCAGTAGATCCCCCAGACGAATTGATGTCTCCAAAGTAGCCATGCCTTTATGCATATTTTAGTTCCATATTCTTTACATTTTGCATATTTCGGGTTGGGAATATGTCGAATTTATGTAGTATATGCTTATTTGTCAGAAATGGAGGTCTACATATGTTTCTGTTTAATATTGCAGAATATGGAACCATTTCGGGAGAAAATCATGAAGCGAGAACCGGAGCTCAAAGTCACTCGACATCGACAAGCCTTAGTCGATCTCGATGAATCACGCCTAGACACACCCTAGTCGAAGAGCACATGTCGAGAAGCGAAAGACGAGCCAACACGGAGCCAAGAAGGGATTATCCGGATCTAAAGAGAAATTACCCGGAGTCGAGGAGAGACTACCCGACCATGCCCGGACATCTTCCTCAAGATCGAGGATTGTTACCCGATGTCGACAAAGCCGAGGAGCCATGATCGAGCACATCGAGAAGATCTACCCGACACTGCCGAACACACCAGTCGATGAGCCCAGGTTAGTCGAGATCGAGGAGAGGCCCTCGAGATCGAGTACACTTGTGAGCCCTATCCGAGCTAGTCGAGCACCAGCAACCCGAGATGTCGAGCCATCCAGTCGACCAACACTTCTACTCGAGATCGAGGAAGCCTCCAGAAACCGCGTAACGCGTTTTGATCTATCCTACTCGGATTGGGATTCCTCGAAGCCGAAGGTTGCATAGTTCTATCCGATCTATCAAGATACATCATGGAAGAAGAAGATTTATCCACTTAAGACTTTTAGATATATTTCCCTTATTTAGATTTAATTCTTTTGTTGCTTTTATTTATCATTAAGCCTTTTAGATATAGTTTTAGATATAGATATATGTTTCTATCCTTGAGTAGAAAGGTTTAGAAGCCTATAAATAAAGCCCATGGGTCTGAGTTTTAATCATTCAATTCACAAGCTGGAGAAGTAGTTCACAGAGACGTTTTAGGAGTTCGAAGGTTTTAGGGTTTTGGCGTTCAACGAGAGTTAAGTCGCCGGGATTGTAAAGTCTTTGAATTTAGTTTAATGCAAGTTGTTATTTCCTTTCAATCAATGATGTCTGAGGTTTCAATGAAGCGCGAGTAGTCCACCCACTTCTAGGGTTGGGGCGAGCCCGACAATAGCCATGCGTGCCTGAGGTAAAGATCCGACTTTTATCATGTTTTGAGCATCTACTACTTGTTATGTGTTTATTACCCATCTAATGGAGGTCCATGCTAACAACTTGGATTGTAAACATAAAATCGGTAGAGACATTTAGGGTTTCTTGAAAGAGTTATCTAATTGTTGGAAAAGGCGAAAGCTTAGTCCTTTGATGCGATTCACGTGATTATCTGTTTATTTCTGCCTTATGCATGCTTGGTTATCGTTGTTGCAAACCCCAATCTTGGAAGCCTTTTTCATACAGTTTAGTTCGAAATCCCCAAACCCTTTGCATTTATTTTCTTCGTTTAATAGCTAAATGCAATAATTCAGTAGGAGTAGAGTAAGGAAAATAATCTATTTCATGAGCTAAGGCGGGATGCAATATCCTAAGAAACCTAGCATTTGTATCTTCATAGGGTTCAACTACATTAGCCCTAGCCATGGTTTCTTGCATTGCATTAAAGGTTTCCTCAACAGTTTTGTTACCTTGCTTAAGGTTTTCTAATCGTTGTCTAAGCTCTCTAGCATAATGTTGGGGAACAAACATACTTCTCATAAGTGCTTTTAATTGGTTCCAAGAAGCGATCGATAGGCGCATCAAGGGCTCTTCTTCTTTCTTTAATCAGATTATCCCACCAAATTAAAGCAAACCCTTGAAATTCTAAAGAAGCTAATTGCACCTTTTTATGTTCAGAGAAGTTGTGACAGTTCTAGATTTGATCCATTTTAGTTTTCCAGTCAATATATCCATATGGATCTGTCTTACCATCAAATTGAGGGATCTTTACCTTTACCTTACCTATACCGTCCTGATCAGGATCTCTAGGTGCCCCGTATTGGTATCGACATCCTCTATCGTTCCTCCTCGGGTGTTGCTCCCAATACACCTCTTCTTGGAAGTCGTCGTCGCGCTCCGAGTAGTAGAATTCCTCATGAAAGACTCGGCCTCTTCCTCTTCCTCGTCCTTGTCCCTGCACATTAACAAACCCACTATTCCTACCATATTTCTCCCCGCGTGGAGAGTTGTTTTCATCAAATAAAGGGTTATCAACATTGGGATTAGGATTAGGGTTAGGATTTCGGACTTTGATCCCTTTCATCGTGAGGTGTATCGTCACGCCTTTGATTACCTTGACCACCAAGGTTATTAGACCCGCTCAGCCTAGACTCCACAGCCGTCACCCTTGCTCATAACGCCGCCAAATTCTGGTTGATGCCATTGAGAATGGCCACCAATTCGGGTTGCAAGGTGGAATTGTTGTTGGAGTTGTTGCCGTTGTTGGCGTTGTTGGCATTGTTCTTGTTGTTAACCTGTTGAGACATAAAAAATAAAGACAAACAAGGAACTATGTAAAGATTAGTAAAAATATAAACAATCTCACCAAGAGTTCCGCTCACTATTCTCTCTAATTGGTATGTCTACGCTTGTTTTTTCAATCCGCCTTGGACAAATCAACACTCAAGCAAAAACCTAACAACCAAGATAAGAGAATCAAGAGAATGAATTAAACAAAGGACTAGAGCACTTGAACAATCAAGAGAGCACTCGACACAAGCTAAAAAGTACTTCGACAAACACAAATTTAAAGGAGCACTCGATAAGAGCTATAAAGTACTCGAAAGTAGCTTTAGGACACTCGACAGTAGCATTAGCAACTCGACACAAGGAGAACAAAGCAAGAGAACTCGACACAAAGAGGAGGAGTACTCGACAACTCAAAGAATCAAGACAAGAGCACTCGGCAAGCACAAGCAAGCACTCGACAATCAGTAGTGTGCACTCGAAAAACAAAGAGAAGTGCTCAACAATGGAGAAAAATAAAAGAAAATAAGGAAAAGAGAAGAAAACTTAGAACTTTTACTTCTTTTTGACTGAAACACTTAGTAAGGATGTTGTAGTTGCAAGGTAGGGTTTCAAAATTTGTGTTTGGGAGGTATGTGTATAAGGTTGTCGACTAGGGCTGGGGAATTCACCAAAAATTTGTCCTTTGGAGCTTTGTTGCACTAGATCACAATCCTTCTTTTTTAAAAAAAACTTACTTTTGCCCCTAGTGACTTTTATCCTCCTAGGTCAAAGCTTTGAATGTCTTTTTTTTTTTTTGACAATTTTCAGACTGTTTTTTTTTTGTTTTTTTTAACCTAATGAAAGAAAGACACAAATAATAATGAAGGACTCGAAAATTTTATAGAACAAGGTGAATGGAATGAAATTTAGCCCTAATGCAATATATATAGGTGAGGGTTTGGCTAACTTTGGTAAGTATATCTATCTTAAGCCTTTTATAATCTATGATAGATAATATGACTAAATCTACCACAAAATCAGAATTAAATAGGCAATTAAAATAGATAAACAAAGATGGAACAAGATAGCCAAAGATAGAAAGCAACAACCAACTAGGGTTTCTTGGAGTAGTCGATGTCGACTACTCCAAAGGCTGAAATCGGCCACTCTTTGTGAAGGTCTCGGCTGGCTTGATGTTTAAGGCTAAGCAACCACAACTATCACAAACAAGAAAAAGGTTAGTGCAATCAAAATTCAACAAACAAGAAGTAAAGACAAAGAAAAAAAACAAAAGACTCTATTTTTGTAGTTTTTGTGTTTAGGGAAACAAAAGGCACAACTTGATGTCGGAAACCAAAGTTCTGATGCCAATTTGATACGGGGTTAGCCGTAGGATGGCCTGATCTTCGACAATCAATCAAGAATTAACAAGAACGGAAGAAAAAGACTCAAGAACACCAAGAAACTCACTCGAATGTCGACAAGAACAAGACAAAACGTAGCAACTCAATTAAAGCAAACTGAACTCGAAATCGACTAAAGACTAAGAAACAAGACTCGATTGAAACAAATAGAGAGACTCAAAATTGATAACAATAAAGACCGATAGTTTGATGATTCGAACTAAGATAGAATGAGATAAAGACCCCAGGCCTCCTTTGAGGGTAGGAACCAAATACCAACGACTATAAAGCCCGCCTCTACAACCTTACACAACCAAGTGGACAACTTGGAGGCACAAGGAGGGGACTTGTGAATACCAGGATCACCAAGCTCTCGCGAGGTTGATGAACTCAAAGCAAACCAAGCTAGATCTATACCAATTGTGCAATCGATGAGCAACGCTTCAAATCGATTGACTTGCGCACTCAATTGTGTTTCACACAAATCTGAATTTTCATAAGCAAAGAGACGTGAATCGTTCAACATGATGGAGGCCTAAATATATAACCCTAACAAGGCTGATTTTCGGCCAAATAAAATAAAATAAATAACTTACAGAAATTATTAAAATAATCCTAAAAGTTTCCTAAAATAACTTAAGTAGAAAAGTTACTAGAATAGGAAATAAAGCAAGGTTCCAACACTTAGCCAAATCGGCACCTAAGAACTCTAAGTCGGACCGGCTTCTAGCATGCCTATACACATATAGGTCTTCAATGTAGGCTTCGGGAGTTGAACCGTGCTCGAGAACAAAGCATAACTCACAAATAGGAACGAGTCTCTCTGGAGCTTCTTAGCTCGGGCTCGAGTCATAGGTCCTTCTCCAAGTATGGTCGGTGTGTCTGGAGGTGTAGAAGATGGTCCCGCATCAGAAAACCTAATCAATTCCCCCTTCGAGTCATCTTCTTCCTCCGCCTCCGCCGCCTTGGCAAGGAGGGATGGGAGGGAACACGATAGGCTCGGGACGAAGAAGAGCCGAAGAGAGAGGTGGACTGGAGTTTAATCCTCCCCCTAGTTCCTCGTCATCTAGGACTTCTCCAACAAGTGGTGGTCCCTCGTTCAATCCTTCCCCTGGTTCCGCGACTACTGGCTAAGATAGTGCTTCGAATATCCACAATCAGAAACTCTCTTCACCGACGTTGACGATCTCTTGCTCGCAGATCTCGATTCCTTCCTCGGCGATTTCCTCGAGAAACGTACAGATCTGACATATCTCGACTTTCAATTGATTTCTCTTTTTTCTTATTTGAGATCTAGATTTCTTTTTTTTTTTGAATTTTACATCTGATCTCAACTTTCAATATGATATCGATTCCTTTCTTGGAGATTCCTAGATGACTTTCAATTCAGTTGGAATGATATATATTGTGATGTTGTGGAATTTGGCAATGGAGCCATGTCTTAATCGGGATCTCAAGGAGATCATCGCCTCCATCAATTTTGAGTAACATGTATTCTTTTCATTCAATTTTGAGTTGAAGAACCGATTTCAATTTGGAGTTGAAGAACCGATTTCAAAGTCCTCCATTGTATGAGATTGTGAAAATTCTTTTCATTTGTGAATTATGTAAATTAGGGGAATATCTAAAAAAAAAATTGACCTTGATTTGATATATACTGGTTAATTATGAAGCCATGTTGGTTCTGTTGTGTGATGACATGATTATAAATTGGATGTCGTATATACTAATTTAGTGGAATATATTGCTAGTTTGTGTACATAGCTAGTGTTTCATTCAATGGAATTCATGAATGATCTGTATTTATATATCCTCATATGTCATTATTCTCATATGTCACCATACATGTATCACCATTGATGAGGGTGGTGATAGTGACGCTGTAAAAAAACTGGAAGTGAAGCTATCGTCAAAAAAAATTCATGTCACCCCACATGTGTCACCACTAATAAGTTAAAGGGTGGTGACAGTAATCTCGTAAAAAAACTCTAAAAATGAAGCCGCCATAAAAAAAATTTCATGTCGCCACACATGTGTCACCACTGATAAGGGTAGTGACAGTGACCCCGTAAAAAAAACTCTTGAAACGAAGCTGTCACCAAAAAATCTCCATGTCACCACACATGTGTCACCACTGATAATTCTTGAAGCGAAGCTGTCATAAAAAAATCTTCATGTCACCACGTATGTTTCACCATTGATAAGGTTGGTGACAGTGACCCTGTAAAAAAAAATTCTTGAAACGAAGTTGTAATCAAAAAATTTTAATGTCTTTTCGACTAAAAAAAAAAAAATTTAATGTCACCACACATGTGTCACCACGGATAATGTCATCAAAAAAATTTAACTTATTTTCAAGTATTTGAAGTTATTTTCAATCAATCAATAACTTTTATTCTTTTTCATTTTTTTAATTATTTTTTTACTATTTAATTGACCATTATCCAATTGGATTAATTTAAAATAGAATTTTAAAAAAATCATTTTTAGCAACAAATTAGATTAATTTAAAATATATATTTTTAAAAAATTAATAAGATATTATTTATTTTTCTACCAGCCATTTAAATTAATTCAAAACATAATGTTTACAACATTTATAGAGATATTAATTTTTATAGTAATGAATAAGATTTCTTTGAAAGACAATTTTTTTTAATGTTATAAAGATATTAATTTTCTTTAGCAACTAATTAGAATAATTCAAAATATAATATGCATAAGTAATGTGCTTCACTTAGAACTTTATTTGAGTAATCCACTCAATCACAAGTTGGTGTAGTGGTTATGGGGCTACATCACATGCCTCGAGGTTCGAAGTTCAAATCCCCGTGGAAACATGGAGACGCTTGTGAGTGGGAGGGTTTACCCCTTAAATTGGCCTACAGTAACCCGATCCAGATGTAGAGTGGGCTAAAGCCCACTTGAACGGGAAAGGATAAAAAAAATAGTATTAAAGTTCATATAATTTCTATATAGTTAATTATATTATATTTAAAATAATAATGTTTATACTAAAAATAAAAATCATCCAATAAATTGTAAATATTCCTTAATTTGAAAGTAACTAATATTTTATAAAGATTTTTAAAAATACCAATATCTAAAACATAGATTCTAGATTGATGCTTTAAGGTACTGGTTAAAAAAATATTTTATATAAATAAAATTGTGATGAGATTTCATAGAGTTAACAGATAAATATGTGATAGAGTTTAAATAATTTAATTTGAATTAATTTTACAGTTTTTTTATCTCTACTAGTGAGCATACCTGCGATGCACGGGACATAGGTAGCGTGTCTATGTGTGCGCACGGGGAGGGATTTAAAATGTATATGGTTACCATATCAATACAAAAGTTGAATGGGGTGTTGGGATCTCAAATTCAATCAAATTCCATTTTGGTGAAGCGCACATGCATGATAATAGTAACAAAAATAAAATAAAATTTACGAAATAAATTCAAGTAACAGAACGTTTGAAGATAAGGAAAAAAAAAACTACTTGTTCTATGTGACCTAGCTTGTGGAAAGTAGAAGACTCATTTTGGCGTTGATTCTCCACCGGCCTAGTGGTCCGAACAACACATGATCGCCACATCTCTTCAGACTGTCATACTTCTGAATAAGCTTTTGTTTCCGAACTTCAATTGTAAAGGAGAACATGAAAGACAATGATGAAATGTAGATAGAAGCACCGAAATTGCAAGTTTAAGGGCAATGAAGAGAACATATTACATTTCTTAAGATAGAATGGTTGATTTCCTTGCTTTGCTAGGGCTCTTTCTTTCTTCTTGTGTGCAGATAAAATATGTGATTCAACATTCTTTGTTGAGGCTGATTTGAGCTGCTTATCCTGAAAAGTTAGCAGAAAGAGAAGATTTCTTCAGCACATGAAATGTTGATTAATGCATATTTCAGAAAATTGAAAGACAAAGGACCAACTCTAATAAGTGTGCCTTTTAGGTTTTATCATACATATACCAAAAGGATGCACTTACAATCTCAGAAATGCTAGATTTCAAGTCTGCAATGACTTCAGGGTCGTTAGACTTCTTAAGTTGCTTTCACAACTCCTTCCGAAAACAAAAATCAAGCGAATGATGATTCCCAGCACATATTGACAGTATTAAAGGCAACAACAGGCTAAGAGATACTGATAACAGTTACCTCTTTTTCAGCAAGCAGTTGCTCGTCATATATAAAACTATATCTTTTCTTGAACCTAAAATGGACAAAAAAACGGAAGATATTGAAATGGAAAAAAAAATCCAAAGAATTAGCATGTAGTCTGAAATTTTCATGATCAAATTATTCATTTAAGTGAGATCAAAATGCTTTCTTGAGCACATTATAATAAAGGGATGGGGATAGAGGGTCACCTTATCTGAGGCCCCTTGAAGGAGTGAACGGGATAGATGGTTCATCATTAATTAATACAGAGTAGGACACTGTGGTAACGCATTCGTGGATCCAACTGATAAATCCAGAATCAAAACCAAATTTGTTTAATACATGGAAAAGAAAGGGCCACTCAATTCGATCATAGGCCTTTTCCATGTCCAGTTTGATAGCAACCGAGCCCGTTTTAGCCTTAAGTGAGCGAAACGAATGAAAAATCTCATGAGCTATAAGGATATTATCCTGTATCGAGCGGCCTTTGGTGAAAGCACCCGGAAGAGGGTGTATAAGTTTGTCGAAAACCAATGAGAGTCTGGCAGATAAAACTTTCGAAATAACTTTGTAGATAATGGAGCAAAGACTAATAGGTCTGCAATGATTCACCATGGACGAGTGATAACATGCATTTAGGTAGGCATATTAGGATGCATTTTGCATGATTTAGATGTGCATAATGCATAGTTTAAGCTAGATTTGCATTTATACTTGTGTTGTTGGTGGAATCAGAATCTACACGCTTTTATGGATTATTTCAGGTATATGTGGATCCGACTAGGAATGAGGAGGCTCATGGATGAAGGAAGAGTGAAGAGGAGGAGGAAAAGTGAAGAGCCCGGGAGCGGAATCGAAGTTAGAGAGCCTAAGTGAAGAACAAGTCAACAGAAGTTATCGACAGACATGCTGAATTTGTTTCGCACTTTCTGGAGGCCTCAGGGGTCCGATTGACTATTATGATCATGCGTTGGAAAGCTCTTTCCGAGATCTACAACTTTCATGTTGACATCGAGACCAAATTCGAAACGGAAAAAATATTGTGAACAGTAAAAGCCGCCCCGCAGCTCGAAGCTCCGTCGAACGATTTCGCTGACCGCCCCGCGGCCTGTGGTGGCTTCCCCGCGGCCTTCACATAAACGCCGATTCAAGACTGGACTTTACTTAGGGTTTTTATTAAGTTATTTGGCCGACTTTCTAAAGACTATTTAAGGTTTTTCTAGTTATTATTTTCATTAACCTTATGCACATTATTCCATTGTTGAGAGCACCGTTGAGCATGAGCAACTAAACTCTCGAGGTTTCGCCTACGATTTGGATCTTTGATTGTTGAATGGTGAGTTTCTTAATCTAGTTCTTAATCTAGTTCTTATTCCTCATGCAATGTTTTGACTTCTTTGTGCTTAATTGCTTGAATGTGTTTTATTCTCTCTGGCATGGCCGACTAGTTAGAGTAGATTCATTCAATTGATAGGGTTTTGTAGATTCCTCGTAGCGAACCTTAACCCAAGTGGCAATCATATCCTTTTAGGACTCGTAGGACTAATTGGATGTGTAGGAAGTTGAATATATAGATTTAAGTTTGGGGTAGGGATTTAAGTGTGGGGGAGGGAAAGCCATGGAGGAATCGTGATGCAACCTAGCGATGATGAACACAGATGATAAATTTGGAGATGGGCACGAACCAGACATGACCCCGAAACCAGATGCGCGCACCTTTGTAGCGGGAGGCGCACCTCTGCTTGGCTGGAGAGGGAGGCGAGGCGAGGTGAGGCAAGAAATTCTAAAGCATATCGCACTATAAAATTCTAAAGCATATCGCACTATAAAATTCTAAAATCCAATTAGCTAATGATCTATAAACAATTTGACAATGATATGAACAAGAAATTAGCTCAAAATCAACCCAACAACACAACCATATCATCAATTTCAATCAATTTGGCTTTTGGAAAAAAGCCCCAAATTCCGCTCCTAAATCAAACCCTAGGTTTTCAATCTCAACCTAAATCATTCAAACACTATTTTGTACAAATATAATTTTAAATTGTGCAAATATAATATTATGTTGTGCGTTTATAAACTACGGAATAATTTTGTAATTTATTAAATTTAGATAAGGGCATATTTGGGAAGAAAGGGAAAATATGGGTCAAAATTGTAATTTCATCATCATCTTCCTCACATCGACCCAGTAACCCTCTCTGTAGAAACGACGGTTGCGCAGTGGACTTCGGCAAGCTCCCGGTGGCAGCCTAGGGCACGGCGGAGCAAGGGGAAGGCAGATACGAGACCGTGGTGGTGTGGCGAGTCCGTTGGTGGCAATCGTTGGTGGCTTCAGTGGTGGGAAGGTGGCGGTCGAATGCGGCGAATCGGCGCTCCGGTGTTGCTGGGCAAGGTGGAGTAGGTTGGCGATTCCAATGATTCCGATGGGAATTCCGGTTATTGCGAGGAGGAGAAGCCGAATCCACGTCTCCCTTGTCGAATTGACCAATGCACGATGCTCGATTTTGGCGATTGCGAGGCTTCTGACGATTGCAACGATTCCGGCGATTGAGAGGATTCCGATGATTACAACAAGGAATATTCCGATGATTGAGACTTCGCGCTACCCCATGGTCGATGCCTTGCCTCCTGCCATGCTCGATGCCACCGCCTCGGCGCCTCCTGCCATGGCCGCTTCCGTGTTCTGTGTGCAGAGGGAGAGATTGTGATGGAGGACGGCTCAGTTTTTTTTTACCCAACCGGTTCGGTTTTTTTTTTTAAAAAAAAAAGGAGGCGTGGTCTGGTTTTCACTAAAAGACAAAATTTTACATGTTAAGCGTATTTTACACGTTAAGGAGTTTTTACATTTTAAAGCTTCCCTATATATATATATATATATATGGTTCTTTCGTAAACACTCCTTATAATGCAATTTGTGAACAAATCTGAGCCTTTGAATTGAGTGAAATGGATGGACCAGATTTAATCCTATTTCTGGTTTTTTTTATTAAAAGAATGTGGGACCCACACCCAATTACCCATCCTCGCAGCCCTGTGTGTGTGGTCCAACCGTACAAGCACTTTTTTTTTTTAATTCAAAAAATCCGAACAGGTTACGTGGGTGATTTGATTAAAAAAAAGTGGGGGATTTCTCATGCAGAGGAAAAATATCAGAGTATATATCATACTCCCTCCGTTCCACAATACATGTCCTTTTAGTTTTGGGCACGTTTTTTAATGAGCGAAAAACTCTATAAAATATCATTTTTTTAATTATTATTTTTATATAATTTGATACTTATTACTAATAAGTATCACATTATATAAAAAAATTAATTAAAAAAATAATATTTTATAGAGTTTTTCGCTCATCAAAAAACGTGCCCAAAACTAAAAGGACATGTATTGTGAAACGGAGGGAGTAGCATATAAATTAGTATATGTATTGTATGGCATCTGTTATACTGCATAATTTTGGGCATTTTTAAAATTACGGTATTTTTTGGGTCAAATTTAATAAATTAATATATGCATAATTTTCTTAAAAATCACTCGTCAAATAATGCACAATTTATTTATATAAATGTTTCAAACCTCCTCGTATATATGAATAGTGTTTGTTATTTTACCGAATAATATACAAGTTTACTGATTATTAAGTTAACATTAAAAATCAATAAATATGTAAATAAGCGCCTTCTTGCATAAGAATAATCTCTATAATTTAACCGAATAATCTCTCAAATTTAACCGAATAATCTCTATAATTTAACCGAATATTCTCTCAAATTTAACCGAATAATCTCTATAATTTAACCGAATAATCTCTCAAATTTAAAAAGTTATTTCTACAAATGAATAATAGTTTCCAACGAATAATCGTTCATATACATATGAATAATATTAATTACCCTTCATATATGTTAGTTGCGTATAACAATTGGATATTATTCATATGTATATAGATGATTATTCATGTGTATATAAACGATTATTCATATCATATGTGTAATGTGTACAAATGATTATTTGCATGCATATAAACGATTATTCGTATCCGTATAAACGATTATTCGTATGTATACAAATGATTATTCGTAATTTCGTATGTATACAAATGATTATTCGTATGTACTCATGATATTGATTATCTTTAGTGGTGAAAGTAAATTTATTCGTTTCATTAAACTGTGTTGGACATAAGAGATTATTCATACGTATATAAGTTATTATTCACATAATCACATGTATAAGAGAATATTCGTATACATAGAAGCGATATTTATATTGATATAAGTTCTTATTCATATTTATTTAAGCAATTATTCGTATATATAAAAGTTATTATTATATTATTCATATGTATATAAGCAATTATTCGTATATATAAACAATTATTCATATTTATCAATTATCACTTTGTTTGCGACAATGCGCGACACAAATATTCGCATATACAATCTCAATAAATAAAAAATATTATACCACAATTTTTTTTTGTCAGCTGTTATACCACGTTTTTTTTTATACAAATTATACCACGAATCTGTTGGTGCATTAGAATATGATAATAAAAAATCAAATTAGATGAGTCCCACAAATCAACAACTACCGTAAATAAACAAGATGGCAGTTACTTGGAGCAGGTGATTGCACGCGCAAACGAGAGAGTATTTGGGATTTAGGTACTTTTCACCCTTTTTCAATTAAAAAAAAAATTAGAAAAATGGTTTTAATCTACACCCTCCATCTCAAATTATTAAAGGTCCATATTTCTTCACAAATTACATCCTAAAGGGTGTTTACACCGGAATCACCCTCTATATATATATATATATATATATATATATAGAGAGAGAGAGAGAGGGGTTAGTTCTGGTGTACATATCCTTATCATGTACTCAGAAAGTATTCGTCTATTTGTTCATGATTATTCGACTGCTTTCACATAATTATTCATATGTAAAAAGAGTGTAAAAAATGTAAATTTTATTCTAACGAATAATCCACTAGTACAGATTTAACGTATGTCGGGTGTTTTTTAACGAAACGGTCGGGTGTTATCGGCCTCCTTTTATTTGCTCACCTGACAGATATTTCTCGGGGGTTTTATAAAAACTCCCGAGAAAAACCGTTCGGTCAGGGGTTTTTAGAAAAACTCCTGAGAGACTCTGTTTCCCAATCATCCCCCAATCCTACATGTTGCGGGAGTTAATAAAAACTCCTGAAATAATATGTCGGGGGTTTATTAAAAAAACTCCTGAGAAAGTGTAATCATATATTTTTACCTTTAACTCTATCGGGAGTGTTTTTTAAAAACCCCCGAGAAATGTTGTAATTTTTTTATAAAAAAAACAGCTTCCTGCCTGTAATGCATTGAACCGGTAGGAAGCCACGGTTTGAACCAAAGCAGAAGATAATGGAGACTCTACACCAAATACTAAAATAACAACGTTATGACGCTATATTATATACCCTATATTGCAATTCGGCCAAAAGATGCCAAATATACCCGTCAATAACCAATACAACACTACTGGTTTAAGCAGGATTTGGTTGCTACAACAACAAAGTATGGTACCTAATGCTTTAGGATTGACACTGCTGGACAAGCAGCTGGAGGCGCAGCGTTCTCGTTGAGGAATGGATCAACCCGATTCGGATCAGACCACATGGGATATCCCTTAATTTTGCCCTGTGGAGGAATTGCACATCAATATCATATTTTCATTTGATGGCTGCATTTTGAATGATTAGATCTTTCTACTTTTGCAAGCAATGTGTGGAACCACGACTGCGTTCTTCATGTCAGCTAGACCAGGTTTCATGTTTGGTTCATCCTAGTTGAGCCAGATGAGATTTGTTATATATAATAAATACACAAAAATGTATTGCAGCTAAATATAATCAAATGCTAGATTTTGATACCTCAAACACGTCTAGACCAACTCGAAACATGGAGTTTTCTCTAAGATGCTCGACAAGAGCGACTTCATCTACCACAGGACCCCTACTACAGTTAATGAGGATTGCTTCCTGCATATAAAGGAAGCAGGAAATTTCAGCAACAGATTTTTGTAAATTAAGTTCAAGAAACAGAACATAGCTTCTTGTAAGCAGCAGGAAAAGTACAGCTTGAATATGTTACCTTCTTCATCTTCGACAGCCTTTCTTTGTTGACGAGATGGTAAGTTGTTTTATCCAAAGACAGGATGCAAACTAATCTGGAAAAAACCGCTCGATTCCACACTAGCTTGACATCATAGCGTATTAATGTAAGCAATGTAGAAGACCGTGGGTGAGGAAGAACAAAAGAAATGGATTCGACTTTCAGTCTCTGGATTACTTTTTGCAAGAAAGAGTGTTTACCAAATCAGCCTGCTGCAGCACTTCATCCATAGATGATGCCCTGTTCCATGTGACCGGCTGTTCACCATTGGCCTTGAGGAATTCACCATAAGCTGAGAAAAAAAAGCCCGACCTTAATCGACCATAACACTGACATTCGAAGGCTATCTTAGCGTGACAAAGGGCTTGCCTGTGACAAATTTCTCCAGCCTTGTTGATTGGTACAGATTCATTTTGAAACCCTCTACTTGTAGAGCAAAACGAGTCGTTCTATTATGTCTGTTACAGTGTCAACTTCTATTGGTCTTTGAAGTTGGTGAAGCTCCAAATTCATGCTCAGCTGCAATCTTATTTTCATTTATCATCTTCAATTTTCTATGAGGCGATGCAACTACCAAATTGTCCATTGCAGCCAGTTGAATAAACACAACAAATTTGTAAGGAGAAAACAAAGTAGATAGTTAAGTACCATCATTCTGGCATAAGCAGATCAAATACGCCCCGCACCAATCACACCAACAGTTTGTCCTTTAAACAAGTTCCCCACAAACCTATCAAAAAAAGTTTACGAAAATTACCCTTCGGAAGCACACTCTCGATTTGGTTAGGATTAAGGTAAAGGTGCGTGTACATCTCGATCTCAAGACCCTACTAGGGCCATGGCGGGGTCCTTCACAGAGATGCAATTTGTCAATTTAAGGCCGCCGAACAAAAACCTAATAGGGCGAACAACCGCCGAACAATAGGCAATCGCACCACAACTGTTGAAAAACAGCCGAACAAACGAATCAAACACAACGGGATCAGTGAACGAATTAAAAGAGGGTGAAGAGTGGAATCGAACGTACTGCAAATGGCGTGGGTGATCGAAGAGCTCGAACAACGACATCTGTAGCGGCCGACGAGGTTGAAGACGCTGCTGCGCGCACAGTCCTGGTGATGCGAACCACGAATTCGTTGAGCCTCCCCGCCGATCGTCCTCTTCAAGCATCGATTGATACAGCGGCTCCAAGCTTATCTCGATCGATCGTTTTTAGGGTTGAGTGGTTGACGATTAAGTAAGCGAGGGTTATTGTACAATATTTTTCGGGCCTTTTACTAAAAACCTCCCGAGATAAATTGTATTTCTAGTGGGTTAAATAATAACCTCTGAGAGAGTATATCCGATTTTTTTTAGGAAAAATAAACACACATCTATCAGGAGTTTGTGCGAAAATTTGCTTTCGGGAGTTGTATAAAACACCCGATATTTTTGTCCTGATAGACATATAATTTGTACTAGTGATCGTCCAATACCATTGAATAATTTCATTTCACCGAATAATCTCCCAATACCATCGAATAATCAGAAGTTATTTTTAATCTCATCCGTTGATCTTCTTAATTCAATGATCCAGATTTATTCACATGATACACGTTAAGGGTTGAGTACACATAATACACATTAAAGGCTAGGTACATATATGCTCGTACATCTTTGCACAGGCTATAGATTTAATGCTGAGAATGTCACCCCATATGTTTAGTGTCCCCGATAATGATCGATCAGCTACTACTGTCTTGAGAAATTATGTTATGAACACAATAATTTGTTGGGCTTATAGATACCACTAAAACGTGTTGCTTCAAGAGGAAGAGGAACGAGTTGTTACATTATTTGGCAATCACTACTTAGAAGAGTAGGAGTTGATCCTTAATGACGCAATTGGGATATATCCTCGCCGAGCAGTACACAAGTTTTGTGCATGCAGTAAAGCTGCCAGTCTTGTTATATATAAATAATACATCTCTTTTGACCATCGACTTTTCTCAGTAAGCTGTCACTGTCAAGCTAGACAGGCTTAGGCGGTGGCTAGATGAGCCTAGACAGGACTAGACAGTGCCTAGGTGAATTTTCGCCTAAAAATCTTCCTAGACTTAAAATTTCCCAAAGGTCCTAGCACCTAAGCAAGATTTTTTTTTTTTTTAACATTGCTCGGCCTACTATCTTATATCCTTTTTTTTTTTTTATATCTATTTCAGATTCATTAATCACTCATTCGATTGGGTAATTAGATATATGTTAAATTGCATGATAACGACTTATAGTTATTGCGCTCAAATAATATATTTGACCATCTTTTATTAATTAGATCAGCTTTGCCTTAGCTTGTACACCACAAGCAGCAAAAATAAATAAATAAATCAATAAAAAGGAAAAAAGAATGTAAGGTTTTGCATGTTAGTACTTAGTAGTGCTGATGTGCTGATCCATGATAAGGGTGGTTGGTTCTGTTTTTCAATGAAGGTGGCGGAGAAATCTGTGACTGATACGACGTTGAAGTTACGTGAGTTGGAGCCACTCGATCTATATCACTAAAACGCAACGCAAAGGGCTTATCAATTATCATGCTTCTAGCTCCCTAAGCTCGATCTACCCATATATATATATATATATGAAACTTCTCCTGCTTGTTTTGAGATACACAAGCAACTAAGCAAGCTAATTTGATGGATTAGTAGTACTCTTTTCTTATAATCACGTACTGTTTGTGAAGCTATTTTAACCCAAATTGAAAAATAAAAACCCGGATTTGATTTGCTTACCAATATAAGGGATCACATTGGTAAATGTATCAAAATTACTCTCTCTAATAATAAATATAAGACTTTTTACTTTCGTACACGTACCTTAAGGAGCATGTAAATTATTGTTTTTTACTAAATGTTTTTAGAGATAATTCACTAGGCCAAAAAAGGGTGTTTTACATCACTAAATAGACATCGGTTCTATGTCCCTTTGATGTATTAAAACACATTTTGCTTTTATACATCGGTACCTTATTATAACCGGTGTAATAGGTGTACGTAAAATATATACAACCGATGTGTAAAGTATATACATTGGATGCTAAATAAACCGATGTAAAATGAGTAGTGTATAAAGTTTTTTTTAACGGAAAAAAAAATCTGAAAAATGGGTTGAATAGTTAAAGTACTCCGTAGAAGAGTACAGGGGTCTCCAATTCGACCACCGTTGGTGTTAAAAAATGGCACCCAAAAAACCCAAAACTCACCTAAAGAACGCGCTTGATCACGCGCCCCTCTTTACCCACAAACCATCGTCCTCCACACCAAAACCCCAAATCCAATCTGAAAATGCAAAGAGCCCTACTGCTAATCCTACTCAAATCCCTCCCCAAAGCTTCAATCGGTATTGTCTAATCAATATAAAGCGATACTGGTACTGGATTTGGCATAAATTCTGGATTCTGAGCAGGGTTTGGGGCGTAAATCTTTTTTTTAGGGTTTTGTTCTCCTCGTTCTCTCAAATCGCCGCTATGGAGAATTTCAGCGGCAAACATTGCATCAATCAAAGGTTTCCACCTTTACTTTCTCGTCATCGGCCGGTTTGGACGTTCAGAATAGGCCTCCTCCTTCTGGTGCTCTCTTTGGGTGTATGTGTTCAGTGGTATGCTGCTTCTTCGTTGCTTCTGCTCTGCTCTGCGTCTGCTGGGTGCCTCCCATTGCTGCAACAGGTATGTATCTCCTACTCCAACTAATAGTCCCAAAATCCGGATGCTTTACAAATTTTGGATCATTCCTACCCTCTATTTTCACTGTGTTGCTCTAATGGCAAACAAACAACCTACTAAAGGGAAGGGGAGCCTCAATGGGGCTCCACCGACACCCATAAATACCCAATCTAAAGGGAAGCCCTTGGACGACACCCACAAACCCCCAATCCCTCCCAAACCACACAAGAGTGTCAAAGGAGAAGGAAAGCTTGTTCTTTCCTCTTTCTTTGATCAATTGCACCAATACCACCTACAACGCCGCTTTGACACCAAAGGCAAAGGAACTTTGAACAAAAATCACGACATCACTCATTACCATTGCATTTACTGCGTTAAAATGATCCAAAGAATGTGCTTTCTCAATCTTTATAGTGGCTATGTTGATTGTCCTCGAGGGAGTTGCTTTTTCGAACCTTTGTTACTTACCTACCAAGTACAGACATCCAGCAGAGATCCCAAATTTACAAATTTTGCTAAAAAACACAACTCACTCACAAAGCATTATATTATCTACAACCTACCATCCACAGAAACTGCTGCTTCAACAACACTCTGATGGCTGCTGCTTCCTCCATCACAACTAGTAAGTAACCATAAAAATAACCTATACACTTATAAGAATGTAATTTTATTAGATTGTGCTGATATGTTGTCTTCTCCATGTTTGCATTTGTCCACTAAACATCCAATAAATTTATCAGTAACTCTTCACAATATCATCAATTGCTACTGCATGTTGATAGAACTATCTAACCAATTTGACCCGTTTAGTATCGATTTATCATTCACATTTACTAGCTCTATTTGTTCCCACAATTATCCAAACACTCTGAATACATCTTTGATTTATTGCTCTATGACTAAATTAGACTTATTCCATTCTACTTTACCTTGTTCTTATTCCATTATTAACGTGGATAAAAAACATAAAGACTATATAACTATAAAAAATAAACCAAGTCCACAAAATCATGCTTTACTACTTCTATCACTCTTCTACTTCATTTTACTCAAAATGGTTTAGTTGCTCTTGTGCACCTTAACCGTTTGAAATATATCTGTCATGAACTAATATACTACTCTTGGAAATCTGCTACTTGCAGCTATATTCATACAAGTTATTCTCAAGAGGGTTTCTCTCTTGAACTCTCTAAATCTCAATCTGTTGAACAGATGCTTCAGTGGGTGGGTTTTTCTAGATGGATTGATGTCTGCTGCCCAGACCACTTATGTACCAATGCATAGGACCAATCAATGTATCACATACCTATCTTGTTTTGCTCCCTTCTTGGTTCAAGCTCGGCAAAACACAGGTGACACTAAAGCACATGACAAAACTGCATCATATCATGAAGAAATTGCACATGTAAATTTACAGCGAATTTTTAAAAAACAAACTATATTGCGAATTGGCCACTGTTGGGAAAAAGTATACCTTCTCTGCACTAGTTTTACCAAGACTAGAACTTCAAGTTTGTCTGTCTGTGAGGTCTCTCTATGGTTTTGCATGTTAATTTTTTCCCTCACAGACACATCCTACAACCAAATCCAAAAATTCAAGCTCAAATTCTGGTTCCATTATGAAAGTATATATATCTACCTTCACTATATTCTCTATGCACAGCAGATTATCTTCTGTTTTTTTACACCCAGACTGATTTATACCATGTGCTATTTGAACCATGTAAAACATAATTATAAGATAAGTGATTTATCTACATGTAACCCCCTTCTCACCATAACTAAGTTTAGGCCAATACATTTTTCGATTTTACACATATACTTAGTTGTCTACTCATATCAGTTCCACTATAATTCAGCATAAGTGTTAGGAACACTGCTCGAGGGGCTTTTCCCCTTGAGGAGTGGTTTTACTTATCTATGGCACAGGAATACTCATCCATGCACTCACCCAGCTTATATTATTATGAATTATTAAACTGTCTGAACTTGTTCTTATGGTATTTGATAAACCAGAACTCAACTTTGTTTATTAAAAATTTCTTACAAGATCATTATAAACCTTCTTTTGTATCTTACCTTCATCATGAAGCTAGTTATATTTCTAACCACATTCCTTCTATGAATGCATGCTACTGCCTTTACTATGAACAACCATTCCTAAATTCTGTAGCTGTTGATTTTCTGGAATCCCACCTTAGTTGTCCTAAACCCTATTCTCAAATTAGCCATAAGAAATTAATATTGAATCCTTTATTTATTCTGTCATATAACCTGGAACTCCACAACTGTCTTGATTCTTTAACAACCAACCTAAATCACCTATCCTATTCAAAACAAAAACCTTTTTTTAAACACCATACAAATCCAACTGTTTCTAGATTAAAGTCCAGTTCCATGGATCCTTATTTGAGATATCATAATACAGCAATATCCTATCTGGCTAGTGTTATTTTCTTATGCTTTACTTGCTGTTGGCTTCGGGGTTCTAGTACTAGCCTCTATCCTGCTACCCTAGTCTCTCCAAATGCTTACATATTATCTATATCCATATATCAAAATCCTTATTATAAACTAAGGTATTACTTGAGCATGATTTTTTTTCTGAATAATCTCACCTACAAATGGCTACTTGTTTATATGTCAAAGGCCAATAATCACTCTACTGCTATCTCCAACCATAACTATAGAGCTATAATTAATCTCAACCTCACTTGCTACTTGATAATATGCTTTGGTATTGGGCTTGATGTCCTCTATCCTTATTACTTTGTGGCTAGTTATCTTACCTCTTGCCTGTATAGTTTGGGATCCAAATCTCAGTCCAAATATACCTATCAGCTACTGAAATTTTGTATTGACATGCTACCTCATAACCTCTACCTACATCACTATCATATACCTGCTAGAATTAACCAAACCCTTTTATCTGACTTTAATTTTGAATCTTTTCATTAATGTCTAACTTCTATTAGAACCAACCATGATACACTATGCGGATTCAATCAAGAAACATCAAAAGGAGAATCTATAAATTACACCACCAAGCCTGTAATAATTGGGAAAGTCTTATTTTATATAGGCTGGCAAAATCTTGATTTGAATCATCAAAAATCCATAATAACTGGTAACTTGGTTGATCACAAATACTTGTGCTTTGACTACTATTGGTTTTGGGTTACTGGAGCTTTTCCCAATCATACTCACCTTGATCCATCAAATGCTTGTAATCTTTCTCAAATCATAAATCAAATTACATGTTATGAACTAGAGTATTACCTCAACTGTACTTTATTGCTTACTTTTGAACATACCTATTTCTTGTTTCCAGCAAGTTGGCCACAAATTAACTCCATTGTTAGCCTCAACCATAACTGCATAGCTATATATAAATTTAACACTACCCACTACTTGATAATGTGCCTTGGTATTGATCATGATGAATTCTCACTGAAATATTCAGCTAATTGGCTTATGGCTTCTTACTTCATCTGTCTAGAATCCCTCTCTCAGTTTAACTATACTTATCTTCTGCTAGATAGCTGCATTACCATATTACCACACCATTTGCACCTACATCAATGCCCTTTACCTGTCAGTATTAAACAAACCTATCTGACTAGCTATAAAGATGATTTTATTATGATATACACTACTAATCTTGCTCGAGGGAGTCATTCCCTTGAGCAACACACTTATTTGTATACCTTGCAGCTTGTGGCTCGGATTTGGCTTCATGGTTTCTGCTATAAAGGGTTTTGGGTTCAAGCTCAGGAAAGACCCACACTTAAGCACCCAACACTACCAATATGGATCCACACTATCAAACAGGAAGGCAGCTACACCAAACCACGTTTCAGCCTAAGTGAGCTCTCTTGTGTAGCCTTGTTCTCTCACTTAAGCTGTTCTTGGAGCGTTTCAACTATTCTATGTTATCAACCTATGTTTCATAAAGCAAACCTCATTTATTATGGTCCATGATCCTATTACTTAGTATCCAATCTGATGTATATTTACTCATCAACAAATTCTTGTATCCTCATTTTAAAATATGGACTCTATAAACCTTACAGCAGGTCATACAGTTCAATGAACATGGCTATTTATCCCATTCTAGCTATGTTTGATTGGCTTTTAAACAACTATAGCTTGACATTAAACCACTGTTTTGACTCATGTTATTCTGAGACTCAAACTATCACTACAAACCTCGGCTCCACTCCCCTTAAGGTATATATCAATTTCTATACTAATAACACATCTTTAAACCAAAATAGCTTAATTCATATCCAAAAAACAGTATCTTTCCAGTGGGTAATCCTCCAGCAAAATTCAACACATATACTCACAATGATAGATGAAACAAACAACACAAACCACGAACAAACCAAAACCCCGATTAATTGGAGGATCTCTACTCCTATAAACAAGGTTCTAAACCAAAAAACTACCATCTCCCCCTCAAAAGGTTTTAATGAAGTTTAGCTTTTGGAATATAAGAGGCCTTAGCAGAAAGAATGTTTGGACCCACATTGAAGCTACAACTAAAGCAGAACACATAAAAATCCTAATGCTAGCAGAAACCAAATTAACAAACCCTTCGCCAGACAAATGCTGGAGAAAACCAGGATTTGACAAAATGCATTTCATTCCTTCCAATGGTCTAGCGGGGGGGTTTTGTCTTCTTTGGAAAGAATCTCAATTCCATAATGAAACCTTCACAATTAGAAACTCGACGGACCGAATCATTCAGGCAGACTACATAAACACAACCCTTAACATTGATGCCGAAATCTTATTCGCTTATGCAACCCCTTACGCAAAGGAAAAAAGCAACTTTTGGGCCTCACTCTCAGACTATATTCACAATGCTAAGGACTCGCTGATTATTCTTGAAGACCTTAACGAAATTTTAGAACCGACCGACAAATTAGGGGGTAGGATCCCTTCTGTGAATAGATTTACAAGACTACAAGACACTATTAGAACTTTCAACCTGGTAGATTCCCCAACTAGTGAAAACGATTACACTTGGAGAAAACGTGAACATGGTACCGATAATATATTTAAAAAACTAGATCGTTCTTTGGTTAGCCACCCTATCCTAAAACAATTCCCAAACCTTAGTACGAAAAACCATGCTTTTCTCAAGTCAGACCACGCCCAGATCACTTTAGACCTCATGGATAACCGCAAACCAAAATTGCAGCCCTTCAAATTTGAAATGGCATGGACAATGAAACCAGACTATGAAACAGTTTTGCGATCAGCATGGAGGCTAGACACCCCTGGCTCCAAAATGTTCAAACTAACAAAAAAACTGCAAGAAGTTAAAAGAAAAAGCAAGCTTTGGAGAAAAGTAACCTTTGGAAATGCTTTCCGCCAAATTAAACAAGTAGAAAC
This sequence comes from Persicaria tinctoria, assembly GCA_037127255.1. Lineage (NCBI taxonomy): Eukaryota > Viridiplantae > Streptophyta > Magnoliopsida > Caryophyllales > Polygonaceae > Persicaria > Persicaria tinctoria. The sequence continues at coordinate 13,048,014 of JBANSL010000020.1, read as the reverse complement.
AGATCTACTAGAATCACAAAAGAATCTTTGCAATGCCTACAACCATAACCTGGATAAAAAAAATCAAAAGGCTCACTTCAAAGCACTCCTCTCTCATTTCCTTCCAGCAGAAATATTAGGGGCAAAGGGCGAAAAGAATGCACATAAAATCCATAGACGCCAACACTAAATACTTTCATAAAATAGCAACAGGAAGGCGGAATAGAAACATAATAAAACACCTCCAAACCACGGCGGGTATAACAATTAACAATGAGGAAGAAATTAGAAACCTAATCAAACACGATTTCAGCCAAAGATTTACGCAACATGGTAGGCAACAAACGCGAAACAACCTACTTCACCATATAGGGAATGAAATCTCTAACGAAGACAATAAATGGCTAACTCGCCAAGTCACGAACTCTGAAATTAAAAATGCGGTCTTCAGTCTTGCAAATGACAAACCACCAGGACCTGATGGTTTTCCAGCTGGTTTCTTCAAAAAGTACTGGCATATTGTTCAACCATCAGTCATCAAAGCAGTTAAAAGTTTCTTTCCTAGCGGAAGGATCCTGAAGCAAACAAATCATACGTTCATAACATTAATACCAAAGATAGACAACCCAACCACAACATCTCACTATAGGCCTATTAGTCTCTGCTCAACAACATATAAAATTATATCCAAAATTCTAGCTTCAAGACTCAAAAGGGTACTCCCTAAAGTAACTAACCCACTACAAAGCGCCTTCTATTCAGGCAGATCAATACAAGATAACATCTTAATTGCAAACGAAATCTTCCACTCCTTCTCAAAGAAAAATGGAAAATCAGGCTGGATGGTTGTAAAGCTTGATATGGAAAAAGCATTCGATATGGTTGACTGGAATTTCTTACTCTCAATTATGTCAAAATTTGGGTTCTCACCCAAATTCACTCTTCGGATCAAAGAATGCATAACCACAGTCACTTACTCTTTGCTAGTAAACAATGAACCCACTGAAATCTTCTTTCTCGAGAGGGGAATACGCCAAGGATGCCCGCTTTCACCATATCTTTTCTTAATAATTTCGGAAATTCTGGCACGTGGGTTACAACATGAATCGAAAAAACCACAAAGCCACCTAGGAGTCAAACTGATGCGGGGGGGAACAAAAATTCCTTTCCTAGCCTTCACGGATGATATTGTCATTTTCGCATCTGCAACCAAAATCGGCTGCGACCAAATTAACAAAATTATGACATAATACATAGCTATTTCAGGACAAAAGGTAAATAAGCACAAATCTCAATTCCAAACATCTAAAAACATCACAACAACCCAGAAAAATCTAATCAGAAACGAGCTTCAAATAACGCACACCCCTAGAATGGGTACCTATTTGGGATGCCCCCTTATAGAAGGAAGAATGACAAAGGAAGAATTCACAGAACTACTTACAAACACTAAATCACAACTCCACAGATGGAAGGCTAATTGCCTCTTGTTGTAAGGAGGAAATCGAGTATGCAAATAAAATATAAATAAATCAAAGCAAACCAGATTCCGTCCCTTGCAAATAATTACAAGACCTCCTCCTGATGCAGCAGCGGGAAGTCAGGATCGATCCACGAGGAAGCGTGTCAGCGAATCCTAGGTAGCGGTGTAATCTCACGGACAGAAGTCGACAACAGGGTCCTCGAGCTTGACCAAGGGTTAGTCGACAGAAGCTCGGACAGTCGAACAGGGCACAACAGCTCGGCAACGGTGGTCGATCTCGACAAGGCTCTACTCGAGATCGAGTAGCCTTCGTCTGGGTCGAGCGGGTCTGGTCGAGATCCTGCACAGGTAAGCTACGGCGACTCTGGGTCGAAGATCAGTGGTCGAGGTCGACCAAGGTTTGGTCGAGATCGACGAGGGCAGGGAGTAAAAACACGAAATAAAAGAAAGTAAAAACAAATGCTTTGGGGTTTTGAACTAAACTTTATGTAAAAGAACTTCCAAGATTGGGGTTTGCAACAACGATAACCAAACATGCATAAGGTAGAAATCAAACAGATAATCATGTGAATTGCATTAAAGGACTAAGCTTTCGCCTTTTCCAACAATTAGACAACTCTCTCAAGAAACCCTAATTGTCTTTACCAATTTTATGTTTATAATCCAAGTTGTTCGCATGGATCTCCATTAGATGGGCAATAAACACATCAACAAGTAGGAAAATACTCAAAACATGATAAAGGTTGGATCTTTACCTCAATTATGCATGGCTATCGTCGGGCTCGCCCCAACCCTAGAAGTGGGTGGACTACTCGCTCTTCATTGCAAACTCAGACATCATCGATTGAAAGAAAACAACTTGCATTAAACTAAATTCCAAGACTTTACAATCCCGGAAATCCAACTCTCGTCGAATGCCAAAACCCTAAAACCTTCGAACTCCCTAAACTGTCTCTGTGGAACTACTTGTCTTGCTCTGAATTTTGATGATTAAAACTGAGCCCCTAGGGCCTTATTTATAGCCTTCTAATCCTTGCTAATCAAAGATAGAATATCTATATCTATATCTAAATCTAAAATGCTTAACGATAAATAAAAGCGATAAAGAAATTAAATCTAAATATATCTAAATTCTTTCAAGTGGTTAAATCTTCTCCTTCATGATGTAACTTGATAGATTAGGATAGAATTGGCAATCTTCAGGCCCAAGGAATCCCAAGTCGAGTAGGATTCGTCAAGTCGAGTAACGCGGCTCTGGAGGTCTACTCGATCTCGACAAGGGTCTGGTCGATCTCGAGTAGGGTTGACTGGCTCGGTTTCGTCGTCCTGGCTAGCTGGTGCTCGACAGACTCGGACTTGGCTCCTGGCGCTCGTCGATGTCGACAAGGACTCGTCGAAGTCGACAAGGACTTCCCTTCCGCTTCCGCGAGTTGCTTCTTCCGCTGCAGCGGGAGCGTTGATCCGCGGATGCGAGAACCCATTTCCGCTGGAGCGAGTTGGTCAGCTCCCTCGTCTTGGTGCGTCTCGCTGGCAGCGAAGATTTCCGCGGCAGCGAGCGGTCCGCTGCAGCGAGTCGGGTCGCTGGCAGCGAGTGCTGCCAGGTCGTCTTCGTCCTCGGCTTGCCTCCTCTTCTCCTTGTCGACTCCGGGTGTGGTCAGTGGGCTTGTCGATCTTGACCAGGGCTTGTCGAGATCGAGTAGGGTCCCGGAGCTGGGCTCGTCTGGCTCTCGATCAGGCTCCGTCGACAAGGTTGTGCTAGGGCATCTTTGTCGAGATCGAGTAAGGGCTACTCTAGGTCGAGTAGTCTGGTTTCTCGGCTCGATTCGACTGGTTCTGTTGCTGCTTTGACCTTGGACTTCTGTAGCTGTTTTCCGAGTTTTTCCGACCTTCCTTAGAGTTTCTGTAAAATGTCTCGAATTTTGCGAATTTAAACAGAAACTGGTGTAGATTCCATAATTTGGCAAATAAACATAAACTACATAGGTTCTGTACTATCTAAGCCCAAATGAATGCAATGTATGCAGAAATCGATATAAAAGTTACTGTAAAATAGGGCAGATTCAGCTCACAACACCTCTCACAAGCTGGCCGTTGCACTCTAATCAGAACAACGCTCGCAGCTAAACCTTTACACATAATGCAATGCTTTATCCTTCCAAAATCAGTCCATACGGAACTTGATAAGATCAACCGGAACTTCCTCTGGAACAAAGGACCCAACCATAAGCCTCTTATTGGTTGGTATGAGGTTTGCAAAACCATAAGCCTTTACACAAATAATTATTGAATACAACTCTTCAGATGAAATTACTCTGGAAACTTTTAGCGGAACCAACTAGCCCATGGGTCAAACTAATTAAAGAAAAATATCTTAAAAACCAAAACATACTCACTTACGAGAGGAAGGGTACCTCTTCCTGGCAATGGACCCAGTTAATAAAACTAATCCCGATGTTTAAACAAGGCTTTAATTGGTCTATTGGAGACGGCGCCTCTATCAGGTTTTGGCAAGACCAGTGGTTAGGCCAAACACCTATAAATTCATCTATCATAGGAACTCGACATATAGACGATACAATCAACATAAAACACTTTCTCAAAGACAACAAAACATGGAACCACGATAAACTACACGCAGAGTTACAAAACATAATTCCGAACAACCTAATTGAAACCATCAAGACACTACCAATACCACAACCCATTCAAGTTGACAGACTTTATTGGAAATGGAGCAAAAATGGCTGGTTCAGCACTAAGTCTGCTATGGATATGATATACAACCACAAGAAACATGAAACATCAGACATAAAGTGGGTATGGGGACTAGATATCTCCCCGAAAATAAAATCTTTCCTATGGAAAATCCTTAAAAACGGAGTGCCCACTTCTGTCCGACTAGCTTATAGACACATTGGGATTCCGACTAACTGCCCCCACTGCAACTCCTGCTTTGAAGACCTAAACCATTTATTATGGAACTGCCCTGTTACGAGAGAGACCCTAATTGCAAATAATCCGGGAACATTTCGGAAAATGAATGGTTGTTTCAGCAAAGACGAGCACTTGAACAACACGCTATGGGAAATAAAAAATACAATCGGAACAAAATGCTTTGAAGATCTCGCCTTTGCTTGGTGGGGTATTTGGTACTTCAGAAACAAAACACTCTTTGAAAACATAAACCCGGACATACGACGTATATTATCCTTTATAAAGGATCAAATATATGTCTGGAAGACATCGAATTTAAACTGCCCGGACTACTGTAAGAACAACAAAAATAAACTCACAAAGGCTGCCAAGTAAAGATCCATATTAAAGAGAAAGCGAACCAAATGGGAACCCCCACCAATTGGCACTCAGAATCTAAATTTCGATGGTTCGTTCTCCGCGGATGGTTTGGGCCCTTATGGGTTCATCATTCGCGATTTTGTAGGAACCCCGATTTTCTCTGGTAATGGACCATCACCAATCAGTTCTGTCTGTGGCTGCAAAAGTTTGGGTCTCGGGATGGGTCTTCGGGCCGCGACAGAACTGAAAATAACAAACCTTATCATTGAAGGAGACAACTAAACAATAATAAAAAAAGTATGAAAGGTATGGGGAAGCCTACTGAAGACTCTGAAATGATTGTCTCGGACAGTCTAGTCTCGCTGGGCTTTTTTGGTTCTGTTGAGATTCGTCATGTCTTCCGTGAGGCAAATTTGGTAGCTGATCGCTTGTCCCGTATCACTCCGGCCATCCACGGTATCTGGACTCCTGATGACTCTCGGTTGCATAGTCTCATTCGCAAGGATGCTCTTGGCTGATAGAGCTCAGCTCTATGGTCAAATTTTTTCTGTTTAAAAAAAAAAAAAAAAAGGGGGTCTCCAATTCGACCCAAACCCTCTAGGGTTTGTGAGAGGCGATTGGCTTTTCTCTGGCCGCCTTTTCCTCGACCTGCTCATTTCGCCTTTTCTCCGGTAGGCGACTAGCCCTGCTTCATCTCCGACACCTAAACTCTTAATCCACCGTCGCTGTTACTTCTTCTTCGGCCACCCCTGCCACCGTCGTTGCTACTCCTTCGGCCGCCCCTTCCACCGTCGATGCTACTCCTTCGGTCGCCCCTACATCTTCTCCGATGTCACTGCTCGTCCGCTCACCCCACTGGAACCCTTCATCTCCGCGCCGCCTCTTGTCAGTACCCTAACCTATGCCACCCTCGCACCACCACGATGGATTGAATGTTTAGGGTTTGAGCAGGGGCGGCCAAAGAGGTACATCCTTCTCTTCACATCTCTAAGATACGTTCTTTCTCTTTCTCCTGAAATCAATCAAAGTTTGTACTTGAAGTCGACTACCAATCGCGCCTTGCGTTCAAAATATGTGCCTTTTATATTTCGATCTGTGCTTTTCCTGAACTATGCTAAACCAATTGATGATTCTGCAGTTCATCGTATGCTAGGTACATCTAAGTCATTCATTCGTTCCTAATGCTTGATTTCCTTTGAACCGTCTGCTAATGCCGGAAGGCAGGTTTGTGTTTGCTATTGTAACGGCCCGGGATTATGATTCCCGAGTTACGTTTCGAGGGATGAAACCCCTCGTTGTGATCTTGCGCCCCGAGTACAGGTTGAAGGTTTGAAATCGAAGATGCGCAGTTTAAAGTGGGATTTTGCACCCAAACCCGGAAGGTCCGTTGGAGACCCCGGGGTAAACCCCTGTACCTGTCCTAAGTCTACAACGCACGAAAACCTTTATCATGCAAAGGGCGAAAGTTCTGAAAACGATACAATCAGTGCCACGGCAGAGCCGGGTCAAAACGGAGTATAGTAGGAAGAAATCCAAAAGGCATGAGTTTGGTGAAGTCAGGGTTCATACACTCACTCTCCTCCATATGAATGGACCCCGTCATATCAGCACAAAATCAAGTAGTAGATCGGGTACCTGAAACTATACCACCAAGTCAGGCCAAGAGTCCGCCTGCGGGTCCTCTGACCGCGCTGAGGACATATAATACGCCTAGACCTAGAATAAAGGATGCCTTCATGCAGTACTGAAATAAAACCACACTATCATGCTCCTAATTCATATGTGCAGAATATTGAGGAAGGCCTTAACAAAGAATACCAAGCGGTATATCCCTCTTTTACCACCACCCCTCTTCCAGACAAGGTGGAGACTGGCCAGTTCGATGCTATAATCATATCAAATCTCATCATCATATCATATCTCATCATTATATCATATCTCATGCCCATCTCGTATCTTGTGATATATATATAAATGACTCGAGGAGGACAACACCCGATGAAGCTGGGCTGCCGTATGACCCTAGCAAGGACTCTAGGACTCACAGATAACGGCCGTTCTGTATTCAAACGCATACAGAATAAGGATGCTCATTTGTAAATGCAATTCCTAAGCATGATACTACATGATATGCTCTTATGCATATGCATCACCTACATACTATATGACACATCAGGCAGGAGGTACTGGTTATTGAGTAAGCCCCGGAGGTACTTACCTCGCTAGAAGATCAGCAAAAGAAGAATCCAGCACACAGTAGTCACGATCACAGAATATCACCTAATCACATAACGAGAATATACTAAGTATACTTCTATAGCCTTTCTGAACACATATATTACTCACTCAAATTTGCAGATAGATAAGTAAGCTTGCATCAATCATACTTTCAATTTATCACGATCAACCATCTCTTATCTCATACCATTCATCATAACTTGTCAACTTATCAGTTTAAAAAAATATACTCCCTATATATATCATACTTATACTTTCCATATATATCATCATCATAAATATCGAACATTTAATCTCTTGTGAAATTCACCACAATACCACGCTATTAGTCATCGTCTTATTCCCAAGTTAGCTTCAAAATCGTTTCAAATCCGAATTAAACAGTCAAGAGTTCTGACCCCTTGAAAATACTCGCTAAATTCCCTTTTTAATTTATTTATTAAATCACTTTTTAACCTTTTATAAAATCTCTAAAAAAACAATAATATTTTTATACCTTAATCCCCAATTAATATTAATTATTTAAACAAATAATTCAAATGACCAAAACGCCCGCCAAAACGCAACTAAACCCACACGGACAAACAGTGCCGCGGCCGCGGCAAATTGCGGCGCCCACAGCAGATGCGGCGCCCGCAGCAGGTGCGGCGCCCGCAGCAAATGCGGCGCCCGCAGCAAGTCGTCTTCTTCCTCTGCGTCGGACTGGTTCGGCCCTTCTTGGTGGAGCTTGGCTCTCCTTCCATTTCCGACCCCTCTCTACCTCACAGACCCTCAATCCCAACCACACTAAAGACACACGCACGTGGATTGAAGCTAAAGGGAAGAATGAACGAGGCTCACCGAGGTGTTCGCGGACGTCGGAGCTTCGTCGGAGCTCGCCGGAGGCTCGATTCGTTGCGTCGGAGAGGGAGGAACCTCGGATTCAACCTAGGAGGGTAAAGGAAGGTTCATCCATGGAATTTCGGATCGAACGAGAGGTCGAAGCTTACCGAACGGAGTTTGCGCTCGAGCGAGGTGGTGGAGCTCTGATGGCTCGATGGAGGCGCTAGGGCCTCTAGGGCGGCGTCGGGATGGTGGTGAACGCCAGTAGAGGTGGCTAGGTCTGCTGTTTCTGCTGCTCGTCAAGGAACACGAAGGTTGAGGTGGAGGTGGCGATGGAGATCGGTGGTGGCATAGCGGGAGTGAAGGTGACGGTGGAGGTTCAGTGATGGCGTACAGCTGCTGCTGCTGTGCTCTCGAGGAGTGGGACAGATGCTGTTGCTACAACTCTTGAGGAAGGAGGAAGCAAGGAGGAGGGTGGGAAGAGAGTGATGGCGAGGGAGGGCGTGGGTGATGGTGGAAACAGGGGAAGGGACGGGGTGATATAGGCAGGGGAATGGGCTCGGGTTGCAGGACAAGGTAGGGGGGAGTGGGTGAGAGGTTGAGTGTGAAATTGGTTAACCAATACCCGGAAATAAATCCCGAATACGCGAATTTTGAATCCCGAAATTAGTTTCCAAATGTTAGTTTTCCCGAATCCCGCTAAACGAGTTTTAAAATCAATTTTAATTTCATTTTAAATTCACTTTTTCCGAAAGAAAAAGATTAAAAAATCTGAGCCTTTACATCATCCACCTCTAAAAACAAGTCTCGTCCTCGAGACTAAAATCATTTTTAAAACAGGGGATGAAGTTTGAAATCGGTGAGTCCATGAATCACGCCATTGATCCCGTAAACATCTCATAAGTCAAATATTTATCCACTTCGTGGGGCGTGATCATAATATCCCCAAATAGACCGTAGTAAGGATGTAATATGGGCCCCTACCACATCCTTACTCCGACTCCTTGGCCATATCATAACTCAAATACTTATCCACTTCGTGGGGCGTTATAATGAGGTCTAGTGTTGTATTATTATGATTATTATTATTATTATTATTTTTAATATTATTATTTTTATTATTATCCAAGTTAGTCTCTTTTGAAACACGATTCAAAATTTCATGTTCGACGTTAGTCAAGTTCATTTCCACCTTCTCCGTTCATCTTACCATCCACCTCTAAGGGCTAACCCCACATTCTCTTCCTAGGTTCCATGTTATGATCAAATTCCAATACTTCAACTTCCATCATTTCTATCATCACGCCTCATATATATATAGAGTGACACTCATATCACATATTAATAGCATGACCTAAACACGTCAAGTATAGTCGCATACCATAAAATATCTAGCACGTCATCACATCATCACATCATCACAGCTCATCATATCATATCACCAAGGATATGCACACAACTACCAATCATAAGTACACAAGCAAGGAGATACTACCAATCAACCCCAATCCAACTAGACAACTCACCTCACTCGCGAGGTCAGGGAAATATCTACGCTCGGCTCGACATAGGATGCGAGCAACTCGTCTAGGACATCCCCATAACTAGCCCGAATACTCTCCTCAGTCTCCCACGTGGCCTCCTCAGGGCTCCTCCTAGACCACTGAACTAGAAGCAAAGGAACCTCCCTGTTCCTAAGCCTCTTGACTCGACGGTCAAGAACTCTTACAGGACGCTCTACAAAGGAATGGTCAGGCTCAAACTGAAGGTCTGAATAGTCTAGGACATGGCTAGGGTCAGGGATATACTGGCGAAGCTGTGAGACGTGAAAGACGTCATGAACACCGGCCAAGGATGGGGGCAATGCTAAGCGATAGGCCACCTCGCCAACTCTATCCAAAATCTCAAACGGGCCAATATACCTCGGACTCAACTTTCCTTTGATCCCAAACCGTCGGACTCCTCTGGTAGGCGAAACTCGAAGCCACACATGCGAACCTACCTCGAACTCAATCTCTATCCTCCGCCTGTCTGCATACTTCTTCTGGCGATCTTGAGCGACTCTCATGTGCTCACGGATGCGTCCCACCTTATCAATGGTCTCTCTAACTAGGTCCGGTAAAGATGAAACCGTGTCCGCAGGCTCATCCCAACAAACTGGCGACTTGCATCGCCTCCCATACAGAGCCTCATATGGAGCCATCTCGATCGACGCATGGTAGCTGTTGTTGTATGAAAACTCCACCAATGGTAGGTGTCTAACCCAACGGTCTCCCCACTCCAAAACACATGATCGTAGCATATCCTCCAAGGTTTGAATCGTCCTCTCACTCTGACCATCTGTCTGAGGATGAAAAGTTGTACTGAAATGTAGTCTAGTACCTAGGCTCTCCTGAACCTGGTGCCAAAACCTCGAGGTAAAACGTCCATCCCTGTCAGATACGATCCTCTCAGGTACTCCATGAAGTCTCACGATCAGGCAAATGAACTCCTCAGCTAACCGCGATGTTGGCCATGTCTCCTTAATCGGAATGAAGTGAGACGACTTGGTCAACCTATCGACCACGACCCAAATGGAGTCGAATCCTCTGACATCCCGCCTCAGCCCGGTGACGAAGTCCATTGAGATATCTGTCCACTTCCACGCGGGAACTGGAAGCGACCTGACAAGTCCTCCCGGTCTCTGGTGCTCAATCCGAACCTGCTGGCAAACCTGACATCTGGCTACAAAGTCTGTGATGTCTGCTCGCATCCTCTGCCACCAATAATATCTCCTCAAATCCTGATACATCTTATTCGTCCCTGGATGGACAGAATAAGGAGTGGAGTGAGCCTCCTGCATGATCCTCTGCCTCAGACCTGACGTCGACGGAACTACAACTCTGCCCTGAAAGGTCAGCATCCCATCTCCTCTCTCTACAAGCTCTCTAAATCGACCCTGGGCCATCCGATCCCTCATAACTGCAATCTCTGGACAGTCTGCCTGACCTCGCCGAATCTCCTCGGTCAACTCAGCCTGAACCTCCAAGAATGATAACTGTCCATTCTCCCGCTGAACCCACACCTCGAAGCAACACCTCATCAAATCTGTCTGCAAATCCCTCTGAGCTGTAAGCCTCGCAACTGATGCCTCCTGGTGAGTCTTCCTACTGAGCGCATCTGCCAGCACATTGGCCTTTCCTGGGTGATAAACTATGTCCAAGTCATAGTCCTTTAGAAGCTCTAGCCACCGTCTCTGTCGCATGTTGAGCTCCTTCTGAGTGAAAATATACTTCAAGCTCTTGTGATCCGTCATCATCTTGCATGAAGTGTCGTACAGGTAATGCCTCCAAATCTTCAGAGCATGAACTACAGCTGCCAACTCTAAGTCATGAACAGGATAGGACGCCTCTGCAGGCTTCAACTGGCGCGAAGCATAAGCGATGACCCGATCTCTCTGGTGCAAAACACATCCCAAGCCGAAAAGCGAAGCGTCTGTGTAGACGACGAAGTCTTCTGTCCCTTCTGGCAACGCTAGTACTGAGGCGGTCGTCAGCTTCTCTTTCAGAAGCTCAAAGCTGGCCTGACATTCCACACTCCACTCAAAAGGAACATCCTTCTTCAGCAGCTGCGTCATTGGCCTAGCAATGCTCGAGAAACCCTGGACGAATCTCCTGTAGTAACTGGCCAATCCTAAAAACGAGCGGATATCCTTGACGTTCTTGGGCACCTCCCAAGCAACGATAGCATCAATCTTCTCCGGATCCACGGTGACTCCCTCAGCTGAAATCACATGGCCTAAGAAAGCCACCTCTGTGAGCCAGAACTTGCACTTGCTGTATTTCCCATACAACTGATGCTTCCTCAGCGTCTCGAGGACAATCCTCAAATGCTCCTCGTGCTCCTCTCTACTCCTCGAGTAGACTAAAATGTCATCTATGAACACGACAACGAATCTGTCCAAGTAGTCAATAAACACGCGGTTCATGAGCTCCATGAAAGCAGCTGGTGCATTGGTCAGCCCAAACGGCATGACCACGAACTCATAGTGACCATAGCGGGTCCTAAAAGTGGTCTTCTGGACATCCTCTGGCTTTACTCTCAGCTGGTGATAACCGGACCTCAAATCAATCTTCGAGAAGACAACGGCGCCCTACAGCTGATCCAACAGGTCGTCAATCCTAGGAAGGGGATAACGGTTCTTCACCGTCGCACGGTTCAGCTCCCTATAAGCGATGCATAGCCTCAATGACCCGTCCTTCTTCTTGACGAACAACACTGGTGCTCCCCAAGGTGATGCACTAGGCCTGATGTAACCCTTCTCGGCTAATTCCTCCAACTGAGCCTTCAGCTCCGCCATCTCATTCGGTGCCATGCGGTAAGGGACACGTGAAATAGGTCTGGTGCCTGGGTCTAGCTCGATCCCAAAGTCAACCTCTCTCGGTGGGGGAAGTCCTGGTAGCTCATCTGGAAACACATCTGCGAAGTCTCTCACAACAGGGACATCTGACAAGCTGGGATGTGTGCGATCCACCTCTAAAGTGTAACACCAATACCCAATGCATCCCTGTTCTAGAAGTCTGGCGGCTCTGACTGCGCTAATGAGCGCTCCGTTCCTCTTGGGGTCGCTCCCCCAAACCTGGTGCTCAGTCCCGTCATCTGCCAAGATAAACACCGTCCTCGTCCTCATATTGATGATCGCTCCATAGTGGTCCATAAAATCCATACCCAGAATGAGATCATCCATCCTCAATGGCATGACAATAAGGTCGGTTGGCCACTCATGCTCACCTATATGGATGGGGCAACCTAAAATCTCCCGACGCGCTTCTCAGGGCGTGCATCGGCTACGGGCTCAGCTGTCTGAACAGGAACCTCGGGCTCCGGTGCTGTAGATCGGGCTCCTCCCCGTAACTCGCTCAGAATGTCGTGAAGTGCCGCCGCCTCTAGCTGTCCAACTCTAGTCTCTGTGGGGATCGGAATCTGGTCGTCAGCCGGCGGAGGTGAAGCTCGCTCCTCAACGTGATCGTCAGCAGCGCGCTCCTTGACGCTCTCAATAGCAATCCGACGGGGGCGTCCCCGACCACGATGTGCCCTACCCCCACGCCCAACAGAACCGCGTCTAGTATCGACCATGAGTACTACATGAACGGTTAATTTAAACACTCAGCACAGAAGCACTCGATGATTAATATGATCCCCTTCAAGGAGGATCGCCCTCAGGCATAATTGCATATATGTATAAATTAAGCATAGAGACGATCTATGCCGTCCTTCGAGGGACGGCTGACCGGAGGGGCAAAACCTCACGGTCATCTAACTCGACACTCCAACCTCCATGGTGTTCCTTGGAGTTATCTAGGCCCATCTGTAAATCAAAGCTACTATTTTGCCTACCATTCCCCGAGTTCTACATCCATAAGGGAGGTCTATCGTTTTGGTCTCTACCCACGAGATTGTTTCCCCTTTATTCATTTTACGTTTTAATTCCAATTAAATTCATTTTGCCTTTTTGAAAGCATTTCTCAAACCCATTTGAAAACATTGGGCGATTTTCAAAACCATCTTCAACCTGTTGTACTCGGATTGAAAAACCTCAGCTCTGATACCACCTTTGTAACGCCCCGGGTGACAGGCCTAAGGTCGTTATGCCAAATCAAAGTAAATTCCTAAGGTGCAAACTATAACAAGTATAGTAGGTAAGTTAGGGTCGAACCCACAGGGAAACAGAATCAATTGTAAGAGCAAGTATTATTACCCAAAAGTAACCAATTCAAGGGGGAGTTTTGTGTGTAAGCAATAGTGAAAGAACAAGTTGCAAATAGAAGTTGCGAATATATGATGGAAAAGTATTACACCAGGTAATTATCCGCACAACAATTGAGATGGTTTATCATCGAATTCTAAAAATCTCAAGTTCAAATGTCCAAGTAATTGTTCTCAATTCAGATCGTGTAATAGTTTTTAGTCCTACCTGTCCTAAAAGCGCTTATCACCAAATTACAAGGGGAAACTTTCACCGAATAATAAAGCAATAACATTCAAACATGAATTATAATGAGATACAAGCGATTATAACAACCCGTTAAAATAGCCTGTAATCGAATCTCCTTCACAATCTAACACAAGCAACCTACTTATGACGATTGTGTCTGCTACAATAGGTCTACAACCCCAAACCTGGAGTTGGAAACCCTAGCAATATGACTAGTATCGATAAACCTAGGTGATCAATCCAGATTAACCAATAATAAGCAATCAAGCAATAAGCTCAAGAGATCGAAACAATTAACAAAGGACGAACTAGAGTAGAATACTCACAACCAATTCAATCGAGGGCTTCAAAGAACCAAGTGTAACAAAGGAGAGTTAGTTCTCCATAGGGTTTGTGAGATGAAGAATGGAAAAATACGTCTCTGGAAAATAACCTAATGGAATCCTAAAAACTGCCCCCTTCGGAAATAATATAAACTAATTAAAGGGTTTTTAAAATCCCGTAAAAATATAAATTAACAACTAATATAATAGGGGAAAATCGGATAAGAATCCGTCTCCAGGGATTGACGCGGGCGCGCCATGTAGCAGCGCGGGCGCGTTAGTGAATGTTTGCTACTTCTTCTCTCTGGGGCAACGACGCAGGTACTCCCTCCTAGCAGCGCGGGCGCGTCAGTAGCAGCGCGGCCGTGCCAAACTCGCCTGATTCCAGCTGCTTCCGAATTTCTTCACTTCAACTCTTCTATAACTTGCATGATCCTATGATTTCTTCAACTTCTTCAACAAGTTCCAAATCACCAAGTTCATACAAATATCCCTCACAATGACATGTAAATGATGACAAAAACTACTAAATGCGCTATAGAATATATCGCATATCAAATTCCCCCATACTTAAACCTTTACTCGTCCCGAGTAAGCATAGAAGCTAAGCCTACTCTCACCATAAATCTCAAAGGTTCACAGACAGTACAAGGAAAATGAACAATAAGTACTAGTAGTTTCCACCATCTCAACAATCAGCACAAAAGACAATCAAAATAGGAAATGAGACTTACAATTATATCTCAACCATCTACACCTTATAGCTCCCAGTGGCCTACCCAAAAACCTCCTTATCACTCCACTTCTTATGTCGCCTTCGCCAAGAGATCAATCCTAAACACTCAAAGTAAACGCTCATCTTGCCAAGGCGCCCTTTTGGGGTTTTCACCAAGCCACTCATTTTTTTTTTCAAAGATGGTACTCACATAAACATTCTCACTTCCCTCAAGTCTCATATTGCCAAAGCCTAAGGCTCGCCAGACTACCTGCTTTTTGCCTGAGTCGCCCTTTCGGGTTTTCAACTCATCCTAGGATTTTGATTGCCTCTTTTCATTTTTTTTTTATTTTTTTTTAATTATTATTTTTTTTTTAACAATAACAAGTGCAGAATCTGTACAGAAATAATGCGGAAATGAATATGTACAAGATATGTAAATCCTTTCCCTCCCCCATACATGAATGAAGCATTGTCCTCAATGTGAAAGAAGACAGAAATAAGTAGGGAGAAAGGAAACAGAAGGACTCACTGAGGGGGTGGATAGTGGCGAGAGTAATCCTCTCGCATGCGGCGAAGCTCTTCCCTCATACCTCTGAACTCGCCAAAGCCTTCTAGGATGTCGGCCTGCTGGTGGAGAATCTGGTTCTGCACTCTATCTTGGTTTTGAACCATCGTCGTCAAACTCCCTACGTCTTGGCGCAGAAGGCCAATCTGGTCAAGCAAGTAACCCCACTGTTGAGGTTGTTGATGAGCATCCTGAAAAGCTTGTGGGGGCCAAGGGGCCCACTGATGTGAATCCTGCTGGCTCTGATATGTCGGGTGAGAATCCCAACCGTGAGAAGTGGTATGATAAGCAGGTACCTCCTGCTGTGGGTTCTGCGCGAAACCCTGAGTATCTGTCTGAACAAAAGCCTGCGGAGCCACAGGCGCATCCTCAATCGTGGCAGCTCCAGCTGTGCCACTACTGCTACCCACTTCTAGGCGATGCCGTCTACCCAGAACTGATGTCGGAAAATAATCAGCCTCAATATACCAATCAGTCCAAGTCTCAGACCAAGGAAGGGGCTTAGGGAGCCTGAACTGATGCTCTTTCTTCTTGCCTGTACACCAAATGGTTCCCCCATCCGGCGCAGTGTCAAGCATCAAACACCTCCGCAGATTCTCCTCTATGTAGGTCCTTGCTATGACCTGCTCCTCCAGCTCTTGCAAACCACCTGGCTCAACGCCTGCAGCAATGGCTACCCGAGTAATAAGTCCGCCTTGGACCATTTCTGGTCCAGCGACACTGCGATCCCTTCTAACCTTGTCGAGCCCATCGAAGAAAAGCCTAACCCAGTCAGGAGTATAATTTGTAGTAGGCACAGCGCTGTAAGCAAACCTCAGGTGTGTCATGGAGAGCTTGGTATCTGTGGTCAGCCCATAATATGTCCCAGCGACGATCTTGCACAACATACGAAAGACACGATGAGTAATCCTGCTGTTGTACTCGTTACTGGTTAAGAATTCCTCTCCAGACACCGCTCTAAAGAATGCAACTAGGTCTGGGTCGGTCGCGGCTGTCACCCATCCATCAGTTGGGACTTTAGTGATCCCCAAAGCAGCTCGCATCCTTGCTGCAGAAATCCTGTAGGTAGTGCCATTGAACCTGAAAGAAACCCCTCTAATTCTGTTATCCCCAAGGTTCAGCTGATATGTCGCAAGGAACTGCTTGCAAAGTTCTGGGTATCCTGCAGCTCTCAACTCCAAAAAATCACCAATACTAGCATGAGCTAGACACTTCTGCATACAATCTAGCATCTGAAGTCTCTAAAGGGTCTCTCTATGCAAATATTTTGTAAAACTGACACAGTTTACCTTATTGTAAATAGCCCACTCCTCTTCAGACAAATCTAACTCATCATCAGATCGACTCACCTCTTCCTCCGATGAACTCATATTCGACAGATAATAAGACTAGATCCGAATCGAAATAAGGATAGCTGAAATAACTCACAAAGAACAGATGAGGCTCGGCTCAGGAGGCCGACGCGGGCGCGTCAGTAGTTTCTTCCTCTTGTTTCGTAACCCTGACAGCGCGGGCGCGTTGAAATGCAGGCGCGGCCGCGTCGGTGGTTTCTGCAGATTCGAAAATCGCCCAAAACGGTTGTCGACGCGGAGCTTCTCCCCGGTGCCGAGGACAAAAGGAAAGGAGAACGAGTCTTCAGTGCTCCGGGACTCCCACTGGTCGACGGGGGCTCGCGCCGACGGCTGATGGTGAGGTCGGCGATGGAATGTGGGTGGAGGGGTGGCGGGTTGGTGGCGCAGGGGAGTGAGAGTGAGTGTGGGTGTGGGGTAGATTGGGTGTGAGAGGAGAGGATGTGGGGAAGGGTAGGGTTTTGGTTGTATTTGAGGGATGGTGATGGGGGAGTGATGATGGGGCTTGAAAATGGCGGGCTGGCCCGAAGCGGGTTTTCCAGCCCGTGGTCTTTTTTTTTTTTTTTTTTTTTGGACAGAAAATTAACACTGCGGAAGCAGTGGGTCCGAAATGAGGATGCAATTCGTCACCAGAAACTCCTTCTTTATTACCTACAAGTTAGAATAAAATCGAGTTAAGGGAAAGAATGCAATACCTTGGGTTGCCTCCCAAGTAGCGCCTTTGTTTCATGTCGCTGGCTCGACTAAGCCTTTTTTATTATTCTAACTCTGCATTTGGCTCCTCCAAAACTAACTCATCCATAGCCTCCTTTGGGAACCCTTCATAGTATGTCTTAAGCCTTTGACCATTTACCTTAAACTTCTTGTGGCTATTTGAGTCATATAACTCTACAGCTCCATGTGGGAAAACTTCAGCAACAATGTATGGTCCCCCCCACTTTGACCTGAGCTTCCCAGCGAAGAGTTTCAGGCGAGACTGAAAAAGTAGGACTTTGTCACCAGCTTTAAAGTCCTTCATATGGATGTGCTTGTCATGCCATGCCTTGGTCTTTGCCTTGTAAATTGCAGCATTATCATAGGCGTCCAAACGTAACTCCTCGAGCTCGCCTAACTGTAGCTTCCTGTGTTCTCCAACCCCGTCACTCTGCATATTGCATTGTTTCACTGCCCACCAAGCCTTGTGCTCCAGCTCAACAGGAAGATGACATGCCTTACCATAGACAAGTCTGAAAGGAGACATCCCAATTGGAGTTTTGTAAGCAGTGCGATAAGCCCACAATGCATCATCAAGTCTCAAACTCCAATCCTTCCTGTTAGGATTTACAGTCTTCTCGAGAATGGCTTTGATCTCTCTATTGGACACCTCTGCTTGGCCATTCGTCTGTGGATGGTATGCGGTGGAAACTCTATGTGTGACATGATATTTCTTCAGCACGGCAGTCACAGTTTTGTTGCAGAAATGGGTACCCCTGTCACTAATCAGCGCTCTAGGAATTCCATGCCTGGCAAAAATATTGCTTTTCAAGAACCCTGCCACAACTTTAGAGTCATCAGTTCTGGTGGCCTTCGCTTCCACCCACTTGGAAACGTAGTCCACCGCAAGTAAAATATACAAGTTCCCACAAGAACTAGGAAAAGGTCCCATAAAGTCAATGCCCCAAACATCAAAGATTTCGCAAAAAAATCATCGATGATTGTTGCATTTCATTCCTTTGGGAGATATTCCCCATTCTTTGACACCTATCACATGCCTTGCAGAAAGAATAAGCATCCTTAAAAATATGTGGCCAATAAAATCCAGATTCAAGCACTTTTCTAGCAGTTTTATTGGCACCAAAATGTCCCCCACAAGCTTGAGAATGACAGAATTCAAGAACAGATCGTACCTCATTATCTGGAAGACAACGACGAATTACCTGATCAGCACAATGTTTCCAAAGGTATGGGTCATCCCAAACATAGTGGTTTGCTTCTCTTCGAATCTTCTCCGTTTGAGCCTTGGTGTGATCCGGGGGAAATTCCCCACAAACTAAGTAGTTCACAATGTCTCGATACCAAGGGTTTACAGAATGAAGTCCTAGAACGGACTGAGATGGGGAGAGAATATGCTCGGAATAATTTACTTTGCAAAAATCGGAGTCAGGAGTCATTAATAGCGTGGGCACGTCAGGGAACGACGCGGGCGCGCCAGTACTCAGCGCGGGCACGTCAGGGATCGACGCGGACGCGCCAGACTCCGGCGTGGTTTTGTGCTCGATTTTGCACAATGTGTCATCCGGAAACGTGCCTAAGATGGGTTTATGTGACTCCGGCTTGTCCTCCTCATTCACCAATCTGCTTAAGTGGTCAGCCACCAAATTCTCCGCTCCTTTCTTGTCCTTAATCTCCACATCAAATTCGCTGAGCAACAGGACCCATCGAATTAATCTTGGCTTTGTCTCCTTCTTTGTCATCAAGTAGCGGAGGGCTGCGTGGTCTATGTAGATAATCACTTTGACTCCAAGCAGATACTGTCGAAACTTCTCTAGTGCAAACACCACGGCTAGCATTTCTTTCTCAGTGGTGGAGTAGTTGCGTTGCGCTCCATTCAGAGTCATGGAAGCATAATGGATCACATGAGAGGCTCTTCCCTCTTTTTGGCCTAGCACTGCTCCCACTGCATAGTCGCTCGCATCACACATGATCTCAAATGGGCGAGACCAATCTGGTGCCTGAATGATTGGTGCAGTAGTGAGGCGTCCTTTCAGCGAGTCGAACGCCTCTTTGCACTCTTGTGTGAGTACAAAGGTCACATCTTTCTTCAGAATCTCGCACAAGGGTGAGGATACCTTCGAAAAATCCTTGATAAACCTGCGATAAAAACCTGCATGGCCTAGGAAAGAACGAACTTCGCGCACATTAGTAGGATAAGGCAAAGACTGAATTACATCAATCTTCGCCTTATCGACCTCAATACCCTTTGCAGAGACTATGTGGCCTAAAACAATTCCCTGTTCTACCATAAAATGACACTTTTCAGAGTTCAAAACCAGATTAGTTTCAACACATCTTTTTAACACTAGTGTCAAATGGCTCAAACAAGTATCAAAGCTATCCCCATGTACTGTGAAATCATCCATGAATACTTCAATGAAATTTTCAATGTATTCAGAGAAGATACTAACCATACATCGTTGAAATGTCCCGGGTGCGTTACATAGTCCAAATGGCATTCTGCGATATGCAAAAGTACCGAAAGGACATGTAAATGTAGTCTTCTCCTGGTCTTCTGGCGCTATGGCCACCTGAAAATATCCAGAATATCCATCCAAAAAGCAATAATAGGGGCGCCCAGCAAGGCGTTCTAGCATCTGATCAATAAAGGGGAGGGGGAAGTGATCCTTCCTGGTTACTGTATTCAGCTTGCGATAGTCTATGCATACCCTCCAACCTGTTTGTGTTCTGGTAGGGACCAACTCACCTTGTTGATTCTCCACGACTGTAATACCTCCTTTCTTAGGGACAACCTGTGTAGGACTTACCCATTGACTGTCAGAAATTGGGAAAATCATGTCTGCGGACAGCAATTTCAGCACTTCCTTCTTCACCACATCCATCATGGGAGGATTTAGCCTTCTCTGTGGCTGACGTGATGGCTTAGCTCCATCCTCCAGTAGAATCCTGTGCATGCATGTAGATGGGCTAATTCCCTTGATGTCAGCGATGGTCCACCCTAGCGTAGTTTTGTACTTCTTCAGAACCTCCACTAACTTTTCTTCCTGCTCTGCTGAAAGCTTACTTGACACAATAACTGGTAAAGTGTCATCAACTCCTAGGAAAGCATACTTGAGATGACTAGGGAGTTGTTTGAGTTCAATTTCAGGTGCCTGCACAACAGATGGAACAAGCACTTCGCTGGGAGTCAGTAGATTGGGGCCAATGCCCAAAAGATGTGGAGAGAACTTACCTTTTACATCCATCTGGGCTACTAATTCCTGCATGTAAGATGTAATTGAAAAATCTGTATAGGACTTGTCAATCGCATTCTCAATAATTGACTGCAACTCATCTTCCCTAGAAATATCAAATAGATCTTGAGCTAATGGTTCAATCACATCAATAGAGCACAGGGAATGGTCATCAACAGGATGTTTCATAGCCTTGTATAAATCGAATTTAACCTTTTCTCCATCAAATTCCATTGTTAGTGTCTCAGAGACACAATCAATTTTTGTCCTAGCTGTTTTAATAAAAGGTCTACCTAATAAAATAGGCGCATCATGCTTATCATGTTCCATATCCAGGACAAAGAAATCTGCAGGAAAAATCAGTTTATCGACCATGACCAAAACGTCTTCTACTACTCCTTTAGGGTATTTATTAGACCTGTCAGCTAGTTGCACAATTACTCCAGTTTCATGCAAAGGTCCTAAATCTAGCGATTTGTAAAGTGAGTAAGGAAGCACATTTATGGAAGCGCCCAAATCAAGCATAGCTCTATCAAATTTTACATCTCCAATGACACAGGGGATAGTAACCATACCTGGATCAGTGCACTTTTTCGGCATTCTCCTCTGAAACATAGCGGAGACCTGCTCACTTACTTTCACTTTCTTTTTACCTTTCAGCTTCTGATTCCTCTTTACCGTGCAAAGCTCCTTCAAGAACTTTGCGTACTTGGGCACAGTTTTTATCATTTTTCAGCAGAGGAATGTTCACCTGGCACTTGCTAAATGTCTCGAAAAGCTCTGAATCATCGATTATCCTCCTCTCTTTGAGTGCCTCAGGGAACGGAGGTTTTGGTTTCTCCGACCCGAGAGGGGGAAAATTCGGTCGTACATATGTATCAACATAGGGCTCGGATTCATGCGGAATTTCGTTCTCAGGTTCAGGACTCGACGTGGGCGCGCCAGTACCCAGCGCGGGCGCGCCAGTACCCAACGCGGGCGCGCCAGTACCCAGCGCGGGCGCGCCAGTGTTGGGCGTTGCCACATCAGAGACCTGCGTGCTTTCCTCCTCTTCTTCCTGACTTTTCAGCTCTTTTCCGTTTCGAAGAGTTATAGCACTGACGTTCTCCCTTGGATTGACCACCGTTTGAGATGGTAGACCCCTTGACGTCTTTGCCTCTATCCTCGTGATTGCTTCAGCCATTTGCCCCATTTGTTTCTGTATATCTTTTATGCTCGATTCAGTTGTCTGAACATGCGCAGTAAAGTGTTATGTCAGGGTATTGAGCATGGACTCAGTAGAGGGAGCGTTACCCTACTGCCTCTGATTGTAGGGAGGTGACTGTTGCTGTTGTGGTTGGTTTGGTGGATCCCTCCATCTGAAATTTGGGTGATCCCGCCACCCTGGGTTGTAGGAGTTTGAGTAGGGGTCATGTCTGGGTCTCTGAGGTCCATTTCCACCTATAGCACTTACTTCAGCGGTGTCTTCCTGGAGTGTAGGACAGGAATCAGTTGGGTGGAAGTTATCATTGCAGATTCCACAAGCCTTGAGTTGTTGAGGAGTCCCTTGCAGAGTGAGCCTCTTAACCATTTCCTTCAATTCAGCAATATCTTTGGATTGGTTAGAGTCTACCGAATTGACTCCTTTCGTTCTGGTGGACTTCCCAAAATTTCTAGTCCCCTCAGCCATTTCCTGAATCTTCTCCATGGCTCCCTCTGGCGTGGCATTCATAATGTTTCCTCCGCAGGCGGCATCAATCATTCTTCTATCAGATTCCAGCAACCCCCCATAGATGTATAGGACTAGGTCCTTAGTGCTGTAGCCATGGAAGGGGCAATTAGCGCAAAGCTTCTTGAACCTTTCATTGTAATCGTAGAGGGTTTTATCATCTTCCTGCTCTATATTGCTGATCGCTTTCTTCAAGGTGTTCTCCTTCTTAGCAGGAAAGAATTTCTCCAGGAAGGCCTTGTGGAGCTCAGGCCAAGTGTCGATGCTCCCTGTAGGAAGACTGTAGTACCAGTCATCCGCAGCATCGACCAGCGTGAACCCTAAGGCTCTCATCTTTATCTGTGCTTCATCTATATTGGCCGGTTTCATGCTCATGCACACATTATGAAACTTCCCCATGTGCTTGATGGGGTCTTCTCCAGCCAATCCATGGTATTTGGGCAGTTGATGAATCAGCCCAGACTTTATCTCAAAATGGTTGTCATCCCCCAGAGCAGGGATTGTCACAGCAGGTGCCTGCTGTGTGATGTTTGATGTTGTCAGCTGTCGCAGCGTCTGATTTACATTTCCAGCCATTGGATCAGGTTGTTGGGAATGTTGGTGTTGTTCTCTAAGGCGGTGGTGGTATGTCCTATCAATTTCCCAATCAAAATCAACAAGATGGGGATCAGTAGCACGAGTGCGAACCATGTAAGAGGTTCGCACCCAAACAGGTAATAAGACAAACAAGAACAAAGATAATCCGTTTCCCCGGCAACGGCGCCAAATTTGACAGGCCTAAGGTCGTTATGCCAAATCAAAGTAAATTCCTAAGGTGCAAACTATAACAAGTATAGTAGGTAAGTTAGGGTCGAACCCACAGGGAAACAGAATCAATTGTAAGAGCAAGTATTATTACCCAAAAGTAACCAATTCAAGGGGGAGTTTTGTGTGTAAGCAATAGTGACAGAACAAGTTGCAAATAGAGGTTGCGAATATATGATGGAAAAGTATTACACCAGGTAATTATCCGCACAACAATTGAGATGGTTTATCATCGAATTCTATAAATCTCAAGTTCTAATGTCCAAGTAATTGTTCTCAATTCAGATCGTGTAATGGCTTTTAGTCCTACCAGTCCTAAAAGCGCTTATCACCAAATTACAAGGGGAAACTTTCACCGAATAATAAAGCAATAGCATTTAAACATGAATTATAATGAGATACAAGCGATTATAACAACCCGTTAAAATAGCCTGTAATCGAATCTCCTTCACAATCTAACACAAGCAACCTACTTATGACGATTGTGTCTGCTACAATAGGTCTACAACCCCAAACCTGGAGTTGGAAACCCTAGCAATATGACTAGTATCGATAAACCTAGGTGATCAATCCAGATTAATCAATAATAAGCAATCAAGCAATAAGCTCAAGAGATCGAAACAATTAACAAAGGACGAACTAGAGTAGAATACTCACAACCAATTCAATCGAGGGCTTCAAAGAACCAAGTGTAACAAAGGAGAGTTAGTTCTCCATAGGGTTTGTGAGATGAAGAAGGGAAAAATACGTCTCTGGAAAATAACCTAATGGAATCCTAAAAACTGCCCCCTTCGAAAATAATATAAACTAATTAAAGGGTTTTTAAAATCCCGTAAAAATATAAAATAACAACTAATATAATAGGGGAAAATCGGATAAGAATCCGTCTCCAGGGACTGACGCGGGCGCGCCATGTAGCAGCACGGGCGCGTCAGTGAATGTTTGCTACTTCTTCTCTCTGGGGCAACGACGCAGGTACTCCCTCCTAGCAGCGCAGGCGCGTCAGTAGCAGCGCGGCCGCGCCAAGCTTGCCTGATTCCAGCTGCTTCCGAATTTCTTCACTTCAACTCTTCTATAACTTGCATGATCCTATGATTTCTTCAACTTCTTCAACAAGTTCCGAATCACCAAGTTCATACAAATATCCCTCACAATGACATGTAAATGATGACAAAAACTACTAAATGCGCTATAAAATATATCGCATATCACCGGGATTATGATTCCCGAGTTACGTTTCGAGGGATGAAACCCCTCGTTGTGATCTTGCGCCCCGAGTACAGGTTGAAGGTTTGAAATCAAAGATGCGCAGTTTAAAGTGGGATTTTGCACCCAAACCCGGAAGGTCCGTTAGAGACGCCGGGGTAAACCCCTGTACCTGTCCTAAGTCTACAACGCGCGAAAACCTTTATCATGCAAAGGGCGAAAGTTCTGAAAACGATACAATCAGTGTCACGGCAGAGCCGGGTCAAAACGGAGTATAGTAGGAAGAAATCCAAAAAGCATGAGTTTGGTGAAGTCAGGGTTCATACACTCACTCTCCGCCATATGAATGGACCCCGTCATATCAGCACAAAATCAAGTAGTAGATCGGGTACCTGAAACTATACCACCAAGTCAGGCCAAGAGTTCGCCTGCGGGTCCTCTGACCGCGCTGAGGACATATAATACGCCTAGACCTAGAATAAAGGATGCCTTCATGCAGTACTGAAATAAAACCACACTATCATGCTCCTAATTCATATGTGCAGAATATTGAGGAAGGCCTTAACAAAGAATACCAAGCGGTATATCCCTCTTTTACCACCACCCCTCTTCCAGACAAGGTGGAGACTGGCCAGTTCGATGCTATAATCATATCAAATCTCATTATCATATCATATCTCATCATTATATCATATCTCATGCCCATCTCGTATCTTGTGATATATATATAAATGACTCGAGGAGGACAACACCCGATGAAGCTGGGCTACCGTATGACCCTAGGAAGGACTCTAGGACTCACAGATAACGGCCGTTCTGTATTCAAACGCATACAGAATAAGGATACTCATTTGTAAATGCAATTCCTAAGCATGATACTACATGATATGCTCTTATGCATATGCAGCACCTACATACTATATGACACATCAGGCAGGAGGTACTGGTTACTGAGTAAGCCCCGGAGGTACTTACCTCGCTAGAAGATCAGCAAAAGAAGAATCCAGCACACAGTAGTCACGATCACAGAATATCACCTAATCACATAACGAGAATATACTAAGTATACTTCTATAGCCTTTCTAAACACATATATTACTCACTCAAATTAGCAAATAGATAAGTAAGCTTGCATCAATCATACTTTCAATTTATCACGATCAACCATCTCTTATCTCATACCATTCATCATAACTTGTCAACTTATCAGTTTAAAAAAATATACTCCCTATATATATCATACTTATACTTTCCATATATATCATCATCATAAATATCGAACATTTAATCTCTTGTGAAATTCACCACAATACCACGCTATTAGTCATCGTCTTATTCCCAAGTTAGCTTCAAAATCGTTTCAAATCCGAATTAAACAGTCAAGAGTTCTGACCCCTTGAAAATACTCGCTATATTCCCTTTTTAATTTATTTATTAAATCACTTTTTAACCTTTTATAAAATCTCTAAAAAACAATAATATTTTGATACCTTAATCCCCAATTAATATTAATTATTTAAACAAATAATTCAAATGACCAAAACGCCCGCCAAAACGCAACTAAACCCACACAGACAAACAGTGTCGCGACCGCGGCAAATTGCGGCGCCCGCAGCAGGTGCGGCGCCCGCAGCAGGTGCGGCGCCCGCAGCAGGTGCGGCACCCGCAGCAGGTGCGGCTCCCGCAGCAAGTCGTCTTCTTCCTCTACGTCGGACTGGTTCGGCCCTTCTTGGTGGAGCTTGGCTCTCCTTCCATTTCCGACCCCTCTCAACCTCACAGACCCTCAATCCCAACCACACTAAAGACACACGCACACGGATTGAAGCTAAAGGGAAGAATGAACGAGGCTCACCGAGGTGTTTGCGGACGTTGGAGCTTCGTCGGAGCTCGCCGGAGGCTCGATTCATTGCGTCGGAGAGGGAGGAACCTCGGATTCAACCTAGGAGGGTAAACGAAGGTTAAAGGAAGGGTCATCCATGGAATTTCGGATCGAACGAGAGGTCGAAGCTTACCGAACGGAGTTTGCGCTCGAGCGAGGTGGTGGAGCTCCGGTGGCTCGATGGAGGCGCTAGGGCCTCTAGGGCGGCGTCGGGATGGTGGTGAACGCCAGTAGAGGTGGCTAGGTCTGCTGTTTCTGCTGCTCGTCGAGGAACACGAAGGTGGAGGTGGAGGTGGCGATGAAGATCGGTGGTGGCGTAGCGGGAGTGAAGGTGACGGTGGAGGTTCGGTGATGGCGTCCAGCTGCTGCTACTGTGCTCTCGAGGAGTGGGACAGATGTTGTTGCCACAGCTCTTGAGGAAGGAGGAAGCAAGGAGGAGGGTGAGAAGAGAGTGATGGCGAGGGAGGGCGTGGGTGATGGTGGAAACAGGGGAAGGGACGGGGTGATATAGGCAGGGGAATGGGCTCGGGTTGCAGGACAAGGTAGGGGGGAGTGGGTCAGAGGTTGAGTGTGAAATTGGTTAACCAATACCCGGAAATAAATCCCGAATACGCGAATTTTGAATCCCGAAATTAGTTTCCAAATGTTAGTTTTCCCGAATCCCGCTAAACGAGTTTTAAATTCGACATAATTTCTTTTTAATCGTCTTTTTCCGAAAAATTAGGATTTGAAAATCCGAGCCTTTACAGCTATTGACTGGATTTAAAGTTCAGGAATTTCAATTATGTATGTAATTTGAACCCTTTTGCTGAATTTTGCGGTGTTGGACAATTCAAAATTGTTTGTAGAGAGAATGTATCTATGAAATTGGTGGTGTTCATTTTACATTAAAAAAATAATTCCAGGCAAATGCTCAAGTAACACTCCAAGGTCTAGTGCAAATAACACTTTATTAATCAATTTATAAAGTTTTGATGGACTGAAGATATATTTCAACTCAAGATTATGCAAATAGATATTGACATAGCTTATTTTGATTGTGCTTCTGAGCTTAATTTGGCTTTCCCATTCCCCGCTCTGTAGGTTTTGAATCTGTTGATTTTGAATGATGCAGGCAAGGATCATAATTTTTGAGCTTTTGTACATTCAATCAACACATCTTAGCTTCATCTATGTAAGTACAGTTACCTAGTCAGTTGGATTTAATCATAATCAATGCCTCTACTTATTTCATATGGCCAGGGAAGACTAGGAAATTGTAGATCAGAAGAAGTATCTCGAGGATCTTTGCAAGTCCAAGTGTGTGAAACCCTTGCTTGCTTATGAGGTGAAGCTCACTAAACTATCTCATTTGTTTGTTTATTTTTTGTAAAAAGAAAAAGTATTTCTTAATTTTATTGTTTGATTTGAAGAATATATGGAGAAAATTACATATTTATGGACTTTGGATGGTTGGACATTATTGTTTTAACTTAGACGTGGCTTATATGATAAATTGATTGTGAAATATCACAGGTCTACAAGACTAGCGATAAATTTGTCAAGCTCCGACTTAACAAGGAACTCCTTTCGTATCAGTGAAGTTGCAATATTGGTCACTTATTAGTGTTCGACAACTACAATGTGATTGAACTTGTCAATGGTGAGTCCATAGAATTTGAAATCTTGTCAATATATATGGATTGCTAGTTAGTTTTTTTTACCTCTTATGTACACTATACTAGTTTAGCTGACTAATTTGTAAGACATGTTTTGTGTAGCTATGCTTCAACTGTAATTTAAATAATAATAATAATAATAATAATAATAATAATAATAATAATGTATGTTTTCTGATTTAGAATAAATAAATCTTTTTCATTTTTTCATTTTCAGAAGTTTTTTTATTTGTAATGTTTCTACGGTAGGTGGTGAATTAGGTGTGGTGTTTTTTTTTTTAATTAAAAAAATAATTTTATACACCGGTTTAATAACCAGTGTATTAAGCTTGTCACGTGCCTCCGGAAAGCTTATACATCGGTTCTAATTGGTTTTATACAGCGGGTCATAAACCGATGTAAAAGGTTTTATACATCGGTTCAAGCATATTACAGAAGTGATCCGTACATCGGTTGAAAACCGATGTATATCTTTAATTATAACCGGTGTAAAACACTATATTTGGCCTAGTGATTGTAGTAAATAACCCTCTACCCGTTCAACTTTGCTAGTCTAACCCACTATCCAGAACAATTGCAAAGATTAACACCCCCCCCCCCCAAAAAAAATTGTAAAAGTTCCGGTCAAAAGTGGTGGAAAATAACCGGGACAAATGAGAGAGAAAGTAAAGGATGAGAGAGAGAGAGAGAGAGAGAGAGAGAGAGAGAGAGAGAGAGAGAGAGAGAGAGAGAGAGAGAGAGAGAGAGGAAGCGGAGTGGAGAGAGAGGGGCAGCAAGGAAGTTATTGTGGAGAGAGAGAGGAAGAGTGAGAGAGGAAGACAGTTTAATTTCAAAACTGTCGAGTCCAACTGCCTCTCACGGGCTTACAAAAGAGGAAGAGAGAGAGAGAGGGCAACAGTTGCTCATGCAAACCTGAGGAAAACAAGAAGAGGATGAAGATGACAGAGCAAGAGAGGAGAAGAAGAAGCCAACCCGAGAAAGAAGACGACAGAGCAGGAGAGGAGTTGAGGAGGCCGGTTTTGAAGTAAGTAAACCCTCACAGTGCCGATTAATTACGTATTGCTTGGATTCGTAGGGGAGAAACCGATTGGAAGAACCTAAACTGGTTTTGATTGTGTGTAAATGGGAAGAAGGGGTCAAATGAGTTGACAGTGCGCAATATCGCCCTGTCATGTAGGAAGTAACCAGCGTCAAGTTAAAACCAAAGGTTGGAAAGTTTGGGAACTGGGGTGTGCGCGACTGGGATAGAAGCGTATTTTTGGGAAAGGGGAAATTGGGCAACTGTCTTATCGAAACCAACTTATCAGGAGCAGGGTGAGTGTAGATACATTCAGTTTAGGGGGAAATTGGCCGAAATGGGGCGTATAACTGTAGATACGTTCAGTTTTGGGGGAAACTGGATGAAATGCGGCGCATTAAGGTTAGGGAAAATGTTAGAAAGGGTGAACATTGATAAGGCATGTCTCCAATAGGCATTATAGGTTAGTTTAGTTGCATTTCATTGTTATATAATCATGTTTTAGTGTTAATTAGATTAGCATTCATTTTGTGGGAAAGTTCGGAATCTACGCTATTTCGATGGTTTTATGTAGATTCATAGATCCGAGGCAAAGAACACGAGGAACGGAGCTAAGTAAGGCTAAGGCGAGACTTGGGAGAGCTTAAGGAAGAAGTCCCGAAGAGAATGGAACAACCTAAGGAGCAACGGAGAACGAAATCGAGGTCTAAGAGCGAAAACAAGGACGAGTCGCGAAAGCTGTCCGCCCGGCGAGCTGAACTTGTAACGCACTTTCCGGAGGCCTCGGATGTCCGATCGACGCATATGAGCATGCGTTGGAAAGCTCTTTCGAAGATCTACGTGATGGTGTTCTGTTGGATTTTCGCTGCCAGCGAATGCCTTTCCGCTGCAGCGAATCAAGTCAGCAACAACATGTGCGAGAAGGTGGCTGGCCTGAGCATGAGTCGCTGCCAGCGAATGGCATCTCGCTGCCAGCGACTGGAGTTAGCGGGAGCATGTCCAAGAGCAGCATGACTCGCTGCCAACGAAAGGAAACTCGCTGCCAGCGAATGTCCGGACTCGCTCCAGCGAATGGAGTCGCTGCCAGCGGATGTCCGGACTCGCTCCAGCGAGTTGGAGCTCTCGCGGCAGCGGAAGGAGTGACTCGCGGGAGCAAAAACGACGGAATCGAAGAAGCTTGAAAATATTCTAAGGCATGGACATTCGCTGCCAGCGAGTGTGGTAGCGAGTATGGTAGCGAAAATCCAACAGGAGCTTGATTGAGGCCATTCGCTGCCAGCGGAAATTTCTCGCTGCCAGCGGAATCCGACGCTGAGTTAAATTAGGAAAGTTCTATCTTTTATCTAGTTTGTTTAGGAAGTTTCTATCTTTTATCTATCTTTTATCTACCTTTTATGAAAGACATTAGGCTTATAAATAGGATGTTCTAGGGTTAGTTTAATGAAGTTTTCAATGAAGATTCCAAGTAGAGAAATCACCATTGAAGAGAAGAAAGCTTAGGTAAGCCATGTTTGGCTAATTTTGTAGTTTCCGCCTACACTTTCGAGACTTGGTTGGTGGTTTGTGAGTTTCTAATTTAAGTTATTTTTCCTCTATAATTCTTTCAACTTCTTTATGTGATATTAATTATGTTATTGATGTTATCTTGATTAGCTACCTTGATAATATTGATTTCATGCTAGGATTTAATACTTTCGTATTTGTGTTATTTCCGTAGTAGCACGCATAAGATTGTGGATTCCGTGTTTGAAGCATGATTATGTAGGAAGTTGACATATATCTTAAACATTGATTTACCGTGTTTAATTGGTGTTATTTATATGCTCAAGTTCTTGGGACGTTGTGCTATCTCTTTGTTAAATCTTGACCGTGTTAAGGTTGCATTGAGGTGTAAGGGATTAATTGGACTCGTAGGACTTTTAATCTACTTAAACCAAGACGGGAGGAATTCGTAGGAAAAGATAATAACTTGAAAAGGATTCGATGATCAATAAAACCAACCAAAGTCGAGAACTTGTAGGTGGAAACGCTTTTCTTCTATCCTTTATTTTCTTTTGTCAATATTATTTTCTTTTATTTTCATTCATAAAAATCGTTTCTTTTATATTGATAAATACACAATATTTAGAAATACTTGATTCTCTAGGGTTCGACCCCTTACTTGCATACTATACTAGTTTGTTTGTTTGGGAATTATTTTTGGCGAGGTAAATCAACGACTTTCCCTCCGTCAAAATTGCTTTTGACAAGGTGTCGTTGATTTTGACAAGAAATAAAATTAGTAACGAGGTGTCGAGGTGTCGTTGCCGGGGGATCAAGTTTATTTCTTTATTTTGTGTAGTTATTAATATTTGTATATATATATATATCTATCCCCGTCGTGGACCTATCTTACGGTTCGCGACACCTCGTTACTAATTGTTTGCAATGGAGTTGGAGTTATGGCAATACCAAGGAGAATACTTTCACCATTACCTCGCAAGAGTGCAAGATTTAGTGGACGACCGTGCTTCACGGGGTATCCAAGATGATTTGAAAGAACAAGTACTTTGCGTTCAAGATGGCATGCTTCCCGAGATACGAGAATTCGCCCAATCTTTGAAAAATGAAGGCTTTTATGGTTTGGATTGGCCGGAATTGTGGGATATTTTCCTTTGTGTGGGTGACATGGCAAAGGTGGAAGAAGAATACATGTTGGCACCCACACCCTTACCTTTCAAACCAATGGCGGGCGTGATACATGAGGAAAGCCAAGACGCAAGTACCCATGGTTCATTCAAAGATGGAGAAGAGAGCCCGATGCCCCTTGACATGGAGTCTCATGAGTGCACGCTTGAGGAACCATGTATTTTGGCACCTACTCCACCAATAGAAATCATCCCCAATGCACCTATTGAGGAACCAAGTCCAGAGCCGATTTCTGTGGCTTTTGAGAAAGGTAATGATATTTTTGACACTTTTGTGGATTTTGGTGAATATGTAGATCCTTGGGAGCATTACTTCAACAAGCCACCAGCGAAACTGTGTTGGTGGTACTACATACCCTCGGCGAGAAGTCACGCTCGGGCATATGAAAAGTTGGAGACCTTCTTCAACATCACATCATCTGACTTCGGCTTCTTTATATGTGGTGCTCGCCTACCTAGATGGTGTGCACCGGAGTTTGATTTGTTAAAGAGGGCGTTAGCAATATCCGAGTGAGTCTTGAATGCGCGAACAAATAAACCGTCGAATCTATGACGATAAACAAGGACGCTTCTTGGGAGGCAACCCGAGGTAAGTTTTCCTAAATTAGTTATTTCAATTCCTAGTTATTTAATTAGTTTGGTTGTTTAATAAATTAGAAATTTCCTAATTATTTTATATGGTAGATAGATGCTTTTGGATATTTTGAGCTAACAATGCAGGGAAAAGTGAACAAGATCGAAGAATAGAGAATCTAGGCACAATTCGCTGTCAGCGAATCATGATTCGCTGCCAGTGAGTCCAGCCGCTCAGACAACATAGGGGCTGATTTCATCCGCTGACAGCGAACCAACACTCGCTACCAGCGAATCCAGCAGTGATGCCTAGTCTTCGTCCGTTTTCGTCGCATCCAATCTTATTCATTCTTCGCCATCTTCATTCATCTGTGCTCGTGGTTCGTCCGTCTTCGTTGTTGTCGTTCTTCACCGTTCTTCTTCCGAGCTTCATCATCTTCGCCATCGAAACTTTTCCCATGATGTGAGTTATTCTTTACCCTCTTTCTCTCATATTTTTATGATTTTTTGTCTTTGATTTTCATTGAGGACAATAAAGAATTTAAGTGTGGGGGAGGGTTGCATTCATAGATCCATGCATCCATTCATATTTATTTTTCCGTTATGCATTCATGTTTATTTTTTTCGTTAATTTATTGCATTAGAAAATGAAAAAAAAAAATGAGAAAAAAAAAATCCAAAAAGAGCATGCATTGCATATATGTGTTTTTCAAATACCCATCTTGCCTTAGTTTGTCCTCTATTTTATTTTGATGAGTTTTACCATATATGTTCCATAATATGATTGAATTGCCTAGCCTTGTCACATACTTGAAATGATTTTTATGGGAGCATGGCATGTTAGTTCAATTGAGAAAGTATGATTCTTAGTCTTTGGCATTATTGAAATCCAACAAAAACTTGTCCAAGTGAGAATTTTGGCCTTATAGGGATATTTGATATATTTATTCCCTTTTGCTTTCTTGTGTGACATTATACTCTCCTTATGCAATTACCTCTTGAGATTGACATTGTTATCTATATTTGAGGCCGAATTTATATGTCTATTGCTTATGAGTTTCAAATGATAGAGGCATGATTTTCTTAGCCATATTATTATCCATATCCACCCTACATATGTATCCTTTGCTTGTAGCCAAATTTGAGCCTTAGCCTTTTCTTTGAAGCACCACAAAATTTATCCTTAGCCGATGATAAGCCTTACCCTATCCGGGAATTAGGATTAGAATTGGTGAATGATTGATTTGTTTGAGTGGAGAAGAGAATATTGTTGAGAAAGTTACAAGTTTTGGATGATTATGTAATTTTGGTTTTATTCCTCACATTTCGCATTATTGTATTTTTGGCTCTAGAAAAAAAATGAAAAAATAAGAAGAAAAAAAAGTCAAAAGAAATAGAAGAAAAGAAAAGAAAAAAAAAAGATGAATAAAGAGCCTTTTATTTTCATTATGTATGTGAGAGTTGAAAAAAATGTATGGTTGAGAGAAAGTTCTTTTGTTGAGTGTTTTAAGAGTGAAAGTTTGAGTTATCTTGGTTTTGGAAGTATTTGGTTTTTGATGTTCTTCCGGTTGTTCTTAGGGATCCCTTTTTCCCGGATTTTTAGCACCACAAGCCTAAGTATTTCCTACCTTAAATTCTTTACCAAGCCCCATTACAACCTTGATAAAAGACCTCTTGATGTTTCTTATAAGTGATGGCATCCACGGTGGAGAATATGTGATATATGTGTCAATTTCTATGTAGCTTTTTGCATTTTGGATTGAGTTGAGAGATTGCATTTTTAAGCCTAAACACATGAGAGTGAGAGCAAACACATTATCCCGGTGAGGTTGGACTAGATGTGCCTTTTACTTAGAATCACTTATATACTTGCTAGGATGCTAGCTTTCATGTTCACGACTCCTCCACTTTGATGTTGCTTTTGACAAGGTTAGTGCTTGAAGATCATATTTGTGGTATGATGGTTTTGCTCTTGTTTTTGTATTGCTTGAGGACAAGCAAAAGGTTAAGTGTGGGGGAGTTTGATAAGGCATGTCTCCAATAGGCATTATAGGTTAGTTTAGTTGCATTTCATTGTTATATAATCATGTTTTAGTGTTAATTAGATTAGCATTCATTTTGTGGGAAAGTTCGGAATCTACGCTATTTCGATGGTTTTATGTAGATTCGTAGATCCGAGGCAAAGAACACGAGGAACGGAGCTAAGTAAGGCTAAGGCGAGACTTGGGAGAGCTTAAGGAAGAAGTCCCGAAGAGAATGGAACAACCTAAGGAGCAACGGAGAACGAAATCGAGGTCTAAGAGCGAAAACAAGGACGAGTCACGAAAGCTGTCCGCCCGGCGAGCTGAACTTGTAACGCACTTTCCGGAGGCCTCGGATGTCCGATCGACGCATATGAGCATGCGTTGGAAAGCTCTTTCGAAGATCTACGTGATGGTGTTCTGTTGGATTTTCGCTGCCAGCGAATGCCTTTCCGCTGCAGCGAATCAAGTCAGCAACAACATGTGCGAGAAGGTGGCCGGCCTGAGCATGAGTCGCTGCCAGCGAATGGCATCTCGCTGCCAGCGACTGGAGTTAGCGGGAGCATGTCCAAGAGCAGCATGACTCGCTGCCAACGAAAGGAAACTCGCTGCCAGCGAATGTCCGGACTCGCTCCAGCGAATGGAGTCGCTGCCAGCGGATGTCCGGACTCGCTCCAGCGAGTTGGAGCTCTCGCGGCAGCGGAAGGAGTGACTCGCGGGAGCAAAAACGACGGAATCGAAGAAGCTTGAAAATATTCTAAGGCATGGACATTCGCTGCCAGCGAGTGTGGTAGCGAGTATGGTAGCGAAAATCCAACAGGAGTTTGATTGAGGCCATTCGCTGCCAGCGGAAATTTCTCGCTGCAAGCGGAATCCGACGCTGAGTTAAATTAGGAAAGTTCTATCTTTTATCTAGTTTGTTTAGGAAGTTTCTATCTTTTATCTATCTTTTATCTACCTTTTATGAAAGACATTAGGCTTATAAATAGGATGTTCTAGGGTTAGTTTAATGAAGTTTTCAATGAAGATTCCAAGTAGAGAAATCACCATTGAAGAGAAGAAAGCTTAGGTAAGCCATGTTTGGCTAATTTTGTAGTTTCCGCCTACACTTTCGAGACTTGGTTGGTGGTTTGTGAGTTTCTAATTTAAGTTATTTTTCCTCTATAATTCTTTCAACTTCTTTATGTGATATTAATTATGTTATTGATGTTATCTTGATTAGCTACCTTGATAATATTGATTTCATGCTAGGATTTAATACTTTCGTATTTGTGTTATTTCCGTAGTAGCACGCATAAGATTGTGGATTCCGTGTTTGAAGCATGATTATGTAGGAAGTTGACATATATCTTAAACATTGATTTACCGTGTTTAATTGGTGTTATTTATATGCTCAAGTTCTTGGGACGTTGTGCTATCTCTTTGTTAAATCTTGACCGTGTTAAGGTTGCATTGAGGTGTAAGGGATTAATTGGACTCGTAGGACTTTTAATCTACTTAAACCAAGACGGGAGGAATTCGTAGGAAAAGATAATAACTTGAAAAGGATTCGATGATCAATAAAACCAACCAAAGTCGAGAACTTGTAGGTGGAAACGCTTTTCTTCTATCCTTTATTTTCTTTTGTCAATATTATTTTCTTTTATTTTCATTCATAAAAATCGTTTCTTTTATATTGATAAATACACAATATTTAGAAATACTTGATTCTCTAGGGTTCGACCCCTTACTTGCATACTATACTAGTTTGTTTGTTTGGGAATTATTTTTGGCGAGGTAAATCAACGACTTTCCCTCCGTCAAAATTGCTTTTGACAAGGTGTCGTTGATTTTGACAAGAAATAAAATTAGTAACGAGGTGTCGAGGTGTCGTTGCCGGGGGATCAAGTTTATTTCTTTATTTTGTGTAGTTATTAATATTTGTATATATATATATATCTATCCCCGTCGTGGACCTATCTTACGGTTCGCGACACCTCGTTACTAATTGTTTGCAATGGAGTTGGAGTTATGGCAATACCAAGGAGAATACTTTCACCATTACCTCGCAAGAGTGCAAGATTTAGTGGACGACCGTGCTTCACGGGGTATCCAAGATGATTTGAAAGAACAAGTACTTTGCGTTCAAGATGGCATGCTTCCCGAGATACGAGAATTCGCCCAATCTTTGAAAAATGAAGGCTTTTATGGTTTGGATTGGCCGGAATTGTGGGATATTTTCCTTTGTGTGGGTGACATGGCAAAGGTGGAAGAAGAATACATGTTGGCACCCACACCCTTACCTTTCAAACCAATGGCGGGCGTGATACATGAGGAAAGCCAAGACGCAAGTACCCATGGTTCATTCAAAGATGGAGAAGAGAGCCCGATGCCCCTTGACATGGAGTCTCATGAGTGCACGCTTGAGGAACCATGTATTTTGGCACCTACTCCACCAATAGAAATCATCCCCAATGCACCTATTGAGGAACCAAGTCCAGAGCCGATTTCTGTGGCTTTTGAGAAAGGTAATGATATTTTTGACACTTTTGTGGATTTTGGTGAATATGTAGATCCTTGGGAGCATTACTTCAACAAGCCACCAGCGAAACTGTGTTGGTGGTACTACATACCCTCGGCGAGAAGTCACGCTCGGGCATATGAAAAGTTGGAGACCTTCTTCAACATCACATCATCTGACTTCGGCTTCTTTATATGTGGTGCTCGCCTACCTAGATGGTGTGCACCGGAGTTTGATTTGTTAAAGAGGGCGTTAGCAATATCCGAGTGAGTCTTGAATGCGCGAACAAATAAACCGTCGAATCTATGACGATAAACAAGGACGCTTCTTGGGAGGCAACCCGAGGTAAGTTTTCCTAAATTAGTTATTTCAATTCCTAGTTATTTAATTAGTTTGGTTGTTTAATAAATTAGAAATTTCCTAATTATTTTATATGGTAGATAGATGCTTTTGGATATTTTGAGCTAACAATGCAGGGAAAAGTGAACAAGATCGAAGAATAGAGAATCTAGGCACAATTCGCTGTCAGCGAATCATGATTCGCTGCCAGTGAGTCCAGCCGCTCAGACAACATAGGGGCTGATTTCATCCGCTGACAGCGAACCAACACTCGCTACCAGCGAATCCAGCAGTGATGCCTAGTCTTCGTCCGTTTTCGTCGCATCCAATCTTATTCATTCTTCGCCATCTTCATTCATCTGTGCTCGTGGTTCGTCCGTCTTCGTTGTTGTCGTTCTTCACCGTTCTTCTTCCGAGCTTCATCATCTTCGCCATCGAAACTTTTCCCATGATGTGAGTTATTCTTTACCCTCTTTCTCTCATATTTTTATGATTTTTTGTCTTTGATTTTCATTGAGGACAATAAAGAATTTAAGTGTGGGGGAGGGTTGCATTCATAGATCCATGCATCCATTCATATTTATTTTTCCGTTATGCATTCATGTTTATTTTTTTCGTTAATTTATTGCATTAGAAAATGAAAAAAAAAAATGAGAAAAAAAAAATCCAAAAAGAGCATGCATTGCATATATGTGTTTTTCAAATACCCATCTTGCCTTAGTTTGTCCTCTATTTTATTTTGATGAGTTTTACCATATATGTTCCATAATATGATTGAATTGCCTAGCCTTGTCACATACTTGAAATGATTTTTATGGGAGCATGGCATGTTAGTTCAATTGAGAAAGTATGATTCTTAGTCTTTGGCATTATTGAAATCCAACAAAAACTTGTCCAAGTGAGAATTTTGGCCTTATAGGGATATTTGATATATTTATTCCCTTTTGCTTTCTTGTGTGACATTATACTCTCCTTATGCAATTACCTCTTGAGATTGACATTGTTATCTATATTTGAGGCCGAATTTATATGTCTATTGCTTATGAGTTTCAAATGATAGAGGCATGATTTTCTTAGCCATATTATTATCCATATCCACCCTACATATGTATCCTTTGCTTGTAGCCAAATTTGAGCCTTAGCCTTTTCTTTGAAGCACCACAAAATTTATCCTTAGCCGATGATAAGCCTTACCCTATCCGGGAATTAGGATTAGAATTGGTGAATGATTGATTTGTTTGAGTGGAGAAGAGAATATTGTTGAGAAAGTTACAAGTTTTGGATGATTATGTAATTTTGGTTTTATTCCTCACATTTCGCATTATTGTATTTTTGGCTCTAGAAAAAAAATGAAAAAATAAGAAGAAAAAAAAGTCAAAAGAAATAGAAGAAAAGAAAAGAAAAAAAAAGATGAATAAAGAGCCTTTTATTTTCATTATGTATGTGAGAGTTGAAAAAAATGTATGGTTGAGAGAAAGTTCTTTTGTTGAGTGTTTTAAGAGTGAAAGTTTGAGTTATCTTGGTTTTGGAAGTATTTGGTTTTTGATGTTCTTCCGGTTGTTCTTAGGGATCCCTTTTTCCCGGATTTTTAGCACCACAAGCCTAAGTATTTCCTACCTTAAATTCTTTACCAAGCCCCATTACAACCTTGATAAAAGACCTCTTGATGTTTCTTATAAGTGATGGCATCCACGGTGGAGAATATGTGATATATGTGTCAATTTCTATGTAGCTTTTTGCATTTTGGATTGAGTTGAGAGATTGCATTTTTAAGCCTAAACACATGAGAGTGAGAGCAAACACATTATCCCGGTGAGGTTTGACTAGATGTGCCTTTTACTTTGAATCACTTATATACTTGCTAGGATGCTAGCTTTCATGTTCACGACTCCTCCACTTTGATGTTGCTTTTGACAAGGTTAGTGCTTGAAGATCATATTTGTGGTATGATGGTTTTGCTCTTGTTTTTGTATTGCTTGAGGACAAGCAAAAGGTTAAGTGTGGGGGAGTTTGATAAGGCATGTCTCCAATAGGCATTATAGGTTAGTTTAGTTGCATTTCATTGTTATATAATCATGTTTTAGTGTTAATTAGATTAGCATTCATTTTGTGGGAAAGTTCGGAATCTACGCTATTTCGATGGTTTTATGTAGATTCGTAGATCCGAGGCAAAGAACACGAGGAACGGAGCTAAGTAAGGCTAAGGCGAGACTTGGGAGAGCTTAAGGAAGAAGTCCCGAAGAGAATGGAACAACCTAAGGAGCAACGGAGAACGAAATCGAGGTCTAAGAGCGAAAACAAGGACGAGTCACGAAAGCTGTCCGCCCGGCGAGCTGAACTTGTAACGCACTTTCCGGAGGCCTCGGATGTCCGATCGACGCATATGAGCATGCGTTGGAAATCTCTTTCGAAGATCTACGTGATGGTGTTCTGTTGGATTTTCGCTGCCAGCGAATGCCTTTCCGCTGCAGCGAATCAAGTCAGCAACAACATGTGCGAGAAGGTGGCCGGCCTGAGCATGAGTCGCTGCCAGCGAATGGCATCTCGCTGCCAGCGACTGGAGTTAGCGGGAGCATGTCCAAGAGCAGCATGACTCGCTGCCAACGAAAGGAAACTCGCTGCCAGCGAATGTCCGGACTCGCTCCAGCGAATGGAGTCGCTGCCAGCGGATGTCCGGACTCGCTCCAGCGAGTTGGAGCTCTCGCGGCAGCGGAAGGAGTGACTCGCGGGAGCAAAAACGACGGAATCGAAGAAGCTTGAAAATATTCTAAGGCATGGACATTCGCTGCCAGCGAGTGTGGTAGCGAGTATGGTAGCGAAAATCCAACAGGAGCTTGATTGAGGCCATTCGCTGCCAGCGGAAATTTCTCGCTGCCAGCGGAATCCGACGCTGAGTTAAATTAGGAAAGTTCTATCTTTTATCTAGTTTGTTTAGGAAGTTTCTATCTTTTATCTATCTTTTATCTACCTTTTATGAAAGACATTAGGCTTATAAATAGGATGTTCTAGGGTTAGTTTAATGAAGTTTTCAATGAAGATTCCAAGTAGAGAAATCACCATTGAAGAGAAGAAAGCTTAGGTAAGCCATGTTTGGCTAATTTTGTAGTTTCCGCCTACACTTTCGAGACTTGGTTGGTGGTTTGTGAGTTTCTAATTTAAGTTATTTTTCCTCTATAATTCTTTCAACTTCTTTATGTGATATTAATTATGTTATTGATGTTATCTTGATTAGCTACCTTGATAATATTGATTTCATGCTAGGATTTAATACTTTCGTATTTGTGTTATTTCCGTAGTAGCACGCATAAGATTGTGGATTCCGTGTTTGAAGCATGATTATGTAGGAAGTTGACATATATCTTAAACATTGATTTACCGTGTTTAATTGGTGTTATTTATATGCTCAAGTTCTTGGGACGTTGTGCTATCTCTTTGTTAAATCTTGACCGTGTTAAGGTTGCATTGAGGTGTAAGGGATTAATTGGACTCGTAGGACTTTTAATCTACTTAAACCAAGACGGGAGGAATTCGTAGGAAAAGATAATAACTTGAAAAGGATTCGATGATCAATAAAACCAACCAAAGTCGAGAACTTGTAGGTGGAAACGCTTTTCTTCTATCCTTTATTTGCTTTTGTCAATATTATTTTCTTTTATTTTCATTCATAAAAATCGTTTCTTTTATATTGATAAATACACAATATTTAGAAATACTTGATTCTCTAGGGTTCGACCCCTTACTTGCATACTATACTAGTTTGTTTGTTTGGGAATAATTTTTGGCGAGGGAAATCAACGACTTTCCCTCCGTCAAACATTTATGTCGAATCAAAATTATCTTGAATAGGGTGACTCGTGTGCAATTGGAGATTTATAGATTGAATAAGTATATTGTCATGTATGCACAAGTATGTGTCATGTGCGCCTGTCTTTGTGTCATGTTACAACTGATATTGATATGAAGGGAACCGTGGGTTGGGGGACACGAATTGATTTCTAGAATACTGATTTTTGGTCTCCCATTATGCAGGATATCTGGTGAAAATTAAAAATGTCGCAGCGAAGTGTAAAGAAGATTGTAGACCGTACAACTCAAACCTCCGACGCGGTAATATGGCTTTCGTTCGAGTAATGTAATTTGTGATTGTTGTGCTGCAGTATGGCTGACATGTTGAAGTCTGTGCAGGCTGTGTACGCCGTAGAGGAAGATAGACACTTGAAAGCAAAAATTAACCAATACTCCCGGATGTAGCTCCTAGTGAACATTGACAACCGGTTGAGCGAGTCCAATTGGAAGCGCCTGACGGACAGCCCGTTGGCGAGCGTTGCAAGACTTGGCACAAGGGTCCAGTTCTCCGGATAGCTTGTACACTACGTTCTCCAACGACAATTGAAGACGAATAAGGAGAATGAAACGTGGTACAAGATCCATGATGTGGTCGTGAGGTTCTCAATAGCTGAATTCGCCCTTGCCACCGGTCTCAACTGTGGCTATGGCGAAGAGCCTGAGGACGACGCGCCGTTCGAGAAGGCAATGTTTGATTTCATTGGAGGTGCAAAGTTGAAAATGTCCGAGTTCGAGGTGCAGTTCCGTGTGGCAATGGCATCTGAGAAATCGTCAACCAGAAAGTTTAAATTTGTCCTGCTGATGCTGGTCGAGGGCGTGTTGTTCGAGAAGGAACCCAAAAACTACTTTCACGGGTGGGTGGTCGACCTTGTCAGCAACATTGACAGGTTCCTTTCCTTTCCGTGGGGTCGGCTTTGCTACGAGCGAACGAACGAGTTCCTGAACCGTTCAATCGAGAGGAAGCTCCAACACAATGAAAGCAGCTCCAATGCACGCCCGACCTACTACCTGCTGGGTTTCCCTCTCGCCTTCCAGGTTCGTACACAAATCTCACTGGACGCCGTATGAACGTTTACTAGGCGTCCAATATTTATTGATTAGACATAGAGTGAATATTTACTGGACAACATTTGTTTGCAGCTATGGGTTTACGAAGCCCTCCCCCTCCAATGGCCGTCCAATTCGCGAACATCATAGATGAGAAGCTGTACCCCGGGTGTCTGCGATACGAGTTTAAAGACGCGAACCTCGAGTATGCCTCCATCGAAACCCGACTACAGGAGGCTAAGGAGCTCGGGCACTTCAATGACCCTGCAGTCGTCAGGCCGCTTCTACTCCCCGATGAAGTAGAGGGCAGTGCGAATTAAATCTCCCTTCAAAAGCATTATTTTGAATTTCAGTAAGGAATGCAGTGCAAATTTCAAAGTCATTAGGAGGGACTAGAATAGCCGATTCAGGCACTATCAGAGTCGGGTGCATGTAATCCTTTGCAGTAGTTGGATATAGGGCAAGCTTAGCTTCCGCCTGCCTTCTTTGTTCT
The DNA here is from genome assembly GCA_037127255.1 of Persicaria tinctoria. Lineage (NCBI taxonomy): Eukaryota > Viridiplantae > Streptophyta > Magnoliopsida > Caryophyllales > Polygonaceae > Persicaria > Persicaria tinctoria. Next base: position 13,005,543 of record JBANSL010000020.1, on the reverse strand, counting down.
ATTTCCCGCTCGGTGTGTGCTCTCTCAGCGGCGAGAGCAGCATTGTTGGCTGCTAGTTCCCTCTGAAGCCTCTCGGTCATCTCAGCTTGTGTTTCTACGGTCGCCATGATCCTTTTCAATCTAGAGTGGATGTGTATAAGGCGTTTCGGGTCGTCTAAGGCATCAAACTCAGGTGGTTGACCTGAACGGCGCATACACCTACAAGACAAAACTCAAGGAAAATTTGAGATCTAACTACCTAAGGCGCGAATGATTGCTTCCTCGGCAACGACGCCAATTTATTGTAGGAGGAAATTGAGTTCAATAAATAAGAATATAAATCAAACCGGATTTGTGCCCACGCAAATAATTACAAGACTTTCTCCCAGTGTAGCAACAGGAAGTCAGGATCGATCCTCAAGGAAGCGTGTCAGTAGATCTCAGGTAGCAAACAGCTCACGTCAGAATTCGACTCAGAAAACCACTCGATATCAACCAGTAGTGCTCGATATCGACCAGTCAGTCGATTTCTAGCAATTCTGCAGACGCCAGTAAATTTCGACCAAAACTCACTCGATATCGACCTGTTCCCATCGACTTCTCATGTACCTGCAGAAACACAAACAACAGCGATCTTGCTTGATCGAGAGATTAATGGTCGGCGTCGACTAGGCTTAGTCGAAGTCGAGTAGAAAACAGTAACGTAACGAATTGCAGATTTCGAAATAAACAATGTAAAAGAAAACGTCCAAGACCGGGGTTTGCAACAACGATAACCAAACATGCATAAGGCAAGATAAAGAGCGATAATCATGTAATCACATCAAAGGATCAAGTTTTCGCCTTTTCCAGCAGTTAGACAACTCTTTCAAGAAACCCTAATTGTATCTACCAATTTTATGTTTATAATCCAAGTTGATAACCTGAATCTCTATTAATTAGGAAATAAACATATAAAAGGCAGTGGATGATCAAAACACAATAAAAGTCGAATCTTTACCTCAAACACGCATGGCTATCGTCGGGCTCACCCCGACCCTAGAAGTAGGTGGACTACTCGCTCTTCATCATAGGAAAATTCATCAATAATAGAAGGGAAATAACTTGCATTAATGAAATAAAACAAAGCTTACAACCGATCAAAGCCAATTCCGCTCTCGCGAAATACAACTTCTCTCGACTCCAAGCTCTCTCTCCTAACTCTCCTACTTGTGTTCTCTCTAAATTGGAATGCCTAAAAACTAGCCCCATGGACTTTATTTATAGGGCTTAATCCTTGCTAGTCAAGGAAAGCAATATCTAATCTAAAGATATAATTCTACTTGGAAATAAATAAATCTAATTTGGTAAACAAGATAAATCCTAATGGGTAATTAAATGTTCAACCCTTAGGATAGATAAAAAAGGTAAAAAGATCAATCTTCTCAAGTCTTCACATGCAAGGAATCCTCCACTCAGAATCAGGACCTGACTCGGAATTGACTCGTATTCAATCTAGAGGTTGGTCGATATCGACCAAAGTTGGTCGATATCGAGTTGTCTGCTTGGCTTCGGCTCTGATCACTCGATATTGGACTCTGGCAAGGGATATCGAGTTGTTTTTGTTCGATATCGACCAATATAGGTCGATATCGACCTCTCTTCGTGTCTTCACGTCATATCGAGTCGTCTTGGAAATTTCGACTGGAATCAGGTCGATATCGACCAAGTCAGCTCGATATCAACCACTCTTCAGTGTCTCGTTCTGTGCTCAGCTTTTCTCGATGTCAGGCGCTCTTTCGTCAATTTTCGAGCTCCTTTAGTAGACATAAAGTGCATTTCCAGTGCTTCTTGGTTTTGCTCCAAATTGGTTCCAAATTCTGCAATATTAAACAAAAACTTGTGTAGACCTCTATTTCTTACAAATAAGCAAAAACTACACAAATTTGCTATATTCCCAACCCAGAATATGTAAAATGATATAATATGGAGCTGAAATAGATATAAAAACATGGCATGAATTATGGACATCAGCGGGTGAAATCGAAGGCTAGTTAGCTGTTCAATCTTTGTTAGGGATTTGTATCCAAATTGGGCCTCTTATCTTTGTTAGGGATTATGTTCCAGCATACTTGCCATGACTTCTTTCATGGCTTTACTTTGCGTACACTAATTGCAATAATTCTTTGTTCTTTGCTAGTGAATACCTGACATATGCGACTGAGACCCTCAAACTTTAAGACACTATTATAAAAAGCTATAAATTCAGTGAAGCCCTTTGCTGGTTCACTACTCAACCTCTCCTCTCCATTTCAGTTTCAAGTTCTGTAATAATTTACCGTGATAACACTTATGAAAACTATCATGAAGGAACTTGCGATTAATTCTTATTTCGCTGACCACATGAGTATGCCAGATTTCCTTAGGGAGAAGTTATTGTGTTTCTAATTATCTCGGAAGAAATGCATACAAGCACACTATTGCCTATCCTAGCTTGATTACCATATGAATCATTACTTCATTGTTTTTATGAGCATAGACATTGTAACCAAAGGAAAACCTTAGGACGAGGGAATCGCATACCCTATAGGGGCTAATGAGAACCCAAAATGCATGTGGTGATAGCTCCTCATTAATATATGAATGGGTAAGAGGGCCATAGACGTTGTAACCAAAATTAAAACAGGGTCATAGACACTATCACCACTATAAAAACAAGGTCATAGACACTGTAACCAAAATAAAAATAGGGTTACAGACATTGTCACCACTATAAAAACAGGGTCATAGACACTGTAACCAAAGGAAAATCCTAGGACAAGGGAAGCACGCCCTAAAAAGTAATCACTGTCACCACCCTTATCGGTGGACGATGTCACTACCCTTATCTCTGTCACCACCCTCATCACTGTCACGACCCTTAAATCAATACAACAAATATCCCTATTTGACCTCTCTATTTCCACAAATAAATGTTGTTTAAAGTGGTTTTACTCTAATTTGAGTTGTACAATTGAAGCTAAGCCATCTGGTTCTAGTTGGGTTGAAAGTGGCAAGTAGAACAAAGGCCAATCAACCTGATTCGAGGGCCAAAAATGAGCAATATTAGGATGAATTCAAACTGTGTTATTAGGGGTGAATAGTCTAGCACGTTCTACCTTCATCTTGTTCATTTTTCAATTTCATCAATAGTCCACAAAAGGTTTGCTCCTCAATTTGCTTCTCTTGATTCTGTATTGGGTGATGTTTTTCTTTCACAAATATCTATTTCCTATGTTATTGTTGTATATTTCTTGCAATTTTGGTGCATTTCTTCAGCTTATTGTTGAAGAATCTGCTATGACTCTTAGCGTAGGATCGAGTCATGGGTCGGGACGCCCTAGAAATCTCCCTAACATCAATGGTGAATAGGTGAAGGAAAACGCTCATCCTTGACAGAGCTCATACTCTCAGAACTCTCATTCTATTAGGAATAAACTGTTTGCCTCTTATTCAATAGTAAAGCCTCTTATATAGGCAGTACATAATAATAAGGAAAGGATAAGAGAAGATCCTAATAATAAGGAAAGATAATTAATCTATATCCTAAAATATAATCTTTAATTTAAGATGAACTAAACCCTAGAATAATACAATTATATAAATCTTTTAACTAGGCAAGCTTGGCAAACATATCATATCTCTAGGATGGTTTCCTTCTAGCATATTGCTTTCCTATAAAAGCATCCGTATCGGCATCCTCATTCCTTAATGTTACTGATCATTCTTATCTTAGTCATTTAATATTGCTTTATTCAAGAAAAAATTGTTTTGGATCCCTTTGCATTAATAAATATATGGAACACTGGTAGGTAGCACATCACCCTTGGAACAGGGAGACTTCCGTCCTTCGCCCTACCATACATTCATTAGTATAACCAGGCATTTCATATGTTGCGTCTTAGTAAAAATGTGACAGTTTATTGTCGTGTACAAATTTTGTTTTTTACTATATATGAATCCTACAAGAACATGAGATTAAGCTCTAGAAGAAACAACTTGTTGAGATATTTATTACTCTTTCCGAGTTTTATGTGCCCTCTCAACGAAGTTGGGAAAAAGATGCAAAAAAATCAGATCAACCCCTAAGACCCTTCTTCGAGCAAGATTCTACTAGGTTGGTTTGTTGTTGTCATTGAGTTTGTGTACATATATTTCCCATGGGAGTTTTTGTGTACATCTCTCACGCGTCTGCAAAGAAATGATATTGTTTAATGTCTTTGACTATCAACCTGATTGCAGAGGTAGTAGTTGCAACTGCGACGATGGAGGACACAAAAATGATAGTCCAATGCCATGCTTTCTTTTCTGGTCTAGCCGTCTTCCACTTGACCTGTCAAAGTATATAAGTTGCATCATTATTAATATATATAATTCGATGAATCCAGTAGCTCTTCTTATTGTGTGTTTGTGTACGTGTGTGGTTGGGCCGGGGAAGGGGGTAAGGGATTATTTACGAAGAACAAGTACATAGGTAATTACCTTGAGAAAAATCATGCTAGGAAAGACGAAGGTTAATAGGACAAGTGTGAAGGATCCCAAAAGGTTGATAAAGTCACCCATAAAAGGAATAGCCGCCGTAAACAGTGTATGGCCTGTGTAGACGAATGCTCGTAGGAAGAATCGCCTTGTGATGTTTTGTTTCGAGTATATGCCCTCACCAGCCTTTAAAAAATTTGTATCAAGGGCCTCCATAACAGGTTGGATAAATATCTGGTTTTACAGTAATGCAAAGTTGTCAATTTCGGTTACTTTAGAAAATGCCTGTCATTTTATCTGATAAATTAAATCACTGCAAAAACTGATTACATCACCACCAAATGTAATATCTCCTTATTTCCGAGTAAACCAGTAAGCAACCTTAGTTTTTGTTCATGACTTCATGAGGAAAGCATAATGAATATTCCTTACTTGTTTAATCGATCGCGAGTATCAAGCTTTAATCATGCCTAAAAATGATATCAGTTATCTTAGGGATCCTTTGGTATATACAGAGACGGAACCAGGGGTGGGCCGGGCTTTGCTGCAGCCCACCCCGAAAATCTAAAATATACTCCCTCCGTTCCACAATACATGGTCTTTTAGTTTTGGGCACGCTTTTTAATGAGCGCAAAACTCTATAAAATATTATTTTTTTAGTTAATTTTTTTATATAATTTGATACTTATTGGTAATAAATATCAAATTATATAAAAAAATTAATTAAAAAAATAATATTTTATAGTGTTTTTCGCTCATTAAAAAGCGTGTCTAAAACTAAAAGGACATGTATTGTGGAACGGAGGGAGTATTAAATAAGAAGGGTAATTGAATTATAAAGTCAGTTTGGCAAGGTGGTTGTTTGGTTTTGTTTAAATTGGGCATGCTCAACTCACCCGGGTTCGAATCCCTTTGGCGCCAACTCCTCTCCGTCTTTTTGTTTTTCTTATTTTATTAGATGTATTTTTTTTCGTGTGCTATTATTTGTAATATTAATAAATGTTAAAAAATATTATTTATAATATAAGACGATTTCAGCCTACCCCAATTTTTATTTCTGGTTCCGTGCATGGGTATATAGTGTTACTTTTCTTGTAAGTTGTGTTAGCATACTACAAGGAACAAAATAAAGAACAAAATCGGGGTAGGCTAAAATCGCATTATACAAAGAACAAAATTTTAAAAGTTATATATACACACACCTAAAAAAAATAAAGAGAAAAATAAAATATACAATGAACCAATTTGTAAGAGTTATTAAATTTCACATATATAACACATAAAAATTAATAATGAGGAAAAAAATTATTAATATCACACACACCCTAGATAAATGAACTTAATGAAGAGAGAGAAAAATAAAGACAGAAAGATGGGCATCCCAAGTGGGAATCTAACCCCGACTGTTTCCAATGTATATCCATTGGACTTTACAGATATTAGTAAGTTCTGAATGTTTGAGTTAGGCTACAGCAAAGCCCAGCCCAAAACACCCCTAGATCCGTACGTGCAAGCATCCCTACCCTACTCTACTTTTGGACATAATTATTATAATTGAAAATGGACTACATTAATTTTCCTTCTCTTTTCTTACTCTTATACCAGACACCCCTTAGTTCTTCCATTCTATTTTTATCAACTATCATCAAAGGGGTCTTTAAATATTGAAATTAGTCATTATTGTTACTATAAGAGCATCTCCAACAACACCTCTAAAAATCTCTAAAATAGAGAACAAAATAACAAAATCTCTAAAAAATTTACACCACAACTCCAACGGATTCTCTATTATACAAATTGCTACATTTGTTATACACTATAATAAATGCATATATTCATAATTTCATAAATAAAATACCAATAAATTCATTAAATCAATAGGCAACAACCAATAAACAAATATGTAGGCATTAAAAGGGGTGAACGCATTAAATTTTACAGATTTTAACCCTTCCTCTAAATTTAGATGTTTTTTCTCTCTCCTCACATTTTTCTATTTTACAGATTGTTTTAGAGGAGCTGTTGGGGTTAAAAAAAAAACTCATATTTCCTTTAAAATTGTCCATTTTCTCTATTTTACCATAGCCGTTGGGATGCTCTAATAATAATAAAAAATATAGGGGAGAAAAAAAAGGTAGGAAGAGGAGACTTACATGTTGGGATATGATATTTTGGAGAAAAGCAACAGCATTTATAAGGATTTTGACCCAGTTAGGGCCGCTTAGCTGCTCAGGGAGGTATGCAGATACCTGTGAACCATAAGCCCAGTAGCCAACTACGCACACACCATAATACACCATCAGCCCTACACTATACTGCATATAGAGGACTTTTCGCATGTTCTTGACTGCTGGTTGCCTTAATGTGGACTGCAAACATTCAAGCAAGATTTCTTACTTTGAGATTCTTAATTTGTCATACTCTTCTCTCTCGCCGGTTAGTTTTCATTCCAGTATGAGGGCTACAAGTTCTATATTTTACAAGTTTTAAAAGTTTCTGTACCTGAATTTCCAGTAACATTCCTGAAGTGTTGCACACAAGAATCGCCGAGATAGCACTGATTGCATTAAATACCTTGTCCACCTTGTTACCTTCTACTTGATAATCTTGATTCTTGTTTCTGGTTCCTGTAAGCAAGTTTTCAGTATTGACAGCTAGCTCACATGATGAACTTGATGTAATATATAATGCATGGATGTTTAATTCCTTGGGAGGTATGGGTCATACCATCCTTGATTGTAATTGTTAATAGGAATGCAATGTAGCCGAAGGTAAGAACAGCAGAAACTCCCAACCAAATCCTCATCGCTGACAGGTTCGGAACAATGAAGGAAAACATGAAGTATGCCGCTCCTGTCATGATGATGAAGTACTGAAGCCTCAAGGTAGAATCACCGAATGTAAGATTGATTTCCTGTTTAATTTGCACAGCATTCACATCCTTTGTTATTTATACAGAGAAACTGATTTCATTTAATTTGCATTCATATATGTTTTGTACGTTTCCAATTCCTCATTCTTTGTAGGATTAATATATATTACAGTGTCAAACATATATATACCTTGAGTGCTTTTCCTCCTAGTAGGATGAACCCCATGTTTGAAAGTATCATTGTCGAAAACTGGGAAATCCATGTGAGGTAGTACATCTTCTTCCCTTCAAGTAAAAGAAAACATGATTAGTTAGATAACCTCTTTTTATGTTTATTTCTCCTGCAATGAAATTATAGATTTGGTGAGATTATTACTGACCAAACAGAAATCCCATAATGTCTCTGTATCTGATGAATCTCTGGCCGTCAACGGTTTGAAAAGCCGCTAAGAGCCAGTTTGCATAGGCTGCGAAAAATGCCACAACTAACATGCTTGTAATACCCCATGCCCATCCGAGTGGCACCATTATTAGGCTTGAAAAGCTCAATATCCATCCACAGTTACAACCTGTTACCAGCATCAATCCCACCTGCTGCCATGAATCTGCAGGTTTTCAAAACATGCCATAAGGTGTTGTGAAATGGTATATATAGATCTCAAGTAGCTGATATCTAATCATGATATATATATAGTCGATCATCAAAATGTAGTCTTTAAGTTTTTAATCAAAGTGAACTAGCAATCAAATTTACTTACCTGCTGTAGAGCCTGCGTTCAATGGGACGAAAAAGCAGAACTGCTAGTTTCTCAAACATTCAAGCTTTGGACTTTATTTTGTTTTGACATTTTTAGTTTGAAGAACCAAAGAAAGAGTTGGCCGGACACTAACCATTTTCGGTAACATGTGCAGAGGCAGCAAATCCTTTCTCTTGAGCTTCACCTCCTTTGATGGAACCTGATTCTATGTTCAGGGCTTCAGGGTAATCACTTCCACCTTCTAACTCCATAGTTATCCTAACCCCGAAAAGCTAGGAGGATTTGCTTATCCTTCATATAACTCTCAGCATATATACTTGTGTATATATGATATATATAGTTGGATAATCAGTTGTTGTGATTGCTGTCATTAAATACTGCATCTACATTCTGACATGCTAGATTGAATATAGTGCTGTATGAGGAGTTACCCCGGGTACCCGATCGAGTAACTTACGTACGTACCCAGGTTTCCAGATCCTAAAATGCTGTGCTTCTATGTTATTTTTTGTTAAATATATAATTTCTTGCTTAGACATGAATTAAGATAAACAATGATACATCTCAACAAATCATATGTGTGAGTGATACTTGAAAGTTGAAAAAACATAAAATTCAATATTAAAAACTTAGGAGCTGGGCGGCAGATGAATTTGAATGTGGATGCTCCCTTATATATGTGTGATCATTCTTTGTTGTTTGTTTAAATAAAGCAGGAAGGAAATTAAGAGCTTGCATTGCATTATATCCCATCCCATCCTCTATAGTTTAGTTTTCCTGCTAATCTTTAGCTGTGTTTATTTATGATATGACATGACATGACATGACGAGTAAAGTCTGATCTTCCATGATCGAGGACCATATATAACAATTAATTTCACTGGTCAGACACAATATATATGCTGGTAGATCTTTGCACGTACATGCTATAGCTTTAATGCTGAGAATTAATGTCACGGTACGGTACCCCATAATTTTGTCAAGAAGACGCGATATGATGGATCGCGTAAAAAGTTAGGTGGTAAATGGTAATGTCCCCGAGGATGATCCTAGCTTAGCTTGTTTAGCATTCCCAAATAAATTCCCCAGCTACTACTGTCATATCTTATCGAATGAATGAACCCCCTTAACAAATAACAATACTTTGTTCGGCTTATAAGAGGAAGGAATTGTTACATTATTTGGCAATTATATCGCTTCTACAAGTTGATCCTATCCTTAATTGGGATCCTCACCGAGCTGTACACAAGTTTTGTGTGCAGCTGCCAGTCTTGTTATATACTCCCTCCTTATCGCAAAACTTGTAGTTTTAGTTTTATGCACGCTTATTAAAAATACCTACATTTCCTCTACTTTTATAGGATAAAGTACCTAAAAGCACTAATTATTACCTATAAAAAGAACAATCATTACCTATAAATATAATAACTATATCTAAAACAACAAGTTTTTTGATACAAATTTACTACTCTAAGACTACAAGTTTTGCGATACGGAGGGAGTACTTAATATAATACATCTCTTTTGACCATCGACACTTTTCTCAGTGAGCTGTCAATCCTCTTATAACATCTGAGATTTCAGCGGTGCTATGTTTAACCTAGCTTCACCAATGTTCTAAATGTAACATCCGGCCGGATTTATAATAAACTTGATTTTTTTTTAACATATAATACATGTCAACAATTCATATAATATAATAATAATCCATAATATCACTTAATTATAAACCCAAATTTGTGATGCTTAGCTCTCATAAACTCAAATTTGTGGTGCTTAACTAACACCAAAATAAATAAATCCATCATATATATCACTCTAAACCTCTTAAAATCCAAAGTCATAAGTTTGACTCATAAGCAAATTCCTGAATAATCGCTTGCCTGTCTAGACAGGCTTAGGGCGTTGGCTAGGTGGGCCTTTAGGACAATCTTATGATCCTAGCAAGTTTTTGTTCTAGATCGTGGGTAAATACTCGTCGGTGGTAGGATCATATGTAATGATGATTTAAGGGTATAATTTGGCTCAACAGTGAAACCTATGCCCGTAAGACCATTTTTTTTTTCTCGTTCATTGCCACCTCTGAGATATCGAGAATTAGTTCGCCCTTAATCTTAAAATTCAATTTCTTATTCATATACCGTTATGATGACATTGGATATGATAATTACTAAAGATTCGTATGACTTCTCTTTGAGTTATTATTAGATTATACGTAAACATATTAGTTTGTTTAATGGATGTTATGTGGTCTATTGTGCCTTTTTGAGATGTTAACCTTGAACTAATATGAAATGTAAATGAAATTATTATAAGTTTTTTATTTTTAAATCAATCTATTTTCTGGGTATAGTTTATTTTTATTATAGTATATATTTTATTTTACCTCATATGTAGGATATTACGATCCTACGATCCTATTCTAGGGTACTACCTAGATCCAATTCTAAGATCTTGATCCTAATAATCTTGAATTGATACTCTACACAGAATTACTCCCTCCTATCATAATATAAGTTTTTAAGAAGCTAAAAATCATATAAAATAATAATTTTTTAATTGATTTTATAATTTAATACTTATTATATTACTCCGTATATTGTAAAATCATTTAATTAAAAAATATTTTTTATGCTCCTTAAACTACATGTAAAAAAGTAAAAAAAATCTTACATTTATTATTAGAGGGAGGCATTTTGATACATTTACGTACAGATGTGATCCCATATATTGGTAAGCAAATCAAATCCGTTTTAACCAATCACAAGTTGGTGTAGTGGTTATGGGGCTACATCCCATGCCTCGAGGTTCGAAGTTCGAATCCCCGTGGAAATATGGAGACGCTTGTGAGTGAGAGGGTCAACCCCTTAATGGACCTACAGTAACCCGACCCAGATGTAGAGTGGGCTAGTCCACTTGAACTGGTAGGAAAAAAAAATCAAATCCGTTTTTTTTCTTTCAATTTGGGTTAAAATAGCTTTCACAAGCAGTCATTATAAGAAAAGACTACTACTCATCCATCAAATTTGCTTGCTTGTATATCTCAAAACAAGTTAGAGAAGTTTCATATGGCTAGAGCTTAGACTATCCACACCGAAGCATCCCTCCATCTTCTTAGTCCAAATGTAGAAAAAACAAAAGAAAAGTTGTCAGACGCGGGACGATCACAAGAAAATTGCCACTTGTATAAGCGGTAGTTTGGAAATCAGCTTGCAATTGTTGGCACACGTTTCAAGAGGTAAAATTTCTTCCCTTCATCACGTGAATGTGCAGTAGGCACACATATTTGGAAATGGGTAGATTTGTTCCACATAAATTATATTTGAAGGTATTAAAACAAACCTTAAAACCGGTATTATTTATTATATAACTTTATTAAAAATAATTATGAAAATTATATTTGAATATAACTTAATTATTACAAATTGATTAATGATTATGTAGTTGTGTTTTTTAACTTGACTTGTTATTCATAGTAGTAGTAGTAATAGGAGGAGCAGCAGGAGGAGTAGTAGGAGCAGTAGTAGGCTAGCAGTAGCAGTGGTAGGAGCATCAGGATGATGATGATGATGATGATGATGTTGTGGTATGTAATATTTATTAAAAACAAAATGATTAAAAAGTGGGTGAAAGGTTGAGATGTGAGATATACGGATATAGATGGAATTGTTGAAAAGGTAAAATGTGTTCTTATGCTGATGTGGCAAGGAAAAAGTGAATTAAGATAACCTAAGAAGATTGATAAGCCCTTTGTGTGGCGTTTTTGTGATACTGATCGAGTGTCTCCAACTCATGCACGTAACTTCAACGTTGTATCAGTAACAAACTTCTCCGCCACCTTCATTGAAGTAGAACCAACCACCTTTATCATGGAATGCAGCAAATTAGGAAAAGACAGCACTAAAACCTTACATTTATTTTTCTTTTTTCCAATTTTATTTTTTTTTTGCTGCTTGTGGTGTACAAGCAGAGGCAAAGCTCTAATAGCGCTGGCTCTCTAGGTTTACCGCTGCCAGTCCGCCACTCGCCAACCTAGCTTCTTTGCCTTCCATGGCTTCTTCTTCACCGGACTCCTCCGATGTTCCATCAGCTGTTGCCCCCCTTGCCTCACCGCCACCTTTCTCCGCAGCCAACACAAAGCCTTCACCGGCAAGCCTCCGGCCTCCCACCGCCTCTTATCCTCGTCCAACGACAACTCCGCCGCTTCATCGCCACCATAGCTTCCGACCGGTTGCTTCTCCCGCCAACCACCGGTTTTGACTCCAACCGGAGCCACCACTCACCTCCGCTACTGGCCCTCCTTTGTCTCACCACGGTTCCCTACCGGACTTGTTGCTCGCCCCTCGAGCCTCTGCCTTGTTCGGTTCCAATGTTCTCATTGGGTTTGGTTTTGCCTCTGATAAGAACTTTGACAAATCAAATGTGAAGTGTCATTATTGTTCTAAAACTGTTCATTTTGAAAAGGACTGCTATAAGAAGAAAAGAGATGAAAAAGAAGCTTCTAAGAAGGTTGCTATTAATACAGTGTCTGAAACTCATCCCTACTATACACATGAAGTGCTTGTTGTTACTTCCTTGCTTGTTGAAAATGCTTCTGATTGCTGGATTCTTGATTCTGGATGCACCATTCATGCCACTTATCATAAATCTTGTTTGCATAACTTGAAATCATTTGATGGTGGAGATGTGATGCTTGGTGACCATTCTATCTTGAAAATTAAAGGCATAGGTTCAGTAGCTTTAAAAATGCATGATGGTGTGGTGAGGGTCATAAGTGATATATGTTAGATGGGTTCCTGATCTTAGAAGAAATCTCTTATCTGAAAGTGCTTTAGAAGCCTTAGGCTGTGAAGTTAATAGCAAGGATGGTATTAGGACTTTATCTAGAGATAATAAGGTTCTTATTCATGCTGAAAATAGAAGAGGTTTATATGTTATTCATGCTTCTCCTGAGCTTAATTTTGCTACCATACTTGTTGTTTCTGGTGATAATATGTCCTTAAATGAGTCTATAAAATGGCATAACAGACTAGGGCATATAGGAAATAAGGATTTACTTTATCTGTACAAGCATGGCATTCTTAAATCTAAACCTGTTGATATTGATGTGTGTGATAACTGTTTGATGGGAAAGAAAACTAAGAAGGGTTTTCCAAAATCCTCCTATGTTGCTTCCAAACCCCTTGAGTATGTTCACTCAGATTTGTGGGGACCTGCACAGGTTAACACTCCAGGGGGCAAAAGGTATTTTCTATCCCTTGTAGATCATTACAGCAAGAAGGTTTGGGTTTATTTACTTAAGACTAAAGATGAGGCTTTTAATATGTTTGAAATGTGTCATAAATCTGTTACTACTGAAAATGGCCTCCCTTTAAAATGTCTAAAAACAGATAATGGATTGGATTTTTGTAACTCTAGATATAACTCTTATTGCAATACATATGGTATCAAAAGACACCTTTCCATTCCTGGCACCCCTCAGCAGAATGGGACTGCTGAGAGGATGAACATGACTCTCCTTGAGAGGGCAAGGTGTATGTTGATATCCTCTGGAATGAGATCCTCTTTGTGGGGTGAAGCTGTTGTCACAACTGCATACCTCATAAAAAGGTCTCCCTCCTCCACCATTGGTTTTAAAACTCCTTATGAAATGTGGCATAACAAGAAACCTGACTTAACTCATATCAGACCTTTTGGTTGTGTGGTTTATGCTCATAAAAGTGATGGCAAGTTAAACCCTAGGTCTCAAAAATGTGTTTTGTTAGGTTATCCAAAAGGAGTTAAAGGTTACAAATTGCTTGTTATTCAACCTGGAGCCTATAAAACCATACTTAGTAGAGATGTGGTGTTTGTTGAAAATGAATTTCATTTTAAAAATGTATTCATTCCATCTGTTGAGAAGTCCTTGCAAGTACCTACAGGATCTGATGCAACCCAGTTCTACACCCCAGATGCTTCTGAGGGTGATGATGAATCTGAGGATGGCACTGACACTGAGGATGCTCAGGGAACTCCAGGAGCAACACCTTCCACTGCTATGCAACCTCACCAATTGGGTGGGGAAGTACATGATGATACTTCTGATGGATCTTCTGATAGTTCGGAAAATGATGACGATGATAGTAATAACTCTATCCCTGCTAGTTCTAATGCTCCCTCCCCTCATTCTGAGTATTTAGAACCTGCTACTGTATCTGCTTCTTCTGTTCATGCTGCTGGTTCTTCTAGCATTTCATCTTCAGAGAGGCATGATTTAACCACTTGGCAGTTAACTAGGGATAGATCACCTAGAACTAAGATCCCAAGTAAGAAGTATATCAGTAACATTGTTGAGTTTGCTTGTGCTGTGTCTGAAGTTGTTGATCATTTTACACCTAACACTTATGAACAAGCTATAAGATGTGCTCATGCTAAAGACTGGAAAAATGCTACGTCTGAAGAAATTGATTCCATGATGAAAAATAAAACCTGGATACTTGCTTTAAAACCTAAAGATGCTAGGTTTATAGGAAGTAAGTGGGTCTTCAAATTGAAAGAAGGTAACTCTAAGGATGAACCCCCTAGGTATAAAGCTAGGCTTGTTGCCAAGGGGTTCACCCAAAGAGAAGGGGAAGAATATACTGAAATCTTTGCCCATGTTGTCAAATACAAAACTCTGAGGTTATTACTTGCTATGGCTGCTGTCTATAACTTTGAGTTAGAACAAATGGATGTAAAAACTGCCTTCTTGCATGGGGATTTGAATGAGATCATTTATATGAGACAACCTCAAGGTTTTGTCAATAAGAACAAACCTGACTTTGCATGCTTGCTTAAAAAGTCTATATATGGACTCAAACAGTCCCATAGACAATGGAATATCAAATTTGACACATGCATGAGAAGAAATTTGAGCTTTAAAAGGAGTAAGTTTGACACTTGCTTATACTTTAAAGGCCATAAGACAAATTCTGTGTTGTATGTTCTGTTATATGTGGATGATATATTGTTGATGTCTAAATCTAAATCTGATATTGATGCCACTAAACATGAACTTGCTAAACATTTTGATATGAAAGATCTTGACCCTGCTAAAAGAATTTTGGGTATCAGAATTACTAGAGACAGGAGCAAAGGTAAGTTGTGGCTTGATCAAGCTGACTATGTGCTTAAGGTTTTGGATAGATTCCATATTAAAAACGTGACTCCTAATGCTATTCCTCTTGGTTCACATCTTGACCTTAGTAAAAATCATATTGTTTTGTCTGCTGCTGAGTCTTATAAAATGAAAAAGGTTCCATTTGATGCTGTTGTAGGCTCTGTTATGTATTGTATGATTTGCACACGTCCTGATCTTGCTTTCTCCATCAGTGCTCTAAGTAGATATATGTCAAATCCATGTGAGAAACATTGGAATGCTATGAAATATCTTTTGAAATACCTGTTTGTCACTACTAAGTTGAGATTATGTTATGCTAATCACAGTTCTGTAAATGAGTTATATGGATATGTGGATTCTGATTTTGCTAGTAACAAAGATAATAGGAAATCCATTACATCTTATGTTTACACTTGGGCTGGGAATTGCATATCTTAGAAATCTCAGCAACAACCCATTGTTGCTCTATCCTCTACAGAAGCAGAGTATATTGCAGCCACTGAGGCTTGCAAAGAAGCCATATGGCTGCAGGATTTGTTGCATGAGATTGAAAAGAAAACCTATACTATTGTGCTGCATATTGATAATCAATCTGCTTTATATTTGTGTCGTGATCCCATGTATCATGAAAGAACCAAGCATATAGATGTTAGGTATCATTTCATTAGGGAAAAAGTTGATGATAACGTGATACATGTTGTGAAAATAGATGGTAACTATAATCCTGCTGACTTTGGCACCAAGATAGTGCCTAGAGAAAAGTTTATGTTTTGCAGAAATTTCCTTCACTTGGATGAAGGAGGCTGAGGATCACAAGCAGGTAGGAAGGGCCAACGATGGACCTGGTTATCTAATCCACACCTAGGAGATGGTCTGCCTGGAGTGGACTTAGAAAAATATAGGGGGCAATTGTTAAGAAACATGTATATTTGTCTAAGTTGTACAATGTTTTATTATATGATTTATGTAATGTAAACAATAACTATAGGTTATATGTGTAATAAGGTTTAGAGTATGTTGGAGCTAAGAATAAGCTAAGTGTTGTGGACTGGATCGAATTTGGCCCGTTGGGCTTGATCTCCTAACCACAACACGAGCCTAATTCTAGGCCCATGCTCGGAAACCATTGCACATGCCCTTGGGAGATTGGCTGATCACTTGAGTTGTAGCTTCCTCCAAAGCGCTGCGTTTCAACTAGGGTTTGATCTCTATATAAAGGCTTGAGCTCGGGTTGCCCTCCGTCATTCAACTCACTGTTCACTCCAGCTTCTGAAAAGAAAAAGAGAGAAGAGAGAGTTCTAGGGTTAGGGTTTCGCTCTTTGATCCCATTTCCTCCGTCAGTCGCTGAAGCTCTTCTTCCTCGGCGCTCCTAGGGTGGTGCAAGGTTGCTGGCTCCTCTGGTGATCAGTTCCTCCTTCCCTGAGGGTTTACCTTCTCGATCTGGATCTGTATCTCCAGATCTGAGAACTTCGAAGGGAGTTCTTTCTTTGTTTGTTTGTGTAGTTGTTGTTTTTCGTTTCTTGTTTTAGACTTGCATGTTCTGTACTTTGACTTTGTCCAACCCCCTTGTATTCTTCGATTATCATAGTGGATTAGGGCCAACTCTTGAGGCACCGGGGATGTAGGATCGCGGATCCGAACCTCGTAAAAACTCTTGTGTCTTGGTTCTATATTTCGTCTTCTATGTACATCGAATGTATACTTGCTTGTCTCGCTTGATACGAATCGCCTATTACCCTCTTCACAATTCAATGTACTGCCCAAATTGAGAGGCCTCGGTCATGAACACATACCCATTACCCATATCGAACAATATTTAATTTAAATCTAATCATAAAAGGCTTGTAGCTATCTGTCTCTTTCTATCACATTTATATTACTTAAATATATACACCCTCTAGCTCTACTGGATTTTACAATTAATAGGGTTTGATCTTCTCAGTAAGACCCCTAAAATGAAATTATAATTAGCACATGATAAGGTCAACATTCAGTCATTACTGAATCAATAATTGCACAAATAGTATGAACAATATATCCAGAACTGAGAACTGCAATTAGAGTGGCTTGTTGGGAAGCTTGTGTACAATTAATTAATGGACCTTCTATCCGCACAGTTTCATCTTGCCATTTGCAGTGCCCTTATCGGGTTCCTGGGTTGGTAAGATTTATGCCGGTGCCGACTTCCTATGCCGGTAGAAAGGATACAGGTGCCGACATCTAGAGTGGCAATTTCTGTCAGCTTTGGTTTTGTGGCTGGTAGGGAATTTCGTGAGCTATTCAATTCTTTGTTCTGTGGTATTATTTGGATCTTTTTTGTATTAGGCTCGGCCCACTGATTGTGTGTTTTTATTCGACTCGGCCCACTTAGAAAAATAATTTAACCCTCGACTTCTTCTCCTTTCTTCCTCCTCTGTATCCTCCATTACAGCTCAATCCCTATACCGACTTAGGAGTCTGCAACGGTTGCTAGTCCTTCGTCTAAGTGAGCCTATGTCGCCATCCACCTCGCTGACATAGAGAGCCGGCACCGACACCGTGCATTCTGCGAAATTTTGACCATGCGGATAACAATCCCCTTAATTAATGGGACATTGGTACAAGGAGACCAAAAGAAAAAGTTGTTTACAAAAATGTAGCGGATGTTGAAGATTTGCACAAATAAACCCCCCTCAAATATGGTTGTCTAAGTGAAATAAATGGGGAAAATCGGTTGAAAAAGTGAAGGAAAGGGGGAAGAATGTAAAGATCGGGAATTTATTCATTATTTAATTGCTAAATTGAGTTGATGAGTCCTATTTCCGATATCGAGTTCCGATTTGAAAACTTAGGGTCCCGTGAGTCGCTTTGGAATGATTTGAATTTTCGATTCGGAATTTTCGGGAGTGGGATTCGGGATAGATTGTCGGGATTCGGGGTCGGACGAGCGGAACCACTCTTCCTCTCGCCTCTCTCTCTCTCTCTCTTCCTTTCTCTCTCTCCTTCCTTCCCACACCCTATAAAAACCCTAATTTTCGCAGTCTTCAACTCCAAAATCTCCTTCTTCCTCCTCAATTTGGTCTGGATTTTCAGTTCCTTTTTGGGGTTTTCGACTTTCGTTCTTTAGCTTTCAATTTTCAATCTAGGGATTCGGTTCCTCAGTGGTAAGTTGCAGCTTGTCTCCTACCTCCGGTCTTGTTCCATTGGCCTGCTCCCATGGCGGTTTCGGTCTGGGTGCCTTGGTTCGGGCTGGATCGGCCTCTTTTTGGCATCTCGGATTCGGGTTCGCTCTCCATCAGGGTCCCTTGATGTCCCCTTTCATTTTCGCTCGAGCCTCCTCGTTTCAGGCAGGGGCGCCGCCTCGTCATCGCCGTCCATCGCTCCTCCTCCTTCTCGGTTCGTTCCAGGCCATGGTTGTCCCCTTCCCCAAATTATCTTTGTCTTCATCAAAATCGGCCTAGTTTTGGCTGATTTGGGCTCCCCGTCCTTCGAATCCCAAGCTCCGGCAGTCGATTTGAAGGTTTCTGGTGCCGCCATGGCGGTCGCTGCGCTCCAATGCCCCTCATGACTCTCACCCCCTCATCTTGCGTCGGTATTCGGGGGATCTCCGTCATTTGGCCGGTGGCGCCTCCTACCTGGTTGTCGCCTTGTGGTGGATCTTCACCTATTCTGGGTGGTGCTTTTTTGGTGTTTTGTTGCATTCACTACAACTACAAAACCTCCCTTGGGCGCAAAGGTTATTCCTTGGGCCCGAGGAGGCCCGAAAAATAATACTTTGGCCCCAAGGTTTTGCCTTGAACCCAAGACAACCCGAGCAAATAAAAACTAATAATAATAATAATAATAATAATAATAATAATAGGGGAAGTATATCTATTTTCATATTTATTTATATATATTTTGATATATAACCCCTTGATTGCAAGATTCAATAACCCTCTTCTTTCGAATGCTGAAATCGGTGTCATGATTGACCGGTTTTTGGGTGTTTTTTCTTCGAATAGCGTGTGACTCTGTCTTTGATGTTCCTGGGTGTTCTAAAGCTTGGTTGAGTTTGCTGCGTCCGGATTCAGAACATGTTGAGGTCGTGGTAGTGTCTAAAGGACGACTTTGTATCCGTGAGATTGGTCCTTGGAGTTTCCTCTTCACTGCCCACAGAAGTTAGAGTCATGCTGTAACGCTGAGCTGCGATACTTCCCTTTGGCGGTGCTTGACTTCGTTCTTCGTCGGTGTCCTCAACGTTTCAGTTTAGTTCTGCCTAGTTTTGTTCATTTCAGAGTGCATATTACGGGTTGATTTCGCCTTTTTTTCCTGTATTTTCGATTTTTATTGTATGTTCGACGGTTCATCCGTCTGCCGACTTGTCGGCCTCTCGAGTTTCATGTATGTCTGAGCTTGAATTATTACTTAATAAAAAAAAAGTATACCTTTTCCACAATTATTCATTAACAAGGGTAAAAAAACAAGGGTAAAAAAAGGTATAATCAAAATAAGCCTATATTTCATCGCCATCCAAACAAAGCCTTAGTCGATGCGATAACTACTAACTAGTGACGAACCCGCGTGTAATGCGCGTCAGGAGTACGCGTCAAAATGGAATTCGATTCCTGTAAATATCAAACCCCAAAACCATCTCTTCATTCATTTCCTTCACACGCCATCAAATTCCCTCTAACCGATCCTCAAAACCCTAGATTTTCCCCTTTTCTACTGCCGCAATCTTCGTCAATTTCCATTTTTTGGTGTCGTGTTTCATCTCAGGTAATCGTATCTCTCGCGCTTTCTTTCTCCTCGGTCGTTCGAACAGTTTGTTTTGTGAATTTCGGTGCTTTTCGTGGCCTATCGTTGTAGTTATTGTTGGTGATGATGAATCTGTGTTTCGGTTGATGGATTATCATAATGTTTGCGTTGATTGATTACTCTCTTGATCGCTTGTTCATTCTAATTGTATTCATGATCGCTAGTTCCCCTGCGCATGATGAAGATTTTTGTTGTTATTAGAGATTGAATTTGGGAATTTATGCTCCTGGCTTGTGGATTACTGTTAAAAAAAGTTGAGCTTTTGATTTCAAGCCCGACGTTATAACTCGGATTCGATTAATGACTAACGGATGGAATTGGCCAACTACTATACTGTTTGAGTTTGGGGTTTGAATTTATTTCAATTTTGGATGGCCATAAATATAATAGCATTTAAATAATGCCTTGTTGAATGTGTTAGGAATGACTGAATGAACAAATTAATGAGAGATTAAATATTATAATGGTTCTTTTTCAATGATATACGTATGTTTATATTGACCAACTCTGCTATTTTAATTCTAATTTAGAACCATTTGATTTAGCGAGTTGATTTGATGATCTATTGTTGCTCTAATAGTTACAGCTTATAACGATCTCAGTATGGTTTACAAAATTGAGATTTAAAGACAAGATGACCATATCTATTTCCTATTTCTTTTCTGTGGCCTCTTTGACCAGTTAACTGCAATATATGTTTGTACATTCCAAAATCTTCTTTGATATCTTATTTCGTTGCATTCTTTGAGCATGTAAAATCCACATCTCATTGAGGGCATGGTTGTAGTTTCAAGTTATGGTTCAGGATTCAGTGTCCTTGTTTCATTTTGATCAAGGGTTAGTTTCACTCTTGCTGGATTAGGTTGTTGAAACAACATGGGAGGTGGAAAGGACAACAATAATGAACAAGACAGAGGTCTCTTATCTAATGTATTAGGGGGATTTCTTTTCTGTGGCCTCTTTGACCAGTTAACTGCAATATATGTTTGTACATTCCAAAATCTTCTTTGATGTCTTATTTCATTGCATTCTTTGAGCATGTAAAATCCACATCTCATTGAGGGCATGGTTGTAGTTTCAAGTTATGGTTCAGGATTCAGTGTCCTTGTTTCATTTTGATCAAGGGTTAGTTTCACTCTTGCTGATTTAGGTTGTTGAAACAACATGGGAGGTGGAAAGGACAACAATAATGAACAAGACAGAGGTCTCTTATCTAATGTATTAGGGGGATTTCATCAACAAGGCCACACATCTGGTGGATATCCTCCGCAACAAGGGTATGGTGGATACCCTCCGCAACAAGGGTACCCGCCTAGTGGATACCCTCCGCAACAAGGGTACCCACCAAGTGGCTACCCACCGCAACAAGGCTACCCGCCTCAGGGTTACCCCCCACAAGGTTACCCACCAGCTGGCTATCCTCCCTATGGTGGTCCTCCTCCCGGTGGATACCCTCCAGCTGCTTATCCTGGAGGCCCGAATCAACATAATGCCGGTCATTCAGGTACTGCCTTTGACGCTAAATTGTCTCAGCAAGTATTGTTGTTAGTTATAATTCTTAAGCCAATTAATCCCTTCGTGATCAGTTTCTGCTTTTGTTTAGCCTCTTTGGAAGTGATCCACAAATTTATTAATAGCACTATAAGTTACGGCCATATGGCACAACTGTTCAGGGACTATATGTACAATATCATAAGGCGCAACTGTTCGGGGACTTTATATATCATAAGCTCCTTCTTTCTAGTCCTTACCAGAACAAATAAATTAGCACGTCACGCTAAATGAATTAATGTGCAAAAATGCAAGCAAGGCAAGTCATTTTGTGATCATACTTCTCAACCATACAAGTCGGGAACTTTATTGCTTGAATGGAAATGAATGATTCGGAAGTCTGAGCTGCAAAATCTGTCAAATTTTTGAAGTGTGCCCCTCTTGATCAATTTTAACCTTTTTTTAGGCTTGTATTGTAAGTTTGTAAGCATTTCATGATCTGAACTTAATCTTGTCAGCAACACATAATATTGCTTAATATCTTCATTTGTGTTGACCTATAATGATATGGAAAAATATCTCAGGATCAAGCAACATGGCGCCGTTGCTAGCAGGGGGAGCCGTGGGCGCTGTAGCAGCCATGGGGGCTCATCATTTGATGCAAGGTGGTCACCATGGACACGGTGGTCACATGGGTATGGGGGGTATGGGCTATGGTGGTGGCGGCTTCATGCACGGAGGAGGGAAATTCAAGCACGGGAAGTTCAAGCATGGGAAGTTTGGAAAGCACGGTGGGATGTTCGGCGGCAAATTCAAGAAGTGGAAATAAGCTCGTATGCTACGTTGATGCTATGTACTTCCTTGAGTGTTGGTCTTTGAACTTGGTACATGGGTGATGGGTCATGTATAATCGCGTAAAATAAGAATCAAGGATAATGTGGTTTTAGTACCTGACTGTATTTTGGATTGCTATTTGGTATTAGATTGATACTCATTTGTTCTTCGTTCAACGTTTGTTTTTTCATCTAAAGATTTCATTGCTACGACTGTTTTGACGAGACTGTGTTTCGACCCGATGATTAATAACTACCTATTCGGAGGATTAAAAAAAAAAAATTAACTACCTAAAGTAGGGTTGGGCAAAATTTGAATCTGACCGGAATTGGACTGGTTCTGGTCTGATCCACGGTCCAAGAAATTTTGTATTCCGGGTTCCGGTCCAAATTCGGGACCAGGCCGGAATTTCCGCTCCGGACCGGAATTGAATGTTTTTTTATATATAAAAGCTGCATGCTGCGCTAATTGGCATTGGCCTAACCGGCTAACCCAAGACACAGTGCCTACTGCCTACTTTACTTTTTCTTTTATATACAGTGTAATATACTGGAGCCTAGGAGTGGGCATAAATCCCGCAAATCCCGGGCTCGGTCCCGTCCCAATCCCGGTGGGATTTGAAAAAAAAATAATGAATCCCGTCTCGTAAATATTATGCGGGACGGGACGCGGGACGAGGATTCATTATCCCGCAAATCCCGTCCCGTTCCACATATTATTATTACTATTATTATTCGGGTGAGCAAGGTCTGCCCTTCAGCATACTTACGGATGAGGTCTAAAAGACCAGAATCGTTGTAGATATCAAAAACCTAGGCAGAGTGGCACAGATGTGCAACCTTACCGGCCATTCTATTGCTAACGGGGTACATAAAAAAAAAACTTTTTTCAAAGTCCATAATAAGACTTTAATATCGGACAGGATCAATTCAATTTTTCAAGGGCATTTAGATGTTTTGTTGAAATGGTTTATAATTCTAATGAAATGATATTCACTGTTAATTTTGTCAATACGGAGTTGTAAAACATGTAGGACCCCAACTTAATAGCAACAACTTCCGTTTTCAGAGGACTTTGTTTACCAAGTTTTTAAAAATACATGTGTATCGAACGTCCTTCCCAGTCTCGATTTATGGCTCGAGCTGAGCCGTCATTGATTGCAATTATGGATCCATCAAAATTTAATTTGAGAGTTTGTCTCGGAGGTTTGCGCCAATAAAAATGACTTAAATTTTTTGTATGAGGTAAGAATTTTTTGTATGAGGTAAGAATTCGGTCAACATACCTAATCGATAACCTATGTTACACGGAAACGGAAACCGGAAGAGAAACGGAAACGGAAACGGGGAAACGGCTATCCGAATTTTGTAGGAAACAGAAACGTCGAGGAAACGGCAATATGAATTATATGTTCATTTAAATGTCTAAATAATAGCAATAAACATATCACCAAGTGATACACATTGAATGCATCATTAAGACTACAAATTAAAATGTTCAATACCGTGATAAATAATGCCCTTACTCATATACATACATGTCAAATATGTCTTGCAAACGAAAAAAATAAAGTAACTTAGTTTTAAAGTAACAACATAATCAATAACAACACAAAGTAATCAATCCAACATCAATATTCTATTTAGTTAATTCTTTCTTAAGTTATAGCTTATCAAATAAAGTTCTACAATTGAGGATTTACTCATCAGAGCTTAGAGGGAGAGAGTATTGAGCAAGAGAGAGGAGGGAGGACCAAAAATGGAGGAGAAGTATGCAATAAGGATAGAAGGAAACGAGAGTTTCAGACGGGATGAAGGAGAAGTATGATTTAGGGTTTGATTATTTTTAATTTTTTAACTATAAAATTTGTGAAAACGCCATCTGGCAAGTCAGAAACGTTTCTGACCAAACGGAAACGGTCAAAGTTTCTGACTATTTTGGTCAACGAAACGGTCAAAATTTCTAACCTTTTAGAAACGTTTCTAAGGTTTTCTGCGAAGTTTCGGAGTTTCTTCATATGCAGAAACGCGAAACCGCTATGAAATAAAATTTCGGGGTATCATAGTCGATAACATCCCAGCGGATGAGATCAATAAGATCTGATTATCTAAATCTGATACTAGTCCGCCAACAAAACAACTAAAGGTGTGCGAGACTGCGAGGTACTAATATAATCCAGATATTATTACCGAAATTACCGATAAATGAGAAAATTACCTAAAAAAATCACCTTGGAATTGGGATAAATGAATCAAGTGATACTGAATACTTTTTTTTTTTTGATCCGAAAAATATAGGGTGATACAGAATACTGATGATGGGGTCAGTTAAGCAGCAGCAGCAATGGCGATTCCAAAACCTCCGGTGAACCAATTTCTGTCGATCCCCTTAATAGCAGTACTACCCTCCAACCTCCGCCCCTTTCCCTCCTCTCTCTCTTCCAGTGTCGACGACGACAATGACGACAAAGGAGTGGTGCCACCTCGAGCTTCAAGCGTCCCTCATCTCTCTTTCTCCAAGCCCTCATGGGTTGTCCAAACTCAGGTCTCTTCCCCTCCCGCTCTCTGATTTGGAATACATTTCCTTTTCAGGATTTTCGCTCTTTCCTTATCTGCCCCGCTCTTAATTGAATTAAACCCATTTCAAGCATTTTCCTCCAACAAATTCGTCTGTGAGTTTAAGCTCGATAAGCTTTATATAATTGAGACGTTCGTTACTTGATTGTATTTGGGTGTAAAAGGAGTAATCTTAGGGGCGATTGGGGTTTAAGATTTAGGGTTTATGATTTTGGTGATGACTCGTTGATTCTGCTGATGTCCTGTTTGTTAATGGATGATTTCATCCTATCTGTACCGAATTGTTCCGATTTTGATGTGATTTCAAGATGCCTTACAGGAGTGTTATTGGTTAATGTTCAGTTCACAATTATACACTGAGAGTCTGAGACACTAGAGAATTGTTGATATGGTGTTGTGCTGCTAGTATTGGAGTTGGATTCTTATGCACTCCCCTACTTTCTTGCAGTCGAATGTGCGAAGAATGGTGAGGAAGAAACCAAGTCCGCCATGTGTAGTTTGCGATGGGAGCGGAAAAATTGATTGCAACCATTGTCTTGGAAAAGGTTCCTTTATATTTCTCTCAATTCTAAACAATCGTCCTGGTGTTTTTGTGTGGTGCAACTTCAGTTGCTAATGAACTAGGTTATGATTTGAATGTACATAGAAGGAAACGGTGATTGAATGACCTTAGTTCTATGATTGAAGCTTCAATATCATGTCTTAATGGTAGGGTTATGTAGTCGCCATTTGGGTCAATGAATGATTCAGTAGGCAGAAAGAATTTGGAATAATTTTGTACATATCATTTGGTCCAAATACTGTTTGTTTGGACCTTATTCTGGTTTTTGCGTGTTTTTAAATGGCCAAATTGGGTTCAATTTATGATTTTAACCCATGATCTGAAGTTCTAGGTTGCAGGAGTATCTTCCTTTGGGAAACAGTTGTATTAGTTTTTAGTTACAGACCTTCTAGATTGTCGGAGTATCATTCAAATGATACATGGAGAAACGACACTCGATAAAAGATTACTGGTCATCTGTGATGAGTTTTGAGTTTGGAAATTTTAGTGCAATTATAATGTATTCCTTTTGCTTTTCAGGAAGGACAAACTACACACATTTGATGATGCTGCCCGGGGGCAAATGGCCAAAATGGTGAGGTACCAATTTCCCTGCATGTCACATTTTAGCGAAGTTGCTTTTGGATGACATTTAAAGTTTTTAATATTGTATCAGTCATTGAACATTCTCTTGTATATTTAAGGTGCAAGACTTGTGGAGGGAGTGGTCTTTGCTATTGTGACCGATGCCTTGGGACTGGAGAGTACAGAGACGTACTAGGCTTTCATTTCTTGAGAAAGACGGATACAGCACAGGCATCAGGTCCCATAACAAGGAAGAATCAGGGGAATGAGCATCTTGGTGCAGCAGACTTCCTCCTCTCCGAACCCGTAAATTCAGAGGATGCGTCAAGCTGATGATCATAGAGGTATACGGACTACAAGGTACACTTGTAATTTCCTATTTGACAATTAATCGTTTAAAGGAAGACCTTCTAACCATCAATTTGGTACCCAGGAATCAGATATATTTGATGAGCATCATGTAGATGATATTTGTCCAAATCCAGAAGAGAAAAATAAAGGGTCGTTTGGTATCGATATCTAGATATCAAGATATTGATATCGGTTCATATCTCGATATCAAGATATCGGTATCGGTATCAAAATATCAATATCGGGTGATATCTTGATATCAAGTGATACCTCCCTCATTTAAGTATATCAAATAGGCTCAAATCTGAGATCTAGTGATATCGATATCTGTCTAAACCAAACACGGATATCAGATTAAGTGATATCGATATCTATCTATACCAAACACTATATATCAGATATGAGATATTAGCCCTGATATCTGATATTTGTATAAGCCTATATAAAGGATTTCTCGCTCCCATTTGTTATACACCCATGTGCAGATATAAGAGAAGATTTAATAATAAACTATCTCTTCCTTTCAGATGTATTCACTTGATGTCATTATCTTTTAGATTACTTAAAATCAGATTTACTGTACTGAACCCCTTGTAAAGGATCTGGATTTGTGACCATAAGCACATTGGATGAAGCTCAAAACTCTCTAAATGTTTATGCTGTGCTGATTATATCTGTCTGTGAACTGTTTAGTTACACAAGTCTGGATTTTTTTTTCCTTCAGTTAGTTTAGCGGGCCCAATTGTGCTGCAGGCTGCAGCAATACGTTTAAATTTCGTAGGGAAGCTGTGATTTGTTTGATACATTTTTGGGGCGGCATCAATATGAGCTGCTAATTGTTTTTCCTCTTTTGCTCACCAAGCATAGCAGCTGCACCCCGTTTTACTGTCACAGCAAAGTTTAAGTTGCTTCTATGTGAAATTCATGGGTGATTTTAAATTTCAGCTATGGTAGAACAAACTCGACGGCATTCTAATGGGAAGTGTTGGGATAATATCTTCTTCCCTCCTCCCCCTCAAAGCTCGTAGTTTGTGGATAGTCTTCAGTACCTGCTTGGGGATTCAAATCTGGTATAAAGAGAACAAGCCCCGACGATATGATGCTCTGACGATTCAGCTTCTGCTTAATTGGGTATTACTGTATCATTTTAATTTGCGAAATCAAATGCTTTAATTCCCTACAGAAATAATACTTGTTTTTTTCAAAAAAAAAATCCCCCTCTATATTATTCACTTGTAATTTTGAATATGCCTTGGATTTGAGGAGGTTGTATCTGAAATTCTGAATGTCTAGCTACTTCATTCAACCATTAGCAGTATCAATTTGGCCCCAAGGTTGAATATGCCTTGGATTTGAGGAGGTTGTATCTGAAATTCTGAATGCCTAGCTACTTCATTCAACCAGTAGCAGTATCAATTTGGCCCAAGGTTGAATATGCTTTGGATTTGAGGAGGTTGTATCTGAAATTCTGAATGTCTAGCTACTTCATTCAACCATTAACAGTATCAATTTGGCCCAAGGTTGAATATGCCTTGGATTTGAGGAGGTTGTATCTGAAATTCTGAATGTCTAGCTACTTCATTCAACCATTAACAGTATCAATTTGGCCCAAGGTCTTGTCACATTGATGAAAAGGGCATATTTTGTGGTCTAATTTGTTACAAGTTCGGTTCTTTAACTCGTCTGATATTGCACATTCCACGATTTACCTTCTCTTGAATCCTTTGGAAGAGGAGTTATGGGACATTCTGTGTACAACAAGACGTGAAACACATGGCACCTCATTTTAGGTATTTTATTTGTCTATACATTTCTTTACCCAAATGATAAAAAAAAGAAGAAGCATAAAACAGATTCCTCTTTTGTTCTTTTTATTCTACTAAAGTGCAGCCTATCCCCAATTTTGTATTCTTTTCTCTCTCTTTACACTACTGAACTTCAACCTACCAATTGCTGTATTTCTTTTTGCCTCATTTAGGTCTTTGTCTATACATTCGTTTTGCCAAATGATAAAAAGCAAAAACCAGATCTCCCTAACCTACCTCATACTGTATATCGACTGACCGACGAAGTTTCAGTAAACTTTGATCAGTCACAGACGACAGTAACTGATGTAAATGACTTCTTCTAATCTGATGATCAGTTAAAATATAAGTTATTACAGAAAATGACTTATCTTCCCATATGAAAGAATCTGTAAGGTTTTTGCAACATCCCTTTTTTTTTTCAGTGGGATCCTCTACAATCCTCCATACATCATTCCCTACTCCACTTATTTATTTTAATATTTATTTAATCTTTAAAAAAAATTAAAAAATTATATTTATATTCCTAATATTTGTTTTTATATATCTATAGAATTTTATTTTGAGAAATCGTGTTTTAATATTTTTAAAAATTAAAAAGGCAATATTATACAAAATATCCTTATTAAAAATATTAAAACATGATTTTTCAAAATAAAATTTTATAAATATATAAAAACAAATGTTAAGAATCTAAATATAATTTTTTTAATATTAAATAAATATTAAAATGAATGAGTGGAGTAAGAAATGTGTTGTAGAGGATCTTATTTGTTTTTTTATAGTTTAAATTTTTAAAACCATGTTATCCAAACTCCATCAAATGCCATACTTGTGTAAGGTTTTACTTTCCACTGTTACCCATGTTTATCCATTTGATCAAAGCAACTAAAGTTCATGTGCTTTTACAGTAATGCAGATTACATCTTTCACAAGTTTATATTAATACGCATCTTAGGTTAATGATTTTCGAGTTTTGGTTGTTTCGGATTCTAGGGATTTTCGATTTTTGCCTTAAAATGTCTTGCCAATACTTATCATGATTTCAAGACCCTATCGTGCGCCACTCGACCAATGGTAACCTTAATATCTTCAGACAGATATCTGTTGGAACATTTGAGTTTTTCATTTTCATGGCGCTAGCGCTAGCGGGATAGAGTGAGATTGTTGTTAGACAGGAGGGAACTCTCTCAACTTGACATAAAGAGAAAGAAAAAAATAGTAAAGCAGATTCTCAGTACTCTTAATCTATGAAAAAGATTGACAGTTAGCCAATTACTACATTCCACCTCTAGATTTCCCTATAGTCTACACCCCTCTTTGCACTCTAAAAAGAGGAATAAAGGACTACCCAAGAAAAATCTATATTATAAACTCTTATCAGGCTTCCTTTTTGCTTACAGTAAATTGATCATTGCAAGTAAGGTACTTGATTCATTTTCTAAAAGATTTATCCCCTTTGAAGATCATTATATATATATAAGATCATTGGCCATTCCATATCCCTCCCTGCACTAAGACAAACAAACAAGAAAACTTACTTGTCTGGAACCCGAATATGATGGCGCAGCAACCCAGCAAGAGCCAACATCTGATCAGGGGTGACCGGAGGATGTTCTCAGCATCCGATGACACAACAATGCTGAAACAGATTCAGGCCACCCATGCCCCTGATGGACGCGAGGTGGATGTCGCTCCGGTCCTGAAGCTCATTGACGACATCTTCCAGCATGCCAAACCAAGCATTGAGGCTGCTATGAATGTATGTGACCATGCTTTACTTTCTTGGTTTCTGTTCATTGTTTTGGTCCTATTGATCGGTTTTTCTTCGTTTTGTAGGGTGTCCATGAAGGTACTCACTCGGAAGAGAGTGTTACTCCAAGTGTTGCTGACACTGACGGCATGCTAGAGGCATTGGCTTTTATCATCCAGAAGGTTTCTTGTGAGGTACTTTAACAAGTTCTTCTATGATTCATCATATGCATTTGAAACCGAGAAAAGATGAGAAGAAGCTGAATAACATATAACATATTCTATCCTAACATATCATAACACATGTATTTGATGACAGATAGCATGCAAGTGCTCAGGAGGCGGAGACGCCCATGCATCAACCATGACGCTCTTGAACATCCTCTCGAGCTACTCATGGGATGCCAAAGTTGTGATAGCGCTGGCAGCGTTTGCTGTATCCTACGGAGAGTTCTTCCTTGTGATCCTTCAGTACCCGACCAACCATCTTGCCAAGTCCATCTCCCTTTTGAAGCAGTTGCCTAACGTGGTTGAGCACTCGGCTGCCTTGAGATCACGCATTGATGTCCTCAACAACCTCATCAAGGCCATGATGGACGTGACCAAGTGTGTCATCGCGTTCAGGCATCTTCCTCAGCAGTACATTTCACCGGAGAATCCTCCATTGTCAACTGCCATAGCCCACATTCCCACTGCTGCTTACTGGACTATAAGGAGCATTGTCGCTTGTGCTGCTCAGATAGCGAGCTTCATTGGAATGAGCTACGAGTATTGCTCATTCCGTTCCTTTCAAACATATATACTGTTTTTAGTACTTATAAGACACGAAGTCTAATAGATTGTTTTAATGACAATTTAGGTTCAGTCAGTCAGCAACTGAGTCATGGGAGCTGTCGAGTTTGGCTCACAAGGAGAAGAACATCTACGACCATCTTATGCAGCAGCTGTCGCTATGCAACCAACATATTGGTCAGCCCTTTGTTTACTGACATTGACAACATATATAGTTTTCGGAAGGCTGTGTTCCTTTAAGTCCCAAGTTGAGGATCTAATAGAATGTTTGGCATAGGAATGCAGAAGAAAAGAAACAAATCGAGGCATATCATAACCTTGTTCGCCTGTTTGAGACGCCACACATGGACAATCTTAGGATTCTCAAGGCACTGATATATTCCAAAGATGATCAGCTTCCCCTTTATGATTGCTCAGCCAAGAGAAGGGTAACAATATATATATGATTTGTGTCTGTTTTGTTGTTGTTTCTTTGGTTAACGTTGTTTTGATCGACACTTGGGGACCTCATGAGCAGGTCCAAATAGAAGTACTTAGGAAGAAAACGGTGTTGCTACTGATATCAGACCTGGATCTCCCACTTGAGGAGCTGATGATTCTGGACCACATATACAAGGAGTCAAGGCAAAGAGCAGAATACCACTACGACATAGTGTGGCTCCCGGTGGTGGAGAGAAAGGCTTGGACTGATGCTAACCAGCTAAAGTTCGACACACAGAAAGGTATGATGTCGTGGATGACGATAGCCCATCCTACAATGCTGGATCCGGCGCCAATCAGGTACATGAAAGAAGTTTGGCATTTCTTAAAGAAGCAGATCCTAGTGGTGTTGGATCCTCAGGGACGGGTGGCATCTCCAAACGCGCTTCATATGGTCTGGATATGGGGAAATCAAGCCTACCCTTTCACCACCGCGAAAGAGGAAGCACTGTGGCGAGAAGAGACATGGAAAATAGAGCTGTTAGTCGATAACATTGATCCTAATGTCGATACTTGGGTACGTAATTCCTTCCACCACACCACTTGTTTATTCGCTTGCTTTACGTTTGCTCAAAGCAAGGTGTCTTGTCGGATGGTTTCAGCTGTCACAGGGTAAATACATCTGCTTGTATGGAGGGGCGAATATCGACTGGATAAGGAACTTCACAAAGACGGCCAAGGAAGTGGCTGGCACTGCAGGGATAGCACTAGAGATGATCTACGTGGGGAAGAGCAAGGCAAAGGAACGCGTGAGGAAGAACATAGACGTTATCGAGAGGGAAGAGCTGAGCCACTACTGGCCAGACCTCAACTCCATATGGTACTTCTGGACAAGGCTGGAGTGCATGCTGTATTCGAAGATGCAGCACGGGAAGACGGTTGAGAGTGACCAGATAATGCAGGAGGTGATGACCATACTAAGCTTTGATGGGTCGGAGAACGAATGGGCAATCATATTCATTGGCTCCAATGAGATGGCAAGGGCTAACGGAGAAGTGATGCTGCAGAGCTTTCAGAGGTTCGGAGACTGGGAGGGAGAGGCAAGGGACAAGGGCTGGTTGACTGCACTCATTGATCAGCTCAGGAGTCGACACACTCCTCAGCATTGCAACCGCCTCATACTTCCCGGGATTGAGGGAGGCATCCCTGAGCGCGTCGTTTGCGCTGAGTGTGGCCGCCCCATGGAGAGGTACTTCATGTACCGCTGCTGCACCGATTGAGATCACCTTTTAATATATAATATATAGCCTTGTTTTGAAGCTTCTGTTGGGTAATTTGGTTTGTTTTTCACTACTGCTTTGTTGGTTGTTAACATATTTGTATGTTGTTTGAGTTTGCTTGTTAAGAATTAAGATCATATTGTAAGTTCTTCATTTTGTATCAATTGATCGATTAGTGATACAAGTAATTAATAAGAGTGTTGAATTGCCTCCGTATTTGGGCTTCATAAGTAATGTATAAAGAGGTTAGTGATATAAGTTCTCCTTGAATTGGTAAATAAAGAGCGGTCATCCGGGTTCGAACCGGGAACCTATAAATACTATCCACAAATCCTTTCCGATGAGACATTTCGAAATGGTTATGATATAAGTTCTCCATATGTACACAACCAATACTTTTGAGTTGATTCTTATTCGAGTCAAAAGAAAAAACAAAGCTTCCTCAAAGATCACTCCGTTCCAGATCTCATTCCAATCTCGCGGAATGAGACATAGGATGACTTCAATCTCCTCGTGTCCTATCTCATACCCACCCCTACTTGACCTAATAGCAGAAAGATAGATGTATTATTGAATTGTTCCTTTCTCCAAATGAAAGTTTCATTAGGTATATAAAGAATAAAAGGGAAAGGTGAGTTATATTGCTTGCTTTGAGCAATCTAATAAGTAGCGTCTTCTGAATTAAAACAAATGAAAACCCTACTTTGCTTGGAGAACGCGCCTCATGCGCGCAGGCTTCTCCTTCAACCTTTTGTCTTGTCCGCCGTCACCTTCAATTCAGTGCACCCGCCCAACAGATCTCCTGGCCACCCACCCTTCTGAGCCCACAGGCTTTAATCCGTAGCTCTCCCTACCTGAATCGACCCTCGTTGCTAACAGACCCGGCCTAGAGGCAAGGGCAAGCTTGGCAACGCCCAGGGCCCAAATAAATTTGGGGCCCAATAATAAAAAAAATCTGAGTATATATATTACATTTAACCCATCATTTTTAGGCCCAAATATCCTTTAGTCCATTTCTCTTCTAGAGAATAAGTTGAAATTTTTTTAGGCCCATAACTTTTTTTTTTAAAAAAAAATCAGAATAGGCCCATAACTTAATTAGTGGTGGTATATTAACATTACTATACTAAAAGCACCCACATTGAGCAATGGAGGTTCTTTAACCCAAATTTAAGAAATTTAATACTATTTTATTTGAGATCGTAAAAAATGGGTTAAGGAATGATTTGACATGTTCTCTCCTAAGGAACTCTTAAACACCCTACAAAGGAGAGAAATTGGGGACCGCATCAAAAAAAAGTTGAAAGAAGAGTGAAGAGATAAAAGATAAAAAAGGAGTTAAGAAACTATATTGGGTTCTAGGGATGTGAGTGAAAATGTATAATGAGTTGTTTAAAGAATAGTAAAGAGAGAGAAAGATAAAAAGTGGAGTTAAGAAACCCAAATAGATTCGAGGGATGCGGATGCTCTTAAAGAACAAAAATAAGAAACCTAACAATAAAATAATAGAGGAATAATATATTGTGTTAAAGAATGATGTGATAGGTTTACTAGTAAGGAACTCTTAAAAACTCAAAAAGGAAAGAAGATGGGTAAGAGGGTAGGAAAGAGAAAGAGATGGTTTGGGTAAGTGGTGAGGCTAATTTTAATTTTATATTATTTAGTTCATAGTAAAATGGATTGTAGAAATGTGGGTAAAAAATTATGAGAGTTAATGAACCGAATTGGGTTCCATGATACGGATGCTCTAAAGGGCTGCAACAGCTCTCTCAAACTCACCGATGGACCCATAACTTTTGTTGAATACTCTAATTTACCTTATTTGTAGTCTCATAAACTCAGAGATGGGGCATTTTAACCCAATCTCCCTTAATAATAACTAAAGGATTGTAGCCCTCCTGATAAAAAAAAAAAAAAAAAAACCATTACTATACTAAGTCTTAAGTAACAAACAATGAACAACAAGCAGTAAGAAATTAAGAGCAACTCACTTGTTATCCATTTTCAAATGTATAGAAACAAGACGCTCGGGTTGGGTTCATATAATTTATAACATTTAATAAAACTATTTAAAAATTATTCCAAAATTATACCCATTAATGTGAGGATATATTTCATTTTTAATTTTTATTTCCTTACCGTTTTTCTTATTAACTACATATAAATTATAATGTCTTTCGGCATGTGTGACTCGTAAACGACATATTTTTGTTAATGGATGAAAGTTAGTATTATATTGTAGAAAATAAATGAATTTTTAGTGATTGAAATATATTTTTGTTTGCTAGAATGTAGCTTTTATATATATATATATATATATACATATATATATATACAATTAATTTAATTTTAAATTATTAGGGCCCAAAAATTTTATTTGCCCCAGGTCTATATAACAGTAGGACCAGCTCTGGTTGCTAAAGGAGGTAGCTCCGTCATCGAGTTCCCAATTCGGCGTGTGTTTCGCTAGCAATCCTGTCTTCGGGTTGAAATGTCTTGTTTGGATCACCATTTGTGTTCTTGTGTGTGCGTTTCGGGCCTCATTCATTGCGAACTGTTACAATTGGGTCAAGTGGCCTATTTGTGATGGGGTTCCTGTGGGTTTGGGTTCAACCGGGAGGTGGCACTCCATAGTTCGGGCGGTGGAAGGGATGGCTCTTCAAGCAGGCGGTCATGTCGGCCGCTGTGTGTTTCAAATGGTGGTATTCCCACTCATTACCCCATACCCCCATCCACAAGGTGCGCTTCTCTAGTTTAGGGTTAATCACCCATTTCAATATCTGGAAGCCCAGGTTTGAAGGCTGTATAAAGCCTGTTTTTATACTAATTTGGATTCTTTATCCTATTGATTGCAATTCTTCCTATGAAATCTCTATTACTGTGTCTGCCGTGTGCTCTCATCTTGCTCTATTACTTTGTTCTGTTTCTGTCTGCGACTCGGCAGCCCCGATCACACTATTTTGGCTAACCGTCATCTACCAAATCATCTATTTGTTCATAAAACGTGAAGTTGGATTCTTTCCTTCTAGGAATAATTGTTGTCGCTATATAGCCAAGATTTGCTTCAGTTTGATTACTTGTTTCCTTTGTTGCACCAGTTGTTTCAAGCTCATTTTTATTACTTTATTAAAATCGGAAACACAGAAGACTCTCATTTGATTAACCATCAATTATTTAACGTATGTCAATTTATTTACAACACTTGGAATTGAGTCATTTTCATTTGGGTTACCTGTACGATGGCCTAAGTGCCATTTGTGCAGTATAAGCAACCCCCTCACGGCGCCTCACCCCATTTGATTGTCATTATGATGCTTGCAAATGGGTTTCTAATTCAAACAATATTGTCAAACTACTTTCATCCATTTATAGAGTTGAAGTCAAAACAGCTATGGATTACTACTGTTTTGAGCATGACCTGCTCAATTACTTATATGGGAATACATCCCCTTTACAAATTACCATCATAATGAAACGAGTTTGCTACACTTTGATGGAAACTTCAATCACGTTTGGTTCACCGGCCTCCACTTATGATTGCATAAAATTAGATAAGCCCTATCAGGTCTTTCGTATACATATTTTGACACTTACACCGTATGTGCTACTTATAAATAACCTTGTATTCATTATTTATTTCATACCAAATATATTTATATACATTCTGAAAGGGATTAATTACATCTCCTATGATATATATCATCAATATACAAACTCGTTTCAAGTTTGTCTGGCTCGGTACACAGTCGGTCACTCTCCCCTGTGATCATTATAGATTTGTTGTGTTTACAACTTACTCAACAGCAATTCTAAACCATTATGGCACTTCTTTACCCCATCGTCTTACACGATGTTTTGAACCATGTCTTCGAAAGACTACAATCTCAACTAAGTATTACACAACAATCCCCAATCCATTATTATTTTATGAATATATGTACTTGGAACTGTAGGGGTATGCGTAATCTTTGGACTTCAATCGAGTCCTTCTGTGCCAACAATATTTTCTTTCAAAAATGACGGAAATAAATCTACTTTTTTAAAAGTAGCGTGTTTTTTGGTTTAGGTTATGTTTGGTATAAAACTAGCTAATGGGTAGTTAAAACTGATTTGATAGTGAAGTTTATGGATTATTTGTATTATATATATAATGTTAATAACTTAGTTTGGAAAATCTACTTGTTGTGGTAGTTAATGAAAACTTATAAACAGAAAATTAAAACTTTTAAAAAGTTTGGGTGCATAGCTGTTGAAAAGCTCCGATTTTGATTCGAAAACCTAATTAAACAAAAATCTTATATTTATTTCATTTTAAACTATATAATACATATATATAGTATTATATAGTTTATATATATGTACTCTGTAATGCAACTTTGCAAGGGAGGGAAAGATTTTGGCCCCCCGCTCAACAAGCAGCTATATGCATATATACATTGCATTATATATGTATGTTTATAGAAACGTATAAAATATAAAAAAAATTATAGATATATATTTATCACATATTTAAAAATCGCAATATATACATAAAATTTTGATTTTTTTATTATCTTTTTTATTTAAGGGACAAGACCCGTCCCGATCCCGTCAAATCTCGCAAATAACGCAGGACGGGACGCGGGATGACTCTGTTTGTCCTGTCCCACACCCACCCCTAGGAAGGACCCAGCTGAATAAACATCCACTGGGTCCTGTATTTTAAATTTTACGTAATTTACTATGCTCCGTATTTGTTTGTTGTGGGTGATTGATTGGCAAGTGAATGGGGTCCGCCTTAACTCCTCAATAGGGCTGTTGACTTAAGACCCTGACTATTCAGCAACGACTTGGCCAAGTCAACCATATTGCTTTAATTCCCATGGGCCCCACTGCTCATTTTCGGCTACAAAATTTCTTCGTTAATTAGTCTTTAATTAGTCAAATTTTATGGTCTACAATAAATTAATGAACATCAAAGTTAAGACATCAAAACCCAAACGAGACGGTATATCCATTAGCCAATATCCAGGATGGCGTTAAGAATGGATATCAAATTGGATGATCAGACAAAAAAAAAAGTTAGTACTCCCCTTCATCTTTTTTCAAAAAAAATAAATAGTGGTTTTGAGGTTTTTTTTTTCCATTCGACATATTAATTGGTGTTATTACT
This sequence comes from Persicaria tinctoria, assembly GCA_037127255.1. Taxonomy (NCBI): domain Eukaryota; kingdom Viridiplantae; phylum Streptophyta; class Magnoliopsida; order Caryophyllales; family Polygonaceae; genus Persicaria; species Persicaria tinctoria. The sequence continues at coordinate 12,967,941 of JBANSL010000020.1, read as the reverse complement.
TACGTAGTACTACGTATTAGAATTAGAAATTGAGAAACTGGTTTGTAGCTCTAATTAATGATGGGAAGGTTTCGATTTGTACCGGTGCTTCTATGCAAAAATGCATAAAACCATCCACTATTCATCGTTATTTGCAAATAATCACCCTTTATTAAAAAATTGTTAAATAACCACCCATTAAATATAGGATGTTTGCAACTTACCACCCATACTCCTTTTCTTGTTAAACCTCACTTAATTTAATATGAAAAGACAATTATACCCGAAAATCCGGAAATTTTCCGAGTAATCTGGGTTTCGACCTGGTGACCCGAATGACCCGGTAATTTTGACCCGATTGACCCGGTTGATTTATAATTATATATGATTAATTTTTTTATGGAGATTCCAATTTATTACATTTTATAATTACAATCACTTGATCTTTCATTTTCAAAGCAATTTTTATATTTATTTATATTGTGTAATACTCCGTCCGATCGATAGTATTTGATTTTTATTTTTCAACACATTTTTTTAAGAAGATAAAAGTTCTAAAAACTATTAAAATAATTCTAGGCTTATTACTAATTATATGAAATTATTTTTTAAAAAAATATTTAAAAATTTGATATTTTCTATATTATTACATTTTATTAAAAATTACATGAAATAATAAAAATCAAATGTTTTTAAAAATTATTTAAAATTTTGATATTTATATATTATTATATTTTATTAAAAATTACGAGAAATAATAAAAATAAAATATTTTAGATCAGATATAGTATATAATTACAAGCACTAGAATTTATGAGCAACATCTTTAATTGTAGAATTTTAAAAATATCCAAAATTATCAAATCATGATTTTTTTAATTTAAAAAAGAAAAAATTGACAAACCCAAAATCGACCCAAAATGACCCGAAACTCGGTCAAACCCGAGTTCGAGACAACCTGGTTGTACTCGGAGCCCGTTTTACTCGGGACCTGAAGTGACCCGACCCGAATGACCCATTTGACAGGTCTAATTGTAATACTTGAAAAATCAAGCAACAAAGAGAAGTATAATTGTCTTTTTACTAAAAATGAAACATTAAAGAATATGGGTATAATTGTCTTTTCATATTAAATTAAGTGAGGTTTGACAAGAAAAGGGGTATGGGTGGTTAGTTGCAAACAACCTATATTTAATGGGTGATTATTTGACAATTTTTTTAATAAGGGGTGATTATTTGCAAACAACAATGAATAGTGGGTGGTTTTATGCATTTTTGCCTCTGTTTTTTTGGTGAATTAGCAAGTTGTTTATTGCATAGCATCTTTTGGCTTTTATAGCTGAAGCTATTACTTCTATAATGACTATTTTGCCCTTCTAAGACCATCCATAATGGTGATATGCAAATATGTATTTTTTAGACATTTTTTAGCTCCATCGGTTGTTTTGAGTATGTGCAAATGTGCACATTTGAACATGTGATGTGCAAATTTGAGCACACCATCTCCCCATGTGCAAAAACTTTTACAAAAAGCAAGATAATTTCATTAGTTTATTTTTTTTTATGATTTTATTTTCTTTTTTGTTTTAAATGAATTGTATTTCAATTGTGTTTAAAAAATGTATATTTCACCAATGGAGCAAATTGCTAAAAAGTGATGTATATTTTTACACATATTGTGTAAATGTGTACTTTACATTTTGCACAAAACCATTGTAGATATGGTCTAGTTGGAGGAAGGATATCAAATACCAATCCCAAATTACGAGCAAGATACATGTGTTGTTCTCCCAAGGCTTTGGCCATGATGTCTGCAAGCTATATCTTGGAAAGTATATGATGAATTAGTAGGAACCCGCTTCTCTCTAAAAAATGGCAATCGACCCTGATGTGTTTTATTCATGAAACACGGGGTTGGCTGCTAGGTGTTGTGGAACCTTGTTGTCACAATGCATGGTAATGGTGACTGGTGAGTGGAATGTGGATCTTGAGATCTTGGAGTAGCCCTTCTAGACATAATAGTTCACTGGTGGTTGTTGACATGGCTCTATACTCAGACTCTATCGAGGATTTGGAAATTGTGATTTGTTTCTTGGTTTTCCAAGAGATAAAGGACCGCCCAAGCATGATACAAAATCCCAAAATTGATCTAGCAGATAACACACAGGAGGCCTGATTTACATTTTTTGAAAGCAGATAATTGCTATTTTGAAGATGTTGAGTATAATAGACCTATTCCTATTATGCCTCTGAGATATTTAAGAACATAAAGTGCAATTTGATAGTGTGGAATCTTTGGATCACTTATAAATTGAGAAAGATGTTAAACTGCATATGAGAGATCGGGACGAGTGAGATTGAGAAACAATAATCTTTGGAGCACTTATAATAGACTACTCCTATACTGCTCTTGATCTTGCATTGGTTCTCCTTCTTCTAATGATAACTTGAGTCCTCGAGGTGGTGGAAATGAAGCTACTTTACACTCCATCATTTCAGTGTTCTTGAGAATACCTAATGCACACTTTCTTTGATGACTCATCATGCCAGATCAATATCGCCACTTGCTCCTTGATGTTGAGATAAACTGCTAGAGCTTGATCCACTCTCAATCTGTTGAACTAGGTAGTATGCCTTATTAACCGAAAGCCAAGGGATCCATCACTAGTATAATATTTCTTTCAGGGTCATACACATCACCTAATGAAAAATTGGATCAACCTATTCCTTCCTTCAATTTCTACCACTTTCTTGACCAAATCGAAAGTACAAGAATTCATAGCACCACACGAAAACCTACGATTTGTAACTCATCCCATATACATTTCCATTTATTAAAATACTTAGCAATGAACAAGTTATCATTCACAACATAACCTAATTCCCTTTTCGATTGAAAAATTGAAGATGTATTAGTTTGATTGTACTTCTCCGAGAGCTCATCCCATAAATGCTTCACCGACTCAACCATGTAATCTGCCCTTATCCACCTTTGAAAATTGGGTGAAGCAAGCAATGGGGTAGGGCAACCATTATAAATAAATCCCAACTTGTTATTGGCCCCAAGCCCCCAAGCAAGCTTCATTCCACGACTCCAACCAAGAAAGTTCGATCCCAAAAGCTGCAACATGATTAACTATATGGTCCAAGGTTGTCAGAGTTTGACAAATTGAGCATAGCATTCAAATTTGTCAAACTTGTGTTACCAGTTTGATGTTTTGGAACCCGATGAATACCTAGTTCGATACTTTCAGGCATAATTTTGTCGAAATCTCAAGAACTTGCACAAATTCGCAAGCAAAACGATCTCTGAAACACAAATATGATCGATCACCAAGTACAAATAAAAGCAGTAAACGCGGAAGCAAATCAATTCTAAACGACCATGCTCAAGACAAAAAACTAGCTTGCAGCTCTCCGATACCATGATCAATGATGAAGGAGACGAAATCAAGAACAAACGAGAGCAAATTGTATTGAAGGACAGAAATTTGTTGTAAGCAAGTTGTCTGTTACAAAAGCATCTTTTGGCTTTTATAGTTGAAGTTGTGACTTTTGCAATGACTGCTTTACCCTCCTAATATCACTTTTTTTTGGTGCGAAGGCGAGGCAAGAGCCCCGGGTTTTATTTCAGAAAAAGGATGAGTTCAAATTACAGAGGGGTCTCCCAAGAAAGGGAGCAGACAAACAGGAGGGTAAGTAAACTCCTCATAAACAGAAGCTGAATAAAATGATGATTGAGCAAGGGCATCGGCTGCTTCATTTGTCGTACGGCGGATGAGCTTGATCATCACCTCCCAGGTTGGAAGATCCAGAAGACGACGGCATTCTTCAATGAGAAAGTAGTCCGGGTGACAATCATAGGACTTGTGGCCAAGTAAATTATAGAGGACTGTCGAATCTGTTTCCAGAATCAGTCTGGGGACTTCCTTCGCAACGCTCATCCGGAGGCCATGAAGAGCTGCCCAAAGTTCCGACCTTAGAGCCGAAGCTCGTCCACACTTGAAGCTGAAAGCGTAGAGGTACTCACCCAAGGAGTCCCGACAGATTCCTCCTCCCCCCGCCGGTCCCGAATTTCCTTTGGAAGCACCGTCTATGTTTAGCTTAACCCACGTTGTGGGAGGCGTCGACCACGTTTCAGGGGCTGTAGCCGATGCAGTTTGGGGACCCAACGGCAACTCTGTCTTATGCAGCGAGATAAAGTAATTTTCGGTGAAGATCAGGGCTCTCGAGGAAAGGTCCTTGTGCTCCTCCATTTGATCAAAAACCAAACGGTTTCTGCACTTCCAGGTCAGCCAGAGCATGTTCGCGAAAGTAGCAGCCCAGCGATCTTCTCCCTTGACATTGGTAAAGATCCAATCACTGATATTTCCACAAGTGAACATGTCCCTGCGGCCAAACTTATTCGCTAGTATCTCCCATTCTAATCGCACAGAATTGCAGTCCCGGAGAAGGTCGATTCCCGTTTCGGTGGCTCCACATCTCAAGCAGGCGTCCGAATTGGCAATATGTCGTCTAACTTTGAAGCTGTTGGACAAGAAAGCATCATGGGCGGCCAAAAAAGTGAAGGATCTGACTCTCTGTTGAACGGGCGCCCTCCAAAGGTGCCTCCATCCATCCATCGGAGTTCCATTCGGCTGGTGGTTGGAGAGTTTTCCGAGCGCCGACTTGGTGGTGAAATCTCCCGAAGTAGTAAGACCCCACACCAATATGTCTCTAGCTTCTGGATCTTCTGAAAGGCAAATGGATTGTAGGCTCAAGAGGGAGTCTGGTGATAGGAATTGCGCCAGTAAAGCCCAATTCCAGGACCCGTTGACCCATAATTCAGCAACTGTAGCACAACTCAACTCTTCCGGGACGTCTTTTGTAGCTAGGTCAATGAGGGGACTTTCTGACAACCATGGGTGGATCCAAAATAGCGTCGTGGTGCCGTTTCCAACTGCCGATCGGAGGTTTGGTGTAAGTAATTCAACACCGTGAACTATGCTCCTCCATGTTCTTGACGCTCCTATTCGTTTGGAGAACATGTCGACATCATTCCTTCCCTTACAATACTTACCCCTAACAATTCTACTCCATAGTGAATTCGGGGATTGCAGAAGTCTCAAGCTAAGCTTGGCTAGGGTGGCTTGATTTGTGGCCCTCATGGGCCGGATTCCTAATCCCCCTTCCGTGACTGGATGAGTGATAGTCTCCCAGTTAAGTAGATGGATTTTTTTTCTTTCTGATGTCAAGCCCCAGATAAAACCATGGACCTTCTTGTCGATAGCATCGCAAACATCCCTCGGCACAAAGGTAGATTGCATGGTGTAAAGGGGAAGACTAGTCAGAACCGACTTAGCCAGGGTGATTCTCCCCGCAAAGGATAGAGTACGAGCCTTCCAGCCTTGGAATCGAGACGAGACTTTGTCCAGAAGATAATTGTATCGTTCCTTGGACATCCTGCCACACGCTGTTGGGACACCTAAATAGTTGCCGAAATCATTCGATACTGGGATGGACAGCACATCGCTAACCTGATGCTTCACTGGCACAACCACATTGCGGGAAAACAGAACACAACTCTTATTGTAGTTGACTTTCTCCCCCGAAAGAGCACAAAAGTTGTCTAGGCAATCTCTCACAACTCGGCCTTGATCTTCTGACGCTTCAGCAAGCAGCACGAGATCGTCGGCGAAGAAAATATGAGACAAGGCAACCTCGCCAACCTTTACTGGTTTCCAACGGCCAGAGCGGACAGCCCCATCTATGATGTGTGATAATCGTTCCATGCAAAGGACAAAAAGGTAGGGTGAAAGGGGATCACCCTGGCGTATGCCCCTCGACGATCGAAACTTGGATGTTTTGCTTCCGTTGTATTAACATCTCAAAGCTGTCTAGCGTCTGACATTTCATCACCACTTCAATCAGGTTTGAAGGTAAGCCACAGTGCAACAAAGTGTCATGGAGGAAGTCCCAACGAATCCGATCGTAGGCTTTCTCTAGATCCACTTTGATCATCATCCATTTTGGCCTTTTTTCGTTCGGTCATCGAGTGGAGAGCGTCTTGAATGATTACCACATTATCTATAATCTGCCTACCCGGAATGAAACTTGCTTGGGATGGTGAGACGAGGTCCCCTAAAATCGGTTTGATCCGGTTGACGATCACCTTTGTTGCTAACTTGAAAATTACATTCAGGAGAGCAATTGGGCAATACTAGGCAGGGCGCGAAGGAATGGGAACTTTTGGGATGAGGACCAGGAGGGCGTCTCCGATGTCGTTTGGGAAACAGCCTTCATTCAACATCTTGAGTACTGTAGCGGTGACTTGGGGCCCCACAACATCCCAGTTTCGCTGATAAAAAATTGTCGGATAACCATCTGGACCTGGCACTTTATACGAGCCCATCAATTTCATCATATCTCCGACCTCATAGGCTTCAAAAGGTTGAGATAAGAGGTTGATTTGGTCATGGGTCAGAGGGGGAAAAGGAGCAGCTCCGTACCGGGGGTCGAGAGGGGTTGGGGCGGGTTCTGCAGTGTAGAGTTTCTGGAAGAAATTCTTCAACATCCCCCGCAGCGCTCGCGGATCGGTCACCCACTCGTCCCCCTCATCCAGGAGAGCGGATACACGATTGGCTTTTCTTCTTATAAGGGTGGATAGATGGTAGAATTTGGTATTCCGATCTCCATGCAGTAGGAAATTCTCTCGAGATTTTTGGAACCAGATAGCTTGTTCCTAGGCGAGCACCTCCTGAAGTTCCTCCGACACCTCAGAATCAAGCCTTAGGTAATGGCGATTTGGATTGAGGCTGAGTTTTGCTCGAATTCTTTCCAATCTGCTCCAAAGCTGTCTTTTTCTTTTGAATATATTCCGGAAAACGTCCCTGTTCCAGACCAAGAGTTCTTCTGTGAAGTTTGCAAGTGCAGCACTTGCTTCCGACTCAAAATCCCACTGTCCCTGCATGAAATCTCTGAAGTTTTCGTGTAAAATCCAGGCTGCTTGAAAACGGAAAGGTCTGTCGGGGTCAGCAGGAGCAGCAGGACCCTCAGTGCGGATAAGGAGTGGTGAGTGGTCCGAGTGGGGGGCTGTTAGGTGGGTGACAGTAGCTTCCGGAAACCTGTCTCTCCAATCCGGGGTGCAGAGTGCCTTGTCCAGTCTTGCAGCTCGCCTTGTGCGTGGGGACTTGCCAACATTCCAGATGAAGGGTATTCCACTGAATCCCAAGTCGACCAATTGGATATCGTCAATCTGCTGCGCAAACCGAACTGACTCCCTATTTGAGCCTACCGAAGACCCCGACCGTTCATGAGGGCCTAAGGTAGCGTTGAAATCTCCCGCCAAAAGCCAAGGCTTCCCATTAGTTTCAGCGAACTCCTTTAGAAACTGCCAGAGATCGAGTCGTCGGATAGGGGTGGGAGCCGCATATATTACTGACAAGATCCAAGGATCCTCTCTCACTCGTTGAATCTCCATTGTTATATGCTGTTCCCTGAGATCTAAAGGCTCGACAGAGACTTCCGAGGTCCGCTAAAGGAGCCAGATACCTCAGGCAAAACCACGAGCTTCCACCCTTCGCTTACCATCAAAGCCAATTCTGTTACAGACATCATCAGCCGCAGCTCCACTGATTTGAGGTTTGACCAGAGCCAAAACTTTGGGATCAAAAAGTCGGATGAGCTCCTTGAGAGCGTTGAGGAATCTGCTGCTAGCTGCGCCCCGAACGTTCCAGACGAGGATGTTTAGTGTATTCATATCAAACAAAAGGGTGTTGAGGTTCCTTTGAATTGCATTATATCCATGAGGATTGGTGGATAGGTACGCCAATAGAGCATCAGCGAACCGATCAAGCGCTTTGTCCATTGCCTGAGGCAACGACACTTTGTATAGCATCGGGCGATTTTCCGTCACCACCGGGAGGAATTCGCAGACCATCTTGTTCGCAATCCTTGGGAGTTTTGCCTGGAAAGGACCCGTCCGGAGGTCGGACATGAGGAAAGTTGATGTCTTTTCGACATGGATCACTTGGGTCCTTGGGATTCTCTCCATGACTGGCGTCAGGAGCTGTCTGATGGGAGGTGTTACTTTGGATCGGGTGGTTCAATGTGGTTTGTGTGGGAGGGATGTTTGGGTTGGCGTTTTGAGAGTCTTGCGAGCGGATTAGGATCGTCTTGGGGGCTGCATTGGTGGTCCTAGATTGGGGGTTCGGAGACTGGGTGAATTGTGGGTCGGATATGGTAGTCTGCTGCAAGGCGGGTTTGGGTGGGATAGTTTTCTTGTTTCCCCCGTTATTTCCTTTGGTAGATTTGGCAGTTGAGGCATGAATATCTTTTTCTTTCAAAATTCTATCTTTAATTGGCTGCGTATCTTTAGGAGTAGATACAAGATCTTTCGGTTGGGCTCCTAATTCAGTAGTAGCCCGATCCTGAGGCCCCGTTTGGTTTTCCTGGATCTCCTCCGAATTCAAAATTTGAAAGCGCGAAGAGGTTGTAAGATTTCCGGTGTGTGAAGATGCTGCGGAGGTTCCGTTACTGGTTCCAGATTTTGGGATGTCGTTCCTTCCTCCGGTCGCCGGCGGCGCACTTCCGCTTGTATCTCCTGTTGCTTTCGCCTGAGTTGATCTTCTTTTCGATGGCTTTTTCACTTGCATCCAGCCACCATGCGCATTGGATTCTAGCTGTGCCAGTTTGCCTTGCTCAGTTTCGCTAGATTGAGGGTCCGGGTTGGTGGTTGCTTCCTGATCAACCTTGCCACACCCATCCATACTATGTCCGACTTTGCCACATTTAAAACAGAGCATCCTTAATCCCTCATATTGTATCGGCCAGATCTTCCCTTCCATTTTGAATTTCGAAAGCAGAGGTTTTGACAAATCAATTTCCACACTAATTCTCGCGAATCTTCCCCTGTCTGCTGCAGCTGTAGTGTTATCTATTCGCAAGACTCGGCCTATCTTGCTCCCTATCCTGTTTAGAAATCGAGGATCGAAATATTCAATATGGAGGCACGGGATGCGTACCCACACCGTAAGTGTCGTGATCTTCTCAATATCCGCGTTGAATCTCGGAGCCCATTTCCGGATGGCTAGGTAGTTGTCCCCGATCACCCAGGGGCCTTCCATTACTACATGGTTATAGTCCGCCTGGTTTGCGAACCTCGCTATGTAGTAGTCATTGCCAAGGTCTACTAAGGAAAAAGGGGCGCTGAGTCCCCATTTTTGGGACAAGCGTCGGTGCAGCTGCATATAGCCCGGGCCCTTGTCGAATAGTTTGACGATCAGCGTGTTCAGCCGGGGTTTTCGTAGCGCTATCTTCTCCGCCCTATTAAGAACGATGGTGGGGCAATTGGGGTCATCCTCCTCGGGGAGAAGATCATCATCTGTGTCATATCCACCATCTTCTGTAGTTGTCCGAGGGTTTGGGTTGACAACGCCGGATTGGAAAGAGCTCCCCTCTTCTCCCATCAGCGCCCCCTTGTAGTTTGAAGGCTGTGGAATGTTGGCATTGATGCTGTCTGCGCCGCCCATGGGGGAAAGATTCAAATCTCCTCCGGTGGGAGGAGTCACCACTTGGGCAATGTTGATTTGTGTTGCGTTGTCGATGACTGGTGGGGAATCCGGAGGATCTCCGGGTGGTGTCAGGGCGTGGCGATCAGGGCTGCGGGAGCGCTCTCTTCCGCTCATGCTCTCGTTTTTTGTGTGTAAAGTTAACACCCCTAATCACTAGTATTGGATACCCTCCTAATATCACTAATATTAGGATAATTACAAGATGGAAAAAACCTATATACATGTGCTTTTATATCCTAATAAAAACCACATGCAATAAAAATTGAAGGAGTAATCTATCTTCTATACCTACTAATAAAAGAAGTTCTCTTTGTACATTTAATCTCAATTAAAACTAAATCTTTATTTTTTATGGTAAAATTAGTTTTTTTTAGAGGTATAAATGCATATTCAAATGAGATAAAAAAATTTGATGGCAATAAAAAATTAATACTAGATTAATACTTTTTTCTAAAAGAGTATTAAACTAACACAATTTTTTAATACAAAATTATTAAAGAAAAAAGATAAAAAAGATATAAAGTATAATTAATGACCATAAAAAAAGTTTAATATTGACAAAGATATACAATTTTTTTTTATTTATAAACTAACACAAATTTTTAATACAAAATTATTAAGGAAATTAAACAAATAAATGTAGGTTAAATGAAGTTAATCTTATATCTTCAATAAAGTAAGGTTTCTAGATCGTTTATTAATTTTAAGTTATAATAAAATTACAACTATTGTATATAAATGACAAAAAATCAATATGAGAATTAAATTAATAATGATCAAGTGTGTGGGAAATATAAAATATAAAATAAAAATTAAATATAAATATAAATAATTCATTCTGCCAAAAAATAAAATATGTATAAATAAAATATTAAATATTAAATAATTAATTTTGATATAAATAATTCTTTTTACCAAAAAATTATCTATATATAAATAAAAATAACACCTATCAAATATTTATCTATTAATATTTTTTGTAAGTATGACTATGAAATAGTTTTTATTTATACTAGTATTCGGTACCCGCCCGTTGTGCGGTTTTTTAATAAATTCTATTATATAAAACATGTTTGAATTAATACTTCATATAAAGTAAATATATAGTTTTCAGTTGTGTTATGTTTTTGAGAATGTAAACATTTTTTAATCTACATTAATCATATTTGTTCTCTTATTAAAAAAATAGTTAAAATCTATTTTTATAAATATATCATACACATGTCAAAAACTTTTTAATACCCTATTTATTTTATAACTTATTTATTTATTAAAAAACTTCCTCATTTAAAAATATTAAATGTAATCTATATATTGTAAATGGAGATGGTGAATAATTTTATGAAATTAAAAATACTAATGGTATACAACTAAGGTAGGTATCTTTTCTCTTCATCTTTATAATTTTTTTGATAAATTTGTTGTAGATCACAATCTACATATTTAACATAAATTTGACTATTTTATAGTCATATAAAATAAGAACATATTTGTAATACATTTTTAAATGTAAACTAATTTCTCGATAAGATTTTGTAAATTGAAAAGATTTTATGTGCTACCTATTTCCAATAGATGATAGGTATTAACAAAGAAAAGGAAACATAAATTATGTACATTGGAGATAAAAAATTCAATTTTATGTTTTATCCAAGATAAAGTCTATTAGCAAATTCCCTTTCGTCTATTAGCAAGATAGACTTCTAAAAAATTACACTTGGGTCCTTTTTAATTTTTACAAAATATTAACTATTTGGATCGAGACTAAAAAAATGCCATCTTCTTCAAACCTATTTTAAACAACATTAAAAACTCTAGAAAATAGAAATTCAATTCCGAAAACTGACCTTTCACCCTACAAATCATGAATCAATTTGAGTGAAAAAGAAAGGAAAAAAGTAACGAATTTGTTAGAAGAATATCAAAAAATCACACGTAGAATAAATTTTGAAAAACTGCGGAAAAGGCCAGCCAATTTTACATTGAGATTGAAGATGTTCAACCATTTACAAAGATGTTCAACCAATTTTGGAAAACTACCCAGAATAAATTTTACATTGAATATTTGGGTCTAGCAAAAATCCTTTCATAATTCTATAGATGAAGAATATTTTGATCTTCCGTTTCTAGCGTACGTTCTGCGTTACCCAAAGCAAATTATTCATAAACAATAGATGAAAGCATACAACAATTGATCATGAGTTCCCTTTTTATTTTCCCTTATCGTAATTACGGTTATTTTAGTTCTAGATTTGACCTCCTATGATGAATTACGTTAATGGTTTAAAAGTCAGTATAATAGCCTTATAGATGAAATTGGCCATATATAACTGTCATCTTATAATGATATACAGATTTTCCAAGGGATACATATTAAATATTTATTTTAAATAATAAATTAAATTTCTTAAGATACTATATCGATCGCTGCATTTTCCATTAATAAAAAAAACTATTTAAAATTCATTATATAGATATTTATAATCTATACTACTCTTAAGACATAAGTTAAAAAATGTAAAAAAAATATAAATATTCCTCTTCCATTTTTATCAAGGGGTACCTCTAAGGTGACCGAATCAAACTTATATACTTTAAATTATAAATATATATTTTAACATTTCAAATTGAACATTATAGTAAGCAATAATTATATTTAATATTTAATATCGCAATATGTATATTTTTATTTTTTCCTTATCGCAATTACGGTTATTAGATAGATTTATCTGAAACGATAAGTTTTCTACCTGATTAAGATATAAGGTTGAATATTTATACAAAAAAACAAATTAAAAGATGAGGATTATGTTAACTAAATGATATGTTTTATAGTTTTATAACCACTTAATATATTGGTCTAAAAAGATAAGGTTTTTTACCTAACTATATTTGTTTATTAATTAATGTGGCCCAAAAATATAATATCAATTTAATTCAGAAAATGTCATGTAAGCAAAAAAAAATCCCGCTTTAATCCAGAAAATTCCATGGACGCGAAATCGCGCCAGAGGCCTCTGTTTTAGTATTAGGTTTCTTAATAAATTATATATTATTAATAAAATAATTGATTTTTTGATTTTCTATCCTATGCCCTAAGGGCATAAGAGAAGATCCTAATTGAAAAATATACCCTGCAAAAAATAAACGATCATAGGAATCTAATTTAAAATTTGGCTATTGCATTTTAAATTTTAATTAAGGATGCATTTTTTCTAAAACGGGAATTTTATCCTATACCATTGAAAACCGGTGATATTTTATAGTAGTTTTTAACTTCTTAAAAAATAAAGTGGCATGTTTTTAATTAAAGGGAAGTATTATACCATTCAAAATTGTCGTCCCATGATATTATATACTTTGACCTCAAATAAATGTTAAAAACAATTTACAAAAAAATATTTTTATTTTATATATGATAATTCCTATATATTTGATTAAATTAAAATTGTGAAAAAATTATAAAGAATAAATTTTAAAAATAATTTGACTTAAAAGTTAGGATAGATGTTAAATTGAATCTTTTGATTTAATTAGTTTCTATAATTTATTTCCTTATGATTTTTGTAATTTTTTTTTACAAATGTATTTAAAGTATCATTTACTTATAAGATTATTGAGTATGATGTTATATATAAACAGTTAATAAATTAAAGGACATACATGATATGTATAATTGTTTTATAACACCTACGACAAAACTGGGCCAAATTCAAAAACCAAACACCTCCCCGTGTTTTATAATGATATTTCTTTTGTTTATCATATTTGATAAAAAAAAAAAAAGGACGGACCCTCCTTTCATTAAAAAAAAAAAAAAGATTATGTTAATGACAAGTTTTTATATTCCTAACAAAAAAATGATAGGTTTTTATAATAACTTGGATTTGTATAAGATCACATATCGGTTAAATTGACAGTTTTCACTTTAGTTAATAGAAAATCTATCAAGTATCCCGTTAAGATATGAATAATATAAATCTCTTAGATCTTTGTAGAAAAATAAGTTTTTACCCAACTATATTTATTTATTAATTGATGAGGGCCAAAAATATAATACCACTTTAATTCAGAAAATGCCACGCAGGCGAAAATAATCCCGCTTTAATCCAGAAAATTCCGTGACAGCGAGGTCGCTTCAGCGGTCTCTGCTTTAGTATTTTATATAGATTTTTATTAATTAACTAAATTATAGTATATAGATAGATAGATAGATTGTGACTTACGATAACTTTCTATAAATTATAATAACATATTATTTATAACAATTTTTTTGGCGTGAATTTTTTTTCTTCCTATAATCAACCACAAAACGCCATGACACTATGCATCAGTTTTAATCTTTGTATATAGAATATAGATATATAGATATAGATATTACCATTTTAACATATACTTGATCCATAAACACATAGTATTAATTATCTTTCAAAATATACTTAATTTTGATTAAGAAGTTAACAATGATCAGTATATTCATATTTAGATTCATTAAATTAAGACTCTAATAATAGGGATTGTTTAGAGCAACCCCAACAGGTTCTCCATAATAGATTTTTGGAGAATATCAAGGTTGATTTTGGTTCAACAGCTTCCCCATTACATTCTCCAAAATAGAGAATGAGGATAGCAAATGGAGATCATTCCCTAAATTTAGAGAAAACTCTATATATTTTAAGTAAACTCTATAATGGAAAATCTGTTGGAATTCGGTCCAAAAAAATCCAGAATATGTGATTTATAATTCTCCATTTTAGAGAATTGTTTAGAGAAGTTGTTGGGCATGCTCTTACAAAAATTCTTCACATCAAAAGTTAATTTATGATTGCTTGATTAATTTTTTTTTAATAAACTATTTTAATCTTCACATAAATTTTAATAAAAAAAATATTAATAATATGATCATCAATATAATAAAATATAATTTATTAACAAAACACGCACCGATAACAAATAGTGGGTCTTTAAAGCGAAGCCTAAGTTAAATATTTTATAATTCGATAATATAAGATATTTAACTGTTCATTATGCATTTTTAAAAGAAAAGAAAAGTATTATTTTTTATAATTTAATACTTACTTCTTCTTTTTTTGGTTCTATAATTTAATACGTAGTACTTATTAGTTTGTTACTCCGTATATTTTAACCACACACTACAAGCTGATAAGATGAGGAGAGGTCGCTTTGGGTGGCACGGCCTGCTGATTGTTCCCACTTCCCACTCCTTGCAAAAAAGGGAAAAAAAATTCTTTTAATTATTATTTATTAGTATTTCATTAGACGGCTTGAAAAGGGAACAAAAGGTTTTAAGTTTTAACAAATGCAAGATCTCATGAGATCCTAATAGCGTCTGTCTGAATTTGGTAAGAATGATGGGCCTATTCATACATAACCATCCAAAATATACGCTTTGCTAAAAGGAGTTACACATTTTTTTTTTGTCTTAATATTCTTAGCAGCATGAAGTTATTTGTGAGTGATAAACTCTCTTCCATTCACAAATGAGTGAAATGACTTCATAATGCTAAGAGTATCTTCATCCTATTTTCTATTTTGGAGATTTTTGAGTTTTTTTAAAAACTTTAACACTTTTTCTTATCTAACAAATTCTCCATCTCATTCTATAAAATGGAAAAACAAAAAAAAAAGATAAGTTTTCCCAAATCACTTTATTAAGATGTCATAACCTTCATTAAAATACCTTGTGATTGAAAAGGGAGTTAAATAAGTTGATAATGTTTTTTTCCAAGGTTTAGAAATTAGAACTTTCAATTTTTCGGTAAATTGTATTAAATAACTCCAACAGTTAGGTAGTTACGAAAAATAGTATATGCTATTGAGGATGATGAATGTATACATAGTCAGATAGTTAAGTAGTTAGTTAGAGTCATGTTATGTGTATTGTGAGAGAGCTGTAAGAGCTGTATAAATAGAAGAACATGTGATGTAACAGTCAATCAATTCAGTTACAACGAAATAGATTTTTCTCTCCTCACATTCTCTCTAGAACTCTCTCTGTGTTCTTCCCTTTCTTCGTCGTCTTCATCCTACAATCTGCAAGTTCAGATTGTCACATGGTATCAGAGCCACCATGGAGAATCAGATTGTTCAGCCCACTGTGGTGACGATTGATCCGATGGATGAGCTCTACATCCATCATTCAGATCATCCATCTTACATTCTATCAACAAACCTGTTGAATGAGCGAAACTTCAATCACTAGAAGAAAGCAGTGGAGGTCTCGCTACTTGCAAAGAACAAGTTAGGATTTGTCACAGGATCTTGTGTCAAACCAGATCCGACTTCACCAAAATACCATCACTGGGAGCGATGCAATGCGATGGTTGTTTCATGGATAATACACTCAGTTGAGAAGAACATAGCCGAGCAGATCCTATATCGGAAATCCGCAAAAGATATTTGGAATGAGTTGAATATGCGCTTTGCGCTTTCAAATCGCACAAGGATTTTTCAAGTCCAACGAGAGATGGCGTCGATTGTGCAAGGTAATTCATCTGTTTCGATTTTCTATGGAAAATTGAGAAAACTGTGTGATGAATACTCAGATCCGGTTGAGATAGCTGCTTGCGAGTGTGGTAAATCAATAGCTTTGCTTCACCAATTCATTCAAGAACAGCAAGTGATGTGGTTCTTGATGGGATTGAACGAGTCCTTCGGCGTTGTTCGTGCAAGCATATTGTTAATGAAGCCTTTTCCAGACATCAATCAAGTTTACCAGATGGTGACTCAAGAAGAAGAACATCGTGAAACTCGTTCGATCAGCTCCAAGCAAACTCCCTTTGGCGATGGAGCTGCCTTTGCTGCAGGCAGGGGTGGCTATGGCAGAGGTAGAGGAGACACTCCAGGTCGCGGAAGAGGCGACAATTCAGGCCGAGGGAATTACAACAACTATGGAAACAACTTTGGCAACAACAATAGCTACAACAACAACAACAATAGCTATGGCAGAGGTAGAGGAGACACCTCTGGTAATTCTGGCAAAGGACGAGGAGATTACAACAACAGCAACTATGGTAGAGGATCTTGGAATTCTGGAAGAGGAAGAGGAACTGGAATGCTTTGTGATCATTGTGGACTCACAAATCACACCATTGACAGATGCTACAAGATATATGGATATCCACCGTCAAATGATTCAAGGGGACAGGCACACAGTGTATCTTCAGATTCAGCTACAAATGGCTCTTCTCTTCCAAACACCTTGACTCCTGCTCAATGTCAAGAAATGTTTTCTCTGCTCAGCAAGTACAAGAATGAGGAGAAAGTGGAAGGCCGAGAAGTCTTTGCCAACACTTCCTTTGCAGGTATATGCTATTGTTTTCATTCTTCTAGTCTTAATTCAAATTGGATCTTAGATAGCGGAGCAACCGACCACATCACCCCATACTTAACCTCTCTTCAAAATGTCAAACCTGTCAATGAACCTTGCTTCATTACCATGCCCAATGGCAATAGAGTTCCCATCACCCATACTGGTTGCATCCAATTATCACCTACTGTTTACCTCACAAATGTCCTATATGTCCCACTTTTTCAATTCAACTTGATTTCCATTAGCAAATTGACAACGGAACTACATACTAATGTGCTTTTCACACCAACCAAATGCTTTATTCAGGGCCCTTCGATGAAAGATCAATTGGCCCTTGGTCATGAAGAAAAAGGCTTATATCTTGTGGACATGGAGCACTCAGACTTGGCTTCTTTGAATAGCAAACCTCTTAATTCCTGCTGTAATAAATCCTTTCTTTCCAATAATGTCCAGTTGCATCTTGATAGTGCTGAGTTGTGGCATTGTAGGTTGGGACATATGCCATTTGATCAATTGTATCACATTGATGATGTAAAATCTTCTATCAAATCAAAATCTCATTTACTTTGTCAAGTGTGTCCTCAAGCTAAACAACACAGGAAATCTTTCCCACACAGTATCTCTCATACTTCTTTTCCCTTTGAGCTTATTCACATTGATACACGGGGACCTTTTAAACACTCCACACGTGATGGCCATAAATACTTCTTGACCATAGTGGATGACTTTAGCAGATGTACCTGGACACACCTGTTGCCCACAAAATCAAATGCCCTGTCTGTTTTACAGTCTTTTGTAGCCCACATTCAAACTCAATTTCATACATCTGTCTCCATTATCAGGTCAGATAATGCCCAAGAATTATGTGATACAGCTGCAACTAACTTTTACCTTGCCAAAGGCATTGTGCATCAAACCACTTGTGTCTATACCCCAACAAAATGGCATTGCCGAGAGAAAACATAAACATCTCCTTGAAGTTGAAAGGTCCCTACTATTTCAGTCCAAGTTGCCTATCAGATTTTGGGGAGATTGTCTCCTCACTGCTACATACCTTATAAATCGTACCCCTTTACCATCTCTCAACCACATTTCTCCCTATGAATCCCTTTTTAAACACAAGCCTTCCTACTCTCATCTAAGAACCTTTGGCTGCCTTTGCGTTGTTAACACCACTCCCAGAAACAGACACAAATTTGACCCAGAGCATCTCCTTGTGTCTTCATTGGTTACCCATATGGAAAGAAAGGTTACTTGGTCTTTGATATAAAGTCCAAATCTGTTTTTGCTTCACGTGATGTTACCTTTCATGAGGCCCACTTTCCATTTCAATACATAAACACAGATACACCTACATTACCTGTCCTAAACACAGATACCTACATTCATTCAAATTTTTTGCCTAATGGAAACTTGGTTCCTGCTATCTTTGATGATCAGATCCCACCTACACCTGTGACATCCACACCATCCACACCTCCTTCTCATCAATCCCCAGACTCTTCCATCCAATCCACAGATGATGCACCTTTATGTCCACAAAATCAGCAGCAGCCTGAGCACACCATTGACCAAGTCAGAAGGTCCTCTAGACAACATACCAAACCCTCTTATCTAAATGACTATGTGTGTGCATTTTCTGCAACCACACCTATTGCCTCTTCTGTTGTTGAACCCCATTCATTACCAGCATCCCATTTCAGTTTTTTGTCCCAAGCTTCTGCTTACACTGAACCCAGATCCTATTATGAGGCTTCTTTAGATCCAAATTGGATTAAGGCAATGAAAAATGAAATCAATGCATTACAGGCTAATGGAACTTGGCAGGTTGTTCCTCTTCCTCCTGATCAGAGAGCAATTGGATGCAAGTGGGTGTTCAAAGTGAAGCTCAAAGCTGATGGATCTCTTGAGAGATACAAAGCAAGACTCGTGGCCAAAGGATATACACAGAAGGAAGGTATTGACTTCCATGAAACTTTTTCACCAGTAATCAAAATGGCTACAATTAGAGCTGTCATTTCTGTTGCTGCTTCAAAGGGCTGGTCTATTTTTCAACTTGATGTCAATAATGCATTTTTGCATGACAACCTTTATGAAGATGTCTACATGTAGATGCCTCCAGGTCTGCCTAATCCAGAGAGTAAAGTTTGCAAACTCCAGAAGTCATTATATGGTTTGAAACAGGCTTCTAGACAATGGTTTCACAAACTCACTGAATCCCTCTTGGTCAATGTTTATGTTCAGTCCAAAAATGACTACTCTTTGTTCACAAAGTCAAGGGATAAGCACCTCACCATTATTGCTGTCTATGTTGATGATCTTTTGATCACTGGATCTGATCGTTCTGAGATCCAACACATCAAGGCTCACCTTGATCATGTGTTCAGCATAAAAGATCCGGGAACTCTCAGCTATTTTCTGGGTTTTGAAGAGTCTTATCTGCCATCTGGGATTGCTTTAACACAGGATAAGTTCACTCGTGAGCTTCTTCATGATCTCCCTTTCTCCTTACCTCACAAATGCTGCACTCCTTTGCCTCTCCACCTCAAGCTCAGTCCCAATGACAGTGTGTTTTTAGATGACAGTGAGGCATATATGTACAGATGCCTCGTTGGTAAGCTCAACTTCTTGACTAATTCAAGGCCAGACCTCAGTTTTGCTGTTTAGACTTTAAGTCAATTCATGCAAAACCCATGTGCTTCCCATATGAATGCTTTAATTCATACATTGAGTTACATCTGTGCAACTGCTGGGAGAGGAATCTTATTGAAAGGCCATGATCATCCTACTCTACAGGCTTTTACAGATTCTGATTGGGCCTCATGCCCTTTCTCAAGAAGATCTGTTGGTGGTTATGTCATTTTGTTAGGATCATCACCCATAAGTTGGAAATCAAAGAAGCAATCAGTTGTTTCAAGAAGCTCTGCTGAGGCAGAATATAGAGCTATGGCTCAAGGAGCTGCAGAAATCACTTGGTTAGTTAGTCTCGTCACTGATCTTGGTATTACTCCCATCACCCCAATTCAACTTTATTGTGATAATAAGTCAGCCATTCAAATTGCTAAGAACCCAGTGTTTCACGAGCGTACGAAACATGTGGAGATTGACTGTCATTTTACTCGACAAAAGGTCCTAGATGGTCTCCTGGAGCTACATCACACTCCCACTTATGAACAAGTTGCTGATGTATTGACAAAGATCATCCCTTCAGCTCAACAAGACCATCTCTTTCGCAAGCTGGGAATGTATCTTCCAGCTTCTACATCTCCTAGCTTGAGGGGGGATATTGAGGATGATGAATGTATACATAGTCAGATGGTTAAGTAGTTAGTTAGAGGCATGTTATGTGTACTGTGAGAGAGCTGTAAGAGCTGTATAAATAGGAGAACATGTGATGTAACAGTCAATCAATTCAGTTACAATGAAATAGATTTTTCTCTCCTCACATTCTCTCTAGAACTCTCTCTGTGTTCTTCCCTTTCTTCGTCGTCTTCATCCTACAATCTGCAAGTTCAGATTGTCACATATGCTTTCAATGTTGCGGAAATATGACCAATTATGTGATTAGTTGCAAATAATGCCCAATGACCATTTCAATAAGTTTTTGTTTATTAAAACTCATGTTACATCGTTATTAACGATGACTCTGATCTTTTAAAACACAAATATTATGTTGCATATATATAGATTTTAAATTAAAAAAAACATTGTCGAAACTAGCTTGTGCTATTTTTTGCAACTCATCACATAGTTGGTGTTATTTTTTTGCAACAATTATATGATTTTTTTAATGAAAAGCAACAATTATGTGATTAGTTGCAAATAATAGCCCAATTACCATTTCAATAAGTTTTTGTTTATTAAAACCCATGTTACATCGTTATTAATGATGACTCTATTCATTATTGATCTTTTTAAAACACAAATATTATGTTGCATATATATAGGTTTTAATTAAATAAAAAAAAACATTGTCAAAACTCGCGCTATTATTTGCAACTTATCAGTTATCACATAGGTGGTGTTATTTTTTGCAACAATGAAAATTGGTGCTATTTTCTACAACTACCCCAAAATTAGGGTTATTGTGTGCACATTTCCCTTAATTTAATACAATATAAAGTTATTTGATGAATACTTACATATGGTTATACGCCAATTATCTCCCTTGTTGTAGAGTGACTTTTTGAAAGAGTATGTATTAAAAATTCCAATTTTAAAATTATTTATCTAATTGAATGGATAAATCTCATAAAAGATGTTTAAAAATTGCTACAGTAAATAACTAAATCTTTTCAAACACAAAATGTTTATTAGAACAACCGTTCATATAACGCTGAGTTTAAGGTTAGATTTTAATTTAAATACTCTATTAGTATATATTAAAATTCACATAATAATAGTGGCGGTTTGTATAAATATGCTGAAAATCAAGTCTTCCCTGGCAAAAAAAGTCAAGGTAAACGGTTCAAACCAAGAAATTTAACAAAATTTGGGGATGGAGCCCACCAGGCACCAGCCTAACAATTTCCACGCTGTATTGGTTTATAAAAATCAAAGTGCAAGCAATGACCAATACCATTTGCAACCACACTTGGAAGCTGCCAAAACACACCACCAAGCCTGGTGGCTACCTCCCCTTCAATGGCGTCTCACCCCCTCAACCTCCTCCTCACCCTCCTCTTTTCTTTCATCCTCGCCTCCCACGGACGCCTCGCCCTCGATCCGTCCGATCACGACGCCTTCAATCTCATCCGAAACGCCCTCAAAATCACCCTCCCACGCACCCAGAAGACTTGCAACTACCCTGGAGTTGTCTGCGAGAGGAGGGTCTCCAACTACACCTCCGTCCTAAGGATCACCCGTATCGCCTTCGAGTCGCAGCAGCTCGTCGGATCGGTTCCTCCAGCTGTAGGGAAGCTCTCTGAGCTCCGAGAGCTCACCTTGGCTGATAACCATCTCTTTGGGCAGCTTCCGGCTGAGCTCGATGGCTGCCGGAAGCTGGAAATCCTTAATGTCAAGGGCAACCGCTTCTCGGGTCAAGTCCCATCCGAGCTATCGAAACTCGTCCATCTCCGGGTTCTTGATCTGTCTTCCAATAGGTTTTCCGGGGACTTGAGCTTCCTCAAGCACTTCCCGAACTTGGAAGTCCTTTTGCTTGGTGATAACCTCCTTACTGGGAAGATCCCGGCTTCTTTGAGGTCTTTTCGGAATCTGAGGTCATTCGATATATCAGGCAATGATCATATCGAAGGTCCAATTCCGAATTTGCCAGGAGTTGAACACATATCCACTGAATTGGCAACAAAAACCATGGTTCCAAGAAGGTACATATTTGCTGAAACTAATAAGAATTCGACTTCGAAAACCAATCACTCCTCAGCTGCTGCAGCAGCGCCTAACTCAAGCAAGCAAGCGGCTGCACCGACTGCAGCAACACACAAGCACAAGAAGCACAAGAAGACTAGAGAATGGCTGCTCGGGTTCTTAGCAGGAGCGACGGTTGGGAGCACAACAGGGCTGCTGTTCTCCCTCCTGGTCAAAGTGTTGGTGGTGATTGCCCGGGAGAGGAAGAACAATGGCATGTCGATCTTCAGTCCGTTGATCAAGAAAGCGGAGGATCTTGATTTCTTGCAGAAGGAAGATGGATTGGCAAATATGCAGATGATTGGAAAAGGAGGATGCGGTGAAGTCTACAAGGCGGAGTTGCCAGGAAGCAACGGGAAGATGATTGCAATCAAGAAGATCATTCAACCTTCTAGGGAAGCTGCAGAGCTAGCCGACGAAGAGAGCAAGCAGTTAACCAAGAAACTGCGCCAAGTCCGGTCAGAGATCCAGACAGTTGGCCAGGTTCGACACCGAAATCTGCTTCCCCTGCTGGCTCATGTCTCAAGACCTGACTGCCACTACCTGGTGTACGAGTTCATGAAGAATGGAAGCTTGCAAGATATTCTGCATGAGGTTTCCGCAGGGACCCGAGACCTGGATTGGCTCATCAGGCACAAGATTGCGGTAGGTGTGGCTAGCGGACTTGAGTATCTCCATGTTAACAACACCCCGAAGATCATTCACAGGGATCTCAAACCAGCCAACATCCTTTTGGACGATGACATGGAGCCTCGGATTGCTGATTTTGGGCTTGCTAAGCCCATGCCTGAAGCTCAAACTCACGTGACCAGCTCCAATGTGGCTGGGACGGTTGGATACATCGCACCGGAGTACCATCAGACGCTCAAGTTCACCGAGAAGTGCGATGTGTACAGCTTCGGTGTGGTGCTTGGAGTGCTTGTGATGGGAAGACTTCCATCAGATGAATTCTTCCTGGCCACGGAGGATGTGGGGTTAGTGAAATGGATGAGGAGGGTCATGATTTCGGAAGATCCTAAAACAGCTATTGATCCAAAGCTTGCAGGGAATGGGTATGAAGACCAGATGCTCCAGGTTCTGAAGATCGCGTGCTTCTGCACTGTCGACAACCCTAAGGAAAGGCCGAACAGTAAGGAAATTCGGCTTATGCTGACCCAAATCAGGCACTTCTAAATGCCATAAGGTATGTAAGATATCAATCTGATGCAGCTACCTAAATTGAAGCCATAGTAGTATCTGATGAAGATATAAATATGTCTAATGCTCGACGTTTGTCGACCTAAATAAACACGAAATGTAATTTATAGTGTTTGTGAATCCTGTCAAGTTATATATATCATGTAAAATGCACAATGCATTATCTTTGTTGAACAACCAACAAGTATCAGCAAGCATGATTCCAGTTGCTTATTATCACAAGGTCCATGTAATTGTTAAGTACACTGTTCTGATTCTTCATTCACACCATGATTTGACATGTTCAACCGCAAACAAAATGAAATGAATTTGAATTTTGCCTAAAAAAGTTGGTCTAATGGGAGCAATGGGATTACAGAACTGCAGAATCTAACCTATAACAAATAGGGTGCAAGCTTAATTCCTACATCAAGATATGGCAAACCTATAAATTTGGAATCAATGGGAAATCTGTATGAGATTGTCATCAAATTTCACTGCAATTTAAAGACATGAATGTACCTCGTCAGCAACGGTGGCAGCGCATTGAATCGCATCAGAATTAACAAGGTGGTGATTAAAGACGGAAGCTTGATTCATCATCCTCCACCAACATTTTACACACTGAAACGATTAAGGAATGATCTGTACTTCAATTGTTGAATCTAGATTTGAGTAGCTCAAAGCGTTACTCGAATCGTCACATTCAGTAATTCAGGGAGAAAAACCCTAGACTAGACCAACCCCCAAACCAGACCAACCCCCAAACCAGACAGATCTTCAAGAATGTGAACTAGATTAATTGCTAAACATAGATGAATTCTTCAATTAACTAAATAAAATCGACAATCGCATTCACTGGAAGTCGAAGATTTTGATTTCCCACCTTACCAGAAGTGGGTTGATTTCGTATGGGAACGGTGGTTGACGAACCAACAGTTTTTTAACATGTTTTGGTAGAGCGTCAGTCTTGTAAACTGAAGGTCTGTAGTTCGATCCTGCATGGGGGCAAAGTGTTTTTCCTTTTATATTTTTCTTCTAATGTTTACCATCACATGAGAGAATCAATGTTTTCTTCTAATGTTTACCAATTACCATCACATGAGAGAATCCAAATGTTTGGTTGTACATCTGCAGACTAAAAAAATCGAGCAAATTAGGAATCAATAAAACAAAAGATACCAATAAAGTTCTAGAAATGAAACTTAATGAAAAATCATATCAGAATTAGATAATATATAAGTAAAAATAATAAAGAGTAAATACATGAAAGATCGACAACTCTGAAATTACCAAAGAAAATCCTGAGCATTATAGCAGTGGGCAAAACTTATATAAATTAGAAACCAATTCCTATTTAGACAAGTTGTCATCCGTCGTAGATCTACAACAAGTCATCTCATACAAACTCATATTAATAATTGGAAGAAAACACCAGTGTTCGATGATGACCTGAATCTGGTGGACTCTCCTATCAAGCAAGCTACCTTGTTACAGGTCAAACAAAATCAAAAGAAAAACACATCTTGGCGAAAAGCGTCTTATAGGTTTTTTTATAAGTTTAATTTTGATGGCTCAATGTTGTCTACCTTGAATAGCTCTGCTTACATAATTATTCGAGACTAGTTGGGAAATCTGCTTAACATTGGGTTTCAGCAACTTGGATCCCAAATCTCACTTAAATCAGAAGCTCTTATTATCCTTAAATTAGGGGTACAAAAAACTAAACAGCTGCATATAGACAAACAAACAAGGAGATTTTCTAATAATAATAAATCATTTGAAAACAAGCATAACTGCCATTGAAAAATTGAATTGATCATTGACTAATATCAAAACCCTACTGTCGGATGTGAAAAAGTCTCTTTCTTTCATATTCTCCGCATGAGCAATAAAGTGGACGACAATGTTGCACACCTTGACCACTTTGTCCGGAGTACCGACTCTCAAAGAATTCAGATCTATAAAACCTCATCTGTAATGATGTTTTTGGGTAGAGTCATCTCATCCGAAATTTCTTAATAATAATAATAATAAAAAAGGAAGGTCGACTAACCTCAAGGCCTGCCTACTCACCAAAAAGTCCAAAAGAGGCCTAAATCCAATTCTTGCTTACCATGACCCGAACCCGATTTAAGTAATCGGGTGGCCCCTTCGCAGTGCAGCTCATCTCTCTCAAGCGGTCAATCCCCCAACTAACAAAAAAAAGCCCTAAACCAGAAACCTCTCTCTCTTTCTTGCTGGCTGCGCAGTTCACCGCCGGTCGCCTCACGCCATGGGGAGCTTGGTGCGCGGACTCCTCCGAAAGTCGCAGCCTTTCCGAGTAATCGCATCCCTTTCCTCCAGAAATACAAACCCTAGCCTGCAATCAATCCTACCTCTACTCGCTCCTCCGCAACCTAATTCATCTGCTCCTGATCAGTTGAACCCTAATCCATCATCATTCGCAGATTCTTCGCCTCAATTCAAACTCCAATCCCCAATTTTCCCTAGCTTTCCGTTTGGCTTCTTCCCGGACCCGATCCACCCCTCCGGGCTACTTCATCCCGTTCCGGATGCTGAGAGCAATGACGATACGGCCACGATCTGGGCGGACAGTGTGAAGAAGAAGAGGAAGAAGAAGATGAACAAGCACAAGCTTAAGAAGCTCAGGAAGCGCCTTCGCCGGAAAACTTAGAATTTCGGTTTTGGTTATCTCTCTATTTCTGCCTCTTAGATCCTTTTGTTTTCTCATTCTGCACTTTCTCAAAGCATCTTGGTGAAGATGAATCGGTTTTTTGTTTATATGGATTAGATTGCGGATTAGTTGGTGCTTTCTAACAATTCCAAGTGTCCGAATCTGATGTTAAAGTTTCACATGCTTAATTTAAGGCTACATGAAATTTGAATACTTGTTTATTTTCTGTATGATTTATAAGTAATGCATCATATACAGGTTTGTCAATTGAAGCTAGACGTATAACAGAGATCTTCAATTGATAGCTAATTAGCTATTGGTTAATGGAACTGAAAAATCAATTGGCATGCCGATTTCAGGTTTGTTCAACATCCATTGTGGCTCTTACTGTTAAATCTTTAGAGACTTTTGGAGGTTCTTAGGGCTCAAGTTATAGTGTTGAATACTTTAATATAGGAATGAAAGAACCTGCAGTTGTTTCCCTGTTAAGTCGAGTATAGGATGTTTAGTGGCTTGATTAACGTTATTCGAAATGTGGATGTGAATATGTTTGGTATGAATAGGAATAAGAGTGGGCAATTTGCCAAAAAAAAAAAAAATATATTTTCCAAAAGCTTAATTGCATAATTCATGTCTATCTGATGGTGAATTGTATGCTGGAAACTGACATATAGGCCTTAGTGACTTTCTCTTGCAAACAATTCAATGAATTATCTGTGGATGGATCACCCTTTCGAAAATCCTTGATGACTGTGTTCCAATACCTTTGGAAGATGTTATGGGTTGGTGCAATAACAAAAGTGATTTACTTGGTATCTTTTGCAGTTCCTCTGGCCTGCCATTTGATATCCATTGTTTACCATTTTAACAATTCAGTTGGTATTATTCTTTAGACTAGTTGACGGATAGTGCTTCAATATGTTAAGCTCCTCTTTCACTGAATTAGTATCAAGTATCAACCTTGCATTTTGATGAGACTCTACACAATTGAAATTGGTGAATAATGTCTGATTACTGCTGTAATTTCGTTGTGTGTGTTTCTTGTGTTTCATTAACTCATTAAGTCAGTTGATTCTTGCCAACATAGCATAGCCAGATGGATAAGTGTAAGTTAGTCCATTTTTTTAAGTTATCTAATGCAGACGTGGAGCACAAACTCATCTAGTAGTTTGAAGATGTTAATTGAACTTTCTAATTTGCTTTCCAACTTGTCCCCTAAAGCGAGTATATAGCACCTCTTTCCTATTTGTTTGCTACAGTTCTCTGTTCATCAGGGCATTTAAATTCCACGACAACCCCAATCTAGAGACTTGATGTTGAATGATATACCTTAGCAATGTGGGCTATGTAACTGCTATACCTTGTGAGCAAACAAGAAGGGTAGAGGATTTAGGAATGAAGCATAAACAGGAGGAAATATGTTTTTGGACTTCCATGGAATCATGGTGGCTCTTTTTTGGTGCTTAATATTTTGGCATTTTGTTGTACGTCATCGTTTGAATCGGGAGGGTTAAGCTAGCATATACACTAGTGGCCGATACGAGTTTGGAAGGACAGGATAAAGTAAGGTATTTTAAAGGTTCAAATTTATAGCCATGGTAGTTCCTGTATAGGTAAGAAACTGTGAAGTTTTAGATGTTTTGCTGACATGAAATAAAGGCTTGTTGTGCTTTTTCTGATGAATTGTGAGGATGATGCTGTGTAGTAAGGTGACTAGATATTGCCTGTGGACCAACAATATTTCCTGATTAATACTTAATGGACAATATAGTCCTTTGTTTTTTCTTTCTGTTTATATACCTCGTTTGTTGTCGGGTGTGGAAGGACTTTTGATCTTGTTTAATGGAGAGGTACACTTTTAGGATGATGAGTGGTTTCTGGAAAGATTTAACCAAGTAGCTGGAGAAGGTCATGAAAGTATTCATTAATCCTTATTGAATTGGCATATGGAGTTGCGTCGATTAGCACAGAGTCTTAGTCTTTAGGAACATGCAATGTTTGCAAACAGCAAACTAGTGTTGACAGTAGATTAGTTTCCTAGAAATTCTTGCTGAGAACAAGCTGCAAATGTAGCCTGGAAAAGCCAAGGCTCGTCTTACATGCCTTCTGAGATTTATCATACCAACTTCCAAGTTTGTTCATCTCTACTTAAGGCAGTGTATGTTACGATGTGACTTGTGAGGATGGAGGCTGAATTAAAGAGGGAGAAAACTTGGGTACTTGGATAAACGCCACTTTGTAATTTAGGCAGCTCATCTTCTTTATTATCAGCTTCATTTGCTTCACACCATAGTTGCTCAGAAATAGAGCCTCAAATAAGGTTTTTGACTCCAGTTCAGGTATATAGCGACTTTCTTTGATGTCCATCTTAGCAGATAAATTGTGTAATTTCATAAAGACCAACAGAGGAAACATACAGTGGAGGTTGTTTTAAGAAATAAGAACCTCATCAAATAGCTGCTACCAATTTTTCACAACCACACCAAAAGTTGAGGGTAATGATCACCTAATACGCAGTCTTCGTGGTGAATTTTGAGGTTGTGGAATGGAAGGACCCCAAAAGTAACGATCTACATCGTCGAAGGCATGTAAAATGCCTTAAAGCTGGCAGTTAGTTAGGGAGAGAGGGTTCGTCAGGTCCTTCCAGCAGGACCAGTACCAGTCCACATCTCGGTCACCTATCATCAGGAACAGGGATCCGACTTCCGAGCTTCCTCCACAAGCAAACTGTCACTAAGCTAATGATGTAACCAGAAGAGAGTCCGGTTACCATTGCCAATACCCTGCTGAGTTCCGCAGCAGGCAGCACCATGTTGGAACATATCAATCCATCTCGCCTCAACGACAACCATCGGCAAATATATCTCGTGTGAGCAGGGTCTTGAGGATTGAGTTGTACGTGGCAATGCCTCTAAATCCCAAAACAACCTAGAAAACCCCAGAAAAATGCAATAATTCCATTCACTAACTGTTGTCAACTTAAAACTCCAATGTAAAGGTTTATTTGTACACATCCATACCCTAAACTAGTATGGGGTTTCTCTCGTCTTGGGGTGGAGGACGATTGTCTGACTGTGATCAACGCAATGAAGAGTACTTGAAAGAGCCCGTGGAAGATCAAGATGGCGATTTCAGATGCTCTCGGTTTCTATAGTACCTTCGAGATTGCCATCTTCTCTCACACCTATAGAGAGATGAATCGGGTAGTTGCAGGTTGGTGCACTTGGGTCTCACTTCGACTTTCATTGACGTTCACCCTCCAGCTGAGATCGACGTTTTCATCTGTCAGGATGCTCTTGGATGTCTTTACATTGTATCAAAAGAAAAAAAACAAAAACAAAAACTAAACTAGTCAGTCTTAATGATGTCTTCGAGTGACTGAGCTTTAGTAGAACCACATGTATACAATCAAAGAAATGAGCATCATATAGCACCAAAAAACAAAAACAAAAAAAAAGAGCATCAATTTGAAAACAATTACTAAGAATTAAACCGCCACAATCGAAGCCGGTTGACTTTGAACCTTGTCCTAGTTTCTTTTGTTCTTCCCTTTTAGTAGGATCTTAACTTTGACCTTCTTATTATTACAAGTCTATAAAAACACCTTCACTTTCCAAAAACAGGATCAATTAGGAGTGTACATGACATTGTCACATGAGAATCCGGATCCGACAGATACCGAAAATCCACCTCAAGAACGACGACAAGTACATGAAGGGATCAGCTCCATTCGATCTTTCTTCAATATACTCAATGCCGTTTTAGGTATGTTTATTCAACCCTATATGATGGATTTTATACTGCATTTTAAACTGGTCATCAAATTGGCACTTTTGATCAGGTTTTGGCATTTTGGCAACCCCATTTGCCCTCTCAAAAGGAGGGTGGCTTAGCATAAGTGTCCTCTTCTTGGCAGCACTCGTATGTTGCTACACCGGCTTGCTTCTCCAGCGTTGCTTCAACGCAAACCCGCGCATCAAATCATACCCCAACATTGCTGAAAGAGCCTTCGGCGTGAAAACTAAAGTGTTGGTGTCCATATTCCTCTATCTCGAGCTCTACTTAATCGCGGTTGAGTTGATCATACTCGAAGGACAATTTGGCAAAACTCTTCCCACATGGACTTCGTAACGTCATAGGCACAAAACTTAGTGTTAAACAAGGCTTCATCATCGTCACCACCCTTATCATCTTGCCAACAACATGGATGAGGAGTTTAGGACTTTTCGCTTACATCTCCTTTTGAGGCATCTTATCCTCTATGGTTGTCGTGGTTTCGGTCTTGTGGTTAGGTGTGTTTGGCAGCGTTGGGCTCCATGAAAGGGGCAAGCTTTTCGATGTCAAAGGCATGCCCATTTCGACGAGCTTGTTTATCTTTTGTTATGGCGGTCATCCGGTTTTCCCTACTCTCTCCAACTCAATGAGACATAAACATGATTTCTCAAAGGCAAATTCCTGACACCCATTTTGCATATATTTGATGCGAACTCTTCAGTTTCCTTGGTAAAATTCTTAACTGCAGGTCTTGGTACTGAGCTTCATGATGAGCACCATTGCCTATGGATCAATAGCGATTTTCGGGTACCTCATGTATGAACTAGAGTCGCAAATCACTTTGAATCTCCCAAACGGGAAGATATGTTCGCAAATAGCGATATATGCAACATTGATCACCCCATTGACGAAATACGCATTGATAGTGAATCCAATGTCGGTTGCCCTTGAGGAAAAGCTTCAGCTACATCAACAGGATCGTTACACAAGACTAGTTAGTATGCTTATAAGAACAATACTTGTGATTAGCACGGCTATAGTTGCGTCGGTAGTCCCATTATTCGGGTATGTTATGGCCTTTATTGGTTCATTCTTGATTGTCAATATTAGCATCTTGTTGCCTTGCCTTATCTACCTAAAACTCAGTTGACTTGGGATGATTAGCTTGGAAAATATGATTGTGTTGGCAATTATAGGAATAGGATTTGTAGTTGGAGCAATTGGAACTTATAACTCACTTCGAGATATTATAAAAAATGTTTGATTAAGTTTTGCTTATTCAGTATATACATATACATATGTGTACTGTTCATAAAGCATAGAGAGTCATTGCACTTGATGATAAGATCTAACTAAAGGAAGCAAGGCCTTGGTTGATGAAAGCCAAAACTCGGGAATCCTGAGTTTAGTAAGGTCTTACCAAAAGGCTCAAGGTATTAGGTTGCTTCAGCTGGACTCGGATAATGGTTTAGGGTAAATAGGCCTATTTATTAAACGGGTCTAATTTACTCTAACCCAAACCGAGATCCATTCATTAAAGGGCCATTTCGGTTGGACCTTTGCTATAGCCTTTATTGGGCCTAATATTTTGTTGGACTTGTTCGGAATAGATAAGAATTGTTTGAACAATTCTATCTTATATTTCCTGTAGCTTGTTGGTTGAGATTTTGTAGGGATGTTCAGACTTGTAGTACATAATATCCCTCCCGTTTTCGAGATCTCACCATATCTATCAAGAAGGTTCTAGACTCTTGATCAAACGGCTAGAAGATCTCTCGAGAGGATTTGGCGCAACAACCTTCAACAGCTTTGGGGAATTGCTTCTGACGTTTGAATTAAAAAGATCCAGTCTATATAAAGAGAAGAAGACGTTTTGCAGAGTACACACATCTACAGCGCTCATCATCTCCTGCAGTCAAGTCTTCTTCAATCGATCGATCTCACGCAGCTCCCATCGCTAAGTGTTGTATTTACTTTGAGTGTGTGTGAGGTTGCTTTGAGCTTTATAGTACAATTCATCTAGGTTATACTAAGGGTTTCCTTACCCAAACGTATAGGGTACTTCGGTATCCATAGGTGCTTTGTTTCACTAGTGTGCTTGGGTTCTGGATAGTAAGGTAGTCTAGAAGTGGGTAAGTCTTCTAGAGGTTGTATCTAGATATCATAAGACAAAGTGAAATAAAGTGTGTTGAATCCTACGGGTTGGATAACCCTAGGCGGGGACGTAGGCGGTTGTGCAGAACCTCGTTAACAAGTGTTGTGTGCTTTACATTCCTGCTTGTTTTACTTTTGATTGTCGCTTGTTTACTATCTTTGCTATCGGTTCTTTCTTCTCAGATAAGGTCTTACAGCTTGTGGTAAGGTCTTACTATTTCGGTTTGCGAAAAGTTTACATACTCTATCCAACCCCCTCCTTATAGAGTATTTGCGTGCTTCTTATCTGTCTATTCCGCACTTCAAATATGTAATGATTCAATAAAATCACGGACATATCTAAACTAACATTGATAACCAGCAGCATATTCAGCTATATATGTTTGCAAAGCCATGTTTTATAAGTTATAATTCACAATATTGCATTATAATACATGTTATAATGAAATATTATGTATTATAATCATAGCAATCAAAACATACCAGAATATATCATTATCATTTAGATTTAACATAATATATTTCTTTTTACAACTTTAATAATATTGTATAGTTGTATTTAGTTAAATTTAATTTTCTATTATTTTTATAGTTGATCAAACTTTTTTCCAATTTAATCGAAAAAAATTATTAGTCAGTCACCATAGAAAACTGCATATACTACTACTAATCGGGCCGGGTTTAGTCAATGTCAGATGGTCATATCTCGAGTATATTGTGGGTGCGGCTCGAATATATTTGGGTCAACATGGATTTTGAGTCAAGAAGGATCCGATCCGTTACAAATCGGATCACAATTAGTTTTATTATAAAATGATGACCACTTTTGTTTATATTAATTATTTTAAACTTCATTTATTTAGTTATATTAGATCTCATTATAGATAATTCATTTTATTAATGTGTTTAAAAATGAAAAAACTAAATTAATTATAAAGTTGATCGTCACGATCAGGATCAAGTCAAGGACAAAAGTTACGTATGAGTTGGATTGGATTAGGTTTGTCTATGTTTGTGCCCATTTGGAAGATTGAGTCAAAATGGGTTGGACTTCAATTCAAGTTCGGATTGCACATAACACCAGATCGACTTTTGAATTTGATCGGATTTAATCGAGTTTTCATGTCATTTGAATCATATTTGGTGAGTTCTACTTGCAAACGATCTCATTTCATCACACTCCTTGGTGTGCCGCCTATGGAGTTTCAGTTGTTCAATTAGTGGGTGGAATTTAACACTACGTATCGTTGAGCACTTGAGAATTGAGATGCACATATCGCACTTGTGGTCCACTAATCACAACAACTAAACCACCACTAATTAATGATCGATACTACTTAACAAAATCAACCGCTAGCTAATTATATACTCCGTATTAATAATTAAGTGGCTTAGAGCAAATCAAATCACACTGCGTAAGCGATTACGCATACATAACATACAAAAATTAAAGCTTGATGTATATACATACATTAGCTGTTGTAGAGTGTATGTGTAGGCAGTTAGCTTGAGTTAGTTAGAGAGGCAACAATAAGTAAAGTCATTGTGTGTAGCTGCTGGTCTATAAATACCCGGTTGGGAATGTACAGAATAAGCTTTTTGGTGACAATAACAAACACATTACAGAAATACATAATTCAGGTTCTCTCCTTCCCACACTTTCTTCCCTCCTCTTCCTTACACATTCATCATCTGTCTCCGATAATCCAAATGCTGAATTACAGTGCAAGATCTAGCTGATATGGCAGATCTTGTCATGGTATCAGAGCAATTCATCCAGTATTGAACTGGAATTGATTGTTTTTGTGCTTTCCGTTTTATATGTTCTTGCGATTTTATTTTGCGCTTGCCGCGCATGTCTCTGAGATTGATCTGTGAAATTTCTGCTTGTTCCTTGCTATTCGCTTAGTTTCTTTGATGATTGTTGAGTTTGTGATTGTGGATTGTGATCATATTTGCTGCGATTACAGTCGAATTCGTGTTCGTCGGTTTTTTTGCTGTTTGCAGTTGCTCGTTTTCTGAATTGTAGGTTTGTGCAGTTGATGCGACTGTGTTTGTTGTTTATCCTCGCTGATGTGTCTGGTCAATTTGTTGCTTGTAGATCTCTGATTAGACTTTGTCGCCGAGATCTGGTTGAAACGAGTGATGTCTGAACAGTTGGATTCCAACATGAATGTTGATGGCAATTCCGAGGGTGTTCGTTCGAATCAGGGAGGAAATAGCTGTGATCCTCTCCATCTCACAAATTCAGATCACCCTAGGATGTCTCTGGTTGCCATTCAATTCACCGGAGCTAATTTTCAAAACTGGAGCCGAGCTGTTAGAATGGCGTTGGGCGCCAAGATGAAGCTTGCCTTCATTAATGGCGTCTGCGTTCGTCCAGAAGAAGGCACGTTTGACCTGGAGCGCTGGATCAGATGCGACTATATGGTCATGTGCTGGTTGCTCAATTCTATGAAGCCGGAGCTCGTCGAAAACTTCTTATATGTCACGTCAGCTAAGGAATTATGGGATGAGGTTAAGGAAAGGTTTGCTGAATCTAATGCCCCACTCATATATCAATTGCAGAAAGAGATTCACGACATTAAGCAAGAAAACCTTTCTGTGGTGGAGTACTTTGGGAAGAGAAAGCGAGCGTGGGACGAGTTGCAGATGCTTAAAGGTACTCCGACGTGCACCTGTGGTGTGATGAAATCCTGCACCTGCCTGATCTTGAAGAAAATGCTCGAGAGGGAAGCTGCTGCTAAACTCATGGATTTCCTTATGGGGCTTGGTGAGCAATTTGAACAAGCAAGGACTAACATCCTGGCTATGGATCCACTACCATCGGTCAATCGAGCTTTTCAAATAGTTACACAAGTTGAGCGACAGAAGGACATCACTTCTCGATAATCGGTTAATCATGAAGTGTTTGCAGCAGGACGATTTCCTAACTCACGTTTTGAGAAGGGACAATCGTCTGGTAAGGGTGTTGAGCAGAAGCCAGACTACAAACCTGATAATAAGGGCGATGGAAAGCCTGAATTCAAGAGAGACTTCAAAAAGGCAAAGATGGATAGGACTTGTTCATACTGCAAGGAGAAAGGTCACCTCAAGGAGACCTGTTTTAAGCTTGTTGGGGTTCCAGACTGGTACAAGGAACTCAAGGCAGGCAATGGGAAGTTGGCTTCTACTGGTGCTTCCAATGGGAAGTTCGTTGGGAACATTGGTGATGTTCAGCGCTTTGAGGGAACTCAGATGTCCCATCCTCTTGCTGGTGATGCTGAATCTCACACCAATGTCCGGGCACCTCCTCTCCCTGATGAGCACATGATCAATGCTTTCATCGCTGAAGTAGTCAGGAAAGCTCGTGGCAAAGGGATTGGAGGTCAGTCTACAGCGGCTGATGGCATGAATTTCGCAGGTATTGTTACTGCAGTTCCTTTTGCTGGGGTTACCTTGAATACTCACCAATGGATTATTGATTCCGGGGCTACCGATCACATCTCTTATGATAAATCCTTATTCACCGAATTACATTGTTTGACAAATCCAATCCGTATTGGATTCCCTGATGGAGTTGTCCAACAGGTTGAGAATGCCGGAACTGTCAAACTATCGGACTCCATTATTCTCACTGATGTTCTATATATGCCTCAATTTCGCCATCACTTGCTGTCCGTATCTAAATTGTTAGATCACCATGGATTTGTGCTCCTTTTTTACAAGTCTTACTGTGAACTTCAGGCCCTTTCAACTAAGTTGCTGGTTGCTGTGGGTCGACGGAGTATGGGTCTCTATCACCTTGATGGTTTCAGTTTCAATTCTCAGCAACTTGCGGCTCATCAAATAAAGTTTTCCAGCCTCAATAATTCCAAGGTGATCGAACCATCTGTGGTGGCCCTCACACACACCAGCAAACTGCAGCTGCTTCACTCCCGTTTGGGTCATCTGTCATCTTCGAAAATGAAACATATGGCTGAATGTAAGCAGTTTCCTATAGATGATTTTTTTTGTAATGTTTGTGTTTTGTCCAAACTACATCGCCTTCCATTTCCTGTGAGCACTTCTCGTGCTACTTTACCATTTGAACTATTGCATCTGGACATCTGGGGTCCGTATAAGGAATCTGCCATGTGTGGAAGTAGGTACTTTCTAACAATCTTGGATGATTGTACTCGGTGCACATGGACCTTTCTTTTGAGAAGTAAGGATCAGGTTTACAGATTGTTGATTGAGTTTTTTGCTTACATTGAAAAATCAGTTTTCTAGTCATGTCAAAATGATTAGATCCGATAATGGCTCGGAGTTCATCCAATCTAAGCTTCAAGAGACATTGGCAGCTAAAGGGATCGTTCATCAGTGCTCAACTCCTTGGGTTCCTGAGCAAAATGGAAGGGTTGAGCGCAAGCATCGACACTTGGTTGAAACAGCTCGTGCCCTTCGTCTTAATGCTGGTCTTCCAATCAGATTTTGGGGTGAGTGCATCCTCACTGCTACCCATCTTATTAATCTCATGCCTACATCCATTCTTGATTGGAATACCCCTTATGAAACCCTATTCCATAAATCCCCTGATTATGAGCGTCTGAAGGTCATGGGATGTCTATGCTTTGCTCTCATTCCCAAGATCCACCGGTCTAAATTTGATTCTACTGCCAAGAAGTGTGTGTTTTTAGGCTATCCCCTTGATCGAAAAGCTTATAAGGTATTTGATCTAGAAACACAGAAGATATTCATCAATCGGCATGTGATTTTCCAAGAGACTTGTTTTCCCTTCAAAGATTTGTCTCAGATGCCCCCTTCCTCCACCAGTCCGGCCAGGCCCTTAGTACAGTTTGATGATGATCTGCCCAACCCTCAACCTGTTACTTCAGGTGTGTTCCCAACCATTCCAAGCCCGCTCCCTCATGGCCTGTCAGCAGATCAGTTAACTCCAACCTCTTCTTCGGGTATTGGTAATGAATTGGTTTCAGATTCCCATGGGCCTTCTACTGGTGATCCAATTCCGCAACCATCCACTCATTACCATCCGGTTTTGCCTAGAGAGCACAGACAAATCATTCGTCCTACTAAGCTTAAGGACTTTGTTGGAGTGCCTTACCCTCGCCATAATAGACTTCAAAGTCCTGATGAGTCTCTTTCCACTGCCTTTCATATTTTCAAATTAGAGGATTTCGCTCTTCATTCCAGGGACTTCGTTCACTCACTGCTTCACGTAATGGCTGTCCATGAGCCTTCGACATATGCTCAGGCGTCTACAGATCCTGCTTGGGTCAAAGCAATGAACACAGAATTGGATGCCTTGGAGTTGAATCATACATGGGATTTAACTCCCATTGCCTCCTGGCCACAAAGCCATCGGTTCAAAGTGGGTGTATAAGGTTAAGTATAGGCAGAATGGAGAAGTGGAACGTTTCAAGGCCAGACTAGTAGCGAAAGGGTATAATCAGATTAAGGACCGGGATTACAAACACACCTTCTCGCCGGTCGCAAAATTCGCTACTGTTCGTACCCTTATCGCAATCGCTGCTTGTCGAGGTTGGAATCTTCACCAATTAGACGTTAATAACGCCTTCCTTCATGGATTTATTGAAGAGGAGGTCTACATGGATCCTCCTTTGGGTTACTCCAAAGCTTCTCCAGGGCAGGTTTGCCGCTTGCGACGTTCCTTATACGGTCTCAAACAGGCGAGCCGTCAGTGGAACATCGAACTCACAAAGCACCTGATTGCTGTTGGTTTCACTCAATCCAAACACGATTACTCTCTCTTCATGAAAGTTTCTGGTGGATTGATTGATGTGGCTCTCATCTATGTCGATGACATGTTACTTTCAGGAAATGATGAAGATACTATCTCATTTCTGAAAGGGTCATTGGATAGAGCTTTCACGATAAAGGATTTGGGTTTAGCTCGATATTTTTTGGGTATGGAAATCAGCAGATCACACACTGGTATCCTTTTGAATCAACGGAAGTATGTTGTTGATCTTCTTCAAGACTCAGGTTTTGCTAATTGCATACCGACTCTATTTCCTATGCAACGCAACCTCCACCTTAGTACTGATGAAGGGGAATTACTTCCTGATCCTGAATCCTATCGCCGGTTGGTGGGCAAACTTCTTTTCCTTACCATGACACGGCCGGATGTCTCGTACACTGTCCAGCAACTCACCCAATTTCTGGCGTATCCGCGTATTCCTCATATGAATGCCGTCACTTACCTGTTAAGGTACCTTAAGGGAACTGCTAATTGTTCCCTGTTCTATCCCAAAGACTCTGCCTTGTCGGTGCGCGCCTATTCTGATGCCGATTGGGGGTCTTGCCCGTTTTCTGGGCGCTCTTTGACAGGTTACTGTGTCTTCTTGGGGGATTCCCTTGTGTCATGGAAGACGAAGAAACAGAAAACGGTGTCTAAGTCTTCGGCCGAGAGCGAGTATCGTAGCATGTCTACCGTGAGCAGTGAAGTGGTGTGGATTGCAGGGTTGCTTGCTGATCTTCAAGTGGATGTTATACTTCCTATTCCATTGTGCTGTGACAACAAAGTTGCAGAACATCTCGCAGCCAATCCCGTCTTCCATGAGCGCACTAAACACCTTCGGATTGATTGTCATTATGTTCGGGACTTAGTACTTAACGGGTTTCTATCCACTGTCCATGTCGCTTCCAATATGCAGCTGGCCGACATCATGACGAAGCCTCTGGGTGCCCAGCAACACCAGTTTCTCGCTTGCAAGTTGGGCTTAGTTTTCCATCCAACACGCCCACCTTGAAGGGGGGGGGGGGGGGGGGGGGGGGTGTAGAGTGTATGTGTAGGCAGTTAGCTTGAGTTAGTTAGAGAGGCAACAATAAGTAAAGTCATTGTGTGTAGCTGCTGGTCTATAAATACCCGGTTGGGAATGTACAGAATAAGCTTTTTGGTGACAATAACAAACATATTACAGAAATACATAATTCAGGTTCTCTCTTTCCCACACTTTCTTCCCTCCTCTTCCTTACACATTCATCATCTGTCTCCGATAATCCAAATGCTGAATTACAGTGCAAGATCTAGCTGATATGGCAGATCTTGTCAGCTGTGTGTGGGGGTTCGATACCAATTATAAAATTTTACTTGCACCATCAAATTTGATTATTATGTTTTGTAATTTAGCTAATTGGTTATTGTAACCCACGTGATTTTACATATTCCGGTTAATTAATCATTCAAAAAAAGCCTAATAACCAATTAGATTATTTTATATTTATATGATTTGAGCCTTCTAAGAAGCCTTTTTGCCTGTCTTCAAAGATCCATCAGCAAAGGGATGTCCATGAAAGTTTTCTGTTTGTCCTTTCCACTATATATAATGTCATAATAATCAATAAATTATATGTATACCTTGCATTTTATATCACAAAATGTTGAGATTTGATATCACTCGGTAAACTGTTTTTTTTTCTTTATATTACTAATTAGTTTTAAGAAAGAAATATCATTGTGGACTTATGTCCTGAATTTCTAGTATTTGTGCACACAACTCTTATCACGAGTTACATCGATTAGACATTAATTAATATTTCCTCCGTCCAAAAATACATGAATTTTTACTATTCACGTACGTTGTTTTAGGAGTTAAAAACTATATAAAATATTAACTTTTTTATTAATTTTTTTTAACAATTACAAATTAATTTCACTTAATGGGAGCATATTGAAATGTGTTGATTGTAATTTCGCGTCTGGGCATACGACTCCAATCATCAGTTTGGTTGAACTTTGATTTATCATAAGTTTCATTTTATTTTGATGTATTTGGAATCTGTTTCACTAACTTTATAATATATATATATATACATATATAAACTTAATGAATTAGTATATTATTTGAGGTATATGTATTATAATACATTTATTTTAAACTCATTTTAATTTAAATACATTGTAAATTGTACTGCTCAAACACCTAGTAATTTATAATTTGAACCAAACACATTACTTATAAAGCCCATGTGACTTTTGAAACTTGGCACGTGACATCAAACAACAAAAGCTATTATGCAATCAACATTAGCCTAGTTAATCATATACCCACTAAATTTTATAAAAATAAATTATGATTTATTGTCCAACTTAAAAACTTAGGGTCCTTAAACTTAATTATGATTCGAATCCAGATTCAATTGTCTACATAGGCTGACCGACCTACATGTATATGGAGTATATATATAACCGCCCATGGGGTTAACTCTTAGACATGTTGTTGTTATGATTATAAAGTTTTACCAAAAATATTACTCCCTATATTATAATAACTCTAGCTAGGTTCAATGATATAGGTGCATATGCATGCATGTTTCAGGCGAAAGCTTAATTTAATTAAGTAATTAGCCCACAACAGCTACTTACCACTTTAATTATTGAACATGATTAATTAGTGCTTTAAGTGAGGTTCTGATGCGACTGAAACGGCAATTAACAATTTATAATTAGTGCTAATTAATTATGTTTAAGTGAGGTTGTCGCTCTCCTCTTATTGGAAAATCAAACTGCTGATTTGATGGATCAACCAATGCAACTACTTACATAAGATCGTCACTGTTAATAGCATTTTAAGATCGCAATTGCATTCTCAAGTTTGATAATCACTCTGTTAATTAAAACTTGTCATTTATTATTTATGCACGTTTTTTTAGAATGATAAAAACTATATAAAATATTAACATTTTTTACATTTGTTTTTATAAATTCATAATTGTAATAAGTATGAAATTGTTTAAAAAATTATTTAAAAAGTTAATATTTTTTATAGTTTTTAACACCTAAAAAAGTGTACGTGAATAGTAAAACGTCATGTTTTAATTACCGGAGGGAGTAGTTTTTAATTTTTATGTGAAACTTATTAAAATATTCTTGGTGTTTGTGTGATGAGGGTAATTATTGACCTACTATTTTACTGTCGTTGTTTTCAGCATTGTTTTTCAAAAAAAAAAATACAAGGTAAGAGTTTTGGTGGTGTCAGACCCTGATCCACCATTTAAGAGCATCCTTTGGATGAGAATCTGAAGCTCGGGATGAGACACAGGAGAGTCGTACTTGAAGATGTGATGAATGTACACCACTTTATCCGCAACTAAATTAATCTCCTTTAGCATATATTTCTATAGGGAAGGTAGATGTGACAATCTGGGAGGA
The DNA here is from genome assembly GCA_037127255.1 of Persicaria tinctoria. NCBI lineage: Eukaryota > Viridiplantae > Streptophyta > Magnoliopsida > Caryophyllales > Polygonaceae > Persicaria > Persicaria tinctoria. Next base: position 12,926,776 of record JBANSL010000020.1, on the reverse strand, counting down.
CGGATCGGGTTTAGGTTCATACATTCAAATTATAGGTCTTTCAGGTTCTAGTTAATTTCCAATGTGAATTGAGTTGAGTCAAGTGGAATTGGGTTATGTTCATTTCGGGTTTTGACTATTTCAAGTTTCAATTTTATTGACCGGGTTTTGGTTATTTCGTATTTTGACTATTTCAACGTTCATATTTAAAATTTTACTAAAAAGCGTTTAGCGTATAGTTCATGTTATTTCAGGTTTTGGTTATAACAAGTTTGAGACTATTATATTTCGGCTGGATTGGATTTGTTTCATTTGGATATGGGTCAGTTAGAGTTAGTGGCAGCCGCAGGATCCTCCGAAAGGTGGGGTGAAATTTCTAGTGTGTACTGAGATATTGACATTGAATAAAGTCCTTTACCTAAGCTACGACTTTCAACTTAGCAGTGGATTGTAGAAAATTAGACTGACATTTGCTTGGTTGCTATGGTAATGGTTTCTCGTCATTCATTGGAAATTCATGCATTTGTCATATTTAGGAGTTTAAACTTATCGAAGTTCAATCATGCTAAATTCAAGGCTTTTGCATATTATCTAGAATTGTAAACTCATCAACTTTATAATATCTTTTGGTTCCCTAAGACATGATAGAAATTATGATTTGAATATGTAGGGCACGAAAATACAAATATTGCATAAAGCTTCACAAATTCAATTTATAAATTTCATTCTCAAAATCACATACACGATAATTAAAACACAAAATTTATTCTCAAAATCACAAACTCTAATGAAAATTTCACAAAATTTATTCTCATAATCAAATCCTAATTTCACCAATTTTATGGGGGCTTAATTAGTTTACAGCTAGATAATTTGTACGAGGTATATAATAGGGAGCCCGAGAAGTGGGAATATAATTAAATAAGGTGGTAGAAACATATAGAGTGGGTGCAAGTTGAACAAATGATAAAATAGCTTTTTTTAGGGAGGCAATTTTTTTTAAAAAAAAAAAAAGAGGAGGTTAATTTCACCGATTTTATGGGGTTTAATTAGTTATAACTAGATAATTTGTAATATAATAGGGAAGTCGGGAAGTGGAAATATAATTAAATAAGAGGTAGAAACATAGAAAGTTGGGTGTAAATTGAACAAAGAATAAAAAAACTTTTTTAAGGGATGTGAATTTTTTTTAAAAAGGAGACTAGTGGGAATTGAACCCTCAACTCATCGCCATCATTATCTCGATATCGAGCGTACGGGCCGGGTAAATTAAAGCCCGCTTCATGTGGTGAATGTCTTGTCCAAATCCGTCTGGTATTGCGGTCACGGGCCACCCACGGGTACCCGCAAACCTTGCCTATAGTTGCTTATCATAACTCATTATAAGTTTGAAGCTGCTTGGGAAAAAAAAAACACTAATGAACTACCTACAAATGCGTTACAACTTATAGCATAAACAATTAAACACTGAACAGCTACTGGAAAACTTATACTTACAAGCTATAAAAATGAGCTGCTTGTATGAAAGAGTTCGTAGCAATACTAACATCATCAACACGTACTTAATTAGCCACAAACACCAACACGTACTTAATTAGCCACAATTGTTTTTTAATCCTTTTTGTCATAGGTAAGTATTAAATATGTGATATAAATATAATTGTTTATTAATTAAATTCAGATATTTTAAAAAAAAAGGTGGGTATCCGATTTCGTTACCGCTGCAGACGCGTACCTCCTGTCCATACCCATCCGTAATAGTGGGCGGACAGGACGGATCGGGCAGATCGGCCCTCGTTTGCTCAGGTCTAGGTACAAGCTAGTTTTTAAAAATTTATGGGATCGAGGTTCTATACGGAGTAATAGTACGTAAAAGACTAAATTTGATTAGGGTTTTAAGAGGGTCGCTAATTTTTTTATTAGTTTAACTTTATGATAGCTTTTTATACATCCATTTTCGGGAATTATTCATGAGTTTTGGACTTTTGGGTAGCTTATGGAAAAATAATTGCTTTTTCACCCATGCCATACAAAAATTTCTTCTTCATGCCCATTCCCATTTTTATAATTTTAGATAATTGAACTACTATACTCAATAAACTATTACAACTAAAAACAAGAGAAGGTTACCCTGCATATAATATTATTTGAATTAGCTTCGACAGCTTAATTATTAGTACTTAGTAGTAGTGTCAAGCATATAATTGAGTGTGTGGCAAACAGGAGCTTTTGAAGGAATTCTAATTTTGGGTACTTCTCATTCACCAATTGTGGAACTCTATACAGTATATATATATTATGGAAAATCATATAATTATTTTCCTACTCACATTATTATACACACTAGACTTACATATCTGAATCGACCATCTCTTTTTTTTTTGTTTTTTTTTTTTTTTGAAGCAAGATAAGAAATTCAGTTCTCTATACAAGCCTAGAGAAACCGAGAGACCGGACAAGCCGGTAGATGAACTAACCATCATGTACAACAGAAGCAAAAACTGAAGCAAATGACAGAAATAAATAACAGAAGCAAATGACAGAAAATAAAAACTAGGAACGTACAAGCCATCCTACACTGCGCAACACAAGCTAAAGAAGAACGAAACGACCGGCCAAAGAGACAACGCACACAACGAACTCTGGGGACCAGCGGACACCTTAGATTATGGACTCGAAGAGCCTTCAGATGTCAATCGCACGTCCACGACGTCATCGAACATGACACATCAATCAAACGCTCACAAGAAGCCTGCAACACAACAAGAATAGCACAATACACTAACCCGCCATACAATCACAAACCACACCCAAGCACAATCAAACCCCAAGACCTCGTCTCAACCCTCAAGGACGATAATAAAATCGTGGGCGGCTATCACAAGGATAAGCCTAACAGAGGCGATACAAAACAAGGCTACAAAGAGAAACCGGGCAGAGATGAACCAGAAAGCGATTGAAAGAGCGGACTACAACAAACAAAAGGCTGGTGGCGCCGCTGAGAAGGACCGACCAAGGCCGAAGTCGAGGGCAGAGGCGAGGGAGAACTCGAAGAGGGCTGAACCAAAAGATGAGCCGAAAGGCGGAGCCGCGGTAGCCCAGAAGTGGTTGGAGTCGAGGACGACGGACGGAGGAACCGGAAGCCAAGGGAGATGTAACAGAGGGAGGAGCATGTAGGCTATGGGGAAGCGACGAGGTCACGAGGCAGTGAGCCAGCGAGGCGGTGGCCGTGGGTGTGGAGACGCAGCAAGCGAGGGAGGGAAAGAGGAAGCGACGGTGGGAGACCGGTGGGGGAACGCCATGGTGATGGTGATGAAGGGCCAAGGGAGGTGACGGTGGTCGGTGCCGGTGGGTTGAGGGCAAAGTGTTGGAGCACGAAGAACCGCGGCGGCGGCGGTATGACAAACGCTCTCAAAAGAGAGCGTTTGAACTAGGGTTTTTTCAGCTACCCTTTTAATTTTGTTGAATCGACCATCTCTAAATATCTAATAGCATTTTTTAAATTTATTTTGAATAAATAAAAGACATTTTTTTAAGTTATTTTTGTTTCAACTCTAAAAACTTTCTTATTTCAAAGATTTAATTTGGAGAATCATTTATTTTGAAGAATATTACGGATTTGAGAGATTCTATATTTTTTTCTGCTATTTTTCTATTTTAAGAATGTGATAAAAAAAATCTATTAAACCAAACAATGCTTAAAATTCTACCAATGTTTCAAAAATTCTAAATCGAGAAGCAGTTATGGATGCTCTAATGCCCCAGAGTTGGGAGAGTGTAATCGTCTGTCCCCGATCTCGTCCCCCTCTCCTGTTCCCTCTCACAGAAATCCTATTTATTTTTTGTTTTTTCTTTTAAATTAGGGTTTGTGAGGGGGAGGGGGTTGGGGGATAGGGGGGGGGGGGGGGGCGGAGACAAGATTGAGGACAGGGGATTTGGCTCCCCAGAGTTGTGTGTCTTTTGAGTCCTTTTTTATTTATTTGTTTATAATAGGAATATTACTATTGTAGGAGATGTAAAGAGATCAAAGAGTCTCCTGTTTAAAAATATGAACTAAATAAGTCTCAGTATATAAGTCGGTGTACTACTACTCTTGTTGCCAATTAATTTTACATATATAGACCTTGCTTGATTTGTGTACTAAGCTTAGAGTAAGTGGATCTGTGCACACAACTCTCAGTCATTGATTCAAGTTGGACTCTTTTTTTAACAAGAAAAAACTTGGAAAGACAAGTTCCTTAAATGGGTCAAGTTTCGTCGATTAATTTGTGAACTACACAATTTACATCCTTAAAGATGGGTTGGACGTTGATTTTTTCAAAAGATATGACATTCAAGCGGGAGGTAGTTATAATCATCTCAATTTCCCAAGGGTATCTCCAGATGCCTCTAATTGCGTTAATCACGCAAAAGTTTTCACCTTCAATTGTAAGGTTTCGTATCTTTAGCATTTTAGCTTCTTTCATTCCAATCCAGAGTGCATAAGCTTATGCTCCTAAAACTGTATTATTGAGGTTCGACCCTTCCCCATCTTGATAACCTTATGTCCTTAGCTAGCCTCGTGGTTTCTGATAACATAAACAAATAATCCCTCCCTATTTGAAGATAGAGATCCATCGAAATTCAATTTATGTCAATTCATTTCTGGTTTTTTCTATCCTATATATTCTTCTTTCTAGGTGGATGTTTGAGCTTCATGATATATTTTGAAGTGATGATATATTTTGGAGTGTGGAGTTGGACTCTAGTAATTCCTAATAGACGAAAATGAAAATATTATTAGTTTCATTGCGACGTACAATAATACATGGCAAATGAAGAAACCTGACCTTTGAAAATCGTCAATCAATCCTATAAACAAATCCATGTATCCATCTTTAATCATGAGTACGTTACAATTCAACGATCTATATATATGACGCCAACTTGACATCATCCTCCCCATCATAAACCGTCACTCCCCACAACTTCACCTCCCCACCAATGGTACCACTAACCACCGAAACGACGCCGTCCAAGCGATCCTCCCCATCGACAGCCACCAGCGACCTCACCGGCCCCCTATGCCCCTCCAACACCCCCAAGCAACAAAACCCCTTCCCACACTCCCCCCAAATCCTGACCGTCCGATCCGCTGACCCGCTCGCAAACATCCCCCGATCAACGGCCACGATGCAAAGCACCGCGCCCTCGTGCCCCGACGAAGCTGCTCTCGCCCGCATCCTATCCAGCCCCTCCCCTCTCTCCCTCCCCCACAAAACCACCTCTCCGTCGCAACTGCCAGATAACAACGTCATCCCGTCACGCGCCAGTGCCAGCGCGTTCACTGCAGACACGTTATCCCGGCTCAGTTCGGCCACCAGTGCCAGGCGGCGTGAGTTGGCTCCTCTCTGCCACACCTTGATCCTTCCATCGGCGGAGGCCGTGTAGACGGCACCGTCTCCCGCTGAAGAGATCTCCACGGCGTTGATTGCATCGTCGTGTGCCCCTAACACTGACTCTATACACTTGGATTCCGACGTTTTCCAAACCTGCATTCAATCAATCAGTATTTTATCATGTAAACATGCCTATATCCCTTTTTTTGAAAAGAATATCAAGAACATGCCATATAATGTGGCTATATGGTAGCTAGCAATGTATAATAATAATAATAATAATAATAATAATAATATCATGATCGACGATATATAGGTATGTTTTAGTTTATATGATCACATAAATAATATATCTACCTAAGATTCGTTTATGTTGATTCAAATTTGTGTTTTTTGTACATTGTCATTGTATTTTATGTTTAATTTACCTTTGTTTATTCTCGTTTGAAAATTATCAAGTCATTTTTTTAATATGTTAATAAATATACATTGTTGATTTTGTTTTTCACCGATAACAATTGAACTCCAATCCTTTGTTTTTTAATTGTTAACAATTGATTGATCTATTTTGGATCTTAGTTAACAAACCTTGAGAGTCCTATCCCAAGACACGGAATATAGCAACCCATCATTAGCGGCAAGGCCCGAAACGGCGTCGTTGTGCTCGATCCACATCCGTCGCTTATGCCGTCGGACGACGACGTAGTTCTTGGGGAGGGCAAAGCGGCGAAGGCGATCGGTTAATGTCGGAAGCGCACTAACCAAACGGTGTCGTTTCGACCGTTTGAGCTTCCACACACGGATCCTACCGTCCTGGTGGGCCGTGAAAACCTTCCTACCGTCCCCGTCGAACGTGATCGATTTCACCATCCCCGAGGTCGGCAATCCGTTGACTCGATCGCCGCCGTTGAACGTGTCGACCAGGGAGAACGTGGTGAGATCGTAGACGTCAATCCTCCCGCCGGAGGCCGCGTACAGGAGCGTACCGTGGGCCGCGAGGCAGCTGATGATGTGCTCCCCGCTGCTTGCCAGCGTGGCCACGCAGCGGGCGGAGAAGTAGTGGTTGCTTGTTGCCTTGGCTTGGTTTGCGCATTGGATGGGGTGCGGTACGACGTCGTTTGCTGAGATTCGGTCCGAGAGGGATGAGCTGCTTGTGTAGCTTCTAAAACTCATCGTTTTGGTGCTTGCTGAAGAGAGACTCATCGTTGGAATATCTCTGCAGGAGGTTGGAAGGAGAGGGATATATAGATTCATGAATCAAACCTCAATTATGTTGGAGGGATTTTATAAAGGCAAGGATTAATTTGTAAATAAATAATTTAATTTATCTTAAGAATAAATTTAATGGAAAAAAGTATAGTTTAAAATTGAAGTTGTGACCACATGGAGGCAGGGTAGAGAGGGAGATCTTCAAGTGAGATTTTGATTTGGCCATGTGGCAGCTGCTGGATTACGGAGATCATTAGTTATTTAGTTAGATGGGTAACTGGGCCCACTTATCGTTTTTATACGGAGTATTAAAAAAAACTCATATATGTGTATATGTGGAATTTTTATTGAAATTATTAGATGCACAAATATTTGATTTAATGTCAGAATGTCAGTACGTGGTTGAATTCTAATGTTATATTCTTCTTCTTCTTTTTTATTAGAAAAAAGTCGGACGAGCGAGCTCTACGCGACAACATCCTTACAGATGTGGTTTAAAAGATGAAAATCGTTGTAAATATTGACATTTCAGGCAGAGTGACAAAGATGTGTAACCTTATCTGCCACGCTATTGCCTAATTGGGGAACATGAAAGAAGGAAACTAATTCTTTCATAGTCGATAATAAGCGTTGAACATCTGACAAGATCAGTTCAATTTCTCATGGGCATTTAGATGTTTTATTCAGGTGGTTTATGATTATAATGGAATTACCTTCAATGTGGATTTTATTGATACGGAGTTGTAGTGCATGCTGGATTCCTAACTTAAAGCAAGAGTTCATTCTTTCAATGGGCTTTGTTTACAAAGTTTCTGGTAACAAATGTGTATCGGCCGTCCTTCCCAGTCCCGGATTATGACTGCAACCGAGCTGTCATTTTTTGCAATTGTGGATCCATCAAATTTTAACTTGAGGGTTCTCATAGGGGGTTTGCGTCATGTAATCTTACCATGTTTCTTTTTCTTCCTTGGGTGATTGGGTTTTTGTTTGCGTAAGGGGGGGGGGGGTCCTCATTAAGACTGCCCTCAAATTGCGAAGTTTTACTCCAATTCTCTTTATGAGTTTTAATAGTGTGTAAAGAATAGTCAGGGTGAGGGATGGGGACCTACCTAAACACATATTGGTTCCGAATGTACCAAGCCGTCCACCAAGAGAAATCAAGTCCCACATTGGTCACAGAGGTAGGATTGTTTCCAATGAAGCACATGATATGTTTTATATCTCGTGATTGATTTATCATACTGGATATTGTTGAGTTTGTATGTATAGAGAGACGGAAGAGAGAGGCACATATTGGCATTCAAACAGGAAGTGAATATCATCTTCTACCGCGCCGTTGCAAAGGCTACAGATGGAAAGAACAGAGGCCCCTCGTTGGGCAAGCCTAGAAGAAGTCAGTGGACCATTCTGACAGACTTTCCATATTTAAGAAATTTTTTACCTTCGGTGGAACATCCAAATTCCAGATCCAAACGTTATTGTCTAAGTTTAAAGTGGACTGGGTTGTGATTAGTTTATATGCACTCAATGGTAAACAAACTCACTCTGTCAGGCTACCAATACAACAGATCTTCAAAGGGAGAAACGGGAAGTGGAATATCCAAGATTTCTTTGACTGTGTCATTTGGTAACACATTGTTAAGTTTTTCCTTCCACCATTTGTCACCCAAAATGTAATCACTAACGTTTTTCTCTATGTTATTAATTTGGGAGCAATCTTCCAAAGCCTGTAGAGAGGAAGTTGTTATCCAATTATCCATCCAAAATTTGATAGTATTCTCATTTCCAACTGAACAAATATGCCATAACTTAAATTTATCAATAAGAGTTGTCAGTTTGGCCTATTGCCATGAGGAGTCACCTCTTTTTTTGTACTCAAGGATGTTAACTGAGTGAAGATACTTGTGTTTGATTAGAGTAACCCAGGCATTATCAGGTTCAACCAAAATTTTCCATAGTAGTTTCATTTGAAGAGCTTCATTCATCTCCTTTGATTTCCTGAGTCTTATTCCCCCACATTTTTTCAGTCTGCAAATTTGATCTCAGCTAATAAGCGGACGGTGTTGAAGATCTTTATTCCATAAGAACATCCTATTAATCTGATCTAGTTCTTTATGTATCGATGAGGGTAATAGAAAGTTTTGCATTGTATACAGCTGTTTGGCTGATAAGTTTGTGTTAATTAGGATTGCATGTCCCTGTTGTGATAACGCATTGGCTCTCCATTTACTTAGTTGTTCTTTAGATTTGCAAATGATGTCCTCAAAAGTGTGTTTGTTTACTCTACCATTAATAATCGGACATCAGAGGTATTTTTCCAACGAGTTCTCGTTTGTAATATTTAAACAACTACTAAGATCTAATATCCTAGAGTTCGGAATGCCTTTTGTAGCTTGGAAGCTAGATTTATGATATTGAACTTTTTGTCCATAAACTTTACAGTATGTATCAATTATTGATCTAACTTTCTCCCCCGCGGCAACACTATCTCTTGTGAAAATAATCATGTCATCGACAAATGATAGGAAAGGAACCCGAGGGTCGTTTCTACCAAAGGTAAATCCAAATGGACTATTATCTACATTTGCCTCTACTGAGAGTTTCCGGGCTAGGATTTCTGCTCCTATGATAAACAAGAATGGGGATAGAGGATCCCCTTGGCGAAGATCACGATATGGTGTATTGTATTATTATTTTTTTGGTAAATTGGTATTTATTATTCGTATGTGTTATGCATATATTTATTATGTGTTATTCTTATGTGTTTTGCACAACATACGGTTATATTTGCACAAGTACAACATAACGTTATATTTACACGACAAAATGTAATGAAAAAAACCTAAAAAAAAAACTAGACTTGAGTCATATTTGCACAACTTACGGTTATATTTGCACATGCACACCATAATGTTATATTTGCAAGGCAAAATGTATAATTAAAAAATAAAATAAAAACTAGACTTGGAAATGGAATACACAATTCACTAATTTGTCCATTGTTGTGGATATTTCACCAATTAAGACATATTTTTTGGACATTTTGCAAACTCCCTCTACTTTTAATAGTGGCTCGTGCAATATAAAATTAAAATATTATTGTGATAAACTCTAAGAATAGAGAAGAGGGGCGCAGAGAAGAGAGGAGAAATTAACTTATGCCTTATTGGGGGTCTTCATGACCCTTTATATAGGAGTTTACATAGGGAACTAGGGTTTACTAGTGTTTATCTATCCCTAATATAATAATATTATAACACTCCCCCTTGGATAAACATCCTTAAACTACCTCATTACAAATCTCGCTTAGAAAACCCAATGGGACAAAACTAGGATCCAGAGAACAAATACATATGACATTTGATACGCTTTGGTGATCTGCCTCGTTAATCGAAGGGAAAAAGAGTGCAGTGCGTACACTCCCCCTAAATTCAACACCCTTCTTGTAGTCTTCTCATTCGAGTAGGCTCTTTGAACTTCTTGATGATGCTGACTGTATGAGCTGCATAGCCAAGTCTCAACATTTCCTTTTGACGTGTATAAGTTGAGATGTCTTCATACATTACAATTGACTTCGAATGCTTGACTTCCATTTGCTGGCGTTGAGATGCTTTCAATGCACAAACATAAGGTACTTTAGGACCCAGTGTGCCATTTGATCATGGGGGATCTCGCGTATTAAATGGTGCCTAAGTTGCCTCGTTAAAAACCTTAACTTGGAAAAACCCAATGGGATAAAAACCAAGATCAAGGAAAAGAGTACAACATTGTATGGTACTTCGGGACCTAATGCAATGTCACCATTTTCACAATTATAGGCACTTCTGGTGCTCTTATAAGGATCTTCAACCAATTGCATATGACAGAACTTTGACAATAACGCTTCAGGCATTTTCAATCGATCATTTCCATTTATATGGGTATGCACCTACCACGTCCGTCATTTCCATTTAGATCCAAAATTATATTCACTTCTGGTGAATCCATTCTCCATATAACCTTTGATAGGTTTTTATGCAATCAACTTGGCTTTATATTTTATTTTGTACAAACACCCACTTAAAACCAAATGATGTTACACTTTCCGGTGTTGGAATTACAGGTACAATGCTATCATGCTTAGAGAACCCATTCTTGCATGAATTTCCTTTTTCTAGCTCTTTACTATCATTTCGATGTCGACATCCATTTGCTTATTTGATGATCATCATATTCTCATAGGCTCTTTCCACTTCTGGGGAATCGTATACCAAGAGCCTAGTGATCTCCAACACCTCTGGTGTACTTGAGAACCACTTGATATTCATTGAGTTGGAGTTACTTCTGGGACTTCCAAATGAGCTAGTATATGTGACTTTGTCACTTTCTTGGCCTTTAGTAAATGCTTTCAATTACATATTTGCTCAACCTTATAATCATTTCATTTATTGAACTTCTGGTTCACTTGTATTTATCCGTGGATATGAAATGATAGAGAAGTTGCTTTCGTGCAATCTCTTTCTTAATTGTCTCATTTCCTCTCCCCCTAAATACTGAGCATTTTATCACCATTATAAAGCTCTAGGTATTTGATATCAATAGGGACTCAAACCCCGTGTATCATCCAACTTCTTTGTGGTCTCATTGTAGTTCATTTGGAGGAGGTACATCTCGGAACATATGCTGCTTATTCAAAACCTTTGAATGACATGCTCTCTTCTGGAGATAATTAGGGAAATGTTATTGTGTCAAATTCGAAATGCAAACATGCATGGGCCCATTTGACCAGCGACTCTTCTGGGTCGCCGTGAGCTACCGTATGCTCAACAATGTGGTTGATAACATTCTCTACCTTATGTTTCATATGACCAAAGTGTTAAGGCATCTATGATATTGGAATTACAATGGTCTATGTGATAATGTTCCGTAGTTGTCTCATTGAATCTTGTATAGGAGGAAATCGAGATTGCAAATAAAATGTAAATAAAGCAAAGCAAAGCAGATTATGTCCCGTGCAAATAATTACAAGACCTCCTCTTGATGGAGCAGTGGGAAGTCAGGATCGATCCTCGAGGAAGCGATTCAGCGAATCTCAGGCAGCGGATGAATCTCACGGGCAGAAATCGACTTCAGGGTGCTAAACCTCAACTAGGGTTAGTCGACAGGGGCCATGCAAGTCGAATCCGAGCAAGCAGCAACTACTGGTTTTTTGGTCGATCTGGAGAAGATTACTCGATGTCGAGTTGTTTGGTCATAGTCGAGGAACTTTGGTCGAAATCGAGTTAACTGCAGAGACACAAGCAACAACGATCTGCTTGATCGAGGGTGAGTAGTCGACATCGACCAAGCTTTGGTCGAAGTCGAGGAGAACAGAAACTTAAACGAATAAAAATAAAGAACAAGGCTTTGCGGAATTTGGAATAAACTATGTAAAAGAAAACTTCCAAGATCGGGGTTTGCAACAACGATTACCTTGAAGCGGAATTATAAATCATAAAAGATGGTGACTTTATCGATAAAGGAGAAGGCTTTCACCCAATCCGACAAGTAGGAATATGAATCTCGCGATAAATAACCATAATTGTATCTACTATTCTACTTCTTTTCATAATTAGAATTTATTACCTTCCGAATAAAAATCCTAATTACTACCCAAGTTTCACAACATGAGTTCTTCAATTTCTCAATCAAAGTTGAAGTACATGGAATAGAATAAGATAATGATAAAGTACCTTTTTTTACAATCGTTAATCCACCAACATGGCTCTTGTTGGGCTCACCCCAACCCTAGAAGCAGGTGGACTACTCGCGCCTCATCATAGCAATCGACAATATTGATGTAAAATAAACTTGCATTAATAAACTAAATAGAGCTTACAACCGATTGAAGCCAACTTGCTCTCGCCCCTTCACTCCTCTCGGCCTCCACTCTCTCTCTCTCTCTCTCTACTCCCCTACTTCTCTCCTTCTGAAATTGAATGAATGAAAACTAGCCACATGGGCTTTATTTATAGGCTTCCAATCTTTGTTAATCAAGGAAGGAATTTCTATCTATATCTCTATCTAAAATAGAAGATATAATTCTACTCAGGAAATAAATATATCTAAACTAGATAAAACTAGATAAATCCTAGGGTAATTAATTGTTCAACCCTTAGGATAAATAGAAAGATAAAAAAGATAAAAATATCTAAATCTTCATGTGTTGAAAATCTCGTCTCGAAAATATCTCCATCGGATTCGGGATAAAACCTTAACAAGACTCGGATTAGCTCGAAATCGGTCACTGTTGGTCAACTCGATATCGAGTAGCCTTACTCGATATCGACCAACTTTTCTCGCGTCTTCAGCTCAGCTACTCGATTCCGGCTCCAAGAGGGAAAATCAACTGTTTACTCGATATCGACAAGGCTTAGTCGATATCGACTTGAATCTTCTGCTCCCAGCTTCTCCTGGTCGATTCCCGGTTCTTGCTCGATTTTTAGGCTTGGTCGACTTCGACCAATTTGGTCAACGTCGAGTAAAATTGGCTTGTCCTTGTCTTCTCGAGCAACCTCCTCAATTTTGGTCAACTTTGGTGCAAATCGAGTGACTTACTCAATATCGACTAACGGTCCTCGACATCGACCAAGCTGTGTTGACTCGATTTTCTCGCTTTTAGCTCGATTTGTTCTGGTTCCGCTGATGTAGTTGACCTCGGACTTTTGTAGTTGACTTCGAGCTTTTTCCTCCTTTCTTTGAATTGTTGTAAATTGCCTCGATTTCTGCGGAATTAAACAGAAACTAGTGTAGATTCCATAATTTGGAAAATAAACATAAACTACATAGATTCAGTATTAATCTAGCCCAAATGTATGAAATGCATGCAGAAATCGATATAAAAGTAGATATAAAACATGGCACAAAACATGGCACAAAACATGGACATCAAATCCACTCAAGAGACATTAGAGACTTTGCATTTACTTTGAATTTAGATGGTCATGTTGTTGATTTGCCAAGATGATAGACCATATATGTTCGGTCACCCTTATAGAGGATCTTCGGGTCCTAGGGTCTTCTTGTCCCTTTTAGTGGGTGTGTATGTGAATGTCAATGATCTCGTCCATCATCGTTTCACATGAATGACCGAATGCCACAAAGAAAAACATTTTATCATTAACTAACTTCTGGTTAGTAATAAGTTTCCATGGGATAAATGAGTGTCAAATCAACCATATATATACATTCTCAATTCTATAAGACTTGCTTCTGGCTAGTCATATGAGATATTGGTGTTCAATACCATGTCAATTCATACATATGTGTTATTGTTACTTCAGGTAACAAGATCAATGCTCTTTTGGAGCTATATGGTATTTATCCTGGTTTTTCCATTCATGATTGTTTGAGAAAACTTCGGGTTTTCAAAGTTGTTTGACACTTATAAAACCATAATATTCAACCATTGAACTTCGTATATGGTGATCCATTTATTTAATTTAGATGCCATTGAATGGATATTGTCAGAACTTTCGTTGATGTCATACTTCAGGTATGAGTCATTTATAATGTTCTCCAGGACATTTAGAATTAACCGTATGACAGACCTAGCTATAAGCTACAACAATAACTTTGGTCAAGCGCTTAACCATAACCTCTTTCACACCCTCTACTGGAGGGGCATGCTTTAGGCAATGCTTAGAGGATAGTCAGGAAGTGGCCTTCTTAACCGAATCGTGTTATGTAGTTACTTCTATAATCGTTCTGAACTTGATAAAAACCCACATTCCATGTACTTCTTCAAGAGTACAAATGGTAAGATTAGAATCATATACTCTTCTGGAGTTTAATAAAATTCACCAGCAGAATCTTCAGGCTCTTAGGTTTATGTTGAAAACTTTACAATCTACGGGATTGTGGTTAACCTTTCTCCCAAATGTTCATTTGCCAAACAAAACTTCGTATTAGACACTCATGATAAGTTGTTTCTTCGAGAAACATTTTGAGCTTTGAATACAATAAGTAAAATCATAATAATTTTATTCAATATAAAGCAATGAAAAAAAAAGGAAATTTTTATTTTTCCACTTCAGGTGGAGCCATAAAAAAAAAACTTGTCAATTTATCATTTTCTTCAAGAAATGATTTTATTCATAAAATGATTCATTTGTCAACTTCGAGTGACAATTAGTCTCTATTATGTATATTTTGATCATATACTCCAAAAGATGATAAGTTGCAATTCAAAAATATAGTAAGTTGTTATATAAACATTGTCCCTATTCGTCAAGATATGGTATGATCGATTATTGCTCACTTCAGGGAGAAGAAAAATTGTATACATTCACTTTAATTTCTACACTTATGGGTATTTGTGCAACTTTAAAATGAAACTCGTACACTTCTTGGTATGATTTTAAATAATCTTTATGAGGATATACAATATATCTCTTATCATTCATTTACTTCAGGAAATGAATATTGTCACTTCAAGGACAAATTTGTATTGATGAGAGAGACATTTTATGAATTTCCTTTTCATATACAACTCTTCAGAAGATGATTGTCGTTACTACATGAACGATTTATGATTATGTGTCCATCCACGTCAGGGGATGCCTTTATATATTTCAAGAGATAATAATAAATAAATAAATAGTTGATATAATTGATAAAACTATAAAAACATAAATAAATGAGATAAAATTAGCATATTGTCAATTTCTGGTGACAAGAAATTAAACATCCCCATAAATACAATGTCGTCTACTTCCGGAGACCGTTAGAGATCGAAACCATCTACTATAGGAGATAAATTTTATCATGATATATAAGCTAAAATATTTTATCTTCTTCAGGAGATAAATAAGAATCTCATCTTCTTCAAGAGATGTGATACATAAATTGTGTTTACTTTATCTACTTCAGGGGATAAACTACCATAAGATGATATGCAAATTTAACAATTTATATCTATTTCGGGAGATAATGTTTGTCTACTTCTGGAGACAAAAAAAAATACAAATTGAAATGAATAATAAAACTAAAAAAAAAACAAAAAAAATTATCACTACGGGGATGATTTTCAATCGTTCACATCTACTTCAGGAGATGTTCCGTTCATCTACTTCAGGAGATGAGGATTAAACAAATATAATTTAAATAAATTAAATTAAATAACATACATAAATAAACATAAATAATAAATATAATCTCATCACTACAGGGATGAAATTTATCGGCTTGATTATCTCTGTGGGGATGAGATTTATCGTTTCATCGCTTCGGTTTGATTATCTCTGCGGGGATGAGATTTATCGTTTCATCGCTTCGGGGATGAGATCAATTTATCATTCATCTACTTCGGGAGATGATATATAAATTTAACAATTTTATCTACTTCAGGAGATAATTCATCTACTTCAGGAGATAATTCATCTACTTCGGGAGATGAAAAATAATTAAAAATAACATAAAAATAAAATAAATAAATAAATAATTCATCACTACAGGGATGAAATTCGATCGTTTATCACTTCAGAGATATAATAAAATAACATCCACTTCAGGGGATATGACCGGTTGATCCAAGATTGAGATTCTGCTTCAGGGGATACTACAACTTCGATTGATTCAATCACTTTAGGGATTGAGATTACTTTATCGGCTTCAGGGGATATTACAACTTCGATTGTTAAACCACTCCGGGGTTATACATCATCTTCGGGGATGTGTGAATACTTCACAGGGGCAAAATATGCATCCCTGAAAGTATTAGGCTGATTTCTGTAATTATATAAAATATAGGCCCAATCTGTGATTTCAAAATGACTATGGGCTGGTTTTGTAGTTAATGTAAAAACAGCACCATCGTCTTCTTCGTTTCTCAATTTTCAGATAGCGGCCGCGTCGGGACACTGCTTCCTCGATCACTTCGGACTAGCGGCAAAGGTGGACGGTTCAACCCAATAGAAACGAGGAATCCTCGACTCCGGATCCAATCATCGATGCAGTCTCCGTGGAAGACGACGTGCGAGCAGCGCAGATTTGTCGCCGCTCCTCCCGCTCGGAACTCCGCCCAGCACACCTCTCGTTCTTCAAATCAAATTGCCCGAGATTGGGATGGCAATGGCGGCTGGGCTTCGGCCTTCGGAATTAGAGATTCCAAGTCGTCCTGCACCGCGAACGAAGAAGAAGATGCGGCGCCGGCAGTGGTGCTGGCGGCGTCGCCTTGGGGGAAGCCGGTGGGGCTGAAATCGGTTGCAATCATGCAGGTTCGGCGGTGGAACCAGTGGCGGACGCCGTCAATGATTGCTCCTCCTCCGACCAATCTATATCCAGATGCTAATCAATTAATCAATGAAAAACTAGAAACAAAACTTTTCTTCCCCGTTTTGGATTTGCAGAGGCGTCGACGGCGATGATGTAGGTTCTGGGCTCGACGGCGACGCAGGTTCTGGGCTCCCTTTTGTCGGGGAGCCATACTCCGACTAGGTCAAGGTTCGACCTCGGGGCTCGCGTCCAGGTCGGCGGGATCGAGGTTCGACCTCCGAGCCTCTTCTCACCATTGGCAGATCCCGTCTTCGAAGACCTGCGGAGGAGGAACCCGGCGCGCAAGGAGGCTTCAATAACCAGGGCCGTCCAATCAATTTTGGAGGTCCGGGTCGTAATTTTATAAATTATAAATTTTATATGTAATTTTAATTTTTTTTATATCTTAAGATGAGTATGTTAAAAGAATTTAGATTATTTTTGTTGATATTTAAGGAAAATTATAAAAAAACTCTTTAAAATAAGAATTTTTAAGAAAATCACCGATAAAATTTATATTAAAAATTTTATACAAATTGTTTTAATCCATAGTACAAATTACGTACGCAAGCTATATTTATCAACCTTTTGCTCTATAAAATTTATAGTTATACAATATTATAAATAATTTTTATATTGTACGTTTAAATTTGTGTCATTTGCTTTTTAAACACAAAACCCTAGTGTTTCTATATATATATATATATATATATATATATTCTAAAACTCCTTGAAACAAGTTATTTCATTCAATTCAATTAATATAAATATAGTTATGACCATATGAATATTTTTTTCTTGAATGTCCATGTTAATAAAACTAAAATTGTTCATTATTGACATAATTATAAAATGAAATTAAAAGATTAGCTGTATTTAAAATTAAATTAATAATTTGATACTCTATGACTTTATGAAATTTATTGAGGCCACAGAATTAGTTACATAAATGAAGAGAAATAGGTGGGGCGACCTAACCAATAGAAAAAAAAGGTTAGAATGTTAAGAGTTGTGCTAAATCTGGGATTCGAACCCGTGACTGTAAGAAAACACGCATGTCCAGTAGCAATTCAACAACCACCACGCCGACAAACACTTGTGTTAATTTTAAAAATATTTTATTATATATACTAAAATTAGTAAAAAATGAGGCCCCGTAAAATCGGAGGCCCAGGGTAGCGGCCCGCCTTGCCCTCCCCCATGGTCGGCCCTGTCAATAACATTGGCCTTGGTTTACATTCTAATCAAACTAGTTTCAGCCCTGTTTACAGCTGTTCATGAAAACAATATGTTAGTGAAACAAATGAGATTCAATTGATGATGATATAAGCGAGAATCACATATTAGATGGTTGTTTGCAGAGGTAGCGATTGCAAAAATGAGTGGATTGATGCGAACAATGTAGACGAATTGGGGGCAAGGGTTTATGGTCGAAACTTATCTTTCAAATTGATCTTGAAACCAGAGCAAACTCGTGTTGCTGATAACGTGTGATAAACTCTAAGAATAGAGAAGAGAGCAAACTCGTGCTGCTAATAACGTGTGATAAACTCTAAGAATAGAGAAGAGGGGCGCAGAGAAGAGAGGAGAAATTAACTTATGTTTTATTGGGGGTCTTCAGGACCCTTTATATAGGAGTTTACATAGGGAACTAAGGTTTACTAGTGTTTATCCATCCCTAAATAATAACATTATAACAATTATAAAATATTAATAAATTACTCCATAACTCTATTTTGGGATTAAAAAAATGTCCATATAATAAGACCTACTTAATTAAATGTTCATCATCCTGGATTTATTAGTTAGATATCCATCAATTAGTCCTAATTGTTGCCCGCTTATAACTATGATAAACATCTGACAAACAGAACAATGGCAGACAACTGAAAAATAGAACTATGGTAGACATCTGACAAACGGAACTATGTCAGACAGCTGAGAAACGGAATGCTTGTCTATGGGGGGTGGCCGGGTGGGGGGGGGGGGGGGGGGGTGGATCAGCAACACTCAACACTTATCATTTCAGCATCTCTTTGACAAAAAAAAAATCTTCAACATTCAACTTGTCTTATTTTTTTCTCAACAAAGTAAAGACAAAGGCTGACAAGAGAGAAAAAAAATGATGAAACTAAAATCGGCATTGAACAACATCTAAGATACAAAATCAGCATTAAATTCACTGAAGATTCAAAATCGGCATCTAATTAAGATTAAATTACAGTTTACAAATTTTAGCAAATTACAGATTCAACAAAATATAGATTTTTTATAGAAAATTACAAATTAGCAAAATATAGATTTTTTATAGCAGATTTTAGCAAATTATAAATTTTTTTACAACAGATTTTGTTGATTACAGATTTAGCAGATTATAGAATTTTTTTTAGCAAATGGGTGAAAACAGATTTTTTTTTTTCAAAGCTCATGACAAATTACATATCAAAAAACAAAAAATGGGTGAAAACCACTCGTAGCTTTTCTGAATTGTAGCAAACAAGCTCCATTGTTTGTAATTCAAAGACCAAACAAGGTCCATTGTCTGTAATTCACAAATAAGCAAAACAAAATCACTCTTTCTTCTCAAGTGATTACAGGAACTCCGAAACCACTCATATCATTGTTAGGAGGAAGAATTGATTAAACGATTATAAAATAAAAGCAAGCCAATCCCTGAACCGCGCAAATAAAGTTACAAGACTTCCTCCCATTGTAGTGGAAGGGAATCAGGATCGTATCCACGAGGAAGCGTGTCAGCGCCCACCTAATCAGTTCCTTGAAAGCCCTCGAAATCGACCAGGAGATTGACTCGATATCGACTAGATGTAGTCGATATCGGCCCAAGCTGTCGACTTCTTCTTCAAACCTGCACACACAAAAACAACAAAGTTGAAATCGAGCACAAGTACTCGATATCAACCTTAGGCAACTCGATATCGACCAGTGTTGGGTCGAAATCGACTCTCTATGCAGAAAACGAAAATTGCAGAAAAATAAATAAGAATTTCGGAAAAGAAATTCCGAAGAATAAAAGGATGGATGAGAAGATATGTGAACCGAAATAACACATATTTGGGATTTATAAAATCAATTAGCTAAAAATTTCCAAGATCGGGGATTCAATGCCACAACGATAACCATGTAAGAATTAAGCCAAAGTAAAAAAGATTATGCCTTTTCATCAAATAGCTTTCGCCATTAACAGTTAAAAATATAGAGGCTTTCACATAAACCCTAATTGTTACTAACTCTTTTCACATAATTAATCCAAATCCGCATTAAGATCACTTTCGCTTCAATAACACAAATAAGGATCACCTACTACTGTCGTAGAAGAATCACAAATAGGGATAGAAGATGAAATCGCATATAAAAATCATACCTTTAATGCATAACCCTACATGGCTATCGTCGGGCTCACCCCGACCCTAAAAGTAGGGCGACTACTCGCTTCTCATTATAACAAACATCAATAACATAAAGGAAACTACTAATTGCATTAAATCAAATGAAAGCTTACAATCGAACGAAGTCAAAACGTCTCTCAAGTCTCAACTCTTCCAACTCCAATCGGCCAATTCTCTCTCTATCTCTACTCTATGGGTGCACAATTGCTTGTGGAATTGAATGAATAAAAACCAGTCCCCTAGGGCTCTAGATAATCTAGGAAAGAACAGTTATATCTTCTATCTAAATTTATCTATCTACTCCCTAAGATAAAACATTGATAAATAAATAAAATAAAACAATTAAAATTCCCCCTAGGTAAATTATGGAATTACTAATATGGATAAACAATCTTCCAAGTGGATAAAAGGTTTTTCCTTCTAATGCAAGTAATCCAGCTCGGAATTCGGACTCGGATTGGCTCGAAATCGGCTTCTGTTGGTCACTCGATATCGACCATGTTCAGTCGATATCGACCTATCTTCTTCAACTCACTCGATCTCGGCCTCTGGAGTAGGAATCGACCAGGCCTTAACTCGATATCGACCCAATGTAGGGCCGAAATCGACTTCTTTATTTCTTCAGCTCGATGTCCTGGCATTCCTAGTCGATTTCTGGCTCAGCATTCCTACTCGATATCGACTTGTATAGGTCGATATCGACCTTCTTGCTTCCAGTCAGAATTATTTCTCAGCTTATAGCATTCTGCTTCGTTTTGAAACAGACTTTCTCAAGTCCTCGTTCGTCTGATTGACTCATATGAATATGCGATGGAAAGATCTTTTCGAGGGCTACAACTTTAATGAAGATATGAGAACTTAATTCAGAATGATGAATGGTGAAAAGTGGAATTTTATCCAGTTTCACCATCTTTTGCTCTTCCTTTGCTTTTCCAATGTTTTCATGACTTTCCTTTAAGCTCCTAAGTGCGTCCGATTTCTACGAAATTAAACAAAAACTTGTGTAGACATCCATATATTGCAAATAAACATAAACTACACAAATCCCATACTTCCCCACTGTAAAAGTATATAATATGGACAAAAATCGAAGTAAAAGTAGGCATAAAACATGGTGAAAGGAGCGCACATCAACCATATCATATGTCTACTCATTTCAAACGGACATTCAACAGGCGGACATTCAGCCCGATGTCCGCTCCTTCGATCCCGATCCGGTGAGGTTCGCTCCTTCAATTCCAAATATACAACGGGCATTCAATGGAATTCTCAAAAGATCTAAAACAAAAAATGAAGATGAAGAAGAGAAGGTAGCGAACAAACCTACTATAACAACCTCTTTAACTTCGTCCTCTTCAATGAACCTCCATTGGAGAGTCGGAGGCGGACATACAAAAAGGCGGACAATCAGCCATGGGCTCCAACAGACCTTCAAATTAGGCGATGTCCGCTCCTTCGATTAATTGTCCGCTCCTTCAATTCCAATCGGGCGATGTCCGCTCCTTCGATTCCAATCGGGCGATGTCCGCTCCTTCGATTCCAATCAGGCGATGTCCACTTCTTTGATTCCAATCAGGCGATGTCCGCATCGGAGAAGAAATGATCGATGATGTTAGGCCGGCATTAGACTTCTTCACGTCTTGCAGCGAAGGATTAGGGACAAGGAAGTAGATACCACCTCTTTTGATCTCGGACTCCGGCGTTGGTTGTCCTGGTCAACTCGGTGCCTTTGTATCTCGCCGATTCGCTCGAGAATAATTTCGTTGCCATATTCTTAGATCCAACACCTCTCTTGTCATAGGCCAACCAATTCACTATCAGTGTAGCGAAGCCATCATGGAATCTCGGCTCATCGTTCTCCTTGAAGCTGAAGCCGAAGACATCTGCTCTTTCTAATGTATTGATCATCGAATCCAAAGACCCGCAAACATGGGAGATCCAAAGTTGTCGTAGAGGTGGATTGTGATATGAAGTTTGTGAAGAAGGTAAGGGAGAATGAAGATCTGCCATCGGCGCACCAAAGTCTAGGTTTGTGTACTTTGACTGTCCGTTGGACATTTGCTTAATTTGAACTGCCCGGTGAACATTTGCTAATTAGGTTAGGAAATTGTGTCTAACTCTGTTTTATCCTATAAAATGAATATATTCGATTATAATCTTTCGCTTAAAATAGTAATAACTATGAATAGAAAAATATTCTGTGAAATTTAAATAATAATTATCTAATAAATGCATAATAATTTTAAAGAGAAAAGCAGATAAAAAAATGCTATTAATAAAATACTATATGTGTTTTAAATAGAAATAATATAGTTAGTTTAAATAAATAGAAATATTTGAGAAGAAAGGTATATAGGGAATTAGGGATAAATTATTGTATAAACGGGCTGTGACTTGTGAGTTGTGAGACTAAAAATGACACGTTCCAGCTTCCAAACGGGAGTTGGGTTTTGCTTTGCAAATTAATAAAAGCCCATTCCATCTTAAAATCCCAATAGGCCTACAGTCTACTACACCCATTCCACTTCGTATATCTAATTCTCCAATTTAGCTACCGTTAAGCAAAAACATACTCCCTCCGATAAAAAAAAATAGGTCTTTTTTAGGTTTAGATTTTTGTTTGAAAATATAATTCTTTTTAGTTTTTCTAGGTATTGAATATGAGAATTGTTACTTTTTGACTTTTTGCTCAAGTTTTATTGGTTGATGATTGATGAATATTGTGGATAATTAATGAGGGGTATAAGTGAAATAAGTTTATGATTTCCTTAATTATGTCTAAAAAGACTTATAGTAGTAGTCGTGTGCACTGGTTCATATGCGTTAGTAGCATAGCACACAAGTCAGCAAAGTGAGGTTTCGTCCTAAAACTAATTGAAAATAAGAGGAATAGTTCACCAGTGTATATACAAGACTCGTTAAACTCATACTTTTAACGTGTGACACTATACTTTAACATTTCAGCAATAATATTGAATCAATTAATATCATTATTATACATGTATGTATGTATGTATGAAGTAACACATGACAAGATACAACTTATTGTTTATCCAATAAAAGAAGAAAATCGAACCTAATTGGGGCAATTAATATCTATGAAAATGAGTTTACCTTGGTTTAATTATCTTCTCGCTCTCTCAGTGATGTCGTAATTAAGAAAGACAAAGACATCGATCTTTATTCAAATGATGACACTAACAAATAAAAATCCACGAGGATATATCGTTGCTGATTCATTTAGATAGCTTCTTGTTTGGTCAATGGTCATGCGTACGCGGTACGTCCATTTCCTTGTTATTATCGAGCTCTGATTTTTTAATTGAGCGAGTTGGATTACGATTTCCGTGATTTTATATATTGATGCGTGTTCGATGTTTGTGGGTATTTTTGTTTCTATTTCACAATTGGATCTTTAGTTTCTATTCTAATTATATAAAAACCTGATTTTTTGGTTCAATAATGGAACCTAAAATATATATGAATATATAGGAGATCAAAAAGTTTATAAACGGTCAATTGTACTGTATTATAACTTTTTCAGAATTTATATGTTATAATTCGTTGAGAATTCATATATTCTGGATAATTTAATAACGAGATATTTACAATCTATTTAAAAATCAATGAAACTTACTATGTTGTTACATATCATATTCTGCATAGTTTATCAATCACAAAAATATAAATTTTGGTGTACGCTCAATTTTTTTTTTAATTTACATATCTTTTGAGTTAATGTTACTACTTAGATTGTTTTTTTACCGTACGGTCATACATACACTTATGGTAATCATTTATTTTTAATGCCATTTTTTTTTATGTTATAAGTTGTTATGAAGTGATTCATTAATTTGTTTATATCAATTGTCTATTGATCGATTTTAAACAACTTTATCTTAATTTAGATTTTTTTGTTAACTTAAATTCTTCAATAGAAAAATTTAGAAATTATTTTATCATCCACATTTTAATCGTTTTTAAACAAACTTATTAATATAATAAAAATATAATATATTAAGAAACCATACAAAACTGCGGGTAATAAGCCTAGTTGTAATTAATTTCGACGACTTGTTAAGAGCATAAATAGAGAAAATGGATAAAGAATTAAAGATAGGTACTTTATTTTGGATAAAAATAAAATTCTGAAATATAAGTATCTTTTACAAATTAGAGGGAGGGAGAAATTATGAAGTTGGTGCAAATGAAAGATAAGATTGTTAAATGTGGAGAGGACGTAAAATATTGAGCATGTAAGAGCTTTTTCGAGGGACATGTCGTGGATGTCACCAACATCCTCACTTATATTCTCATTTTGTTTTGTTTACTATTGTTATAAAATACAAATTAGAGTTTGTTCTTGAGCACCCAACTATATAGTTTTCAAATGACCCTTTTTGGGATTTTGATACTGGAAGAGGAACACCCAACTCTTAATGATCGGTGAATATTTAATTAATAAATCTTGAATGGTGGACATTTAATTAATTAAGTCGATCTTAATATATGGAGAAAAAAGTAATTGTTTATATAATAAGTCCTAATTAATTAAATGTCAACCATCCAAGATTTATTAGTTAAATGGTTGCTGGTCACCACTAAGTTGATGCCCGCTTCCTTCCATCCATCCCTCTAACATAGTTAAATTTTTTATGCTGACAACAGACTGATAATTCTAACTTAATTGAAATTTTTATGATGACAATGTACTGATGAGATCCTAACTTCAATGAAATTCTGATATTGACAACGGACTAATGAGATTCTAACTTCAACGAAATTATGACACTGACAACGGACTGATGAGATTCTAACTTCATCGAAGTTTTTATGCTGATAATGGACTGATGATCGAGATTCTAACTTAGTTGAAAGTTTTATGCTGACAACGGACTGATGAGATTATAACTTGAAATTTTTATGTTGACAACAGAGTGTGATGAGATTCTAACTTAGTTGAAATTTTGTTGAAATTTTTATGCTGACAACGGACAGATAAGATTCTGACTTAGTTGAAATTTTTATGTTGACAACGGACTGATGAGATTCTAACTTAGTGGAAATTTTTATGCTGACAAAGGACTGATCGATGAGATTCTAACTTACTTGAAAATTTTATTCTGACAACGAAATGATGAAATTCTAACTTGAAATTTTTATACTGACAATGAACTGATGAGATTATAACTTAGTTGAAATTTTTGTTATCATGATTAATAACTTCACAAAGAACCAGTGGCGGAACTAGACTCCCGGTGATGAGGGGGCCAAACGAACTCTGCCAGTAAGTTAAATGAAGCCCTCTGAATCGGAAAACATGAAGATCAATTGAGAATGCATTTACTCTCCCTCTTCACAAACATGAAATTAAGAACATAAACAAAAGGGCTACAACATTGCCCAGTTTTACTTTTGCAAGTAAAGTAATTAACTTCTTGTTGGACTTATAGAAACGCAAAATATACATGCCTTTACATAACCTGAACAATTTTTAATGTAGATATAATACTTGAACACTTTTCATAACCTAAGCAACACATGTAATTAAGCCATATGCAAATAACTTGCAATATTATTTTTTATAATATATAGGTAAATATTCTAATTGCACAAGCAAGCGGCTAAACGATCATACAACCAACACAATACTATTCAAATTGACATAGATAGAGAAAACTCATCAAACTTTCCAATGTAATATAACATATATATATCAAAAAGAGAGGGCAAGTAAATCAAGCTGATAGAGATGTAGTGTTATTCTACCAACACTATATATGTTGAAAAGCAAGCGAGTATTTCTTATCTCAAACTAATAGTCTTATAAAGGGAAATAAAACACCGCATTTTCTACAAAAAAAAAGCAAAAGATCGCCCCCCTATAGAGCATACGTTCGAACATCAAATACCTTAATTAATTTCTCTATTATTCAGATGCAATATCCTTATATATGCAGAAAATGCTCTCAACAATCCCAACCACAAAATCAAAATCAAAGCATCTAATTAGACAATATATACAGTAGAATGATATATATGTAAGAGGTAAACAAATGAATGAGATGTAATTCAGCATCAACGGATCCCCATGTCCGCATCTCCACGTCTGCCACTTACATCTCCATATCGCCATTTCCACTTCCTCCTTATCAAAGTCCGACTCGGACAAATGACTGGGGGTCGTGTGCACGGGCGCACATGCGCTAGTAGCCTAGCACACACAAGTCGAATAAGGTTCCATTCTAAAACCAATTAACAATAGAAGGAGTAGCCTACCGACTCATATACTAGGGCTTGATATGTTCAACTTTCTGATGTGAGACACTTTTGGTCTCATTCACATCTCTAACACTCCTCAACGCTCTCGCCTCCCTCTTTGCCTTCATCTCGAACTTTAAGCCCTCCGAATCCAGGTCAGCACACCAAAGCCCTAAAAAAATCTCCCCCCAAATCAACCTGCAGAAACCAACTGCATCGGGCTAGCTAGAAATGGTGGTTGACGGTGGTCGAAGGAGAACAAGATCAAGACCACCTTCTCGGTAATCACTTGGGAGATCTAATGAAATCCTCTTTGTCCGCTCCTTCACCATGGAGGGAGGGCAACCAAAATCTCTATTCCGGAGGATCCACCTTGGAAGCAACTAGCATCCTGGTCATCGTCATCTTCATCTCCCACGTTGATCTCCATGGAAGTGAGGGTGGAGGTCGGAGGCAGGCACAACGGACGACCTTTATCAACTGCCCGATGGATATTTGCCTAATTAGAGAAGGAAAATGGGTCACATGTTGTTTATTATTTTTAGTTAATGCGGTGATAGTTTGCATAATAAATTATTAATTTTAAACTTCGTATTATTTTTTGTTCATAATTGATACTTCCTGTATATATGTCATCCTACTTCATATTATGTACAATATTGCAATATTAATTTGTTGAACTCGTAGCTCCAAATCAAACAAGAACTTATACAAAGGAATGAATATTGTCGGTTGTTACAATTCAAATTTCTCTTACTCCAGAATTTGTATCGGACGGTTAAAAGGTTCCCACCGGCGGTCGTCCATCTCCATGTCCAGAAGCTGCCAGTGCCAGACTGTAGAAATCAATTACGAGGATCATTAAAATATTAATCCTAATTAAAATATTAATCCCGGTTATTGTATCGAAGGATCTGCTTGGATCATTTATAACACCAAGGCAAATGCCAAAACCCAAATCTATTAGACTATTACTCCGTAATTGCATGCTAATTGAGTTTAGTTAGTGACCAAAAAAAAAAAAAAAGAATAGTTTATTTAATTATTTTTTGGTAGAATAGTTTATTTAATTATAATTCCAATTTCTAACGTACATAGGAGAAAGCAAACTCCGGCACTGGACCACTTTGAGCGTATGGTTCATGTTTAAGTTACTGTGCCCAAAAACATGCCATCTTTTTTTTTTTTAAAAAAAATTAGGAAATAATTCAACCGCCGGACAGATTAACCTACAACATACGAAGCAGAAAAAAAGGTGCAGTACAAACGGTGAAAAACACACAAATACAGTCGAACAAGCGAACCTAACCTAAATAAGTTGGGGGCAACTGGCAACATAGATTAAGAGTTGAAGTCAAGCACCACCAAGCAGTGACATCGCTAACCAACGGTACATAAGGGGTCCCTATGACAGTGAAGACGATCCTCCAAGAAAAATATAAAGATCTATTTATAAAGCTCTCTAAAAAGAAAGTGTGGGTCGAACCTATCTAAATTATTTATGTTTAGATTTTGTGGAAAAATAATTTATGTTTATATTATTATTTGTACATTACTGTATTCTTTGTGCATAGGACATGACCTACACTATTTAGTTTTTTTTTTTTTTTTTTTTGAAACGGAAAAAATTTGACCATAAGGCTTAGCCCTATCAGCCAAGAGCATCCTTTCGGATGAGACTACGCAAAAGAGAATCATCAGGAGTCAATGGACCAAGTGAAGCAGAACCAAGCCGTGACAAGCGATCTGCCACTAGATTTGCTTCCCGGTAGACATGACGAATCTCGACCGAACAAAAGAAGTCCAGCGAGACTAGACTGTTTGAGACAATCATATCCGAGTCTCCAGTAGGCTTCCCCAAACCTTTTAAACACTTAATAATTGTTAGGTTATCTCCTTCTACAGTCAATTTCGTAATTCCCAATTGTTTTGCAGCGAGTATGCCATTCCATAGTCCATGGCTTTCACATCCACATACAGAATCGATTGTTGATGGTCCCCAGCCACAGTAGATAGGGGAACCCTTGAAGTCACGAATGATAAACCCAAAAGTGCCCTTATTACTAGAGGAGAGAGAGCCATCGAAGTTAAGTTTATATGTATCCCGAGGAGGTGGTTCCCATTTGGTTCTTTTTCTTTTTGAAATCAATCTGGGTTTTGAGTTGCTTGGTATAGCTGTTATATTTTCTCTTGTGTTTTCCTTTGCTTGTGAGGCTGTCCAGATAAATTTTTGATCTATTTTGAAGGCTAGTATCTTTCTTATATCTGGTGTTATACTGTCAAAGTGCGTTTTGTTTCTAGAGAACCAGATGCCCCACCAGACAAATGCTACGTCTTCAAATTTTGCTTTTCCAATTGTGTTCTTGATATTCCAAATAGTATCGTTGATCGGGTCTCCTTTATCAAAACAACCATGCATTTTCATAAAGGAACCTGGGTCATTTGCCTATTTAGTTTATTTGAAAGAGGTGGTAACAAAGTATTCTGATTTTTTTAGATTATAAATCCGAGCAAAAACGATGACATATAATCGGCAAAAATAAGATTTTAGTGAATTTTGGATGATATTGACTTGTTTTAATGAAAATGATATCATTTGACTAATATCATGTTATTGTTTTGGCCCAATTTATAGCTGAAAAAATGAGTTGGGATACTTTGTCATCACCTATCTCAAATGTTGGGTTATTTTTCTTACTGTTGAAAGGTGGAGATATTTTTTTAACAATTCTACAAAGGTTAGGTTATTTTAATTAATTTCAGCTTAAAATAATGTAGTTGGATGATTTTATGTACTTTTTCTTTGTACAAAATGAATTTATATACAATTTGATAATTATGTGTAACAATGTTTTTAAAATAAAGGACTAAATAAAAATTGTAAGTTCCCCACCAGATTTTTTTTTTGTTAGTATGGGAACTATTTTGCAATATTTGAATTGAGAAGTTAAGGATTAAAATAAAATGAGATGAAAACCTTGAAAACTATTTTAAAACATTTTAAAGATTAGAGACTAAAACGTAACAAATGATAAAAGTTAGGGACTAAAAATATAATTAACCCTTTAAAAAAAGGGTATATAAAACTGTTTGTATATGAGGCAGAGTAACAACTCATAAAAAATGGAATAGACCCTGGCCTTCATGTGAAGGTTCGTTTGCCATGTTACCTCATCATTTTCCTCTCCATTTTCTCTCGTATATCTCCGCAATCACATTATCAATTATGAAGTATGATGCCCTTATTTGGCTCAATAACATTTTAATCTAAAAGATAATTTCAATTCATTAGACAATCAAAATAATTAGGAAAAAAACTTACATGTTACGGAGTACTTTATTTTCTCCTTACGTAAAGTTAATAAATTAGTTGACAATTATGAAATTTTATGATATAATCTATATATATACACATTGCACATACAACATAATCTAATTTTAACCACTTTATTTAAAAACCATATAATTTTTTTTTCGATTTGTCTAACCTAAACTTAAGGATATACATTGCGACTTAAGGATATACATTGCGTATTTTTTTATTAGGAGAAAAAATCTTAAAAATTATTTAAATTTTGAGAATCTTTATCAAGTCGAAAAGGTTGATGTGTATCTAAGGGTGTGATGTGAACACGAGCTGTTCGAATTCGGCTCGGATTAGACTCGAAAAATTCGGCTCGAGCTCGTTCACATTTAAAAAACGAGTCGAGTTCGAGCGGGTTCCCGAGCTCGAGCCGAGTACGAGCTCGAGTAACTCGTATATCTCAGACAAATTTACCATTGTGGTTTTTTCCCCTTTAGTTTTAGGATTTCTCTCAAATCAGTCTCGTTCACTTCAGGCATTCGAACGAGCTCGAGCTCACAAACGAGCTAAAAAACGAGCTCAGAAACGAACTTTTAGTAAAAACTAGCTACGACAATAACACGAGCTCAACCGAGCTCGGCTCGACAAAAAACAAGCTCGAGCTTGTTCAAATACTCGCGAGCCGAGTTCAAGCTCACTTCTAAGCTGGACAAAAATTCGAGCGGAGCTCGAGCTCGAGCTTGAACAAAAATGAGTCGAATATGAGCAACTCCCTACTCGGCTCGTTCGACTGGAATAACACCCCTATATGTATATCCTTAAAAAAAACTCATCTTATAAATATAACCAGCCGAACCTATTTTAAAAATCGTTTGTTTACATTAGCCTTTCGTATTGCTTCCGGGAGATTTAACAGATATGTCGATCACATCTCTTATCTCTTTCATTCCGACGCCTACATCTCTCATCTCTTTCAGTCCGACGCGTCTCCATTTGCTCGGTTAGATATATTCTCATCCAAATCTTTACCTGTATTTAAAATAAAATAAAAACCGTTCGTTTACCTAAGATTCCTTCCGATTAAGTTAAGCTGAACCGGGTTCAGAGAGCGTGCGAGGTCCAGATGGGCCGTGGTTTTATTATAGTTTACTTTTTTATTCCCTTTGTTCTCAAAAAAAGGGGGATGTTTTAGAAGAAAAAGCAAGGCAGGGAAAAAGAAGGGAATGTCTGAAAACGTCTACAAACCGGGCTGGCCCTCTTCAGACGCACATTCCCCTCTGCAACCTCCTCATTTCAACTGCTCTCTGAATCCCACACAGAGGGAGAGAGAGAGGGAGGGAGATTCATAGAAAGAGAGAAGGAGAGAGAGAGATTTGTTAGAGGGAGAGGCGGGTGGTGAGAGATGGGAGGGGTGACATCTTCCATGGCGGCCAAATTAGCCTTCTTTCCGCCGAATCCGCCGTCCTACAAGCTCACCAAGGACGATACCACCGGCCTCATGCTCCTTGACCCCTACCCGCACCGCGAAAACGTCGACGTTTTGAAGATTCCGACCAGGAGGGGCACCGAGATCGTCGCCATGTATGTCAGGTACCCTATGGCTTCCTCAACTCTGCTCTACTCCCATGGAAATGCTGCGGATATCGGTCAGATGTATGAGCTCTTCATCGAATTGAGTATCCATTTGAAGGTCAATCTTATGGGGTACTGCCGCTCTCCCTTTCTCTCCCTCTCTCAATGGATCTGGTTGTTAATTTGGCTTGTCGGTGTGTTTTGATTTTGTTTTGTGTGACGATTTCTCTCTTGTTTGTTGAAATTCATTTTGAGCTTTGTAGGTGAAAATTTGAGATGATTTTGTATAATTTCTTTCTTTCTCCCCTAGGGTTTGTTTTTGGGATTGAGTATGTAAATCAATTCGGTGATATCCATTAGGTGAATTGTTTGAGGGCTTCGCCTATTGAGGGGAAATAAGGACCTTTGATCTCTTTGTGTTTCTGAAATCGGCTGGGAAATTATTGCTTTGGATCCGTTTGGTGCTGAATTTAATCGGATTTAAGGGAAGGTTTTGTGGCTAGGTTGTCGGAGTAATTCTACGGGATTCAGTTAATGAGGGCTATTTGAGTTTGAGATGGAATATAAAAAGGTTGATATGTAGCTGCTTTTAATTAACCATAGGTGATCATCTATCAGCTATCAAGAAAAAATGAAAGTGATTGACAATTTGAACTTGTTCATTCTCAATCTGTTCCTTTGAAATGGAACTTCTAATATTTATTTTTTATTGATGGATTTATTTACTATCACTATATGAAAATGAATTTGAATAGTGCTTTGATTGCATATTTTGCAGGTATGATTACTCTGGGTATGGGCAATCTAGTGGAAAGGTATGCCTTCCAGTATTTTACATGTTTTAATCAAATTTACTGGAGTTGGAAAAACGATGAAATACAACCAGTGAATAAATACGTCTGAGGCCTGTGAATCTCTCTTTTGCAGCCAACGGAGAACAACACATATGCAGATATTGAAGCTGCATACAAATGCCTTCTGGAGACTTATGGTGCTAAGCAGGAAGAGATAGTCCTCTATGGTCAGTCTGTTGGTAGCGGCCCTACATTGGACCTAGCTGCTCGTTTGCCTCAGTTAAGAGCTGTTGTTCTTCATAGCCCAATACTTTCAGGCATGAGAGTCATGTATCCTGTCAAACGTACTTATTGGTTCGATATCTACAAGGTGAAAAATCATCAGGCTCTCTTCTTATTACTTCAAACCATTGATTTGCCTGGCTTTGGTACTTAATTTGCTCATTTCTTCCTGATCGTGCAGAACATTGACAAAATTCCCTTGGTGAAGTGCCCTGTTTTGGTCATTCATGTAAGTATCATCAATATTGTTCTTATGTTAGAAAATCCAACCATAGCTTTGCTGGAGTCACCCCACCCCATATTTTATTTTGGCTTGCTTTTGTGAGAGGGCTTTATTTAGGATAGTGAAGGATCTGTTATATATTTTTGTCTTTATTAACCAGTCAAAGCTGCCAATGGAGTATATCTTTTATGTTGCATGTGGATATATCCCCTCGTCTAAGTAATTTATTCCCCTGATCTCTAGATTTATGGGCGCAAAGCTGAACTCCTTGCTTTATCATGACTGCTAAAAAAACTCACATAGCTTAATTGTAGTATATATGATCTTGCATTGGTGCACTCGTCCTCCCAATGTGTTCATAGTTACTTACTGGGGAAATTGCTTTTTTCTTTTTTCTAAATCTACTGTTAATTGCAAATGTGACGTATATAACCTGAATGCTATTTTGCAGGGAACAGCTGATGATGTCGTTGATTTCTCTCACGGAAAGCAGCTGTGGGAGTTATGCCAGGAGAAGTATGAACCATTATGGGTGAAAGGAGGAAACCATTGTGATCTGGAACTTTACCCCGAGTATATCAGACACCTTAAGAAGTTCATAGCAACGGTGGAGAAACCACCTTCTCAACGGCACAGTTCAAGGAGAAGTATAGATAAGCCTGACAAAGCTAGAAAGAGCCTTGATATCCCGGATCTCCCCAGGAAGAGCACTGATCGGAGAGAGAGACCGAGGAAAAGCACAGATCGACCTGTAAAGCTGAAACCAAATGAATACAAACCCAGCAATGTTAACAAGGGAGAGAAGTTGAACATCCCCTTTGAACAATTGGACAGGTCCAGGAGAAGTGTGGAATACCATGAGAAGTCCCGACAAAGCATTGATTTACAGATAGAAAGAGGAAGGCGTAGTGTTGATTGGGTGGATAGAATACATTAGACCGATAAAAACAAAAGATTGTAAAGTACTTGCCGCCGAAGTCTTGTGCACAGGGAAACAGATGCGGCCCGCAGATGCAAACAACGGATAAGGGAAGATTCTTTGGCGGATCGACTTACAGCTTTTGTGTTGGGTTTTGCTTTCAAGGGCTTTCAATGGAGTTTCATTAAAGATTTACACAAATTTGATGCAACTTTGTCCACCTTGCATGCCCCAAATGGAGGGAAGTCAAGTGTTACTTCCCTTATTTGTAGAGGGAATTTAGGCTTTTTTTTTCTGATAGAAGCTCCACATTCAAAAATGTAAAAATTTCCAACCATTGCCATCTATTCTGTGTTCAGAGTGCTCTCAGGCTTGGGACTCCCATGTTGTAATTGTCATGTTGATTGTTCTTTTTGCCTTATCTTGGAACAATGCAGCTCTTGTTATTGTCTTTGGACCTGATTATCATTTTTACAGCACTTACATTACATGTGCCTATCTAAATACTACTGATGTTTTCTCTATTGGTCGATGTCGTTTATCAGGTGAAAAAAGTGCCATCCCTTTTTACCTTTCACACTACTTGATTTCCTTCCATCCTTTGCTATGCAGCTTGGTTGTCAGAAACAGCACACATTCAGATATAAAAATACAAATGCAGAATCTTCCAGCTTCAGCCCAGCTGTGATGGCAAACTACTTCAAGGTATGTTTAGAACATGTAGTGAACTAACCGATTTGACTCTGAATGTTTAAACTTTAAAGGCTAAATTCAATGTATTCGACAGATCATGCTGTGCACCATTGCTTGCTCGTCGGAGTCAAGCCAGGCCAGGGCCCTGTCAACCAGAAGGTAAGTCCTTCAAAAACTTAAAAGTTTGGAACTTATCATATGGTTTTTTGTTTCTTAGAATATAAGCAAACATGTCATTAAATCATGATGCAAACTGGGTATGAATTGGTCCCATATCTCCCCCTTCCACTCATCACAAAAGATGACTTGGAAGTTGGAACAGTTCTTCAGCTGGCCCCTTATGATAATTGCCTCTTTTTGTTTGCATCTCAGTAGTCGGTCCCCTCGAGCTCAAGCGTGCCCAGCCATGCATCAAGTTGTCCATTTCACCTGCAGGGAATTGGGTCATTTCTGTGGCCCGCCATCTTCCATCCAACCCACTCCATTGCATGAGTTTGCCCCTGCCTTCCCTTTCTGCGTCTTTTATTGCGCTTTCCCAATCGGAGGAGGTCCCGTGCCTGCCTTGTTTGTGGCTGAGAATGTCGGGGTATTAATGTCGATTGCTCAGCATGGTGCTGGTCATCAAGTGAACAGCTCCTCGTCGCTACCCAGATGATGAAAAGGAAAGGCTCCGGATTGGGCAGCGCGTGCTTGCGACGTTTCGAATGGGGGTGTTTATTGAGCAGGCTGGATTGTGTTTTTCCCCTCTTGTATTCAAGTGGGATGTGATGGTCACAAGATGAGAATCTTGTGGCAAGAATACAAGACATGGTGCTGCAAACCAACGGGTAGTGCAACAGTTGAATTTGGTTGAAGTGTTGCCAAATTTATAAATTTATCTTGCAGGAATCATATCCTTGTTGTTACAACAGGCCGAAATAATAACGCACTTAACAATTTCAACTAGTTTTCGAATTAGCCTCTCATGGGCTTTTGATAAGTGAAAAATGGCTATTTTGTAGCCACCCGAATCCAGACCTAATCTAAACCATAAAATCTAGATGCACAACCCGACCCATTTTTGACCCGATATTCGAATGAACACGAATATAAACAAACTCGACTTATACCCGACCCGAACAAGACCAGACTCATTCTTATAATTATTTTCATTTTTTTATTTTTAAACATTCAAATAACATGAATTACATACAATGAGACATTGAGACCTAATATAACTAAATAAATGAAGTTTAATAGTTAATATTCGTTTCGGCTATATACACCGCAAATCCCCACGTCCTTAAGGACGTGCTTGCACGTCCTTAAAGACGTGCAAGTGGGGTGAGAGCCACCCGAAGCCGGACGTGCAAGCACGTTTTTATTTTTTTTTAAAACGTGCTTGCACGTCCTTAGGGACGTGATGCACGTCCTTAAAGACGTGCAAAACTGCACGTGCTTAAGCACGTGCTGCACGTCTTCTAAAAGGCGAAGAGGACGTGCCTCTTCGTCTTCATTTCGTCTTCGTCCAGAGAGAAATCGAGAGCGCGAGCGAGAGAGAGATTGCCGGAGAGAAATCGAGAGCGAGAGAGAGATTGCCGGAGAGAGAGAGAGGTCGTCGGAGAGAGAGAAAGAGAAAGAGATCGAGACAGAGAGATGGAGCCGGAGAGAGAGGAGGTGGTGGAACCGACGGCGCAGGTGGCTGAGGAGGTTGGTGGAGGGGCGGTGGAGCAGGTGGCCGGGGTTGGAGCAGGTGGGCTGGGGGAGGGGGTGGCGGTGGAGCAGGTGGCCGGGGGAGGTGGTGGGGCGACGCCCATGGAGGTTGAGGAGGGTGGTGGTGGTGACGGTGGTGGCGGTGGAGACGCAGCGCCGGTAGCGATTACGGACATGCTTGCACGTTGTTAAGGACGTGCAAGACTTTTTTAGCGGACGTGCACCGTCCCAGACTTGCACGTCCTTAAGGACGTGCAAATCCTTAATCCGGATTTGCGGTGTACATAGTGACACCCTTAATAATTAAGATAAACAAAAATAATCATCG
Source organism: Persicaria tinctoria (assembly GCA_037127255.1). Taxonomy (NCBI): domain Eukaryota; kingdom Viridiplantae; phylum Streptophyta; class Magnoliopsida; order Caryophyllales; family Polygonaceae; genus Persicaria; species Persicaria tinctoria. Next base: position 12,890,463 of record JBANSL010000020.1, on the reverse strand, counting down.
TCTTATAAAGCTATAATAAAACTAAATGTGACCCGACTTGACCCAATCCGAACGGCCGAAACCAACCCAACCCGAAATCCATTTGACCCAAACTGATCCGAACCCGACTGAACATTAAATATGCTCGAGATATGGCTCGAGCCGACATATGACCATCTGAATGGGTAAACCTGAACCCAACCTGAACAACTCAATTGCCACCTCTAGTTTATAGAAAAGTAGTTTTTATTTTTTATTATTTTTTTACAGTAGGCAAATAGTAGAATGTCTTTACACAAGATCATTCTTGATCATCCAGACGGATGATGGTAGAAAGGTCCCTATTCGAAGGGAGAGTAGAAGTATTACATTCATTACTACTTTTAGCTATATAGTCAGCTGCACCATTAGCTTCTCGGAAACAATGTTGGATATGTGCTGTCGAGATCTCCATCTTCAACCTCTTGATTCTCTCTATTACTCGAAGTGCCTCCCATGGGGGTGCTTGTAGGTCTTGAGCTGCTTTGACTACCTCCAAATTATCACATTCAACTATAATATTCATCCACCCTTTCATACGAGCTAATTCTAGCCCTTTACAAACCGCAAGGGATTTTGTTAAGAATACAGTTCCCTTTGAAACTTCACTACGATAAATATCAATAACCTGGCCATGCCAGTTTCGAACAATAATCCCAATATGGCATTCCCCAGATTGTCTGACTGATCCATCTACATTAATTTTGTATGTGTCTAGCGGAGGTTTAAGCCATTTTGAGTGTCTGCATCTTCTTTTTTGGTGTATTGTTGTTTCCTTTACTTGTGATATCTCCCACTCCTTTATGGCTTTAGTTGCTTTGATATTAATGGTTTCTATGCTCTCCACATCTTTATTCCTGAAAATACTATTGTTTCTAGCCTCCCAAATGGCATGCCAGATGAAACAAAGTTGTTCAAAGTGAATATTGCTCCTATATATGGCTTCCATCTTTTTGGTAGATGCCCTATGCGTCCCAATACCAATGAAGGAGTTCCCTGTTTCTGTTTCATACTTGTTTATGGTTGCTTTGGTATATGGACAATGAAGAAGCAGATGATCATTGTCTTCCTCCCTTGCGTCGCACAGACGACAACATGAAGGGACTCTATTAAAGAATCTATTTAATCTCTCTTTTGTAGCCAGCCCATCAATTGTTATTTTCCAGATGAAATGTTGGATTCGTGGGGGGAGTTTGAGCTTCCAAATCCAGGAGTTACCATCTCCAGACTGGCTCTGTGTAGTTGTGTGTTTAGCGGCGCATTTGGTAGTAAATACCCTATCTCTACTATTTTTCCAAATTAATCTATCCGGTGTATCACAGTCCGGCAGGTGTAAGTTGACAATTTGTTGAACAATCTGAGCCGGAAATAGTTGGTTAAGTAGGTGTGTATCCCACTGGTTATCTTGTGTTAGTAGTTCAGACACCATCATGTCAGGGCTATAATCACCTCTATATCTTTCTAAGGTTCCTTCTAATAACCAAGGATCTGTCCATACATTGACTTTTTCTCCATTCCCTATGATCCATAAGAGGCCTTTTTGAAATTGTTCTTTGAGTTTTAGGAGACGGCCAAACTGCCAGGAGGTATTGTGGATGGTGAGGTCATTGATATTATTATTCCTGAAGTATTTCTCATTGATTACTTTTACCCAAATGTTGTTCGGTTGGGTATAGAGTTTCCAAAGAAGTTTCATTTGAAGAGAAATATTCTGCTCCTCCGCGGTACGGATACCTAACCCACCCGACACTTTGGGAGAGCAGATTTTATCCCAGCTCACAAGAGCGGTGTACCTTTCATTATTGGTTTTATTCCAGAAGAAGTTCTTATTTATTTGGTCGATCTTTTTGAGAACTTCCTTAGGAAGAAGGAAACTTTGTATAAGGTAGTTAGTTTTTGAGCTGAGGTTGGCTTTTATTAGTGTTGTTCTTCCTGCTTGAGACAAGGATGAAGCTTTCCATTTAGGAAGCTGTTTTTGAAGGTTTTGTATAGCCTCATCAAAGACACAATTCTTGACCCTACCATTTATTATTGGGATTCCCAGATATTTTTCCATACCCCTGGCAATTGGGATATTCATCTGATGAGCCAAACTTCTCGCTATACCTGAGTCTACATTCTTAGAGAACTGGATCGAGCTTTTTTGGTAGTTTATGGTTAGACCAGATTTGTTGGAGAAATCATTAATTATGTTTTTGATGGTATCTAGACTTTTGTGAGATGCATCTGCAAAGATCAGGGTATCATCCGCAAAAGTGAGGAAATGTATAGAGTGACCAGTCGGGGTGAGCTTGATTCCCACTAGAGCATCCTCATGAGCAGATTCTAGTTGTAGTTCCCTAGCTAAGCTTTCCATAATTATGACAAATAGATAAGGAGCAAGAGGGTCTCCCTGTCTAATGCCTCTTTGCGGTCTAAACTGTTTTCCGGGAATATTATTAACCAAGACCGAAAATGTAGGGGTGGTTATACATTTCATCACCCATTGAATCCATTGGGGGTGAAATCCAAATTTTTGTAAAGAAGCTTCTATAAACTTCCAATTGATTTTATCATATGCCTTTTCCATATCCAGTTTTAGCGCCATCCATCCCTTCCTACCCTTTCGCTTATGGAAGGAGTGGAAGATCTCATGGGCTATTAGCGTGTTGTCCTGAATTGATCTTCCTTCTACAAAAGCACCTTGAAAGGGACTTATAATGTTAGGAAGAATTGTTTTTAGTCTATTTGCTAGTAGCTTAGTAATAATTTTATAAATGGTGTTACAAAGGCTGATTGGTCTAAAATGATGAATATTGGTAGGATTTTCAGTTTTAGGTACTAGGGCTATAAACGTTTGATTTATTTCCGAGAGGAACGTTCCCGAGTGGAAGAAAGCTTTAATTGTTTTGCAGACCGAGTCTCCCACAATATTCCAGAATTTGGAATAAAATTCAGGAGGGAAGCCATCCGGACCTGGTGATTTATCTTCAGCCATACTAAAAACAATGTTCTTGATTTCGGTCACAGTTGGTTCTTTTATTAGGTTTACATTTTGCTCATTCGATATTTCATTTGTTATATACTTGATTTCACTAGGATCAATACTGATTATGTTTTGAGAGATATACCTTTCAGACAATTCGGAAGTGATTTGTTCTCTAATTCTTTCTTTGTCTGTTATTAGTTCCTCATACTTAGAGGTAAAACTTACAGTAGCATTCTTATTACTCCTGATCTTGGCCATAGCTTGATAGTACTTAGTATTTTTATCCGCTTGTTGTAGAAATCTGCTTCTCGCCCTCTGCTTCCAGAATTCGTGGTTGAACTTCATAATTTGAATTCTTTTATTTTCTAACCTTTTTAGGCGCTCTACATCCTTAGTTGAGAGAGAGCCCCAAGGAAGAGAGTCTTGCAACCTCTTAATGTGTTGATCAACAATTTGTAATTGCCTATCTAAGTTGTTCTTATGGGTTTTGCACCATAACTTGGTATTATTTTTGAGTAATTTTTGTTTCTGGATCAGTTTAAAACCAAAAGATCCATGTATCTTGTTTTTCCAAACTCATTCAACTATGTTCCTATAGGCTGGATTCGTAGTCCATGCCATTTCAAAGCGAAATGGGGAACCCTTTTCGACCTTAGTGAGTCCTAAGTTCATAGTGATTAAGCAGTGATAAGAAGAAGTGAATTGATGATGGTGTGTCGCTAGATCTTTGAATTTAGACAAAACATCTTGGTGCACAAGATCCCTATCTAATCTCTCAAAGGTATTATCTATCATATTCCGATTTTTCCTCCATGTAAATGGGGAGCCTATAAATGGAACTGTGTGAAGATTGAGCTCTTGTTTAACATCCCTAAGACGACGAAATCTGCTTATAGATGGGTAGCTACCACCCACTTTCTCTGTATCATTCTCTATATCATTCAAGTCACCCATAACTATGATAGGTAGATTGTGTTTGTAGATCTTCGGGTATAAGTCTCTCCAAAATATATTTTTCTCTTGTTCATTAGTCGGGGCATATACCATAGCTAAGGCCAGCGCTAGCCCATCTACCAAGATTTTTATCATCACAATCCTATCTGTGGTTTCAAGAACAGCTTGATCAGGAATCAAAGTTTCATTTTTAATAAGGATCCAAATCCCTCCCCTGGCGCCAATTGAAGGAACAAAGATCAGCTTATGGAATCCAGCCTCCCTCAATTGCCAGTCCAAAGGAGGGACACTGGTCTTTGTTTCTGTGAAAGCTAGGATGTCTAATTTGTGTTTCAACCTTACTTGTTTAATTTCCTGCCAGAGCAGGAGTTTTTTGGATCCTTTAATATTCCAATAACCTATTCTAATCATTGTCAATTTCTTTGGGGATCCTTGAACACAGGGTTTTTGAAGTGTTTCTGTTACAGTTTACCACATTCTGATGCTTGCCCTTGAAATGATCTTTACCATTCTTTCTATTGACAGTAGAATTGGGGAGAAGTACCTTTGATGTATATCCTTTTGGTATATCCTGTCCTCCAGTTTCAGGCTTACTGTTGCTTTGTTTGCTGTTAGTCTCCATACAAGATTTCAGCCAAGCTTTCACCTTACATTGTTTATACAAATAGTATTTAGGTGCTCCAAGTTTGAGGCTGTTGTTTATAGATATTGGTGTAATTGAAAGTTGAGGATAAGGTTGGGTTTTGGAGTTCCCCACACAGCAGAAAATGTTGATGGGGAACCAGCCAGTAATAGCAGCAGAAAGGAAAAAAAATAGGAGACAAATTACCTAGAGCATCAAAAACTGGAGAATGCAGCCCAAGATCCCACCACAAAGTGGTGATCCGGATATTCAGAGCCTTCATCAGAAGCCCCACAACCAGGCCAGACATTGCCACCAGCAGCAGAGAATAACTGAACCACAACACAAAACGGAGAAAGAGCAGACAACAGAAGAGAGACAAACCATAATTCATAAACTTAGTTCTAATACTTAAATTTCCATTAATAAAAGCAGGACTAATAGTATAAGGGGAAAAGACTGAAAGTCCCAGTACATCATGATGGCAAAGAGATAGCAAAAGGATCTAGACATGGGATTTCCACTAGGGGAGCACATATAAACCATAATAAACCGACAATTTGAATGAACAAGGCTGGTGTTATTTAGGTTAGAGGGAGCTTTATAACGCTCACTGCCTTTGTTCACATTCTTCCCACTAGTCATCATATGTTCTTTTTCTTGGACTTCTTGGTGAGTGGGGAAGAAGTTTCAGCTTGATCTTCATCGTCCCTGCGCTTTCCAGAATCCGTAGGGCTCTTTTGGGTGTCTTCATCATGAGGCTTGATCACAATACCACTCATTTTTCTAACCACCGAGTGATCAGACTTGAGAGAGAGTTGGGAGCTATCAGAATCCACAGGAGTTTCAATACCTTTTCCTCTAGCCTGGGCAGCAATGACAGCCTCCAAGGTGCCTTCAATAGGATGGTTAGAAGTTGTGTTGTTGGAGCTGCTGGGCGCCATAATGGTGTGCAGAATAGAGGGGGCAATAGCAAACGAAGGGATGGAGCAATCAGCAGTGATTCTAGAGACATGAGCATTATTAATCGAGATGAGATGGTTGAGGAGATCAGCAGAATAGCCAAGGGTGCTTTGGGGCAAAGGAGGGAGTCTACCACTGGACAAAGGATTGCTGGTCATTGAGTTCAGTCCATACTCCCCAACACGGGGAATCATGGTCTGAATAGGAGAGAACTCATGGTCAGCTTGAGAGTAAGGGACAAAGGTTGAAGAGTTGGCATGGTTTCTGGGTTCAAGAGCATTTCTGGCGGGATTAATAGGGTGGTTTGGAGCAAGCAAATCAACATTGGGATTTTCTTCTAGGATCAGATTAAATTTTCTTGGTCTTGGGGCATTAAGAGGGCACTCCTCGTAGACATGGTCATAGGCACCACAGCACCCACAACCCTCCGAGAAGTCCTCATAGAAGACCCGGAGTTTCACCGCCATCCAAAAGTAGTTTTTATTGATGTGGTGTTAAAGCATGTCCAATAGCTTCAATATTATAGAGTGTTAAGGGTTTTTGGAGATTTTTTAAGTATTTTTTTCCAACAAATTTTGTGTTTCATTCTATAAAATAAGTAGCAGAAAAAATAACTTCCCAATTCTACAACATTTTCCAACACTAAATGCTTATTTAAATTTCAAAATGCAAAAATTTGAAGCAAAATTAATTTGGACAAATTATGTATTTTATTTCATATTTTAGAGAAAAATTAGAAAGTCAAGTCTTGCTAGCTTAGCTGGTAAGGATGACATGTAGTGACCAATAGGTCACGAGTTCGAATCTCCCCTCCCCCATATTGTAATGGTCTAATTACCTACATATGAACCCAAAAAAAATTAGAAAAAATGTTGGAGATCACCAACCTACAAATACATATTGGAGAAAACACTTGTGTTGCTAGGTTCTTGTTTCAATGTTGCTATATATCTTCTTGACAGGGCCGTGCCAATCTTTGTCGAGGCCCCGTTCTAAAAAAAATTGAAGTCTTATAATATTAATAATTTTAGATTTTTTTATAGCCAATTGATAAACTATCTTCCCATTAACACCAAATCAACTATTTTTTCAATTTAATTTTTTTTTTACCATAAATTCATTTATGCTTACAAAAATTTTAAATTATAAAATAGTTGTTGTATTAAAATTTAATATACTATATTTTTACCAAATTCACTTTTGGTTTAAATTAATTCAATTCAAATATTTTTGTTAAAGAGCAATGGATTTATATTTTTTAGCATAAATATTTTTTTTGCATTAAAATGCTATGTATTTCAAAAAGATCACCTTTTTAAAATTAAATCAATTAAAATGTTTAGTGATGGGGAGATAATTTTATATTTTTAATAATTCCTAAGACAAAAAATTGTTAAAGAGCAATGATTTTATATTTTTTTAGCATAAATATTTTTTTGCATTAAAATACTATGTATTAAAAAATCACCTTTTTAAAATTAAATCGATTAAAATTTTTAGTGATGGGGAGTTAATTTTATATTTTTAATCAATTCTTAAGACAAAAAAATTGTAAATAAAAATGATACTTTTAAAATAAAGAGTTAGGTTGGTTGATGGAAGATGGGCAAAATTAAAGTCAAAATAGGTGGAAGTGGGATTCGAACACGGGTTAATGAGAAAGTCTTGAATTTAGTGTTGCTTACCTTACCAATAGGCTAGAATGACTAAACAATTACTTGTGGAACACATTTAGTACATATAACTATATTCACATAATGTATAAACATGCACTGTATAAATGTATATACACACGTACTATATAAATATAAAGGTTTCTGGCTCCATTGGCTTTAAATTCGGCAGGGACGGTCTCACTATACCTTTTCTTGCTTTTGCGGATGATATCATGATCTTTGCAAAAGCCACATCAACTGCAAGCGAAAATATCAAGAAAATTATCGATGAATACTGCAAGTTTTCGGGCCAAAAGGTTAATTTTCACAAATCCTCGTTCCAAACAACTAGTGGTGTACCTAGAACTAGAGTTCAAGAACTTGAGCGGAGTCTACAAATTCCACATACAAGATCACTAGAAACCTATCTGGGATGTTCCATTGTTAATGGAAAGGTGAATCGTGAGACCTTTGAAGGAATTGTATGCAAATCAAAAGATCAACTTTCTAAATGGAGGGCGAATGCCCTCTCCCAACAGGCAGAGCCATACTAATCAATTCAAATCTTTCGTCAAAACCTCTTTACACAATGCAAAGCTTTATGTTGCCAACCAATATACACAAAGACCTAGACCAAATCAACAGAACTTTTTTCTGGAATAAAGACCTTCAACATAAACCACTTATAAGTTGGGATAGAATCTGCAAGCCAAAAAGCAAAGGTGGAATCGGGCTTCGGAGATCAAAGGATATGAATGAGGCGCTACAAATGAAATTGTTGTGGAAAATTCTTGCCGAACCTAATAACTACTGGGTAAAATTGATAAGATACAAATATCTGAAAACCACAGAGCTTCTAAAATATAACATAAAGGGCAATACATCTTGGCAGTGGAGAAACTTATGTCGACTCATAGAGAAATTCAAAAAAGGCCTTATCTGGTCTGTAGGAGATGGAAGATCAATTAACTTCTGGACAGACAATTGGGTGTCAACGACCCCTCTTCTAGGAAAGATAAACACACTCCAAAGAGTCTATATTAATCAAAAGGTTAGCGACTATATTATGAATGGAAAATGGTGGATTGAGAAACTGAAACTTGAATTTGATAACACAATCGTAAAGGAAATAACAGATATTCCTCTCCCTATCTCGCCATTTCCAGATAGACTTTTCTGGTGGCCGGATAGAGAGGGTTGGTTTACAACAGCAAGTGCACTAAAACTCATTACAAATTGTGACAATGGGACAGACGACCCCAACTCATGGATATGGAAACTAAATATTCCCCCAAAGATTAAAAATTTCCTATGGAAATTAGTTCAAAAGGGACTTCCAACAACTTCTCGAATATCTCAGAGGGGTGTTTTTGTCCCGGCTCCCTGTAATATGTGTAACCACCATTTTGAAGACGATGCACATTTGTTTTTGGAATGTTGTCTCGTAAAATATCCTTCCTTGCAGGTACATTCGATCCAAAACATCGCACCCAACATACTAAGGAACACAAGAGATATTAAAGTGATCTTGAGTACCTTAGGAGATAAACTCAATACCGTAGAAAAAGAATCACTAGCTTTTAAGTGGTGGACCATTTGGTTCTACAGAAATCAGGTAACCTTTCGGGATAACCACATACCATCAAACACAGAAACACAATTCTTTGTCAACTCACTCCAAGAGAACTGGAGAAAGGCATGTAAACAAGAGAAGGAATTGAACCTACAAAGAACAAATCGAATCGAAAAATCAACAAATCAAAAATAAAATGGAGAAAACCGAGGATGGGTTTCATGAAACTAAACTTCGATGGATCTTCTTCAGTAAAGGACGAAAGTACAACGGGGTATATTATCCGTGATTGGGAAGGAAAACCTTTGACTTTGGGATACAATCATATAGGCAACCAAACGCCTATTATGGCAGAAGCCATCACCTTGAGAGAAGGTTTAATTAAAGCTAGGGAACTCCAGATCAGAAAACTCGAGATTGAAGGAGACACACAAATCATCATCAACCACCTCGCAAAGAAAGGGAAGTGTCCATGGGAAATTGAACTGACTATGGGAGATATCAAAACAATCATACAACACTTTCAAGAAGTATCATTCTCGCATGTCCCCCGCACTGGAAATAGAGTGGCTGATAAGGTTGCACACCTTAGCCGTTCTATGCAGGGACATGCTCTTGCAACAAATTCAGGTCTTTTAGACCTCATCCGTCAGGATGCGATCGGCTAGGTCTCTGCCAGCCGAATTCTTTCCTTATCAAAAAATAAAATATATATATATATATAGTTAAAAAAAATGTACACACTATAATCTGTATTATGATAAAAAAAATCATTATATATATAATTATACGTATAATATTATAATATTAATATATACCGGGTCGGGCCTACCGGCCCGATTGGGCCTCATACTCTACACAAGCCCAGCCCGACGAGCCTACCGGGCCGGGCCTGCCGACCCGCTTGGGTCGATTGCTCTACCCAAGCCCGCCTTTTTTCCCGGCGGGTTGGCTCAAGTCTGCTCAGGTCTACATATTGGACCCCAAAAATTTTGGGGTCCTATTCCGTAGATCAGTTTGCAAAGGCCCAAGCATTCAAGCACTGGCCTGCTTCTTGAGTGTAAAAGATGATGCATACTGTAAGCTATGTGGAAGGACCGAAACATAAATCCATATCTTGTTTGAGTGCAGACTTGCAAGGAAGGTGTGGAAAGGAGCTGATTACGTTGCTATATATGTCCTCGAAAGGCTCCACTTCGATCTATGGTACCTTCCTAATCATCCATACGGTGGGATATTATGATTATACTATATTCGATTTCACGATAATTTAGAAGGCTGGTTTTAACAACATTGTTGACGATATATGATGAAAGTGGAGAACTGGAGATCGCGGAAGCTGAAGCTATACACTAGCAAAGGGAAGAGGGTTACAAAAGATCCATGTCAAGATATGGATTGTCTTTCATTGTTAGCTAGATATTTGGATCTGTGGGTTGTCGAGTCATATTCTCTCTTTTATTACGGTTTTATTTTTGTATTTTGAGGATGTTGTTTCGTCTTATACTAGACGGGAAGACAAATTAGTCGCTCATTGTCTTGCCGACCTTAGGTCAATTATTTCTTCTTTATACTCCCTCTTGTTAATTAAAATTTGTCGTTTACTATTCATGTACGTTTTTTTATAACGATAAAAAATATATAAAATATCAACTTTTTTTAACAATTGTTTTTATAAATATATACTTAATATTAATAAGAATGAAGTTATTTAAAAAAAATATTAAAAAATTTAATATTTTATATAGTTTTTAAAGCCTTAAAATGCGTGCGTGAATAGTAAAACGTCATGTTTTAATTAACGGATGGAGTATTTTTTTCTTTAGAGTGATAATGAGACACGTTTTGTTATATGGGGTTGAGTGTTGGTTGATAATTAAGAATATATGACGTAGAAAGTTATGGTTGCAGAGATGAAGATGGTCAAATAAATATGCGAGCATACTAATCTTGACAGGATTAGAAACAAAACTGTCGGTGAGAAGGTAGGAATAATCAGTATTAGGGAGAAGATTGAGAATTGAGACTTTGATCGTTTCTTCATGTGTAGAGGAGAGAACCGAATGCACTGGTGCAATAAATTGATTATTAGGGACCTCTAAAAAGGAAGAGGGCGACCGAGTAAGAATTGGAATGGGGTGATCGATTAGACAGAACCTTACAGTTTTGAGACTCATTGAGAAGATAATATGTGATAGGATACAATGGAGGAGTGCTTTTCGTGTCGAAGAGAGCTAGCTAAGTGTGGTGTCGGAATGTGTAGAGGCATACCCTCTCTCCATACTTCCTTTTTGCTCCTTTTTTCATTCTTTCCCTTTTGTAATGTTATGTTTGATGTTTTTTTTAGGTGTTCTTACTTGTTACTTGATTTTTGTTTCTCCTCCTTTCGCAGATTCTACGAAAACATCCCATTAGAGATTGTTATTGTTCTTTGAGTCCCACGAAAGACGGACTATAAATGAATTGTGGTTTTTATAAAAAAAATTAAAGAATAAAAGACGTGTGTTGACTACTTTTTATAAATAGTTTTTCAACCACCTATGAAATGCATATGATCATCCACTATGATGGTGCACTTGTAGGATATGTCATATGTGTCACAAAAGCTAGAGCGAAAAACAACATTGTTATTGACCAATACTATCTACTCTCGTCCTCGTCTACCGATTATTCCTAGTCTAATCTAGGATTTTTTTTGGGTGAAAATTTGTAATTCAACGTTTATAATAAGATTAGTGTTAAAGGTTATGTGTTTTAGTTAAGTCAATTTATCTGCAATGCTATTAGCTTTGTTGAAGATATAACTAATATGAATCAAAGAGAATTTGCAGAAGTCAATAATCATTTCGATCTCTCATAAATAATTCCAAATGCCCTAGAATAATTTAATGAAGTATTGATTATCTCCTTTAATTTTAATGTTTTGGATATTTATTGTGATTGCTTTTTTTACGCCTTTGTGCATAACTATTGCTTCGGCTCCAACTACAGTATTGCTACTTCTTTTCTCCGCTTTCATGCATATTGTTCATGCGTTATGATCTCTTATTATGAAGTTATGGATGTCTTTGCAAACTCAAGTATGGATCTGTCAAAATTTAGTATGAAATAATTTTATCTGAATACTTCCTGTTTGATATATGTTCTTTTTATTTATTATCAGCCTTCGTCTTCTTGGTTATTCGTGATATTTTCTCAGTTAAGGATGGGTTTTCTTACAAATAATGTTGCTACAGCGGTACATACTTACCCCCGTTTGTTTTTTGGTAGGGAAAAGTAATGATTACCCTTATGAATGTAGTCCATATTTAAGTTAATATTCATTGATCACTATTCTAATCATTCCCCTTCTTCTTCCATTTTTCATACAAATGTGTTACCTTTCTATTCCCTAATTTGGAGGGGGTAACTAATACCTCTAGGATGGGCTAATAATCTCCCTCATCCTCTCCTCCAAGATCACAAAAAATGGTGATCATATATATTTTATGTATAAAATTCAATACCTTACCTTTCCATTCCCTAGTTATCTAAACAAACGAGCCCTTAGTTTCTAAAGATGGGGTTTCTCACTTTCTCAATTAAGGATGGGTTTTCTCAGTTACGGATGGAAGTTCGCCATAATCCAAGTGGATAACATGTGGATTCAGGAGTATTGCTTTCGCACCCGCCAATAGGTTTGCAGGTGGTAGGGGTGTTATTCGAGCCAAACAAGCTAAGCCGAACTTGACATGTTTAAGCTTGGTTCATTTGTTAAACGAGCTCGATTCGAGCCGAGTCGAATTTTTAAACGAGCTTTCTTTTTTTGTTCAAGCTTGGTTTGTGTAAGTAAATTAATGAGCTTGAGCCGAGCTTTAAGTAATTTTATTTAGTCATAATATATTAAGTTAAAAGAAATTTTAGAAATTTCATAAAATTCGAGCTTAAATCGAATGAGTCGAGCTTCCAACCGAGCTTAAAATCATGTCTAGCCTCGGCTTGTTTAGGTAAGTGAACGAGCTCGGGTCAAGCTTTTTTCGAGCCGATCCCGGGCCAAACTCGAGCTGTTCAGCTCATATAACAGCCCTAGCAGGTGGCATTTGTTTTCTCTCGAAGGATATCCCTTTTAACATAGGGAGGATTGAAATTATCAACATTCTGGACATATTCATATAAGTATTGGGATGTATTGTTAGTCTATGTTAGTCTATGTGCCACCTGATAACCGCTACAAGGACATGTTCTCGCAAACAATTAAAGACTATGCGATAGGGATTCAGGATCCTATTTGCATTATGAGTGATCTCAATGATTACAATCACCAAATGAAAAGTTGGGGGTTTATCGATCCTCATCACTCGCACTTATGTGTCTGCTATTGGTTAAAAGTGATTTGCACCTTTGTGATATACTAAACGGGTCGGTCGGATGTCGATTATGACTTTTTTTTTAAACCGGCCGACTCAGTCAATGAGTGTATATATAATATATTTGTATAAGTTTATTTTCACATTTTAATTGTTGATTTGTTGTTATGGACTTATTATGAGATCCACAAAATTTAAAACAAATGAGTTGAATATGATTCAAAATTTCAATTTCAAGTATTCAATTGAATCATTTATTTTACATATTCAAGTATTTTACCTAAATTAAAAACAAATTATCTGAATAATTTATTTTAAGTAAATTACATATTTAAGTATTCAATACCGAGTCAAAATCAATCTAATTATCCAAATGGGTCGAATATGATTTGATCCAAAACCCAAATTGTTAAATAATAGTAGTTGAAAATCTTTTGTGGTGTTTTCATTAAATATAATATATACACACATATCTTATATATAATATATTTTATAGAAAAGAGAGAGAGAGAGAGAGAAAGGCTTCGAATAACAAAGGGAGATCTAAATGGCATGTCCTTTTGGTGGGTACAAACAAGGATATCGTGAACCTTCATTTGTTTCTTGTTGTTGACTAGCTACTACCAAATCCATTCTTTCCTCTACTTATCTTGTTGTTGGAAGAAAAAAAAAAAAGTGGTGTAAGATCCTTATAAAAGTGGATTGGATCTTTAGTTCATTCTTTACACCTTCAACTTCCTTCTCTTTAACAAGAAAATAATATTGTGCTACAAGTGTGAACATGATCGATAAAACACATGCAATATAATAAAATCCGACCTTAACCATGATCGATAAACCCGATTCATCGGGTCATCCTTCTAACTAAAGGGCCGGACAAGCTAGCTAGCCTTGGTAGTCTTGGTAGCTGCAAGCCTAGGTAAGGTAACAAAGGTAAGACCGCATTTCGTACTTTGACACTCATGGTGATAGATTTGTTTGCGACCTTCATCCTTATGAACCTTCTCGGTGATAAACATGAGTTTTGCTTCCTTCTCACCGCAATGTTCACACTTGTAGCGCGATTCCGTTTGGTCGGCCATTGATGAGTATTTGAAAAATTAAACACAAGTGTAATATCGGGTTTAATTTTTCAGATACTCATCAATGGGCGACCAAACGGAATCGCGCTACAAGTGTGAACATTGCGGTGAGAAGGAAGCAAAACTTATGTTTATCACCGAGAAGGTTCATATGGATGAAGGTCGCAAACAAATTAAATCTATCACCATGAGTGTCAAAATACGAAATGCGGTCTTACCTTTGTTACCTTAGCTAGGCCTGAAGCTACCAAGACTAGCTAGCTTGTCCGGCTCTTTAGTTGTAAGGATGACTCGATGAATCGAGTTTATCGATCATGGTTATGGCTAGATTTTATTATATTGCATGTATTTTATTTTTAGGTTATTTGGTGCAATTGTGTGTTATGTTGTGTCTTTTATGTGAACAAGGCTTTAATCTATGATTTGAATAGCATTTTCCCTATTAAGTGTTAAGCAAAGTACCGACTGTGACCTTTTCAGAGACACATTATACTAGAGTCAAATTACTTATCCTATAATTACCAGCTTAGGCCCCATACATATATGTCATCTTACAGTCCTTGAACTAGTTTCTCCATAAAGTTCAGTGGCTATGTCCCCCCTCGTTTCTTAATCAAATTGAATGTTTTCCTTACATGATGTTACATCTTGTCGAAACCCTATAAGTCAGTTTCCAAGGCTTCTATTTTTGACAACAAAGTTACTGAGTTTTGATTAAGGACTGTTGGAATTCTAAATTAACAATGTAGCTAGGTAGTGAAATTAAGAGATGGAATAAGCCAAATTCTAATGTGATTGACGACATGTAAATTAGGCGGGCATGCCCAAGGGAGGGGGATCAAACAAGTCTGAACAGCCTGGTAGCTCCGAAATATTGTGGAATTGGACAGGTGAATCGTCTTCTTCAAGGTGGACTACCATTATCTCATCTCCATGTTGCTGCTGCTGCAGATAAACAACACAGTTTCCTTTCCAAGGACGAGGAAGACTATCTTCAAGGATGGAAAAAGTGCAGGCCTTCCCGATGCAAAGCACGCTTTCCCGACTCAATATCCCAACTTGTCTCGTATGTATAAAATACATTCTGTAACGAATGATCTCCTCTATCATGGGTTTATATCTACAAACAAATTGTGGACCTGACACTCCTCGTTCCAGATGGTCAACACCAAGTGTAAATTCCCATCCGATACTACCAAATCTTACTTAGCATGCTATGCATCCTCGAAGATACTGATCCTCACAAGCTCCATGTTTTTGGAATCAATTGCTTTGCTGCTGCACTTGCACTAATTGCTAGTGCACTTTCACCTAATTCACTTCTAGATGATAATGATTGGATCTCTTCTTCTTCTTCTTCTTCTTCTTCTTCTTCTTCTTCTATTGCATGAGCATGACGACGACCAAACATAACGAGCTGGCGCTTCCGATCAGTAATGTCTTCTCCTTGACAGAAGCCAACCAATCCCAATCCTAATCCCCCGTTAAGCAAAGCCACCGGCAGAGCTGCACTCGTTTCGTACCAACTGGCCACAAATTCATTTGTGTAAGGATCCAAGCCTCTAGGTCGTCATCGTGTCGAGGCCGTCATGGTTGCCTTAGTCCGTTAGTCGTATGCTCCTGGTAAGTGAGGGGATGGCATGGGACCAACTTTCCAGGGGAGACTTCTCGTACAGACACCAACCGGGCTCTTCTGTAAGGCTTAGAGTAAGGCTTGGCAAGGAATACAGCACCGTCAGCACCCATGTTGATGTTGATGTTCATATTGTTGTTGTTGTTGTTGTTTGGTTCCCCCAGACCCAATAAAGGAGCAACTCACAGGGAACCAACGGCTGAATTTGGGATGGAGGGGAGGAACAGACGATCGCCATGACCGGCACACTGAACGGATTCACCTCACCGATTCTCCTTCATGCTCTCATTTGCATAATTTGCAGGAG
Source organism: Persicaria tinctoria (assembly GCA_037127255.1). Classification (NCBI taxonomy): domain Eukaryota; kingdom Viridiplantae; phylum Streptophyta; class Magnoliopsida; order Caryophyllales; family Polygonaceae; genus Persicaria; species Persicaria tinctoria. Next base: position 12,874,342 of record JBANSL010000020.1, on the reverse strand, counting down.
ATGAGTTGTACCACATCTTGCGGAAGATTGACCCACCCTCCAAACCTCTCCGGATCTATTCTTGTTAATTTATTGTCCCTGAGGTTTTGACAATTCCGCTTGGTGCCCTAAGGTTTTATTTTGTCCGGATGGTGCCCCTGAGTTTTGTCAAAAGTTCGCCTCATGCCCAAAACTCATATTTTCACTTTTTTAAATCAATAAAATGGCCCATTATTTTTCCTTATTTCACAAGACCCCCTTTATTTTTAACAACGAATAAAATTACCTATTATTTAACTAAATCCAACATAAAAGTGAAAAAAAACACCTTATATAATTTTTTCAATAAAATCACACATAATTTCCAAAGTTTTAGCAAAAAATCACTCATTGTTACAAAAAATTTTAGAAGAAAATGAACCTTTATTTTTAACATTACACAAAAGATTCATTATTTTTAATATTTTGCAAAAAACAATTCTCATTATTTGTCAAACATTGTACATACATAACATACCACCCATTATTTATACATAAAAAATTGCATCAATCCACCCTCACATTTTTTTTGGTAAAAAATTGACCTATAAATTACAAAAAGGAAAAAAAAATCATAAAACCATACTTTTGATAAAAAAAAAAAAATCTCATTTATTCTAATTGAGTATTGGGTACAAAAAAAATCCACCCTCTTATTCATCAATCCACCTTTTATTTTTGACATTACTTTTTCAATAAAATTCTAATCGAGTATTGGGTTAGATTGATCAATTAGGATGGTTCATGCAGGGTCAACTCGATCCGATCTGACTTTTTTTGGATCAGGTGAAACCCAAAGACCTGATTTTAAAAGAAAATGATAATTATAATGTATTTCTTTCTAATACAATTAACTATTGTGGCTCAAAATTAAATTGAAAATAATAATAATTCCGGGTTTACAGATTGAACCGAAAAAAATACTACCAAAATATTGAGCCACCATATGATCAACCGCATTTACAATTGTTAAAATTTAGTGAATTATAGGTTAAATATTATTTTGGAAAATAATAGGTGTTAAATATTGTTTTGGAAAATAACGAGTGTTTTTATTTTATTTTTCAAAGTATGGAAACTAATATGTCTTTTGTATAATTTTAAAAACTGTAATGATTTTGTTTTAAAAATTTTGGAAGAAGAGTGATTTTGTGATAAAAGTTTAGGAAATAATATGTGATTTTGTTAAATGTTAGAAATAAAGGTGGTTTTTTCAATTTTATCTTGAATTTAGATAAATAATAAGTAATTTTGTTCATTGTTAAAAGTAAAAGAGATTTTGTGAAATAAAGAAAAATAATGGGTCATTTTATTGATTTAAAAAAGTGAAAATATGAATTTTAAGAATGAGGCAAACTTTTGACAAAACTCAAAGACATTATCCGAACAAAATAAAATCTTAGGCACCAAACGACATTGTCAAAACCTCAAGAGTATCAAACGGAATTTTCAATTTCAAACCCCAACACTAATTCAATTCAATTCCAACGCAAACCACAAATCAAACTCTATATCTATATCTCAATCCTTCTGTCCTTTTCCTTTCGTGTTCGATCGTACGTGTTCTGATGGATGCGGCGGCACCAGCTCTCGATCCACCGATTTACTTGAATTGTTGTTAATTGTAGATTGGAGGTCGGAGGCCCAATCTTATACTATACATACATCCTCTTTTTAGGAGTCTTGACTAATTATTTTTTTGCTATTTTTATTTGATTTTCTTTAATTATCATTTTTTCTCCTTTTTCCTTTAATTTTTTTTTCTTTAATTTTATTAACTATCTATATCTATATAAACTCTTAATTTAGAAGAGTTTATGATGATGTGTCAATCTTATAGGCATTTTAGGAGTCTTGACCAATCATTTTTTTTTACCATTTTTCTTTGATTTTCTTTAATTATCCTTTTTTCTCCTTTTTCCTTTAATTCTCTTTTTTCTTTAATTTTACTAACTATCTATATAAACTCTTAATTTAGAAGAGTTTATGATGATGTGTCAATCTTATAGGCATTTTAGGAGTCTTGACCAATTATTTTTTTTTGCCACTTTTCTTTGATTTTCTTTAATTATCATTTTTTCTCTTTTTTCCTTTAATTCTCTTTTTTCTTTAATCTTTACTAACTATTGGGCTTAATTCAAAACATTGAATTCAATCTAATATAACTATTGATCTTAACTCAAATTTATTTATTAACTATTGTGCTTAATTCAAAACATTGAATATACATATTGATCGATTATGACACATCACATTTAAACAATGTTATAATGATATTGATATTAGTATTACTGTGTAATTTAAAATATCTATATTTATGTATTATACTTTACATAAGATCTTTAAAAAGTAATTTTATGAGATAACTATAAGATACATTTATTGTAATTTTTTTTTATGATTTTTATCTTAACATTTATTAATATTTTATAATACTTTTATATATAATATTTTAGTTTTACAAAAACGCGTCATGGCGCGGGAATCTTACTAGTTTCCTTTATTTCATTATATTACCTAGTTAACCCATCCTCTAATATCTGCTATGGGTTTGAACATTGATGTAATGTATGTATGAATATGAAGTTGAGTTTAGGTAATGATTGTATAAGTCGTTTTGAAGATCAAGATCCTCCGGAATATCAATCAATTTTACAAAAACCTAACACCACCCAAACAGTCCCTAGAGTATTTAACATGGACTCTCTTAATGGGCTGGGGTTAAACAGCCCAATCGAGCCCGAATCCTCGTAAACCGTGTTTCCCTGACCCGTTTACTGCACCGGGCCGTCTGAAAATTTTAATTTGGGAGCACATCTCAGACCTGAGCCGTCCAACGAAGCCACAGCCGCTGAAAATTCGTTCTCCCCTTCTCCTTTCTCTCACCTGCGTCTCCGTCTCCCCTCCGAGTAATCCTCGCTTTCTCTAATCTCCATCTGCATCTCATCCCATCGATTCACTTCCTCTCTATCTCTATAGCCGAGCAATCTGATCTCTCTCCCCGATTTTTGTTTCTCTGTTTGCAGGTTTCGATTGAGGTTTCTCCGTCAAACAGATCTTCTAAAGGTTCTATTCCCCTTCTGATTTTCAATCTTCGAATTTACTTTTTGCATAATCTATGGAGATAGATCTTATGTGCATTTGATCTGGTCACAGCGTTTTGTCAACGCATGATTTCGCTTGTTGTAATTGGTAGTTTTCTTGGTTATGAATCTCGATTTGATCGAATAATACGAATTTAGGCAACTTTTGTTGGTTATTGCTTTATCTGGCCTTAAAGATGATTGAATATTTGTGTAAAATTAGTTTTCGATGCTGTTTGGGGATCTTTACAATTTTTCCGCCTGTGTCAATCACGCGAAGATAATTGTGTTTTAGGGAATGGAGTGAGCAATTATTGTGCCGATTTTATTGACTTGAATTGGGAGTTGTTGAACTATATTAGTCATTTGTCTCCAAGTTTGGGGGTCACTGAATGAACTTATACAGGGCTTGAATAGTTGAATCTGTTTGGTTATATTACAATTCCGCATCTATTTGTGGAGTTTGATACTGGTAGGCTTAAAACTCAACAAAAGTGTGGTTGGCGATACTAAGATTTAAAAGGCAAGGTGTTACTGTTATCTGTTTTGATGCCTTGGCTGGTAAAAGTTGTTATGAATTGTCCTTAACATTGAAAAATTCCTTATGTTGAGTAACTAGTTTGTGTTGATAACTTAATCATATTAAGATTCATTGTCTTTTTTCTCTCTATGTAAATGCAAGAAATTACACAGATGGTATCACTCACTGATTTAATCTACATTTAGACTAGCCAAAATCGTTAAAAATATAGGTGTGAACAGCAGTAGGGTTATAAAGTGATAGGAAAATTTGCAGTCTTTGTGCATGCCAAAAGTTATGTAATTCACGTGTAGATTAGCTAAAATGGTTTATGAGAGTGTAATTCTAGACAAGAGAATTATGGAAATGCTAGGGAATAGCATGGTATATGGTATTGTTCTTGTGCAAAATTTTGGAAAACTATATTTACTGGGGAGGATTCCCTTACCGGTGGCTTATTCTATTTTATAATAATTTCATGGAAACTTCGCAGCATAAAAACTGAATGCTACATTAAATTGGTTACTGTTAAAAACGTATAAGGCGATTATCCTAAACTGTGAAAGAACACTTTTTTTTAATACATCTCATTCCCATAGAGTTAGATTAAGCCATGAAAATAGCATTGCAAGAAATTGGACATATTATTCAGTCCTTGCTGGGAAATTAATTGCTTTTTTGATAACATTGCAAGCAGATAATTTATTTGCATTAAGGGGGAATTGTATTTTCTTGCTCATTTGTTAACGTTGGTAGTTAATTTTAAAATGGTCTGTTATCTGCAATCTGCTGACTGTCAGTGATATCACCGGTCACCTGATCGTTGGATCATGGGTTCAGCTCCATTGGAGAACTGCATTTCCCCCCCTCATTTGCTAACTCTGGTAGTTAATTTGATAATGGTCTGTTGTCTGCCAACTGCTGGTTGACAATGACATCACTGATCACTGATCACCGATCACCGATCAGTGATTTCAACTCCATTAATCTGATCTTATTAGTTCGATCTCTAGAACCCTCTCCACTGCTTTTATTTGTTTGTTTTGGAACTAGTGTTTTCCTGAAGCTGAATAGATGATAGAATCTGTAGATCGTTGTGCTTGCCCCTTATTGATACTATTTTTACTGAGATATTTTTGTTGTTCGGGAAAGCATTTCCTTCTGAGTGTATAAGCTGCTTCAATACTTATTACTTTTTTTTTTGATCCGATGCTTCAATACTTTTTACTGTTTGCATTTATTTAAGTTGAAATATTGGTGCCCAGGATGTCAGAAACACCATTTTATCCGAGGGAGAAGCTTATTGAGAAGCAGAAGTATTTTCAGAACATCCAAAAACACACTCACCTTAAGGGACGCTATGACAAGATCACCTCGGTTGCCATCCCTCTTGCTTTTGCAGCTTCATCACTTTTTCTGATTGTGAGTGTGTCCTTTGAAATACCTCTAAATTTGTTTCGTTAGTATGAGATTTCTAACCATTTGATTGTGGCGGGATCATTGCAGGGAAAGGGGATCTACAACATGTCCCATGGGATCGGAAAGAAAGAATGAGAGAAACCATTCTTCTATGTCTTATTTTCTTTTCGCTAGCTTTCTGCAGCAGAAGATGATGAAATAATCTTCTTGACGAGAAGAAACAAATTGTTTCAGTGAATTTCTTTGTGCAATATCCCAACTTTCCTCTGAAATTACCCAAAGCAGTTGATTTTTGCCTAATTGTTCGTTTACCTTGGAGGTTTTTACATTTTCTGAAATCTGTTTGGATGAGATACAGTTGTCGCAAATCACAATAGTGCATTTGCTTTGAATCCATTGTAATGACTAAAGTGTTTACCTATGAACACATCTTTTGTTTTAATTGATTTCATGGCTCCAAATGGCCAAGGAAAAATCTGCAACTATTTTTTCGAAAAACTTTGTAGGTACTGCTCTAGTGAAATAACAGTAGCAATACGTCCGGGGTATAAGCCCATGATCATTAATTTCTTTTGCAAATGGATGAGTATAATACAACTTTATCTATAAACCTAAAATTAACTAATAGGTAATACAAAATGACAAAAGTAGTCGATTAAATCATTTATACCGAGCCCTAATCGGGGTGGCTCACTGGTAGGGAGTAAGAGGAAGTCAGGAGGTATCGGGTTCGATCCCTACTTCCGTCCCTTTTCTTGGGTGAAAATCTAAGGTGAGTTTCTCGTCATATTAAAAAAATTCATTTATACCCAATATATATCTTGTATCTGCCCTATTGTAGTTTCGATTACTACACTTTATGATTTATAATGTAATATTTTTTATTTTAAATAATAATGCGTGTCTATTCAAACAGTCCTTAAACAGGGCGGGGTAAGATATAACCATCAAATTCATCCAATTTGTCGGTAGTAGTAGCTCTCTCTGGCTGTGCTCTCTTCAGTTTTCACTCTTCACCGCTATCTTTTTCTCTGCTAAAAGCTTGGAGAAGAAGGACAAATTCCAGATCAGGCGATGAAAATGTAAGTTCGGATTAACGCTCCTTGATTTTTCTTCAAATCTGACTTGTTCTATGGAATCTACGATTTCCTAATTCATCATACGCATTCGTTTTTCCGCTTGAATTTGAAATGGTTGGATCACTCGTCCCGAAAATAAATAAAATCAGGTCGGAAGAAGAAGATGTAGCAGTGGAAGCAATCAGGCATGCTTTGAAGGCTCTTAGGAAGCGGCATCTGGCCGAAGAGGCTGCACATGCTCCTGCCATCACCGCACTCTCCAGACCTCTCGTCTATCAGGTCTCTCTCGCAATTAACTCTTCTGTAAATGATATTGGCATTTGACTGCGACTCAATGATAGGTGTAGTTGTGAGCGTTCTCTTTGCTTGATCAATTTGATGAACTGGTTTTGGCAAATGTAAATCGGTAGAGGTGATTTGAGTATCTGTGTGCTTGTGGTCAGTTTGTGCTTAGTTATTAGAAGGTTCTGATTGTGTTCTTGCTGAGTGAGTTGAGAGGTCTTTGAGTGAGTGCTACCTGCTAATTGATTGATCTTCTACAAACTAGGTCACTGGCTGTGAGCAGTGAGTACTGATTTGTGATTTCTTGTTTAGTGTTACTGATTTTTTTTTTAAAGGTTTAGATTTGTGTCAAATAGGAGGATTCTGGAACCACTCCGCTGTGAAAATATGAAGGACGATCAAGAATATCACATTCCTGCCATTCTCTGTGTCACCAAATATGACATTGTGCATTTAGGCTTTGCCATTGCAGTATATTTCCTCCCTTGATGGGATGTTCATCTCAGCTGAATTTGGAGGGATAAGAAAATAAACTGACTATAGTTTTATTCAACGTTATGCATGTAACTTCTTTTAATGTGGCATGTCTATGAAGTTAATGCTGCCAGAGATAAGCTATAAGTGGGAAAGGAGTTCTGATTTTGCTTATTGGATCGGATATATGGCGTAGGTTTGCTGAAAATAAAATGCTTCTTGCTCCATCCACACTTGGGAAATTGAAGTGTAAGCTCAATTCTCAATAATGCAAGTTAACAATGAGGCAATTCATGCCTCCACATGTGTAATGTTGGATGAGGTTTAGGTAGATATGAAGAAGCTTATATTTTGTCTTAGTGAAAGATTGATCTCCTACCAAGAAAAAAGTGAATGGTTGATCTTGGCTGAATTTAGTGTTGGTTTGGGGAGGACAAAGCCAAGCTAACATTCAGTAACTATATGGATTTCCTACCTTCTGTGAATGGGTTGATTACTACCAATTCGCAATTGACGTGTATACTGCACTTACCATTAACATTTTCTAATTTGGTATTTTTTGGGAATTAATATATATTCGAGGAGATTATTAACTGCAAACAAATTGTTGACTGTGTTAGATTTGTTTTGTTTTCTATTTCTTTTTTTAAAATTGTTCGTATAAATTCGCTACTCCCTTCTTGTGCTATTAGTGGTGAACCAAGCCTGGGAAGGGATGATGTTTAGTTTCACTTGGAAATTCTTTGTTGGTTTTGTCAAGTGTTGGGCTGTCTCCACTTATAGCCTCTCCATGTCCATTAATTTGTGTAGTATTATGTGATTGAGCGCTATTGGAAATTTGAAATTTCAGGGTTCAGAATGGAAGGAGAAAGCAGAAAAGCTTGATCATGAACTGCAACAATGTTACAAAGCTCAGTCGCGGCTCTCTGAGCAGCTTGTTGTAGAAGTTGCAGAGTTGAGAGCATTGAAAGCTTTGGGCGAAGAGAAGGACTCTTTGATAGCTGATTTGCAAAAGGAGGATACTAAGCTGAGGTCAACCCTTTTTATTGTTGCTCCTAGTTGAGCTTTTTTTGGGTGCGATTCCTAGTTGTGAGCTATTGTTTATTATAAATAATGCGACATATTATCTTGTCTGGGATGCTGGTACTTTTGTACTTATATTGTGGTTTATGATGCAGGGATGAGTGTTCTCAGTTAAAGTCGCTTCTGGAAGAGAAGATCAAGGGCTTAGAATTGGTTGTGAGTGAAAATAATGAACTGAAGATACAGATTGAAGAGGCAACACTGAAAGCTAAGACAGCTGAAGCTGAAAATAAAATGTTAATTGATCGATGGATGCTGCAGAAAATGCAGGATGCTGAGCGCCTGAATGAGGTATTTACCATAAGTCCATATTGCAGTTCATCTTTGAGTTATGGTCCTATGGAGTTGCTTTTCTTTTAGCTGTATCTTAGATAATAATTAAGTTGAATTAGTTGCGAAGGCATTGAAAGCATGCACTATTTTACTTTGCTTGTTTTGTGGATGCATATCTAAATGTTTCGTTCATTACCTGGGAGGACTGAATCATTACAGAAATTGAACTTCTGCTAGCACTTCCGAAATCAAGGATAAAGTCCAGCAATTGAATCCTTATGAGCTTATCTACTCAATTCTGTAGTTTTCAATACCTGATATGGTGTAGAACTCTAATGTGAAACATCCTTGTTTGGAAAAAATGAGCAGAATTACCTAGAACTTCATGGTAAACATTTTTTCTGTTTTCTTCATATTTAACTTAAGATCAGTGATTAAATTGGCGCGGGGTTTCTTCTTTATCCCCTGGAGCTCACTGTTACATTGTTGGAAACTGAAATCTTGCACATTCCTCTGAACAAATCCATGATTTCAAATACCATCAAATTTTATTCAACCAAAAGTAACATTTAATCGTCTCGGTATATTTATTGTTTTCATCTGACAGTGAAAAATGTATTCCACCTGTTTTTTACTTAGGCCAATGCACTTTATGAAGACATGCATGACCAACTGAAGGCACACAACATACAACAGCTTGCCCGCCAGCAAGTAGACGGATTGGTTAGTCAAAGTGAGGAAGGTGCCGAGCATTTTGTAGAATCAACCTTACCAGCTTCATGCAAGAACAGGATCCATGCCCATGATGGTGGATGCGCATCTTTGCTCTTTGAGCACAACTCAAGCAGATTGATCAGTGGTGGACAGGACCGAACCATTAAGATGTGGGACACTGCTACAGGAAGTCTAACCAACACTCTTAATGGTAGTCTTGGTTCTATTCTTGATCTTGCTGTTACACATGATAACAAAACTGTGATTGGAGCCAGTAGCTCTAATCAGTTGTATGTATGGGAAGTAAGTACTGGCCGCATCCGCCACACTCTAACTGGTCACACCGACAAAGTGTGTGCTGTAGACGTCAGCAGAGTTTCTAGTAGGCATGTTGTGAGTGCTGCTTATGACCGAACTATAAAATCCTGGGATTTACACAAGGGTTATTGTACCAACACCATCATGTTCCCTAGCAACTGCAACACCGTCTGTTTCAGCATGGACGGCCAAACAATATGTTCTGGCCATGTTGATGGTCACCTCAGGCTTTGGGATATACAGACGGGAAAACTGGTCAGTGAGGTTGCGGCTCATTCTTTTGCTGTCACCTCTATCGCTCTATCACGAAATGGAAGTACAGTGCTGACAAGTGGGAGGGATAACATGCACAACCTTTTCGATATAAGGACTCTTGAAGTGTGTGGGACATTACGAGCAGGCGGAAACAGGATCGCGTCTAACTGGAGTAGGTCCTGTATTAGTCCAGATGATAATTACGTGGCTGCTGGATCTGCTGATGGATCTGTAAGCATTTGGTCGGTACAAAAGGGAGAGACTGTGAGCACATTGAAGGAGCATGGAAGTCCGGTCCTTTCTTGTACATGGAGCGACCTGGGAAAGCCTCTGGCTACATCTGACAAGAACGGTGTCATCTGTACATGGGTATAACGCGTTTCATCTGTCAATTGCCTGTCGATTCTGATCACAATCTTATAACCATAGATAGTATTCGTTATTAGAAATTTAGAATGGCGAATCTGATCATCTGGTGCTCGTTCAGGTCCATGAAAGCCTCTTCTCTCTGCAACTTAAGGTCTTCTTTCCCTGCACCTCAGTTAATTTTCTGAACTGTACAGAGTGCATTCGTAGTTTCTTGATTCATCCGAATATTCATCTGTTCCATTGTCTTATACAGTACTTAAATTCAGAATTTCTTGGCTTTCTTGTTCATGCACCATCTTGCTGGAACGATTCGTTTCCATTCATAAAGGGGCTCAACAGGTTTTGCAGGTAAAAAAGGGCGACCATTTTGGTCGCCTGCAATAGGTTGTGCAGTTTGCCGATCCATAGTTCGAGGTTGAGTCATGGAAATTATGAATAGACCTGATCAAACACGAGGGGTCTATATTTGCAGTTTACGAAGGTCCAACCCGAACCCATTGTCGGCCTTTGGATCTAATATCTGTGTCAAGCCCGACCCGAATCTGACCCGAGCCGCCCATGACCTTGATCAGGGTTTGAGCAGCCCTATTATTCATTAAGATTAAAACTTTATTTGATTAAATGAACCTAGTTAGGGTTAAGATTCACTTTCTAATATGGTATGGTCTAAATCAATCCTATTATCCTACCGTTGCCAATCTGGACCTAAGAGGAACACCAAATCCTATATGCTTTGTATAGTTGACGGCCACTTTCAAATAAAAAGAGCTAGAGGCCTCTAAAAAATTTGACCGTTGGACTTTCTCTCTTTCTTCAACGTTCACTTTTGGCACTATTTAAACATCTATTTTTTCATCCACCTCCTAATTTATCTATCAATCAATTTCTCCCTGTCTCCCTAACATCAAATTTGCTTAATCAATGGAGAAGCCAACCGAAACGCCATTGAAAGAGTTAAATCAGTTAGAGAGCAAGACTCCGTCGGAGCAGAAGACACCGCCACCGGAGGAGAAAACCTGCCTGAAATCGAAGCTCGGAAGCACCCCAGATCGGCTCAAGGTTCCCAAAGCTTTCAAGCATCCTGAAAGGTACTTCTCAATTCCACCATTAAATTCAGTTCCCCCCCTTTCAAAATATGTCTCCATTAATAACAATTCCATTTTCACTTCCGAATTTTATCGGTTTTTCAGGTATATGAGCCCCACAGATCGTATGATTTCTCCGGTGTCTAAAGGCCTCATCCTTGCTAGAAGTAGAAGGTCTGGCTCTCTATTGCCACCTTCTGTCAATCAATCATCCAAGGTAGCTCTTTACGATTCTTGCTGACATGGGTTGAACTTATAAAAGAAACTTGGATAAGTTGAGATGGAAATAGGAAGAATCTCAATCCGTCCTTTTCAACTGTGTTTGATTTGAATTTGATTTGGTGGGTCTCATTTGCTGAAATTGTGCAGATTCGAGATTTGCAATCTGAGGATGTCGAAAAGGTTCAGCAAACGATGGAGGAGTTCCGCGTTTGAGGTCTTCAGTCGGATGAATTCCTGTTGCCATTGTCACATATAAAGATCCAAAAAGGGGCAAATGTTGTATAATATGGTTCTCATATCCAAAGATGTTACATTCATCATCTTGTTTGAATTTCATAAGCCTTCATATGTTGTACTGTATGATATCCTTAAAGAGAAATTTGAATACAGTTTTGATACAATCTAATTTCCCCCAATTTCTGTAACAAACATATGCCTTAGTCGTCGTCTAATCGGACCCTGTACCATTGAACTGACCCGACATCTCCATCGATCTCAAGCTCACAAACCGACTTAACCAAGTATGAAACAGCGTCATCTAAGTCTTCAAATCTAGCAAGGTCAGGGGACAATTCCCCCGGCCAGTTTTTGAGCCAGCCTTTCAGTCTCACTCTCAGTTCCTCCTCTGACACAAACTCCTCCGTCTTTCCTGGCTCCATCAAAACGTAGGTCTCCGATTGCAAGTCTGCCCTCGGCCTCCTCCTCCTCACCGCGCTTAGCCTCCAATCTTTGCTCTAAGAAAAGACCCCCAACACATTGATACACAATTTGGTCTTATAAAAGAAGTTTTGTTACAAGGCATAAATTTACATCCACTAGGACTTCTAGATGACCAATTTTTAATACCTTTTGCCCCATCAAGCTGTGGTTTTTTGACACCCTCAGTTGGTCCGAAACCATTGAACAACCATGAGATGCTGCAACTTGAAACAGTGTGCCAAAACAAGGATTTTATATACTCATGACTCTAAAGTGAATTCAACAGACCTTGACAGAAATTCATGATATAGGAAGTTGAAACTTACACATCTGACCCGAGATGCAAACCGGAAGATCCGTCTTTGCAGCTTCCATGGAAGCTATTAGATTGTTGTTGTTACCATTGAAGCATCTCAGCATCATGGTTCTTGCAGCTACTGAACATGAATTGTTGGTGTTTACAAGTATATGGGACTGTTTCTGAGTTTTGGGAGATAAGGGTATTGGTAGAAAGTGGACCTCTAATGTCCTGGCTGTTTTTTTTTTTTTTTTTTTTTTTTGTTTGTCCTTTTTTTAATATATATTCCCGAAAAATATGAATACAGTATTTTTGTTTTTTGAAATAGGAAAGAATTCAAATACATTAGCAGTGTCATCCGAAATGATAGGATGAGGTGTTTAAGACCTTGATCATTCCAAAGTTTGTAGAGTTATGTGATAAAGGTGTGCGAAATTATCTACCACAAAATTACCCGCCCTAGCCACATGAAGCAACCTTCGTTGTGAATATCTATTTTAAAATGACAGAAATGGACATTTGAGTATTTTTCATTCTAAAATCTCATTTGGAAAAAAAAAATCTCTTTTGTTTTGTTTGTTTGTTTTTGGGAATGTCTCTTGATTATAAATTCTCTATCTATTGGGATTCTAGAGAGAATAGAATCCCTCGAACATCTCTTGTGAAACCAAGGGTTCTACCATTCCCAATTCCATTTTTTTGTGGAAATTTTTTTGCAATTGATTTGGGGCTTTTTCGTCGTTCAACTTCCTTTGCCTATCTATGGTGTTGTTAGGCTGATCGGTGGCCTACTTTTCCATTTCGTTATCCTTTGGGTGGTTCCGCTTCGGAGGCTATGTCGGTTTCGCGGTGGTTCTCCTCCCGTCCCTCCCTTGAGTGGTTGGATTCCACTGCTTTTTGGGTGTTTCTCCCTACTGGCGTCGCGAATCGTCACCCGTTTTGGGGCTTTTGTGTTGTCGGTGCTGGGCGTGGTTTCTTCCGGTCGATTCGTTGTCGGTGTCGTGCCTGGGGTGGTCGTCAGTGGAGTGGGTGTCCGCCTTCTCCTTCGCTATCCTCCTGGTGTGTTCGTCCGCCTTCCCTGGCAGCGTTCGCCAGCGCCGGTGGTCGATCTCGTGCTTGCTGTGCGGCTTTCCCTGTGCAACTGCGCTCTCTCCTCTCTCCCTTGGTCCTTCGGGCCCAAGCTTCGGGTCCTTCGGGCCCAAAGATGAGGATATGTTAAAAAAAAAAAAGAGAGAGAGAGAAAAAAAAAGAAAAGAAAAAGCTCGAAATGACCTTGTTTAAATCCCTCCCGCAAGTTGGGGTCTTCCCTATGGGTTTTGAGTATAACCACTCGAAAGGGTTTGAGCAAATCCCGCAAGGGCTTGTAGATAATTTGTAGGTGAAAGTTTGTTGGCGTTTTGTTACGAGCAGTTTACGGCTCTGCTTCCGATGTTTGTTTCTAGGAGATCTTCTGCCTGGTTGGGGGGGGGGGGGCGTGGAGTCTGTAGTCGGGTCTGGTTGGGGTCGTGGTGGTGCGCTCAGGGCGACTCCGTATCCAGGATGGAGTTTCCTTGGAGTTTGTCTGCACTACCCACATGAGATAGTGTCCTGCTGTACTACTGGCCCGCGGTGCTACTGTTCGGTGGTGCTTGGCTGCGTTCTTCGGTGACTTCCTCGGCTTTTCGGGTGTTTGGTCTTCTTGGAACGTTTTGTTGTAGAGTTTATTTCTGCTTGGTTCATTTCGCTTGTTATTTGTATTTCTGTTTTTAGGTTGTTCTGTTAGACGGTTCGCCGTCTGCCGACTTCGGTCGGCCTCTCGATGAATCAGGCCTGTCTGATCTTCGAATTTTAACCTAATCAAAAAAAAATCTCTATCTTTTGACAAGATAAGATTAGTAAATTGGATCCAAGTATTTTTTCACTTTAAAAATATTTTAAACAAAATCCCAAAAAACCTCAATGTTTCTCTGTCTCCAGTTACGTCCCTTCCCTGTCCCTCTCGCAAAAACTCTTTTTTTTTTTTTTTAAATTGTGAGGGGAGGGCCTGGAGGGACAGGAGGGGGGGGGGGGGCAATTTTGGGGACAGAGGATTTCATCCCGTCCAAGTACTGTCACCCTAAATTAAGAGTTGATCGAAAATTAGGAACAGGTGGGCTTCGCCTTCTCTCCGGCCGGATTGCGGCTGTCGTTGGCCGACGCTGGCGACACCACCACCACCGACGTACTCCCCTCCCTCTGGCGCACCTCCCGAGCCCCTCCGACCTCCCCTTCTCCCTCCTTACAGAAACCCGTCCCGCATCCTCCCTCCTCCTTTTCCGGCGCCTCTCCGCCACCTCCGACCACCCCTGGCCACGCCGCTGCCGACAGAAGGATCAGCGCGCCATGCCACATCTCCCTGCACCATCTATTTGCCCCAAGTCCTATGTTTCAAAAATCAGAACCCTAGCCCTTGATTGCACTGGTAGAATTCGGGCTCGTCGGGCTTGATTTGCCTCCATGTCGGTTCCTAAGGAACGTTTTCTTTGCCCTTTTGTTAGCCTCCATAATTGCCCCAACGGTGGTGTTCGTGGACTTGTCAGAACTGCCTTCTTACGTCATTTCAAGGATAGGCATGGTTCCGTCATCGCCGCCGTTGACACTTGTTCACTTTTGTCGTCTTCTCCGGCCGTCTATGCCGCTGCCGTGGCTACTTTCCGAAGGTTGAACGTGTGGTTATGTGGTGTTTGTTGTTCCCTTCACACGTTACGTTCTCCATGCCGTCATCCCGATGGAGTTGTTGTTTCCCCGCCGGACGATGGTGATGGTAATGCTCTGTTTTTCATTTTCAATACTGATTGCCCTGTTTTGCCGCCTACTATGCCTGCGCCAGGTTCTGTTTTGTTGTCCCCTGTTTCGCTAAATAGGAGTGCTCCACGTTTAAATGTTGCACGTGTGGATTTTTCTGATAGTGGGGCCACGCGGGTTGATTTTGGATGGGATTTGAGTACTTTTGATCGTCTTTTGGTCAAGGGACTACGTACAGTTAAGTCCGTACCTCCACGTTGTCGTCTTGGTTTTGCTCGGGCTCTTAAAGGGGTGCTTGACCGTGTTATTGCCGCCCCTGATGACATTGCTGGTTGGGTTCGGTTTCTGGCTATGCCCATCTGTGTTTTGCGTGCTTTTGTACCACGGAGTAGTAGCGATCGTCGATCGGGTGTTCGACGTACTCGCTAGGAGGAGTCGATTGCGAGTGCTCTTGTTGATTGGAGCACTCCGGGGGGTGACATTGGGTTGCTTAGGGTGTGTCCTTCAGCGAGGGTGTTGGGGATGATGATGAGCCTTACACACCGGAGCTCAACCTCCGTCAATGCCGTAAGAAGATTTCTAATAGGCATTTCACTGCTGCTATGCGGGTTCTCTCTTCTTCCGGTGTTGCTCCTTACTCTACTTCTACTTTGATTGCGCTTCGGGACAAGCACCCTGATGCCCCTCTCCCTATTTTGCCTTGTGGTTTCGCCCCTCATCCTTCTATTATTGCTCGCCCGCCCATTGTTTTGGATTCCATAAGGAGTTTCCCGCGTGGTACTTCTTGTGGTAGGGATGGGCTCAGGGCCCAACATCTATTGGATTGTTTGAGTGGTGCGGCAGTTGCTGTTTCTGATGAGCTTCTTGTTTCTATTACGGGGATGGTGAACATCTTCTTGGAGGGTCGGTGTCCGTCTGCTCTCGGGGAGTATGTTGCTAGTTCCCCTCTGACTCCCCTGGTCAAACCAGGGGGTGGTATCCGCCCTATTGTTGTCGGCACGATCTGGAGACGCCTTGTGTCTAAGGTGGGTGCTTTCTTGGTTGGGCCTCAGTTATCTGGGTATTTTAGGGACCTGCAGTTCGGAGTTGGTGTTTCTGGAGGTGGTGAGGCCATTCTGCATGCCTTAAATAGGCTTGTAGAGTCTCGTGGTTCTGAGATGGGTCTTTCTATGCTATTGGTGGACTTTCAAAATGCTTTCAACTTGGTTGATCGCACTACTCTGCTTTTGAAGGTCTGTCGTCAGTGCCCTGGCCTCTCACGGTGGGTCGAGTTCTGTTATTCTAGCCCTGCTCGGCTCTACTATGGGGAGCACTGTCTTTGTTCATACCAAGGGGTTCAGTAGGGTGATCCCCTTGGTCCGTTGCTCTTTGCTTTGTTCTTGCATCCTCTGTTATGCAAGATCCGGGATTCGTTTGATTTATGCTTGTAGGCTTGGTATTTGGATGACGGTACTATTGTAGGAGACACTCTCGTGGTTGGCCAGGTTCTTGATATGATTATGTCTAATGGTCCAACGCTTGGGTTGCACCTTAACGTGGATAAAACTGAGGTCTTCTGGCCGGTTGTGGATCCTAAGGGCTTGGTGCCTGGTGTTTTCCCTACCCTTATTGCTCGGCATGTTTCTGGCGTTACGGTTTTGGGGGGTCCTATCAGTACTTGCCCTGTTTACGGCGCCGAGATTGTTGCGATTCGGGTGGCCAAGACCATTGAGCTTATGGGTCTTGTTGCCAAACTTGAGGATCCGCAGAGTGAGCTGCTTTTGATTCGGGCTTATTCCGGTATCTCTAGACTCTACTTCACCTTGCGTACTTGTCCGCCGGATGTCGTTGTCCCAGCTTAGTCTACCTTTGACAGTGCCCTCTATGTCTGTTTAGAGCGTATTGTGGCTACTTCTGGACCCGGGTTTGGTGATTGGCAGTGGAGATTGGCTACTCTTCCGTTTCAGTACGGTGGGCTTGGTGTTTATGCTATTGGTGACGTCATGCATTATTCTTTTCTAGCCTCTCGTCTGCAGTCTTCTGGGTTGCAATCTTCGCTCCTCCGCTTTGCTGGGCTGCACGTGGGTGAGGGGCCCTCTTTCGATGTTGCGTTGTGTGACTTCAATGGTCTTACCGGTTCTGATTTCAGTCGTGATTCTTGCGAGTTCGCTGCCCCCCAAACTTCTCTCTCTATATAAAAGCGGGAATGAGGAATGAGGCTCAAAGTTGAGTTACAAATTTGCCCTTTATTTTCGTTGCCTTATCAAATAATTACAATGTTGCCATTACTCTATTCCCGTATCCGCCGTCTGACATTTACGCCTCCTCCAATTTTCACTGTAGGTTGTAGCGTCTTTCTCTTCCTCCCCTGGCTTCCGATTCAGGTCCTCGGCGTTCGACACATTTCAGATCCGACTCTTGTCTTCTCCATCTTAGCCTCCTTAGTGATACAGACAACCGCCTCTTCCTCTCTGCTTGCCTTTATTTTCCTTGTTGTCTCGGCTCAAGCCTCTTCTCTTCCTCTCGGTGATTCGGCGTTTCAATCTCTCCGATTGAAGCACCAAAAGACCAAGGTTTGTCATTGTGACTTTGTCATTCCTAATTTAATTCTAATATTTATTTATTGTTTTATGCTGGTTTGAATTGCTGAATTCAATTTGTGCTTAAAAGGTTATTAGGGTTAGGTTGTGATTTGGTATTTTTGGAATTATAGATTGATGCTTTATTTGGTTGTTTTTTCCCCAATCAGTTTACTATTTCAATTGTTATCATGTCTATCCAATTAAGGGTCTTCGATCTGTTGAAGATTGATTGATTTATTGGTGATATAATCGATTTTCATGAACTTATCATAGACGGTTAGTGACGGAGGGAAAACCTGTCGTTGAATACCGCCAAAGTAAATCTCAAACCTATAACTAGTATAGTAATAAGCAAGAGGTCGATCCCACAGGGAAATTATTATTCAAGTGTGATTTAATGTCAATCAAAGTAACCAATTTGGGGGGATTTTGTGTGTGAAAGTTCCGCCTTTTATCAAAGCGGATTGAAGCAAACAAAAGTAAAGGTTTTAATTCAGACAATTAGGAGAAGCAATTCTACCTACAATTTTCCACTTTATTGGATTGAAACGATTCTTGTAACTTCTTCTCGTCCTATTAAGTTTCCTATGAATGCCCTTGTCCCGACCTAATATAGTTACTAGTCCAACCAGTCCTAGCAACCCTTATCAATCGAACAGTCCCTAAAGAAGGATTTAACCCAATTGATAGCTTTAAGTTCAGAGATTAGTCAAGGTATTTGCAGTCCCTAAAAAAGGATTTAACAACACATTCAACTTCCTACTCATTCAATTAGTTCAACCAGCCCTAAAGGAACAAGTTTGCCACTTAGGTTAAGGTTCACAACAAGGAATCTACAAAACCTTAGCGATTGAATTGATCTAACAAGTTGGCTAGATAAGATAGAACAAAACAATAAACAATCAAGCACAAAGAAGTTGAAGCATTCAAATATAGGAAATAAGGAATGGGAATTAGAAACTCACAATCAATCCAAATAAAGCTTCAAATTGCAGGCAGAATAGATGAGTTTAGTTCTTCATGGAAGACATCGCTCAAAATCTCTAAAGCGTCTAATGAAAGAATAGAAAAATAGAAGTTCTGAAAATAACATAAAACTTGGCCTTTTAAAACATCAAAGTCGGCCGTGAAAGAAATAAATAAGTTCTAGGGTTTTCATTAATCAAAACACTGCGAATTAACGCTGACGACCAATGCTGCGGGCGCAGCACCTATGCTGCGCCCCCCGCACACTGTTTCCTCCAACCCCTTGCAAATTGATTGGCCGCGGGCGCCGCAAGGTTGCTGCGGCCGCAGCCAGGGGCTTTTCACGGAAAATCTATCATGAATTCGCTCTTTTTGTCAACATGAAAGTTGTAGTTCTCTGAAAGAGCTTTCCAACGCATGGTCATAATAGTCAATCGGACAACCGAGGCCTCCAGAAAGTGCAAAACAAGTTCAGCATGTCTGACGACAACTTCTGCAGACTTGTTCTTCGTTTAGGTTTGCTTCTTCTTCTCAGGACCTCTTGAGATCTTCATGTAAGCTTCTCCGATCAACTAGACATTCTCATCTAATGCGTTAACGACTCCTGTCTCATCATCGGATCCACGATTACCTGAAATAATCAATAAAAGTGTGTAGATTCCGACTCCACTAACATAGAGAGCAAATATGCAAATTGTACTTAATCAATCCATGAAATGCATCTTAACTAAGCTAAATGCAACCTATTATGCCTACCTAAATGCATGCTATCAGTTAGGATGAGGCAATTCTGGGTAATTGGAAGTGTATAGTTGCAAGATATCAATCCGGAAAGTAGCTGCGCTAGATAGACAATTGCAGTCGATAAGATAAGTGGGGAAGCAATGAATGATGTATATGACTAATTGAGTTATGACAAAAAATAGTGGAATGTAAAATGACTTGTGGGCTTAGAACTTAGAAGAAGATATATAGAATCAAATAACAAAAGATAGCAATTGGTCATATCCCTCTAATAATTTAAGATAGAAAAATAAGCTACAGGTAATCTTATCACAACAATTGATATGTAAGCTACCTACTCATGAATTGTCTTTAGTTTTCTCCTTCCTTGGTGTTTGGTACTACAGTATTATTTTTGAGAGATCAAAATTTCACACCAATACTTTGAATAAGATAGAACAGGTTAGCTTTAGGTCTCTTTGTGCAGTATTTAGTTAAAGGCTTGATTTCACACCTAATCATAATTTTTTTAGATCAAACCGGATCAAAACTAGAAGAAGGTTTTGACAATTTCAAATCTCTGACTAACATCTATCAAAATTGGGATTTTTTTATAGGTAAATACTTTAACTTAATTTATAATTTTTTTTGAAGATATTTTTAAGAATATAATCCTTACCTATATTCCTTGGTGTTTTGTTTGACCTTTTGCACTGCTTGTCTTTAATTCATATCGTGAGTAAAATCCAATAAATGAGTCAAAGCAAAGCCGATTCCTCAATCCTCATGGAGGTTTAATTTCTCCTCGTCCTCTTCCACAGTTCCACCAAATGTCAATTCTAGAGTTCAAACCTCTCTCAACACATGCAATCTCAGATTGAGATACCCACAACAACCAGATTCTGAGAGCTGCTGAGAGATTTATTTATAAGACTCATAACAATGGAATACGATATGATTTACAAAGTTCCAAGTACTGATTTTTTGCTCTTTATTTATTTGCTTTTTAATCCCTTTGCTCCACCCCTCTTTTAAACTCTACCAGAGGAGAAGGAAATGGTGTTGAAAGAGAAGTGCTAACAAAGGATAAGGAATCACTGCTGATGGAGAAGGAATTGCCTTCTAAGAAGGAGGAGGAGAGCTAAAAGATCCATGATCTTATGAAACAACTAGAGGGCAGTCAACAAGGTATATCTGTATTTGATTTTGGCAATGGATAGGTCATTTGCAAAACATTTCTTATGCCTCAGATGTTCTTTGCAGAAAACAAGGCAACTGGGGATGTTGAATATCAGACCCTTGTAAATGAAAAGGACAAGAGGATAAAGGTTTGTGCAGACTGAGAAAGCAATAACAACTAAAGTGAGAAGTGTGGATGAGATTTTTCATCTTTTCATTGTTTTCTTAGTACAATTTTGCTTATGCTTAACTAACCAATGGGTGCGTACAATTATACCCTTGCTAGCCTGTAAGTATTTTTGAAAAATAAAAGTACACTATAATTAGATATTTAATTCTTTGTTTACTGCTTAAACTTTTGTTCACTTGCGTTTTTATTGGTAGATAAAAAGTTTGAAGATGAACAAAAGAAACATAAAGAGGTTGTGAAAAGAATTTCTATTGAGCTTGAGAAGCTTGAGCATGCAAAGGATAGCCTGCTAGAGGTATGCAATTTTCTTCAAATCTAGGTTTTGTTCAAGATTTCTGCAGGTTTTATTATTCTTTTTCTGTCTTGGAATATTGTTTTTTTTCCCAATCTTATGTTTAATGTCATCAAAGTTAATATTGTCCCGCACTTGATTGCTATTGCAAGGTAACCTATCCATCCCCATAGCAAAAAGGGTGAGAACCTAGCGTCAACCAGTTATCTGGATTGGATTAGCAAGAATTTTTATCACTGAGAATCTATTGGAAGTGGATTGAGAAGTAATTAACTCTTGACGACTTCCAGAAGGTCAGCGACCAGATTCCTTTTCTTGTTAATCTAAAACCAAGTAGGAAATACGCCATGGAAGACATCCATAAAGTAGATATTGATTCTCCATTCACTGGTTTCTCAAGCTTTCTCTTTTTCTTCTTATGGGTTGCTTCATGGTACACAAAATCATCACATGCTTGTTTCAATCTCAAATCCGAGGAACACCTGACGTCATTCGCTTCCTTCTTGAACTTTAATGTTTGTAATTTGTAAATACATTGCATTATAGCAAGTAAAAGGATACCCGTGTGCGAAGCACACGGGGTTATAACTAGTATGAAGAAATTGGCAGATGTGTACTTCGCCCGAATTGTGGCTTCTTCGGAGTCGGTTTTCTCATTGACCCCGCGGCAGGTGGTGTTGTGGAGGTCTCAACATGGGTCCCATTCATCTGATTGGCTCAGAGCAGTTCCTATTTCTGGGCTCGGTCAGACCATTAATGGTAGGACTTACAGGTCTGTCCTCTGCTATCGTTTGTGTATCCCTCTTTTTCGTGCTGGTCTTCCTTGCTCTGCATGTGGTCGGGTTTTTGAGGATGACACTTTTGGGGATCATGTTGTGTCGTGTTCGAGTTCCATTGGGCTCAAACATCGGCATAATCTTGTCCGTGATACCCTCTTCGACATTTGCTTCCGTGCTGGGGTCTCCTATGGGAAGGAAGTGGACATTGGTGTTGTTGACAGTCTTGGCGGACCTCTTAGGCCCGCTGACATTCTTCTTTACTCTTGGGATCGGGGTCGAGATGTGTGTGTTGATATCACGGGCTCCTCCCCCCTCACTCAGACTTGCTTGGCTTCCTTCGCTCCTGGACGGTGTGTTTTCGACGCAGCGCGGCGTAAGTGCACCAAGTATCGGGATGTGTGCTCTGCTGCTGGTTATGGGTTTTTGCCTTTTTCTTTCTCCTCATTTGGTGAGCTGGATGGGGATGTGATTGCGCTTCTGGGACGGATCCGCTTCTTCTCTTTAGCCTTAGATTCTAGTTCTCGTCTAGCTGCTCATATTTTTACCAGAGTTTGTTTTTCCATTGCTAAGGAGGTTGGCGCGCAGCTTGTTTCTCGGCTGCCCGCTAACTTCTTGTAAACATTCGGTTGTTTGATTTATATACTATTTGGAGTTTAATAAAAAATAATAATAATAATAATAATAATAATTATTTTATTGTTGGGAAGAGGGAAATATTTTTTTGACGCAGAATAAAGATTAAGTTGGGTCGGCCGCGGCAGAAGCTCTTCCTGGCGCATCCTTGCCGATGAGAACACGAAGTTCTGGATCGTCGCCGTAGCTGTTGTCAGCAGGGGATGCATGTGCACCGCGAGCGAGATAGTCAACAACAATATTTGATTCCCTGAAACTACGACGAATAGCTACATAAGAGAAGGACGAAGTATCTAAAAGAATGTCGGATTGGAGTAGCTCGATATTCCAGGGGCATTTCCAATCCTCTAGCAGAGCTTTTATAACCAAAAGGTTATCACCCTCGATCAGGAGGTTAATAATATTTAGCCGTTTTGCCCGTAAAACGCCCATCTTCAGACGGAGACATTGATACAAGTTTCCCTTCCCATGGCCACCACATCACCCCGCCAGTCCCGAATAACGAACCCATAAGACACCGAAGCACCAGGTCTTACATATCCATCAAAATTAAGCTTGTAGCAATCCATTGGTGGTTTAGCCCATAGCCCAGATCGACGACGACTCCGTCCCGAAGCCGCGCACGAACTATAGTAGCATGATAAAATGGTGTGAAGGTTTCCACGAGTATCTAGACAACCCCCATTGGACGCCTCCTCGTCTAAAATAATAGTATATGTTCGGAAGATGGGCCTAATATTTTTTTATTTTAAAAAAACATAAGTAAAATGGGTGTCTACAGGTCGATAAAATTATTTCACACTATAATATATTTTTTTAATTTGCAAGTTGAAGAAGCCCGAGACACAAGCAATGATGGTTTAATCGAAGATGGGGGAGAGAGCCCGATGTAACCATTCCGGACTGGCTCAACCGGAAAAGACTTGTGGGTACCCATAGGTTTTCGGTTCGAGCCCCGGATGGCCGCTCTTTATTTACCAAATTCAAGGGAGAGAGCCCGATGTTCCCTGACGTGGAGTCTCATGAGTGCATGCATGAGAATCTATGTGTTTTGGCTCCTAATTCATCCGAAAAAATCATCCCTAACTTGCCTATCGAGGAACCATGTCCATAGTCGATTTCTGTGGATCCTGAGCAAAGTAATGATATTTCTGACAGTTTTGTGAATTTTGGTGAATATGTAATAGATCCTTGGGATCACTACTTCTACAAGCCACCAGCGAAACTGTACGTGGTACTACATACCCTTAGCGGGAAGTCATGCTCGGTCGTATGAGGAGTTGGGGACATTCTTCAATATCACATCTTTAGACTTCAACTTTTTCATATCCGGTCTTCGCTTGTCTTTTGGGTGGGCACCAGAGTTTGATTCGTTAAAAAGAGCATTGGCAATGTTCGGATCGATAAGTCTTGAATGCGCGAGCGAATAAACCGTCGAGTCTACGACATTAATTAATGATACTTCTCGGGAAAAAGCAAATGATTCTGAGGTTTTCCAAAAACTCTCCGACCTCTCTCTAGAAAACTAGAGAGAGGAAGGAGTCCAAACCAACCCTTCGGGGCAACAACTCCCTCCGGGGTAAAGAAATACCGCTAGGGTGGTGACCACCGGCGGCGGCGTTTCTTCCGCTCTACAATCATACAACCTTGCGATGGAAAGGAGTCTTGCGTTGGATAAAACTCTCTCCTTTCTAGTTTTCAAGAGAGTGGGAGGTAGCAAAGTTGGATTCTTAACCATGAACCTGCCCGATCGAGTTGATTTCTTGATTGGTGCTCCTAATCAACCCTCATATCAAACGTTCTGGGCGTTTGTTTGCCCGGATTTGAGTATCTATGTCCTGATCTGATTGAGTCCTTTTCATGGAGCCTCGGCTTCGGAGTTGGCTGAGGTGTTCTTCTTTTGCCTTCTCCCATTTTGCTGATTGTAATCCCCTGTTGATGAAATTGGAGGAGTTAATTTCTTCTTTCGATTTCTATCTTCAGTTGTCGAATTGGTTTGCATCTGTTTGGGGCTTTTGGCATTTTTTGCTTCTTGCCCCTGATTCAAGCCTTTCCATGCCCAATTAGTGAAGTTTAAACCTCCGCCACCATCGCCCGGCTGGTAACCTTTGCTGTCGTCGGTACTCCTCCGTCACGGAAAATTCGAGTAGGGTCTTGCCGCCTCCCTCCACCCATCCTTCCACCCATACCTTTGGCTCGATGGTGCTTGTTTCGCTGGTGGTTTTTGTCCTCGGACCCTCGGTTTGGGCGATGCCACCGTCGTCTATTGTCGCTACCGCCTTTCGTCCATCACCGTCTATCTCCCTCCTGGATTCTTTTGCCTGGCGATTGCTGAAGGTTGTTGGCCTCGCGACAGCCTTGCGTTCCTGGCCTCGGTAGCCTTTCCTTGCCCTCCTTGTTCTTTGGGGTTGGGCCCGATTGTTCCTTTAGGTCCAAGGAGTAAGGGTTTTTCCTTAAGACCCAAAGCAGGCCCAGATTAAAAAAAAATTATGTGTATATATATATATAAATATATAATTATATAAAAAAATACAAAATTACCGCAAGGGTATTAAATTCCGCTCGTATGGGCATGTACTAAATCCCGTTAAGGTTGACTAAATCCCGACAGGGTTTCTCGGTGCTCTTTACTCAGGTGTTGTACGTCTCTACGTTTGCGAGGCTCGACAATCTTCTCCTTGGATTTTGTTCTGGCTGCCGGAGTCAGGATAGGTTGGGGCCGTGGTAGTGTGTATCGTGGCGTCTCCACTATTCGGGTTGACTGCTTCCCTGGAGTTCGTCCTCACTGCCCACATGATGATCGAGTCCTGATGTACCGCTAGACTACGGTTCTGCTTCGTGTGGGGCTTGGCTTCGCTCGTCTTCTTCGTCCCCATCCAGTTTGATTTTGGTCTGCTTTGTTTTGTGTATTGTAGTTTGCGTTTGCCTGAGTTTGCACCTTATGTATTGTTGTATGTTTGATTTTAGACTGCTTTCTCGTCTACCGGCTTGGCCGGCTCTCGAGTTTCAAATATGTCTGAACTTGAATTTTTACCTAATAAAAAAAACATTAAATGTAGCATTAAATGCTAGTCAGATCAAAAGTAAAAATGAGGGGGTGTAGATGGGTTTTCAAAAAAAGTCAAATGTATTAAATCCTATTGACATGTAAAATTTCCTCCCAAAGAAAAAAAAAATCCCGCCTAAAAAGCAAGCATAAATAATACAGTTTTGTTTTGGGTGACATGATATTTAAGTTTAGGTGACACGGGGAATCTGGGTGCTAGTTTAAAGTGACATGGTGTTTAAGTTTGTCTTCCATGGTGACCATCTTCTCCATCTCTTTTGTCTTAGATTATGCAGGTGGATGAGAACAAAGGTTCATGAGTATCTACTTTTCGCCATAGATGAGGAGTACTTTGTCAAATACACTTACCCATTGCATCTGAGAACAAAGATTTTTGGGAAATCAAGGTGGCACAGGGATTCTGATCACTGACAAGGGAATCGAATGAAGGCGACAAGTGCTCTCCAACTAGAACCGCAAACCGAGAGCTTGGGGAAAAAAAAGGAAAGCGGGTGTAAAAAGGAAGGGGAATCTGGGTTCCAGTTTCATTTTGGGTGACATGGTGTTTAAGTTTAGGTGACATGATGTTTAAGTTTGGGTGACACGGGGAATATGGGTTCCGGTTTAAAGTGACATGATGTTTAACTTTGTCTTCCATGGTGGTCATCTTCTCCATCTCTTTTGTCATAGATCATGCAGGGGGATGAGAACAAATGTTCATGGTTATCTACTTTTCACCATAGATTAGGAGTACTTCGTCAAATACATTTACCCATTGCATACGAGAACAAAGGTTTATGGGAAATCACGGTGACACGGGGATTCTGATCACTGACAAGGGCACCGAATGCAGGCGACAAGTGCTATGCAACTGGAACTGCATGTTGAGAGCTTGTCTTCCATGGTGGAACGTTCTCCATCTTTTTTTTCCATATATTTCTATTGCAGAAGATGTGAGAGATCGAGGGGGAAAATGAAAGGTTTCTCTTCTCCTTCCCTTTTATACCATGCAATTGGATATTACCGGCCTCACCTTGTTTTGGCGCCAAACCCGAATTTCACCAAATCTTCTTCCCTCATCATGTGTTCCCTCCATAGCTCCAACCTGCAACCCACCCAAAAGGTCAATTTTCTTTGTTTTTTTTTGGCAAAACTAGACCCACCCTACTCCACTTTTTCAATTCTCCCAAAACCCATGACATTTTTGCAAAGTAAAAAAAAGTGTCTAGTTATGCAAAACCCCCTTTTATAAATTAGTTATTTCAATTCCCTTTTTTTGGTGAAAGTTATTTCAATTCCTAGTTCGTTAGTTTGTTTTTCAATAAATTGGGATGCTCTTTAGATTTTAGAGAATTACTTTCTGGATTGTTGAGCTTACCATGTAGGAAAATGAACGTCGGAGACCAAAAAGAGGAGTACTGAAAAAACCGCGCCAATGGCCCCTTCTTTAGATCATACGCTGCGCCAACGACCCCTTGCCCAACCAGCTTCATTGTTTGGTTTATGTGATGTCTTGGCCGATCCGTCGTCTTTATTGTTTGTGGCTGCTTAGCCTTCGATATACACCACATTGTGAGTCTTTTCATCACCTTTTATCTCATGTTTTATGTTTTATTGTCTTATATTTTTATCGAGGACAATGAAAAGTTTGAGTGTGGGGGAGGGTCGCATTCATAGATTCATGCATTCATGTTTATTTCCCATTATTTTACTACATAAGCATATATCCACGCATTCATGTTTACTATTCCGTTATTTTATTGCATTAGAAAAAGAAAAAAAATTGAATAATGTCAAAACCCCAAAAATATCATGCATTGCATATATGTGAATAGGTTAGAATTCATGCATATGAAAGAATAATGACAGGTATTTTAATGTTATTACTAGCGGATACGATAGTTGGGTTGACAACAAGGTGACACATCGAATATGAGTACAAGTAGTTTAATGTTATTCTTATTGCTTCTTGAACCCCATACAAGATAGGGAGTTGATAGTGATCGAATCAGTAAGCTATACAACTCTATGTACAAACCAACACTAAGATAGCCAAGTAATCAGGGGCGGATCTAAGGGGGGGGGGGGGGCTCGAGGTGGTTGAAGCCCCCCCCCCCCCCCTATCCTAAGAGCAACCCCAAGAGAAGCTCCAAAATAGAGAAAAATGGAAAATTTAGAGAAAAAGACGGATTTTATGGTCCAACAACTCCTCTATATAGTTTTGTTTAGAGGAAGAGAAAAATCTCTAAAATTAAATGTTTTCACCAAGCCCCATGTCAACCATTTAAATCATAAATAAGATTTAAATTGGATTCAAAATATAAAGCTTAGTTGGACTTATAAATATTATATAATATATGAAACTAAAATGGGATTAAAAATATAAAGCTTTATTGGATTCATAATTTCCTTATATAATTTAATATATATCACAAATATTATATAGTATGAAATTAAAAAAAAAAAAAATTAAAGGTTGATATTTTATAAAGTTTTTATCATCCTTAAAAATCATACATGATTAGTAAATGAAAAATAATAAAATAAGACATTGATACTTTCAACAAAATAAATTATAATAATAATAAATAAATCAAATTTATTTATTTTATGGGATAAATCTCGTAAAAGGTACGAAAACTATACTAGTTATCTAAAGTTTAAAAAATTCATCTATTATATTATGAAATTCTGCATTTATTATAATATATAATAAATGCAAAAATTTGTATAATAGAGAAACTGTTGGAGTTGGAGGATAATTTTTTAGAGATTTTGATGTTTTGATCTCTATTTTAGAGAATTTTTACAAGAGCTGTTGGGCTTGCTCTAAAAAGAGGTAGGTATAATTTTTATAGAACTGTTATTTTTTGTAATATATAGAAGTAAAGTAGGAAAATATCATAATGTTGGATTGGCTCAGTGGTATGGACAAGGCTGGGCGGGAGAAATTTAATTTGGAGTGAGAGGGGGGGTAAGCGCAGGTTCGAAGACCTATGTGACACAGAAAGAGCGAGCGAAGACCTATGTTCGCCCGAGTCCCCGAGCCGGCCGCCGACGCCATCTCCGCCTCTAGCCGACCCTGGCACCGGTGCATCACTGCAACTCAGCTCCTCGACAGCCTGTTGTCTCCCGCAGCGCAGAGCCGGCCTCTTCAACTTCAATCTTCATGGTTCTCCTTCTTCACTCCTTCAATCTTCGGATAGTAAGTTTTCTTCTTATTTCTTTTAATTTGATTGATTGTAAGTTCAATTGATTGAGATGAAAATTAATTTATATTAAAATTTGTAGATTTAAAAATCAATTTGAGGCAAATTTCAATTAGGGCTTGTAATTTGTGATAAATAAATTTGTGGTTTAAATTTGGAACCCAATTTGTGAAATTAGAGTTTGATTTTGAGAATTAATTTTGTGAAATTGATATTCGATTTGTAAGTAAGATATGAGAATTCGTTTTGATTTTGGAAATCAATCGATGAAATTATGGTTTGATTTTGAGAATCAATTTTATAAAACTTTGATAAGGATTTGTAAATATATATATATATATATATATATATATATATATATATATATATATATATATATATATATATATATATATATATATATATATATGAGATATTGGTTGAGAGTTTCTAGGACCTATGACATTTGTTTTGATGACAAATGGACTCATAGATAGGATCTATTTAAAGACATGGTATTTAAGCTTCAATTCAAACCGTTATTTATCGGGAAAAAATAATAATTCAGCCCCTCCTTAGATAAATTTCTGGATCCGCCACTAAGCATAACCAAACAACTCGATGATCATGGAATTGCCTATGCTGTGAATATAATTAGAACTATATTCTCACCATATTATTATTACCTCTGTTTCAACCATTGCTTTACTTAATGCCTTTCGCTCATTATTACAATTACTTTTGTTACGAACTGCTTGCTTATTGCTATGTTTAGCCAAAGTCGCACACACTCTCTGTGGGATCGATATATACTTGCTGTAATAATCGTTATTAGTTGAAGGTATCGATTTACTATTTGAGGTGTTAGAACTCACAACATTCTAACGCGCACCAAATTCTTGGTGGCGTTGCTAGGGAGTGCCGAGTTTTTGACTAAATATAATTCGTAACCTTTTGTGTAACCATCTTGCATGGTTCACACCCGTTCTGCTAATATTTCTCTAGTGCCTTGTGATACAGAAATTGAACGAATTTTTTCTAGGTTACGAAAACAAAACTCAAGCAAAATGGTCGACGATGAGAAAGAACCAAAAAGAACGTTGAGAGATCTTAAGGAGCCTACTCTTACATCACCTATGCTATTCATCAAGCTCCCAAATCTCCCAAGAGCAAGCTCAAAATTAGAATTTAAGTTAGGATGGACATTATTGTTGCCCACTTTTCATGGAAGGAAGGGAAAAGATCCAAACAAGCATCCGGCTGACTCGATACTCTTCACTAAGGGTTGGAAGCTTAATGTGACGGAGAGAATACAAACTTTTATGTGGACGGTAGGTCAATCACAGTTGACCACCCTTAAATCTTTACCTTATAAAAAAAAACTCGAGCATCCCAGATCCGATAAGGATCCCGTAGAGTTGAGCGATAAGGATCCTACGGAGTTAAACTTCGTGGATTTCAAATGATTTACCTATAAAAATTTATCAACGCTAAATAATAAATTAATAAATGGTTAAGCTAATTTAAATTTAAATAATTTATTTAGAATTGAGTGGTTAAGATTTAATCAACTTTACCTGGAGTTATTTTAACCAACTCCACGAGATGTTGAGTGCCCAGATCGGGTCAAACGGATTTGGGTCCCACTTCTCCCCCAGGCCCATCCCGACCCGTTTAAGACAAACTAACCAAGACCTGATTTTCTCCGCTGTACGATCCGGCGTTTCTCCCAGAGCTCGACGGTTTCACTTCTTCCGATTATAGGCGAAATGAAAGTAAATAGCTTGTCTCCTCCATTACTTCTCCCAGTCTCATTTTCGCAGTCTAGCAGATGCCCAATTTGGTATTAGCAAGGGCACTGACCTGGTTATTTTTGAAATTCACCTCGAACCCTAGCTTATCCGTATGCTAAAAACCCAGACAATGAGCATCAATTCATTGAATTCCATATTCTCCCCACTTTTTACCAGTAATTTCATCTCGAATGTCTCTAGATTGGTCCAATTTAGATACAAAACCCAACTCAGCAAAAGACCTAGAGTCATCAAGGCCAAGAAAAAGGACGAATTTCACTTCATTGATGAGCAATCGAAGGTTCTGGAAGCGGTTTCCAAGGGGAAATCTGTTTTCATTACAGGGTCCGCCGGGACAGGTAAAACCCAATTGTTGAAGGAAGTGATCCGCACACTTAATAAAATCCATGGTAGCTTGAAGGTCTTTGTCACTGCCTCAACTGGGGTTGCTGCTTGTGCTGTCAATGGGCAAACCCTCCATTCATTTGCTGGTATTGGGAGCGCAGATGTCAGCAGGGAGGATTTGATTTCTAGGGTTTCCAAGAACAAGTGGGCTTCAAAGAGGTGGAAAAAGGCGAAAGCTTTGGTGATTGATGAGATAAGCATGGTGGATGCAAAGCTGTTTGAAGACCTTGAGCACATTGCTAGGCTCCTGAGGCCTCGGAGTGGGAATAAGCCATGGGGCGGGATCCAACTCGTCGTAGCTGGTGACTTCTACCAGTTGCCTCCTGTGAGAATCTACAGCAATCGCGGTGATGATTCTCACAATGATAAAGTGTTTGCGTTTGAAGCTGAGTGTTGGGACTCGAGTTTTGCCCTGCAGGCAGTGCTTTTGACAGTTTTCAGGCAGTTGGATCCTCGGCTTGTGAAGCTGCTCCATGGTGTTAGGAGCGGGGAGTGTGATGAGGACGATATCAGGCTGCTAAAACAGCGGTGTTGTGATACCGAGCCTGAGGAGTCTGTGGTGAGATTGTACCCCACAAATTCGAATGTCAATAGAGTGAACCGAGCGAGGTTGTTGAGTTTGAATCAGAGGCTTGAGGCTTACCATGCTATTGACACTGGTGAGGATCCTTGGAGGACGCAGCTCAAGATGGGGATAGTCCCGGATTGTGTCGAGCTTTGTGTGGGCGCCAGGGTGATGCTTATAAAGAACCTAAATGTGAAGCAGAAGTTGGTGAATGGTGCAACTGGCACGGTTAATGGCTTTCGTGAGACACGTGATGGGCTGTTTCCGGTAGTGAAGTTCGACTGTGGGCGAGAGATTAGTGTGGTGCCTGATACTTGGGAAGTCATGGAGGGCGAAGTAGTTCTTGCTAGACGGACGCAGATACCTCTGGTCTTAGCTTGGGCCTTGACCATCCACAAGTGTCAGGGCATGACCTTGGAGCGGCTTCACACTGATCTTTCAAGTGCATTTGGTTATGGAATGATCTATGTCGCGCTGTCTCGTGTTCGAAGCTTGGAGGGTCTCCATCTGTCCGGTTTCAAGGAGTGGAAGATCAAAGCACACCCCAAAGTTTTGCAGTTCTACAAGAGACTAACTAGTGATGGGAAAATAGGAGGAAGTGAGGATTTTGAAGCTGGGGAATACACGATGACTCGTGTTGATCCACGACAACAGGAGGCACACTAACTGCACATAATGACGCAAATGATCTGAAGCACAACACGGTTATCTTGCCATCTGAAAATGAGAAATTGCAATCTAAGATCATTGTTTGATGTTCTTTATACCTGATTAGTTTTTTTGCAGATCTCAGATTTCAAGTCTTTCAGCCTTTTTTTGGTGTTGCTTTTGGCAAGATCTCCACTTGTGTCTGCAAAGCTCCATAGCAAGCAGGTTTAGTGACCATTTTTTACTGTATTGGAGAACTAATTGGGTGGGGTTTGAGTTCTTTATATTTGGGATGACATACTTGTTTTGGGTAGTGTGAGAGGTAAATTTTGAACTGGAAAGCGACCCGAAACTGAGCTATTTGAATATGGTCTAGATGACTAGAACCCGAGTGACCCAAACTCGATATGTACCTGATTTGTATCTAACCCAACATGCTCGGCAATCATGAGCTGAGCGTGAGCTCCTGAGCTGAGCATGTCGAGCGATTCCCAGACCGCTCCCAACGCCTTTTCTCTGAAGGCGGTTTCCAATTGGTCTCAGATTGTAGTTAGGTCTTGAAGACTTGAACATTGTTGAATTAGAAAAGCTTAAACTAATGGAGATAGCCCCAGAGCTCCACCACAAGCTGGTTTACTGATTATCTCACCGGATCACAACACTAATTGCAATTGGGTGGGGTATATATGATTTGCATTCTATAAATTTATGATGAGGCTGGATCAAGGATGTTACCACAACCTGGTTCAGGGCTATGTGAAAGCGGCAAATAAACGTTCGATTTATACCTTCTGCAAAATCATCCACAATACCAAGACACCCGGATGGAATCGAATATGAGCCATCTACTGTACGTAGAAACTCAATATATTTAATGTTTCATTCCATGCTTATGATTCATTAATTCAATTTATCCTTTAACATTACTTACCATAGAAACTCTATTTTAGATTTTTTTTTCCTTTCAAAATACAAGTAAAAAAGGGAAATGGAAGCAGAAAACATATAGAAGTAATTCATCTCTATCCATTTGATTCAGTTCCATGTCCAGAACGATGAACAAGTGAACTGATCGAATCTTAGCTTGTTAGCTGGCCACCAGTTTTGGTCTTAGTACTCTCCCACAGTCAAAGAACACCTCCAACTTCTATTTCACACCCCAACCTAAAACGACGTCGTCACTCTTCTCACTTGCTTTATATATAGCCCTCCACCAGCACTACTCATCCTCACAGTTCTCACTTGCCTTCATCTATCAACACTAAACCAATTAATCCTTCAAACATCCCACAGCCAACCAGCTGATCGACCAAAATGAGTTTCAGCTCATCCATTTCAGCAGCTACTTTAGCCCAAAAAATGAATTTGGTGACCGAAAGAACCGCCTCTGGAAGGGAATTTAGGGTGCGGGATGTTTCTCAAGCCGACTACGGGCGCCTCCAAATCCAGGTGGCTGAGTCGGAGATGCCCGGCCTCATCGCTTGTCGCTCCGAGTTCAGGTCATCCCAGCCTTTGAAGGGCACAAGGATCACCGGGGCCCTCCACATGAACACCCAAACTGCTGTCCTCATCGAGACCCTCACCGCTCTTGGTGCCTCCGTTCGTTGGTGCTCCTTCGACCCCTTCTCGACTGAGGACCATGCTGCCGCTGCCATTGCACGTGACTCGGCTTCTGTCTTTGCGTGGAAGGGTCAATCCCTTCATGTACGTTAGCTTCCTAACTTCATACATGATCTTAATTAATTTGCTCATTTTTGATCAGTTGAAACATATTTATATTTTGCATATATATGAAATTAACTCGATCATATGTTAATTAATGTGCCTATATAGGAATACTGGTGGTCGGTTGAAAGGGCTCTAGACTGGGGTCGCGAAAATGGACCAACCTTATTGATCGATGAAGCTGGGGACATCACTCACTTCATTCATGAGGGTGTCAGAATAGAGGAAGAGTACGAGAGGAGTGGTAGGTTGTTTGATCTGCAGAGCTTCGACAATGAGAGAACAAGGTTCATGATGCAATTCGTCAGAGAAGGGATCAAAGTTAATCCAAGGAGGTTTAGAAACATCAGAGAGGGATTAGTAGGTGTTTCTGAGCTTAGCAACATTGGTATTAGGAGGCTCTACCAGTTGCAGGAAAATCGGCCCCTCTTATTCCCCGCTATTAACGTCAATAACGCTGTCACTAGTCAGGTATATATACATCATCAACGTTGAAATTGGAGAAAAAATATTGTAGTTTTGTTGATTATGGTAAAGTTTCTCATATATATGTTGATTCCTTTGTGCATAGATTGCTAGCTTCCATGGAAGTCGCCAATCCTTTCTTGATGGTTTCCTGAGAGCCACTGATCATTTTGCACCTGCTGGTAAATTTGTTTCTGTTCTCGGCTTCGGAGATGTTGGCAGAGGTGTCGCTTATGCTCTAAGGGGACTCGGGGCACAAGTATTTGTCGTAGAAGTCAACCCTACCCGTGCTTTGGAAGCTTTATTGGAAGGCTTCCCTGTTCGTACCTTAGAAGATGTTGTGTTTGAAGCAGACGTCTTCGTCACAGCAACTATGAATAGGGATGTCATCTCGGTTCAACACATGAAACGAATGAAGAACAACGCCATTGTCTTGAATATGGGCCACTTTGAGAATGAGATCGACTTTGAAGGTCTCAAGGCTTATCGTGGTGTTAGAAGGGAGATAGTCAAACCGCTTATAACTGATCGTTTTATCTTCAGTGAATCTAACAAGGTTGTCATTGTCCTGGCCGAAGGAAGGAAATTGAACTTCACTAGCGCATCTTGTCATCCGAGCTTTTCAAGATCAATTGCCTTGACAAATCATGTGTTTTCCCAAATTAGCCTTTGGAACGAGAGGAAGTCCTCCAAGTACGAGAGAAAGATTTACATGCTTCCGAGACACTTGGATGAGAAGGTTGCGAGGCTGCACATTAGCCACCTTGGAGGTAGGCTTACTAGGCTCAATAGCGAGCAAGCAACTTACCTCAATGTGCCGATTGAAGGTCCTTTCAATCGTGATCTCTACCAATACATAGGTGCGTAGAGATAATGTTTTTGGAATAATAAGTAGAAGTGGAGCCATGCAATCCACAATATACAAGCTGAATAAAAGAAATAAAGCATCATTTTTTTCTTAAAACTTTCTATGATATTTTATTTTATCTCATTATGCGACAATCATGGTAGATGTTTACACTGCTACCTAACTTTAGTACGTACAAATAGCAGTGTTAGACATATAATATCTATTATCTATTAGCTAGTTAGTTATAATTGCACACAATGTGCATATATTTTGGGATCATCGAATAATTTCATCAAAATATATAACCTTGCCTCAATTCGATTTAGATCATTTTTGTTAAGTATTTCGATTTTTGCAAGTGTATATTTCACCGGATGCTATCACAGTTTTTTGTGCTGACATTTTTGTGTCGTTTCACTTGGATGATGGTGCTAACTACGCTACACTGACAATGTTATATTGTTAAGTGCTATGTTGTTTACAATTGGGACATGGATGTGTAGTAAACTACCTAATCTTGTAGGTAAACATCAAACCGATAGTGTTGTGTTGTTTTGAATTAGGATTTAAATGAGGGTGTTGACGGTGTTATGTTGTTTTACTTGAAAGAGGTCGGGCGCTGATAGTGTTGTGTTAAGATCAACTAGTGATATTGTTAAGATCTTATCCCATTATTTTAAGGTTATTTAATTAGTGTATTTATTATTTTGTAAACTTTATATAACAATTAACGAATACTGATGTTGGAGTATAAGTTGAAGATATATTCTCTGTTAACTCCACCTTGATGATAAGACCTACCTAAAAGTCAAAACCTTTAGTTTTCAGAGTTTGGTAAGATCTTACCAAAGAGCTCAAAGGACCGCGTGCATAAACGGACTCGGACTCTGAAATAGGTTGAATGAGCCTAGAGCCTATTTGTTAAACGGGCCTATTTACAGATCCGAGATCCATAGGACCCTAGTTATTGGGCCTAAGTGTTTACTTCGGACTTTGTTCTAAGTGTGATGGATTGGGCCTACCTGTGTTGAATGGACTCCATCTTATCTTTATATTGTGTTAGGCCAATGTTGTTGAGATTGTGCAGGATTTGTTCGGATGATATCCAAGACTTCTACAACGTATCTCCTCTACAACGTCAATCTGAAGTGAAGGTTCTGGAACTTGTTGATTCGGCCAAAGATCTCTCCTGGAAGTTCGGTGCAAACTTCACTTTCAAACGTTGACTTTCAAATCTAGTGTACTGGCCTATATAAAGGAGAAGAGGAAGATTGCAGAAGACACAACATTCACTGCGCTCAAACGACCTTTTGCAAGCTCATCTTCTTCAAGCATTTGATCTCACATCGCTCCATTTTCTAAGTGTTGTATTTACTTTTGAGTGTGTGAGGTTTCATTCGAGCTTTATAGTACAATTCATCTAGGCTATACTAAGGGTTTCTTTACCCAAACGATTAGGGTACCTCGGTATCCATAGGAGCTTTGTTTCACTAGTGTGCTTGAGTTGCTAGATAGGAAGTTAGTCTAGAAGAGGGTAAGTCTTCTAGAGGTTGTATCTAGAGCTCATAAGATAAAGTGAAATAAAGTTTGTTGAATCCTACGGGTTGGATAGCCCTAGGCGGGGACGTAGGCGGTTGTGCTGAACCTCGTTAACAAGTATCGTGTTCTTTACTTTCCGTTCTTTACTTTATTACTTGTTCTTTCGATTGATCTTATTTGCTATCTTGGTTTAACGTGGTTCTAGTTTTTAGATAAGGTATGACTTCTGGTGGTCTTTCCATTTATGTAATCGCAAAAAGTTATCATACTCTATTCAACTCCCCTTTTAGAGTATACAATACTATTTGTCTGCCTATTCCACACCTCAATTGGTATCAGAGCCTAACTCACGTCTTTAGATACTACTATCTGAGAGACTAACAATGGCCGGCGAAGGTCAAGGTGACTTTGGTCAAGGAAGATCTGTCTCTCGTCCACCTCTCTTCGTTGGGGACAACTTCATGCATTGGAAATCTCTGATGAAAATTGAAGGTTCGATAATATAAAACTAAGTAATATAGAAATACTCTAGAAGGGAGGTTGAATAGAGTATACCGGTTTTTCGCAGATAGTCTCAATACTTTTGAAGCTCGTGCAAAACCCTTTGAGATTAGACTTAGTCTTTTATCTGAAAACCTGAATCACAAAGTTAAACAGTTCGAACCAAGTGCGGAAATAAGGTAAAGCAATAAAGTAAAGGACTCGATGAGTTATTTACGAGGTTCAGCACGAACTTGGCCTACGTCCCTGTCTAGGGTTCTTCCACAACCCTAGGATTCAACCGGCTTTTATTGATTCACAAGACTTAGGATCCTAGTAGCTCCCCGAGAAGCCTCTCTCCTATACAATTGCAATCTATTCAACTCACGTTCCCTTGGAGTCCTAGACCAATCTAGAAGAGCCCCACCTCTCTATGCTATCTAGTACAATCCTCTTACACTTAGTGAATCAATCGCCTAGTGTTTACTTCCCGAGTTACAAACTCTCGAGTATAACACTGTAACTGAATATATCCTATAAGCTCACTGTGTAACTCTCAAATGCTTTGAAATGAAATAACAGACTCTTAGGACAAGCAGAGAGCACACGAAGACAGATTTTTCTTAAAGGCTTGGAGTGTATGAAAGCCCGTGTTCAATGAATGTGTGTCTTTTGTCTTCATCTTCCTTCTCTTTATATTGAGACAAATCGGCGCCAAGGATCTTCTCCAACGGCTAGACAAGATCATGGCTTGAGCTGAATCTTCTATCTTTGAAAACTTCGAAGGCCGCAATCTTTCCGATTTGAATCTTCTCAAAACGCATCACAAGGAAGGAAATAATTCGAAAATACTTCCTGAAAGGTTAGTTAAGTATATAATAATATAATGGAAGAATATAATAATATTAAATAATATTCGAACATAATAACATATAGAACAGGTTTTGTATTTCATCAACACTTTTAAAGCTCCAAGACCTTTGACACAGACATACTGTCAAGGCCTTTGAAGCTTATTCCGATTTTCATCAAGGGAGGGAGTTATCAATCTCCCCCTTGATGAAAGACAAAACCTGTGCATCCCTGCAACTTAGTCAAGCATAAATAATATAAGTGAAAACGGACTAAGTACCTGCATGGGTTAGACAAATGTTGGATCAAATTTTTAAAGCATGAAAAGTCATCCAACCGAAAACCAAAAATAAAAAACCAAGGTCTTCCAAGAACTTCACAGCAAAAGGTTTTCAAGTCTAAACAACCACAGATCATCTCCCCGTTTTTGTCTTTCAACAAAGGGAGGAGGTAAAACAGTCACCAAAAAGTTTTGAAATTGTTTCCAAAAACCAGCAATGTATCAAGTTTGGGATAGGGATATGGGGTAGGATAGGGTTAAGCTTCGTCGTCCGGAGCATCATCAGTGAGCCTTGTCCACAGACCTTGCAGCAACTTGGTTATCCCGCTCATCTCCGTCATAACTTCCTTGTGTAGCTCTTGAGATCCAGGCGAACTTCCTCCAGGCCCAACTCCAGGTTGTCCATGAGTTCATCAACAACTGAGGCAGTGGGAAGAGCTTTTGAAGGAGTGGCAAGACTCAAGGTCCCTTGGGGAGACCGAGTGATGCCAATCTTTTCAAGGCTCTTGGAGTCGAACTTACCCATATGACGCTGCTGTTCTTCATTTTTGAAATTAATTCTAGAAGCTTTGAAGAGATGGATCAAAAGGGTGGCAAAAGGGAGGGGAGAGCCTTTTCTAGCTTTTCTAGCATGAGCCATGGTTCCAAGGATAGTGTTGGCCAGATCAAGGTCAAGGCCATTTAGGATTCGGTAAAGTAGGACCATGGCATTATCAGTAAGGAGCGAGCCAGAGTTAAGACGGGGTAAGAGGCATCGAACAATGATGTTGAAAATAATTTTTGCCTCTAGGGTAAGGGATGAGTGGGTGAGCTGCTGATGTGAGCCTATTTTGCCATGTTTTACATGTACTTTTATATCGATTTATGCATGCATTTAATGCATATTGGGTTAGAATAATACAGAATCTATGTAGTTTACACTTATTTGCAATATATGGAGGTCTACACAAGTTTTTTTTACATTTCGCAGAAATCGGATGCACTTTGGAGCTTACAAGAAACTCATGGAGAAGCTAAGAATGGTGCAGCTGGAGAAAAGGCCATTTTTCACCATTCTTCGTTTTGAATCAATCTTTGATGTCTTCATGAGAGTTGTAGCCCTCGAAAAGAGCTTTCCAACGCATGGTCATATTCGTCAATCCAACGAAGGAGGACTCGAGAAAGTGCGTTTCAAGAACAAAGCAGAAAGCTGAGATACTTAGTCGATATCGAGTTGTTTTACTCGATATTGAGTAAACCTGAAATCGAGCTGGAGACCAGAGTTGACAAGGAAGCTAGAGCTGGAACATTCAACTCGATATCGAGGACATCTATCCATATCGAGGAAAAATCCAAGTTGACATGCATCCTGGAGCCGAGATCGACGAAGAAGCTGAAGACGGAGCAAGCCTTACTCGATGTCGAGTAAAAGTCAAGTCGACATGCGTTCTGGAGGCCGGAATCGAGTTGTTGAGCGGAAGACGAGAAATTGCTACTCGATATCAAGGAATCCTACTCGATATCGAGTTGACCCAGTGGCCAATGTCGAGCAAGTCCGAGATCTTGTTAAGTTTCTATCCCGAAGCCAATGGTGATATTTTCGAGATGAAATTCTATCAAGATCTATCAAGTGCTATTAAGTCAAGGGAGAAGATATTTTATCCACATTAGATATAGTCCTAGTTGATTTAATTATTTATTTCCATTATTTAATCTTTAGATAAAAGATAGATAGAATTAGATATAGATATAGTTTTCATTCCTAGATTAGCTTGGAATGAAGGCTATAAATAAAGCCTTAGGGGGCTGATTTTCATTCATTCAAGTCAAGTTGTCTTATGGCGCAAGGAGGAGAGAGAGAGAGAAGGCGAGAGAGGAGGAGGAGGAGAGAGAGAAGGAGGACGAAGGAGACGAACGGTTGTAAGTTTTAGTTTATTTTATGTTAAAGTTAATTTCTTTTATTATGTTTTGTTTCTAATTTCCTTCTTCTAGGGTTGGGGTGATCCCAACATAGATATGTGTGTTTGATTTATAAATCCATGAATTTATATGTCTTTATCATCATCTACCTATGTGCTTAATCCTTTGCGAGAGTTGAGGAAATTTCTTATTCATGATATTGAAGCGAAAGTGATCTTATTATGTATTGGATAGTAATTAGGGTTTATTTGCGAGAGCCGACTAATCCTAATTAAGAAAAGGTAGAAACAGATTAGGTTTTTATGCGAGAGCCTCTATCACCTAAATTGTTGGAATTTGCGAAAGTCGATTCTTTGATATAAAGCATGCATCTTTATGTGATTTATGATCTACACATATGTTTATTGTTGCGGTGATCCCTAACCTTGAAAGTTTGCATCTTTATTTTTTTTTATTTTATTATTTTTATTGGGCACATATTCTACTCGATATCAAACCACCATTCAGTCTCCATCCCTCGACATCGACCCCTCTATTCTTTGTCGACAGCCACCCTCATCACCTTTTCCTGCTATCCTTGAACCCCAAAACACACTAAACCTAGAACCACTGACATCTCTCCTGAGGACGAACCTGACTCCACTATCCTATAGCGGGGTCTTGACTACAAATTTATTTGGTCGAGAAACCCTCTCGTCAGCTGCTTTGAGGTGCTGGTGGATGCTTCGGGTAGGAGATATTTGGATCGAGCAAGGGCTATGCACTGTTCTTTTGTGGGGTTCTCGGGAGAGGGTGGACAAGGTTTAGGTAGGCCAAGGAAGTCAGCAAAGTCATTGGAGTTGAAAGAGATTCTAACCCCTTTGACAATGGACTCCAAAGTCCAGGCGGGTTTATGTAGAACAGGCGGGTTAACTGGGGATAGTAGACAGTTTCAAGATTAAGAAGGGTCCAGGCTGGGGATTTTTTGAGAAGAGCAATGGAGGGCAATTTCAAAGCTTCAAAGAACTCAAGATCTGAAAAATCAGAATAGCTTATCCTACGAGTTCGAAACTCATCTACCCACTTACCAGCCGTTTCAACATTTTCAAACCAAGAAACAGGTAAGGATTGGTTTACCTGGATGTAGGCGGATGGATCGGCATTCTTCCTGCGAGCAATTGTTGGAGCAGCTCTCTTGGCAGACGCCTCAAAGCTTCTGAGGGTGCCCTTCCTTGTGCGCTTGGGAGATGGAGGTTTGACATCAGTTGGGGCTTTCCGCTTCTTTGGAGACGGGGGAGGAGAAGAAGGAGAAGAAGAGGCAACAGGTTCCTCTTCCTCCTCATCCTCAGACCCCGAGTCCTCACCGGACCCCGCGTCATCTTCTTCAGCTTCCTCGTCTTCTCCAGATTCGTCTTGCTCTTCGTCCTCTTCCTCAGGCTCCTCTTCAGATGGAACCTCCTCGGCTTCGGCTTCCTTCCGAATCCTCTCAGCTTCCTCCTCGACAAGTTTCCTTGCAAGCTCGGCCTCCTCCTCGGCCTTCTTCTTCTTCAAGGCTTCCTCTTCGGCTTCATCGGCAGCAGCTCTTTTCCAGAATGGCGTCGAGATCCTCTTCCTCCTCTTCCTCGTCCACCTCCTCGGCGATGACTTTCTTTTTCCCTTTCTGTTTTGCACTGAGGGGCTTCTTTGCAGAGAGTTTTTAAGAGCCCTTGGTAACAGTGGTCGTGCTCTCAGCGATGGTGCTCTGGACAACAGCAGGGACAATGACTTGAGGAGTGGGTTCAGGTGTAGGAGAGGTGGTAGTGGCCTGACGTCCCTTTAGGGGTGGCGCCAAGTCTTTTGGGTGTGGAAGCTTTCTTTGATTTGGGAGCCATGGAGGAAATCGGCTTGGGTTTTTTGAACAGCTTGAGAGGTTGAAGAAGGAGAAGTTGGAGAGGTTTTGGATAAGTCTGAGAGTGTGATGGGAATCGGGTACAGAATTGGTTTAAGTAGAGAGAGATGATGATGGAGTGATGGGATGGGTTTAGAGTTCCAAGGGAGGGTAATAA
Organism: Persicaria tinctoria; assembly: GCA_037127255.1. NCBI lineage: Eukaryota > Viridiplantae > Streptophyta > Magnoliopsida > Caryophyllales > Polygonaceae > Persicaria > Persicaria tinctoria. The sequence continues at coordinate 12,832,306 of JBANSL010000020.1, read as the reverse complement.
TATCATTGCCAATTTTGAAAATATTTCCAATTCAAAATTCAAGTAAATCCATTAAAATAGGAGGGAATAACCGAAATATTTTGTTCCAAAAATAACATATCTCAACGGAATAAAAATATAACATAAATAGGCAATTTTGAAATTCGATAAAAATATAATTGATTAAATATCTAGAAAGATATTAACCAAATATATGTGATCCGATATATGTGATCTACTATTTAGTTCACAAACCTTGACATAATTCTCAAAGATCTTGACACTAAGTAGATTTTATCTTTCGTAAAGGGAAAGCCCCCCCTACGAAAGTGCATCCTTGTTAAGCATCCCAATCTCTCGTCTAATGAAGGTGAACCTGTTCTCTGCCAAAGGCTTAGTAAAAATGTCAGCCCATTGATAATCAGTTGAAATAAACGAAATGGACACATTACCTTTTTCAACATGGTCTCTAATGAAATGATGCCTCACATCAATATGTTTGGTCCTTGAATGTTGAACAGGATTCTTAGTAATGGAGATGGCACTTGTATTGTCACATTTAATAGGAATGCCTTTGAGGTTGATGCAAAGATCTCGCATTTGTTGAGCTATCCAAAGGATTTGGGAGCAACAGGCTCCAGCTGCAATGTATCCGGCTTCTGCAGTGGATAGAGCAACTGAGTTTTGTTTCTTTGAGTGCCAACTGATCAAAGATGCTCCTAAGAATTGGCAACATCCTGATGTGCTCTTCTTATCCACCTTATAGCCTGCAAAATCTACATCAGAATATCCAATTAATGTGAAATCCTTTTGCTTTGGGTACCATAGTCCAAGCTCCTTAGTGCCATTGAGATATCGAAAGATCCTCTTCACAGCCACGATGTGAGATTCTTTAGGATCAACTTGAAACCTAGCACACATGCAAACACTAAACATGATGTCAAGTCTACTAGCCGTGAGATATAATAAAGATCCAATCATTCCTTGATACTCCTTTTGATTGACACTTTTCCCAGTCTTGTCTTGATCTAGAGATAATGTTGAGCTCATGGGAGTCTTGGCTGCTTTGGATTGATCCATTTTGAACTTCTTCAAGAGATCCTTAGTGTACTTGCTTTGGTTGACAAAGATCCCTTTCTTGGATTGGTGGAATTGTAATCCCAAAAAGAAGTTGAGTTCACCCATCAAGCTTATCTCGAATTCACTGCACATGATGTCAGAAAATTCCATGCACAAAGATGTGTTAGTAGCACCAAATAATATATCATCTACATAAATTTGAATAACCAAAATGTCCTTTCCTTTGGTCTTGATAAAAAGAGTCTTGTCGATCAACCCCCTTTTAAAATCATTTTCTAAAAGATATTTTGACAAGCGCTCATACCAAGCTCTTGGGGCTTGTTTCAAACCATAAAGCGCTTTGTCAAGTTTATAAACATGATTGGGAAATTTCAAACTTTCAAATCCTGGGGGTTGAGCCACATATACTTCTTCCTCTAAGAAACCATTAAGAAAAGCACACTTGACATCCATTTGATATAACTTTATACTCATAAAAGATGCAAATGCTAATAAAATGCGAATGGCTTCAAGCCTGGCTACGGGAGCAAAGGTCTCCTCGTAGTCCATACCTTCCTCTTGATTGTAGCCTTGAGCAACAAGCCTTGCCTTGTTCCTCACAATCTTACCATTCTCATCTAGCTTGTTTCGAAATACCCATCGCGTGCCAATGACTGATTGATGCTTTGGCCTAGGCTTCAAGGTCCAAACTTTGTTTCTTTCAAATTCGTTAAGCTCACTTTGCATAACAATGATCCAATCTGGCTCTTGAAGGGCCTCATCTACCTTCTTTGGTTCAATAAGAGAAACAAACGCGTGAAAGGCACAAAGATCTTTAAGTTTAGAACGAGTTTGAACACTAGAAGTAGGGTCAGAAATGATATCCTTTAATGAGTGTGATGAGGAGTATTTGAATTTCCTTTTGCTAGTCTCAGCTCCTTGATTCGTCACACCGGTAGGATTAACTTATGGTACATCTGACTCCGTGGTCCTGTTAGGTTCAGTTACAGCAGTTTCTGACGCTTCAACACCGTTGGATTGGACACCAATGGATTTGGAAGAATCTTCAACACCTTGGGCCAATTCTTCAGTGTTGAGAATCTGTTCCTGCATGTTCCTCTTCTCTGTGTTCTTGGTGGCAGCATCATCACCTTCCTCGTTCTCTGCATGGATGTTAAGATCTATATCTGCAACACTTTCACTCAAAGCACCGTCATTGCATTCATAAAAAATAACATGTATACTTTCTTCAACTAACTGGGTCCTTTTATTGAAGATTCTATAAGCTTTGCTACTTGTGGAGTAGCTAAGAAATATACCTTCATCACTACGCGCATCAAATTTCCCAAGGTTATCTTTTCCATTGTTATGAACAAAATAAGTACAGCCAAAGGGTTTAAAATAAGATATAAGTGGTTTGCGACCTTTGAAAAGTTCATAAGGAGTTTTCTTTAAGATGGAACGAATAAGACAACGAGTCAAAATATAGTTAGCTGTGTGAACAGCTTCAGCCCAATAGGTTTTAGGTAATGCATTTTCTAAAAGCATAGTCCTGGCCATATCCTCTAAGGTGCGGTTCTTTTGTTCCACAACCCCATTTTGTTGAGGTGTCCTAGGAGCAGAAAAGTTATGGGAGATGCCATATTTAGCACAAAACAAATCAAACTGAAGTTGATCAAACTCCCTACCATGATCACTCCGAATTGACACTATGGGCTCGTTTCTTAAAGTTTGCAACTCCTTACAAAGTTTTGAAAACTCAAATAAGGCTTCTGATTTTTCTTTTAAAAATGCAACCCAAGTATCTCTAGAAAAATCATCAACAACAACTAGCATGTACTTTTTACCATTGGGAGATTTGACTCGCATATGACCACATAAATCCATATGTAAAAGTTCAAGGGGTCTAGAAGAACTTACAACCTTTTTGGCTTTGAAAGAGCTACGTGTTTGTTTACCTCGTGTGCATGCATTGCACATATCAATACCTTTGAAGTCCATCTCAGGTAACCCTCTTACAAGCCCTTTGGACACAAGCTTCTGAAGTGTATGTGGACTCACATGACCGAGTCTCCTGTGCCAGAGCTTTGGATCGTCCGTCAAAGCCTTTAGACAGGTTAAGCTTCCTTGTGCCACTTGATCAGCATTTACAGCGTATATATTGTTGTAAGGATATGCAGCCAATATAACTTCACCTGTATCTTCTCTGCACACTAGACATCTTTTCTTGTTAAATCTGACATTGTTGCCACTATCACATAATTGAGAGACACTAAGCAAATTATACTTTAAACCATTAACAAGATAGACATTTTTAATACTATGGTTGGAATCACTTCCAACACTACCAATACCAACGATGTCACATTTTCCTTTATCACCAAAAATGATTGTTCCCGTGGATTGCTCCTTTAGATCATGAAAGAGAGAGCTCTTTCCACTCATATGCCTCGAGCATCCACTATCAATAATCCATTTGTGTTCCTTCACTTTGGTGATCTCCTGCAAGACAAACATCAACCTTTGTGGCTAGACCAATAAGCAAACTTGGATCCATTGTTGGGGTAAACCATATTTGGTAAAATAGTGCCTTTTGGAACCCAAACTTGTGTTATCCGTTCTTTTCTCAAATGAACAGGACAAGTATTGCGAATGATATAAGGATCCTTTCTTCTATAGGGACATGTCTCTTTTACATGTCCCTTTCTAGCACAGTGGTGACATATAGGAGATATTCTCCTTCCTTTTGCCTTCACAAAGGTGGTAATGTGCTGCTTCTTTAAAAACCTTGGGTTGTAACCAATACCACTTTTGTTTAGAGAACTTTGTTGCTCACCCAACATCCTATCAAGAGTGCCTTTGGATTTGGTAAAACTTATGAGGGTCGTCTGTTGATCTTGAATCTTATTATTCAGGGAGATCTTCTTGTTTTCTAAGTCATTATGCTCATTTCTTAGAGAGGAGAGATCTTGCTTGATTTCAGATTTTTCTGAGTCAAGCGTCTTGACTTTAATGTCAAGACCTGAATAAGAAGCTTCAAGACTTTTAACCCTCATAGCCAGATCCTCAATAGTTCTTTCCTGGTCCACAGTTCTCTTAATAAGAATGTTAGTCTGAGCAATAAGTTTCTCTTCATTGGCAATCATATTAGAAAGGAATTCCGATAATACCTCTTTTGGACTTGCCATAAGTTCTCTTACAATAGCTTCAAGCTTCTCATCGTGGGATTCATCTTCTGAGGCCATGAGACAGATATTGGCCTTCTCATCATCGGAGTCAGAGTCAGAATCGCTCCAAGTTGCCATCATGGCTTTCTTCTTCCATTTGTCACCCTTCTTGCACTGGCTCTTTGTCTTTTGAGGGCAATCCTTCACAAGATGATCTGTTTCACCACATTCAAAACAAGACAAAGGTTTAGTCTTCTTATCATACTTTTTGTATTAAGGCTTACCTCGAAATTTAGAAGACTCTGATCCATCCTTGTTGTTGAATTGTTTCTTCATTTTGAGAATTCGAGCAAGGCCTCTTGTGATAAGAGCAAAAGGATCATCCTCATCGTCATCCTCATCTTCGGAATCAGATCCATCTTTAGGTTCATCCTTCTTAGACTTGAGTGCCAAGTTCTTAGTGCTAGCTGGAAGTTCTCCATCGTCCTCATTAAGGATCATCTCATGCGTGATCAGCTTCCCAAGCAGGTCATCAAGTGGTAGAGTGGTGAGGTCCTGTGCTTCCTCTATATCTGTTACTTTCCGACCCCATTTCTCCTTTGGGAGGCACCTCAGTATCTTCCTCACTTTCTCAACGTTTGTAAAGCTCTTGCCGAGGGAGTCAAGGTTGTTGGTGATTTTTGTGAATCGTGTGAACATGGCCTTGATTGACTCATCAGACTTCATTTTGAAAAGCTCATACTTTCGAAGGAAGATGCTGATCTTGGTGTCTTTCACTTGGCTTATTCCTTCACAGGTGACGACCAGTTTGTCCCAAATCTCTTTAGCTGACCTACAAGATGAAATACGGTTAAACTCATCAGTGCTAAGACCACAATAAAGTAAGTTAATAGCCCTGTAGTTTTTTGAGATGAGTTCAAGATCCGCTTGGATGTATTCAGACTCCTTTTTTGTGACTTTGGTTCCATTTGGTCCGTCTTTCTCTGGAATCTTCGGACCAATCTCTATAATGTTCCAAAGTTCCAGATCTTGATCTATAATGAACATTTTCATCAAGGATCTCCAGTGGACAAAGTTGTTTCCTACAAAGAGTGGTGGTTTGCTCGTGGACCTTCCCTGTGCAAATCATCCGCTTGCTTCACCAGACATGATCGAAAACTCACAAGATTGTTAGATCAAAAAGTAGTGAGTAAAGCTCTGATACCAATTGAAGGTTCGATAATATAAAACTAAGTAATATAGAAATACTCTAGAAGGGGGGTTGAATAGAGTATGCCAGTTTTTCGCAGATAGTCTCAAGACTTTTAAAGCTCGTGCAAAACCCTTTGAGATCAGACTTAGTATTTTCTCTGAAAACCTGAATCACAAAGTTAAACAGTTTGAACCAAGTGCGGAAATAAGGTAAAGCAATAAAGTAAAGGACTCGATGAGTTGTTTACGAGGTTCGGAACGAACTTGGCCTACGTCCCCGCCTAGGGTTCCTCCACAACCCTAGGATTCATCCGGCTTTTATTGATTCACAAGACTTAGGATCCTAGTAGCTCCCCGAGAAGCCTCTCTCCTATGCAATTGCAATCTAGTCAACTCACATTCCCTTGGAGTCCTAGACCAATCTAGAAGAGCCCCACGTCTCTATGCTATCTAGTACAATCCTCTTACACTTAGTGAATCAATCGCCTAGTGTTCACTTCCCGAGTTACAAACTCTCGAGTATAACACTATAACTGAATATATCCTATAAGCTCACTATGTAACTCTCAAATGCTTTAAAATGAAATAACAGACTCTTAGGACAAGCAGAGAGCACACGAAGACAGATTTTTCTTGAAGGCTTGGAGTGTATGAAAGCTCGTGTTCAATGAATGTGTGTCTTCTGTCTTCATCTTCCTTCTCTTTATATTGAGACAAATCGGCGCCAAGGATCTTCTCCAACGGCTAGACAAGATCATGGCTTGAGCTGAATCTTCTATCTTTGGAAACTTCGAAGGCCGCAATCTTTCCGATTTGAATCTTCTCAAAACGCATCACAAGGAAGGAAATAATTCGAAAATACTTCCTGAAAGGTTAGTTAAGTATATAATAATATAATGGAAGACCTTAGCACACTAACCATTGACAACCTATTGGGAAAGTTAATCACCCATGAAATGATCCTCAATGAGGATGATGGTGAACCTTCCACAAATGTCAAAAACCTAGCTCTCAAGGTCAAGAAAGAAGAATCACCTGAGGATTTCGAGAATGAAGACGAGGAAGATCCTTTCGCTCTTATTACAAGAGGATTGGCTCGCATTCTCAAAATGAAGAAGCAACTCTCCAACAAAGAATTTGGAGGATCATCTAGGAATCAAGGTAAGTGTTCTACCCCTTTGAAAATAAACCGTGTCCTAACTTGCTATGAATGTGGTGAAACAGACCATCTCGTTAAGGAATGTCCTCTCAAGAAGCGAAACAAGGCTAAGAGGAAAGAGTCCAACAAGAAAGGGATGGCTGCATGGATGACTCAGATTCTTCAAGTGACTCGAAGTCGGAAGAAGAACCCGCCAATTTATGTCTAATGGCAAAGAGCGACGACAAAGATCAACATCTAGACGGAGTGGTAAGAAACCTCATATCTAGTTCCACTGCCGTGTTATCTGAATTTCTCAAAAACATGATTTCAAATGAAGAAAGTTGTAACAGAGAAATCAGTAGCCTACAGAAGAAGGTGTTGGATCAAGAAATCTGCATAAGGAGGTTGTAGCAGAAATTGCAAGATCCTGACAGTAAGAACTCAGATCTTATCACTGAAGGTAAGACCTTACGATCGAAAATTTCCGAACTTAAGGCTAACCTTTCATCTCTTAAGGTTCAGAACACCGACCTTGAGAATGAAAAAGTGAAATTATATGAGAAATGTCAAGATCAACAAACAGCCTTGGTGCAATTTACTAGATCAAAGCCACTCTTGATAGGATGCTTGAAGAACAACAACTTTCCTTAAACCGAAGTGGTATAGGATATAACAAGAATTTTCCTGTTAAGCCTACTACCAAGTTCGTCAAGGCAAAAGGAAGTTGGAGATCTCCTACTTGTTTCTTCTGTTGTAAAAAGGGTCATGTAAAGGAGACGTGTCCTTGTAGAAGAACGGATCCTTACCTTATCTGAAACACATTTCTAGTTCGCTTAAATGAATGGATAAGGCAAGTTTGGGTCCCCAAAGGAACAAGGTTGCCAAATATGGTTTACCCCCATAACGGATCCAAATCGGTCTATTGGTCAAGCCGAAAAGGTTGATTTTTTATTTTGCGGGATATCACCAAGACTAAGGATCATAAATGGATTATGGATAGTGGTTTCTCTAGGAATATGAGTGGAAAAAAATCTCTTTTTCATCATCTAAAGAAGCAATCCAGTGGTACTATAACCCTTGGTGATAAAGGAAAGTGTGACCCTTTTTGCAATAGAAGAAACAAGCAATCCAGTGGTACTATAATTTCATTAAAGATGTATATCTTGTTTATGGCCTTAAATATAACCTTCTTAGTGTTTCACAGCTGTGTGATTAAGGCAATCGTATATGCTTCAATAAGGAGAAATGCATTGTACAGGATGAGAAGACAGGAGATATTGTTCTTACTGCTTATAGAGATTCTAATATTTATGCTCTCAATACAGATCGCATTCCAACCTCCAATATGAAATGTCTCAAGGCCTTATCAGAGGATCCAAGGGTGTGGCATAGACGACTTGGACATATAAGCATGCACACTCTCGGTAAACTCCACTCTAAGGATCTTGTCCGAGGCCTTCCTGATTTGAATTTCAAGGTGGATGATCTTTGCAAAGCCTGCTCAAGAGGAAAACATACTCGTAGCTCTTTCAATAAAAAGAAGGTCGTTAGTACTACTAGACCTTTAGAATTTCTACACATGGATCTGTGTGGACCTATGCGTGTCAAATCTCCCAAAGGTAAGCAATACATTCTTGTAGTTGTTGATGATTATTCTCGATTCACTTGGGTTTTCTTTCTCAAAGATAAATCAGAAACTCTGTTTTATTTTTCAAAACTTTGTAAGGAGTTATAAGCCTTGAAAAACCTACCTATTGTTTCTATTAGAAGTGATCATGGTAGAGAATTTGATCAATTAAAGTTTGATTTATTTTGTGCGAAATATGGTATTTCACACAATTTTTTGGCTCCAAGGACACCTCAACAAAATGGGGTTGTCGAACAAAAAAACCGCACCCTAGAGGAGATGCCAAGGACAATGCTATCAGAGAATAATCTGCCAAAGTCATACTGGGCAGAGGTTGTGAATACAACAAATTATATTCTCAATAGATGTTTGATTCGATCAATTTTAAAGAAAACGTCTTATGGACCTTTTAAAGGAAGAAAACCAAGCATATCGTATTTTAAACCATTTGGATGTACATGTTACGTGCATAAAAATGGAAAGGATAATCTTGGGAAGTTTGATGCACGTAGCGACGAGGGTATATTTCTTGGATATTCGACTCAAAACAAGGCTTATCGAATATACAATAAATGTACCAAAGTAGTCAAAGAAAGCATCCATGTGTTATTTGATGAAAGTGATAACGGTACCATGAGTGAAGGGTTTGCAGATCTCAAATTGAATACTTATGAGGAAGACGAGTAAGAAGGAGAAGCCAATGGGAAAGGGAAGAGCAAATCTAGAAATATGCAAGAGTCATTTCAAGATCTTACTGAGCTATCGCAAGGCACTGGGATTTAGTCTCAAGGCCTTACAAATGAAGCTAGTCTTGAAAATGAAATACCTCCCGAACCTCTGGAACCGTATCCTACTAGTCCTCCTTAACCTTAGGAGCCTTTTTCACCTGTTCCTGAGGCTTCAGCTTCTAATCAAGGATCGGCAAGAAGAAAGTTCAAACATGCTTCTTCTCACTCCTTGGCGGATATCATTTCGGATCCTTCATCTGGTGTCCAAACTCGCTCTAACCTTAGAAACTTATGTTCATTTCACGCATTTGTTTCTCTAGCAGAACCAAAGAAATACACCGATGCTCTCAAAGAACCAGATTGGATCATAGCTATGCAAAATGAGCTCAATGAGTTCGAGCGCAATAAAGTATGGACCCTTACGGCTAACCCGAAGGGAAAGTCTATTATTGGAACTCGGTGGGTATTTCGAAACGAGCTAGACGAAGGAGGTAATATTATCCAAAATAAGGCATGACTGGTTTCACAAGGATATAATCAAGAAGAAGGTATTGAATACGAGGACACTTTTCCTCCCGTAGCCAGACTCGAAGCCATTCGTATGCTTCTTGCTTTCACTTCTTGTATGAATATCAAGCTTTATCAAATGGATGTGAAGTGTGCCTTTCTTAATGGATTTTTAGATGAAGAAGTGTATGTTGCTCAACCTCCAGGTTTTGAAAACGATGAATTTCCAGAGCATGTATTTAAGCTTGAAAGCTCTTTATGGCTTAAAGCAAGCCCCAAGAGCCTGGTATGAGCGGCTTTCAAAACATCTCCTGGAAAACGATTTTAAAAGGGGGTTGATTGACAACACTCTTTTCATCAAAACCCATGGAAAGGATATACTTGTTGTCCAAATCTATGTAGATGATATTCTTTTCGAAGCTACTAACGATTCTTTGTGCAAAGACTTTTCTAACATTATGTGCAAGGAGTTCGAGATGAGCATGATGGGAGAGCTGAATTTCTTTCTTGGACTTCATGTTCAACAAAGTTCAAAAGGTATTTTCCTTACCGAGGGAAATATACTCGAGAGCTACTCAAGAAGTACAAGATGATTGATTCCAAGGTGGCTAAAACTCCAATGAGCTCGACACTTTCTCTAGATCAAGATCTTACCGGCAAAGAGGTAAATCAAAATGAATATCGAGGTATGATTGGTTCCCTTCTCTATCTTACATCAAGCAGACCTGACATCATGTTCAGTGTTTGTATGTGTGCAAGTTTCCAAGCTAATCCGAAGGAATCACATCTGATTGCGGTAAAAAGGATTTTGATATATCTTAATGGTACTAAAGATATCGGATTATGGTATCCTCATCAAAATAGCTTTGATCTTATCGGATATTCTGATGCTGATTTTGCAGGGTATAAAGTGGATAGAAAAAGCACCTCTGAGTGTTGTCAATTTCTTGGGGCATCCCTTATAAGTTGGCATTCCAAGAAGCAAAATTCAGTGGCGCTTTCAACGGCCGAAGCTGAATACATTGCTGATGGAGCTTGTTGTTCGCAAGTCTTATAGATTGCACAACAACTCCAAGATCTTGGAATCAACTATAAGGGCATCCCCATAAAATGTGATAACACCAGTGCTATTTCTATCTCCAAAAACCCTGTACAGCACTCAAGAACGAAGCACATTGATGTGAGACACCACTTTATCTGAGATCATGTAGAAAAAGGTGATGTGTCATTGACATTCATATCTACCGAGCTACAACTTACAGATATCTTTACAAAACCTTTACCCGAAGATAGGTTCAATTTCATCAGATTAGAACTTGGAATGCTTAATAAGGAAGCATCGATGTAGGGGGAGCAATCGTATCTTATGATATCAGTATTATCTCATACATCAAGATCTTGAAATAAAATTTAAAGTCTTACTACGAAATAGTTTGGCGTTAAATTGAAATTCAAAAACAAATATATGGATCAAATCTTTTAGGTAATATCTCTTTAATTAGATATTTACCAAAAAGGATTTTAAAAAAAAGGTTTTAAAAATCTCTGGTTTTTCTTCACAGGGTTAAATATTTTATCGGATTTACCTAATCAAAATTCTTTGTATTTATCCTATTATTTCAATTTTGAAAAGCTGTAGTACTCTTAAATTGATTTGGCCGGCTTTTTTGTACGGGATTTTAAGTCTTTGGAAGTTCTAAAGACTCCTCTCCCTTATTTAAATCTTTCACTCCATCCGGTCACATCACACACCCACTTTTCTTCTCCCTCTCCCTCTCTGATTTCTCCACTTCCCAAGACAACTCGAGTACTCTCCTCCCGCCATGGCTCTGAAGAAAACCTCTTCCCCTCCCTCTCCCCAGTCTAGTTCCAAGCGCCTTCACTCCTCCGATTACAAGGGCAAGGGCAAAGCAATTGAACAGACTCTGGCCGGTGGATGGATTCTGAAGACACCATCCCAGAGAGACACTGTGAAGCTGGAGCAAAGGGTTGAGTACCCGGAAGCTGAGGTGGACGCGCTTCGGAAGGATCTAAACGCCAGAGCCGACATTGTGGACCGACAGGATGATAGTCACCAGCGGCTGATGATCATGGATGAAAAGCTGAATCAGCTTTTCATGCTTTGTGGCATGAATCACAGTGCTACTACTGCTATCATGCCAATGGATGCTGATGCTGTCAAACACGTCGAGGAAACCGCCAAGAACGTGCTCTTCAACTGTGAACGCAAGATTATGAACCGCTTCATCCTACGCCCACTTTTCCCTGAGCCGAACATCCCCACTGTAGAGGAGTACGATATTGTAAAGAAATGGCGGGATGCTGAAGCAAGGAGACAAGCTGAGATGTGGAAGAACCACCATGTCAAGAACGCAAAGGATCGCTGGCATGAGAAGATCTTCTGAGGACGCCTAGATGAAGATGGTGTTCCTCCCAAGTATGGCCAGTGGTATGAGGAGGTGGTGGTGCTTTCTCATGACGAGTGATGGTACTGGTGGATCTATGTCTTGTGCTGGTCTTGAAAACTATTTTGGGTTTGTGTTTTAAAACTCTCTGGTTGCTGGTATTTTGAAAACTCTCTTTTCCCTTCTTGTTGAAAGAAAAAAAGGGGGAGAACTCTGAATTGTAAGGCCTTACTTTTGCTTTGCTGGCCTTACTGTTTTTAGGTTTTAAATCTCTTGGAAAACTTTGATCCAACTATTGCACTGTATTTGTATATGTTGTATGTTATATCTTCCATTGGAAACCGGTGCACAAGTTTACTGGGATTACAAGTTTTGTCTTTCATTAAGGGGGAGATTGTTAACTCCACCTTGATGATAAGACCTGCCTAATGGAGATTAAGGCCTTGGTTGATGAAAGCCAAAACTCGGGTTTCCAGAGTTTGGTAAGATCTTACCAAAGTGCTCAAAGGATTGCGTGCACAAACGGACTCGGACTCTGAAATAGGTTGAATGGGCCTATTTGTTAAACGGGCCTATTTAACCTTACAGATTCGAGATGGATTGAGCCTAAGTGTTTACTTCAAACTTTGTTCTAAGTGTGATGGATTGGGCCTAATTGTGTTGAATGGACTCCATCTTATCTTTATATTGTGTTAGGCAAATGTTGTTGAGATTGTGCAGGATTTGTTCGGATGATATCCAAGACTTCTACAACTTATCTGCTCTACAACGTCAATCTGAAGTGAAGGTTCTGGAACTTGTTGATTCGGCCAAAGATCTCTCCTAGAAGTTCGGTGCAAACTTCACTTTCAAACGTTCGACTTTCAAATCTAGTGTACTGGCCTATATAAAGGAGGAGGAAGATTGCAGAAGACACAACATTCACTGCGCTCAAACGACCTTCTGCAAGCTCATCTTCTTCAAGCATTTGATCTCACATCGCTCCATTTGCTAAGTGTTGTATTTACTTTTGAGTGTGTGAGGTTTCATTCGAGATTTATAGTACAATTCATCTAGGTTATACTAATGGTTTCTTTACCCAAACATATAGGGTACCTCGGTATCCATAGGAGGTTTGTTTCACTAGTGTGCTTGGGTTGCTAGATAGGAAGTTAGTCTAGAAGAAGGTAAGTCTTCTAGAGGTTGTATCTAGAGCTCATAAGATAAAGTGAAATAAAGTTTGTTGAATTCTACGTGTTGGATAACCCTAGGCGGTGACGTAGGCGGTTGTGCCGGACCTCGTTAACAAGTATCGGGCTCTTTACTTTCCGTTCTTTACTTTATTACTTGTTCTTTCGATTGATCTTATTTGCTATCTTGGTTTAACGTGGTTCTGGTTTTCAGATAAGGTCTTACTTCTGGTGGTAAGGTCTTACAATTTCTTTAATCGTGAAAAGTTGCCACACTCTATTCAACTCCCCCTCCCCTTTTAGAGTATACAGTTACTATTTGTCTCCCTATTCCGCACTTCATTCTCCAATCAAATAACGTTTAGATTTATCAAATGGTTCATCCTTGCAACTGATTCATTCAATTGATTTGGCTGTTTGCCAATTAGAAATGGGAAACAGAAAAAGTAATTAATCTCTATCCACAAGCATGAACAAGTGAACTGATCGAATATTGTTTAGCCACCGGTTTTGCAAGTACGATCTTCCACAAGCTGATAGATTGCAAAATGTGTAACTGAATTGAAGAAACTCGAACCAGAAAGAGAAGAGAGAGGAGAAAGAAGAAGAGGGAAATCATCTCTTGTGTATCAATTGAATGAATGAGAGATTGTTACAAAAATCAGGCTTTTGTACAAGCCAGAGGTCCACTCGGTATAACAAACAGGCCCAAACAAACTTTACAAAATGTACAAAATTTTGACCCACTACAAATAGGCCCATATCTACTCCAATACCCCCCTCTCAAGATCGAGCCGGGGCGTCGACCAAGCCGATCTTGCGAAGAAGAGGTTGAAGACGAACACCAGCAATGTTCTTTGTCAAAAAATAAGCAAGGTGATCACGAGTGGAGATATGTGATAGTGCAATGAGTCCTTCGAGCAATTTCTCTCGAGCAAAGTGGCAATCCAACTCTATATGTTTGGTGCGCTCATGGAAAACTGGGTTGCGAGTGATGTACACATCTGCTTGATTATCACATCGAACAGGAATTGGATTGATGTGGGGAACGTCAAGCTCAACAAACAACCTGCTCAACCAAGCAAGCTCTGTGCAAACTCTAGGAATGGATCGATATTCAGCTTCGGCCGAAGACAAGGAAACAGATACTTGCTTCTTCGATTTCCATGCGAGAAAACTGACACCCAGAAAAATCAAATACCCACTGATTGATAGTCTAGAAAACGGGCAACTTGCCCAATCAACATCACAAAATGCCTGAAGACGAAAATATGAGAAACTAGTAAACAACAACCCCTTTAACCTTGTCCCTTTCAAATATCGCAGCACATGAAATGCAGCACAGAGATGAGGATGACTGGGAGATTGCATAAATTTACTCAATAATTGGACTGAGAAAGCCAAATCGGGACGAGTATGCACAAGGAAATTAAGGTTAAATAAATGTTAAACAAATATTTTTACGGTTAAATATATGTTAAATTTTATAAATATTTTTGTCCAATATTTTTTTTTTTGCTGTGCTTTCAAATCGAACAATATTTGCCCTCATCAAATTTTGTTTTCAAGTTTGGATCGAGATATATTTTCCAATCAAATTACATTAAGATTTATTTAATGTTTCTTTCAACAATAATTACTTTAACCTGTAAATAATTAAACATCCATTTTGATGAGCTTTCATTCATTTTATCTATAGCTACAACTTAATTACCAAAAAAATGAGTATTTGTTTTAAACAAAAAAAATCAAAATCGATCTGTTATGATCGATCGAACAATGCCAAATTTGGCCACTTTGAAAAGGGAAATGGAAACAGAAAAAAGAGAACATAAAAGAATTCACCTAGCTCTATCCATTTGATGATTTGATGATTCATGAACAAGTTAAGTGAACTGATGAAAGCTAACAGTTTTGCAATTACTCTCCCTCAAGCAAAGAACACCTCCAAATCCAATGCGCGCAACTTCTATTTCAAATTCACACTGCACCCCAGCCTAAAACGACGTCGTTCTTCGCCATGCTCGTCCTATAAATTAATACGGCATCACACTCATCCTCACAGTTCTCACTTGCTTTCATCTTCTATCAACACTATCAAACATATATCCCACATCCAACCAGCTGATCGATCAAAATGAGTTTCAGCTCATCCCTTCCAGCAGCTACTTTAGCCCAAAAAATGAATTTGGTGACCGAAAGAACCGCCTCTGGAAGGGAATTTAGGGTGCGGGATGTGTCTCAAGCCGACTACGGGCGCCTCCAAATCCAGGTGGCTGAGTCGGAGATGCCCGGCCTCATCGCTTGTCGCTCCGAGTTCAGGTCATCCCAGCCTTTGAAGGGCACAAGGATCACCGGGGCCCTCCACATGAACACCCAAACTGCTGTCCTCATCGAGACCCTCACCGCTCTTGGTGCCTCCGTTCGTTGGTGCTCCTTCGACCCCTTCTCGACTGAGGACCATGCCGCTGCCGCCATTGCACGTGACTCCGCTTCCGTCTTCGCGTGGAAGGGTCAATCCCTCCATGTTAGCTCCCTACATCTCTTAATTTCCTCATTTTCAGTTCAAACATTCTATTTTGCATATATATGAAATTAACTCATATCATAATGTTAATGTGCCTATATAGGAATACTGGTGGTCGGTTGAAAGGGCTCTAGACTGGGGTCGCGAAAATGGACCAACCCTATTGATCGATGAAGCTGGGGACATCACTCACTTCATTCATGAGGGTGTCAGAATTGAGGAAGAGTACGAGCGGAGTGGTAGGTTGTCTGATCTGCAGAGCTTCGACAATGAGAGAACAAGGTTCATGATGCAATTCGTCAGAGAAGGGATCAAAGTTAATCCAAGGAGGTTTAGAAACATCAGAGAGGGATTAGTAGGTGTTTCTGAGCTTAGCAATTTTGGTATTAGGAGGCTCTTCCAGTTGCAGGAAAATCGCTCCCTCTTATTCCCCGCTATTAACGTCAATAACGTTGTCACTAGTCAGGTATATATACATCATCAACGTTGAAATTGGAGATAAAATATTGTAGTTTTGTTGATTATGGTAAAGTTTCTCATATATATGTTGATTCCTTTGTGCACAGATTGCTAGCTTCCATGGAAGTCGTCAATCCTTTCTTGATGGCTTCATGAGAGCCACTGATCATTTTGCACCTGCTGGTAAATTTGTTTCCGTTCTCGGCTTCGGAGATGTTGGCAGAGGTGTCGCTTATGCTCTAAGGGGACTCGGGGCACAAGTATTTGTCTCAGAAGTCAACCCTACCCGTGCTTTGGAAGCTTTACTGGAAGGCTTCCCTGTTCGTACCTTAGAGGATGTTGTGTCTGAAGCAGACGTCTTCGTCACAGCAACTATGAATAGGGATGTCATCTCGGTTCAACACATGAAACGAATGAAGAACAACGCCATTGTCTTGAATATGGGCCACTTTGAGAATGAGATCGACTTTGAAGGTCTCAAGGCTTATCATGGTGTTAGGAGGGAGATAGTCAAACCGCTTATCACTGATCGTTTCATCTTCAGTGAATCTAACAAGGCTGTCATTGTCCTGGCTGAAGGAAGGAAATTGAACTTCACTAGCGCATCTTGTCATCCGAGCTTTTCAAGATCAATTGCCTTGACAAATCATGTGTTTTCCCAAATTAGCCTTTGGAACGAGAGGAAGTCCTCCAAGTATGACAGAAAGATTTACATGCTTCCGAGGCACTTGGATGAGAAGGTTGCGAGGCTGCACATTAGCCACCTTGGAAGTAGGCTTACTAGGCTCAATAGCGAGCAAGCAACTTACCTCAATGTTCCGATTGAAGGTCCTTTCAATCGCGATCTCTACCAATACATAGGTGCGTAGCGATAATGTTTTTGGAATAATAAGTCGAAGTGGAGCCATGCAATCCACAACATACAAGCTGAATAAAAGAAATAAAGCATCATTTTTTTCTTAAAACTTTCTATGATATTTTATTTTATCTCATTGTGCGACAATCATGGTAAATGTTTACACTGCTACCTAACTTTAGTACGTACAAATAGCAGTGTTAGACATATAATATCGATTATCTATTAGCTAGTTAGTTATAATTGGACACAATGTACATATATTTTGGGATCATCAAATAATTTCATCAAAATATATAACCTTTCCTCAATTCGATTTATATCATTTTTGTTAAGTATTTCGATTTTTGCAAGTGTATATTTCACCGGATCCTATCACAGATTGTTGTGCTGACATTTTTGTGTCGTTTCACTTGGATGATGGTGCTAACTACGCTACACTGACAATGTTATATTGTTAAGTGTTATG
The DNA here is from genome assembly GCA_037127255.1 of Persicaria tinctoria. Classification (NCBI taxonomy): domain Eukaryota; kingdom Viridiplantae; phylum Streptophyta; class Magnoliopsida; order Caryophyllales; family Polygonaceae; genus Persicaria; species Persicaria tinctoria. The sequence goes on along the minus strand of JBANSL010000020.1, from coordinate 12,815,022 downwards.
TTGTTTACAATTGGGACTTGGATGTGTAGTAAACTACCTAATCTCGTAGGTAAACATCAAACCGATAGTGTTGTGTTGTTTTGAATTAGGATTTAAATGAGGGTGTTGACGGTGTTATGTTGTTTTACTTGAAAGAGGTCAGGCGCTGATAGTGTTGTGTTAAGATCAACTAGTGATATTGTTAAGATCTTATCCCATTATTTTAATGTTTTTTAATTAGTGTATTTATTCTTTTGTAAACTTTATATAACAATTAACTAATGTTGAAGTTGGAGTATAAGTTGGAGATATATTCTATGTTAAGACCGATAGTGTTGTGTTGTTTTGAATTAGGATTTAAATGAGGGTGTTGACGGTGTTATGTTGTTTTACTTGAAAGAGGTCAGGCGCTGATAGTGTTGTGTTAAGATCAACTAGTGATATTGTTAAGATCTTATCCCATTATTTTAAGGTTTTTTAATTAGTGTATTTATTCTTTTGTAAACTTTATATAACAATTAACTAATGTTGAAGTTGGAGTATAAGTTGGAGATATATTCTATGTTAACTCCACCTTGATGATAAGACCTGTCTATGTCTAATGGAGATTAAGGTCTTGGTTGATGAAAGTCAAAACATCCCACAACCAACCAGCTGATCAGGCCCGTCCATTGTGTTGTTCAAAAAGCCCAATGGAACAGGACACCCAATTTGTAAAGGGCCCCATATTTAATTACTCCATATACTAGTATTGGGTATATACATTAAATTTTTTAATTTGTTTTATAATTTAGCAGTAAAGGTTGAAGAGAATCACGCGTAACAATTGCATCCCCTTCTCCCGAAAACTCACGCCGACAGATTAATGGCAACTCTTCGTTTTCCCCGTCAAATTCACGCTCTACCCTTCTCAAGAATCTCAACGATCTTGATTCCTTCTTATGCTTGCACATTTCCAGAATCATCTCTGTAGCTCTGTCGCTGCGTTTTCATGGAAGTTTAACATTATCAGTGTTTTAATCCTAGAAGGAATTACTGGTATTGTTGTTTGAAATGGTTAAATTTGTGTCGGAGTCTCTGTTTCTTTGGTAAAGAAAAGTTCATGGAACACCATAACTTGGTGAAACATATAGAGAATTTTATTCTGATGCTCATAATTATTAATAGAATCCTGATATGATTTCTCCCTTGATTTGTTACAGCTATGTAACTTCTATTATCACTGGAGAAGCTTCTAAATTAATGAGAAACTCCTGAACTTGCATAGTGTAAGATTTTCTGTCTGCCATCATCTAGCTTTTGCTTTTTTTTTTGGGTATGGAAGCATTCATTATGATGCCTATTCTTGAATTTGTCGTACCATGCACAAGTAGCTGACAAGAACAATGATGTCCATCTGAAAGAATTTGTTGAGGGAGAGTTTCTGAATGAGCAAGTAAGTAAAAGCAGCTTGAGCATTTGAGATCATTGCCATGTCTCAAAAATGTGTGTTCAGTTTTTGCTAATATCAACCTATTGCTTTTCAATTTTAGGTGGAGGCGATCAAGAAAATTTTGGAGTATGTTGCGCAGCTTAGAAGGGTGGGCAAGGGACATGGTAATGTTTCATGATACTTGAATATTCTTTATCCTTTCAGGTTTCTACAAGTGTTTCTATTCTTGCATAATGGTCTGGTGTGTGGAGAGTCTTGGGAAATAATTTCAGCTTATGCTAGTAAGCTCTCTTTGGCTATTTGTGCACATTCTCACTATTTGTTCATAGTCTTTAAAATAGATCTGAATAGATGTATGAATGTGCAGGATAAATTTTGTGTTCCTTTAATGTTAGCTTGTCAAATTTTGAAAAGGCCAAGCAATCCATGATTGATATTCCTATAATCTCTCGCCCGACATCACCGTCTCAGGCCTCAGGTTTCCTATAATCTCTCGCCCTTTGCCTTTATTTCTTATTCCCCTAACATCTGTTGTGCCCTAAATCGCCTCTTTTTTCCCTGATATTGTGTGGGAATTGTTCTATTTTTTTTCCTTTATGAAGTTGTTTGGAAACCTGCATTGGTTGTTATTGTTGTTGTATTGAATTGATTGTGTTGTGTGGGAATCATAGTTCGAAGCAAACACACCTGTGTGGCTTTATTTGTTACTTAGACTTGTTCTAATTAATGGCTTGTACTGACAATCTATTAATATTACTAATTCTGCTAATATTTTGCTGACGTGTCACGCCCACAATTAAAGTTGAATGTTTTATTCAAATGAGATTTTCTTATTGGTCAATATTATTATGGAAACTTTAAAATATTTGTTTCCTATTTTAAATATGATTTGAATCCATTTCCTTTTTTTTATTTTCGGTTATATTGTCGTAAATGTAAAGGCTCGGATTTTTAAATAATAAATTTTAATAAATAATTAAATAAAAAGGGATTTAGGTCAAAAAAAAAAAATTCGGATATTTGAAAATCCTCATCTTCGTCTTAAAAATCGTATTTTTAAAATCCTTCCGGCATCGTTTTAGAATTTTGATTTTTTTTGACGGAATTTGATTCCGCTTTCGAGTTGCGAGTCTGGATAGATTAATTTAATTCCGGTAATGACTTACAAATTCAATTTGAAAATTTCCGAGTCGGGATAAGGTCGAGAGAGCGGGTTTCGGGTTTGGTTTCCGGTATATGAAAACTTGGGGTCCACCTTCTCTTTGTTCCCCTTTCTCTCTTTTGTCTCTTTTCTCCTCCATTCAACACTCTGCAATACTCCTTTTCTGTGCTCGACTGCATCAAAAGAAGGAAGAAGCCAAACCCCTTCTTGGCTCCCTTGGTGTACATGACCAGACAACAGCTCCCACGCCTCTCCTCCCCACTTTTCCCTTGTCTCCACCTTCTTTGGTACAACTGCCAAGGTCTGCAGCTCCCTTATCTTTTTCTTTTCACCAGCAGCCCCAAAACTGCCCCCGTCGGAGCTCCGTTTGAAGCTTGAATCACTACCAAATCGCCACTGTCGAGCCACCACACCATTGCCACCATCCCTTCTCCCCGTCAATTTCAGCCAGCAGGCTGCCTGAGAAGCCCCGCAGCCGGCGAACGCTTCTCCCCTCACCTCCGTCGCCCCTGTTCCGCCGAGAAACCCCGAGCAGCTCCTTCCTCCTTCCTCGACGAGCAGTGACAGCACCAACATTTCTGCCCCACTCGACGCATTCCGGAGCCGCCAATAACGGCCGGCGCCGCCAGTAACCTCCGCCGCCACCGTCTTCTCCCTCCTCTGATTTGTTTTCCTGATTTCGATCGGTAAGGTTCATTCTCCTTCCACTCGACTTCAAGCTGCGAAAAGCTTCGCCTTTTGACATCCCTTTGTCAACCCAGGAAAGCTCGTACGGTTCCGTCTCCGGTGAGCCACATCGAGCCCCGACGAACCCATCCCGGCGAGACGAAACCGCGCCTCGGTGAGCCTATTCTCTCCTCCTTCTTCCTTTCCTTCTTGTCGTATGTGTGTGCCTTGTGTCGAAGCCCAGCATCGTCGCCGGCGAGCTCCCCTCGTCCCTTCTCTTTCCAGATCTCGAATGGGACTGATGGGGGAGGCGATGAACAGTGAACCGGGTTCACTCCCTTTTCTTTTATTTGGTTTGTTTTGGTTGGTCCGGTTCACCTTGTTTTAATCTAAAACCGGTTTCCTTTTAAAAGAGATGGGCTTGGGCCAGACATGGATCCGGGTTTGGGGACTGGGCCTTTATTTCGGGTTAGGGTTGGGCTTTTGGTTGAGTTTTAAAAAGAGGTTTTGTGTTCTATATTATATATATATGTTGTATGTTGAGTTAATAATTTATAACACATAGTTATTGTATAATTGTTAGTAATTACTAGATTATCATTTTTATATTAATATTCAAAGTTTCGAGTAATGAATATATTTTATGGAAATATTAAATATATTATAATTTGTTTTAGGAAATAGTGAAGCGAACTATTGAGGTTAACTTATAAAATGATTCATTTGTTGATGTTGTGTTATAAATATGATTTTATAAAGACGATTAATTTGGTGTTTATTTTAGATAAACATTGTTGGTAAATTATTTAAAAGAGATTTTTCAAGTTTCGGAAATGTCTTTTAATAACTTGTGTTTGGGAGACTAAAATGCCGGAATTATTTCTATAATATGATCTTGAAAGATTTGTTGAGGATTTAAATGATAAATGTCGGGATTTGGCCAAATATGATTTGAGAAATTATTTTGAATATGAGTTGACTTAATTTGGGATTTAAGAGTTGAGAAATATTGTTGGTGAGATTTATCAGTGATTTTGATTAAATGGTTTTGGTTGATGTCGATCATGTCGGAAAGGTTTTGGAAAATGGTTTTACCGTCGATTGGGTTTAAGGATGTTGAGAACTTGGGTTTTGTGTGTGTGAATGTTAGTCTGGTAGCTTACGGAAGTGGCTTGATGATAGGTGTGTATCGCTTTTGGATTGCTTTGGACTTGCATTTGGGCCCTTGTTTGTATTATCCTGCTGTTCTGCATCTTCAGGTAAGTTCCCTAGGGGGCTTACTCAGGTTGGACATTCATGCCTGTTGTTGCATTTTATGTTAGGTGTTGCATATGCATAAAAGCATGCCATGTAGTATCATGTTTAGGTTGCACTAATTGATTGAGCATCTGTTTACTTTATGCGTTTGAAACAGAACGGCCGTTATCTGTGATAGTCCTAGAGTCTTTACTAGGGTCATAGGGTAGCCCAGCCTCATCGGGTACCCTGAGTCAATCGAGTCATGAACTTCCTTATATTATGACATGCCTGCGGGCTTTATTGTGGAGCGGGTTAGGCATGCGTGCCGCCCTATTATGAATGAATGCATTCACGAGCTGGCCAGTCTCCACCTATCGGAAGGGGTGGAGGTAGGAGAGGGATATGCCACTTGGCATTGTCTTGGGCCCTTTACAGTATTTTTGCACATTATTATGAACTAGGAGCATGCTAGTGTGTTTGAATTTCGTACTGCATTAGAGCATCTTTATTAGGTATAGCACATACTATGTGGCCTCAGCGAGGACTGCCGGTCCCGCATGAGTGGCTCGATCTGACTCCTTTCCCCGTTCTTCTTTTAAAGGTATTTCTGCAGATCTTGTTTGCTCTATGCTTATGTGACGGGAAACCCTTGGGCGAATCAAGAACCTGACTAATATTCTAACTTGGCAAATGGTAATCACTTGTTTATGATTTGGTTTTGACCCGATTCTGTTGTGACATTGTATCTCAACTTTGCTTCCGCTTTACTTCATTTGAATTGGATTTCACGACATAGTCTTAGGACATGTTAAGGGTACCCAACGGCCCTACGATACTTTAGGGTTTGAAATCCCTCTTTCTACTGACCTTTGAAATGAGTTTGAAACCTCGACCCGTACCTGGATTGCAAGATCCGAACAAGGGTTTTCATCCCTTGAAACGTAACCTGGAAATCATAATTCCGGGCCGTTACAAAGATGGTATCAGAGCGAGGTTGTGCAATTCGGGTACGCAAGGGTCGAGTGTATGTTTTGGAAAACCGCCCATGAATTTCAAAGGATTTGAAAGTGTTTCAAAAGGGACAAAATGAATTTAAGATGTCTAGCCTTAATTGGACTAAGTATTGAAGTCGACTTGTAATAAAAGAGGAAAACCGACCAAACGGGGACACGAGTGGGTAGTAAAGGCGCTAGACCACCCCTATTGGGTGTAGTTGGGAACGGTAGGCGAAAGACTAGCTTGCTCTTTGCAGGGGGTACGAAGGACTCCTAGGAGATCATTATGAGTGTTATTAACTGATTCTGTGCTGAATGCTTGTTATGCTAGAGATCTGATTTGGATGCCTTAACAATTAAATGTGTATTGATTGATCTGTACAAACGGGATAGTGGGAGTACCCTTGTTTCTGTGTGGTCAAACCCAGCTAGTGTGGAACAACCCCTTCCGCTATGTTAACCACTTTTTCGGTTCTATCGAATCTTTTCCCGTATGTCATTATCTTTCATGGGAAATCGGGTTGATAAACACATTGTGTCGGGGATCATGGTTGGATATTAAGTTGTCTGAGTGAGTGTTGGAAGTTTTGATGTCACTTTGAGTCAGAAGTAAGGTGTTTTTGTGGATGTGTTTCCTTATTCTTATGATGATTAACCAGTGTCATCTTGCCTTAAAGAGTCGTACCAAAGTCCCACGGGAATGAGGGGTGATGAGTCAGTTGGGGAAGTCAATGGTTGCCCTTAGGGATCTCTGTCCGGTTGTAAGGGTGACTCTCTCTGAATTGCATGACATGATTTTATAATCCCTCGCATGTACCTTGCCAACGATCATTAGTAAGAAGCTTCTCATGCTATGCCTTGCCTTCTATCATGGTTTTATTGTTTAAGCTTATAATGTGGTTAGTTACATTGCTCAAGTCTTGTGTTGTGCCTTGCCTTCTATCATGATTATATGTTGTTATAGCATGTTTACTTAGCCTATTGACCATATGATTGATTGGAAGGATGAACCTTATAATGAGAACCTACATGATCGTTATTTCCTATTTGATTAAGTTCATGATAGTGTGATCAACTCCCCCTTTGTATGAATGCTTGTAGATGATTGCCTTAGCATGCTGGGTGTTGACGTGTGAATGCTTATTATCCTTTTGTGACAAGAATCTATAGTATGACCATCTGTTCTATATTCGTCAAATTAATTAACATTGGTTGTTTTGCAATTTACATTGTTGTGTGATTACTTGCGTTGGATGGAGAATATGTGGTATAATTGAGTCTTGAGAAGTGCATGTTTTATCCTAGTATGTGTTGATTTGAATTCATGTCCTCGTATTCTAGTCATACTGATCATTACTTAGACATGTGTTATACATCGTTAAACTTTCCTCATGCTTCTATACCGTCGGAACATTATTGAATTGATTTCTTACGTATCGTCATGATTAGTTGCATGCATGTATCGTATGTTAAGTTGAGTTTTTAGCATCATGTAGGGTCCTTGGGTGTGACTTGTGGGAATTTATATCTTGCCAACGGTATTGCTGACCTCCTCTTGAGCTAGGTCCCTGATAGTGTGGTTCATCCCCTTTTTCTATAATCTTAAACTGTTGTACTCATCCTGATTAGTTACTGTCGAATCCGATGATTGACTTGCTTTCCGTAATGAGTAATCCTAGCATGCTTACATGTTATCGCTCGGTAGTGTTTCCCTATTACTTTATGACATCCTCTCGTGCTTGCATAGATGTATCACTTGGCACCTCGCATGGTCACACACCACACTATATCATGATTCCGCATATGCATGACACCTAAATGTTGGAATGAATCTATTCAAATTACCTTGGTTGTAGTCATGTTTTAATATGTGCTAGTAGTATCATGTAGGGCTTTATGCTCCCCAATAAGACTGGTTAAATGGTGAGTTGCCATACTTATTTTATTACGTGAACATGTTTGTCCTATGATGTGATAGTTGTTATACCGTTTTATGTGCACTATGACAGTTGTTCCCAACATGCTTATAGTCTATCACTGGTGATGTCATCTTGATTACTCTATGTAATGATGCCTCATGCTTCATGAACATTATGTTGAACTCTCTTAAATGACTCTTGACTATGCCCATGCCTTATCATGTATCGCTAGCATTGTGTAGGATCTACGCTTTCTAAATGTGTTCCGTTGTATGATTGCATGCCATTATCATCCTATTATGCGATCATTGTTGCCAGGTGTGATAGTTAATACGCTACTCTTATATATTCTCGTATTGCGTTTAGCCTAATCGTTATGTTATATCTCACCATGTTATAACTGACCTCCCCTGTTACTGCATGTACCATGCTTGTACATTCGTTCGCTTACATGATACTTGTCATCCTCGTTAAACCCCGCATGACCATTACTGGCTTTGCATAATTTGCTTGAAATTAGTAGGCACTATGCACCTCTGCTTTCATGGGATAATGAACTGTTAGTTCGTCTCACATGCATTAATGTAGAACTTGATTGTGTCTTTTGGGATGAATATGCATGTCGTTCTCTTTGAGATAGGTACATGTTAGTGTGGACTGATATGATTGATATGCCCCATGATAAATTTGTGTCTGATTGTCACAATTGCAACCTAATAGACTTTCATAAGGGCGTCGTTGCTATTCTCGGGCCGGAGTTTTGTCTCTAGTTGTCGTCTTAGTATTGGTCTGTGGTTGGTTCCGAGAGGGACTTTGGGTTGTCTTCTCCTGTCACTCCCCTATCTCCGCTAACTTGGACCCTATGCGATACATTCGACGAGCGACCGCTTGGATGAGGGAACAAAAAGTTAGATAGCAATAGAGCAGTGCAGCAGAAGCGTGGGCCCATAACCCCCGGGCCTCAGGATCAACGATTTCGGAAAGACAAGCACATTTCGAGAATGGCGGTTACTGATTACGATATGACTTGCAAGCAAGAGTGTTCTCTGTTTGAATTGCTAACCTTTCTGAATATGTTGATAACTATGTTGCATTGCCTTGATGGTGACATTTATGAGTTGATGTGCTGACTTGATGATGACTATTGCCTGATTGCCTGTCGTCTATGATGATATGATGTGATGCCTTATGGATCTAATGTACCATGATGTCTTGACGTGTTGCTACTCTAAGTTGCTGAGCATGATCTAAATTCCTTGCCTATAAAATGTGAACTGCAATTGCTGAGAACCTGCATTGTATCTGATAAGGTTATGATGAAACTTGCTAGTTTGAATTGACTATGCTCGTATATGATGTTTTGCGATAACTGTTAAGCATGCCGGTACATTGGGACTTGTTGACATAGTTGCAATAATTGCTGATGAATCCATGATGCTATAAATGCTAGTTGATATGATGTGGCCCTTATGTGTAATAATGTCCATGATTGCTTATTCTTTGAACTGGTGGGGGAGATCATCTTGAAAAATGGTAGGAGAGTGGTGAAGGAGCTTGAGTGGTTAGGATGATCGATGATATTATGAGGTAAGTCGCGAGAGAGGAGTGTTGGCGTGGGTAAGACCAAGTGAGTTTTGGGATTTATGAGAGGAAATGCTTGGTGGTTCCGATGAGGTTTTAGGTGAAACTTGGGTGGGGATGTGGTTAGCAATAGGTCGCCTAGGCGGTGATCGAGGAATTACTAGAGGAGATTCGGTTAGCAGGGCATGGTGCTGGTGATATCTCGGAAAGTGTGGGAAGTGTAAGAAATGGCCTTAAGAGAAGTGAGGATATAGTATGAGGGGGTACTCGGGGGTGATGTTAGAGATAGGAGTTGGGTCCTTAGAGGTGGATGGTGTGTGTGGGAGTTTGGTGGAATGAGGGCGAGATTGAGCATCGGGATGAATTGGGATTTCTTTGGGAAATTTTGTCTAAGATGAGGTTGGCGGGTCTAGAAGAGGATTTGTCTTGGTTTAAGAGTGGAGATGGGCGAGTGGAGATTGTGTTTTATTTTGACTGGTATGATGTGAGGATTTTCTTGATTATGTGATTTATTTATATCTGCTGGCATGATGTTAGATAGTGACCATGATAAAACCTGATATGGAATAACATTCCCTGTTGAAACGCAATGTTAAAATCTGGTTGGTAGTGACTAGTGTTATCATGGTATATTGGTGTTTTGCTATCCTGTTATGTTGTTTTAGAAGCATGTTAGGATGTGTTGTGATATGATAATATATGAGATTATGATGTGTTATTATGTGGAAGCATGCTGTCTTATTATGAAGTAGTACGCATGATATTATATTATATGGCCGGTAAGCATGATTATGAATATGTAAATGATGAATATGGCTTGGGGCATGAATATGATTGGTTATATATGAAATAATGGTGTCTGATGGCTAAATGATCGTTATATGGTGTTGTGACGAGTTAAGGTGATGTCTTTTAGGGCATATTAACATTTTGATGGTGAGATACTTCTTGATCTTCCCTTTTTATTGAATCTTAATAGCACGACCTTGACTGTATTGATGTGTTGACAATGAGTTTTGATTCGTTGACTCTATGGTAAGGAGTTACCTTTTATGACATTGGTGTGATATTGAGATGTGTGTAATCATTTTGTCATAGATGCATGTTAGGACCTTTAGTATGATGTGGAGATGTTGATGTGACCTTGTGACACTGTGTTGGCATATGGTTGAGACTTGTCGTATGATGTACTCGTTGAGGATGGATTGGTTATGTAGTTATGCATTGCTTATGGCTTGTGAATCTTGCTTGATTTGAGACTGATAGATTGATTTGATTTGGAAACTAGGAAGAGAATATGGGATTAGCCCTTAGAGGTGGATGACTCCACCTCCCAGCTTCTGAATTTGATTGTTTGGTATGCGAGAAATTGATTTGGTGGTTGGAATATTCTGACGAAATCTTGATTTGAAAGGATTTGAGTTGTTTTGGTGTAAGGTTGCTTGATTAGACGTTGGGTTTGAAGATTTTGAACGGTTTTGAAAAAGGACCAACTTTGATTGTGAAAGAATGAACAATATCGAGAATTTTGAGGCTAATCTTTATTTTCAATTGCGGAACCCCTTAGAAACTTTTCAAACCCGGGCAACTCTATGATACTTCACGAAGTGGATACATGCATTTTATGGGGGCGCCTATAGGGTGCTTGCTAAGACCTAGTGATGTTATTGTAGAACTTTTAGAGTTGTGGTACTTCCGAAAAGTCGAAGCGAGGATGTGATAGGGGCGCTTATCGCATACTTGTCAAGGCCAATTGGAGGTGTCATGACCGTGACTAGGATGTTGTGAGAATCCCGGAAGACGCAACCGAGATGATTACAAGATCTTCGGACATGGTCCTTGGACTCATCAATTTCAACTTCATCCACTACTTTATTTTGGGTTTAGTCTCGGGGACGAGACTTATTTTTAGAGGTGGATGATGTAAAGGCTCGGATTTTTAAATAATAAATTTTAATAAATAATTAAATAAAAAGGGATTTAGGTCAAAAAAAAAAAAATTTCGGATATTTGAAAATCCTCATCTTCGTCTTAAAAATCGTATTTTTAAAATCCTTCCGGCATCGTTTTAGAATTTTGATTTTTTTTGACGGAATTTGATTCCGCTTTCGAGTTGCGAGTCTGGATAGATTAATTTAATTCCGGTAATGATTTACAAATTCAATTTGAAAATTTCCGAGTCGGGATAAGGTCGAGAGAGCGGGTTTCGGGTTTGGTTTCCGGTATATGAAAACTTGGGGTCCACCTTCTCTTTGTTCCCCTTTCTCTCTTTTGTCTCTTTTCTCCTCCATTCAACACTCTGCAATACTCCTTTTCTGTGCTCGACTGCATCAAAAGAAGGAAGAAGCCAAACCCCTTCTTGGCTCCCTTGGTGTACATGACCAGACAACAGCTCCCACGCCTCTCCTCCCCACTTTTCCCTTGTCTCCACCTTCTTTGGTACAACTGCCAAGGTCTGCAGCTCCCTTATCTTTTTCTTTTCACCAGCAGCCCCAAAACCGCCCCCGTCGGAGCTCCGTTTGAAGCTTGAATCACTACCAAATCGCCACTGTCGAGCCACCACACCATTGCCACCATCCCTTCTCCCCGTCAATTTCAGCCAGCATGCTGCCTGAGAAGCCCCGCAGCCGGCGAACGCTTCTCCCCTCAGCTCCGTCACCCCTGTTCCGCCGAGAAATCCCGAGCAGCTCCTTCCTCCTTCCTCGACGAGCAGTGACAGCACCAACATTTCTGCCCCACTCGACGCATTCCGGAGCCGCCAGCAGCCACCAGTAACGGCCGGCGCCGCCAGTAACCTCCGCCGCCACCGTCTTCCCCCTCCTCTGATTTGTTTTCCTGATTTCGATCGGTAAGGTTCATTCTCCTTCCACTCGACTTCAAGCTGCGAAAAGCTTCGCCTTTTGACATCCCTTTGTCAACCCAGGAAAGCTCGTACGGTTCCGTCTCCGGTGAGCCACATCGAGCCCCGACGAACCCATCCCGGCGAGACGAAACCGCGCCTCGGTGAGCCTATTCTCTCCTCCTTCTTCCTTTCCTTCTTGTCGTATGTGTGTGCCTTGTGTCGAAGCCCAGCATCGTCGCCGGCGAGCTCCCCTCGTCCCTTCTCTTTCCAGATCTCGAATGGGACTGATGGGGGAGGCGATGAACAGTGAACCGGGTTCACTCCCTTTTCTTTTATTTGGTTTGTTTTGGTTGGTCCGGTTCACCTTGTTTTAATCTAAAACCGGTTTCCTTTTAAAAGAGATGGGCTTGGGCCAGACATGGATCCGGGTTTAGGGACTGGGCCTTTATTTCGGGTTAGGGTTGGGCTTTTGGTTGAGTTTTTAAAAAGAGGTTTTGTGTTCTATATTATATATATATGTTGTATGTTGAGTTAATAATTTATAACACATAGTTATTGTATAATTGTTAGTAATTACTAGATTATCATTTTTATATTAATATTCAAAGTTTCGAGTAATGAATATATTTTATGGAAATATTAAATATATTATAATTTGTTTTAGGAAATAGTGAAGCGAACTATTGAGGTTAACTTATAAAATGATTCATTTGTTGATGTTGTGTTATAAATATGATTTTATAAAGACGATTAATTTGGTGTTTATTTTAGATAAACATTGTTGGTAAATTATTTAAAAGAGATTTTTCAAGTTTCGGAAATGTCTTTTAATAACTTGTGTTTGGGAGACTAAAATGCCGGAATTATTTCTATAATATGATCTTGAAAGATTTGTTGAGGATTTAAATGATAAATGTCGGGATTTGGCCAAATATGATTTGAGAAATTATTTTGAATATGAGTTGACTTAATTTGGGATTTAAGAGTTGAGAAATATTGTTGGTGAGATTTATCAGTGATTTTGATTAAATGGTTTTGGTTGATGTCGATCATGTCGGAAAGGTTTTGGAAAATGGTTTTACCGTCGATTGGGTTTAAGGATGTTGAGAACTTGGGTTTCGTGTGTGTGAATGTTAGTCTGGTAGCTTACGGAAGTGGCTTGATGATAGGTGTGTATCGCTTTTGGATTGCTTTGGACTTGCATTTAGGCCCTTGTTTGTATTATCCTGCTGTTCTGCATCTTCAGGTAAGTTCCCTAGGGGGCTTACTCAGGTTGGACATTCATGCCTGTTGTTGCATTTTATGTTAGGTGTTGCATATGCATAAAAGCATGCCATGTAGTATCATGTTTAGGTTGCACTAATTGATTGAGCATCTGTTTACTTTATGCGTTTGAAACAGAACGGCCGTTATCTGTGATAGTCCTAGAGTCTTTACTAGGGTCATAGGGTAGCCCAGCCTCATCGGGTACCCTGAGTCAATCGAGTCATGAACTTCCTTATATTATGACATGCCTGCGGGCTTTATTGTGGAGCGGGTTAGGCATGCGTGCCGCCCTATTATGAATGAATGCATTCACGAGCTGGCCAGTCTCCACCTATCGGAAGGGGTGGAGGTAGGAGAGGGATATGCCACTTGGCATTGTCTTGGGCCCTTTACAGTATTTTTGCACATTATTATGAACTAGGAGCATGCTAGTGTGTTTGAATTTCGTACTGCATTAGAGCATCTTTATTAGGTATAGCACATACTATGTGGCCTCAGCGAGGACTGCCGGTCCCGCATGAGTGGCTCGATCTGACTCCTTTCCCCGTTCTTCTTTTAAAGGTATTTCTGCAGATCTTGTTTGCTCCATGCTTATGTGACGGGAAACCCTTGGGCGAATCAAGAACCTGACTAATATTCTAACTTGGCAAATGGTAATCACTTGTTTATGATTTGGTTTTGACCCGATTCTGTTGTGACATTGTATCTCAACTTTGCTTCCGCTTTACTTCATTTGAATTGGATTTCACGACATAGTCTTAGGACATGTTAAGGGTACCCAACGGCCCTACGATACTTTAGGGTTTGAAATCCCTCTTTCTACTGACCTTTGAAATGAGTTTGAAACCTCGACCCGTACCTGGATTGCAAGATCCGAACAAGGGTTTTCATCCCTTGAAACGTAACCTGGAAATCATAATTCCGGGCCGTTACAGTAAATATTGAGACATGTTTCCATTTTTTTCCCGATTGCAATCTCTTTTCGGTTATATTGTTGATGTGTCACGCTCACAATTAAACTTGAATTTTTTGTTCGAATGGTATTTTCTTATTGGTCAATATTATTGCTAAAATTTTAAAATATATGTTTCCTATTTTAAACATATTTGTTTCCTATTTTTATACTAAAATATTATTTAATTTGATATGTTGTATGTCAATTGAACATTCGTCAATTCTTGGCTGATTTTATTCTTGGATATTGAAATTGTTGATTTATCATTTTTAACCGATTGCAATCTTCCCCACAATGTCTACATACAACGAACATGTAATAATCAATTTGTAAATATTCGATTTCAAAAATTAATTATAAAAATCAATTTGAGCCAAATAAGTGTTATTTTATAATTTAATTATTTTAGACATCTTAAATGACTATCGAAAAATAAATAATATTTTAAGACTCACAAGCATTACTAATGCTTATTTTACATCTTGGATGAGGCTTTTTAGATCACTTTTCTACCTTTAAGGATCTTTTTTTTACCATCTTACCTTTATTTTCACTATTAATTTCTCTATCTTTCTAACCATCTTTCTCATGAAAATAATCAATAAGATATGTACATCTACATATTTAACTTCAAAATTATTCACACAATTATGTGCTTATGATTTTTTAATATTTTTACGGGAGCTTATATTTTACTTTTTTAGATCTATGCTAATGATAATAATTATATATTTATTTCAAATTATATTAGATGGTGTGTTTGAGTATTATTACTAGTTTACCTTATTAAATCATTTTTAAAATTTGTATCGTATCTCTTTCCAACTAATTTATAAATTGTAAAAAAATATTTTATACATATTTTTGTTGTAAACACGTGTATATATATAGTATTATATAGATATATAAAATGATGTTCAAATTAAAATAGATCAAGCTCTCGTGCCTTCAAGGCACGGGTATTACACTAGTCTATAATCTAAATCTGTAATTGGAATCTGTAAATTGAATGTTGCTAAATCTGAAACTAAAATGTTGAATCTGTAATCTGTCATTTGAATACAAGTTGCTGAATCTGTTATTTGTAATGCTGAATCTGAAACTGAAATGTTAAATCTGAACCTGAATCTGTAATCTGTAATTAAGGACCAGTCAGGCTTTTTCTTGGCAGAAGTTATACCGACTCTCATATGAATCCGATGTTGGATGAAAATATGTGCCTCTTGGCGAGATCCATGAAAAGCTGGTGCTTGTTGTGGCATTGGAGGAAGATAAAGGGTGATTCGGAAGAGGATTTGCTTTCAAGTATGGTAATTGCTGAGAGCTTAAGTCGAGTTCTCTATTGTTACTCTTTGATGAACTTTTTGTTTTGATTTACATGTCATTTATAGCTATCATATAATTTTTGCATGTCATTTATAGCTATCATATAATTTTTGACTCATAAGTTCTGAGTAGTAGTTATTGACTCATTAATGAACTTTTTGTTTTAATTTGCATGTCATTTATAGTTGTCATATAATTTTTGCTAAATGGTAAGTTTTGATGATACACAGCTGTGAATTTTTTTTCCAATGTATAACTAACTTCTTAAGATGCACACCTGTATAAATTACTCTGTATTGCTCTTTTTTTAATTGTATATATGATTGTTTGCAAACCATTAAAACATGCTATAGGATGTTTCTATTCGAGCACAAGTAGCTTACTAATATTATCATCTTATATACTATCATCATCTGCTTTTTCACCTTGAATAATGTTGTGATGCTAGGAATATTATAGGAGGGTACCTTTTATTTATTTGTTTTTCTGTTTTCTTTTTGAGCAACTTGGTACTGTAGGATATATTCTAACTGCTCTGCTGACAGGCGATGGTAAAATTGGCCACTGCAACCAAGGAAACAATAGGTACCTTTTTCCAGGGTAAGTGTTACTAAGTGATGCTTCTATGAACCAACTGAATGAAAGCTTCACATTCTCTTTTTGCCATTACGAAGAACATTCTATCTAATTTAAAGTCTATTAGCTCAAATAGTAGAGCATTGCGTTCAAACACAAAAATGCGGGTTCAAATCCCGCATAGGCTACGATAATAAAAAAAACGTAAATATGTCATTTCACATCGGGTAATAGCTGATGTCTTTCAAAAAAAAAATATCTATGTCTATGTGGGGGATGTAAAAAGTCAAAACAGTTTAAGATCGGGTAATAGCCGATGTCGTTGTATGTTATAACATCGGTTATATTTTATAATCGATGTTATAGGATAACAAAGACATCAGATTTATCAATATAAACGATGTTATAACATACAAAGACATCGGGTTCTGACCGATGTGAAAAACTTTTAACTTTTTACATCCCCACATAGACATCGATTTTTTTTAAAGACATCGGCTACTACCCGATGTTAAATAACAAATTTCTAGTAGTGACCTCTCAGTATGCATTTCTTTGAATCTTCACCGGCTCGGCTCATCCTTCCTTCACACTTACCTTTGCCGGTGTCAAAGACTCGCCTTTGCCGATGTCGCAGACTCGCTGTCACTTGTGACGCTTCCCTCATCCGTGTCGCAGACTCCCTCCTTGACCTCCCCTAGTCTTCGCCTTCGTGTGCCTCCTCAACTCCATCATCGGTAATTTCCGATATCTGATTTCCGAGCTTCAATCTACAGATCTACTCTAGGCCTTTCACTGTTTCAATTCTCTATTTTTGTAAGTGGCTAATTTGCTAATTTCATTGTATAGAGTTGTCATGCCTCTCCCAGCTTCAATTTTCTAATTTGCTAATTTCACTACTAATTTGCTAATTTCATTTCATTGTATTTCTGAGCTTCAATTTGCTAATTTGAAAAAGAGATAATTGGAGGATTTAAACCCTTTTCCATAATTTCTTTAGTTAATAGACCCCATAATAAATCTTTTAAGTTTATAGACCCTTTTGTTGGTGTTATTACTTGTTTACCCTTAATTGTTTTAGTTTAATAAAAAAAATTAATATACTTTAATCACAAAATTGAAAACTATTTTTAAAATTAGATAGTTAAAGCTAATTATATATATTTTTTGAAATTCTACATTATAATAATACGAGGATGCACTAATTTATAGCAGATTATATATATATTGATATTAGCTTTGTTTGTAATATTTACATATGCGATTAGAATAATCAATTACAATACATTTACAATAAATATTGTATTTATTGTAATACATGAATAATTACACTAAATGACTCATTGTATTACAATATGGAATCTCTACGGTAGTAATATTGTATTACAATAAAGATGATACACACAAGTTATTGTATTACAATAATTAATAATTTTATTGTAATGCACATCCTTAGTTATTTTTATTAGGGATTGAATATAATAAATTATTATTTTTTTCCTTATCATATTTAATTTGATGATTTTTAATTTTACCCATTTTTCAAATTTATTATTAAAGATGTTAACTTTAAAAAAAAAGCATTAAGGGTATAAATGGAACAATATATAGGAAAAGGTCTATATAATTAAATAATTTATTATGGGGTCTATAAAATTAAAAAAACAATGAAAAAAGTCTATAAAGCTTATTATCTCTTTGAAAAACCATGGGTAAGACACTTTAATTTCTTAGTTTGAGTTCTTATGGTACAAATTACAGTGGATTGATGAATGGATTTCTTAGTTCGTGTTTTATCTGTGCAATGAAACGTTGGAGCCTCATTCGAACCTGGCATAAATGATTTTGTGGTTAAAAGGCTTAATCCTATTTTTGAGTTTAATAGACCTCAATTTTGTTGTTCATTGATAAGGATGCAATTTTGCACTGGTTTCTGACCAAAAACGTGTGTTAGCAAAACCCTCTCTTATGGCAACAAAACCCTTCTTACTAGGGCCCCAGTTTCATATATGCACAGGGCATTTGAAAATCATTGGACGGCCCTGCAGCTGATCGATCAAAATGAGTTTCAGCTCATCCATTTCAGCAACTACTTTATCCCAAAAAATGAATTTGGTGACCAAAAGAACCGCCTCTGGAAGGGAATATATGGTGCGGGATGTGTCTCAAGCCGACTACGGGCGCCTACAAATCCAGCTGGCTGAGTCGGAGATGCCCAACCTCATCGCTTGTCAGTCGGAGTTCAAGTGCAATGTCATTTGACATTTTTACCCAACAAGTTGCACATGCCACATGCGCTTAAATGAGAACCAATGCCCGCGACATGTCAATAAGGCCAGCAACCCCACTAATTCGAAGCCCAGACCGAAACTAGCCAACCCGCCTCTGATACCATGTTAAAGTCGGCTAGGCTTGGTGGGGCTAAAACAAGATGGAGGGAGGTCGTGTGTGCGGGCCCACATACGAGAGACTCGAACAACACATAAACCTAACGAGGTTCCATCTCAAAGCCAATTGGCAATGAGAGGATTAGCCCTTCAACCTTATATATCGTTCAAGCATTCTCTATATTACACTACTAGAAAAGTGGTTTATTTTCGACGCTTTTGTTTCGAAGTTTTTTAAAAGCGTCGAAAATTTTCGACGCTCTGAGCTGTCGAATTTTTTTGACAGTTGTAGCCGTCGAAATTGACAAAAATCTCGACGTCCTAAAGCGTCGAGAATGGCTTAACTAAAAAATTTAACCAGACGGAGAGGAGACGGCCTTCACTTTTCACTCTTCCCGACTCCCGTGTCCCTCTCTACTTCACACTTTCGAAAAACTCTAATTGCGCCCATCAGAGACGACCACCCAGCGCCCACCGGAGATGGCCTCCCACCACCCATCGGAGACGGTCACCTGAAGTCATGATAGGCTTGAAACCTACTCCCACAAGTGTATGGGATCGGTTGTAGTATCCAAGGTGTCGAATCACAAGGACTATAGGAGTATTAATCGAATCTTTGCAACCAGCTGACTAAGCCAAAATAGTAGAGATCGAAATTGAGGTTTTATGATATAACTAACAAAAATAAATTAAAATAAGCAAATGGAAGTGTTGGGCAAATATGGAGAAAACATTCTAGAATTGGGGATTAACCACCATGTGTCGTCGATAGACTTAAGAGATTTTTCTCGCTCGAATGAATTTGATTCTGTATGAAGGTAGGTTGTCTAAGTTCATTACTAATCTCCTCTCAGTCTCATAGTAAATTGTACCTAACCGGTTAACAATCACTCTCGTGCAAGGTTAAACTAAAGTTAGGTCCATTACGCTCTTAGAATTTAAGCCAGTTCATTCAAATATCTCCTCTCGGTCTCCATTAGAACAAACAAACCTAGAATATCTATGACAACCTATTGATCCTCAAGAGATCTTGAATCATGCTATTGTGTCACTCATAAGCAAAAATCAATATCTCAGGTTCAATCCTATAGCTCCAATGACAACAATCACCTCTCGGTCTCATGCAATCATCTATTTTCCTATTAGGACTATCTCCTCTCGGTCTCAACCCCTAATTGGATCTAATCGATTATCAATTAGGCTATACGCTCAATAGGATTAAATCAAACAAAAATCAAACTACATTCCAGCAATAGTAAGTATGGTCTATCTCAACATAGCGGAATCACCCCAACCCTAGAACGATCAAATTAGCTAAACATGATAAAAGAGAACAAATCAAAAGAAAAATAAGATGACATAGCAAAGAAGAGTAAGAGAAATACTTGATCTTCTCTAGCGGAAATCTTCCCAAAGCTTTCGATTGCAATCCCTTATTATTCAACTAATCTAGGGTTCTCCAAAATTCTTCCCCAGAGTCTGGGTTTTTCCAGCCCTTGTCCAAAAACGTAACCCCCCCTAGAAATCTGGAAATTACATTGGTTTTAATTAATCCAAAACAAATTAAAGAAATAGCCGGAAATCCGAAAGGTCTGGCCGGATCTGGCACTGTCACGACTCGTGAAGAGTCTGTCACGGGTCGTGACAGCCTGCAGAAGTCACAAAACACGCGGGTTCACTCGTCACGACTCGTGAAGGCCTCCCACGAGTCGTGACAGCTTGTTGTAGCTGAAAATTGCACAAACTCTCTTGTCCCGCGAGTCGTGCTACATCGTCTTGAGCTCCTATGAGTTATTCACTTGATATGCTTGCTTCTTGTCTCGTATTTTAGCTCATCTCTCGACCCCTTTAGCCCGTCTTTGATGACTTATTTCCACATGGAAGCGCCCCTAATCACTCCTTATCCTTTAGCTCTTGAATTGGCTCCAAAACCGCTCAAAAGTACCTGAAATCACAACAAACTAGCGGTAGACACCGATTCCTCGAAATGGGACACTAAAGGCTAACAAATAGGTAGAATACTCTAGTAAAACGCCATAAACTTTATACAAGAGTGCCCAAAGAACAATGCTAGAATAGACACTATCAAAATACCCATACTTACCCTTGCTTGTCCCCAAGCAAGACTAAGATAATAAACCACAAGATAGCGTCTGTTAATTAGAATTATCCGACGAATGCCGTCCTAGCATATCATTGCCAACAATCAAACTTGACTAGCACATCAAAACACCAAAATCCTCTAATGCACTTCGCTTAAATCTCGACCTCAATACTCATCATCCACAAAGCTTGAACAATCTTAATAATCTCCACCGCTTGAAAATATGTACACAACAAAATCATTAGGGCTTTATAGGGTTATGATGAAGCTAAGGAGGAAACAATTGGGTATGGAAATTTTCAGGCCATGTGGTGCTAAAATCCGGGAAAATGGATCATTCGAGAACAACCGGAAAAACACACACTTTCAAAGAATCAAACTCATACCAATCCACCAAACAAACTCCATCACAACAACATTTTCATGTTCACTTTTGTCAACCACATCAATTTTTTTTCTTTCCCTTTTTCATTCTTTTTCTTACCTCTCTAGCCTCGACACCGTTTTACACTAATACAAACATTTGTGATGAATGCACCCGGTTACTAAGTGTTCCGGCCTCCTCACTTTGCACTTCTTCCTACTTGTGTGAATTTTATTCTCCACAAGCAGGATCGGTTGTTACTAACCGTATTTTTTCTTTTCTTGACTTTTGCACAAGAGTGAATTTTATTCTCCTCTTATCCCAAGATTTTTTTTTATCACAATCAAGAAAAATAACCCCACACTTGAAGCACATCCACACAACAAAATACACCACCATGACCCTAAATCCCTGATTGGGTAAAGGCAAATAGAGGGCTATTGAAAATCTTGTGGAGCTACCAAATAAACAAGTTTCTAAGGCTCAGAAGGCATCAAGTAGATGGTCAAATACAAAGGTAGGTAAGGATAAATGGGCTGATAAAACTGCATCAATCATATTTCAACTGTGCACACAAACCAAATGATGCGGTCTCAACCATAAAATCAAGCTCGAGTATCCAAGTATGAGGCTAGATACACATAAAATCAAGCAAGAGGGTAAACAATCTAGCTAGTCAAACAAGGCAATGGCTCAATGGTCAGGTAATCATCAAACATTCAAAAATAAGGATGGGCCAAATAGACACAAAAACCGCAAAAATTGTGAAGTATTCACCCCCACCCCATACTTAAGCCCTACTTTGTCCCCAATGTGCAAAGCAATCAAGGAAGAGATGGGAATACTCACAATTTCAACATGTAGAACGGGTGTCTTGAAAGTGGCCAAGCCAATGCCATCTGTGTCCAAACCTAGGGAAGACAACCAAGACAAACAAGCAACAAACTCGACAAGATAGGGGCTAGTAGATAGGTGTCAAAACACCTTCAACTCAGCTCGAACATAATCAATATTCTCAATATAGCGCACTCTCTACCCTATACTTGCTCATTTGCAATTCAGCTCACATATATAAAAGAAAAACAAAACTATAAACTAAAAACAAAAACTTTTTTTTAAGAGAAATACTTACATGGAGAGAACAAAGAAAAAATAATAATGATAAAAATAAAAAATAAAATAAAATAAAAGCATAAAAACAGGTGACCACGACTCGTGAGACTTTCCCACGACTCGTGAAAGTCATCAGCGAGTTGAGTTGGGAGCAAGGTCGGTCCCTGCGACTTGTGAGAGTCATCTCGCGACTCGTGAGACTTGTTTTTTTAGACAAAATAAACAAAATATAGAAAAATTTACCTACTACTTACCTCGGGTTGACTCCCGAGCAGCGCTTCTTTAAAGTCATTAGCTTGACCTCACATCTTCATTTATATTCTTCGGTCAGGAGGATCGACGCATTCCTTCTTGACCACGCCCCGACGTACCTTGAATTTACCACAATTTCTGTGCCATAGCTCGACACTACCACTTCCATCCTTGCACACCTTGGTCACATCATAGGGGCCGGACCATCTCGTGAGAGTCATCCCGCGACTCGTGAGACTTGTTTTTTTAGACAAAAGAAACAAAATAAAGAAAAATTTACCTACTACTTACCTCGGGTTGCCTCCCGAGCAGCGCTTCTTTAAAGTCATTAGCTTGACCTCACATCTTCATTTATATTCTTCGGTCAGGAGGATCGACGCATTCCTTCTTGACCACGCCCCGACGTACCTTGAATTTACTACAATTTCTGTGCCATAGCTCGACACTACCACTTCCATCCTTGCACACCTTGGTCACATCATAGGGGTCAGACCATCTCGTGCTTTTAGGCCTTGGGAACATCACTGACTTTGAATGAAAAACTTTCACTTTGTCACCTAGTTTCAGCTCCTCATTCATCCAATCATGTCTTTGCTTCTCAAGCAATTTCAGTTCTTGTAATGGTGCTTCAGGATCTTCTAGCAATATCTCAGGCTCTAAGTCATCTAAATCAGGCTCCTCGGGAGAGATATTCATGTCTTCAGCTGCAATGTCAGAATGCTCTCCTTGGGTGATATAGAGCTCTAGGGGATCATCAGATATAACACACATGATTTGCTCCCTACTAAGGCTCTCTTCTTCCTCGAATTCCTTGCACACCTCATCAAGAAAGGGAGTCTTCACAACTTTGTTGAAATTGAATTCAACTTTTTCATCACCAATATTGAATGTAAGATGACCTCCCTTCACATCAATCAAAGCTCCGGCTGTGGCTAAAAACAATCTCCCCAAGATTATAGGAATTGGTGACTTCTCATCTATGTCTAGCATCACAAAGTCTACCGGTATATAAAACTTATCCACTTGGATGGGTATATCTTCAAGCACACCATTTGCATAAGCAATCGATCCGTCTGCCATGGATAACTTCATCTTTACCGGTTTCAACTCTCCTAAGTTCAGCTTGTTCCATATGGAGAGGGGGAGAAGACTTGCACTTGCACCTAAGTCGCACAAGGCCTTGTATTCGTAGTCACCAACCGAAATAGGCACTGCGAAGCTACCTGGATCACCTAGCTTTTGTGGGAGTGCATTTTGGATCAAAGCACTACATTCCCTAGTCAAGGACACCGTGTGCACCTCATCAAGCTTACTCTTGTTGAAGAGGATCTCTTTTAAGAACTTGGAGTAGGACGGTATTTCCTTCAAAGCGTCAACGAAGGGTATGGTTATGTGTAGCTTCTTCAACATCTCCATAAAATTTTTGAACTTCTGATTCACAAGCTCCTTGTTTTTCCTTTGCAGGAATGGCAACGGAGGTTTATAAGGCGGTGGTGGCACATAGGGAGATTCCTTCTCTGGTTCAAGAGTTCTTTTCTCAGTTGGATCATGTGCCCCTTCATCTGTTTTTGGCTCAGGCACCATCACTTCTTCCAACTACTTCCAATTTCTCAATGTCACTACTGAAATGTTCCCCCTAGGATTCTCCTCAGCACGTCCCGGGAGTTGGCCAGATTGCCTTGGTGAAGCAGCTGCCTGCTGAGCCACTTGAGTCTCTAGCAACTTGTGACTTTTGGATAAGTTTTGCATCTCTCCTGTCAGGGGTTGGAGATTCCCAGACAAGGCTTGGACTGTAGTAAGCAATTGCTCCATCATTTTCTCCGTCCCAACACTCTGTTGTGCAGGGGGTCCAACTGGAGCATGGTATTGAGGTTGTGGAGGGCCAGGTTGGAATCCAGGAGGTGGTCTTTCAGCGCCTTGGTTATTTGAATAGGAGAAACCAGGATGATCTCGAGCATGAGAATTATAGTTTTTGTACCTTTGTGCCCCATTGAAATCCCGATTCTTGTACATATCAGCATTTCTATACATGTCCTTCATATATCTAACCTCCTCAGCTTGTTCCTCTGCTTGGTGGGAATTATACAACTCGCATGATGAAATAGACTGATATGTCCCACTACATAACTGACAAGGAATGATCGGCTTTGATGATGTAGAACAAGTAGCTTGTG
Organism: Persicaria tinctoria; assembly: GCA_037127255.1. Lineage (NCBI taxonomy): Eukaryota > Viridiplantae > Streptophyta > Magnoliopsida > Caryophyllales > Polygonaceae > Persicaria > Persicaria tinctoria. Next base: position 12,790,690 of record JBANSL010000020.1, on the reverse strand, counting down.
TAGATGGAGTCTTTGATAACAATTGGCTCAAACGCTTCACCTCAGAAGAGATAGCATCTAGCTTAGCATCCCTCATGGTTTCAGCACCCACCTCAAACATACCAGCACTCTTCTTGGTGCTAGGTACAACTGATCTCCCAGTAGAGTATCTTCGACAGTTCTTTGCAGTCTTCTCAATAAATGCCCATGCCTCATCAACATTCTTCTCCATGAAAGTCCCACCAGATGAGGAATCAATCATAAATCTAGTAGCATCATCGAGCCCTTTGTAGAAGACTTCAAGGAGATTCAGTCTTGGCTCTCCGTGATGAGAACAATCAAGTAGGAGGTCCTTGAAACGTTCCCATGCTTCATAGATATTTTCTCATGTTTGCATCTGAAAAGCATAAATCTTCCTTCTCATTTCAGCTGTTTTATTCGGTGGGAAAAACTTGTTTAAAAACTCAGAAGACAATGCATCCCATGATGTTATAGAACCTTCAGGAATAGCATTGTACCATGCCTTAGCTCTATCCCTCAAAGAAAAAGAGAAAGCTCGCATCATAAGCTCACTCGGCTCAACCCCATGAATTTTAACTGTTCCCATCAGCTCCTTGTAGGTGGCCATGTGTTGATGAGGATTCTCAGAAGGAAGGCCACCAAACTGATTTTGACAGATCATCTGAATCAAGGATGGTTTCAGCTCAAAATTATTGGGAGTCAAGTTCTGAAATACTACCCCGGGATTTGGAGTGTGTTGCGCCGGATCCATCCGTTGAGCAAGAGTAAGTGGACCAGTAGCATCTTGAAGAGCTAACTGATTTTTTAGTTGAGCACGGAGCTCATTAATCACTCGTGTACTTTCAGCTCTAGCGGCATCCAATTCGGCTTGGAGACGTGCATCGTTGTCCCCCATTTCTTTGACTTTGCGTTGTTCAGCAAGTCTCTTGTGAAAAGTCCTCTTAGGTTCAGAATCAAAAGGCAGAAGCTCTTCGCATGTTCGGTCTTTTCGCATTCAACTTGCACAATAGCTAAAACCAAAGCCAAAAAGAAACCAAATCAAAAATAACAAACCGACTTAGAAAAACTAATTGAAAGGAATCAACTAATACTAGCTTAAGTCCCCGGCAACGGCGCCAAAAACTTGATAGGCTTGAAACCTACTCCCACAAGTGTATGGGATCGGTTGTAGCATACCAAGGTGTCGAATCACATGGATTATAGGAGTATTAATTGAATCTTTTCAACCAGTTGACTAAGCCAAAATAGTAGAGATCGAAATTGAGGTTTTATGATATAACTAACAAAAATAAATTAAAATAAGCAAATGGAAGTGTTGGGCAAATATGGACAAAACATTCTAGAATTGGGGATTAACCACCATGTGTCGTCGATAGACTTAAGAGATTTTTCTCGCTCGAATGAATTTGATTTTGTATGAAGGTAGGTTGTCTAAGTTCATTACTAATCTCCTCTCGGTCTCATAGTAAATTGTACCTAACCGGTTAACAATCACTCTCGTGCAAGGTTAAACTAAAGTTAGGTCCATTACGCTCTTAGAATCTAAGCCAGTTCATTCAAATATCTCCTCTCGGTCTCCATTAGAACAAACAAGCCTAGAATATCTATGACAACCTATTGATCATCAAGAGATCTTGAATCATGCTATTGTGTCACTCATAAGCAAAAATCAATATCTAAGGTTCAATCCTATAGCTCCAATGACAACAATCACCTCTCGGTCTCATGCATTCATCTATTTTCCTATTAGGACTATCTCCTCTCGGTCTCAACCCCTAATTGGATCTAATCGATTATCAATTAGGTTATACGCTCAATAGGATTAAATCAAACAAAAATCAAACTACATTCAAGCAATAGTAAGTATGGTCTATCTCAACATAGCAGAATCACCCCAACCCTAGAACGATCGAATTAGCTAAACATGATAAAAGAGAACAAATCAAAAGCAAAATAAGATGACATAGCAAAGAAGAGTAAGAGAAATACTTGATCTTCTCTAGCGGAAATCGTCTCAAAGCTTTCAATTGCAATCCCTTATTATTTAACTAATCTAGGGTTCTCCAAAATTCTTCCCCAAAGTCTGAGTTTTTCCAGCCCTTGTCCAAAAACGTAACCCCCCTAGAAATCTGGAAATTACATTGGTTTTAATTAATTCAAAACAAATTAAAGAAACAGCCGGAAATCCGAAAGGTCTGGCTGGATCTGGCACTGTCACGACTCGTGAAGAGTCTGTCACGGGTCGTGACAACCTGCAGAAGTCACAAAACACACGAGTTCACTCGTCACGACTCGTGAAGGCCTCCCACGAGTCGTGACAGCTTGTTGTAGCTGAAAATTGCACAAATTCTCTTGTCCCGCGAGTCTTGCTACATCGTCTTGAGCTCCTGTGAGTGATTCACTTGATATGCTTGCTTCTTATCTCATATTTTAGCTCATCTCTCGACCCCCTTAGCCCGTCTTTGATCACTTATTTCCACATGGAAGCGCCCCTAATCACTCCTTATCCTTTAGCTCTTGAATTGGCTCTAAAACCGCTCAAAAGTACCTGAAATCACAACAAACTAGCGGTAGACACCGATTCTTTGAAATGGGACACTAAAGGCTAACAAATAGGTAGAATACTCTAGTAAAACGCCATAAAATTTATACAAGAGTGCTCAAAGAACAATGCTAGAATAGACGCTATCAAGTCTGAGCAGGTTTGTCTCTCCTTTCTTTTTCTTCTCTCCCTTCGGCTTCCCTCTCTGTTCGAGACCGACTGAGGTTCGTCTCTCCGGACTAGAACCAAATCAGGAAATTAGGATGTGAGGAGGTATCTGTCTTCCCTCTCTGTTCGACATCCACATCTGGGATATTCGAGGCAATTCGAGATCAGAAGGTTTAAAATCACAAGGAGGCGATTAGAGATACGACTCAAATCAAGGATTTGGAGGCGAATAGATTTCTCGAATCAGGAGATTGGAGGCAATTCCAGATCCACATCCATCTTCCCTTTCTGTTCGTCTCATAGGTATGTTCCTCTCTCCCTCCATCCCTGACTGAACGCAATTTCTTTTTGTAAATTTTGACCTAATTGCGATTTCTCTCTGTAAATCGATTTTGACCTAATCAAGCAACTGAAGTCTTTGTAAATTTAGATTTCTCTTTGAACACGATTTCTCTTTGTAAATAATCAGGCTACAGATTCTTTCAGGACCTTGTAATGCCCTGATTCTTTCAGCGATTTTGAGTAATGGCATTGGATGTTTTTTCAAGTTGATATTACCTCAGCGGTTAATCTGTATCTTTATTTGCCATTGTGTTTTTAGGATATACCAATTTAGCCAGTCATTGATGGTGTTTTTAAAGAACTCATAAAATTTAAGTGATGTTTGGTCTTATGGGATCACGGTAACAGCTGTCCAGGACCAGGTATTATCAATGTGCTAGCATCTAGAGTGCATCAGGACATCTAAAATGCTCTTGAAATTATATATATATATATATATATATTGAGCATGAATATAGGATACTTGAAATTTACTGAGCATGAAAAATTAAAGACACTTATTAGATACTTGTAAACAAAGATTACCTTACATGGCTAGACCACTTAAATTTTAGGGGACTGCGTTGGTGCTCTGTTGTCTCCAATTACTAGAATCTCATGCCAAAATTTAGGGGACTTTGACTTTGATAACTTGTTTTTTATATATGCTCTCCACTAATTAATTTCGCATATATGAGGCGATTGATTGCAGTAGTTCATTTGTTTACATTGATCTGAACTTTGTAATAAAATTTGCATCTACTATCTACTATGGAATTTAAGTGTGTAACTTGATGCTGGTGGATAAGGGATGGTTCTAGAGTGCTTCAGGACATCTAAAATGCTCTTGAAATTTACTGACCATGGGTCTATGGGAATACTTTTTTAATGTTTTTGTGGTTGTTGACAGTTAAAGATCTCTTCATTAAAGTCCAAGCTTTTTGCATTAAAAAAGGAAATCCTTAATGTATGCTGATATATAGGTGTGAGAGAGGTGAAGGCGAGAGGGCTTACTCGAGAGGTTTCAAGCTGTCAATCTGTCCTCTCAAAAATCATCCTTCTGACTTCTGAGTAGTCCGTTCCTACTACCCACACAACCCGCTAGTCTTGCTCTTCTCATATCCCGTTTTGTAGGCGTCGTCGTCTCAGGTTTCCCCATTTCTCGCCCTTCTACGCTCTAAATTTTAGCCTTTACAGTATTTCTCAATCCCTTAATATGTGTTGTGCCTTAAGGCTAACTTTTATCATGAGCTAGACCTCTCCTTGAATGCACTCAGTTTATTTATTACTCTATACGACCATTTTATTAGATGATTTACATTTCTTTTTCCATGTTTATTACTCTATATGACATTTTCTTCTAGACTCTCAAGCTCACCACCTCGCTGGAAGACTTTTAATAGAGAATTTGTTTAGAGATTTTTCATATTTAAGCCCTCCAAGCCTACTTGTATAAATATATAAGTTACCCAAATCAGCTTAATGTATTCTTACTTTTTTAATGTTTTTGTGGTTGTTGATAGTTAAAGATCTCTTTATTAAAGTCCAAGTTTTTTGCATTGACTCTGAATTGGCAACCATGTAGTTGCCAGTTAAACAAAAGAGTGAACCAGCAGAGTTTGATTTTGATCCAAATGACCAGACAGCCAGTGCTGGAAACACAGGTTGTTTACACTCCCATCAAAACACCTGCAGGCAGAGGAGATAAAGGACTAGGAAGGATGCCAAAAGGCAGTAGATCTGTGCCTCAAACACCAATGTCTAACGTTGGTGAGTATCACACCTCTTATAAGATTTATTTTGTTTTATAATGCTTGCTTCATGTGATTCAGTAACATTGTTCTTTCTGGCTTAGCCCGTGTCTTATTTATACTGCTTGGATATCCAAAGTATATAATTTTGTTATGATTGTTTGTGTAAATAAGTAATTCATCATTTCATCTATTTTCAGGCTCTCCTGGCAATAATGCTACTCTAGTTGGTTCATGTCGCTATGATAGCTCCCTTAGTATGTACTTTCCCAAACATTTAAATATATTGTTTTAAACATTTTTAAAGATGTATTTTGTTTTATAATGCCTCCAATTGGTACATTGCATCAACATGATTGACCAGACAACACTTGGGCATCAGTTCATCAAATTGATCCATTTGGGCAATTATAAGCTTATTTATTCGGAGCAGAGGTAAGCTCATATTCAAATATACTGATTATCAGTAGGAGGTTTGATTATCATTTTTAAATATGGAAAATGGAATGTCTAATGATTAAATTCACCCGTTCTTGCAACCTTAAAGCAAGTGTGATGGTTGAACTCGAAATGATTATCAAAATGCTCTTGAAGCAAGATCCAACTTTTGAGCACTAATTCAATAGGTTTATTATGTGATTTTTGTTTTAGTGTTGACCCTCAAATGTCCGTGGAGGCATCATCCCCAACTCAAAAGGGTGATGAACTTGATGTGGAGATACATAACCTTTCTGAAGCTGTATCCACTGATTACTGCATGGAGGGTGATGAACATGACGTGGAGATGGATGACCCCTCTCAAGCTGTAGCCACTTATTGCTGAACGGAGGTTTGTAATTTTTCTTTTAAATCTAATTGGGTTTTAAATTTTAATGTTTTGGTTTCATCGTGATTTTTGGATACACTCTCGCAACAGGATATTGAAAAATCAGGGTCACAGGGCAGCTTACTTATTTCAAGGTGCTCTATTTGTCATGGAGAGTGCTTCTTAGTCTCAGTCAACTTTGGTTCCTCATGTTTAGCAACATAGAGAAAGTTATTGATATTTGATTCAAATATTGTCTTATAGGTTTATTACTGTTGAAGAGCTAGAGCAAGCTCTTTATGAATATGCGATGCATGATGGAAGGGATATCAAAGAAATCATCTATGCACAACACCCTCTTGACTGTTGCCTTAAAGGCTCAGTATTCTCCATATATGTACAACACCCTCTTGACTGTTGCCAAATATACAGAATGCTTGCAGGATGACTGGATCAACTATGAGAGTTCGTAGTGATGGTGAGAAAGGGAAACCCTGGAGTAACACAACGAAGAGGAGACGATATATCAACATTGCAAGCTGACCGTAAATAGCAAGAGTCGTTCTTGATTGAACACAGATAGTGCAAGCCTTCACTACAAAGGAACTGACTTAATTGTAGGTAACTGATAATTAACAAGTGTTTGTTTGTAAGGTTAGTAATCAATCTGTAGAGTTTGTAGAGGATAATTGATGCAGATTATTACCTCATTTATGAATGATGTTCTTGGTGTTTTGTTTATCAATAAAATCAAACGAAAAATGTTGAATGAATAACTGTTAAGTTTTGAAATTCATCAGCTTGCTGAGCTCTCTCTCTCTCCTTTTTCCTTTTTCTTTTTTTTTTAGCTTGAAATGAGCCATTTTCGACACCTTAGTGCGTCAAAATTTGCATGCCATTTGCGACGCCCTAGGGCGTCGAAAATGACATGCTAATCCCAACGCTTTAAGGCATCGAAATGGACCCCGATGTAATTTCGCGTCGAAACTGGCATATTGTCAGTCGA